>CM065593.1:232779220-235211816 GCA_033119425.1 Bufotes viridis
CACAAAAAGAAAAATGCACTATTTCTCAGCTGTAATGTGAAATCAGTATTTAAGCGGTGTATTTCAAGATACTCTGTGGATCAGGATTACCACTCTCTGGGCTCTGCTCCATTCGCCCGCTGTGGTCCCGATTACCGGCACCTGCGCCTTATGCTAATTACAACTAATCTCGCACCTGGGAGGAGACATCCTCTTCTGCCCTGGCCGTCTCCTTCTCCCAGGCTTTAGCGCTGGACAATCGCAGCGCTCAGCTCACAGCCTGGGAGAAAAAAATCCCTGGGAGCTGCTTTACACATACCGGTACATATCATTATGTAACAATCGTTGGACCAATGAAAGGTCCTCTTAAGTTTCAGCATGCCGTATACCGGCTTATAAGACAACACCCAGCGTATAAGACGACCCCCGACTTTTGATAAGATTTTCATGTGTTAAACAGTAGTCTTATATGCCAGAAAATACAGATTTTAAAAATTAGCAGTAACATACTGAATTTCTGTAGTTGGGGGAAAAAACCCATAATAGTGTGCCACAGAGCAGTTTTGCATACAACGCTGAAAAAACTATTTTAAAATTTAGCAGTGACATACTGCATTTCTGTAGTTGGGGCAAAAACACATACTGTTGTTCCTTCCACAGAACAGTTTTGCATACGACGGTGAAAAACATATTTTAAAATTTAGCAGTGATATACTGCATTTCTGTAGTGGGGGAAAAACACGTACTGTTGTTCCACAGAGCAGTTCTGCATACAACTCTGAAAACAAAATAATAGCTGATCTCAGGGAGACCAGCTACAGAAAACACCACGGAGCCTCATTTAAGAGTCTCAACACAGCAATCCAAAGTGCAAAGCTCCCTGGGAAACAGTAATATGCAAAATAAATGTGGAGCCCCAGTATTGGGTCTACAACACAATGAAAGCCAGATATCCCTCAAAGTCTGAGCCCTCAGGCAATCTGAGACCCAAGTCATGCAGCAGTCTCTTATGCTTTTTGATGACTCTGCTAGCAGGGTTTCCCAGGGCCATAGCCCTGCCCCAGAATTGGAAAAGGTTGAGTGCACGGATGCCCAACCACTTAGGTTTGAGGATAAGGACATGGGAAGACCACTGCGGCATTCTACGGTGTGCAGGCCGACAAAGAGAGCAAGGTGAAGACTGGATGGAAGATGACGTTGAGAATGATGAGGTCCTACACCCCAAAATATACAACTTAAATCCATGTTTTTCATGGGTGCTGAAAAAAATGATATTTTTTTAGGCCAGGAATGACCTTTTCGGACTGGGCTGCATGTGTGCCGGGGACAATAATAAAGTTAATCAGTCTGGGAGTTCTGTGGTTGACATATTTAAATTTTTTGCTGTCAAGTAAGGGCTCATTCACATCACCGTTTCTCCTTTCCGTTCTCCGGCTCCGTTAAGGAGCAGGAGAACGGAAAGGATGGATTCTGGAGAAAATTGACACCTAACTGAGCGTAACGGAGTCTAAAAACCCCATAGACTATAATGGGGTCCGTTCCGTGTCTGCTCAGAACATGATTTTTGAGCGGAGACGAAAGTACTGCATGCATGTTCTGAGCAGACATGGGGTCTTTAGGCTCTGTTACACTCAGCTAGGTGTCAGTTATCTCCAGAATCCGTCCTTTCCGTTCTCCTGCTCCTTAACGGAGCCGGAGAACGGAAGGGAGAAACAGTGATGTGAACGAGCCCTAACCCTGCACTGCATAGGTGGCAGGGACCTAAAATGGGAAAAAATCTTCTTTTAAAATGTTGGGTGCAATATTACCATTTTTGCCAGGTACAAACCCCTGCTCTGCATAGGTGACAGGGACTGAAAATTAGAAAAATCTTCTTTTAAATTGTTGGGTGCAATATTACCGTTTTTGCCGTGCATAAACCCCTGCTCTGCCTGGATGCCAGGGGCCTACATTTTTAAAAAACGACTTTTCCATTGGTGGGTGACATTAACCCAGTTTTGCCGTGAATAAACCCCTGCTCTGCCTGGTTGCCAGGGGACTACATTTTTAAAAATCTTCTGTTCCATTGGTGGGTGACTTTAACCCAGTTTTGCCAGTGAAAAACCCCTGCTGTGCATTGCTGACAGGGAACCAAATTTGGTAAAAACGTCTGTTACTGATCGAAAGATGCATGACTACAAACGCACGCTGGTAGACGCACTGCTGATGGCATTCCCACCTGATGCCTTCTCAACCTCCTACTCCACATCCTCCTCCTAGATGAAGATTGTCATTTTTAATTTTTATTTATTTTAAGTCATTTCCCTATCCACATTTGTTTGCAGGGCACTTACCCATTTTGCTGCTTTTGCCCCCCTCTAGCCCTTTCCAGGACTTTTTTACAGCCAATTTAGTGCCCAAAAGTACGAGTCCCCATTGACTTCAATGGGGTTCAGGTTCTAGGTAAAGTTCGGGTCAAGTTCGGATCCCGAAACCAAACTTTTTTGTGAAGTTCGGCGAACCCGTCGAACCCGAACTTCCTGCTAGCCACCAGCAGCACTAAATACCGGCTCAGACAAAAAGCTGGGAGCAGGGCAGGCCAGCACCTCCAAGGCATAGAGCTCTAGTTCGTGCCACGTGTCCAGCTTGGACACCAAGTAGTTGTAAGGCACTGAGAGATCATTGAGGACACGCTGACACGGTCTGCTATGTACTCCTTCACCATCTTCCAAAATTTTTCCCTCCCTGTGACAGTAGGCCACACATCAGGTTGAAGGTGCAGGTGGGGTGTCATGAAACTGTCCCAGGCTTTGGAGAGTGTTGCCCTGCCTCTGTTGGAACCACTGTGTGTTCCCCTCCTCGGTTGTGCAAGGAACTACGGACTCCAGCGTTGTGAGATGGAAATTTTTGGAGCAATTTTTCAACCGGGACCTTCTGATATTGCACCGTTTTGCTCGGAATGAGAGATGAGAAGTTCTATTTGTAGCGGGAGTCAAGAAGGGTGAAAAACCAATAATCTGTGTTGTCTAAAATGAGTATAACACGCGGGTCCCGGGAACGGCAGCCTAACATGAGGTCAAAACTTTGCTGTCATCAGGAGGATGACTCTCAATTTCCTCATCCTCTTCTGCCCACCCACGCTGAACAGATGGAATTAAACTTCCATGGGTACTACCCTATCTCCTGCTCCTCCTCTTCATCGTCCAATTTGTGCTGTGAAGACAAACTGAGGGTGGTCTGGCTATCACCCTGTGTAATGTATTCCCCCATTTCCACCTCTTCTACATGCAAAGCGTCGTCCTTAATTGTAAGCAGCGAGTGTTTGAGTAGACACAGAAGTGGGATGGTTATGCTGATTATAGCGTTATCGCCGCTCACCATCTGTGTTGATTCCTTAAAGTTTTTTAAAACCTCACAGAGGTTTGATATCCATGCCCACTCCTCGCTTGTAAATAGCAGAAGCTGACTGGAAAGGCGACGACCCTGTTGCAGCTGGTATTCAACTACTGCCCTCTGCTGCTCACAAAGCCTGGCCAACCTGCTTGAATGTCTAGTTCCAGCGTGTGCTCACGTCGCACAACAGCTGGTGAGCTGGCAAATTCAAGTGCTGCTGCAGCATTGCCAGACCGGCTGAAGCTGTTGATGACTTGTGGAAATATGCACACACAAGGCGCACCTTCACCAGTAGCTCAGGAAAATTGGGGTAGGTTTTGAGAAACCGCTGAACCAGTAAGTTTAAGACGAGGGCTAGGCATGTGGTGTGTGTGAGCTTGCCGAGCTCCAAAGCCGCCACCAAGTTACGCCCATTATCAGACACAACCATGCCTAGTTGTAGGTTGAGTGGCGAGAGCCACAGCTCAGTTTGGTCTCTCTGCGGCGGTATAGTGTTTTTCCCCTAAGCATATCAGCTTCAGTACGGCCAGTTGCTGCTTCCCCACTGCAGTGCTACACTGCTTCCAGCTACCGACTGATGCTGCACATGGATAATTCAGAGGTGGAAGTTGAGAAGGAGGCGGAGGAGAAGTGGGGGCTGGAGCCACTAACATAGGTGCTGGAGGAAACCCTGCTCGACGTAGGGCCCGCAATCCTTGGCGTTGTTAGCTCCTGTGCCATCCCAGGGTACAACTCGCTCCCGGCCTCCACAATGTTCACCCAGTGTGGCGTCAGGGAAATGTAGAGTCCCTGGCCAAATGCACTTGTCCATGTGTCCGTGGTAAAGTGGACCTTCCCAGTAACTGCGTTGGTCAGGGCACGTGTGATGTAACGGGACACATGTTAGTGTAAGGTGGGCACGGCACACCTTGAAAAATATTGGCGGATGGGGACTGCGCAACATGGGATGGCCACCGGCATCAGGCTGCGGAAGGCCTCGGTGTCCACAAGCCTAAATGGCAAAATTTCCAGGGCCAGTAATTTGAAAGCTGCACATTTAGTGCCATGGTCTGTGGGTGGGTTGCTGGGTATTTGCGCTTGCGTTCAAAGGCCTGGGGTAAGGAATTTTGGACGCTGCGCTGGGACATGGAAGTGGATGTGGTCGCTGATAGTGCTTGCAAAGGTCCAGGTGCAGGGCATGAGGCATCCGGGCCTGCACCTTCGACAGGAGATTGGCCAGCACGTAACATAGCGGAAAAGGAGGCAGTGGTGTGACCCGCGGACACAGATTGCGGACCAAGGCGTGCGTCCCACATATTACGGTGCTTGGATGCCATGTGGCGGATCATGCTGGTGAGGTTGCTAGTGTTCACGCCCTGGCTCATTTTGGTATGGCACAAGTTGCAAACTACTATTGTTTTGTTGTCTGCACTTTCCTCAAAAAAGTGCCATACTGCGGAACACCTACCCCTTTGCAATGGAGATTTCTGCAAGGGAGTGCTCCGTGGAACAATTGCAGGCCTATTTTGTGTGGCCTGCCTTTTGTCTTTTTCCACGCCACTGCCTCTTCCAGCCTGTTATGGTGCTACAGATCCTTCTCCGTCTGTACTGCTGTCCTCGCTCTGCTTGCCACCTTCTCAGGTTGGGTCAGTAACTTCATGGTCCACCACCTCCTCTTCCTTACTCTGCTCATCCTCCTGACTTGTCGACCTAACCACAACTTCAGTGATTGACAACTGTGTCTCAACCTCTTTATCAACCTCTTGAGACAGTCATTGTCGTTGACTTATTGGCAACTGTGTCTCATCATCATCCACCTCATTAATCAGTAATTGCTGTTCCCCACCGTCATCTTCTTCTGACTGTGGATGCTCAAGAGGTTGGGAATCAGGACACAAGATCTGTCCCTCAGGCGTGCTTGGCGAGAGGGCCAAATGAAGTAATGGCCATGAGACTGGACTACTGGCTACTGCGACTGGACTTCGTGGAAGACAAGGCAGTGCTTAACCAACTGGAAGCATTATCTGTTGAAATCCAACCGACCACCTGGTTGCACTGGTCTGACTTCAAGAATGGTGTCCTGCAAACTGGGACATAAAGCTAGGTATCGTGTTTTTCTTGTGCTCTGGCAGCAGGCACAGTTTCAACGCGCCCAGGGCCACGGCTTCTGTGTGCACCATCAGCATCTAAGCCACTTCCCCGTCCCTTACTGCTCGCCTTCTTGATTTTAAATGTTATATATGCTTGAAAGTATGTCACAGGTACAGTAGCGTAGGATTTGGAAGTGTATGCGCAAAAAAAATGTAAAAAGGTATTTGGGATGTGGAAACGTCACATAGGAAATATCCCGCAGATAATGTCAATGCTGTCACCAGTGGCTAATAAAAAATTACAGGGAATGTCACAGGTATTTGAGATGAGGAAGCGTTATAAAAGAGAGATACCACAGGTAATGTCACATTTTAACCTCTGAGCCGAACACACGCCATCGGGTGATATATAGCACCCGATGACGTGTTCCGGCCAGCCAATCACTGTAATGCCAGTAACATGGCTACGGCATTACAGTGAGGGCAGTACTTTCCTGAATGTTTGTTGGCCAAGAAACATGCGGAGAAGAGACTTGCGCATTGCGCTTAAGCACATGCGGTATTCAAAATGACGTATGTGGCTGTCCAATTTTATGGCAAATCTCAGTTTTGATAATGAGGATAAATAGGGATATGATAATATGCATCCTTCAGGTGTATTGTAAACATGAATGCTGCTGGGGCAATGAGTGGAGTGGCCAACCGAATAGTTTCCATCTTGAACTTGCGATAGGAGATCCACCTGTTCAGTAATTTTAGATTTATAATGGTCCTGAAAGATCCGTTTTTTTTTTTTTTTACTAGGAATAGTTTGGAATAGCGACCCTTGAACCATTTAGGAGAGGTTACTAGAACAATGGCCTTCATCCTGCAAAGAGACTGAATATCCTATAGAAGTTGAATCTGTAATGAGTGAGGATCGGTTATCTGAAATCTCTGTGGGGGAGGAGACTTGAATTCTAGTTTGCAACCATCCTGAATGGTTCCGATTACCCAGGGATTTCCTGTAATGGAAATCCATTCCTGACTGAAAAAACGAAGAAGTCTCTCCCCAAAAAAAAAAATTGCATCATTTTTAATGGGATTATTTGTGTTATTGGGATTGAAACCCTCTCCCTTTTGGGTAGCACCATCTACCAGATTTTCCTTTTCCTCTACTCGCCCAGTATTGGGATTGTCTGTCTTCCGAAAGGGCTGACTTACGGAAATCCCTTTTCCTTGTCAGCAGCTCTTTCTAAAATGGTGTCCAGTACTAGTCCAAATACATAGAAACTGGAGAATAGAATTGCACATAACTTGTTCTTAGAAGCTAGGTCATCCTGGTGCCCTTCTAGCTGTATTTGATACTGTTTCTCCTCTCGCTTCAAAACAGATTCCGCAGAGGCGTCCGTCCTGAAAGCTGTAGCCATTTTTCGCAGAGGTAGAGATTCTAGCCTTAAATGGTTCTCCAATTGGTTGAGCCATAATCCTATTGCTCTGGCTACAGACGTGGCAGCAATATTAGTAATAATTGTTGCTGATGAAGATTCCCAGACTCTTTTTAGGAGCCCATCAGATTTTCGGTCCAAGGAATCTTTGAATTGGGATGAGTCTTCAAATGAGATGGTCGTCTTTTTTGCAAACTTAGCTACCAGTGGACATCTATTTTTGGAAGCTCTTCCTATAATTTAGTGTCATCAGGATTAAAGAGAAGACGACTTCTGAATTCCCAGGAATAGAAAGTTTTTTTTCTGCATCTTCCCATTCCTCTAGTATCATCTCTCTCAAGTTGGAATTAACCAGAAACAGCTTCTTTTTCTTTGCCCTTAATCCGTCAAACTTCTCATCCTGAGTTGTTTTAAGGTTGCTGAACCTCCTCCACCTCCATGGTTTCCCTTACCGCTGATAGTAGACAGTCTAAATCTTCCAAATAAAAAAAGATTTTTTTTTCTGGTCTTCAGAAGAAACTGAAGGAATGACTAACTCTTCCTCTAATTCCCCATCAGAATAGTAAGTATTCCCGCCTTGTTCATCTGAATCAGATTCCAGCTGAATTCGTTTTTTTTTTTTTTATACTGGCAGTGAAACAGGAGAAAGAGGAATTAAACTCAAGACTGAAGCTTGTACTTCTCTTATCATAGACCTCTGATCAAAGAGGAAGGACTGCTGTTCCTCCTTCAGAAGTTTGGCAATACAATCAGGGCATAATTTTTTTTTTTGTACGATTCCTGTAGCTTTTTCAGTACAGGAAAAACATTTGCTTGTTTTTCTTTTAGGTTCGGTCTGGGATCTATGTCCCAGATCCTTTTCTCCCTAGGCGCAAACAAGAGGAAACTATTCCTTAGTACTAGGCACACAAGTAAACTAAACAGATCAGGGTATGGGTAATTAACTTGCATAACCCTGAGCAGGGGGATCACCAGCCACCTCAGGCTTGGTAGATAATTGTCCAGACAAGCTTTACTGCTTACCGGTTCCTTTATATACAGTTGTGTTCAAAATTATTCAACCCCCACTGAAATTGAGTGTTTTGGCCAGTTTGACATTGATTTTGATCATTTCAGTCATCTTGTTTACAATTAAATCAAAGAGGCACTTGTAAGTCAGACAAATATAACATAACATTTATAGTGAAATAACCACAAATGTCTTTTCTGTGCTCACATCATTATCCGTTTTATTCAACCCCCAAGTGACATTCAATCTTAGTACTTATAACTTGAAAAGGATGTTGTACTAACAGCTTTTAAACGTGAAGCATAGCTTGACACAAGTGTCTTGCAGCGATCTACGGGTATCTTCGCCCATTCTTCATGGGCAAAAACCTCCAGTTCAGTCACATTCTTAGGCTTGCGCGCTGCAACTGCTTTCTTTAAGTCCCACCAGAGGTTCTCAATCGGATTTAAGTCTGGTGACTGCGATAGCCACTTCAAAATGTTCTAGCCTTTAATCTGCAACCATGCTCTAGTGGACTTGGAGGTATGCTTGGGAGCATTGTCCTGTTGAAAGGTCCAAAGTCTCCCAAGCCTCAGGTTTGTGACGGACTGCATCACATTTTCATCCAATATCTCCTGGTACTGAAGAGAATTCATAGTACCTTGCACACGCTGAAGCTTCCCTGTACCTGTAGAATCAAAACAGCCCCAAAGCATGATTGACCCACCGCCATGCTTCACAGTAGGCAAGGTGTTCTTTTCTTTATAGGCCTTGTTCTTCCTCCTCCAAACATAGCGTTGATCCATGGGCCCAAACAGTTCTAATTTTGTTTCATCAGTCCACAGAACACAAATGTGTTTTGTCCACGTGACTTTTGGCATACTGCAGTCGACTCTTCTTATTCTTTGGAGACAGCAAGGGGGTGCGCCTGGGAGTTCTGGCATGGAGGCCTTCATTACGCAGTGTGCGCCTTATTGTCTGAGCTGAAACTTCAGTACCAGCATCTGACAAATCTTTTTTCAGTTCCTCAGCAGTCACACGGGGACTTTTCTCCACTTTGCGCTTCAGGTAGCGCACAGCAGTCGAAGTCAGCATCTTCTTTCTGCCACAACCAGGTAGCGTTTCAACAGTGCCCTTTGCCTTGAATTTGCGAATGATGCATCCTATGGTGTCTCTTGGTATGTTTAACATCTTTGCAATCTTCTTATAGCCATTGTCCTTCCAGTTAAGAGAAATCACCTCTTCTCTTGTCTTCCTGGACCATTCTCTTGACTTCACCATGTTTGTAAACACACCAGTAAATGTCTAGAAGGAGCTGAGTATCACAGTAATTTTAAATCTGCCTAATTGGTGCTTATTATGCTTGATTGCTGCTTCTTGACCTCCACAGGTGCTTTCAAAACCTGATCGAAAACACTTGAATGAACCTCTGTTCTTAAGAGTGGTAGTCTTTAAAGGGGTTGAATAATTGTGTCAATGAAGAAATCACAAAAAAAAACATTTAATACTGTATTACAAAAACAATTGATGTCATTTTAGTTGCATTTGGTTCTTTAAAAAGTCCTTGTAAGATTTCATTCTGAACACAATTACAAATGTACACTAAATTCCCTAAAACCCTTTACAGCATTGGGGGTTGAATAATTTTGAACACAACTGTAGGTCTTACCTTAAAAGAGGACCTTTCATGGGATTTTTTTATTCTAGATAAATACCTTTACTTGCGGGGTACCCCCGCTGATGCTGCCATCCTGAATGTGTTTTTTTTAAATATCGCTCCTACACCCCACTGTGCCCCCCTGCAGTTTTCCTGCTCAGTATGTTAATACTAAGCATCGGTACAGGGAGGAGGAAACACCAGGGTTTCTTAATGGGTGTCTCCTTCTACCTGGCTGTAACGCGATCCTATCACAGCGGAGAGCATCACAGCCAGGGAGAAGGTGAGCTTTGTTTTTGTCCCCTGGCTGTGACACTCTCCATCACAGATTATAAACTGTCCATAATTTGAGGGATTTTGGGGGTCATTTACTATTCTGAAATATACCTAAATCAGGCGTATATCAGGTGAAGTTGCCATCTGCGCTAGTATCTGCGACTTTACCCCGCTTACGCCAGGTCTAAAGTTGTGGGCGTGACCCGTTTTAGGTGTAGAAAATGGTCTAAATCTGCCAAAGTTAGAGAGGCCTGCGCTGCTTTATAACTTCGGCGGATCCACCGCCAGCTATGGGCCTTTATTAACACCAGTGTCTAAAAAAACGCTGGCCTTAATAATAAACATTTTTAATCCTTATGCATATTTTAGCTCTGGCAATTAGAACTAAGATGGTTGATTAAGAGTCAAATACAATATACCAGTTTTAAAGGGAATGCCTCATCAGAAAGTAACCTACTGTTTAAGTCAAGCTTATATTACAACATATAGTTTTATTAAAGACAGACATTCACGTCAGAGGAAGAACGTGGGGGCACGCAACATTGAATCTTTGGCACCTTATTGTTCCAAGTTAAAATAAGCATTTAATGTATGCTGATACATGTCATGCGACACCTATTTCACACTGATTGTGCTTCTGGTGTATGTGGGTTGCGCCTGTGCAGTCAGGCAGCCTTGGGCGCTGTGAGCAGCTAGTGTTCAAGGCTGCCTCTGACTGTGCAGGCACAACCCTGCTTACATTGCGGGCCGTAACTGGGCTAGGATCACGTGTCGATTGTACAGCAACCTGAACCAGGAAGTGTACAAATAAGTATTCAGCGGCTCACCTTACCAGTTACTGTGGAACTGGGGCACACCTCTAAAGCCTACCTTTGGCTTGAATAAAAAGTATAATCCAAACTACAAAAAGAAGGGCACTCACTATATGGGTCCACCAGGAACCGCAGAGAATCAGCTCAAATAAAATCAGTTTAATAGCACATAAAATAATTGGTACACTCCATAAACTCTTATGCGATTTGTAGTGCATCCATTACATATAGCAGCTATATAGTAGCTTCAAATAGCAGCCTCAATGTATATAGCAGCAATGTAATCATATGGAGACAGGTAGAGAACAGGTTAAAAAGGAGCCATATATAGCAGCAGTCCACATTAGTTAAGCAGCAAATAGCAGCAATAGATCTCGCCGCGTTAATGACACGGCTGCCCACTGTCATTTAAATTGCGGTACTAGTGCCAAATGTCCTCTAATGCAGTGTTTCCCAACCAGTGTGCCTCCAGATGTTGCAAAACTACTACTCCCAGCTAGGGTTGGGCAATATACCGGTGGCTGTGATATACCGCGGTATTAAGAAACTGCGATATGGCGATATCACAGTTTCCTAATAACCGCGGTATTTAATGACGTCATAGGAGCGGTCGCACGTGTGCCGACCGCTCCTAAAACATCCATGTCAGGGCCGAATTCCAGGGCGCCGGGCAGGTAGTAAGTAGCCCGACCTTAATAACCATTGTGACGCAGGCTCCCGGGCAGCGCTCTGTTCCTCCATGCGCCGTCTGCCCCTTCATTCATAAAGTGGGCGGAGCATGGAGGAGCAGAGAGCTGCCCGGGAGCCTGCGCCACAATAGTTATTAAGGTCCGACTACTTCTACAGAGATTAACTACATAAATACTGGATCAGAGCTGCGGGGCCGGTGTATTACTGCAGAGTAACACTGCACCGGCCCCGCAGCTCTTATCCAGTATTTATGTAGTTAATCACTGTAGAAGTAGCAGGACCTTAATAACTATTGTGGTGCAGGCTCCCGGCAGCTCTCTGCTCCTCCGTGCTCCGTCTGCCCTTCATTCATAAAGTGGGCGGAGCATGGAGGAACAGAGATTAACTACATAAATGCTGGATCAGAGCTGCGGGGCCGGTGTATTACTGCAGAGTAACACTGCACCGGCCCCGCAGCTCTTATCCAGCATTTATGTAGTTAATCTCTGTTCCTCCATGCTCCGCCCACTTTATGAATGAAGGAGCAGACGGCACATGGAGGAACAGAGAGCTGCCCGGGAGCCTGCGCAACAATAGTTAATCAGGTCGGGCTACTTCTAAAGACATTACAGTGTTGGGGCACTGTGGCTGACATTGTTATGGGGATCTGTGGATGACACATATATAGCATAAGATGCTATATATGTGTCAGCCACAGTGCCCCCATAACAGTGCGTCAGCCACAGTGCCCCCATAACAGTGCGCCAGCCACAGTGCTCCCCATAACAGTGCGTCAGCCACAGTGCCCCCATAACAGTGCATCATGCCACAGTGCCCCCATAACAGTACGTCAGCCACAGCTGCCCCCATAACAGTATAACGTCAGCCTGCAGCTGCCCCCATAACAGTATAGCGTCTCCTTACAGCTGCCCCCATAACAGTATAGCGTCGCCTGCAGCTGCCCCCATAACAGTATAACGTCTCCTTGCGCTGCCCCCATAACAGTATAACGTCTCCTTGCGCTGCCCCCATACAGTATAACGTGCTCCTTGCGCTGCCCCCATACAGTATAGCGTCTCCTTGCAGCTGCCCCCATACAGTATAACGTCTCCTTGCGCTGCCCCCATACAGTATAACGTCTCCTTGCGCTGCCCCCATACAGTATAACGTCTCCTTGCGCTGCCCCCATACAGTATAACGTCTCCTTGCGCTGCCCCCATACAGTATAACGTCTCCTTGCGCTGCCCCCATACAGTATAACGTCTCCTTGCGCTGCCCCCATACAGTATAACGTCTCCTTGCGCTGCCCCCATACAGTATAACGTCTCCTTGCGCTGCCCCCATACAGTATAACGTCTCCTTGCGCTGCCCCCATACAGTATAACGTCTCCTTGCGCTGCCCCCATACAGTATAACGTCTCCTTGCGCTGCCCCCATACAGTATAACGTCTCCTTGCGCTGCCCCCATACAGTATAACGTCTCCTTGCGCTGCCCCCATACAGTATAACGTCTCCTTGCGCTGCCCCCATACAGTATAACGTCTCCTTGCGCTGCCCCCCATACAGTATAACGTCTCCTTGCGCTGCCCCCATACAGTATAACGTCTCCTTGCGCTGCCCCATACAGTATAATGTCTCCAAGTGTTTTTTTCTTCTAAATGGGCATTTATCGTGATATATATCGTTATCGCGATAAATTTCTTAATATCGTTATCGTGGCAATATTTTTGATATCGCCCAACCCTACTCCCAGCATACCCGGACAGCCTTTGGCTGTTCAGGCATACTGGGAGTTGTAGTTTTGCAACAGCTGGAGGCACACTGGTTGGGAAACACTGCTCTAATGTGCACCATACATGTCCATTATGCATCAAGCATGCTCCAAGCCACAAGTTTGACAGAGTATATTCTCACAAGGAGCTCTATATATGAAGTGACCAATTCTGCCGCCAGACAAACGAACAAGCAACCCGGTGTACTTTACCAGTCTTCTTACATCCGTGGTGGGCGGCTGTTCCCGGCGCTCATTCTCGGGCGTCCGTGCTTCAGCGGCGTGTCTGCTCCTCAGGATTAGTTCAGTTACAGCCGGATTGTGCTGGGACAAGTAATCAGTTCATGTCATCCAGAGTAAAGTCAAGCAGTCACGGGGCTCCTTTAAAAGCGTCCACAGGCTAGTGTTTGCTTAGTTCACACATGCCTTGCAGGGTGTGATCTGCAGCCTCTCACACTTGAAGTTACTATATAGCTGCTATATGTAATGGAGGCACTACAAATCGCATAAGAGTTTACGGAGTGTACCGATTATTTTATGTGCTATTAAACTGATTTTATTTGAGCTGAATCTCTGCTGTTCCTGGTTGATCCATATAGTGAGTGCCTTCTTTTTGTAGTTTGGATGAACCAGTAAGTGCCTGCAACCTAACAGGCCAGTAGAAATATTTTTAACATTATCACTGTTTAACTGCTATATCACATTAAAATAGGACAATAAAAAAAAAATAAAGTGGACAACCTTTAAGGTGTAATTTACATCAGTTCTCATTTAAACAATATATGATGGAGGCCCCATCCATGCCTCATTCTCTGCATAAGAAGTTGAACATTTTAAAGCAAAAGAGGGACTGCACGAAAATTTGTACAAGTAGTATCATTTCTGGTTGCTGGTGTATTTTACCACACATCTGAATGTGCAACACTGAGGGACATAATTTTTTTATTTTTCCCTTTTTTGTTAGCCCTGTACTTCTCAACACCTCCGTATCCCTTAAATAATTAACAGAAATGCCAAGTCTGCCCTTTCATTTGACGTAGTACACACAAGTGTAAAAAAAAAAGTTTAACAAATTTATTTACTACATAGTCAAAAAACAGTAAGCGCAAATGTGTGTTCACCCAAAGGAAAAGAAATATGAAAAAAATCTATACATCTTAAATAAACAAAAACAATGCAAAAATCCTTAAGTGGAAACACGAGTTGCCCCCTCCCCTACCCCACCGACATCTTGTAGAACAAGAACTCAAAAATATCCAATAACTTATTTGTCTTGATTTCACTTGATTTTAGTGCTGTGTGGGTTTGCAATAACCCTTTATGGCAAGAATCAGCACCACTCACTCAATATTACAAGTATGGCACGTACATCTGCTCATTCCTCAATTCCAGGCAATAAGTGGTGGGAAATGTCTTATCACAAGAGCTCTTCCAGTGATAGTCCCTCAGACCATGGCTGCAATCTTACACATGTAAATTCAGTTTATATCATGTGAAGAAGTTATTACGAGGGCGGCTGCTCTTCTCCTCGGACTGCCTTGTATTTAGCCATATCTTCAGGAAAAACCTTGCTTAACTCTTGGATTAAAAGGCTCTTAAATTTCTGCAGAACAAAAAAAAAAAAAAACACACCGTTAGAAATCAAACATTTCAAGGTTAGCAATAACCCATTGCTCATAACCAAAAATTCTAAACTAGTCCCTTCCATATTCAGTTTCTGACTGCGTACTTACGCTCATACATTTCGGTGGTGCTCTTGGCCGCACTGAGCCATAGCATCTGGAAATTGAAGTTCCACCCCTGGCAGACTTAATCTGACAGTGTAATACATTCTAATCTACGTTCCTTCAGCAGGGTGAATACATAGAGCGCTAAGCAATAACAGATTGTTGGGGGTCAGAGAAGCCACAGGCAAGTATTGCTCAATCACTTTCATTCTAAACGCAAGTCAGATTTTCTGCATATTTTGTCAGCAGAAAATCTGCAAGAAAAATCCATACACAGAAGCACAGATTTTTCTTCAGAAATCAATATTAGAATCTGTAGATTTTCCCCATTGAAGTTAATGGATAAAATTCACAGTCTGCAAAAAAACAGACATGCAGCAGTTTTTAAAGCAGATACCACCGGTTAAATCCCATAAAGAAACTTTCCACAGCATGTGGATGAGATTTTTGTGAAATCTCATCCACTTGCCTCGTATTTTGCATCAACACCATCCGTTGCAAATTTACCCTAAGGAGAGGTTGTCCAAATGGAAATAAACTTAACACCAAGAAAATGTGACCCAATCTGCAGACAGCATGTAGGGGAAGCAGAGTAGATTGACACACGGACATATGGGAAAATATTCACTATAGCTTGTATTTTACTCATATATCCCTGCCCTTTCTGTGCTTATGAGTAATGTGGGTGCTTACAATGTTACAGATACAGCCTTGCTCCAGTAACTGATGCTGCAAAGGCAAATCAAGTATAGATGAGAAGAAAATAGCGGTGTTGCACTTTTAGGATCTTGCGCTACACTCCTACATGAGGTAGCAGGGAGTAGTAATGGTAGATGTAGGTTACAGACTTGCTGGCAGTGCGGTTCCTATTTAAAGTGGCAAACTCTCTAGATTTCAATAGATGTCTTTTTTTCAGCTTCTGGATCCCTCAGGGATAAGGGAACAGATGCAATCAGCTACAAATGCTAAGAACTGTTGTCTAAGTGAGAATTTCCATTTGAGCACAGCTGCAGACAAAATGGAGTTACACGGTACTTAGATTCCCTTTAAAACAGACTGTTGGGGTTATTGTCACCAGCGACCTCCCTATCCAAGACACAGCCATTGTTTATCTGATTAAAACGGTTTCTCTTGTTGATCTGAGGCTCCGTTCCAGAGTTACGATACTTTTCCTTAACCCCGTAGTGACCAGCCTATTTTGGGCATTAATGACCAACTTATTTTTCCATTGATGTAGCCAGAGGAAGGCTTGTTTTTTGTGGGGCAAGTTGTGTGTGTGCTCTTAAGTTACATTAACTTTATGCTCTGGGTAGTACGATTACAGCGATTCCAAATACATATGATGGCAGGCAAAAGTTTTGGCACCTCGGTCAAAATAACTGTTAGGCCTATTTCACACTTGCGTTCTGAGGATTCGGCGGGCACTTCCGTCCCGCCGGATCCATCAGAACGCAAGTCGCCTGAAAGCATTAGAAGACTGATCAGGATCCTGATCAGTCTTCTAATGCTTTCAGGTTACTATGGCAGCCAGGACGCTATTAAAGTCCTGGTTGCCATAGTAGGAGCGGGGGAGCGGTATACTTACAGTCCGTGCGGCTCCTGGGGCGCTCCTGAATGACGTCAGAGCACCCCATGCCCATGGATCACGTGATCCATGCGTGTGGGGCGCCCTGACGTTACTCTGGAGCCGCACAGATGGTAAGTATACTGCTCCCCCGCTCCCCACTACATTTTACTATGGCAACCAGGACTTTAGCATCCTGGCTGCCATGGTAACATTTGAGAAAAAGCTAAACGTCGGATCCGGCGATGTGCCGAAACGACGTTTAGCTTAAGACCGGATCCGGATTAATGCACTTCAATGGGCATTAATTCCGGATCTGGCATGTCTTCCGGATTTTTGGATGGAAACAAATCCGCAGCATGCTGCGCTTTTGTCAACGTCAAAAAAACGTTCACATACTGAACGGAAGACATCCTGATGCATCCTGAACGGATTGCTCTCCATTCAGGATGCATTAGGATAATCCTGATCAGTATCTTTCCGTCCTAGAGCCCCGAGGACGGAACTCTAGGACGGAAAGCAAAAACGCTAGTGTGAAAGAGCCCTTACTGTGAACAGTTAAGCAAGTTAAAGACAACATTTTACTTTTGTATTGTAATCAAAAACTTTTTTTTCATTTTTTAAAATAACAAAAGAAAAGGGGTATAAACCAAAATGTTGTGCACACTGCATGGTTAGTACTTAGTAGCACCACTTTTGGCAAGTATCACAGCTTATAACTTTGTGGCCAGCCACGAGTCAATTCTTGCTTAAAGGGGTTGTCCGAGTTATTTATTTGTTCTTTGTATGTTCCTAACTAGGCAAATGTAACAGCTTTCCAATTAACTCACATTATCTCCAGTGGCTGGTTTCTCAGATTTCACTGAGGGTGAAACCTGCATGACCTGTGATGTCAGCTTCTCTCCCTGCTCTGATAATGCCTGTACACGAGACATCACTGTGCTGGTAACGCCCCCCTTCACTGCCAGCAGCTGCCTATTGCTCTCTCCCAGGATTCTGAAGCCCTTCAGCTGCACAGACTCAGGGCTGAAGTGTTTACTGTGTAGCTGCAGGCAGTGAGGAGACCAATGCTGGGCACAGGAGCTGAAATAAGTTCTGCAGAGCATTACAGGTATGGGGAAGGTCCTGTGTGTATTAGCAGTGTCATTGTACAGCTAGGACTTTGTCCTACACATACAACATGCTGCTGAGTCTCCTAGCAGGCAGAAATGTCACTTGGGGCAGCACTTGTATTCACTCCCTTAGTGCAGGGGGAGGGGCAGAGATAGTTGTTACTGCAGGTAAACAAAGGGTCAGAAGGAAACCAGGGAAATGAGAAAATAGATTTTTTTTTTGCCTAAAACTTGCTTTGCTTAGTTATATATCTCTGACCATCAGATTTACAATGCTATATATTTTTTTCCATGACTCGGACAACCCCTTTAAGGGACTTTCATCCATTTATCCTTGTAAGAATCTTCCAATTCTGTGAAATTCCTGGACCGTCTTGCATGCACTGATCTTTTGAGGAATATCAACAGATTTTCAATTATGTACAAATCAGGAGACTGAGAGGACCATGGTAAAACCTTCAGCTTGCACTTTTGAGGTAGTCTATTGTGGATTTTTAGGTGTATTTGGGATCATTATCCATTTGTCGAAGCCATCCTCTTTTCAACTTCAGCTTTTTTTTTTACATTTTAATTTCATTGAATCCATTTTTCCCTCTACCCATGAAATGTTCCCCATTGGCTGCAACAAAACCCCAAAGCATGAATGATCCACCGCCAAAACAAACTTTGCCTATTGTGGCCAAATGGCTCTATGTTAACCTTGGTCCACAGCACTTGTTTTCATGTTCTTTTCAAAACTTCTGACGCTGAATTTTGTGTTAAGGAAGCAGGTGAGGTTTTCTTCTGATGACTCTTCCATGAAGGCTATATTTGTGCTGTTGCTGAACCGTACAACAAGGTACCACAACTCCACAGTCTGCTAAATCTTCCTAAAGGTCTACTGCAGTCAAGCAGGGGTTCTTCAGGGGTGTGGAAATTAAAAAAAAAACTACTTGTCGAAGGACTAAAGCGGGGGCTCGATCTACTTGTCCCTCATAACAATCTACTTGTCCTGATACAAAAAATAGTTTTAAATAATGGAGATGTGACATGGAGGCGGGAGATGTGACAGGAGGGGGGGGGGGGCGCGGGAGATGTGACAAGGGGGGGGCGGTCGAGAGATGTGACATTTCTCTCCCCCCCCCCATGACACATTTCTCTGAATCCCACCCCCCATGTCACATTTTCTCTCCCCCCCCCATGTCACATTTTCTCTCCCCCTCCCCCATGTCACATTTTCCCTCCCCCTCCCCCATGTCACATTTTCCCTCCCCCATGTCACATTTTCCCTCCCCCATGTCACATTTTCCCTCCCCCATGTCACATTTTCCCTCCCCCATGTCACATTTTCCCTCCCCCATGTCACATTTTCCCTCCCCCATGTCACATTTTCTCTCCCCCTCCATGTCACATTTCACCCCTCTCCCCCCATGTAACATTTCACCCTCTCCCTACCCCTCTATTAATGTGTAAAACCATTATACTCACCTGATCCCGTCTGCAGCCAATCCCCTTCTCTATATAATCCTGGTATTTTAGGCTCCCGACAAGTTGTTTGAGGACCTGGGAAAACTCAGCCAATCAGTGGCCGCAGCTGTGTCATGTGTCAGGCCAGGGATTGGCTAAGCAGGAAATCCCTAGCCTGACATGTGATACAGCTTCAGCCACTGATTGGCTGAGTGTTCCCAGGTCCTCAAACAACTTGTCGGGAGCGCAAGATATTATGATCAGAGGAGAACAGCAGCGGCCGGCCGGAGGCGCGCAAGTGATGTATTTAAATTTTTCCTCCCCCTCCCTTGGCCCGGCGTCTCTGCGCCCTAAGGCAGCCGCGGTCAGCTATGCTACTTGCCCGAAGCAGGGCTAAGCTACAGAACAAACTACCTGCCCGGTGCCCGGAACTGCATGTCCCGGGCGTCGGGCGATACAATTTCCACACCCCTGGTTCTTATTTGCCTCTCACAATCCTACAGAAGCTGTCTGAAATGTTCTTGGTGTTTAAGATCTTGATCCACCGTTTCTGTTAAATGCCATTTTCAAACTGAGGAAATGGCAACCTGAAAACGCTTTGCTATCTTCTTATAGCCTTCTCCTGCTTTGTGAGCGTCAACTATTTTCTGAGGGTTAGGCAACAGCTTAGAAGAATCCATACTGCCTTTTTTTGGGACAAGGTTAGAGAAGTATGGGTATTTATAAGGCTTTGAAATTTGCATCACCTGACCTTTCCTAAATGATTGTGAACACATCTTAACCCTAATGCCCCTTTTACACGAGCGAGTTTTCAGCGCGGGTGCAATGCGTGACGTGAACGCATAGCACCCGCACTGAATCCTGACCCATTCATTTCAATGGGTCTGTGTACATGAGCATTTTTTTTCACGCATCAGTTCTGCATTACGTAAAAAACACAGCATGTTCTATAGGCCTCATGCACACGACTGTGTGTTTTGCAGTCTGCAAATTGCGGATCCACAAACAAAAAAAAAAAAGATGACGTTCCGTATGGCATCCGTTTTTTTGCGGATCCATTGTAATAATGCCTATCCTTGTTCGCAAACTAGAAAAAAAATAGGTCATGCTCTATTTTTTTGCGGAATGGAAAAACGGACATACGGAAACTAAATGCACACGGAGTACCTTCCGTTTTTTGTGTGGACCCATTGAGATGAATGGTTCTGCATAAAAAAAAAAAAAAACACGGAACGGACACGGAAAGAAAATACGTTTGTGTGCACGAGGCCATATTCAGCGTTTTTCATGCAGCCATGGCCCCATAGAAGTGAATGGGGCTTCAGTGAAAAACGCATTGCATCCGCAAGCAAGTGCGGACACAAATCGTTTTTCACTAAGAGAAGTTGTTTGCAAACCTTCAATCTTTTATCATGCGCGTGAAAACACACATTGCACCTGCGCAGAACGCAATCGCAGACAAAACTGACTGAACTAGTTTGCAAAATGGTGCGAGTCTCACTGAATGCACCCTGAACGCATCCAAAGCCAATCCGTCACGCTCATGTGAAAGAGGTCTAAGAGGCTATTTAATCTTGGAAAAAAAAATAAAAATTTAAAGAAAATTTAAAAATTGGGGCAACTAGGTTTTCTTCAATCCTTTTAGAACAAATCAAAGTGAGGGTGGGGCTTTGTAGGGCCTATAATGCAACAAAATACTGCCTCAAACTAGATTAACCAACAGATGGTATAAATCAGTCTAAAAATGGGCCACACTTTCCATACATCCCAAGCCACTGTGAAAAATCTGATGAATTTTAAAGGGGTATCCCAGGATTTTGCCATTGAAGGCCATCAAAATCTAACTGGAGAAGTTCCCCACACCCTGGCGATCAGCTGTTTCAGTGTAGCTTTGGCGCCCAAAACACACAGCTCCTTCAACTGTGTAGTGGACACAGCTGGTCACTGCAGTGATGCTCCCATTCACTTCAATGACGAGATTCTGGAATATCCTTTTAAAAGGGTTTTCCATTTTTCATCAATATTTCATAAAATAATACAAAATCAAAACTAACTTCATAAAGTAATATATTTTATATCCATTTAATGCTACCATCTCCCATTCTGGGCTACGTTCACTATGGTCACGCAGCTCTTTTCTATTTCCTGTGATGTTCTGTCCATGGGCATAGGGGAGCGTATGTAACCAGATAGGTGCGGTAAGGGGCGGTGCGGAGCGGTGGCAAAGAAGGGAGAAATGCATCATGGGTCTGGGAAATACGTACATGAGGAGAGCAACTGCATGAGTAGATCAGTTAAAACCCACACTAATCCCAGAAAACTCCCTTTTTACCTGTAATCCCCTGGTCCACGTTTCCCTGTCTAAACAGTAAATTTTTTTTTCTTTTTAACCACTTCCCGACCGCCTAACGCACAACTGCGTTCTCGCGGCGGTCGGGCTGTTCTGGGGCGCCGCAGATCTGCGTCATCTCGCGAGACGCGAGATTTCCTGTGAACGCGCGCGCACGCGTTCACAGTAGCGGGCGTCTCAGGAGTTTAACTACAGCCTGCCAGCGATGATCCATCGCTGGCAGGCTGTAGATGCGATATAAATCGCATCAAACAAGTATATCAGACGCTGTTTTGTGAACAGCGTCTGATATAACTGCTACCTGGTCCTCTGGTGGTCCCATTTGCTGGGATCGACCACCAGAGGACCAGGTAACTATGTAAAGTTGCACCAAACACTACACTAACCCCCCCACCCCCTCACCTACTAACCCCTTGTTAACCCCTTGATCACCCCATCTAGACCCCTGATCACCCCCTGTCATTGATCACACCCCTTGTAAGGCTCCATTCAGACGTCCAAATGTGTTTTGCGGATCCGTGGATTCACGGATCCGCGGATCAAATCCGCGGATCTGCGGATCCACAGATCCTCAAAACACGGACACCGGCAATGTGCTTTCTGCATTTTGCAGATCCGCACATTGCCAGAACTATATAGAAAATGCTTTTTCTTGTCCGCAATTGCGGACAAGAATAGGACATGTTCTATATTTTTGCGGAACGGAAGTGCAGACCCGGAGCGCGGATCCGTAATTCCGGATCCGAGCGGGACAAAGTCTGTCCCCATAGAAATGAATGGGTCCGCAATTCCGTTCCGCAAACAGAATTGCGGACGTGTGAATGGGGCATAAGGGTCCCTTATCACCGCCAGTTAGTTAGCTACTTGTTAGGTAGCTAGCGCCCAGCCCACCGCACCGCAGTCACTGATTTTGGCAGAGATTTTTCATCCACATTGATTGATGCGAATGAATAAATCTGTGCCGTTCATTTTTTTTTTTCAGCGCAGCGGCTGAGACGGAAAAAAATCTCATTACCCGTATGGTCAATATACGGAGAATCGCAGAAACTCCTAATGCTGGCCATACGTGTAATGACTTGCGGAGACCCTCAAATCCCAGGGCAGTACAAACACCTCACATGTGACCCCATTTTAGAAAGACACCCCAAGGTATTCCGTGAGGGGTATGGCGAGTTCATGTAAAATTTTATTTTTGTCACAAGTTAGTGGAATATGAGACTTTGTAAAAAATAAAAATAAAAATCAATTTCCTCTAACTTGTGCCAAAATTTTTTTTCTGTGAACTCGCCATGCCCCTCACGGAATACCTAGGGTGTCTTCTATCCACAATGGGGTCACTTGTGAGGTATTTATACTGCCCTGGCATTAGAGGTCCTAAAGCGTGAGAATCCAAATGCGTAAAAATGCCCTGTGAAATCCTAAAGGTACTCATTGGTTTTAGGGCCCCTTTGCGCATCTTGGCTGCAAAAAGTGGCACACATGTGGTATCGCCGTACTCAGGAGAAGTAGGGCAATGTGTTTTGGGGTGTATTTTTATATATACCCATACTTTGTGTGAGAAATATCTCTGCAAATGACAACTTTTTAAATTTTTTTATTCAAAGTTGTCAATTTACAGAGATATTTCTCTCACAGCAATGGGTATATGTAAATACACCCCAAACTATGCCCTACTTCTCCTGAGTGCAGCGATACTACATGTGTCACTTTGCAGCCAAATGCGCAAGGGCCCAAGTCAATGAGTGGCTTTAGGAGGGCATTTTGCGCATTTTCTTCTCACGCTTTAGGGACCCTAAAATGCCAGGACAGTATAAATACCCCACATGTGACCCCATTTTGGAAAGAAGACACCCCAAGGTATTCGCTGAGGGCATAGTGAGTCCATGAAAAATTAAACTTTTTGTCAAAAGTTAGCGGAAAGGGAGACTTTGTGAGAAAAACTATAAAAAATCAATTTCCACTAACTTGTGCCAAAAAATTTTTCTATCAACTCGCCATGCCCCTCATGGAATACCTTGGGCTGTCTTCTTTCCAAAATGGGGTCACATGTGGGGTATTTATACTGCCCTGGCATTTTAGGGGCCCTAAAGTGCGAGAAGAAAAATGCGTAAAAATGCCCTCCTAAAAGGTACTCATTGGAATTTGGGCCCCTTTGTGCATCTTGGCTGCAAAAAGTGTCACTTATGTGGTATCGCCGTACTCAGGAGAAGTAGGGCAATGTGTTTTGGGGTGTATTTTTACATATACCCATGCTGGGTGAGAGAAATATCTCTGTAAATTGACAACTTTGAATAAAAAATTTAAAAAGTTGTCATTTACAGAAGATATTTCTCTCACCCAACATGAGAATATAAAAATACACCCCAAAATACATTGCCCTACTTCTCCTGAGTGCGGCGGTACCACATGTGTGACACTTTTTGCAGCCAAGATGCGCAAAGGCCTAATTCCAATGAGTACCTTTAGGATTTCACAGGGCATTGTTACGCATTTGGTTCTCACGCTTTAGGTTCCCTAGAATGCCAGGGCAGTATAAATACCCCACAAGTGACCCCATTGTGGAAAGAAGACACCCCAAGGTATTCTGTGAGGGGCATGGCGAGTTCACAGAAATTTTTTTTGGCACAAGTTAGCGGAAATTGATATATATTTTTTTTTTATTTTGTTTTTACAAAGTCTCATATTCCACTAACTTGTGACAAAAAATAACATTTTACATGAACTCACCATACCCCTCACGGAATACCTTGGAGTGTCTTCTTTCTAAAATGGGGTCACATGTGGGGTATTTATACTGCCCTGGCATTTAGGGGCCCCTAAAGCGTGAGAAGAAGTCTGGAATCCAAATGCGTAAAAATGCCCTGTGAAATACTAAAGGTACTCATTGGTTTTAGGGCCCCTTTGCACCCAGGCTGCAAAAAGTTCCACACATGTGGTATCCCCGTACTCAGGAGAAGTAGCGCAATGTGTTTTGGGGTGTATTTTATATATACACATGCTGGGTGTGAGAAATATCTCTGTAAATGACAACTTTTTAATTTTTTTATACAAAGTTGTCAGTTTACAGAGATATTTCTCTCACTAACTATGGTATATGTAAAAATACACCCCAACACATGCCCTACTTCTCCTGAGTACGGCGATACCACATGAGTGACACTTTTGCAGCCTGGAGTACACAAAGAGCCCAAATCAACGAGTACCTTTAGGTTTACATGGCTGCTCACAATTTAGCCCGCCCAAAATGCCAGAACAGTAAACACACCCCACAAATGACCCCATTTCGGAAAGTAGACACCCCAAGGTATTCACAGAGGGGCATAGTGAGCCCGTCTGAGATTTTTTTTTGCCAGAAGTTAGCAGAAATGGAAACTTTATTATATATTTTTTTCCTCAGAAAGTGTCATTTTCCGCTAACTTGTGAAAAAAATGAAATGATACATGAACTCACCAAGCCCCTCCGCGAATACTTTGGGGTGTCTTCTATCTAAAATGGTGTGATTTGGGGGTATTTATACTTTCCTGGCATTCTAGCACCTGAAGAAACATGACAGGTGCTCAGAAAGTCAGAGCTGCTTCAAAATGCCGAAATTCACTTTTTGCACCATAGTTTGTAAACGCTATAACTTTTACCCAAACCAATAAATATACGCTTATTGAATTTTTTTATCAAAGACATGTAGAACAATAAATTTAGAGAAAATTTTACATACAAATGTAGTTTTTTGAAAAATTTTACAACAGAAAGTGAAAAATGTCATTTTTTTGCAAAAATGTCGTTAAATTTTTATTAATAGCAAAAAAAGTAAAAATGTCAGCAACAATGAAATACCACCAAATGAAAGCTCTATTAGTGAGAAGAAAAGGAGGTAAAATTCATTTGGGTGGTAAGTTGCATGACGGAGCAATAAACGGTGAAAGTAGTGTAGTGCGGAATTGTAAAAAGTGGCCTGGTCATTAAGGGTGTTTAAGCTAGGGGGGCTGAAGTGGTTAAACCAAAAAACACTGTATGAAACCTCCCTTACATTTCTTATTGGTCTAGAGAGAAGTTATCAACTTACCTTCATTGTATCTATTTTCCCTTTAACTTGCTCATTTTTAGCTAATGCTCTTTCCAAACATTCTTTTGTGTAAAGTTGAGGATTTCGGCCTTGATCAATGTAGCTAGAAAACAAGAGGCATTTTAAAATAACTGTGTAGCCCTTGAAATGCTAAAAGATGTTCCTGTTAGTTTTCCAATGACCTCATATTACCAAACAATAGTGCAGCTGCAGACTAGGAAGCAGGGGCTACGGCAGAACAAAAAACCCACATGGACAAATCATTTCAGAACAATTAAAAGCACAATAAAATATATTTACTTATGTAACAAACAAGAAGTGAAAGAGTAAATCAAACTAAAAGTGCAAAGAACATTTTGCATATTTGTAAGCGCTCTATTTCAGGAGCATTGCAGTGATCAATAGATTTCGAGAATAGGCTTATACACTTCCATGTTTTACTCCTAGCCTTCCCAAAGCCATAATATTCTTATTTTTCCATTGACATAGCTGTATGAGGGCTTGTTTTTTTGCAGGACAAGTTGTACTTTCTAATGGCACCATTTAGGCCCCTTTCACACGGGCGAGTTTTCCGCGCGGGTGCAATGCGTGAGGAGGACGCATTGCACCCGCACTGAATCCGGACCCATTCATTTCTATGGGGCTGTGCACATGAGCAGTGATTTTCACGCATCACTTGATCACGTAGTTGCCGATCTCTTCTCTCTTCTTCAATCATTAGCTGCCGGCTAAAGGACCTGTGGTGACATCACATGGTCCATCACCATGGTGATGGACCATGTGATGAGCACAGTGATGTCTTCACAGGTCCTTTAGCCGGCAGCTAATGCTTGGAGAGAAGAGATCGCAACTACGCGATCACGAGGATAAGGTGAGTTTAATTTTTATTTTTTAACCCCTTAATGCACATTTTACTAGAGCATTCTGTATTGAGAATGCTATTATTTTCCCTTACAACCATGTTATAAGGGAAAATAATAAAATATACAGAATACTTAACCCGGAACCGGACTTCAGTACCAAACATGCCGATTTTCGCATGCGCGTGCAAAGCGCATTACAACAGTTTGCACACGCGCGGAAAAAACGCGCATTTTCCCACAACGCACCCGCCTCTTATCCGGGCGTCAATCATGACGCCCGTGTGAAAGGGGCCTTACAGTTACAAAATGTAGTGGGAAGCTGGAAAAAAAAAATTGAAATAGGATGGAATTTAAAAAATAAATTAAAAAATAAAAACAAAACCCATGAAATTGTTGCTGAATTGTGTTTTTTAAAAATGTTTCCGTTGCGGTAAAAGTGACCTGTTATTGTACTGACCCATAAAATTAACATATCACCTTCGTATAGTTTTTTTGCATTTTAACAAAAAAAAAAAACTTTGGAAAAAAATCTTTGCATCGCCATATTCTGACCACTTTTATGTGTACGGAGCTGTGCAAGAGTTAATTTTTTGCAGGACAATATTTTTCAGAGAAAACATTTTTGGGGTGTATGACTTTTTGATCACTTTCCATTTATTTTTTGTGTAAGGTAAAGCAACCAAAAAACAGAATCAACCATTTTGACTTTTTCCGTTTCGCCATTTGCCACATGTAATAAATACGTTTTTAAAAACTTTTTAATAGTCTTTCTAGGGAACTTGAGCTTGTAATCAGATTGCTTCTTGAATAGACTCCAATGCATTAACATTGGAGTATGAGAATTTTACTGCATTCCTATGGAGCTCTCCATAGGAACCCATGTGTGGCAGCCTCGGATTATTCAGGAGGACCGAGGCTGCCCCACACCCCATCCTGCTTCCCCGATCCCCACTAGGGGGAGCCGTTGGACAGCTGTGAGCGCACGCTTCCAGTTTTTAAACTCACAGATGCCATGGCCACATTTGACCAGGTATTTTTGAATGTGTGTGATCGACAATATCGTGAGCAGGCGTCATCTTTAAATACCCAACCACCAATGTCAATTTTCAGTGCGGAAGGGGTCAAACTAATTGAAAAAAACCATATTGAAAAAAACTATTTGGTTGCTATGGGAATACCTCATTATGTCAATTTTCATAAATCCAATTTTTTTGCTTAATTACAGTGGCCATTTTTTGCAGTGGCGATAAGATGTGCAGCCATATTCCTGGCAACGCCATGTTTTTCTGAACAGCTTTTTAAAATTTTACCTATTCCCTGCCAAGGACATACATGCCATCCCGAGTGGACTTTGGTAGTCAATGATGTATCTTATACAGCCATCAGTGGCAAGGACGTATCTCAGGCAGCTTAGCAGCTAGCCACAATAAAACAGACACGTCCCAGTGAGAACTGCTCTCACCACAATACCAGTCTGGTTTTAAAGCTTAGATTGTTAGCCTTAGAATAAGACCTAGCTACACAGCCCGAGATATACCATTTTAAAGCAGCCCTCTCTCCCACACAGCTTTCCACCCAAAAAAGTTGTAAGAAAATAAGTCACCCCCCGCCCATCTACAAAAAAAAAAAAAAAAAAAAAAACACTCCTTTTGCAAAAATAAAAATACATAAACAATAAAAATAAGCATCGTGGGCATAGCCACATGCAGAAACGCCCCTACTATTAAAATTTAAAAATACTTATCCCATATCGCAAAAGGAGAAAAATCTAAATAGCCGACAAACACATACATTGAAAAAAGTGACAAAAAGTCAATCGCACCCCAGACACAGGGGACACAGGTAAGGCATTTGACTCTTGAGTGGGGCTAGCTCCTAGAGATTCCGAGCACCAGATCTCTATTTTATATAAACATCCTAATGTCTCATTCACACACAGTGTTTTGGTCAGTGATTTCCATTAGTGATTGTGAGCCCAAACCAGTTGCGGCTCTGAACAGAACAGTTGCAGATCTTTCCCTTATGTCACTGATTCAAATCACCGACGTGTGAATGAGGCATAAGGCAGGAATCCTAATGGTAATCTTCTTCCAGTCCCGCCAGGGTTGCCCTGTGTCCCTTCTGTTGTTTGCTATACCAATGAAGCCTCTGACACCTAGACTGCGCCATAATACACAACACAAGGGGGTGGGCAAGAGGGAGGACAGGTTTGGATTATACACAGATGATCTCTTATTGCTCATGTCTGAGGTGGACCGTACCCTCCCATGTGCTATGATTGACCATTTTGGTACCTTTTTTGCTCTGCAGATTAATTGGGTCAAGTCCATCATGCCCTTATGGGACCCGCAGTGGCCCCAGTTTACTGGAATTTACCTGTAGTTGACTCTTAACCACAGGTTTATACCCCCTAGTGACCAGGCCCTTTTTTACAAATCCGCACTACACTACTTTCACCGTTTATTGCTCCGTCATACAACTTACCACCCAAATGAATTTTACCTCCTTTTCTTCTCACTAATACAGCTTTCGTTTGCTGTATTTCATTCTTGCTGACATTTTTACTTTTGACGAAATTTTTGCAAAAAACGACATTTTTCACTTTCTGTTGTAAAAATTTTCAAATAACACAGTGAGTTCATGGAATTTTGTTTTTTTTCACAAGTTAGCAGAAATGGAATTTTTTTTTTTTTTAAATTTCATTTTCCGCTAACTTGTGTCAAAAAATAAAAACTTCCATGAACTCACTATGCCCCTTAGCGAATACCTTGGGGTGTCTACTTTCTAAAATTGGGTCACTTGTGAGGTTTTTCCACTGCCCTGGCATTTGAGGGTCTCCGCAATCATTGCATGTATGGCCAGCATTAGGAGTTTCTGCTATTCTCCTTATATTGAGCATACGGGTAATGAGATTTTTTTCCGTTCAGCCGCTGGGCTGAAAGAAAAAATGAACGGCACAGATTTCTTCATTTGCATCGATCAATGTGGATGAAAAAATCTCTAAAAAATGTGCAAAAAAAAAAAAAAGAGGGGAAAGCTGTAAAGCTGCGATCACTAAGGGACCCTTAGGCCTCATTCACACGTCCGCAATTCTGTGGAACAGAATTGTAGATCCATTCAATTCTATGGGGACAGACTTTGTCCTGCTCGGATCCGGAATTGCGGATCTGCACTTCCGGGTCTGCAAAAATATAGAACATGTCCTATTCTTGTCCGCAATTGCGGACAAGAAAAGGCATTTTCTATATAGTTCTGGCAATGTGCGGTTCCGCAAAATGAGGAAAGCACATTGCCGGTGTTCGTGTTTTGTGGATCCGCAAAACACATACGGACGTCTGAATGAGCCTTACAGGGGGTGTGTAGTGATTGGTGCACTTTACTTATGTTTGCCCTGGTGGTCCCAGACAAATGGACCACCAGAGGAGCAGACAGCAGGCATATCAGACACTGTTTACAAAACAGCGTCTGATATGAGTTTTAAATGCTTTTTTTTCCCGCATCTACAGCCTGCCAGCGCATGATCAGCGCTGGCAGGCTGTAGTTTTAGTTGTCCCGGTTACGATCGCATGAACGTGCACGCACGGTGCGCGTTCATGCGAAATCTCGAGTCTCACGAGATGACACTGATAGGCGTCAGTGAGACCTGAGAGAGCCGCCGTGCTAACGCCTATCGGCGGCAAGTGGTTAAGCACTTGGGTATTTATATTACTAAGAATTCCCGATACAAAAACTCCAGTAACCACCGCAGTATGCCACGATGTACAGGCAAACACTGGGCAACTAAACTGCTGAAACGGTCACGTCACAGTAAATGAAGCCAAGATATTTCACCAGTATTTGCAGATCACTCATTCCTCAAGACAGCTATACATTTACATGAATGGAAATGGTTTAGAAAAACGTACTCAAACACTTCCAGGGGCACCGTTATGTCATGGAGCTGTTGACGACACTTGTCTATATCCTGCAATCCTGTGATCATGAAATTCCTGTAGAAAAAAAATACAAAAAGGCAGGCAATTAATCAGCAAGCAGTTCTGCGCCCTAACCAGGGCACTAGCACACTATAAAACTACTGCTAAACAAGGTTTTAAAGGGCTTCTGTCACCCCCAAAATGCATTTTTCATTAGCTGACATAAGCTATTCGCTAATGTCAGCTGATCTTAAACATACTTTTCTTATTGTTCTGTGTGGTTTAGTTATTTAAAAAAAAACTTACTTTTATAATATGCAAATCGCTTCACTACCAGCAAGTTGGGCGGTAACTTGCTAGTAGCTGCCGTATCCTCCACTTGCTGACACGCCCCTTCTCCTGTTAATAGACAGGGCCAGCGAGCGCTCTCCTCCTCCCTCTGGCCCCGTCTGCAGTTCAAATCCCGAGCCTGCGCCGTACCGGTCTTCATTCGGCGCAGGCGCTCAGAGAAGGACGCTCGCTTGGCTGCTCCTTCCTCAGTGCGCCTGCGCTGATGACATCAGCCCATAGGACTCCTTATCTCCGCTCTCTGACATTATAAACACACTCATTAAGGCTCAATCCTTATCTTACTGATAAGAATGTGGCTTAGGCCTCTTTCACACTTGCGTTCTTAGGATCCGGTGGGCACTTCCGTCCCGCCGGATCCGTCAGAACGCAAGTCGCCTGAAAGCATTAGAAGACTGATCAGTCTTCGAAATGCTTTCAGGTTACTATGGCAGCCAGGACGCTATTAAAGTCCTGGTTGCCATAGTAGTAGTGGGGAGCGGTATACTTACAGTCCGTGCGGCTCCCGGGGCGCTCCAGAATGACGTCAGAGCGCCCCATGTGTGGGGCGCCCCAACGTCACTCTGGAGCGCCCCGGGAGCCGCACGGATGGTAAGTATACTGCTCCCCCGCTCCCCACTACATTTTACTATGGCAACCAGGACTTTAGCATCCTGGCTGCCATGGTAACCATTGAGAAAAAGCTAAACGTCGGATCCAGCGATGCGCCGAAATGACGTTTAGCTTAAGGCCGGATCCGGATTAATGCACTTCAATGAGCTTTAATTCCGGATCCGGCGTTACGGCATGTCTTCCGGATTTTTGGACGGAGACAAATCCGCAGCATGCTGCGCTTTTGTCAATGGCCAAAAAACGTTCACGTACTGAACGGAAGACATCCTGATGCATCCTGAACGGATTGCTCTCCATTCAGGATGCATTGGGATAATCCTGATCAGTATCTTTCCGTCCTAGAGCCCCGAGGACGGAACTCTAGGACGGAAAGCAAAAACGCTGATGTGAAAGGGGCCTTAAATAAGTTTTTATGAGTTGCAAGATGAGGTTTATTAGATGACCACACAAAGTAAAAGTACCAGTTACAGTTTGAAAAACAGTTAACCCTTTGTGATACAATGGCTCAATATTTTAAATAAAGCCCAATTGAAAATATGATTTTTAGCCAAAAAGGAGTACAATGAAATCAAACAAAAATTGCCTCCAAAAGGCGTTGATAGACTTTAAAGCCCCCACACAGGACAAACCCAGTAAAGGAGCTATCCAGGATTCTGACACCGATGGCCTAACCCCTCACCCTACAGCCCTCCAAACCATCCCTTTCCTTGTAGCTGTGAGTTTGGAACTACAAAGCTCCATCAATTGCGTAGTGGATGGAGCTAGTTACTGCTTCCCGATGACAGACCATCACAATACGGGAAGCTTCTTCTAGTCTGGACTACATGGTGAACCTCGCCGCCACACCCATCATATGACCAAAGCTCGCTATGCAGCAGTATGAGGCAGTGACCTCAGAATCGCAAAAACACCAATACTGCTGGGTTTCTTACAATTCTGGGGTCACAGCAACCTGAGTCATACTGTGACCCCATTCAGTTCAAAACCTGCTACACAGGGACAGGTGGTCACATGAAAAGGTGTCGCCGTTAAGGTCACCATGTAGTCCACCTTTATTCCCGACGAGCACTGACACACACAATGTGCAATTACTGTAGATTTGTCCCGTGTGGGTGGAAATTCTTACAACAGCCATGTGAGATTTACGGGTGCCTTCACACACGGCAGATTTTGTTGCAGGTTTTGATCACTTCCATTTGTCTGAATGCGGCTCACAGAAATGCATGGTTTGACACCAATTCAAGAGACTGGAGCAGGAAATTTCAACCTTAACGTGTGGTTAAGACATCCTAAAGGGTTTTTCCTGGAGGTTAAGAAGAGTCCTTTATATCTGATACAGGGAGCATAGCTGATAACTTGTGACACGCAGTTTCATGCACCAAGGCGATTTGAATCAAGGGGCACATGTCTATGGAAGCCCCAATGGAACATATTTCCTGGGGAGAAGAGAGCAGCAATTGGCTTTACCCCAAGAAGCAGAGCCTGCTGAGGACAAGCTGCTACTTCCTCTGTCACGCTGGACTCTAGGACTTACAGCTTCTGGTTGAGGCCAGCCTGACTGCTCGGCTGGAAGTCGCTTACGATGATCCCCAGCTGCCGTATGTTCTCCACGAACTTCTCCAGGTGCTCCTCTAAGTTATCAAATTTCTCCGCCATGTCTCCCGCCGGAACCTCTACCAGCCAAGCATGCCCCGGCAGTACACTGTCAGCACCGGGTCCCTAAACCTCTCGACATAAAGACTGCAGCAGCGGAACGTCGACTTCCGACTCGAGCTCCTTCCTGTCTACGCCCCGCCCCCCGGTTTATATGGAAAACAAGACAGAGAGTCACGTGATCGGCGCAACTAGACCCTGCTTCCGCGCGCTCAGTAGGACAGGCTGGACGCCGAGCAGTGAGGAGTTGCAGGAGTGCGATAGTAGTGCGCACTGCCTGCTAGGGAGCTAGCTTGTGAAGGCTAGAGGTGTACTGAAATATTTAACGTTTAATATATATAACTTTATATATATATATAACGTAATGTTAAACATTTCAGAATATATATATATATTTATATAGTTAATAGAATAGGCAGCACCTTTATTCCACCTCTGCAACGTTTCAGCTGCCCATTGCAGCTTTGTCAAGCAGTGATTACAAGTGTGCACGCTCCATATATAAGCCATAAACATGTGTTGATAATCAGTGATCACAATACCTCAAATAAACATGCACAAAAATTACAATATTCAGTGTACCAATACATTTCAATACATATATCACTATATAAATATAATCCCGGCAAGTGTTATTATGAACATTTCACATAACGTGCATAATTGTAAACTGTAAGAACGTGATATTTAACGTTTAATATATATATATATATATATATATATATATATATTATTATTTATATATATATATATATATATATATATTATTTATATATATATATATATATATATATATATATATTATTTATATATATATATATATATATTATTATTTATATATATATATATATATATATAGACGGATAAAAGTCGAGCAGCACTCGAATGTGTTCAAATAGTAAATCGTCTTTATTCACCCATCGGCGTGGCAGCGTTTCAGCTTCTACTGGAGCCTTTTCAAGCCCTTGAAAGCCCTCGCTTGAAAAAGGCTCCAGTAGAGAGCTGAAACGCTGCCACCGATGGGTGAATAAAGACGCATTACTATTTGAACACATTCGGAGTGCTGCTCGACTTTTATCCGTCTAAAATTTTTGGAGTGGGTTTACTCCACAGGTGAGCGTTACACCCGCCATCTACTTTACTAGGTGGTGCTGCCTCAATTTTTATTTTGTATATATATATATATATATATATATATATAATTATTATTTATATATATATATATATATATATATAAAACTTAACGTCAAACATTTCAGAATATATATATATATATATATATATATATTAATAATATATTCAGTTATGTTTTATAGATAAGGGTACTTTCACACTTGCGTTAGAGTTTTCCGCTATAGAGTTCCTAGGACCTACTTTTTATTGAAAAGGCATTAAAGGGTTTCTGTCATCAAGCTTTGACATTATAAGCTGTCTGACATTAGCTATGTGCTAATGTCAGAGCAGCTGATAATGTCTTTTTATAAAAATCGATTTATATTTTGGCTGAAAAACGTGCTTTTATAATATGTAAATTAGCCTCTAGGAGCAGGGGCGTTGCCCTGCTCCTAGAGGCTCCGTGCGGCAACCTGCTGGCACGCCCCTTCTTACTTTGAGTGACAGTGCCGGGCAGCGATCCTCCGGCACTGTCTCCTTCTGAAATCCCGCGCCTGCGCCGCCGCTCTGTATTCGGCGCAGGCGCGGTGAGTAGAGGACGCTGGTGCCTGCTGTCCTCAGCTCATCGCGCCTGCGCTGAATACCTCTGAGTACACCCGGAAGCAAGGACAGCGTGGGATTTCAGAAGGAGACAGTGCCGGAGGATCGCTGCCCGGCACTGTCACTCAAAGTGAGAAGGGGCGTGCCAGCAGGTTGCCGCACGGAGCCTCTAGGAGCAGGGCAACGTCCCCCCTGTTCCTAGAGGCTAATTTACATATTATAAAAGTACGGATTCAGCCAAAATATAAATCGGATTTTCATAAAAAAGACATTATCAAGCTGCTCTGACATTAGCACATAGCTAATGTCAGACAGCTTATAATGTCAAAACTTGATGACAGAAACCCTTTAATGCCGGATCCGGCACCAAGTATACTGGCAAAACGGAGTCGGTCTGCGCATGCCAGATCCGTTTTTCCAGATAACACCGGAGAGACAGATCCAGTGTTTCAATGCATTTGTTGCAGATGCGGATCCGTCTACAAATGCTTTCCGTTTGCACACGGATTTCCGTATCCAGCAGGCAACAGAACTGCCTGCCGGATCCTCACAACACAAGTGTAAAAGTACCCTAAGTGGGGATGGACAGTGATTATAAGGCTAAATTCACTCGACCATATGAAAGAGTCCGCATCCGTTCCGCAATTTTGCGTAACAGGTGAGGACCCATTCAATTCTATGGGGGCGCAAAAGAGGCGGACAGCACACCATGTACTGTCCGCATCCGATGCTCCGTGCCGCAGCCGTGCAAAGAAAATAGAACATGTCCTATTCTTGTCCGCAATTGCGGACAAGAATAAGCATTTTCTATGATAGCCGCGGCATATGCGGGCCGCACATAGGCTGGTGTATTTGTGTTTTGCGGATCCACAAAACATCACGTTTGTGTGAATGTAGCCTAATTATTATTATTATTTATTATTATAGCGCCATTCATTCCATAGCGCTGTACATATGAAAAGAGTATACATACATAATACAGACAATTGCACATGAACTAGACGAGTTACAAACTGGTACAGAAGGAGAGTGGGCCCTGCCGGTGAGGACTTACAATCTACAAGGTATGGGAGACGACACAGTAGGAGAGGGTAAAGTTAGTCATGGCGGTATAAAGGCAGCAGGGTCACTGGTTGTAGGCTTGTCTGAAGAGGTGGGTTTTCAGGTTTCTTTTGAAGGATTCCACTGTAGGTGAGAGTCTGATATGTTGGGGTAGCCTAATACAAAACATATATTGCATGAAAATAATAGTGCGCAATGTAAGTGGCAATTCATTTTTCTTTACTTCGTCATGCCCCTCTATAAGTAGTGGCGAACCTTTGGCACCCAGAGCCCTCTCTGTGGGCATGCTTCTCTGTGTGGGCCATGTGTAGGGTTGCCACCTGTGCACTAGTACTAATGAGCGCTTCCCGGGAACGCTCATTAGTACATCCTTTGCCCCTCCCCCTCTGCTTGTGTTAAAGGGGTTGTCTCATCATGAACAATGGGGGCATATCGCTAGGATATGCCTTCATTGTCTTATGGGTGCGGGTCCCACCGCTGGGACCCGCACCTATATGGAAAACAGAGCCCCGCAAGTGAAGGAGGGCGCACTTCGCGTGCGGAGCCGCCCTCCATTCATTTTCTATGGGGCAGTCAAAATGGAGCAGGGGTAACACTTCCACCCTTAACTCAAATTTCATTGAGTTATCTTGAAACAAAAGCCAATGAGAAGCAATTGTTTCTCTAGTTTGGTTAACTAAACTGAACTTAACTATTCTCAGAAAACAAGAGTGTTAACCCTGCTACATCCGTACTTTTTTTATTTTAGGCACTGTATTTGAATGTACTGTCCTTTTTTAGACTTTAGCTGCAGGCAGCTAGCTTGGCTGAGATCAGGGGATCACATAGCGGAATGCCGCTGCATTGTAAGTGGGGCCAGGTCATAAATAGGAGGAGGCACCTTGTGGTCAGTCAGCTAGCTGAGACCAGGAAGATCCATGGCTGAAGCTTGGAATGCTGAGAAAGGTAGAGATCCTGAATAGAGATGAGTGAACATCTTAAAGAGGACCTTTCATGACTTCTAAAGATATTAACTAACGATGCTCACATGTAGAGCGGCGCCCAGGGATCTCCCTGCACTTACTATTATCCCTGGGTGCCACTCCGTTCTCCTGGTATAGGCTCCGGTCTCTGTGCTCACAAAGTTATAGTAGGCGGGGACTTGGGGGACTTAGTTATAGTAGGCGGAGCCTGCCCTTCATCTCCTTCTCCCAGGCTGTAGCCCTGGCCAATCGCAGCGCAGAGCTCATAGCCTGTGAGTTTTTTTCTCCCAGGCTATGAGCTCTGCGCTGCGATTGGCCAGCGCTACAGCCTGGGAGAAGGAGATGAAGGGCAGGCTCCGCCTACCATAACCAAGTCCCCGCCTACTATAACTTTGTGAGCACAGAGACCGGAGCCTATACCAGGAGAACGGAGTGGCGCCCAGGGATAATAGTAAGTGCAGGGAGATCCCTGGGCGCCGCTCTACATGTGAGCATCGTTAGTTAATATCTTTAGAAGTCATGAAAGGTCCTCTTTAAAATTCGTTTTGTATCCGATTACTTGAATTTTTCAAAACATAGTAACATAGTACATAAGGCCGAAAAAAAGACATCTGTCCATCCAGTTCGGCCTGTTATTCTGCTAGCTGATCCAGAGGAAGGCAAAAAAAACCCCTGTGAGGCAGAAGCCAATTTTCCCCACTTAAGAGGAGTAAAAAATTCCTTCCTGACTCCAATCAGGCAATCAGAATAACTCCCTGGATCAACGACCCCTCTCTAGTAGCTGTAGCTTGTAATATTATTACACTTCAGAAATAAATCCATTCCCCTCTTGAATTCCTTTATTGTACTCACCACCTCCTCAGGCAGAGAGTTCCATAGTCTCACTGCTCTTACAGTGAAGAATCCTCTTCTATGTTTGTGTACTAACCTTCTTTCCTCCAGACGCAGAGGATGTCCCCTTGTCACAGTCACAGTCCTGGGGATAAATAGATGATGGGACAGATCTCTGTACTGACCCCTGATATATTTATACATAGTTATTAGATCTCCCCTCAGTCCTTTTTTTTCTAAAGTAAATAGCCCGAATTTTGATAACCTTTCAGGGTACTGTAGTTGCCCCATTCCAGTTATTACTTTAGTTGCCCTCATCTGAACCCTCTCCAGCTCTGCTATGTCTGCCTTGTTCACAGGAGCCCAGAACTGTACACAGTACTCCATGTGTGGTCTGACTAGCGATTTGTAAAGTGGTAGGACTATGTTCTCATCACGGGCGTCTGTGCCCCTTTTGATGCAACCCATTATCTTATTGGCCTTGGCAGTAGCTGACTGACACTGGTTTTTGCAGCTTAATTTGCTGTTTATTAAAATTCCTAGATCCTTTTCCATGTCAGTGTTACCGAGTGTTTTACCATTTAATATGTACGGGTGACTTGCATTATTCCTTCCCATGTGCATAACTTTACATTTGTCAGTGTTAAACCTCATCTGCCATTTTTCTGCCCAAGCCTCCAATCTATCCGGATCCCTCTGTAGCAGAAAACTGTCCTCTTCAGTGTTAATTACTTTACACAGTTTAGTGTCATCTGCAAAAATAGATATTTTACTATGCAAGCCTTCTACAAGATCATTAATAAATATATTGAAAAGAATAGGGCCCAGTACTGACCCCTGAGGTACCCCACTAGTGACAGTTGCCCAATCTGAGTGTGTACCTGTAACGGATCGACGGGCACCCTGACTGGGTACCTCCGTTGAAGGATGCTCCTAGCGCTTCTTGAGGATTCCAAGCACTCTAGCCGACACCACAACCACCAAATCAGAGGAGCATATGAATGCTGTAAACAGCCGAATAGGAAAAACCATACGAATAGGTTTACACTCCTAGCAGTCAAACTCGAACAGCATACCATAAATCCACCCCCCAATAACGAGACGACACTTCGTTTTGAGGGTCAAGCAAGAACTCCTTTAACCACCTCAGCCCCCCTAGCTTAAACACCCTTAATGACCAGGCCACTTTTTACAATTCTGCACTACACTACTTTCACCGTTTATTGCTCCGTCATACAACTTACCACCCAAATAAATTTTACCTCCCTTTTCTTCTCACTAATAGAGCTTTCATTTGGTGGTATTTCATTGTTGCTGACATTTTTACTTTTTTTGCTATTAATAAAAAGTAAACGACATTTTTGCAAAAAAATGACATTTTTCACTTTTTGTTGTAAATTATTTTTTAAAAAACTACATTTCTATATAAATTTTTCTATAAATGTATTATTCTAGATGTCTTTGATAAAAAAAAAAAATCCAATAAGTGTATATTTATTGGTCTGGGTAAAAGTTATAGCGTTTACAAACTATGGTGCAAAAAAGTGAATTTCGACATTTTGAAGCAGCTCTGACTTTCTGAGCACCTGTCATGTTTCTTCAGGTGCTAGAATGCCAGGATAGTATAAATACCCCCCAAATGATTCCATTTTAGAAAGAAGACACTCCAAAGTATTCGCGGAGGGGCATGGTGAGTTCATGTATCATTTAATTTTTTTTCCACAAGTTAGCGGAAAATGACACTTTCTGAGGAAAAAAATAAATAATAAAGTTTAAATTTCTGCTAACTTCTGGCAAAAAAAAAAAAAAAATCTCCCACGGACTCACTATGCCCCTCAGTGAATACCTTGGGGTGTCTACTTTCCGAAATGTGGTCATTTGTGGGGTGTGTTTACTGTTCTGGCATTTTGGGTGGGGCTAAATTGTGAGCATCCCTGTAAAACCTAAAAGGTACTCGTTGGAATTTGGGCCCCTTTGCGCACCCAAGCTGCAAAAAAGTGTCACTCATGTGGTATCGCTGTACTCAGGAGAAGTAGGGCAATGTGTTTTGGGGTGTATTTTTACATATACCCATGCTGGGTGAGAGAAATATCTCTGTAAATTGACAGCTTTGTATAAAAAAATTTAAAAAGTTGTCGTTTACAGCGATATTTCTCACACAAAGTATGGGTATATATAAAAATACACCCCAAAACTCATTGCCCTACTTCTCCTGAGTACGGCGACACTTTTTTGCAGCCAAGATGCGCAAAGGGGCCCAAATTTCCATGAGTACCCTTAGGATTTCACAGGGCATTTTTACGCATTTGGATTCTCACGCTTTAGGGCCCCTAAAATGCCAGGGCAGTATAAATACCCCACATGTGACCCCATTTTGGAAAGAAGACACCCCAAGGTATTCCGTGAGGGGCATGGCGAGTTCACAGAAAAAAAAAAATTTTGGGCACAAGTTAGCGGAAATTGATGTTTTTTTTTTTTTACAAACTCTCATATTTCCACTAACTTGTGACAAAAAATAAAATTTTACATGAACTCACTATACCCCTCACGGAATACCTTGGGGTGTCTTCCTTGTAAAATGGGGTCACTTGTGAGGTGTTTGTACTGCCATGGCATTTGAGGGTCTCCGCAATCATTACACGTATGGCCAGCATTAGGAGTTTCTGCTATTCTCCTTATATTGAGCATACGGGTAATGAGATTTTTTTTTTCCATTCAGCATCTGGGCTGAAAAAAAAAAAAAATGAACGGCACAGATTTTTTCATTCGCATCGATCAATGTGGATGAAAAAATCTCTGCAAAAATCTGTGACTGCGGTGGGCTGGGCGCTAACTACCTAACAAGTAGCTAACTAACTGGCGGTGATAAGGGACCCTTAGGCCCCATTCACACGTCCGCAATTCTGTTTGCGGAACGGAATTGCGGACCCATTCATTTCTATGGGGACAGACTTTGTCCCGCTCGGATCCGGAATTGCGGATCCGCACTTCCGGGTCTGCACTTCTGTTCCGCAAAAATATAGAACATGTCCTATTCTTGTCCGCAATTGGGGACAATAAAAGACATTTTCTATATATTTCTGGCAATGTGCGGATCTGCAAAATGCGGAAAGCACATTGCCGGTGTCCGTGGATCCGCAAAACACATATGGACATGTGAATGGAGCCTTACAGGGGGGTGATCAGTGACAGGGGGGTGATCAGGGAGTCTATATGGGGTGATCAGGGGTTAACAAGGGGTTAATAAGGGGGTGTAGTGTGGTGCTTGGTGCTACTTTCCATAGCTACCTGGTCCTCTGGTGGCTCAGAGGACCAGGTAGCAGGTATATCAGACGCTGTTAACAAAACAGCGTCTGATATACATGTTTGATGCGATTTATTTCACATCTACAGCCTGCCAGCGATTGATCATCGCTGGCAGGCTGCAGTATAACTTGCGATCTCTGAGCTGCTGTGAATGTGCGCGCTCGTTCACAGCAAATCTCGCCTCTCGCGAGATGACACGCTGACGCGTCAAGGAGGAACAAACCTGCCGCCGCCTGGACGCATCCCTGCATTAGGCGGTTGGCAGGTGGTTAATGACCACACAAGCATTTCCTTTTATACACATTTTCCAACAAGGTTACCACCCACGTGGACCTTGTTGGGAACTGCGGACATAAACATAGCAGCCAATCGTTTACAGTTTCACATTTTAAACAGAACCTATTCATCAATGTACATTTAACAACCACAATGACATTGCCTGTGATCCAATCAACAACACAATGACATTGCCCGTGATACAATCAACAAAATAAAAGTTATGAATCCAGGCAATAACAGGGGTTCTGTTCCAGTTAACAGTCCAAAGGGCAGAAACAGTAACTTTAAAATCCAATATGCCCAAATAGTGTCCCAGGGGCCATAGTCGCAGGGGAGGAGGCGGTCAATCAGTCTTCTCCAATGCCCAGTGGCGAGGTTGGTTTCGCCACAGTACCGTTAATAACCACCCTCTGTTTTCTGTCACTCAGCCAGTTACTTACCCACTTACAGACATTTTCTCCTAGTCCGAGCATTCTCATTTTATATACTAACCTTTTATGAGGTAAAGTGTCAAATGGAGAAGTCCAGAAATACAACATCCATTGATTCGCCGCTGTCAAGTCTAGAACTTACCTCCTGATATAAACTGATTAAATTAGTTTGGCATGACCGATCCCTCATGAAGTCATTGTTAAACTTGTGTCTGAATAGATTCTACACAAATCAAATATAATCCAAATAGCCTACAAAATTGGTACTGTATAGTGTCTTGCAAAAGTATTCACCCCCCTTGACTTTTTTCGTATTTTGGTTCCTCACAACCTGGAATTAACATGGATTGTTTGAGGATTTGCATCATTTCATTTACAGAACATGCCCACAACTTTGAGTGACACTGACATATATAGCTATGGGTAAACATACGGTTGACAGTTTTAGCAAATACCCTGCACTATTGTATTTGTTATGCTTTTTAATGTTAGAAACCTCAAAAATTGCCCCTTATTGGGAGCAGATGATGTTTAAACACACATGGGGAGATTTATCATCTTCCTAGTGCCTGAAAAGTGCTGTTAAAAAGTGGCATCTCTCAGTTTTTATGCTGCTCTCAGCATGTGAAGGGGGAGTGACCAGCAGCTGCAGAAAATTTGTCTTTATTTACACCAGTTTTCTAGAGCAAATGATGCCGCTCTTAGCTGTCGTAGATTTCTCTTTAGACGCACCCTTCAGCAGCACAAGGAGATATCAAGACAAGTGCAGAAAGTGCTGATCTTGATAAATCTCCCTCATAATGTTACTGAAAAGAAACAGTGGCTTGTTAGGACCAAGCTATAACAGGGACAGATCCCTGCCTCTGGTTATACACACATGTCAATGTCACGAGAAACAGTGGCTTGTTCTGCACAAGTGTCTAAAAATTATGCGTTAACAATGCAAACAACAGCAGTGGCATAATGGCGCAATCCTCAATGGAGGATCTATTCATTTGCCTCAGCCAGAGGTGTGTGAAAATCCCCATTGACCCATACCTAATTCATTTTGAGAAAAAGTGTTTTATACACTGGTGGATGACAAATTTGTCTGTTTGGGTGTGACAACACCACCTGTTACACTAAACGCTTTCTCTGAGATGACACAGTAGGCTGAACAAGAGAAAGAGTATATTGAGCCAGTTCTGCCTACTATTCCAATCTGGCTGCCCAGAAGTTCAGGGGTTCATGAAACACGGTGTTATGCAGGCGAGTGTGGACCCACTGCACCACTGACCAGCTATTCCCTGGAGGGGCGTAACTAAATAACTACCTGCTCTTCACTAGAGCCTCCGATGGTGAGGATAGGACGTTAGGGTAGTTACCAGGTACCACTCCAGAGCAGTCCCGGGTCAGAGATACCGGTGCAAAGCACCGAGGGAAAAGACGTGGTCAGGAAGTCCAGAGTCAGGGCAGGGAGCAATCAAGCAAACTCCGTAATCAAAGTCCAAGGTCAGGGTCAGGTGGCAATCAAGCAAAGTCCGTATAATCGAGAAGTAGGATCCAGTAGACAGTAAAGCAGGAACCTCCAAACACCTTCACACAAGGAACTGGACTGGCTAGTGACCAAGATTGCTCAGGCGCCTTCCTGAGGCAGGAAGCGCCTATAAATACATCCTGCAATCCAGCCATAGGCTGGGGAGATAGAGGGAGTGTACGTGCTGCCTCACAAAAGGAGGAGAGACACACCCATGCATTCCCTAACAAACATTATAGGACTCTAAGAAGGAAGGAAGCTCCAGCACGGAGTGCAGATACAACAGTTTAAGCTACCTGCTGCCCATGCTTGTCAGTACGGCGCATGGCAGCAGGAGGGAGTGAGGGAGCACATGCCCACATGTAGGGGCAGCAGCACAAGCACAGACCACTAGAAAGGCCAGAAAGAGTCCAGGTAGGACTGAATCTAGTTGCTCAGGTACGTCCCTATTTGCTGATTTGCGTTAGCCTGGCATGGCACATAAGGAAACTTCTCAATCAGGTTCATGAGACTGAACTGGCCAGTGCGGCTTGTGCTGCTTGTGGTAGCAGAGAAGGTGGGAAGTGGGTGACACCTCAGGGGGCAGAGAGGGGCCTCCTGGTCACACAGAAGGCTAGCAGGCATCTGCTTGCCAAAAACAGTGACGAGCTGCGTACATATTTTATCCTTGCAAAAAAGCAAGTTGGCTTCCCTTTTGGCAACAGGAAAACATTCCTCCATTTTTCTTGATGGTGAGGGTCTAAAAGCATGACTATCCAGTAATCATTAGATTTCTTGAAGCTTTCAGAATGTAAGCAAGCAAGCATACAGCTTGCCATGCTCACCAGCATGCCCGAGAACTCAGTTTCTTCTGAGTCTGCCCCCACTGAAATGATTGGACATCATGGACATTGTTGTCATCATCTTTACCAGCCTCGTGCTCTTCCTCCTCCATGAAACTTTCTCTGTGTGGGTTCCAAACAGCTACAGGGCGGCCGGCCACAATATGACAAAGCTGTTGTTCTTCCACCATCTCTTCATGCATGAGCATGAGCATCTGCTCTAAGATAAATATCAGGAAAATGACATTCTTGATGCCACAGTTGTCCCTACTGCCAAATATGGTGGCCTTAGTACACAACAATGAGCTGACCCTGCCTGACCTCAAAGCATCATGATGCATGACAAATCATTCACAGCTTTACGCTGTTCGTACAGACACTCTAGCACAGGGATCAGCCACCTTTGGCACTTCAGCTGTGGTGAAACTACGACTCCCAGTGTGGACACTTGTTTAGCTGTTTTTAGAACTCCCATAGAAGTGAATGGAGCATGCTGGGAGTTGTAGTTTCACTACACCTGGAGTGCCAAAGGTTGCTAACCACTGCTCTAGCATATACTGTACATGGTGAAATTCCAGTGAGTTGGAACACCCTGGATCAAGCGGTGCAATGACAGACTGTCGCTGCAATTCCAGGAAGGAGTTCCTTGCTGCTTAAGAATGGCTGAAATGCAAAGACAATCTCCTGGACATGGCCAGCACCCTCTGCAAGTTGACGTACTTTTTCAAAAAGCATTTTGTGACTAAATTTATCACATGCACCATGCAAGGAGCATGTGTTTTTTTTTCCAAACGAAGTAAAGCCACAATGTTACTGCCAATATTGCTGACCACCTTGTCCATTTGGAATTTGTGGGAAGACAGCCAGTGGGATGTTTGCTGCTTGCTTGATGCACTTTAGCATCTTATCAATTGTGTGGCTACTCTCGCCCAGGCTTGATCAGCGCTAACACAGCATGGCAATGCTTTACTTTAAACAAATGATAGGAGGGAGGGAGAGTGGGAGCAACACTCTGTCCTGCTTCTGTTGGGGATGGGAGGATGTCCATGGAAGAGCATGTGGAGGAGGTGCATAGGGGCCTAGTGTGGTAACCAAGCCGACACAAATGTGGAGGTGGCAATGGGACCTGGCCTCATTGCTTCAGTAGATATGGCTTTTTTGGAGAAATAATAGTGGTTAGGTATGTCTTTGGAGTATGGGAGGAAACCAGAGTACATTGAGAAAACTCATGCAAACACAGGGAGAACATACAAACTCCATGTTCTATACAAACACATGCTTCGTATGCTGCAATAGAGCTGAGCTGCCTATATGGCATGGCTTATTTTAATCCTGCAGATCTTGCACATGGCGATGCTTTTGTCTTTGGGCACTTTGGAGAATGACTGTCAGATGGGGGGTACTTACACATAGCTATCAGCAGCGAGCCTGGCTTAGGTCTGGCATGTTTTGAGCCTATGCCCACAGTATCAGCGGCATCACCAGTTCCTAAGCTAACCATAATAGAAGCAGATTTGACCCTGGCAGTATTTTCAGAGGTTCTGGCCGTACGGTGCCTCTGCTCTTTATTGCCGCAGATGCAGCTACCAGTATACTCCTCTGATGTTACCTCCTCCTCCTCAGGACCCTGATCCAGCTCCCAGGTCCTGTCCAGCACACAATCATCATCATAGTCCTCGCCCTCCCCGCCACTTTTATCAGACTGCATTATGTCATTGTGGGACTCCTTGGCTCCCCTCACGATTCCCTGCTCTGTATTTACCCTGAGTGCCACTGTTGCTACCACTGCCCCAACCGTCACCACTATAGCTACAAGTTCCATTATTAAAACCACCAGCAACACAGCTATGCATAGGGTCCCACTCCTCCGCCCGAATCACCTGCTCAAGACAAGCCAGGGAGAACTGTAGCCTACTACTATTATTGGCCAGATGGCTACTACTGTTTGCACTACTACCCAAATTCTGAATCTTGGATGGTGAGGAAGGGGTCTTTCATTTGCCACTTTTCTGTTAACCAGACATACCAGGTTTGGTATATAAAGGTTATTATATAGTACTAGCAGAATTGCGTTTTTTTTTTTTTTTTCTGATTTAAACATTGAGGTGCAATTAAATGTCCCAAATCCCTCCCTACACATTGGTATTGACAATTTACAATGGTAATATATGCTTTTTGCTGTAGAATGGGTAACATGGTATCTTGCAGTAATATACAATGCATTCAATGAGGCGGGTATAATAAATGCGTTATTGTCGTAAAATGCTTTTGCTATAACACTGAACGATATCTTGCAGTAATATACAACACATTTATTAACACGGATGTAATAATTGCTTTATTGCAATAACATTTTTTTGCTATAACACTGAACGGTATCTTGCAGTTATATACAACGCATTTAATTACATAGGTATAATGTGTTATAGCAGTAAAATGTATTTGCCTTAACCCTGAAGGGTATGGTTACATCAGTGACCCGTCTGTCAACGCCACAATATTTCTATTAGGAACATTAGTAATTGAACAACTACTACTTTCATTTTTGCCTTTGCTGCTCCTCCTCTCGGCACTGTTGCTTCTATTTACTAATCAGTTTCTGCTACAACACTTAGGCCCCTTGCCGACGAGCGTGAGCGGATTAGGTCTGGATGTGTTGCGTATGCGTTCAGTGAAAACTGCGTGATTTTGCAAGCAAGTACATTCAGTTTTGTTTGCGATCGCGTTCATTTGTTCAGTTTTTATCGCGCGGGTGCAATGTGATTCAATGCGTTTTGCATGCTCGTGATAAAAAACTGAATGTTTACAAGCAAGATCTCTTAGCAACAATTAGAAAAATGCATCGCATCAGCACTTGCTTGCGGATGTGATACAATTTTCACGCAGCCCCATTCGCTTCTATGGGGCTAGCGTTGCATAAAAATCGCAAAACATAGAACATGCTGCGATTTTCACACAACACACAAGTGATGCATGAAAACCAATGCTCATGTACACAGACCCATTGAAATAAATGGGTCCGGATTCATGCGGGCGCAATGCGTTCACATCACGCATTGCACCTGCGCGAAATACTCGCTCGTGTGAAAGGGGCCTTAGGGTACCTTCACATTCTGCAAGCCCCACTTAGATGGAGGTGAATGGAAGTGATTTTCATTCACAGAATTTTCTGACACAAAATCTGCCGCTTGTGATGGCATCCTAAGGGTACTTTCACACTAGCGTTTTGGATTCTGTTTGTGAGATCCGTTTCAGGGCTCTCACAAACGGTCCAAAATGGATCAGTTAAGCCCCAATGCATTCTGAATGGATAAGGATCCGTTCAGAATGCATCAGTTCGGCTCCGTTCCGCCTCTATTCCATTTTGGAGACGGACACCAAAACGCAGCATGCAGCATTTTGGTGTCCGTCTGAAGAGACGGAGCCTAACGCATCCGTTTTTAATTACAATGTAAGTCAATGGGGACGGATCCGTTTTTAATGACACAATATGGTGCATTTGAAAACGGATCCGTTCCCCATTAACTTTCAATGTAATTCAAAACGGATCCGTTTTTGACTTTGTCATTTTTCTTTAAAATTAATGCAAACGGATCCGTTCTAAACGGATACAAACGTTTGCATTATAGGTGCGGATCCGTCTGTGCAAATAAACAGATGGATCCGCACCAACGCAAGTGTGAAAGTACCCTTAGCTGCAGACTTCATTTCCTTGCCAGAGCTTTAGGTTCCTAGTTGTCAAGTTAGCCAGTGAAGGTAAGCTATTCTGTCGGTCTGCCCGAGTATTAAAATCCTGCCTGTTTATTGACTGCCCTGACCTGACCCCGGATTAGTTTTTATGGTACACTCAAATTCTGCCTGCCCTGAACTCGGATTAGTTTCTAAGATACGCATTAAAGCTCTGCCTACCCAGCCTGTTTTTTTTTTTTGCTTTGCCATATCTGTCATTTTTTTACATTTATTTCTATGTAGCTGTGTAAGGGCTAATTTTTTGCAAGAGGGATCTGTAGTTTTTACTGATACCATTTTGAGTTATGTATGGATTTTTTATCACTTTTTATTAATTTTTTTTTTTGGAAGCCAAAGCAACCAAAAAAATGATGATTCTGCCATTTTGATTTATTTTCAGTTACACCATTCAGTATATGAGATTAATAATTTTATATTTTATTAGCTCTTGCGGCATCTGAGTGGTTAAAAGTCTGTGACGTTGTGTTTAACCACTTGCCGCCACGCTGGGCCGATGGGCGTCAGCGCGGCGGCTCTCACAGGTCTCACTGCCGCCTATCTACGTCATCTCGTGAGACCCGAGATTTCGCATGAACGCGCGCTCGTCGTGCGCGCGCGTTCATGTGATCGGAGCAGGGACAACTGAAACTACAGCCTGCCAGCGCTGATCATGCGCTGGCAGGCTGTAGATGCGGAAAAAAACGCATTTAAATCGCATATCAGAACCGTAATTCCGGATCCGAGTGGGACAAAGTCTGTCCCCATAGAAATGAATGGGTCCGCAATTCCGTTCCACAAACAGAATTGCGGACGTGTGAATGGGGCATAAGGGTCCCTTATCACCGCCAGTTAGCTAGCTACTTGTTAGGTAGTTAGCGCCCAGCCCACCGCACCGCAGTCAATGATTTTGGCAGAGATTTTTTCACGGAAAAAAAAAATCTCATTACCCGTATGCTCAATATAAAGAGAATCGCAGAAACTCCTAATGCTGGCCATACGTGTAATGATTGTGGAGACCCTCAAATGCTAGGGCAGTACAAACACCTCACATGTGACCCCATTTTAGAAAGAAGCTACCCCAAGGTATTCCGTGAGGGGTATGGTGAGTTCATGTAAAATTTTATTTTTTGTCACAAGTTAGTGGAATATGAGACTTTGTAAAAAAAAAATATATATATATCAATTTCCGCTAACTTGTGCTCAAATTTTTTTTTTTCTGTGAACTCGCCCAGGCTGCAAAAAAGTGTCACTCATGTGGTATCGCCGTACTCAGGAGAAGTAGGGCAATGTGTTTTGGGGTGTATTTTTACATATACCCATGTTGGGTGAGAGAAATATCTTTGTAAATTGACAACTTTGTATAAAAAAATGTAAGTTGTCGTTTACAGAGATATTTCTCACACACAGTATGGGTATATGTAAAAATACACCGCAAAACACATTGCCCTACTTCTCCTGAGTACGGCGATACCACATGAGTGACACTTTTTTGCAGCCAAGATGCGCAAAGGGGCCCTAATTCCCATGAGTACCTTAAGGATTTCACAGGGCATTTTTACGCATTTGGATTCTCACGCTTTAGGGCCCCTAAAATGCCAGGGCAGTATAAATACCCCACATGTGACCCCATTTTGGAAAGAAGACACCCCAAGGTATTCCGTGAGAGGCATGTCGAGTTCACAGAATTTTTTTTTTTTTGTTAGCGGAAATTGATATTTTTTTTTTATTTTTGTATTTTTTTGCAAAGTCTCATATTCCACTAACTTGTGACAAAAAATAAAATTTTACATGAACTCACCATACCCCTCACGGAATACCTTGGGGTGTCTTCTTTCTAAAATGGGGTCACTTGTGGGGTATTTATACTGTCCTGGCATTTTAGGGGTCTCTAAAGCGTGAGAATCCAAATGCGTAAAAATGCCCTGTGAAATCCTAAAGGTACCCATTGGAATTAGGCTGCAAAAAAGTGTCACTCATGTGGTATCGCCATACTCAGGAGAAGTAGGGCAATGTGTTTTGGGGTGTATTTTTATATATACCCATAATTTGTGTGAGAAATATCTCTGTAAACGACAACTTTTTAAATTTTTTTATACAAAGTTGACAATTTACAGAGATATTTCTCTCACCCAGCATGGGTATATGTAAAAATACACCCCAAAACACATTGCCCTACTTCTCCTGAGTACGGCGATACCACGTGTGTGACACTTTTTTGCAGGCTGGGTGTGCAAAGGGGCCCAAATTCCAACGAGTACCTTTAGGTTTTACATGGCTGCTCACAATTTAGCCCCGCCCAAAATGCCAGAACAGTAAACACACCCCACAAATGACCCCATTTCGGAAAGTAGACACCCCAAGGTATTCACTGAGGGGCATTGTGAGTCTGTCTGAGATTTTTTTTTTTTTTTTGCCAGAAGTTAGCAGAAATGGAAACTTGATTATTATTTTTTTCCTCAGAAAGTGTCATTTTCCGCTAACTTGTGAAAAAAAATGAAATGATACATGAACTCACCATGCCCCTTCGCAAATACTTTGGGGTGTCTTCTATCTAAAATGGTGTGATTTGGGGGGTATTTATACTATCCTGACATTCTAGCATGTGAAGAAACATGACAGGTGCTCAGAAAGTCAGAGCTGCTTTAAAATGCGGAAATTCACTTTTTTGCACCATAGTTTGTAAACGCTATAACTTTTACCCAAACCAATAAATATACACTTATTGGATTTTTTTTTATCAAAGACATGTAGAACAATACATTTTGTGAAAAATTTATATAGAAATGTCGTTTTTTAAAAAAAAATTTACAACAGAAAGTGAAAAATGTCATTTTTTTGCAAAAATTTCGTTACATTTTTATTAATAGCAAAAAAAGTAAAAATGTCAGCAACAATGAAATACCACCAAATGAAAGCTCTATTAGTGAGAAGAAAAGGAGGTAAAATCCTTTTGGGTGGTAAGTTGTATGACCGAGCAATAAACGGTGAAAGTAGTGTAGTGCGGATTTGTAAAAAAGGGCCTGGTCACTTGGGGGGTATAAACCTGTGGTCTTCAAGTGGTTAATACTGGACTTTACCAACTGGTATCTGTTGGGTAAAACTAGCAGGCACCTGCCGACTATGTTGTCAGCTCAAGTCCTGAGAGGGTACCATCTTTGAAGAAAGGGATTTTAAAAGAATATGAAAACATGTGAAGATAATGAGTTAAGTTTGGGGGCTAACTGATGAGATGTTTGCACTGGAACCACTAATAAATGAAGTAAATATGAATAATAAATGATAAAATATCGAAACCTCTAGAAGAAAATACAGATGGGAAAGCATACGACTTATGAACAAAACCCAAACAATACAGTGCATTCTTCAGACCTTTTCATTTTTTTCACTTTTTGTTACGTTGTGGTCTTGCGCTAAAGAAAAAATACGTTTACATTTTTCTGCATCATTCTGCGCACAATACCCCATAATGACAAAATGTAATCAAAATGTTAGAAATCTTTGGTGATTTATTGAAAAGGAAAAAGTAAACTATTGTGTTGACATCAAGTAGTCCGACCCTTTACTCAAGCACCTTTGCAGAGATTACAGTCTCTAGTCTTCTTGAGTATGATGCCACATGTTTTGCACACCTGGATTTAGGGATTTTTTGCCATTCCTCTCTGCAGATACTCTCAAGCTCTGTCAGGTTCGATGGGGATCGTTGGAGGGCAGCCATTTTCAGGTTCTTCACAGATGCTGAATTGGGTTCATGTAAAGGCTCTGGCTGGGCCACTTAAGGACATTTACAGGGTTGTCCCTAAGCCACTCCAGTGTTGTCTTGGCTGTGTGCTTAAGGTCATTGTCTTTTTTGGCCCAGTCTGAGGTCCAGAGTAATGTGGATCAAGTTTTCATTAACAATATCTCAGTCATTTGCTCCATTTAGCTTTCCCTCAACTCTGACCAGTATCCCTGCTCCAGCCGCTAAAAAACACACCAACAGCATGATGCTGCCACCACCAACCTTCACTGTAGGGATGGTGTTGTGCAGTGCCTGATTTCCTCCAAACATGACTTTTAGAATTGAGGCCAAACAATTGAATCTTGGTTTGATCAGACCAGAGAATCTTGTTTTTCACAGTTTGAGAGTAGTGTTGAGCGGCAGGGGCTATATTAGATTTCGCAATATTTCGTGAATATATGGGTGAATATTTGCCATATATTCGCGAATTTCGAATTTTTGGTTATTTTCTTGATTGCGAAAAAATCGGCAATGTAATATTCACGTAATGCACTCACAATACAGGCATGGGTTACTTTGGGTATATTTTTCAAGCTGCTAGAAGTTTACTGAGACTCGAGATAATGGTTGGCATGGCAGAACATTACAATAGCTTTTTATATACAGGTAGAGTGCTCCAATATATATTCGCAATTGCGAAAATTGGCAATTAATGATGCGCATATTTTTGCACAATATGTGCAACTGGGTGACATCACAGCACTATGTATGTATGGACAGCAGAACCCTACCTAACACCCTGCACTCGTAGCTACACTATAAATCAATGTAACCTACACTGACTCTCTCCCCCTAACTATCAGAATTATATATATATATATATATATAAGTTAACTGTCTAATTATACAGCAAAGTACGGAGCCCAGCAATTACATTGCTGTCTCTCTCAGAACTCCATTACACTGCAGAAAATGGCTGCTGGGGAGGTTCTTATATAGTAAAGGGGTAGGCAACTTTCCTATTGGTTGCTAGGAATGTTGATAAGCTTAGACAAAGACATTGCAGCCTTCACATTGGCCCCACAAGCAAAAGGGAGGTTACTGATGAAAAACTAGAATATTCGAAATTACGAATGTATAGCACTATATTCGAAATATTCACAAATTCTGAAATTTGCGATATTCGCGATAAATATTCGCGATACGAATATTCGCGCCCAACACTATTTGAGAGTCCTTTAAGTGCTTTTTTTGCAAACTTTTATGCGTCTTTTACTGAAGAGAGGCTTCTTTCTGGACACTCTGCAATAAAGCCCAAATTGGTAGAAGGCTGCAGTGACGGTTCACCTACTGAAAGTTTCTTTTAATACAGCATACAGCAGAAAAATTTTAGTACCCTTCTTCAGATTTGGGATCCACACAAGTCTGTCACTGAGCTTTAGAGGCAGTTCTTACCTCCTTATGACTTGGTTTTTTCTCTTATATGTATTGTCAGCTCTGAGACTTTATATGGACACTGGTGTGTGTTTCTAAATCATGTCCAATCAACTTAATTTACCATAGGTGGACTCCAGTCAAGGTGTAGAAACATCTCAAAGATGATGAAGAGGTTAAAAGGGTTTTCTGAGATTTTAATAGGTCATCAGTATTTGATAGGTGGGGGTCTGACACCCAGGACCCTCACTGAACAGCTGTTTGGGAAGGCACCTGCGCCCCTGTTAGCGTCACGGCCCTCCCGCAGCTTACCAACCATAGCACTGTAAATTTTATAGCAGCTATGTTTAGTATCATGCTCAGTCCCATTCACTCATATGGGGCTAAACGGCGTCTAGGCCACTTGACAGATTCACGTGTCGTCACTGGCCTAAGAAAAACTGCAAGATGGCACGGTGCTCATAGGAGCGCTGGTGCCTTCTCAAACAACTGATCGGCGGGGGTCCCAAATGCTGGACCGACACCAATTAGATACTGTTGACCTATCCTGATGATAGGTCACTAGTATTAAAATCTCGGAAAACCCCTTTCAAGTGTCATATCAAGGCGTCTGTGAAAAATAGTTTAGTTTCGTTTTAAATAAATTTGCAAACATTTCTAAAATTCTGTTTTCACTTTCTCATAAGGGGGTATTGAGTGCAGATTGATGTGCCAAAACTTGAATTTTTTTAATCTTAGCACAAGACTGCACAATATGTGAACAAAAGTGAAAGGGTCTGAAGATGCATTGTATTGGATATGCATATAAATATGTAGCTAAAAAGAACAAAACTATCCATATTGTGTCCCTGTTTATATTTGTACTTTCACTATATTCCAATAAACAGTTATGGACAAGGCTTTACTCATATAATGTTCTCTGTTTTGTTGTTAAAACAAGGGGCTAATGGATGTATCTCTACAGACAGCAGAGCATCACTGCTCTAAAACCTCTAAGCTCAGCAGTCTCCATAACATCAATATATTACCCTTAACCCATTCATTATTTCCCTGTAGCAACCTACAGCCATGTTCAGCTCTTGAACTGCTAGTAAACAAAGTGTTAAATGAGTTGTCTCGCCATCACATAATGGAAAAATAAAATGCACATGACCAGGTTGTATGAGATAAGTCATTCCAAGTGCATGTTTCATTAGATACAAGGTCATCCTCAGAGGTTATAGCTTCTCTATGCTGGAGAAAGTCTTATTAATTTTTCAGTGTGTAGACCTTATGGAGGCATTGCTGCCCGCCAGTCTGAATTTAATCATCCTGTTTTTTTTTATCTGATCTGCTTCTATCATTGTACTTGTTTTATTGATAGAGGTTATGAAGATGTTTCTTATCTTCCAAACATAGGCTCTCGACTCTTTGAATGAAATATACCCAGGCAGGTATTGCTGTCTTCAAAGTAAAGCCTGTTAGATTAATGTAGCATTAAAACGGCTCACAAAAGCAGTCAATAGACCTATTTTATAATAATACTATGGAAATAATTAGTCAGCTAAAACATACACTATTGTGTTATATATTCAAATATTCTTATGCAAATTCCATATTAATTCAAATGCATTTAAAGGCTTTGTACACCTTTGTAATACATTTCTTACTGCTCCAAATACTTTTGATTAAAATATCCCACTGTTTAATGTCTACAGCTCCCATGTAGATCTCTGCATATCTCTCTGTGTACTCAGATCCTACAATCATAGTACCTCTTATCTGTCATGTGGGTTGTATAACAGCACGACCAGACTTCACAGTCTGCTTCATTTTTTGTTTTAAAAGATGGGTGTACATATTCCATGAAATATATAAGGAAGGCTATGTTCACGCTAGCATTGTGGCTTTTGTTCATACTGGGAGTCACAACCCTCTGCTGGATCCTTCCCATTGACTTACAAATGGCCTGTCAGCCTTCTGCAGCATGGTGACCATCATTTTGATGGGAAAAAGCTGCCTGCAATGCAGATGCGAACAGAAAGGATACATTCTGTATTTACTAAGTTACAGCTACCAAAATATACCTCAATCAATTGATTAAAGACTATGTACACCGTTGCAAAGAATGTTTTTCATTAACCTAATGTATCTAGAAGAATGTAACAACAAGCAAACTGCATATGAGCTGCTTCTACAGGCATACACCGATCCTTTTGTACCCAGATCTCATAGCACCAAATGGTAAAACGTAGTATGCCCTACCCCATGTGAGATTTCTGACAAATTAACAATTTTTCATTCAACGCTATGCCTCACCCACTTTGCTTTATAAATATGGCATACATTCCAAATACTGTATTTCTCAGGGTACTTACTTAGTACGTATACAATTGCCATTAACCTCAATGGCAGCTGTTTCCTCGGGATAGGTCATCAATATCAGATCGGTAGGGGTCCAACAACCAGCACCCCTGCCGATCAGCTGTATGAAGAGATGGCATGCACTGTGCTCACGTGCTGTCTCTTTTCCTGCTTACCATAGACATAGCAGCAGCAAGCAGGAAGAGAGACAGGATGAGCACACTGCGCTTGACTTCTCTTCATACAGGTGATCGGTGGGGGTGCCTGGTGTCGGACCCCTGCCAATCTGATATTCATGATCTATCCTGAGGATAGATATATCAACATAGAAACTTCAGCACTCCAATGATTTTGTAATATCAAGGTGTCTTTATTTTTAATGTATTTTATGCAAGGCAATTTAAAAGGTGACAGTGTGACGTTTCGGTCAGATTAGACCTTTTTCAAACACTAAAACAGAGAATTAAACATAGATGTTTACATAATGGTTTTCCCATACAAAAAATGATAGTATACAGTCAAGTAGCAAAAATTTTATAACTTATAAGGTTACAGCTATACATAGATATATCTAAGTATACCGAGGTGCAGAGTATCGCTCTTAGGTAGCAGTTGATAATAAACATTAAAGTCCACAAACAGCTGTTCTCTGCAGGTATCTGTGTGATAGAGTTAAGTTTGCATAAACTATGTCTAAAAGTAAACCACAGTTAGATGTTTAGGTACATTTAAGCAGAATGTTAAGAAAATAGTAGCCAGCAATATTTGCTAAAGGAACCGGGTCCCCTGATAAATACACCGCACTTACCAAGTTGCCAGTGAAGGTTAAGGAAAAAGGATAGAAGAAGAGTTGATCTGGTAGACATGTGTATCCACACTGTGTGTAATGCTAGAGAGTACAGGAAGATGTCCACTACTTATGATGTAAGAGACAGGAAGTGATGTCACAGTAGGAAATGTATGGAGGACAGACTATATATGTCTATAGTTATACATATGTTTATTTATTTGGTAGTGGAAGGAGGGGTGGTGTGTCTTATGCAGGTAAACTAGTACTACGTTAGTGGAAGTGGAGGTCTAAAATGGCGGTGCATGTCAACATGGGGCACACCGATCACTCAGAAGTAAGAGAGGATAATACAAGATGGCGGCATGTTCCACAGTGGAACGCACTGGAAGTTGGCCTTTCTAGTTGAATGTGCAGCTCTCTCTGATGTGGGGCGCGCTGTATCGAGGGAGAAGGCCTCAGTAGTAGTGCGTTCCAATATTGAACGCACCGATCGTGGTGGCCGACTGTGTGAGGGGAGGAAGAGCAGTTGCGCACTCCCAATGGGCATGTGCCGGTCTACATGGGCGGGGTTAAAGATGGTGGTGTGTTCCACAGTGGAACGCACCACCAACTAGGTATGGCTGAACGGGAAAAATTAAATGTGTTGAGTGAGAGAAAAAAGTATATTATAATATATTTATGTGTATATGAGGTGTGGCTAATGTGGGAAAGTGGGATAAGATTATAGGGATAGGGAATGAAAGAGAAAAGACAGAAGAGAGAGAGGAAGAGTAGAAAATAGGAAGCGAGGGAAACCCATAAGAATACAGTAGGGATGGCAAACGTGGTCGGGATCCGGTCCTGGATTTTAATTGGTCTGTGTAATAAAGGGGATAATGTTAGTGATATTCATACAAACATATGCCAAAGAGCTACAACATACTGGGCCAGATTTATCATTAGCTAAAATCACTTTAATGGAGTGAAAAAGTCTCAACAAAATGCGCAATCGGCATTTTTTTCTGACTTTTTCAAGCTGTGCAGTAAGCTCTCCAGTTTTGTGAAAGTGGGCGTGTTTTCTTATGTAAATTAATCTCAAGACAGATTTACTATTGAGACCATTTAAACAGTTGCAAAAAAATGCACAATTTCACTCTAAGAGGGACCATGCTTATCTTATGAGACTTTTTAATAGAAATCAACTTTTTTGTAAAGGCATGCGACTTTTGTACAGTCGCTTACTGAAGGATAAAGTGCTACAGTCAAACCACATTTATCACAGTATTAAAGGCCAGTAATAAATCTGACTGTCCTAAAGTGACTTTGGGCATATGGAATAGTGGAGTAAGAGGTAAGTGTAACATAGTAACATACATAGTAACATAGTATATAATACTGAAAAAGGACATTTGTCCATCCAGTTCGGCCTGTTTCCTACAAGTTGATCCAGAGAAAGGCAAAAAACCCCTGTGAGGCAGGAGCCAATTTTCCCCACTTAAGGGGAAAAAAATTCCTTCCCAACTCCAATCAGGCAATCAGAATAACTCCCTGGATCAACGACCCCTCTCTAGTAGCTATAGCCTTTAATATTATTACACTCCAGAATAACATCCAGGCCCCTCTTGAATTCCTTTATTGTACTCACCACCTCCTCAGGCAGAGAGTTCCATAGTCTCACTGCTCTTACCGTGAAGAATCCTTTTCTATGTGTACAAACCTTCTTTCCTCCAGACGCAGAGGATGTCCCCTCGTCACAGTGACATTCCTGGGGATAAATAGATGATGGGACAGATCTCTGTACTGACCCCTGATATATTTATACATAGTTATTAGATCTCCCCTCAGTCATCTATTTTCTAAAGTGAATAACCCTAATTTTGATAATCTTTCAGGGTACTGTAGTTGCCCCATTCCAGTTATTACTTTAGTTGCCCTCCTCTGAACCATCTCCAGCTCTGCTATGTCTGCCTTGTTCACAGGAGCCCAGAACCGTACACAGTACTCCATGTGTGGTCTGACTAGAGATTTGTAAAGTGATAGGACTATGTTCTCATCACGGGCGTCTATGCCCCTTTTGATGCAACCCATTATCTTATTGGCCTTGGCAGTAGCTGCCTGACACTGGTTTTTACAGCTTAGTTTGCTGTTTATTAAAATTCCTAGATCCTTTTCCATGTCAGTGTTACCGAGTGTTTTACCATTTAGTATGTACGGATGACTTGCATTATTCCTTCCCATGTGCATAACTTTACATTTGTCAGTGTTAAACCTCATCTGCCATTTTTCTGCTCAAGCCTCCAACCTATCCAGATCCCTCTGTAGCAAAAAACTGTCCTCTTCAGTGTTAATTATTTTACACAGTTTAGTGTCATATGCAAAAATTGATATTTTACTGTGCAAGCCTTCTACAAGATAATTAATAAATATATTGAATAGAATAGGGCCCAATACTGACCCCTGAGGTACCTCACTAGTGACAGTAACCCAATCTGAGTGTGTACCGTTAATAACCACGGTGTAAGTGTAATAATAAATCTGGCCCATAGTGCCTAAATTAATGAAGAAAGTTCATAATCTCTATTTAAGCCCCTTAGTTCCAAACTTTGTAGTTTGTGAATCCAGAAAGCCTCTCTTAATTTTTGAAGTTGTTGGCGATTGCCACCCTTTTCTTGGCATAGCCACATGTTCGATCACTTGGAATTTTAACTGGGAGATGTTGTGTTTAGTTTTGAAGAAGTGATTAGGGACTGGGAGTAGTAGATTCTGGCAGCGAATTGTTGATTTATGTTGACACACTCTGTCTCTAACATTTTGGGTAGTTTCCCCCACGTATACTAGTCCACATGGGCATTTAAGGAGATAAACCACAAAATTAGATATACACGTATGGAAGCCCTTAATTTGAAATTCCTGACCTGCGAGTGGATGGAGTATTTTATCACCTTTTAGGACATTAGAACATTGGGCAGAATGCAGGCAGGGAAATGTACCCTGTCTTACTCTACCCAGTAGTCGTTGTTTTTTTGTTGTTTTATTTGTGCCTATATCCGCTTTGACTAGAATGTCTTGTAAGTTGTTTGGTAGTCTGATGCATAGTAGGAATTGTGATTTTAACTCTTCGATATTTGGATGTGATTTTGTTAGGATGTTCCAAATGTTTTTAAATAATATTGGTTACTTTATGGGAGTAGGGTTGAAATGTGTGGACATATTGTAGTCTTTTCATTAGGGAACCCCTTCCTGAGACATATTCATCTTTACTTACCCTATGTAGATGATGTATTCCTAGTCTGGTCGGGCAGCGAGGAAGTTTGTCAGCAGTTTGTACACCATTTAAACAGTACTAATCAAATGAATATGAGATTTAGTCTCAATTTTCGGTGGTGATTCCTTAGATTTGAGGATCACCACAGAAAATGGTACCTTATGTACCACAGGCTTCCGTAAACCCACTTCGACCAACTCGCTGCTTCACCAGACCAGCTTTCATCCATCTGCGGTCCCGTTCGGGCAATTCATCCGCCTCAGCAGAATTAATAGCACGGATCAGGGCTATTTTAGTCAGGTCCACCAGCTTAAGGAGAGACTCTTAGAGAGGGGTTACCCTCGGAGGGGCGTTGTGGAATCCCTACATCACGCCAGCCACTGCACTTGCCACAACCTCCTTAGGCCTCTTTCACAGTTGCGTTCTGAGGATCCGGCGGGCACTTCCGCCCCGCCGGATCCGTCAGAACGCAAGTCGCCTGAAAGCATTAGAAGACTGATCAGGATCCTGATCAGTCTTCGAAATGCTTTCAGGTTACTATGGCAGCCAGGACGCTATTAAAGTCCTGGTTGCCATAGTAGTAGTGGGGAGCGGGGGAGCGGTATACTTACAGTCCGTGTGGCTCCGGCGCTCCAGAATGACGCCAGAGCGCTCCATCAGCATGGATCATGTGGTCCATGCAATCACGTGATCCATGCGTGTGGGGCTCCCTGACGTCACTCTGGAGCGCCCCGGGAGCCGCACGGATGGTAAGTATACTGCTCCCCCGCTCCCCACTACATTTTACCATGGCAACCAGGACTTTAGCATCCTGGCTGCCATGGTAACCATTGAGAAAAAGCTAAACGTCGGATCCGGCGATGCGCCGAAACGACGTTTAGCTTAAGGCCGGATCCGGATTAATGCACTTCAATGGGCATTAATTCTGGATCCGGCGTTACGGCATGTCTTCCGGATTTTTGGACGGAGACAAATCCGCAGCATGCTGCGCTTTTGTCAACGTCCAAAAAACGTTTACATACTGAACAGAAGACATCCTGATGCATCCTGAACGGATTTCTCTCCATTCAGGATGCATTAGGATAATCCTGATCAGTATCTTTCCGTCCTAGAGCCCCGAGGACGGAACTCTAGGACGGAAAGCAAAAACGCTGATGTGAAAGGGGCCTTAGTGATAAGATTAAACAAAGTGATCCTGATAGATTCACTTTTGCATTTAAGTTTAGTCCCGCTGCTAGCATAGTCAGACAGGCCGTGTTAAACAATTGGGACCTGCTAAAGGGTGATTCTGCTCTTGGGGACTTGACCTAAAAAAACCATTAATAACGTTTAGAAAATGTCATTCTCTCAGAGACAAATTGGTCCATAGTGTGGTGAGACAACCCAAACAAACTAATTGGTTGCAGAGTAGAAAACCGCAGGGAAATTTCAAGCGTGGAAATTGTTCATTTTGTCCCCATAACTCACAGAGTAAAATGCTAAATATTGGGAAGGTGACATATAAAGTAAAAGATTTTATTACCTGCCGTACGTCTTTTGTAGTGTACGTTATTATATGCACATGTGATCGGTTTTACATCAGTAAAACTATTAGACCCCTATTTGAACGGGTCCGGGAGCACTTGAGCTCCATTAGAACGGGACAGGGCTCCCACCGCCTGATCGATCATGTCCGAGTGGCCCATAGTGGTGATCCATTGAGCCTCTCTTTTGCTGGCATTGAGGCCGTGGGACCTATCCCTAGGGGTGGTGATCGCCACCGCCTCTTGCTGCAACGGGAGGCCCAGTGGATCATCAGAACCAGCGCCATGGGTCCGCACGGTTTAAATGATAAAAATGATATGGCAGTATTTTTATGAATACCCTGCTGATTCGTGCGCTTCTATATCTGTTTATACCCGTTTTATGTATTTGTAACTTTTTGCCGCGATGATGACATTATGTTACTGTGTTACTTTGTTGCTCATATACTTTGGTGCACTGTGTGTAAGTGCACACACATTCCTGTTTACACTCGTCCTGTTTGCATTGCTTTATTTTAATTGCACATGTTGCACACCTGTGGGAGTATCTCCCTGTTGAGTGCTGGCCGGGTGGATGCCCATATATAGCACGGCTGTGCATGTGTGTGTCATAGCGGTCCGAGGAAGCACAAATTACGTGTGAAACAGCCGTCACCGCCGATCAACACTGAAGGGCTATTCTGCTCCCCAGCCTGCAAACTTTTTCATGTATGCGTGAAATAAAGCATTGAAGTATTTTCAAGACAGTGGTGAGTGCCGCAAATCTTTTTATATACCATTATATGAAATGGTAGTCTTTTGTTAGCTTGCCTATCCTGTCTAGAGGTATGTATTAGGCCTTCTTAAATAATTTTATGTAGGTACCCCCTTTCTTGGAATTTTGTTGTCATTTCGATTTGTCTTTTCTGTTTGTTGTTCTCAGTAGTGACTATTCTATAGATGCGTTCAAATTGTGATTTTGGTAGAGACTTCTTTGTGGAGGGTGAATGGCAGCTGCTGTATTGTAACAAGTTGTTCCGATCTGTAGGTTTGCGATAAAGATCGGTGGTTAGTGAGCCATCATTCTGTTTTGTAAATTCGATATCAAGGAAATTTATAGTGTGAGTTTAAGGATGTATTGTAAAATGAAGTTCATGGTAGATGGAGTTAAGATGCTGGTGAAAGAGGAGGAGGGAGTCAAGAGGACAGTCCCATAAAAAGAAAATGTCATCGATATATCTTTTCCAGACTTTTGCACGTTGTTGAAAGAGGATATGTGGATATATGTGTTTTCTTGTAGGACTAGTGTCAGTAGGTTTGTATAGAAGTCTAAGAGATTTGATGGTGTATCAGCTTCCTACAAAATTAGTCTAGTTGCTGGTATGCTTTTGTTCTGTTGTATGGACGTATAAAAACTATTGACGTCCCATATGACTAGTCTGCTGGTATTGGGCTAAGGACCTAATTGTCTAATGAGATTGAGAAATGTTGATGTGTCTAGTAGGTAGGAGGGGGTAGTTTTAATTAGGGGGGGTCAGTACTTTCTCAATAAGGATTGATAAAGGTGCGAGAATGGAGTCTGTAGAAGCGACCATAGGGTGGCTATGTGGTTTATCAAGAGTTTTATGTATTTTTGGTAGAATGTAAAATACTGGAGTGATGGGATGTGTATTAGGGAGGAATGATTTAGTTTCCTCATTAATGGTACCTTGTGTAAGATGGTGGTTAAGTATGGTTTGAATTTTATTTGCTATCTTAAAGGTAGGGTTGTTGGTGAGTTTAGTGTAGACTTCAGTGTCATTAAGTTGTCTGTAAATTTCTGTTATGTAGTCCAAGCGGTTTATAACCACTATCACTCCCCCTTTATCCTTAAGATCTTTCTTGTCGGTAAGTGAAATGAGAGTCTGCCATTCGATATTTGTGAGGTTGGCTGAGATCTGGTATAAGCCCTTTTTTATCTTACCCATAAGCGCCGCAATGTCCTTATTAACCAGGTTCACAAATGTTTCTATGCCTGGAGAGGATTTTGGGGGGCATAAAGGAGGATTTTAAATGTAAGCCTAGAGATTTAAGATGGACCTGTGTCTTATTATGTTCAATAAGTAAGGGTATAGGTTCTTTATTGCTAAAATGTGCTTTGAGTCTGATGCTGCGATAAAACCTCTATAAGCTGCGATAAAAAATGTAAGTCTATTTCTAATTGGAAGTGTTGAATGTATATGTCGGGCAAAATGAAAGTCCTTTTTGAAGTAACATTGATTCTGCTGGATTTAGAAGATGTAATTAAATGTTGATAACTAGAGGTTCTTCCTTACCTGTGAACAGGTGGTCATTAGTTCTCTCTTTGTAGCACTGGCCGCCCCTTCTTGTCAGTTTCTTCCTCGGTGTGCTCTCCTGTCTAAAAAAGCTGGGGTCCGTGATAGTCCTGCACCTCTTTTTGTGCCGGAGCTGGATGAGAGTTGTGAGGAGGATCTTCTGTGGTTGAACGTAGGGTAAGAGTCTTGCCATCTGTATACCCAATTTGTTTTTGTAGTCCTCGGAGTCCCACCAAAATTTCTTTCTCTTGGTTGTTTCAACTTCTTTCCTGTGGGTGGAGAGGGTGGAAGACACTCGTTCTTGTAGTTGAGTGAAGGCTTCTGGTGTCAGGGTGGATCTGAGTTGTTGTTCAGCTGTAAGTATGGTTTCTTTTGTTGAGTCAATCGATTTTTGTAGATGTGCTATGGTCAGTGTCATAAGATCAAAGGAGCACTTATTTAGGATGTGCTCAAATTGCTCACAGAAGGACGAATATTCTTTGAAGATTGTTGGACATATGGACATTCGAGTCCTCTTGGAATGCGTTGTACTCTCACATATTCAGCCAAGGTAGCACAGTGGAAATCGTAGTTCAGTAATTTTCTAGATTCGCATTCGAAATCGCGAGCTCTGAACTCTGCCGCTGGAGTCTGTAAAAACTCACTGGAGAGATTTATTTCAGAGAGAAGTTAATACTCTCTATTTAAACCCCTTGGTTCCAAACTTTGTAGTTTGTGAATCCAGAAAACCTCTTAATTTTAGAAGTTGTTGGCGATTTCCCCCTTTTCTTGGCATAGCCACATTTTTGATTACTTGGAATTTAACATGGGAGATGTTGTGTTTAGCTTTGAAGAAGTGATTAGAGACTGGGAGTAGTAGAGTCTGGCAGCGGATTGTTGATTTATGTTGAGACACTCTGTCTCTAACATTTTGGGTCCACAGTTTTCCATCCACAGGCTATATTTAAGTGCACCTGTGAGGCCTGGGCCATATCAGCCAGTCTTGGGTGGGGCTCACAGCCTTCTCTCTCCTCCCATTGCAGGCATGGTTACATGCTGGAGGTAACTGAGGAGTCTGCTGCGAGTCGGCCTAATACATTCCTGTAATTTTGCCCACTGGGCCCTGGTATTGCCCATATGGCACAGGTAGGTGAGTGTTGGGTCCCGAGCTACTTGAGAGACCTTGGCATGGAGCTCGGGCTTCAGACATGTCCTCCACTGTAGGACATGTTGACTAACCTCTCAATTTTAACATCAGTTTGAGGGCTTAGTGAGACCGCAGTGTGCACCTGTTTTGTCATTTGTTATTGCTGTATTGTTATATTATTTATCACATCCACACTATTGCCATTTTGTGTAGGATGTCTATTGTGGTACTTGTGGTCCGCTGCGGGCATCCTCCACTGTATGCATTTTTGCTGGGGATCGCCATTAGCAACGGGCCACAAGTGCAGGATCTGCTCCCCTGTATATATATGCACAACTGCATTTTTGGGTTGAGCACATCCTGCTTCATGCCACCTTTCAGTTGGTTTGTGTATATATAATTGTTTGGAGGTGTATAAACTCCCACGTAAATGTAGCCTGTTTTCCATCCACAGGCTATATTTAGGTGCACCTTTTAAGTTGCCTTGCCTATGAAAAATTTAAAATAAAGACACCTTGATATCACCATACTCATTGGAGTGCTGAAGTTTCTATGTTTATGTTTTTGCGGGCTGGGAACTAACAACCTTAGCACCCATTTAATCAGGACAAGACTACCACGTCATCCTATCTTACTATCCTGAGGATAGGTCATTATTAGTGTTGCTCATGAATATTCGAATTGCGAATTTTAATCGCGAATATCGGCACTTCGAGAATTTGCGAATATTTAGAATATCTCAAAATATATTAGTAATCGCGAATATTTTTTTTTTTTTAAATACCAGTCTATGCGAATTTTTATGCTAATTTTATGTGAATTTTTTTAATGCAAATTTTCGCAATCAAGAAAATAACGCCTGAAGATCAGGAATTCGTGAATTTGCGAATATATTGCGAATATTCGCCCAAATATTTGCGAAATATCACAAATTCGAATATTGCCCTTGCTGATCATCACTAGTCATTAATATTATAAGCCTGGAAAACCCCTTTAAGATATGGCTGTGAAGGTGTACTGTCACGGACGTACCAAGACATACGGACGTTCCCGCGACAGCTGGCAGGAGATCTGTGAGATTGGCAACACGTGGTTTGATCTGATATGTTTTCCATTTGGATCAAATGACGTCTGTGTTGTTTCTGGTGCTTGCCAGACCTTCTTTTCCCAGGTGTGGCTATTGTGGTCATTTTACCTTTTCTATTTATTGTTCTTTCTCCCACTATGCTAGGCGGGTTATAACTTCTGTTGGACTTGTTGTTAGCTTGTGTTTGGTTCTCGGCTGAGTTCCTGGTGCTAGCAAAGCTTCATTGAAGATAAGTGTTTCCTTTCCCTTTTGTATTTTGTTTATAGATATGTGTATGTTGCCTTTCCTTGTTGTTTGTCATTAGGCCTGAGGGAGACTTCTGTTCTTCCTTCCCTTGGATGGAACAGGTAAACTCAGTTCTGACATTAGTTGTCGGTTCTATAGGGTGAGATAGGATTCTAGGTATACGGTGTATGAACTTGCCTACCTTTGGGGCCTGTTCATACTAGTAGTCTGTCAGGACTGGAGTTAGGGTTTTCTCTAGGAGGTGTCCATTTTCCTTCCCTAGTTTCCAGGCCTTATTCTGGTATCCCCTTTTCCCTTCTATGCTCGGTGTGGTGTTTTCTTCCCATACACAAGCGTGACATGTACATAGTCTTTAAGAGGTCATGCACACACTATTCCCATGTTCAAATACCCTATATGACAGATCCACAAGTACTTTGTTCTTTGTGTGATTCAATATAGTTGCTCTGTAAGATACAGTATTTTCTCATAGATACTTTGCTTCGAGCTAGCAAAATTTTTATTCTCATGGATTTATAAAAGACAAATAAAAGCAGCCAAACTGTAGACAAAGAGATCAATTGCTAAACAGAGTAAAACTAATCCTAAAATGTTCTTGAATTAAATGATAAAAAGTATAAATCTACTGTATTCACTGAGGAAAATAAACTGTCAGATCAAATGCAGAATGTAAAAGTAAATTCCCCATTAAAAGTGCCCGTCTGACCCAGGAAGAAGTACAGCGACGTCTTAAACAGATTAAAATAAACAAATCGCTGGAACCAGATGGAATACACCCCCGTATCCTAAGAGAATTAAGTAATGTCATAGCCAGACAATTATTTATGATATTTAAGGGATTTATATTGACAGGAAGTATTCCACAGGATTGGCGCTTTAGGAACTGTGGTGCCAATATTCAAAAAGGGGTCAGTATTTGGCCCTAATCTCTTCCATATATTTACTAATGATCATGCAGATGACCCTAAACTTTGTAAAGTAATTAACACGGAAGAGGACAGTATACGGCTACAAATTTATCTGGATAGATTGGAGGCTTGGGCAGAGAAGTAGCAGATGAGGATTAACACTGACAAATGTAAGGTTATGCACATGGGAAGGAATAATGCAAGTCACCAGTATACACTAAATGGTAAAACACTGGGTAACACTGATATGGAAAAAGACTAAAGGAATTTTAGTGAACAGCAAACTAAGCTGTAGAAACCAGTGTCAGGCAGCTGCTGCCAAGGCAAATAAGATAATGAGTTTCATTAAAAGGGGCATAGATGCCCGTGATGAGAACATAGTCCTACCACTTTACAAATCACTAGTCAGACCACACATGGAGTACTGTGTACAGTTCTGGCCTCCTGTGAACATGGCAGATATAGCAGAGCTGAAGAGGGTTCAGAGGAGTGCAACTAAACTAAGAACTGAAAGATTATCAAATTAAGGTTATTCACTTTAGAAAAAAGACGACTCAGGGGAGATCTAATAACTATGTATAAATATATCAGAGGTCATTACAGAGATCTCTCCGATCATCTATTTATATCCTGTACTGTGACTGTGATGAGGGGACATCCTCTACGTCTGGAGGAAAGAAGGTTTGTACACAAACATAGAAAATGATTCTTTATGGTAAGAGCAGTGAGACTATGGAACTCTGCCTGAGGAGGTGGTGATGGTGAGTTCACCAAAAGAGTTCAAGAGGGGCCTGGATGTATTTCTGGAGTGTAATAATATTACAGGTTGTAGTTACTAGAGAGGGGTCGTTGATCCACATAGTTTTTCTGATTGCCTGATTTGAGTCAGGAAATAATTTGTTTCCCTTAAAGTGAGGAAAATTGGCTTCTACCTCACAGTTTTTGTTTTTTTTGCCTTTCTCTGGATCAACTTGCAGGATAACCGGCTGAACTAGATGGACAGATGTCTTTCTTCAGCCTACTATCTATTGTGTATTATTATAATTTTTTTGTGATTTTTCCCCCATAAATGTAGCCATGGACATCCGCATATTTATTTATCATATCATGCGGGATGTTTTTATCTTTGTTTTTTATCCTTTTTCTCTGATTTTTGTTTAGTTTGTAGTATATGCTTGAGGGAGTGGCACCTTCAAGTGTGAATATACGTGTGCTTACTCCTCCTCTCATTGGTTGCTGGATGCACATAGAGGTGACTAGGAGCAGCACACTATATGTGAACAGTCTGCGCTCCTGAACATAGATGCCCAATGGCATAAGTAGGTTTAGCGTAGGACCTGCCTGACTGAGACCACCTTAGCGGGGGTAGGTGGGCAGAGGTGTGTTTTGATCAAAATATATTGGCTAAGAGTCTTAGATTTTATTATATCAGATTGATGGCTTAGTCTATATATAATGCTTGCATCTATTGTGTTATTGCATTATTATTATTTTTTTTGTGATTTTTTTTTCTTGCAGTAATATTCATGAAATTGTGACAAAGTCATTAATATTTTGGCCAAATTCATGTAAATAGACTCTAAGGAGACTGCACTGTCTGTATTTTTGATTTCAAATACTTGTTATTTAGTATGTTAAGGTTTTAGAAAAAAAAGGATATTATTGTTGGGTCAGCTATGTATGCTTCTGCCCTGTTCTCCCCAGTGGGCATGATACCCATGCTACTCACCATGCTGATGCCTCTATGCTTCTGTCTATGCTTGTGCTCCAGTCTCTGCCTCCTTAGGGAGTGCATCCAAATAATTTTCCAGCCAATTGCTGGGGTCTCTGGGTATTTAAAGGGGTTGTCTCACTTCAGTAAGTGGCATTTATCATGTAGAGGAAGTTAATACAAGGCACTTAATAATGTATTGTTATTAGGCATATTGCCTCCTTTGCTGGCTGGATTCATTTTTCCATCATATTATACACTGCTCATTTCCATGGTTACAGACCACCCTGCAATCATGGTTACAGACCACCGTGCAATCCAGCAGTGGTGCTTGTGCTTGCACACTATAGGAGAAAGCGTCAGCCTCTCTGGTGGCCGGGACCATGGGAGCGCACATAGGCTAGTGTTTTTTCCCATATTGTGCAGGCATGTCCACCACTAATGGATTGCAGGGTGGTCTGGTCTGTAACCATGGAAACTTGTATCTTGAGCTTCTTGTGCATGCGCTAGAGTTCTTGACCCTTTTGGGTCAGCTACCAACTACATCAGGACTGTGACAGGAGTTAGCAGTCTGGTTGCTTCCTTGCAGCGAAGGCCAGATGCCTGTAAAGCAGTTATAGGGGGAATCACCAGAATAACTCCCTTACAGTTTAGCTCAAAGCTAAATCAGTTAGTTGGCATATTGGGTCCATACTCGCTGATCCATAACAATTATTGTTACAGACAGCGGTTGTGGAACCACTGTGTCCAATAACCAGTTTGACTTTGCGCTATTCCTGAGGGTGTTGTCCTGATGGTCCCCTTGTTTTCACCCTATAACCCCTCTATAGGGTTCTGACCTTTGCTGCAGAGGTCTCACCAGGCAGCTGACCCATGGGGGTCAGAGACACTAATGCAAAGCACCAAGGGATTAGGCAATACTCATAGTAAATCAACAGGCAGAAGTCAGGGCAGGCAGAGTTCATACATAGAGTTGAGCGAACTTGTGTTTTAAGTTCGGCGTCCAAAGTTGGGTTCGGGTTATCCAAGCATCCCGTTATGGATTCCGCTACCACGGACCATAACGGCATTTGGAACACAGGGTGAAGGACCTGGGGAGATGTCACCGTCATGTGATCAGAGCAGGGGGCGTGGCTCAGTACTGGATTGGATAAGAGGTCGTAGGCTACCACCTCTAATCCAGTACTGAGCCACTCCACCTGCACTGATCACATGACAGTGACGTCACCCCAGGTCCTTCGTGTTGTCCAAGGTTCGGGTTCATTGAAGAATCCCCTTATGGATTCCAAATGCCGTTATGGTCCATGGTAGCGGAATCCATAACGGGATGCTTGGATAACCCGAACCCGAACTTTGGACGCCGAACTTAAAACACAAGCTTGCTCAACTCTATTCACATTTTCGGGAAACTGCAAAAATTATCTGAGGACAGGGAAGGCAGCAAGGGGTCAGTATGTTAGACAGGCTAAGGTCACAGCAGGCAGTCGATTAACAATCAGGACAGCACACTTTCCCAGGTTAAACTATTAAAGTAAGTAAAGTAAGAACCAAACCTCAGGCAACCTCCCACTGAGGAAGTGCCTTAAACACACATGTTTACTCTGGCTCTTCAAGAGCCAAAAGGTGTGTGTCTGTCCTACAGGTGGGGAGAGGAGGTCAGACTGAGAAACGTAGGCTGCTGCCTGCAGGAGGTTTGTTGTGGGTGGGGAAGAGGAGGGGCAGTGGTTCTGGACCACCATGCACGACAAGGAGGGTGAGCAAGACAATGTCAGTGCCAACCCTGGGGTGCAAGGTAGTGACAGACGCAGGGCTCTGAGCTAACAATTCATACTGTGATGAAAAAGAAGTAGGTTGCCTTAGTTTGTTAATTACGTATAAGATGTATTGGTCGCATAAATGCCTGATAACAATTCAATTAAATGTATATTTAGTTACTTCCTTGACTGAGTGGAAAGAGCACATGGAGAAAATGTGACATAAGATTGAAGATTGAGAGAATAGATAAAGAGCTACAATCTGACATATTTAGGGCTCCCTCAGCATGCTGAAGTGAACTCACCCATTACCTTCTTGGAGAATCTTGTAATCACTAGTTATTACTCTTGAAATGTTTGAAATGTTTGCTGCAGAGAGAGAGGGTGCATGGTATGCAAACTAAACCTTCCCCACCTGATGACCCATCCCACAAGAACCTTCATGGCAAATTTCTTGAAAAAATGAGACATCAAGAGAGCAACAAACCCTCTAATTTGAGAACCTGCAAATCCAAATATCCCCACACTTTTCTCTATAAGATAAGTGTAAAAGAGTACATAAAAAATTCCATGCTATACCCATCCAGGTACGTGTTAAAGGACAGGCTATTTCTTTTATTCGCCAGAAGAGGTATATGCGAGACTTGAATCCAGATAGAAAGGAGAGTCCTGCATTTCATATCAGTTTATAGTCTGATGGACACTTTGTTTCCTATGATTCTTTACACAATAAACTGGTGTAAGTCATTGATAAATTCTTCTTCATTTTTCTCTGTAATTTCCAGAAACTACATAAGCATGTGTAGCTACATGGCCTCTTCTCTGTATTGGGAAGTAGGGAGCCTCCACTTTCTCATAGCTGGGAGTTCCAGAAGTAGAACACACACCACATCAGTTATTTATAGCAAATAAGGATATACCATAAATGTTTTGGGGAAAATACTCCATTAAATTGGTCTTTAAGAGTATCACAATTTGACAATATGGCCCTCAGAAAATAGTGTCCAATCTAAGTACCACCTTAAACCATAGAATCCATTTTGCATTACATTTCTTTTGATTGAGTTACAAATAATTTCACATTGAACACTGTTGGTAAGGAGCCCTGCAGTAGTGTAATTATGCCATTTCTAGGTACTGTATGTTTCTAATAGCAATGACTTTTTCAACCCATGCTTTCAATAATGGTTTCTACAAAACCTCTAACTTGTGTACAGTCTATCATTTGTGTTCAGCATGCTAGCAGGACAAATATCACGTTCACATATTCTGTACGTACTGTAGGCGAAGTGAATGAATGACAGTAGGCCAGGCTGTTATAGATGTGAAGGTTTGTACATGCAATCCCCCTAAAACAGACCTGATGGCATTGTTCATTATAGTCATGCAATTGGGCTACACATACCACTCTTTTAGATGGTTACCAACAAACTTAGCCAGTATGGAAAATCTAAAACATAAAATTGCAAAGAAACAATAGAACATTCTCAGCCGGCTACGTCATACACATATGTTTGCAGATGACAAAAAGTAATAAAAATGAAACCTGTCATGGCACACCCACAGTAAAAGGTACCAATCACTTATTTCAGCTGCTATTTTTTAACAAATTGGCATTTTCTTTCTCCATTACAAGTCAGAGATTTCATAGCTTTTAAAATAAATACATTACTGGAATTATTCTATATTTATGGAAATTCCTGTTCATTGAATTCAAAAATGCTCCAGTTGATGAATTTATATTAGATGGCAGCTAGGTACTGTAGTGCAGTCTAGACATTGATTTACTATATATTTTTTTTTTATCACACTAAGAAGAGAGGAGTGCACGTTTGTCACAAAACAGTTTTCCAGATAAAAGCAATAACGGCAGAAGCAATGATCTAATGGAATGTGATTACCCTTTTCATCATCCTTCTGATCCGCATACGTGCAGATAGATAACACTTAGAATATAACCAGTTTAAGGAAACTTTTTTGTATACATTTTTTTAAACTCAGATCTATTTCTCCTGACACCGAGCTCTAACCTCAACAACAAGAGTAACAACTGGCTGTAGGAACGCTTGTTCCTGATGTAGGAACACCCAAAGCAATCCTGGTGGGCAGCATCACCCTTTTAAGGCTGGTCACTATGGAGGGCGGACTAGGGAGTGAACAGGGTCAGAGTAAACAAAGATTTGTTTGAGATATTTAGAATGCCTTCACATGCTGCAGATTTTGTTGCAAAAATTTTTGCAACTCAAAATAAGTTCGAGTCATTTGATTGGGGTTGTTTTGGTGGCACGCATATGGATTTCTGCAAGAACTATTCAGGTGAATTGAACTGATTTTCAGTTTACTATTCTCTCCAGTGACATTCTCTGCGCCTCTAGTCTTGATAATCATATATTGTGCTTGTGAAAAAAGCAGTAATATGTATATTAGCTTTCTAAGCATATCTCAATGTGGTAAGGCTACAGTAAGTAGTGTATATGATATGTACATGCTAGGACACAACTGTAGGACACAGCGTTGCCCTCAGCATGCCAATGTCTAACCCTGTCAATCAGATGCTCCAGTGTGCTCATTTGCATATGAATAAAACACAGCAGCTGTTTGACATACAGACAAAAGAAATGTATCATTTTAATCAGCAAGATGAACCCTACCAGGCATTCTGCCTGGTCTAAAAGGATTGGTCATGCTGACCCTCTTTAAGTTCAATGACAACCAGCCTCTATGAAATTTTATCAGAGGTACCATGCTTCTAATGCCTTATATTAGAGTGCATTGCCCCTTCAGGGATCTAGCAATAGATCTGAGACTTTAACTTCTGAGCTGTTTGAACCACCTGAGAAGGTGGACATTTCTCTCCTGGTAGGCCCTATTGTTGGTGACCATTGTGTAGTATGCCAGAACAACAGGGGAAAAGTCTCTGTGAGGTCACAGTGTGAGTTTAGGTAGGCCGTGGGTGAAAATACAGTTTTTGGTTTACTCACAGTTTTGTCGTCCCTGGGCAGGCCTGCACAGTTGACAGAGGAGAACCGCACTGGATTCTCCAGGGAACACTCTGATGTAAGGGACACGGGCCAGATGGTGGCTGAGGTGCCCTTGGTGGTAACTTGACTTTACGTGCTTATGGCTAGGTCTCTTTAGTCATGACGCCAGTACAGTTGTGGTACAACAATGGTAGGAATGGTAGTAGTAATTAAGGAGCAGAACATAAGTTGAATCCAACTCACAACTTTTACTGAATGATGGCTCCTTGGTAACAGTTACATCCAAAAGTAATACAGTCTGTCATATCAATGGAGGCAATATATAGTAAGTCCACAGTTCACAGGCTTTTTATGTGTAGTGCTGCATATCAGGCATATAGTAAATAAGTCAGTAACTCGGGTCTGCAGCTCTTGCCTGTTACTGATCCCAATCAAGGTGATTTGCAGATTCCTTAACTTCTATAGTAACATAGTAACATAGTATATAAGACCGAAAAAAGACATTTGTCCATCCAGTTCGGCCTGTTTCCTACAAGTTGATCCAGAGGAAGGCAAAAAACCCCAGTGAGGCAGAAGCCAATTTTCCCCACTTAAGGGGAAAAAATTCCTTCCCAAATCCAATCAGGCAATCAGAATAACTTCCTGGATCAACGATCCCTCTCTAGTAGCTATACCCTGTAATATTATTACACTCCAGAAATACATCCAGTCCCCTCTTGAATTCCTTTATTGTACTCACCATCACCACCTCCTCAGGCAGAGTTCCATAGTCTCACTGCTCTTACCGTGATTCTGTGAAGAATCCTTTTCTATGTTTGTGTACAAACCTTCTTTCCTCCAGACACAGAGGATGTCCCCTCGTCACAGTCACAGATCTGGGGATAAAAAGATGATGGGAGAGATCTCTGTACTGACCTCTGATATATTTATACATAGTTATTAGATCTCCCCTCAGTTGTCTTTTTTCTAAAGTGAATAACCCTAATTTTGATAACCTTTCAGGGTACTGTAGTTGCCCCATTCAGTTCTTTCTAGCAGAGGGCCTATCTGCTCTCAGAATTTAAACTGTCAGTGAGGCTGCCGGAAGCTATATGTCCTACACCGAATACAAAGGTGCCTGGAAAGCCCTATAAAACGGCTGATATACTTCTTTGTCTTTCTTGTATAAAATAATCCTTCCTTTGTGTTACTTATAAAACTTGCCACTGGTCACTCTGGAGGAATAAACCATAGAATTGGATCTCACCTTTCCTTGCTTTGCCTACTTCTTTGGCTTTTATGATTTGGATGCCTCCTTGGTTTCTATGGACCATGTGGCCCAAGAAAGCTGAGAGAGATGGGCTCTCTCCTGCTCCCTCTCCTCTTCCCAGCTACACCATGGCTGTACTTCTTGACACTAGGCTAAAGGCTCAAAGACTCCCCTGACTAAGCCTGAGCTGGTCTATATATAGACTATGACTCTAGTGTAGTGCAGCTATTCAGCCTGTGAATGAGAATCTTACAGGCTAAATCACAAAAATGTATGACATGAGATAAGAGATGGCATAAAAATACAATAAAATACTTTAGCAGTACCCTTGTGTACTAGTGGGACGCTGCAATTGTCTCTACAGAAAGGTTAGGTAAGTGACAAGCTGAGTGAAAGAGAGACAGCGAATAAATAGTTTTCTATCTAACCCTAAGTTTTTTATCTGATCCACTGGAATGCCCTACCCCAAGCAATTCCAAAGCACAAAAATTCATAACAGCCGAAGTTTTAAGTTCTCCCTAAAAACACATGTTTTTAGGTTAGCCTGTTGCATCCCCTGATCTTGTCCACTTACTGCCTCCCCCATCCCCTTCAGCATCATTCTTCTTAACCTGATCCATCATCCATCCGTATCCACCGCACCCCACCTCAAAAAAACTTCAGATATCGGCTAGTGACTGGCTCATACAGCTTTATATCTACTCCACTGTTCTGTTAAGATGGCTGGTCCATTGTACAAAACAAGCACTTGTTACCCTTCGTGTCATTTAAATCTCTGCATGCCGTAGATTGTAGGCTCTTGTGAGCAGGGCCCTCATTCCCATTCTTTTAATTGTTGATCTGTTTGTTGCTATGTTATTTTAATATCACTATTATTATTATTCTAATTGCTCTATTTATTTCAGTATTGTTAAAAGTGTTGTCCCATCTGGGACATCTGTGGCATTCCACAAGATATTCCATAAATGTCCGATAGGTGTGGGTCCCCCTTCCAGGACTCACCCTATCATATTAACAGGGTCCACTTGCACACAGCCTGGAATGGAGAAGTGGCCACTAGTACATAATCAGAGTGCTCTGCTATTTTCGGAAGTTCTATTGAATAACTTGAGAGAGTTGTGCATGAGCATCCACCTCTCTGTTTCCAGCTGGGTTCCTGGTTTATAGATTGGAGCAGGTCCCAGATGTAGGATCTTCATCTATTGGACATTTATGGAATATTGTGTGGATATGCCATAAGGGATATGCCATAAGGCCCTAAGGGAATATCTCTTTAAGTACAACTCTATAATGTACTATATAGTGCTGTTTCTGCTTCTGAGAGAGAAGTGGGGGACAAGATCTCCTGTTTCCTCCATGTGAAGTCTATGGGCAACTAGTCTCTGTCCACCAGCTCAGGGAGAGCTGACAATTAGAGATAGAGATAGATCCCAATGGACAAAACTTCTAATATTGCAGAATACAAGTCATAAAATGATCATATATGGTACTACTATGTGTGTGTACATAAACGACAGCTTATTCTGAAAACTCAGCGGAGATTTACTTAACCACCTCTTTTTTCTTTTTTTTTTCTGTGGTCACATATTCCGGCTGTTAATATATCTGTTATGCAAATGCCTATTTCTGATTATTGACCCATGCTAAGAAGCCCAGCCACCAGCTAAAAAATGAGTGCAACTGTTATATGCCTGTATAGTCAACGCATGCCAGTTGACTTGGTATTACATGAATCAGCACTCATTATGGGCAGAAATCTGATGAAGGAAAAGAACCGTTATTTATAGTTTGTGTGAGATAGCGAAACAGCTCTCATTGTTTGAACACTGTTTGTATGGATTCAATTAAATGTGCGGACATTCTGCTGTTTAGCCACAAGATGTAGCTGTTTCCTAGGCACAGCTGACTGACTGCATATATATTTCCATATTCATGAGCGGTGTGGTTTGCAGAGCATGGAGAGGAAGGAGGAAGCAGCAGTCTTAAGGAACAGAGACTGAGGAGCTGTGTGAGCAAAGAAGCTGACGACATCCAAGTATGAGAGCAGCCTTCAGTGACCAGAGCTACAGCTAAGTGAAGCTGATCGTTGTCCAGGACCCAGATCCTGTCCAGAGAAAGAAGAATTGTTTTCAGGAAGGCTGAAAAGAGCTGAGGAACAAAGCTACGTACCCTGCAGGACCTTATGTTTGCTGGAGAGACTAGATGTTTGGTTCAGAGTCATCAGCGGATGAAGAGCAGACCCAGGTCAGTAAGATCGTGCATGCACCTTATTGCAGTGTTGGCGCCTAAAGACTGAGACCAGGCCTGTAGTTAGCAAGTTAGGGTCTCTGATTTCTGTCAGGCCTAAAGTGTTGCTACTGTTACTACAAGGACTCCATTACTTAAAGGGACATTGCACATTTGAGAGCTGATAAACACCCCCACGAACTCACTCCAGTTTAGCGTTTTGCACAAAAGCTGGTTTCAGAGTTGCTTTCCTTGTTCGTGACAAACAGAATATGCCCAATTTTAGGGCCCTCAGGATAATTTCACAAATACTCAAATCTGTCAGTGGACTAAATATCTTTATTGTTAAAAATTAAAATCACAAGACCTACAGGGATAGGTTAAAACTATCAGGAATGAGGAGGGGTGATGGTTCCTCACTTGCAATTGGTGCCACCTCACACTACATAGACCATTTGTTTGTTCCATGGGTGCAGGGCCTCTCATAAACCTGAGGATAGTTAGGCTACATTAGGTATCAGGTGTAGTTTGCATGTGTGGTACTGCTGTGCAAAACTAGGAGTTCATTGGTGCACAATTAGGTGCAACCTAGTTTGCAACCATTGAGTGTTATCTTGCTGAGAGTTCTGGCAATGTTATTAATTTTATTTGAGCTGACACAGCTATTATTAAGTCTCTGCTGGCCACTCTGTGGTACAGTTTGGAGTGGGAATTTATTTCTCATTCACAATCTTAATGGTGTTTATTGCCGTTGGAATTATGACACTAGAATTGGTAAGTATAGCACTCAATCTCGCACAAACTCGTGGCACTTATTGCCAATGATAATTGGATTGTATGATTGGTGAAAATCACATACAGTCAATTCACATTCAGATCAAGAGCACTACTCAGTTCTGTTGTGTAGGAACTGCTGCTCAGTACCAGCACACTATATTTAATTCCTGTCCCTGAGAGCTATCTCTCAGTTAGATGTCTCACAGGCCTAAGATATCTGCCCCAAAACAAACAGTGGTGGTCACACACGTTCATGGGCCGTATTATCCCTCCATTCCTGCCTAAAATGCTGCGCCTAACACTTCTCCACCCAACATGTTTCGCCGCGATGCAGCTTCGTCAGGGGCTTGTAGCAATAGCGTCAGCGCGCGCTTGGATGCCCTACTAAATGGAGAAGTCTCCACCCTTCTTTTTGACTTTAGCTAAAGAGCTGACTGCTCACTGGGTAACTCCTACTAAGAATCAGGTGATCTAAATATGAAGCGATCACTCCACTAACACTAGTAAATTTGCCAAAGCTAGCCAAATAACGCGCAGGACCTCCGTTGTAGGACCTGTGGTGACCAGCCAATCAGATGAGATTACATGACTGATGACTGTTATAGTCATGGAATCGGGGGGTGGGGCCTTGGATGACATCAGCCTGCACTGCCTTACTCCATTGAAGAATCGAGACAGGTCCTGCACATAAACCTCAGAGATAGGCAGTGAGATCTACAGGAGGTTTATACCCAAATTTGCTAATTTGGTGGGCCCGTTAAATGAGTTATTAAGGGGAAAATCAATACGTTAAAATTCACTCCAGTACATAGGGAGACAGATTACCACACTCCTATGGAATATCGCACCGATAGTGAAGCACTGATTGTTCCAATCATAAATAAGGATTTATTATACTCACAGGGTCTAAGGTCACATTCTATGTTCAATCCTTGTGGTTGGAGTGTACCTAGCTTAACTCCTTAAGGACACATGACGTATGGGTACATCATGTGTCCAGTCCCTGAAGATGGCGCCCGCTCCTGGCCGCTGCGGGCACCATCGCTGCGGGGGTCCGGCTGATTCCTGTAGCTGACCCCCGCAGCTGATGATCGCGGTCGGCAGCGCTGCCGATCGCGATCATTTAACCCCGCAGATGTCGTGATCAATCCTGATCACGGCATCTGCATGCGCTAAAACCGAAAGTAAAACTTTCGGCAGCGCTCCGGCTCCCCCTAGTGGTGATTGGGAGAATCGGAGCGCTGTAAGGGATAGCCTTAAGCCTTTCATTCAGCTTAAGGCTATCACTTACTATTTCCTATGGAGCCCTTGTTAGCAATAGGGCTTCATAGGAAAGTAGTAAAATGCTCATAAACTCCAATACAAGTGTATTGGAGTTTATGATAGAAGCAATCAGGTAACTAATTTATATAGGTCTCTACGGAATCTATATAAAAGTGTAAAAAAAATAAAAATAAATAAAAAATAAATAAATAAATAAAAAAAAACTAAAAATTTAAATCACCCCCCTTTCCCCAAAATTAAAATAAAATAACATCATGGGTGTCGCAATGTGTGAAAACGCCCATAGTATAAAAATATAAAAATATATTTCCCATACGGTAAACAGAAAACGGAAAAGCGCCCAAATGGCCGATTTGCCGCTTTTGGACGCTTCATTTCTCAAAAAATTAAATAAAAAGCGATCAAAAAGTCCTACACACCCCATAATGGTATCAACTAAAAGTTAAGATCGCCCCGCAAAAAATAAGCCCCCATACAACGCCATACACTTATTTACAAATACGTTATAGCGGTCAAAACAGTGCTGGCAGCCTATCAGAGGAACAGGGAGAGGTCACGCCTCTCCCTCCTCTGCTGCTGCTCCGCACGGAGATGAGCGCAATGCAAGCGCTCATCTCCGTCGCCACTGGAGCCCAGTGTGCCTGCGGCCGCCGGCCGGCTGTGCGGCAGTCAGGGCTACCGGCCTACCGGGAATTTTCCCGGTATCCCGGTAGGCCAGTCCGGCCCTGCCCAGACCTATAGTATCCATTTTGCTGTGTATAACTCCTTTATCTATTAGATTCACCTACATCTCTTACTCTCGGCTTAGTTATGTTATTTTCTCTTTCTCTATAATTATCTGCATAATAGCCCTCATTGGAAGGAACTATGTCCCTGCTTGTAGCACTAGTGCTAGTAAGATTTCCATTTTCTTGCTTATTATAGTCCATTTATACACAGTTATTTTAATAATCATCACATACTTTAAAAAACTTTTTTTGCTTCTCGCTCTTCACCTCCTTTACAACATTAGTTAGAACTCCTTGAAATTTATTACACAGCTCTACATATTCTTATTGTTCCTTATATGGTTGTAATAGATGCTGTAGTCTCTCTATGTTATTATGAATACGCTTCAATTTTTCTTTTCTCTTAAATACAATAAAACCCATAGCTCTATGGCTACATTCATTCATGAGTTTCTCCCACTCCTCTAAATCATTTATATCATCAGAGTTGAGTGGTAACTGCCACCGTAAACCTTCCAGGATCTTATCCTCAGCAAGGTATTTTTCTAAGAACAAAATGTCCTAAGTGAATTTAATCTCTTTAATAAAATCCTTCTCCAGTTCGAAGAACAAATTTTCCAAACATTGCTCCCCTTTCTTTTTTTCTTTAGAGGAAAAGACCGATTCAACATCACAAATCAAACTTCCTGTAAAATCAAATATATTCATAATATAGCATGTACAGAGTAACCCACAAAGTCAAAATCAAGAAGTTAACCCCTTAACCACATCAGCCTCCCTAGCTAAAACACCCTTAATGACCAGACCACTTTTTATAATTCACTACTTTCACCGTTTATTTCTCTGTCATACAACTTACCACACAAATTAATTTTACCTCCTTTTTCTTCTCACTAATAGAGCTTTAATTTGGTGGTATTTCATTGTTGCTGATATTTATATACTTTTTTTGCTATTAATAAAAATGTAACAACATTTTTGCAAAGAAATGACATTTTTCGCTTTCTGTTGTAATTTTTTCTTAAAAAACGACATTTCTATATACATTTTTCTCAAAATTTATTGTTCTACATGTCTTTGATAAAAAATAATGCAATAAGTGTATATTTATTGGTTTGGGTAAAAGTTATAGCGTTTACAAACTATGGTGCAAAAAAGGGAATTTCCACATTTTGAAGCAGCTCTGACTTTCTGAGCACCTGTCATTTTCAGTTTTCAGTTTCTTCAGGTGCTAGAATGTCAGGATAGTATAAATACCCCCCAAATGACACCATTTTAGAAAGAAGACACCCGAAAGTATTTGCGGAGAGGCATGGAGAGTTCATGTATGATTTCATTTTTTTCCACAAGTTAGCGGAAAATGACACTTTCTGAGGAAAAAAAGAAATAAATAAAGTTTAAATTTCTGCTAACTTCTGGCAAAAAAATAAAATAAAATCTCCCACGTACTCACTATGCCCCTCAGTGAATACCTTGGGGTGTCTACTTTCCGAAATGGGGTCATTTGTGGGGTGTGTTTACTGTTCTGGCATTTTGGGCGGGGCTAAATTGTGAGCAGCCCTGTAAAGCCTAAAGGTACTCGTTGGACTTTACGCCCCTTTACGCACCTAGGCTGCAAAAAAGTGGCACACATGTGGTATCGCTGTACTCAGAAGAAGTAGGGCAATGTATTTTGGGGTGTATTTTTACATATACCCATGCTGGGTGAGAGAAATATCTCTGTAAACTGACAACTTTGTATAAAAAAAATTAAAAAGTTGTCATTTACAGAGATATTTCTCACACCCAGCATGGTAATATGTAAAAATACACCCCAAAACACATTGCGCTACTTCTCCTGAGTACAACGATACCACATGAGTGACACTTTTTTGCAGCTAAGATGCGCAAAGGGGCCCAAATTCCAATGAGTACCTTTAGGATTTCACAGGGCAATTTTACGCATTTGGATTCTCACACTTTAGGGCCCTTAAAATGCCAGGGCAGTATAAATACCCCAGATGTGACCCCATTTTGGAAAGAAGACACCCCAAGGTACTCCGTGAGGGGCATGGCGAGTTCACAGAATTTTTTTTTTTGGCACAAGTTAGCGGAAATTGATATAATTTTTTTTCTCATATTCCACTAACTTGTGACAAAAAATTAAATTTTACATGAACTCACCATACACTTTACGGAATACCTTGTGGTGTTTTATTTCCAAAATGGGGTCACATGTGAGGTGTTTGTACTGCCCTGGCATTTGAGGGTCTCCGCAATCATTACATGTATGGCCAGCATTAGGAGTTTCTGCTATTCTCCTTATATTGAGCATACGGGTAATGCGATTTTTTTTTTCCGTTCAGCCTCTGGGCTGAAAAAAAAAATGAACGGCACAGATTTCTTCATTCGCATCAATCGATGTAGATGAAAAAATCTCTGCTAAAATCAGTGACTGCGGTGCGGTGGGCTGGGCGCTAACTACCTAACAAGTAGCTAACTAACTGGCGGTGATAAGGGACCCTTAGGCCCCATTCACACGTCCGCAATTCTGTTTGCGGAATGGAATTGCGGACCCATTCATTTTTATAGGGACAGACTTTGTCCCGCTCGGATCCGGAATTGCGGATCCGCACTTCCGGGTCTACACTTCCATTCCGCAAAAATATAGAACATGTCCTATTCTTGTGCGCAATTGCGGACAAGAAAAGGCATTTTCTATATAGTTCTGGCAATGTGCGGATCTGGAAAATGCCGACTGAATGGAGCCTTACAGGGGGTGATCAATGACAGGGGGGTGATCAGGGAGTCTATATGGGGTGATCAGTGGTTAACAAGGGGTTAATAAGTGACAGGGGGGGTGTAGTGTGGTGCTTGGTGCTACTTTACAGAGCTACCTGGTCCTCTGGTGGTCGATCCCAGCAAATGGGGCCACCAGAGGACCAAGTAGCAGGTATATCAGATGCTGTTAACAAAACAGCATCTGATATACATGTTTAATTTCATTTATTTAACTTCTACAGCCTGCCAGCGATTGATCATCGCTGGCAGGCTGCAGTATAACTCGCGAGATGACGCACGGATGCGTCCAGCCAGAACAACAGGGCCGCCTGCCGGACGTATCCGTGCATTAGGCGGTCCTGAGAAGGGTAAGGACACGACCATATTTCACCTTAAGGACCAGGCCATATTTTGAAAATCTGACCAGTGTCACTTTATGTGGTGATAACTTTAAAATGCTTTTACTTATCCAGGCCATTCTGAGATAGTTTTTTCGTCACATATTGTACTTCATAACACTGGTAAAAAGGAGTTAAAAAAAATCATTTTTATTTATAAAAAAAACCAAGTTTACCAAAATTTCCAAGTTTCAATTTCTCTACTTCTTTAATACATAGTAATACCTAAAAAAAAAGTTATTAGTTTACATTGCCCATATGTCTACTTCATGTTTGGATCATTTTGGGAATGCCATTTCATGTTTTGGGGACGTTACAAGGCTTAGAAGTTTAGAAGCAAATCTTGAAAATTTTCAGAAATTTACAAAAACCCACTTTTTAGGGACCAGTTCAGGTCTGAAGTCACTTTGTAAGGCTTACATAATTGAAAACACCCAAAAATGACCCTATTCTAGAAACTACACCCCTCAAGGTATTCAAAACTGATTTTACAAACATCATTAACTCTTTAGTTGTTCCACAAGAGTTGATGGCAAATGGAGATGAAATTTCTGAATTTCAATTTTTTTGACAAATTTTCCATTTTAATCCATTTTTCCACTAACAAAGCAAGGGTAACAGCCAAACAAAACTCTATATTTATTGCCCTGACTCTGCGGTTTACAGAAACACCTAATATGTGGTCGTACACCACTGTACGGCCACACGGTGGGGCATAGAGGGAAAGAAGTGCCGTGTGGTTTTTGAAAGGCAGATTTTGCTGGACTGGTTTTTTGAAGCCCCCCTGATGCAACCCTACAGTGGAAACTCCCAAGTGACCCCATCTAAGAAACTACACCCTTTAGGGTATTCAAAACTGATTTTACAAGCTTTATTAACCCTTTAGGCGTTCCATACGATTTAATGGAAAATGGAGATTAAATGTCAGAATTTCACTTTTTTGGAAGATTTTCCATTTTAATCATTTTTTTTTCCAGTAACAAACCAAGGGTTAACAGCCAAACAAAACTCAATATTTATTGCCCTGATTCTGTAGTTTACAGAAACACCCCATATGTGGTCGTAAACTACTGAAAGGCCAAACGGCAGGGCGCAGAAGGAAGGAAACGCCATATGGGTTTTGGAAGGCGGATTTTGCTGGACTGTTTTTTTGACACCATGTACCATTTAAAGCCCCCCTGATGAACCCCTAGAGTAGAAACTCCAAAAAAGTGACCCCATTTTGGAAACTATGGGATAAGGCAGTTTTTTTGATACTATTTTAGGGTACATATGATTTTTGGTTGCTCTATATTACACTTTTTGTGAAGCAAAGTAACAAAAAATAGAAATTCTGAAATTTCATCTCCATTTGTCATTAACTCTTGTGGAACACTTAAAGGGTTAACAAAGTTTGTAAAATCAGTTTTGAATACCTTGAGGGGTGTAGTTTCCTAAATAGGGTCACTTTTTGGAGTTTCTACTCTAGGGGTGCATCAGGGGGGCTTCAAATGGGACATGGTGTCATAAAACCAGTCCAGCAAAAACCGCCTTCCAAAAACCATATGGCGTTCCATTCTTTCTGTGCCCTGCCGTGTGACCATACAGTAGTTTACGACCACATATGGGGTGTTTCTGTAAACTAAAGAATCAGGGCAATAAATATTGAGTTTTGTTTGGCTGTTTACCCTTGCTTTGCTATGGGAGAAAATTGATTAAAATTGAAAATTTGCCCAAAAATACCTGTTTTGGCACCATTTTTATTTTTTAATATTTACAACGTTCCTCTGACAGATTAGATCATGTACTATTTTTATAGAGCAGGTTGTTACGGACGCAGGGATACCTAATATGTATACCTTTTTTTAGTTATTTAGGTTTTACACAATAATATCTTTTTTGAAACAAACAAAAATCATGTTTTAGTGTCTCTATAATCATGAAATAACGGTTAGATTGGCACTATATTGGAGGGCATATGCCTTTTTGATCGCTTGCTATTACACTTTTTGTGATGTAAGGTGACAAAAAATTGCTTTTTTTAAACCGTTTTTATTTTATTTTTTTGACAATGTTCACCTGAGTGGTTATGTTATATGATATTTTTATAGAGCCGGTCGTTACGGACGTGTTGATACATAATATGTATACTTTCTTTTATTTTTTTTAAGTTTTACACAATAATATTATTTTTTAAACAAAAAACAAACATGTTTTAGTGTCTCCATAGTCTGAGAGCCATAGTTTTTTCAGTTTTTAGGCAATTGTCTCAGGTTCAGTATCATTTTTGCAGGATGAGATGACGGTTAGATTGGCACTATCTTGGAGGGCATACACCTTTTTGATCGCTTGCTATTACACTTGTGATGTAAGGTGACAAAAAAATAGCTTTTTTTAACCGTTTTTATTTTATTTTTTTGACAGTGTTCACCTGAGGGGTCATGTCATATGATATTTTTATAGAGCCGGTCGTTACGGACGTGATGATACCTAATATGTATACTTTCTTTTTTTTTTTTTGTTTTACACAATAATATTATTTTTGAAACAACAAAAAAAAAAACATGTTTTAGTGTCTCCATAGTCTGAGAGCCATAGTTTTTTTATTTTGTGGGCCCTTGTCTCATGTAGGGGCTAATTTTTTGCAGGATGAGGCACCGGTTTGGTACTATTTTGGCATACATACAACTTTTTTGATCACTTTTATTACCTTTTTTGGGAAGTAAGGTGGGCAAAATTTCAATTTCATCATAGTTTTTTTCACTTTTTCTTTTAACCCAGACCCACTTGGTTCTTGAAGATCCAGTGGGTCTGATGTCTGTATAATACAGTACAGTACACTATATAGTGTACTGTACTGTATTTCACCTACACTTCTGTCTGAACAGATCTCTGCCTTTAGCACAGATCTGTTCAGTACCATGGACAGCAGAATGCCTGAGAAGGCGTCCTGTTGCCATGGGAACCACCCTCGTCTGCCACAACTGCGCAGAGTGGGAAGGAGGGGGCTCCCTCCCTCTGGGCTCCCTTTCAAGAATCGGGGGTTCAAATGTGAAATGGGTAGTACTCACAAAGACAGTCAATGCGTTTTCAAGGTAGCACCGTGCTGCAGTTTCACCAAGGGGAATCTTCAATCTAGCACAGAATCACCCAAATTTTCGGACATAGGGAGCCAGATTACCCTGAACCAATGCACTCCTTTCCTCCAACTCCTCCTCCTGTGGGATATCGAGAGATTGCACAAATATTGAAGCCCTGCTTTTTCCAGTCCAATACACAGGAGTTGTTAAACTCAAAGAGCTAATCTTGGTTCAAAGAGTTTCACAAATCAATGCACTCCTCTTTTTCAACACACTCCTGTGTAAACATCCATACACAAAGTAGAAAAATATAAAATACATTAGAACATCTGTAAACAAAGTTCGATATAACATGTTAAATAAGAAACAAAATAGATTAAAATAGTATTCTACCTTTTATATGTTCAATTTTCTTCCTCTTATATATTTGCTTCCTATTTCTTCAGTTCCCTACTAATTCCTATAGTTTCTAAACTCCTTTTCTTGTAACCAAATAACTCATACATACAGTATCATTTGTGACTTCTCACACTGGCAGCTAACAATTCCCTTTCTATTATACGCTCCTCCATACTTGCAACACACTTTATTACCTCTCTCCATTCATAAAAACTCCTTCTACATCATCCATGATGTGATTCCTCTCACATGGGAAATTACAACCTATCAGCTCTTACAACTTTCCCATTCATCTGAAGGTCCTTCTGTACTGCACAATATGCACAGATCTCTCTAACATAAGGATACATTTCTCACACAAGACAGGGTTTCAGGTCACATTCTATGTTGAATCCTTGTGGTTGGAGTGTACCTAGCTTAAACATCCCCTCTACTTCTTTCCGATTTATTTGCCTGATAGAATCTCTTCCCCGCTATAGGGCCCTAACCAATTGAATCCCAATAAAGGATAGTCCCTTATAGGATTTTTTTGATGACATTTTTTAAAATGTAGGGAAATGCTATGGGTCTCAAGGCCTGATATGTTCTTGAATACAGGTTTTTCATTTCCTCGTTGTTTTGCCGACATACTGGAGGCCACACGGGCACTTCAATACGTATACCCCTCCAGTATTTTCAAAGGTTATATTCCCTCTAATTTTAAATGTCCGTTTTTTCTCTTTGGCGTCTTCAAAAACAGAGCCTGGAAATTATAGGATGGTAAGTTTAACATCTATTGTTGGTAAACTGTTTGAAGGTTTTCTAAGAGATGCTCTCTTGAAGTATTTCAATGAAAATAAGCAAATAATGCCATATCAGCATGGCTTCATGATGCCAAACAAATTTAATCAGTTTCTATGAGGAGGTAAGTACTAGACTTGACAGCGGCGAATCAATGGATGTCGTATATCTGGACTTCTCCAAAGCATTTGACACAGTACCTCATAAAAGGTTAGTATATTATATGAGAATCCTCGGACTGGGATAAAATGTCTGTGTGTGGGTAAGTAACTGGCTGAGTAATAGAAAACAGAGAGTGGTTATAAACAATACACACTTAGATTGGGTCACTGTCATTAGTGGGGTACCTCAGGAGTCAGTATTAAGCCCTATTCTCTTCAATATATTTATAAATGATCTTGTAGAAGGCTTGCACAGTAAAATATACATTTTTGCAGATGACACTAAACTGTGTAAAGTAATTAACATTGAAGAGGACAGTTTTCTTCTACAGAGGGATCTGGATAGATTGGAGGCTTGGGCAGAAAAATGGCAGATGAGGTTTAACACTGACAAATGTAAAGTTATGCACATGGGAAGGAATAATGCAAATCACCCGTACATACTAAATGGTAAAACACTCAGTAACACTGACATGGAAAAGGATCTAGGAATTTTAATAAACAGCAAACTAAGCTGTAAAAACCAGTGTCAGGCAGCTACTGCCAAGGCCAATAAGATAATGGGTTACATCAAAAGGGGGATAGATGCCGGTGATGAGAACATAGTCCTACCACTTTATAAATCACTAGTCAGACCACACATGGAGTACTGTGTACAGTTCTGGGCTCCTGTGAACAAGGCAGATATAGCAGAGCTGGAGAGAGTTCAGAGGAGGGCAACTAAAGTAATAACTGGAATGGGGCAACTACAGTACCCTGAAAGGGTATCAAAATTAGGGTTATTCACTCTAGAAAAAAGACGACTGAGGGGAGATCTAATAACTATGTATAAATATATCAGGGATCAGTACAGAGATCTCTCCCATCATCTATTTATCCCCAGGACTGTGACTGTGACGAGGGGACATTCTCTGCGTCTGGAGGAAATAAGGTTTGTACACAAACATAGAAAAGGATTCTTCACTGTAAGAGCAGTGAGACTATGGAACTCTCTGCCTGAGGAGGTGGTGATGGTGAGTACAATAAAGGAATTCAAGAGGGCCTGGATGTATTTATGGAGTGTACTAATATTACAGGCTATAGCTACTAGAGATGGGTCGTTGATCCAGGGAGTTATTCTGATTGCCTGATTGGAGTCGGGAAGGAATTTTTTCTCCTTAATTGGGGAAAATTGGCTTCTGCCTCACAGGGGTTTTTTGCCTTCCTCTGGATCAACTTGTAGGCCGAAGTGGATGGATAAATGTCTTTTTTCGGTCTTATATACTATGTTACTATGTTACTTTGAGTAGACCGTAGATAAGGCTCTTTTCTTGTTCTCCCTGCTTATATTCTTACATGCGAGGCAAAAGCCACACCACATGAATTTACCGTCCTTTTTTTTATCATATTCACAGGGGCAGCACTGTGCACCAATTGTGTTATCAAATTGGAGGCCTTTGAAAAATGATAACAGGTAGCACGGGAATCTGTTTCCCCAAAACAGGGTCATTTTTCAGAGCTCCCCAATTTTCCCGAATGATATTCTTAAGTGTCCCAGCATTAGTATTATATCTGGTGATGAACGAAAACCTACAATCCCTCTAATCTTTGCTACTCCCCTTATTTTTTGCTTTATCATCTTCCTCCACCATTTTGCAGCACTTGTTTAGCTCCTCCTCCTCCTCATATCACTTTTCTATGAATCTTTCTTTAATAACCTGGCTCTGGTCTTTATAATCTTGTATCTCTGTGCAGTTACGATAAATTCTTTTAATTTGCCGCTTAGAGATATTTTTAAGCTAGGGGCCATGATGGCAACTCGTAATATCAATATAAGCATTTACATCTGTAGGTTTGAAGAAAGTTTTTGTTTTAAAGCAATTGTCCTCTATAAAAATGGTGAGATCTAAAAAATCAACCTCAGTGTCACTGATACAGCTCGTAAAATTTAATTTCCAGTTATTAACATTTAATTCCACAATCAGCTCTTCCAAACCCTGTCTCCCCGTCTCCAAATTAAATGGCAATCGTTGATGTAACATCGCCACAATATTAACTCCCCTTTTTGTGTTTTTTTTAAAATTTAAAATAGGGCTAATAATTTCTTTCTCACAGAGGGCTATGAACAAATTGACGAAACTTGGGGCGAATTTCTTCCCCATTGCCGTCCCGTTATATTTTAAGTAACATAGTATATAAGGCCGAAAAAAGACATTTGTCCATCCAGCTCGACCTGTTTCCTGCAAGTTGATCCAGAGGAAGGCAAAAACCCCCTGTGAGGTAGAGCCAATTTTCCCCCAAGGGGAAAAAATTCCTTCCCGACTCCAATCAGGCAGTCAGAACAACTCCCTGGATCAATGACCCATCTCTAGTAGCTATAGCCTGAAATATTATTACGCTCCAGAAATACATCCAGGCCCCTCTTGAATTCCTTTATTGTACTCACCATCACCACCTCCTCCATAGTTTCACTGCTCTTACCGTGAAGAACCCTTTTCTATGTTTGCGTACAAACCTTCTTTCCTCTAGACGCAGAGGATGTCCCCTCGTCACAGTCACAGTCCTGGGGATAAATAGATGATGGGAGAGATCTCTGTACTGACCCCTGATATATTTATACATAGTTATTAGATCTCCTCAGTCGTCTTTTTTCTAAAGTGAATAACCCTAATTTTGATACCCTTTCAGGGTACTGTAGTTGCCCCATTCCAGTTATTACTTTAGTTGCCCTCCTCTGAACCCTCTCTAGCTCTGCTATGTCTGCCTTGTTCACAGGAGCCCAGAACTGTACACAGTACTCCATGTGTGGTCTGACTAGTGATTTATAAAGTGGTAAGACTATATTTTCATCACGGGCATCTATGCCCCTTTGATGCAACCCATTATCTTATTGGCCTTAGCAGCAGCTGCCTGACACTGGTTTTTACAGCTTAGTTTGTTATTTATTAAAATTCCTAGATCCTTTTCCATGTCAGTGTTACTGAGTGTTTTACCATTTAGTATGTAATGGGTGACTTGCATTATTCCTTCCCATGTGCATAACTTTACATTTGTCAGTGTTAAACCTCATCTGCCATTTCTCTGCCCAAGCCCCCAATCTATCCAGATCCCTCTGTAGCAGAAAACTGTCCTCTTCAGTGTTAATTACTTTACACAGTTTAGTGTCATCTGCAAAATTGATATTTTACTGTGCAAGCCTTCTACAAGATCATTAATAAATATATTGAAGAGAATAGGGCCCAATACTGACCACTGAGGTACCCCACTAGTGACAGTGACCCAATCTGAGTGTGTACCGTTAATAACCACTCTCTGTTTTCTATTACTGAGCCAGTTACTTACCCACATACAGATATTTTCTCCTAGTCCAAGTGTTCTCATTTTATATACTAACCTTTTGTGTGGTACAGTGTCAAATGCTTTGGAGAAGTCCAGATATATGACATCCACTGATTCACCCCGGTCAAGTCTAGAACTTACCTCCTCATAGAAACTGATTAAATTTGTTTGACATGACCGATCCCTCATGAAGCCATGCTGATATGGTGTAATTTGCTTATTTTCATTGAGATACTCCAAGATAGCATCTCTTACAAAACCTTCAAACAATTTACCCACAACAGATGTTAAACTTACCGGCCTATAATTTCAAGGCTCTGTTTTTGGACCCTTTTTGAATATTGGCACCACATTTGCTATACGCCAGTCTGGTGGAACATTCCCTGTCAGTATGGAGTCCGTGAATATCAAAAATAAGGGTCTGGCTAGGACATCACTTAATTCTCTTAGGATACGGGGGTGTATGCCATCTGGTCCTGGCGATTTGTCTATTTTAATCTTTTTAAGTCGCTGCTGTACTTCTTCCTGGGTCAGACAGGGCACTTTTAAAGGAGAATTTACTTTTACATTTTGCATTTCATCTGAGTAATATGTGTTCTTGAAAATGAAATAATTATGACACAATCTAAAATAAATTTCCTTTGTGGAGCATGCATATGGGGATCACTATTTAATGCCACCTCCACCCCTTTTAGCCCCAATTTTTTTGGGATTATAGTATAAAGAGAGTTGATATCCACCGTAGCCAACCATGTGTCGGGACTACTAGTCTTTATTAGTTCTATCACGCTGCCTGAATATTTTAGGTATGAGGGGATCTGTATCACATATCTCTGAAGGAAGTTGTCCACATATTCCGAGAGTCTGCTTGTCAGGGAATTGATCCTCGAAACAATAGGTCTCCCAGGAGGATTAAAAAGTTTTTTGTGAATTTTGGGCAGGTGATAGATCACCGGGGTGTCAGGGTGTTTAATCAATAAATAATCCAGCTCTTTTTTGTTAATGATTTCATTTCTGAAACCTTCCTGAATGAGCCTCGTCATTTTTCCTTTAAACTCAAATAAGGGATTTCCTTTTAGTTTGCGATATGTATTTTCATCAGCAATTAGTCTCTGCATTTCATTTTCGTACTTCTGCGTATCTAATACCACTACTCCCCCAACTTTATCAGCCGGTTTTATCGTTATACTGTTGTTGTTCTCCAACCTTTTTAGCGCTTGTCTTTCTTCATTAGTTAAATTATAAGGCCTCGGTCTCACATCTACTTTCTCCAATTCCTTCAGCATTCCTCTCTTGAAAGCATCTATACATTCGTTATCCTTATTATTAGGGAAAAACACAATTTGTCGCGCTGCTCAGTGTGAATGATGCCATTCCCCAAGCCTGCGTTTTTAAGTGGGGCCATCTGGTTGTTAATCTAGTATTTAGTGATATTTACTTATGTATGTCTAGAAACACTTCTAATTTATTAGGCCTATTGCTGGGAGCAAATTTTAACCCTTTCCCAAACCCTTTTACTTCCCCTTGCTCTTTTTGCTACTTGGGCTGTTGTTTTTTTTCCCCCTCTCTTCCCTCTACCAGATTTTTTTTTGATTTTTTTTTTTGGGGGGCGGGTTTATCCTTTCTTTTTCCACTTCTCTTTCTTCCATTTTGCTGTTTCTCCGTATCTCCCCTCTTATCGCCTGGTGGGGAAAACTTTGCGTCCCTATGCTATGGTCATTATATGTTTCTAATTGTACTGCTTCCTCACTCGATTCCTGTGTTTTAACTTTATGAGATCTCTGTATAGTATCTTCTCTAGAGATGAGCGAATCGAAGCTGACGAAGTCGAATTCTATCCGAATTTCAGGAAAAATTAGATTCTGAATGAATACGAATTTCCTCACGCTTCGTGGTAACGAATCGCAACTTTTATTAAAATGGCGGATAAATGGCGCCTACACATGTGAGGACATGGGGCAAGAAACTCTGGGAAGGTGGGATGACCCATAATGCCATGCATGCAGACAATCAGGAGCCAGCCAGCCCGGTGATGTCACAGGCCCTATAAATATGGCTGCCATCTTAGATTCTGCCATTCACCCAGTTGTCAATTTATTCAGCAATTTCTAGGAAGAATGACAGAAGAGCGGTTTAATAAAAAAAGTTCTACTTTCCCTTTTGAGGAATACAATATTCTAGTAAAACAAATATGTCAGGAGAGACGATAGGTCCTCATTTAAAGGGCTTTCAAAGATTTTACAACTGATGACCTATCCTCCGGACAGGTCTCAATACCTGATCAGTGGGTGTCCGACACCTGGGACCCCGCCAATCAGCTGTTTCAGAAAGCACTGACACTCCTGTGAGTGCTGCGGCCTTCTCCATGCTTACCAAGCACAGCGCCGTACATCTGCGCTTGGTATCGCGCTTAGCCACATTCACTTCTATGACAATGAGCTGTGCTTGGGCCACGTGACTGATGAACATGTTGTCCCTGGCCTAGGAAAAGGCCACAATGCTCACAGGTGCACTGGTGCCTTCTTAAATAGCTGATCAGCTGTGGTCCCCACCGATCACATACTGATCACTTATCTACAGTCTTCCAGAATATTCTCATTAGTAATAATGCTTCCTACAGTGATAATGCTCCCTGAGAATGCTCCCATTAGTAGTATTGGCCTCCATATTGTGCCAAATAATAATAATAATGCCCATAGTACCTGCAGTAGTGATAAAGCTCCCTAAAGTTTCCCAGTAGTAATAACGCCCCCTAAAGAGCCCACAGTAGTAATAAGCCCCCCTATAGGACCTCCAGTATTTATAATGCCTTTTTAGTACCACCAGTAGGTATAATGGCACCTATATTGTATAGTGCCTCCAGTAAATATAATGGACCCTTGCAGTGCCTCTAGTAGTTATAACCCCCAAACAGTGTCCCAAGTAGGAATAATGCCCCCTATAGTCACTAAGTAGCCATGAATGCACCCTGTAGTGCCCCCCAATACTTATAGATAAATAATTATACATTTTACAGTAGTACTATCTTCTGCCAAAGTGATGAAGAGAAAAAACAAAATACTCAACTGACTACTCGCTTCTAGGGATGAACGGACCCGTGGATATTCGGGTACGCCGGGTTCGTCCGAACTTTGAGTCAAAGTTCGGTTTCGGGACCCGAACTTTACCTGAACTCGAATCTGAACCCGAACTCCATTGAAGTCAATGAGGACCTGAACTTTGGTGCACTAAAATGGCTGTAGTAAGGGCTAATGGGCCCTAAAAGGAAGCACAATGGGGGTAAGAGCAGGAAAGTTGCCCTGCAAACAAATGTGGATAGGTAAATGACTTAAAATAACATAGAATAGAAAAAAACAAAAAATAATAATCTTGAACTAGGAGGCGGAGGTCAAAGTGAAGTAGGAGGTTGAGGAGGTGGTGGATGTGGTGGTGCAAGTGGAAGCAGCGGTGGAGGAGTTGGTGGTAGCTAACACTGTTTTTGTTGTTTTTTAATTTAATTTTTTTACCCTTTATTTATTTATTTTTATGAATTTGGGAAGACCCCAAAACATTGGGAAATAGAAAAGAGAATGCAAAGAGAAAGTGCGCTGGAGTATAACAATGGCTGGGTGCGGCCGGTATACTTGTCTATGGATGAGTTCTGTGGGATCCATGCCTGGTTCATTTTAATGAACGTAAGCTTGACCACGTTGGCTGTGGACAGGCGGCTGCGCTTTTCTATCAGTACCCACCCTGCCGTGCTTAACACACATTCGGACAATACACTTGCTGCAGGGCAGGCCAGCACCTCCAAGGTGTAAAGGGCAAGCTCAGGCCATGTGCCCAAGTTGGAGACCCAGAAGTTGAATGGGGAAGACCCATCAGTCAGTACATGTAGGCATGTGCATATGTACTGTTCCACCATGTTGCTGAAATGCTGCCTCCTGCTAAGACATTCCGTATAAGCTATTGGTGCTGGTTGTTGTGGCATGCTGACAAAGCTTTTCCACATTTCGCCAATGCTAACCCTCCCTTCTGAGTTGCTGGCGGTGCCCCAGCAGTGTTTGAAACTTCTTTCTCCTCCTCTTCTACCACTGAGCCCCCGCTGTCAAGTGTGAATGCCTTCAGCAGCTCGTCTACCAGCGTGCCCTTGTACTCACGCATCTTACGATCACACATTGTCCTTGGAGCGGGGATCCAGCAGGGTGGCCACCCAGTAATCAGCACTGGTTAGAATGTGGGCAACTCGTCGGGCGTTGCACAGGCACCGCAGCATGTAGTCACTCATGTATGCCAGGCTGCCCAGAGGCAACGACAAGCTGTCCTCTGTGGGAGGCATATCTTGTATGTCCTCTGTATCCCCCCAGACACGCTCAATTGATGCCCATAAGCTGCTTTGGGTGCCACCCTGCTGTGAACAAGGTTCCTCCTCATCATCATCCTCCTCCTTCTCATCCTGCAGAACTGTGCCCTGGCTGAACAGTTGTGTACCTTGCCTCTGTTGGTGCAGGAACCCACCCTCTGAGCCACTTTTGAATGACGGGCCTGATAACTGTGGAAATTATCCCTCTTTCCTCCTCCTCTTCCTCCTGTGCCACATTCTCAGATGGCATTGAGCAGTGCACACCTGATTTTGTCTGCCACTTGGTTGTGCAGGGCAGGGATGGCTCACCTGGAAAAGTAGTGGCGGCTGGGAACCACGTACTGTGGAACAGCCATAAGGTTTTTAAAGTCTCCGTCTCCACCAGACGGAATGACAGCATTTTAAAGGCCAGGAATTTTTAAATGATGGCATTCAGGGCCAGGGATTGCGGGTGGGTAGGGGGTACTTCCTCTTTCTCTCCACTGTTTGGGGATGGACAGCTGAACACTTCCATGGGACAGTGTGGACATGGTGGGTGATGGTGATGGAGGTAGTGGTGTTGCTGCCACATCCTCTGTTTGCGGGGTAGCAGGTGCCACTCACACTCCAGAGGGGGAGGAAGAGGCTGAGATCGCAGCAATAATGGGAGCAAGAGGAGCCTGAGATCTTTTGTGGTTTTTCAGATGTGTACTCCACAGGTGGTGCTCAGGTTTAGAACATTTCGCAAACCACTCGTGTCTTGTCATCGGCACATTGTCTGAACAACTGCCACGCCAGGGAACTCCTTGAAGCTGCTCCCTCTTTTGCTGTGCGGCTGACGCTGTGTGACCACCTCCTCTTCCTCCGAACTGCACATGTCACTCACATGACCTTGATTCTATGTGGGGTCTAGGACCTCATCATCGTCCACATCATCTTCCACCCACTCTTCACCCCTGCCCTCCTTGCCGGTCTGCATACAGCAGAAAACCACAGCAGGTGGCACCTGTGTTTTGTCATCATCATCAGAGACTTGCTGAGGTGGTCCTTCCATGTCCACATCCTAAAACATAAGTGGTTGGGCATCGGTGCATTCAATCTCTTCCACTTCTGGGGCAGGGCTAGGTGGATGGCCCACCTAAACCCCACCAGCAGAGTCATTAAAAAGCATAAGAGACTGCTGCATGACTTGGGGCTCAGACTGCTTGGCTGATTTGCAAGGGTGTGAGGTGAAATACAGATGCCCAGGAGCTGCAGGTGCCATCTCTGCAGTTTCAGCAGGGGACCAGGTGGGAGAGAATGTAAAGGAAATGGAGGCACTGTCAGCCATCCAATCTAGTACCGCCTCTACTTGTTCTGGCCTCACCATTCGTACACTGGTATTCAGGCCTACAAAATGACGCTGGACGTCCTGTTGCCTATGTGCACTTGAGGAAGGTGTTTCATTGGGCATGAAGCTGGCACAGATCGACCACGTCCTCTCTCTGCAACAGGAAATCCACCAGCACCAGCAGCACCACGGCCAGGACCACGTCCCTTATTTGATGCTCTCCTCATTCTTTGAGGTCACCCACCGAACTAACAGACGGAGTAACAATATTAATTTCCCTGTTACATATGCAGTGCAGGTGTACCTCACACCAAAAATGGGTATATGTCACCCACCGAACTAACAGACGGATTAATTATATTAATTTCCCTGTCACATATGCAGTGAACGTGTACCTCACACCAAAAGATGTGAATATGTCACCCACCAAACCGTCAAATTTACTATATTAATTTCCCTGTCACATATAAAATGCACGTGTATTTCACAGCAAATATGGGTATATGTTACCCTTCAAACTAACAGACTTAACTTAACTATAAAATTTTTGTGTCATTGGTACAAAAATTATACATTGCACCCACAAAAAATCATTATACGTCACCCACAGAATTAACAGCCATATTAATTATTATATTTCTGTGTCAGGGGAACAAAGATGGTGCATTAAACCCACAAACATTGCTGCAGGTCACCCACAGAATTAACAGCCAGATTTATTATTATATTTCTGTGTCAGTGGTGCAAAGCTGGTGTATTGCACCCACAAAAAATCATTATAGGTCACCCACAAAACAAATAGCCAGATTCCTAACACTTTCCCTTGCTTCATCTGCCTGCTTCCTGTCCCTGCACTACTCAGAGCTGAAGGGCGGTGCTACACGTGATCCAGCTTGTATAGAGGCTGGGTCACATGATGCACCGGCCAATCACTGCCATGCCATTACTAGGCATGGCTGTGATGGCTTATAAGTGCCCACAGCTTAAAAGCTTGTTGATTGGATGCCCTGCAGCCTTTCAAAAGCTGTATTAAATGCCCGAACACTGAACTCGAACCCTAACTTTTCTGGCAAACTTCGGGTTCGGGTCCGGGTACCCGAACTCGCAAACTCAACTCTACTCGCCACATGCCACCATCTGTGATGAAGGCCACAGGTCTCTCCTGCCTAGCATACTGTGCATAGCAGCTGTGCTTGGTATTGCAGCTTACCCCGAATCAATTCAAAAGGGCTGAGCTGCATCTAGTTCATGTGACCGAGAAACATGATGTTACATGGCCTAGGCAAAGCTGCGAGACGGAAGTGCTGGTGCCTTCTCAAACAGCGGATCGGCGGGGTCCCGGGTGTCAGTCCCCCACTGATCAGAAACTGATGACCTATCCAGAGGATGGGTCATCAGTTAAAATATCTCGGAAAACCCCTTTAATGATTTGGAATGTTTGGGCTTTTTAGTAATTTTTATTTTTTCATTAGCGTAGACTATTTTTATGTAAGAAAACTGTCATTGTTTTTCGCCCCATTTGGGGGTATATGTATACATTTCTGTGTAATTTACATAATTGTTTAAATTATTTTGCCCTTTTGTGTGTATTTTTATACCATTCACATTTCACACTAAATTGCATTTATTCATTCTCTGGGTTATAAAGTTATGTCTGTTCTTATGTAACATTAGCTAAATTACCCAGCTTTGCATGGGTCTGTTTTGTTTGTTGTGTGTGTGTGGTTAAATGATATGTTGCATCCACAGCGACCCCATAACAGTGACATCCACAGTGCCCCTATAAAAATGACATGCACAGTGCCTGCATGATGGTTATATTGTCAGTGCCACATAACAGTGATATCCAGAGTGGCCCATAACAGTGGTGACAACAATGACATCAACAGTACTTTGTAACAGTGCCATCCAAGGTGGCCTCATAACTGTGACATCCACAGTGTCCCAGAATAGTGACACAGTAATCCATAACAGTGCCATCTAGAGGGGCCACATGACAGTGACAACCACAGTGCCCCCATAAGGACCTGTTCACATCTCGTTTTTGCTGTACTTCAAGCGGATACATTTAGACATACAGTAAAATAATGTTAACAAATGTATGCAATTTTGTGGTTATCTATCTTTTTCTTTAATGTATAAATTTGATAGATTTGCATACATTTCAATACGTTTGGGTATGTTTTTTCTTCTTCAAAAAAGTGTTCATTTTTGTGAAACCTTTCTTTTTGTAAATAAAAATATATGAAAGGAAGTATGAAATATGTGGTTAAAAACTGACATATTTAATATTTAATATATCTTTTACAGTACAGAAAAGTGTGGTATGCTACATTATTCTATACTGCAAAAAAACATACAGCAATGTAAACAGTGACAATTATAGTCTATGGGTACATCAAACCTATAATGTGAACAGCCCCTAACAGTGACATCCAGTCATCCCTCATAACAGTGACATCCACAGTTCCCTCATAACAGTGACATCCAGAGTGCTCTCATAACAGTGGAATCTGCAGTGCCCCCATAACGTTAACATCCACAGTGCTCCGATAAGTGACATTCACAGTGCTCCTATAACAGTGACATCGACAGTACTCCCATAACAATGACATCAGCAGCACACCCATAACAGTGACATCCACAGTGCTCTTATAACAGTGGCATCTACAGTGCCCACATAACAATGACATTCACAGTGCTCCTTTAACAGTGACATCCACAGTGCTCTCATAACAGTGGCGTCTACAGTGCCCCCATAACAGCCCACAGTGCACCCATAATAGTGACATCCACAGTGACATCAACAGCACTCCCTTAACAGTAACATCAGCACCCCCCAGGGCCTATCATGTCCCAGGTTTAGTTGGAATGCAGAATGGTCTGATGCAGCCTATATGTGTCACAGTGCTCCTACCTGGATACAGTGGGACCCCAGGCTTAGGCTCCGAAGCAAATAAAGGGGGGATAGTTGAGTTAGGGGATGAAGAATAACTCAAGTCCAGACCTTGGTAAACTTTAACAGCAGCTTTAGGCCTCATGCACACGACTGTATGCAAATTGCGGATCCGCAAAAAAACAGATGACAATCCGTATGGCATCCGTTTTTTTTGCGGATCTGTTATTTTTGCGGATCCATTGTAATAATGCCTATTCTTGTCCGCAAACTAGAAAAAAATAGGACATGCTCTATTTTTTTTGCAGGGCTACGGAACGGACACAGGGTGTGCTGTTCGCAGTTTTTGTGGACCCATTGAAATGAATGGGTCCGCATCCTATCAGCAAAAAAAATGGAACGGACAAGGAAACAAAATGCGGTCATGTGCATGAGGCCTTACTTGGGTAAAACTTGATTCCACACAATATTCAGGCTTTTCTTACATTCAGGCTTTCTCAGGTTTTGGCATAAACTGGCAGGCAAACTTGGTAACTGTGTTTTCTCTCTTTTTCTGCTGGGTTGACAGGCTTGCTTAATAACTCTGCTTTCTTTCTCTCTGCTGTGCTAAACTCTGCCTGGGTCTGGTTACTGGACTTTTGGTTGGTTCTGGTTTCCTTGGATTGGGGTGCCTTCAACTGTTACCCCCCTCCTGAAACTCAGTAAAATAAATTAGCATGCAGTCCGGGTGCTCTACAAGTTACTTCCCTTTTGTGGCTCCTGCTCCAGCTGACAAACACTTTTCTCTGGCTGCTATATCTTTTATGTCTTCTCAGCTCCAATATGGAGTCTAAACTGGAATAAACTAGAACTGCAACCCCTCCCTTCTGGTAGGAAGCAGGACTAGCCCACTTCTGCCCAAAGGGAGGAGAATGGAACGGTGAATTCCATTCTGTCTAAGGATAGCTCTGCCATTTACACTGCCAACAGTTGCATAACAATATTAGAAATGCACAGTATTGAAGGACCTGGAAATAAACACACAGATGGCATTAATGTTAGACCATTAGAGACAGTGTTGGAGTTCACAAATGGTAATACCACTCCGGGGTATTACAAAATGGCCGGAGAACCCCTTTAATCATTTTATATACACTATTGCTATATAGTTCTTGTTTTAACTGAGGATCACTACTTCCTGTCATTCAGTCAGGCCTTTATTGCTTATGTTACAAGAATGAAACTCGGTCTAATTAATATGATAACACGTAGCACAATACAGTGCAATGAACAGATGACCCAGACAGATAGTCAGCCTCTCAAAGAAAACAATGACATTTTCCATTCCATGATTATAAGCAGATAATGCACAAAGTACATTGGAAAATAACATAACTCTGTATGATGATCTTTATTTGCAAAAATCTTAAATGAGTTTTCAAGTTTGTATCAATATCTGTTAAAATAATCATTTATAAAGGTAGCTGTAATTTTCTAATGCACACTTCAGCAGAAAGCCACCACCCTAGACCTCTCAGTCTGGCAGACTTGGCCTAACCATGTAGTGCATACTGTAGTTAATAGTCATTCATCTGAATGACTAGTATGTTATGTTACAGTCTATTATAAGACGGGTGAGAAAACTCTTTAATGATTATTGCTTTAACTGAAGGTGGAAAATGTTGCAGTACTGTGTACTGCTGCAGAAATAACATGCATTTGGAAAAAATGTAACCAGATATGTATCTCTAAACCCAACAGACTGTATGTGAAATATGGTATATAACATAGAAAAACAAATACCAATCTTATTGCCTTTTGATGCAATTTTCACATAAAAACTCAAATGTACTGCATCTTTTTTAATGGACCAATTAACATACATGTCCTTATCTTTAAATAATGAATTGCATGGTCATTTAATGGTAAAATTGAAAGAGTGGTTGTTATTCTGGGTCAGGAAAGCTTTCACGAATACATAAAAAATCATCATCTACTTTGAAATTGATGCTGTATCCCAGGTAGTAATATCTATGCTAAAATTTCACTTTTAAATGTATTTATAACACCTTAATATGTGCAAAGTGTTTCTATGCAGGTCCCAGAAGACATAAAACAAAGAAGCATTTTGTACTTTGATGCCTGCCTGACAACCGTGAAAACATAAATTGATGAGAAGCGACAGAAACTGGTAAAAAGTCTACAAATGTGATTAAAGGGGTATTTAAAGAACATTAATCGTACCGTGGTGTGTCTGAAACCAGTTTTAATTAAATGTATTAAAAGTATTGAGGTGAAATGAACCATTCAACCAAATAGAAATACAAGTTACATGAATTTTCTGGAACATTATAGATTTAGTGAAAGGGAAAGGGCCCAAAAGATAAAAAAAAAAAGAGTTACATAGTAAAGCGTAATTCACACAGCAGTATTCTGGCCACTATGTCCAATCACTATTTGTAAAAGTCATTTTTAAAATACCGATGTGCCATGAAGTGTTTGGGAATGAACCAGAGGTTTCTAAATAGTAAAAACCTCAAACCATATTAGCATATCACAAATGACATTTAAAATTACCAGCAAAATACCTCATAATAGAAATAAAACCTTTATAATAAATATCAAGGAATAAATATATAAAAGGACCCAACATCCTATAAGAACACATTTCAATTACAGGCTTTGTTTAACCCCTTTGGGCTCAGACTTTCGAAAACATGAATCCAAAAAACAGGAAAACTTGTCTTTACTGTTCAGAATAGTGCAGTACTGAACAGTGAAGATGTTCCTCGCTCACTGCTGCTGCCCTCACTGCCTCCTACATAGCTATTATGAAACTGGCCATAAATACTATGGGGCACATTTATTAAGACCGGTGTTTTTTAGACCTGGCGTGAGCGGGGAAAAGTCGCAGATTGTGGAACAAAGGCATATTTCTGTTTAATAAATGACCCCCTATGTGTATACAGTGGAAATAAAAAGTCCAAACACCCCTGTTAAAATGTCAGGTTTCTGCGCTGTAAAAGAATGAGACAAAGATAAATAATTTCAGAACTTTTTCCACCTTTAATGTGACCTATAAACTGTACAACTCAATTAAAAAACAAACTGAAATCGTTTAGGTAGAGGGAAGAAAAAAATATAAAAATAAAATCATATGGTTGCATAAGTGTGCACACCCTTAAACTAATACTTTGTTGAAGCACCTTTTGATTTTATCACAGCACTCTTTTGGGTATGAGTCCATCAGCATGGCACATTTTGACTTAGCAAGGTTTTCCCACTCTTCTTTGTAAAAACACTCCAAATCTGTCAGATTGCGATTGCATCTCCTGTGCACAGCCCTCTTCAGATCACCCTACAGATTTTCAATCAGATTCAGGCCTGGGCTCTGGCTGGGCCATTCCAAAACTTTAATCTTCTTCTGGTGAAGCCATTCCTTTGTTGATTTGGATGTATGTTTTGGGTCGTTGTCATGCTGAAAGATGAAGTTCCTCTTCTTGTTCAGCTTTCTAGCAGAAGCCTGACCCTCAGTTCACACCTGAGCGTTTTACAGCGCGTTCAAACGCGCTGTAAAACGCCCTACGCTCAAAAAAGTTCTTGAGCTTCTTTGGGGCGTTTTGTCGCGCGTTTGCACCCATAGACTTCAAAAGGAACGCGTGTTAAGTGTAGATATGCCTTTTTCAATTGGTCTCCAGAGTCACGAACGTGCGTATGACGCGCGTTTCCTATTTCCAAAACGCACTGTAATACGCACGTAAAACGCGCGACAAAAACGCGCGGAAAACACGAGTCTCAGAAACGCTCAGATGTGAACCCAGGGTGAAGGTTTTGTGCCAAAATTGACTGGTATTTGGAACTGTTCATAATTCCCTCTATCTTAACTAAGGCTCCAGTTCCAGCTGAAGAAAAACAGCCCCAAAGCATGATGCTGCCACAACCATGCTTCACTGTGGGTATGGTGTTCTTATGGTGATGTGCAGTGTTGTTTTTGCACCAAACATTTCTTTTGGAATTATGGACAAAAAGTTCCTTTTCCCACATGCTTTTGGGAGACTTCAGATGTGTTTTTGCAAAATGTAGCCGGGTTTGGATGTTTTTCTTCGTGAGAAAAGGCTTTCGTCTTCCCACTCTACCCCATAGCCAAGACATATGAAGAATACGGGAGATTGTTGTCACATGTACCACACAGCCAGTACTTGCCAGGTATTCTTACAACTCCTTTAATGTTGCTGTAGGCCTCTTGGTAGCCTCCCAGACCAGTTTTCTTCTCGTCTTTTCATCAATTTTGGAGGGACGTCCAGTTCTTGGTAATGTCACTGTTGTGACATATTTTCTCCACTTGATGATGACTGTCTTCACTGTGTTACATGGTATATCTAATGCCTTGGAAATTCTTTTGTACCCTTCTTCTGACTGATACTTTTTAACAATGAGATCCCTCTGATGCTTTGGCAGCTCTCTGTGGACCATGGCTTTTGCTGTGGAATGCGACTAAGAAAATTTCAGGAAAGACCAACTAGAGCAGCTGAACTTTATTTGGGGTTAATCAGAGGCACTGTAAATGATGGCAGGTGTATGCTGACTCCTATTTAACATGATTTTGAATGTGATTGCTTAATTCTGAATACAGCTACACCCCCAGTTATAAGAGGGTATGCAACCACATTGTTTTAGTTTTTTTAGTTTTCTTCCCTCCACCTAAAAGATTTCAGTTTGTTTTTCAATTGAGTGGTACAGTTTATAGGTTACATTAAAGGTGGAAAAAGTTCTGTAATGATTATCTTTGTCTCATTGTTTTACAGCACAGAAACCTGGCATTTTAACAGGGGTGTGTAGACTTTTTATATCCACTGTATATACACTACTTACAAAAAGTTAGGGATATTTGGCATGTGGGTGAAATTTTAGGATGAAACTAAAATGCACTCCAACCTTTACAGCTGAAATGAAAGGGGTATTCCCATCATAATGATCACTGTCAAATCTGTTAATGATTTGACAGTGATCATTTTCTGAAATATATTTAATTACCCAATTCCCACTCTTTTTAAGAAATTCATCCCCACTTTCCTCATTGTTGTCATTCAGTCTCCCCTGGTTATGGCCACCGCTCTTCACTCGAATAACGGTGACCGCACTTGCGCAGAAGACAACTTGTTTTCTCCCAGCCAGTTTGCGCACTGTCCTGAACACGCACGACGCCGCGCATCAAGATTAAGCCCGCCCCTAGCCATAATCCAGGAAGTGAATTGCGCGCTTGCAGCAGGTAAGTATGAAAATGCGAAGTGGGACAACCCCTTTAATGTAACCTTCTTTAAACCTTTGAATACACGTGTCCAACTGTTCAATGTTTCAGCACTTTTTGCACAACTTGCTGTTCTCTAACAAGGAGCAAAATTCACAACAGGTGTTTGATCCATGAATCACCCAACAAATTTCCTGGTTCAATTTGAATTAATATTTAAATAGTCCTCCTCATCATGCTGTTCACATTTTTACATCATGAGACCAAGATGACACCTAACAATTCATCAACAGTACCTCAACATTGCAAGGCTTCAAGCAGGATGTTTTTAGACGGAAGTGGCCACTGAGCTTAGAGTGTGACAGAGTATCATCAGCAGGTTGCAACAGAGATCCAGGGAGACTGGAAGAGTCACAGTAAGGCATAGAAGTGGACATCCTTTGGCCAAATCCCACACTGATGACCACTTCATTGTGAACAATGCCCTGCAGAACCGGATGATGAATGCCACACAACTCCAGGAACATTTAAGTGAGATAAAAGGCACCCAAGTGTCAGGTCAGACCATTCAAAACCATTTAAATCAGTGTGCTGCTCATTGATGAAAGTCAATTCATGCTGAGCAGAAATGAGGGCTGGCAACTATGTTGGAGACATCAAGGAGACCGCTATGCATCAGCCACTGTTGTCACCAGACAAGCCTTTGGTGGTGGTGTTACAGTGTGGGCAGGTGTGTCTAGTTAACACAGTAACAAGCCAATATGTGTAGCTGCCATTTTAGGAAAAAACAATTCGTTAACACGAAGAGCAAGGAAATTCGGATTTGTGGTAAATTGAAGTTTTGCAGAAATTCTGATCAAAATCAGTTTGTTTCACTTTGATTCGCTCAACACTAAACTCATCATCAGATTTAGCATCCAGCATCAGCCACTGCCACTGGGGTGGACCTTTTTGACAAATTGCAGTTTATATTTTTTTTTTATGTATGTTTTGGGTCGTTGTCATGCTGAAAGATGAAGTTCCTCTTCTTGTTCAGCTTTCTAGCAGAAGCCTGACCCTCAGTTCACACCTGAGCGTTTTACAGCGCGTTCAAACGCGCTGTAAAACGCCCTACGCTCAAAAAAGTTCTTGAGCTTCTTTGGGGCGTTTTGTCACGCGTTTGCACCCATAGACTTCAAAGGGAACGCGCGTTAAGTGTAGATATGCCTTTTTCAATTGGTCTCCAGAGTCACGAACGTGCGTATGACGCGCGTTTCCTATTTCCAAAACGCACTGTAATACGCACGTAAAACGCGCGACAAAAACGCGCGGAAAACACGAGTCTCAGAAACGCTCAGATGTGAACCCAGGGTGAAGGTTTTGTGCTAAAATTGACTGGTATTTGGAACTGTTCATAATTCCCTCTATCTTAACTAAGGCTCCAGTTCCAGCTGAAGAAAAACAGCCCCAAAGCATGATGCTGCCACAACCATGCTTCACTGTGGGTATGGTGTTCTTATGGTGATGTGCAGTGTTGTTTTTGCACCAAACATTTCTTTTGGAATTATGGACAAAAAGTTCCTTTTCCCACATGCTTTTGGGAGACTTCAGATGTGTTTTTGCAAAATGTAGCCGGGTTTGGATGTTTTTCTTTGTGAGAAAAGGCTTTCGTCTTCCCACTCTACCCCATAGCCAAGACATATGAAGAATACGGGAGATTGTTGTCACATGTACCACACAGCCAGTACTTGCCAGGTATTCCTACAACTCCTTTAATGTTTCTGTAGGCCTCTTGGTAGCCTCCCAGACCAGTTTTCTTCTCGTCTTTTCATCAATTTTGGAGGGACGTCCAGTTCTTGGTAATGTCACTGTTGTGACATATTTTCTCCACTTGATGATGACTGTCTTCACTGTGTTACATGGTATATCTAATGCCTTGGAAATTCTTTTGTACCCTTCTTCTGACTGATACTTTTTAACAATGAGATCCCTCTGATGCTTTGGCAGCTCTCTGTGGACCATGGCTTTTGCTGTGGAATGCGACTAAGAAAATTTCAGGAAAGACCAACTAGAGCAGCTGAACTTTATTTGGGGTTAATCAGAGGCACTGTAAATGATGGCAGGTGTATGCTGACTCCTATTTAACATGATTTTGAATGTGATTGCTTAATTCTGAATACAGCTACACCCCCAGTTATAAGAGGGTATGCAACCACATTGTTTTAGTTTTTTTAGTTTTCTTCCCTTCACCTAAAAGATTTCAGTTTGTTTTTCAATTGAGTGGTACAGTTTATAGGTTACATTAAAGGTGGAAAAAGTTCTGTAATGATTATCTTTGTCTCATTGTTTTACAGCACAGAAACCTGGCATTTTAACAGGGGTGTGTAGACTTTTTATATCCACTGTATATACACTACTTACAAAAAGTTAGGGATATTTGGCATGTGGGTGAAATTTTAGGATGAAACTAAAATGCACTCTAACCTTTACAGCTGAAATGAAAGGGGTATTCCCATCATAATGATCACTGTCAAATCTGTTAATGATTTGACAGTGATCATTTTCTGAAATATATTTAATTATCCAATTCCCACTCTTTTTAAGAAATTCATCCCCACTTTCCTCATTGTTGTCATTCAGTCTCCCCTGGTTATGGCCACCGCTCTTCACTCGAATAACGGTGACCGCACTTGCGCAGAAGACAACTTGTTTTCTCCCAGCCAGTCCGCTCACTGTCCTGAACACGCATGACGCCGCGCATCAAGATTAAGCCCGCCCCTAGCCATAATCCAGGAAGTGAATTGCGCGCTTGCAGCAGGTAAGTATGAAAATGCGAAGTGGGACAACCCCTTTAATGTAACCTTCTTTAAACCTTTGAATACACGTGTCCAACTGTTCAATGTTTCAGCACTTTTTGCACAACTTGCTGTACTCTAACAAGGAGCAAAATTCACAACAGGTGTTTGATCCATGAATCACCCAACAAATTTCCTGGTTCAATTTGAATTAATATTTAAATAGTCCTCCTCATCATGCTGTTCACATTTTTACATCATGAGACCAAGATGACACCTAACAATTCATCAACAGTACCTCAACATTGCAAGGCTTCAAGCAGGATGTTTTTAGACGGAAGTGGCCACTGAGCTTAGAGTGTGACAGAGTATCATCAGCAGGTTGCAACAGAGATCCAGGGAGACTGGAAGAGTCACAGTAAGGCATAGAAGTGGACATCCTTTGGCCAAATCCCACACTGATGACCACTTAATTGTGAACAATGCCCTGCAGAACCGGATGATGAATGCCACACAACTCCAGGAACATTTAAGTGAGATAAAAGGCACCCAAGTGTCAGGTCAGACCATTCAAAACCATTTAAATCAGTGTGCTGCTCATTGATGAAAGTCAATTCATGCTGAGCAGAAATGAGGGCTGGCAACTATGTTGGAGACATCAAGGAGACCGCTATGCATCAGCCACTGTTGTCACCAGACAAGCCTTTGGTGGTGGTGTTACAGTGTGGGCAGGTGTGTCTAGTTAACACAGTAACAAGCCATTACTACTTGAATAATATCATTAATCCAGTCATTGTGTCTTTGCATGAACAACACAGGTCTAATTTCATCTTCATGGACGACAATGCACCAGCTCATCAAGATCGCATCATTAGGGAACAGCTGATGTAGACTGGGGTACCTCAAATGGAGTATGGAGTGGCCTGTACTTTCTCCAGACTCAAATCTTATTGAAAACCATGTAGAGGCTCATAACTCTGTACCCCAAAACCTAAATGACCTGAGGGCCGTCCTTCAAGAAGAGTGGGATGCCATGCCTCAGCAAACAATAAGTCAACTTGTGAACAGCATAAGACATTGTTGTCAAGCTGTAATTGATGCTCAGGGCCACATTATAAGTTTTTGAGACATTGACATTTTTTGTGAGGGTAAACCCACCACTGTTGTTGGCTTTTGTTTCAGTAAATTGGTTGAGATGAGGAAATCACCATTGCATGCTTCTACTTAAATGATATAATATGACTGTAGTGTGAACTTTTATAGTTTTTATAAATTTCAACCGAAAGCCAAATATCCCTAACTTTTTGTGCGTAATGTATAACAGAACAGATTAAGAATGAATAGCACAGCAGTGAAATAAGATGCACAGGGCGACTACACAGAGCTTGCACTTTCCCTGCACTGTCCCTTCAGTATCCCTATGCTTTCCCTATGCTCTCCCTGCAGTGTCTGAAAACTCTCCCTACAATCTCCCTGCACTGTCCCTATCCAATATTCTACAATTAAAATATTCATAAAACACTATCCTTTAGGGCAGGATTAGGCTTTTTATAGGGCTGTGATATCAAAGGGGATGGTTATCTGCTGATTGGCTGGCTGCACAGCATTATGGGTTATATCTTGTTCCTGGACTTCTTACTTTAACTTTGTAATATGTGTAGCTGCCATTTTAGGAAAAAACAATTCGTTAACACGAAGAGCAAGGAAATTCGGATTTGTGGTAAATCGAAGTTTTGCAGAAATTCAGATCGAATTCAGTTTGTTTCACTTTGATTCGCTCAACACTAAACTCATCATCAGATTTAGCATCCAGCATCAGCCACTGCCACTGGGGTGGACCTTTTTGACAAATTGCAGTTTATATTTTTTTTTTATGGGACCTGGGTGCCTTTTTCTGTTTGGACCTTTTAAAAACCTGCTTCCGTGCCATCTGATTCACAGGGAGTTTCTGGACAATTCGGATATACCTCATATGTTCATGTTCATATTACATGTTCCCCCTCCCCCGCCCCCCCTCCCCGCTTGGTGACTTAGATTTCACCCGATATACTCCTCCCTAACTTAGCCTCTTTGAACCAGGAGCACCACTGTTGGAGCATCGACCCTGAAAGCGCTCCCAGACTGGACATGATATTCCCGCATTTGATCCATATTCCTGATGGACTATACTTGCACCTTTTATCAACCTTTAGTGTTGTTATCTTAGCTAATGGAGCTGTCTGTTTTGCTCCTGGTGTTTACTCTATTTGATTGACACTAGTTGTATTACCTTGATAAAATTCAATAATAAAAAAATAAATTAAAAAAAACCTGCTTCCATGGTGGTGTTTTCTTCCCTGCAACCTCGAGATGAGTGGCTTGACCATTGAGCTTTAATACATTTTCTTTCTAGTGGGCACGAGTGAGAGAGACTCATAGAGTCACTTTTAACATAAATGTAACTTATTGCATGCATCAGTTCAAAAGATCTGTATGATGAATCATTCCTTCACAGCTGCATTCATCTATAAAGTGTTTCTAGCAATATATTATTCAGGGGTTTTGCAGCCGTTATTTATTGATGACATATTCTCAGGATCAGATCAGCGGGATCGGACACCTGACACCCCTGCTGATCAGCTTTTTGAGGAGGAGGGGGCGGCATCCATGTGAGCACTGTTTCCTCCTTAAGATTACACTGCGCGTCATCTCACTTGTAGCCGCGCACAGTGTAATTACAAGTGCTGGTCCAATTAAAGTGAATGGGACCAGCACAGGCTTTTTTTTTTATTCCCTTTCAGAAAGACTTAGTTAAAGTTAATCAACTCATCATCAGATTTATCATCCAGCATCAGCCACTATGATAAATCTGGTGAACCCTTAGACTCTCTAGTCCAGGGGTCTGCAACCTCTGGCATTCAAGATGTGGTGAAAGTACAACTCCTAGCATGCTCCATTCACATCTATGGGAGTTCTGAGAAAAGCCAAGCAAGTGTGCATGGCTGGTAGTCATAGTTTCACCACATCTGGAGTGCCAGAGGTTGCTAATCCCTTGTTTCTGGCCTAGTTTATACTATCTGGTGGTAGGTGGCCTAATTTCTGATTCATCTTAGGCCATGTCTCCTCCATTACTAAGCTATGCCTCCTTTCTGCTAATACATGCCACCTTGTCCGAGTGGACACTTCTCCGTATGCCTGGCACATTATAAAATTATGTGTTCCTGTAAAGCTGCACTGTTTCAGAGTAAAGCTTAGTTCTTTACAAGAAGGGAGCTTGTCAGTATTTCATGCTGCCTGTGGTTAGGGCAGCCTGAATCATCTGACAGGTTACCTTTAAAGTTGAGCGAACGCGAACTGTAAAGTTTGGGTTCGTACCGAACATTACGGTTTTTACACCCGAAGCCGAACATTTCCGTAAAAGTTCGGGTCCGAGTTTGTTGTTCGGGGATTTCTTCCCGCTTTTTGAAAGACTGCAGGGCAGCCAATCAACAAGCGTTTCACTACTTTGCCCTAAGAAGCCATCACAGCCATGCCTACTATTGGCATGGCTGTGATTGGCTAAGTGCAGCATGTGATACAGCCTCTATTTAAGCTGGAGTCACGTAGCGCCGCACGTCACTCTGCTGTTCTTAGTGTAGGGACAGGGTGCTGCTGGTGCTCTCAGGGAGAGATTAGGGAAGAAATCTGTTGAACTTGGTGGTGTTAACTCTTCAAACTACAGCAATTATTGAGGGTGCTATGCTACATATTGGTACCCAGCCCTGAGCCCAGTGATACTGCAAAATAATTTTTAATCCACCTGTTACTGAGGTGGGGATCAGCGGCCATTTTAGCAACTGTAGTGTCCTTGGAACTGCATGTGACCCGCATGTGTGCCAATCTGCCAGGGACATCATTGTAATTATTTTTTGGTAGCTCAGTAGAGGAAAAATTCCTTTTTTCTGGCAGGTCAAGTCCCGCTATATTACCTGTTTTATAATTTTGGGGTGACAGTTAATTTCTGTAGTTGCTGTAATGAACCCATACTGTCGTACCACAGAGCACGTTTGCATACACGTTTTAAAATTTTGCGGTGACATAGTGCATTTCTGTAGTTGGTGGAATAAACCCGTACTGTTGTACCACAAAGCACGTTTGCATACACCGCTGAAAAACTGATTTTAAAATTTTGCGGTGACATAGTGCATTTTTGTAGTTGGTGGAATAAACCCGTACTGTCGTACCACAGAGCACGTTTGCATACACTGTTGAAAAACCTATTTAAAAAAATTCTATGAAAATCTGCATTTCTGTAGTTGGGTTAATAAACCTGTACTGTTGTGCCACAGAGTACATTTGCATACAATGCTGAAAAAACTGTTTTATAATTTTTGGGTTGACATACTGCATTTCTGTAGTTGGGGTAATAAACCCGTACTATTGTGCTTCAGAGGACGTTTGCATATAACGCTGAAAAACCTGTTTTATATTTTTTGGGGTGACATACTGCATTTCTGTAGTTGGGTTAATAAACCCGTGCTGTTGTGCCACAGAGCACGTTTGCATACAACGCTGAAAAAACAGTTTTATAATTTTGAGGTGAAAAACTGCATTTCTGTAGTTGGGTTAATAAACCCGTACTGTTGTGCCACAGAGCACGTTTGCATACAACGCTGAAAAAACTGTTTTATAATTTTGAGGTGAAAAACTGCATTTCTGTAGTTGGGTTAATAAACCCGTACTGTTGTGCCACAGAGCACGTTTGCATACAAACTCGCTGACGTCCCAACTGACACTGGGGGACAAGTGGAAGCACAAGGTTAAGGCAGAAGCGGAGGAGGAGGAGGAAGAGGTAGTCAGATGGGTCACGGCCAGCACCTCACAAGGCAGGGCTAACATGGCCGACATGTGGAAAAGCTTTGTCACCACGCCATAGCAATCGGCACCACCAGCTGATATGGAACGTCTTAGCAGGAGGCAGAATTTGAACAACATGGTTGAACAGTACGTGTGCACATGCCTACACATACTGACTGATGGTTCTGCCCCATTCAACTTCTGGGTCTCCAAATTGTCCACATGGCCTGAGCTTGCCCTTTATGCCTTGAAGGTGCTGGCCTGCCCTGCAGCTAGTGTATTGTCTGAACGTTTATTTAAAACGGCAGGGGGCGTCATTACAGACAAACGCAGCCGCCTGTCCACAGCCAATGTGGACAAGCTCACGTTCATTAAAATGAACCAAGCTTGGATCTCACAAGACTTGTCTGTACCTTGTGCAGAATAGACATTTATACTCGCCTCAACCATACATTCTAGTACTCAAGTGCACTTATTCTTTAATTTCTTTTTTTTTTATTTGTCCCATTATTTTGAGGGCTACCCAAATAAAAAAACAAAAAAAACATTGTTAGCTGGCTACCCCCTCCTCCTCCTCCATCGCTGCTTCCACCTACAACACCACATTCATCGCCTCCTCAACCTCCGACTCCACATACATCTCCTCTGAGTTGCAGGTTAATAATTTTTATTATTTCCCTATCCTATTTGTTTGCAGAGCACTTGCCATGCTCTTAAGCACATTTTGCTGCTTTTTGCAGCCCTCTATCCCTTTCCATTACATTTTTAGGGCCATTTTAGTGCCCAAAAGTACGGGTCCCCATTGACTTCAATGGGGTTCGGGTTCGGGATCAGGTTCAGGTTAAGTTCGGATCCCGAACCCAAACTTTTTTGTGAAGTTCGGCCGAACCCGTCGAACACGGACTTCCAGGTGTTCGCTCAACTGTACTTACCTTCAATTGAATCAGTATAGTAAGAAAAAGTGGGGTATTTCAAGGCATAGTCTTTCTAATAGAGTATAAAGATGACTCCCCAGAAATTCAAAAAAGAATAGTAGTAGCAAACTCCATAAAAAATTAGGAATGCAGATTTTTCAAATAGTGGTTTCAATTTAAGCTCTATTTTAATCCTCACTTTATAGAATGTGAACTGCTGTGCAGATGCCTTCTTGTTATAGTTAGTCATTAGATTATTAGACATATCTCTGTATTGGCCTTTTATACAGCCATGCATAGTTATTAGATTGCCCCAGATTTTTTTTTAATTCTTTAACCCCTTCTACCCCGGGCCAGTTTTCTGCCCCTTCACTTTATATGGTAATAGCTTTGGAACACTTTTCCAAGCTATTCTGAGATTGTTTTCTCGTGACACATTGTACTTCATGATAGTCATAAATTTAAATCAATATATTTCACCTTTATTTATGAAAAAATCCCAATTCACCAAAAATGTGGAAAAATTCACAATTTTAAAGATTTCAATTTCTTTGCCTTTAAAACAGAAAGTGATACCTCATAAAATATTTATTACTTAACATTCCCCATGTCTACTTTATGTTAGCATCATTTTGTAAATGTCATTTTATTTTTTTAGGACGTTAGAAGGCTTACAATTTTACAAGCAATTCTTAAAATTTTGAGATTGACACCAAAACGCTGCTTGATGAAACTCAGCCAAACTGATCTGTCCTGGCACACATTGTAAGTCAATGGGGACGGATCCGTTTTCACTGACACAATCTGGTACAAAAGAAAACGGATTCGTCCTTCATTGACTTTCAATGGTGTTCAAGACGGATCCGCACAAAACGTGAGTGTTAAAGTAGCCTTACTCAAAACTGATTTGACACACTTTGCTAACCCTTTAAGCGTTCCACAAGAATTAAAGGAAAATGGAGATGAAATTTCAAAATTTCGCTTTTTTGGCAGATTTTCCATTTTAATCAATTTTTTTCTTTAACACATCGAGGGTTAACAGTCAAACAAAACTCAATATTTATTACCCTGATTCTGCGGTTTACAGAAAAACCCCATATGTGGTTGTAAACTGATGTAGGGCGCAGAAGGAAAGGAACGCTGTATGGTTTTTGGATGGCAGATTTTGCTGGACTGGTTTTTAGATGCCATGTCCCATTTGAAGCCCCCCAGATGCAGCTTACAGTAGAAACTCCCAAAAAGTGACCCCATTATTGAAACTAGGGGATAAGGTGCCAGTTTTATTGGTACTATTTTGGGGTACATATGATTTTTAGTTACTCTATATTGCGTTTTTTGTGATGCAAGGTAACCAAAAAATGGCTGTTTTGGCACATTTTTTATTTTTTACAACATTCATCTGACAGGGTAGATCATGTGCTATTTTTGTAGAGCAGGTTGTTACGGATGCAATGATATCAAATATCAAATATGTCTGGTGCAATGGAAAAGATGAAGATGCGCCACACACCGAAAACTCTCTTTGGAGCTTTATTTACATTTAAAAATCAACAGCATGCGGGCACAGCACAGTTCAGAGGCAACAGCTGTTTTGCACTTGTTGCGCTTTTTCAAGCCATCAGTAACTGAGTCGACGTGGGCAATAAATGATTCCACGCCCTCGTCACTAATTAAATTAATGACACATGCGTTAAAACAACACAGACAAACACAAACACAGACAAAAAGACAAGACAAGCAAATAATGGCATTAAAAAACACTGCTAGGTCGTTCTTATCATTTAACCCCAGAGGGCCCATTGCTCTAGTTTTTATAATCCAGGCTTCTTTTTCTGGAGTAAGATACGGCCTCTATTACCACCCCGTGCTAGGGGCTGGACAACTTCAATCCCTGCACATTTTAAAACACTGTCATTTCCTCCATTTTACTTGTGAATCGCATATTCATCTTGTTTTTGGTATTGAGGTACTCCACAAATTCGTCAAACTGCAATCACGTTTCCTGTCCATACAATGAACACATCGTCAATAAATCTAAGAAATGTCTTAATTAGTGTTGATCGAGCATGCTCGGCGGAACACCAGTTCAACTTGAGCATATCGATGCTCGGCACATGGCGGTACTTGGCCGAGTACCGCATGTGCTCGAGTGCCATGCTTGAGTCTCCTCCCTGCACGTTTCTTGGCTGCTACTCAGCCAATAAAAGTGCAAGTAAGTACTGCACTCACTTTAATGGCAGTAGCTATGTTGGCTACTGGCATCAGAGTGATTTGCTGGCTGGAATGCGCTCGGGTCAGTGTTAGTCAGGGAGAGCTAAGCATAGGAAGGGACAGACAGTGTAGGGAGTGTAATTGAAGTTATTTTTGGGGAAAAACGTTTCAGAGACCCAAAAGTCCTTTTAAGGACTATTATGTGTGACAGGTCGCTGCGGACAGTTAAATTATTCGTGCCGCATGTCCTGTGTAAAGTGTGCGAATCCCTAAAATATCAGTGACATCCAGTGTACTTTTTGCATAGACGGTGTCCGCTGTGGACAGTGACATTAGTTGTGCCATATCTGCAGTGTAATGTGTGCGCTGAAAAAATGTATTCGTGACATACAGTGTACTTTTTCAATAGACGGTGTTATCTTGTGAGCGTGACATTACCAGGCCCACATCTAAATTGTAAGGTGTGCGTTTAAAATTGTTATCTGTGACATACAGTGTACTTTTCAATAGACGGTGTCATCTTGTGAGAGTGACATTACCAGGGGTACATCTCCCGTGTACCGTGTGCGTTAAACAAATTTATCAGTCACATACAGTGTACTTTTTCCAGTAGATGGTGTCCACTGCGGACAGTGACATTAGCTGCGCCATATCTGCAGTGTAACATGTGCGTTTAAAACATTTATCAGTGACATACAGTGTACTTTTTCAATTGACTGTTTAATCTTGTGAGAGTGACATTACCGGGCCTACATCTAAAGTGTAAGGTATGCGTTTAAACAATTTATCAGTGACATACCATGTACTTTTTCAATAGACGGTGTTATCTTGTGAGAGTGACATTACCAGGCCACATCTAAAGTGTAAGGTGAGCGTTTAAACAATTTATCAGTGACATACAGTGTACTTTTTAAATAGACTGTGTCCACTTTTGAGAGTGACATTACCAGGCACACATCTAAATTGTCAGGTGTGCATTCAATTTTTTTATCCGTGACATACAGTGTGAGAGTGACATTACCAAGCCAATTTCTAAAGTGTAAGGTGTGCATTTAAAAAATTTATCTGTGACATACAGTGTACTTTTTCTGTAGATGCTGCAAGCAGTGACATTACCTGTGGTACCTGTGCTGTAAAACGTTTCCTCATCCCAAATATATTTTAATTTTTTTTGCGCATACACTTCCGAATCCTACGCTACTCTACGTGTGACCTACGTTCAAGCATATATAACATTTAAAATGAAGAAAGCTAGCAGTAAGGGTTGGGAAGTGGCCGTGATGGTGCAAGCAGAGGCCGTGGCCCTGGACGTGTTGAAACTGTGCCTGCTGCCAGAGCACAATAAAAACAATCATCCACGATACCTAGCTTCATGTCCCAGTTTGCAGGGCGGTGCAGGACACCACTCTTGAATTCAGACCAGTGCGACCAGGTGGTCTGTTGAATTGCAGCAGATAATGCGTCTAGTCTGTTAAGCACCACCCTGTCTTCCACCAAGTCCAGTCTCAGTAGCCAGTCCTAGTAACAGTCTGGTAAAGACAATCCTCACCCTGATCCTCCTTCCTCCCACCATGGAGAGTCTGGGCAAACAAGTGACTCCACACTCGGATAATCCGAGGACCTCTCTTCATCGTCCATTGCTTCATTTGGCCCTCCCGCCAAGCATGCTTGAAGAGGGACAGATCCTCTGTCCTGATTCGCTGCATGGTATCCAAACACCCTAATAAGTGGGACAAACGCCTGGGTCCACAATCTGTGTCTGCAGGTCACACCACTGCCACCTCTTCCTCTATGGTAAGTGCTGGCCAATCCCCTGTTGAAGGTGCAGGCCCGGATGCCTCCCACCCTGCACCTGGACTTTTGCAAGCACCATCAGCGACCACGTCCACTAATGTGTCCCAGCGCAGTGTCCAAATGTCCTTACCCCAGCCCTTTGAACGCAAGCACAAATACCCAGCAACCCACAAACAGGCCATAGCACTAAATGCGCAGCTTTCAAAATTACATCCCCTGGAAATTTTGCCATTTAGGCTAGTGGACACTGAGGCTTTCCGCAGCCTGATGTTGGCGGCGGTCTCACGTTACGCAGTCCCCAGCCCCCACAATTTTTCAAGGTGTGCCATGCCCGCCTTACACCAACATGTGTCCCGTAACATCACACGTGCCCTGACCAACGCAGTTACTGGGAAGGTCCACTTAACCACAGACACATGAACAAGTGCATTCGGGCCGGGGACGCTACATTTTCCTGACGGCACACTGTGGTGAACGTTGTGGAGGCCAGGAGCGAGTCGTACCCTGGGATGGCACAGGTACTACTAACGCCAAGGATTGCGGGCCCTACGTCAATCAGGGTTTCCGCCAGCACCTACGTTAGTGGCTCCAACCCCGCTTCTCCTCCTCCGCCTCCTCCTCCACTTCCACCTCCGAATTATCCATGTGCAGCACCAGTCAGCCATCAGTCGGTAGCTGGAAGCAGTGTAGCACTGCAGTGGGAAAGCGGCAACAAGCCGTGCTGAAGCTGATATGCTTAGGGGACAAACAGCACAGCACCGCAGAGCTATGTCAGGAGATAAAAGACCAAACTGAGCTGTGGCTCTGGCAACTCAACCTACTACCAGGCATGGTTGGGTCTGATAATGTCTGTAACTTATTGGCGGCTTTGGAGCTCGGCAAGCTCAAACACATGCCTAGCCCATGTCTTAAACTTAGTGGTTCAGCTGTTTCTCAAAACCTACCCCAATTTGCCTGGGCTACTGGTAAAGGTGCGCCTCGTGTGTGCACATTTACGCAAGTCATCAACAGCTTCAGCCGGTCTGTCAATGCTGCAGCAGCGCTTGAAATTGCCAGTTCACCGGCTGTTGTGAGACATGAGCATGCGCTGGGAATCGAAAATTCCACATGTTGGCCAGGCTTTGTGAGCAGCAGAGGGCAGTAGTGGAATACCAGCTGCAACATGGTCATCGCCTTTCCAGTTAGCTTCCGCTATTCACAAGCGAGGAGTGGGCATGCATGTCTGACCTCTATGAGGTTTTAAGAAACTTTGAGGAATCAACACAGATGGTGAGCTCACTGCTCACAATTAAGGACGATGCTTTGCATGTGGAAGAGGTGGAAATGGAGGAAGACATTACACAGGGTGATAGCCAGACCACCCTCAGTTTGTCTTCTTAGCGCAAATTGGACGATGAAGAGGAGGAGGAGGAGAAGGAGACAGTTGCCTCCGCTACAGAGGGTAGTTCTTATGGAAGTTTAATTCCATCTGTTCAGCGTCGGTGGGCAGAAGAGGATGAGGAGATTGAGAGTCATCCTCCTGATGACGACATAGAAGTCTTGCCTGTTGGTACTCTGGCACACATAGCTGACTTCATGTTAGAATGCCTTTCCGGTGACCCGCGTGTTATACGCATTTTAAGTCCTTGTTGAAAAATTGCTCCAAAAAATTTCTATCTGACATTGCTGGCGGCAGAGTCCGTAGTTCCTTGGCAACTTAGGAGGGGAGGCAAGAGGAACACACAGCAGTTCCAACAGAGGCAAGGCAACACTCTCCAAAGCCTGGGACAGTTTCATGTCACCCTGCCAGCACCCTCACCTTGATGCGCGGCCTACTGTCACAAGGAGGGAAACATTTTGTAAGATGGTGAAAGAGTACATAGCAGACCGTGTCAGCGTCCTCAATGATCCCTCAGTGCCTTACAACTACTGGGTGTCCAAGCTTGACACGTGGCACGAACTGGCGCTCTATGCCTTGAAGGTGCTGACCTGCCCTGCCGCCAGCGTTTTGTTTGAGCGGGTATTTAGTGCTGCTGGTGGCATTATAACAGATAAGCATATCCGCCTGTCAACTGAAAATGCTGACAGGTTGACTCTTATAAAAATGAACAAGGCCTGGATTGCCCCTGATATCTCGACTCCACCAGAGGAAAGCTAATAAACATAAAGGCACTTTAAATGTGTTGTTTATAATGTACTGAATACACTGTATTCCCATGCACCCCTTCCACCACAAAGGGTATATGGTTGAATCTTCCTTTTCTCATCCTCCTCCTCCTCCTCTTCTATCATATCAACATGCTTATTTGTCGCATATAATGCCCTTGCATATATGCCCTTGTATATAATATTTTACAGGGTCAGCTCACCTGTAGGCCCTCGAATATAAAGTTTTACAGGGTCAGCTCAACTGCAGGCCCCCACATATAATGTTTTAGAGGGTCAGCTCACCTGCAGGACCTCACCTACAATCTTTTACCGGGTCAGCTCACCAGAAGGCCCTCACCTACAATCTTTTACGGGTCCAGCTCACCTGCAGGCCCTTGAATATAATGTTTTACAGGATCAGCTTACCTGCAGGCCCTCACATATAATGTTTTAGAAGGTCAGCTTACCTGCAGGACCTCGCATATAATGTTTTAGAGGGTCAGCTCACAAGCAGGCCCTCACCTACAATCTTTTACCAGGTCAGATCACCAGCAGGCCCTCACCTACAATCTTTTACAGGGTCAGCTCACCTGCAGGCTCTTAAATGTAATGTTTTCCAGGGTCAGCTCACCTGCAGGCCCTCGCATATAATGTTTTAGAAGGTCAGCTTACCTGCAGGCCCTCGCATATAATGTTTTAGAGGGTCAGCTCACCAGCAGGCCCTCACCTACAATCTTTTACCGGGTCAGATCACAAGCAGGCCCTCACCTACAATCTTTTACAGGGTCAGCTCACCTGTAGGCCCTTAAATATAATGTTTTCCAGGGTCAGCTCACCTGCAGGCCCTCGCATATAATGTTTTACAGTGTCAGCTAACCAGCAGGCCCTCACCTACAATCTTTTACAGGGTCAGATCAGCAGGCTCTTGCTCATGTTTTTGAGGGTCACCAGCAGGCCACCAATCATAATTTTTCAAGGGTGTGTTTATGATGCCCTCCTTTATGTGTAACAAAAGGTTTATTGGAGTGCTGGTTCCTTGTAATTTTTGGCAGCCCTTTCACTTAATGCATATGCTTTATGAATGTAGGAGTCCCACTACCTGAACAATTGTACCACAATGTGAATGAGGCCCTCCTTTATGTGATATACAGGTTGTATCAGAGTGCATCTTGCTTGTAATTTTTACACCGCTTTTTGACTCTATTTTTACATAGCTATCTCCTTCCAATGTAGTTGAGCTAGACTATGTTATTAGTCAGGATTTAGCTAGTTCTGCTGGTAACCTTCCCTCTCCCCCTGATAGGGTGTTGTAGGGACTCCTAATAGGGACAGGTTCCAGGCAGGGCAGCTCTTATCAGGGCGATGACTCTGCAGTAGTTAGGGCTCTCAGGGCATTACAGTATTGCTAGGGTTCTGTAGGATAGGACTATACCCTCATACACTGCTTTGCTTCCTTCAGGATCCTCCATGTTTTGGCCCCACCAGCCCTGGTCCCTATTAGATTTGGACGACAATTGACCCTTTGGACAGCTAGTGACTCATCCATCTGGTGTCAACATATCTGGGTATGTCAAGTACTGTTAAGTGAGCATCATAACGATAAGACGGTTCTTGTTTAATCACAGTTATTTGGTCATATATAGAGATGAGCGAACACCTGGATGATCGGGTTCGAGAACTTTCCGAAAATGTTCGGGTTCGGGATCCGAACTCGACCCGAACTTTATCCCGAACCCGAACCCCATTGAAGTCAATGGGGACCCGAACTTTTAGGCACTAAAAAGGCTGTAAAATAGTCCAGGAACAGGCTAGAGGGCTGCCAAAGGCAGAAAAATGTAGGTAAATCCACTGCAAACAAATGTGGATAGGGAAATGAATTAAAATAAAATAAAATAAATAAAATTTAACCAATATCAATTGGAGAGAGGTCCCACTGCAAGGAATGATGAGTCATATCACTCAACACTGGAGAAGGCCACTTTCAGTTATTTCGGCCCCAGCACCCAGACAGAGGAGAGAGGTCCCACAGCAAGGAATCATGCGTCATATCACCCACCACTGGAGAAGGCCACTTTCAGTTATTTTGGCCCAGCACCCAGACCGAGGATACAGGTCCCACAGCAAGGAATCATGCGTCATATCAACCACCACTGGAGAAGGCCACTTTCAGTTATTTCGGCCCAGCACCCAGACCGAGGATGCAGGTTCCACAGCAAGGAATCATGCGTCATATCACCCACCACTGGAGAAGGCCACTTTCAGTTATTTCGGCCCAGCACCCAGACAGAGGAGAGAGGTCCACAGCAAGGAATCATGCGTCATATCAACCACCACCGGAGAAGGCCACTCTCAGTTATTTCGGCCCAGCACCCAGACAGAGGAGAGAGGTCCCACAGCAAGGAATCATGCGTCATATCACCCACCACTGGAGAAGGCCACTTTCAGTTATTTAGGCCCAGCACCCAGACAGAGGAGAGAGGTCCCACAGCAAGGAATAAGGCATCATATCACCCACCACTGGAGAAGGCCACTTTCAGTTATTTAGGCCTCAGCACCCAGTCAGAGGAGAGAGGTCCCACAGCAAGGAATCATGCGTCATATCAACCACCCCCGGAGAAGGCCACTCTCAGTTATTTCGGCCCAGCACCCAGACAGAGGAGAGAGGTCCCACAGCAAGGAATCATGCGTCATATCAACCACCACCGGAGAAGGCCACTCTCAGTTATTTCGGCCCAGCACCCAGACAGAGGAGAGAGGTCCCACAGCAAGGAATCATGCGTCATATCAACCACCACCGGAGAAGGCCACTCTCAGTTATTTAGGCCCAGCACCCAGACAGAGGAGAGAGGTCCCACAGCAAGGAATCATGCGTCATATCAACCACCACCGGAGAAGGCCACTTTCAGTTATTTAGGCCCAGCACCCAGACAGAGGAGAGAGGTCCCACAGCAAGGAATCATGCATCATATCAACCATCACCGGAGAAGGCCACTTTCAGTTATTTCGGCCCAGCACCCAGACAGAGGAGAGAGGTCCCACAGCAAGGAATCATGCGTCATATCAACCACCACCGGAGAAGGCCACTCTCAGTTATTTCGGCCCAGCACCCAGACAGAGGAGAGAGGTCCCATAGCACGGAATTATGCGTCATATCAAACACCACTGGAGAAGGCCACTTTCAGTTATTTAGGCCCAGCACCCAGACAGAAGAGAGAGGTCCCACAGCAAGGAATAAGGCGTCATATCCCCCACCACTGGAGAAGGCCACTTTCAGTTATTTAGGCCCAGTACCCAGACAGAGGAGAGAGGTCCCACAGCAAGGAATCATGTGTCATATCACCCACCACTGGAGAAGGCCACTTTCAGTTATTTAGGCCCAGCACCCAGACCGAGGATACAGGTTCCACAGCAAGGAATCATGCGGCATATCACCCACCACTGGAGAATGCCATTTTTGGTTATTTAGGCCCCAGCACCCAGTCAGAGGAGAGAGGTCCCACAGCAAGGAATCATGCGTCATATCAACCACCACAGGAGAAGGCCACTCTCAGTTATTTAGGCCCAGCACCCAGACCGAGGATACAGGTTCCACAGCAAGGAATCATGCGTCATATCAACCACCACCGGAGAAGGCCACTTTCAGTTATTTCGGCCCAGCACCCAGACAGAGGAGAGAGGTCCCACAGCAAGGAATCATGCGTCATATCAACCACCACCGGAAAAGGCCACTCTCAGTTATTTCGGCCTGGCACCCAGACCGAGCATACAGGTTCCACAGCAAGGAATCATGCGTCATATCACCCACCACTGGAGAAGGCCACTTTCAGTTATTTCGGCCCAGCACCCAGACAGAGGAGAGAGGTCCCACAGCAAGGAATCATGCGTCATATCAACCACCACCGGAGAAGGCCACTTTCAGTTATTTCGGCCCCACCACCCAGACAGAGGAGAGGTTCATTCAACTTTGTGTTGCACCGCAAGATCATGGTAAAGTTAAAAAAATGAGGATTCAATAAAGAAGTGCCCCGGAGTTCAAGAATACATGGTTGAGGGGGAGACAGTTATAAATGTCTATTCTGCACAAGGGAGGGACAGGTCCTTTGGGATCCATGCCTGGTTCATTTTTATGAACGTCAGCTTGTCCACGTTGGCTGTGGACAGGCGGCTGCGTTTGTCAGTAATGACGCCCCCTGCCATGCTGAATTCACGTTCAGACAAAACGCTGGCCACCGGGCAGGCCAGCACCTCCAAGGCATAAAATGCTAACTCTGGCCACGTGGACAATTTGGAGACCCAGAAGTTGAATGGGGCTGAACCATCAGTCAGTATGTGGAGAGGTGTGCAGACGTACTGTTCAACCATGTTAGTGAAATTCTGCCTCCTGCTAACACGTTCCGTATCAGGTGGTGGTGCAGTTAGCTGCCGCGTGGAGACAAAACTTTTCCACATTTCTGCCATGCTAACCCTGCCCTCAGAGGAGCTGGCCGTGACACAGCTGCGTTGGGGACCTCTTGCTCCTCCTCTGCCTTCGCCTTGGGCTTCCACCTGTTCCCCTGTGACATTTGGGAATGCTCTCAGGAGCATCCCCAAGCGTGCGCTTGTACTCGCGCATCTTCCTATCACGCTCCAGTGCAGGAAGTAAGGTGGGCACATTGTCTTTGTACCGGGGATCCAGCAGGGTGGCAACCCAGTAGTCCGCACACGTTAAAATGTGGGCAACTCTGCTGTCGTTGCGCAGGCACTGCAGCATGTAGTCGCTCATGTGTGCCAGGCTCCCCAGAGGTAAGGACAAGCTGTCCTCTGTGGGAGGCGTATCGTCATCGTCCTCCGTATCCCCCCAGCCACGAACCAGTGATGGGCCTGAGCTGTGTCGGGTGCCACCCCGCTGTGAACCTGCTTCATCCTCATCCTCCTCCACCTCCTCCTCATCCTCCTCGTCATCCAGTAGTGGGCCCTGGCTGGCCACATTTGTACCTGGCTTCTGCTGTTGCAAAAAACCTCCCTCTGAGCCACTTCTAACAGACTGGCCAGAAAGTGCTAAAAATGACCCCTCATCCTCCTCCCTCTCCTCCTGGGCCACCTCCTCTTCCATCATCGCCCTAAGCGTTTTCTCAAGTAGACATAGAAGTGGTATTGTAACGCTGATAACGGTATCATCGCCACTGGCCATGTTGGTGGAGTACTTGAAACAGCGCAACAGGGCACACAGGTCTCGCATGGAGGCCCAATCATTGGTGGTGAAGTGGTGCTGTTCCGCAGTGCGACTGACGCGTGCGTGCTGCAGCTGAAACTCCACTATGGCCTGCTGCTGCTCGCACAGTCTCTCCAGCATGTGCAAGGTGGAGTTCCACCTGGTGGGCACGTCGCATATGAGGCGGTGAGCGGGAAGGCCAAAGTTCCGCTGTCAGGCGAGCAGCGGAAGGATGTGAACGCCGGAAGCACGCACAGACGGCCCTCACTTTATGCAGCAGCTCTGACATGTCAGGGTAGTTGTTAATGAACTTCTGCACCACCAAATTCAGCACATGCGCCAGGCAAGGAATGTGCGTCAAACCGGCTAGTCCTAGAGCTGCGACAAGATTTCGCCCATTATCGCACACCACCAGGCCGGGCTTGAGGCCCACCGGCAGAAACCAATCGGTCTGTTGTTCAATACCCCGCCACAACTCTTGCGCAGTGTGGGGCCTGTCCCCCAAACATATGAGTTTCAGAATGGCGTGCTGACGTTTACCCCGGGCTGTGCTGAAGTGCTGCAGGAGGCAAAGAATGATGCCCTGCGATCCTTGGCGGCGGAAGGACGTGCGCCAAGGAACTCCCCGCCTGCGGCCCAGCCGCCACTACATTTACCCAGTGTGCAGTTAGCGAGAAATATCGTCCCTGGCTGTGCTTACTGGTCCACGTATCTGTGGTTAGGTGGACCTTGCCACAGATGGCGTTGCTCAGTGTACACTTGATTTTATCGGATACTTGGTTGTGCAGGGAAGGCACGGCTGTCTTGGAGAAGTAGTGGCAGCTGGGAACAACATACTGTGGGACAGCCATGGCCATCAGCTGTTTGAAGCTGTCTGTGTCCACCAGCCTGAATGACAGCATTTCAAAGGCGAGTAGTTTAGAAATGCTGGCATTCAGGCCCAGGGCTCGAGGGTGGCTAGGTGGGAATTTACGCTTTCTCTCCAAGGTTTGTGAGATGGAGAGCTGAACGCTGCCGTGTGACATGGTGGAGATGCTTGGTGACCCAGGTGGTGTTGTCGGTGGCACATCCTCTGTTTGGTGGGAGGCAGGTGCCAACATTCCTCCCGAGGCGGAGGAAGAGGCCGAGGCAGCAGCAGAAGAGGGATCAGGGGGAGCCAGAGTGAGTTCCTTGCTTTTAAGGTGTTTACTCCACTGCAGTTCATGCTTTGCATGTAGATGCCTGGTCATGCAGGTTGTGCTAAGGTTCAGAACGTTAATGCCTCGCTTCAGGATCTGATGGCACAGTGTGCAAACCACTCGGGTCTTGTCGTCAGCACATTGTTTAAAGAAGTGCCATGCCAGGGAACTCCTTGAAGCTGCCTTTGGGGTGCTCGGTCTCACCACTGCCTCTTCCTCTGAACTATGAAAGTCAGTGGCATGACCTTCATTCCATGTGGGGTCTAGGACCTCATCGTCCCCTGCATCGTCTTCCACACAGTCTTCCTCCCTGACCTCCTGTTCGGTCTGCACACTGCAGAAAGACGCCGCAGTTGGCACCTGTGTTTCGTCATCATCAGAGACGTGCGGACTCCGATGAGGTGGTATTCCCATGTCCTCATCATCAGGAAACATCAGTGGTTGTGCATCAGTGCATTCTATGTCTTCCACCACTGGGAAAGGGCTAGGTGGATTTCCTTGGGAAACCCTGCCAGCAGAGTCTTCAAACAGCATAAGAGACTGCTGCATAACTTGAGGCTCTGACAGTTTCCCTGATATGCATGGGGGTGATGTGACAGACTGATGGGCTTGGTTTTCAGGTGCCACCAGTGCGCTTTCAGCAGAAGACTGGGTGGGAGATAATGTTGTGAACATGCTGGATCCACTGTCGGCCACCCAATTGACTAGCGCCTGTACCTGCTCAGGCCTTACCATCCTTAGAACGGCATTGGGCCCCACCAAATATCGCTGTAAATTCTGGCGGGTACTGGAACCTGAGGTAGTTGGTTCACTAGGACGTGTGGCTGTGGCAGAATGGCCACGTCCTCTCCCAGCAACAGAGGGTACACTAACACCACCACGACCGCGTCCGCGTCCCTTACTAGATGTTTTCCTCATTGTTACCGTTCACCAAGCACCACAATAAGGAAAAAATATTTGGCCCAATGTATTGATTTCAAATTCAGGCCTTTTTTACAGGCACCTAACACTATCTGCCTATTTGTTTATGTAGCGTATTACACTAATCCAGGCACAGCAGTAACCACTGATTTAGGGGAATATCTCTTTTAGGGCTAGTATTTAGGCCCTGTATGAAAGGTAACCTTTTATGGACAGATTTACACTTGGCCTGCAACAGCTGGATTCAGGGTATTGCTATTTTGGCAATTGAATGTCACCCCAGAACAAAATATATGTTTTGGCGGACACTATTATATTTTGCCAGCCACAGCTGAAACCACTGATTTATGGTATTGCTATTTTGGCAATTGAATTTTGTCTCAGAACAAAATATATGTTTTTGCGGACACTACGAATCCTGGCCTGCAACAGCTGGGACACCAGATTCAGGGTATTGCTATTTTGCCAGATTAATTTCACCCCAGAACAAAATATATGCTTTAGCGGACACTATGAAATCTGGCCTGCAACTGCTGGGACACCAGATTCAGGGTATTGCTATTTTGGCAATTGAATGTCACCCCAGAACAAAATATATGTTTTGGCGGACACTATTATATTTTGCCAGCCACAGCTGAAACCACTGATTTATGGTATTGCTATTTTGGCAATTGAATTTCGTCTCAGAACAAAATATATGTTTTTGCGGACACTATGAATCCTGGCCTGCAACAGCTGGGACACCAGATTCAGGGTATTGCTATTTTGCCAGATTAATTTCACCCCAGAACAAAATATATGTTTTTGCGGACACTATGAATCCTGGCCTGCAACAGCTGGGACACCAGATTCAGGGTATTGCTATTTTGGCAATTGAATTTTACCCCAGAACAAAATATATGTTTTGACAGAAACTATGAATCCTGGCCTGCAACAGCTGGGACACCAGATTCAGGGTATTGCTATTTTGGCAATTGAATGTCACCCCAGAACAAAATATATGTTTTTGCAGACACTATGAATCCTGGCATGCAACAGCTGGGACACCAGATTCAGGGTATTGCTATTTTGCCAGATTTATTTCACCCCAGAACAAAATATATGTTTTGACGGACACTATGAAACGTGGCCTGCAACAGCTGGGACACCAGATTCAGGGTATTGCTATTTTGGCAATTGAATGTCACTCCAGAACAAAATATATGTTTTGACGGACACTATGAAACGTGGCCTGCAACAGCTGGGACACAAGATTCAGGGTATTGCTATTTTGGCAATTGAATGTCACCCCAGAACAAAATATATGTTTTGACGGACACTATGAAACGTGGCCTGCAACAGCTGGGACACCAGATTCAAGGTATTGCTATTTTGGCAATTGAATGTCACCCCAGAACAAAATATATGTTTTGACGGACACTATGAAACGTGGCCTGCAACAGCTGGAACACCAGATTCAGGGTATTGCTATTTTGGCAATTGAATGTCACCCCAGAACAAAATATATGTTTTAGTGGGCACTATGAAATCTGGCCTGCAACTGCTGGGACACCAGAATCAGGGTATTGCTATTTTGCAAGATTAATTTCACCCCAGAACAAAATATATGTTTTGGCGGACACTATTCTATTTTGCCAGCCACAGCTGAAACCACTGATTTATGGTATTGCTATTTTAGGAATTGAATTTCACCCCAGAACAAAATATATGTTTTAGCGGACACTATGAAATCTGGCCTGCAACTGTTGGGACACTAGATTCAGGGTATTGCTATTTTGCAAAATTAATTTCACCCCAGAGCAAAATATGTGTTTTGGCAGACACTATGAAATCTGGCCTGCAACTGTTGGGACACCAGATTCAGGGTATTGCTATTTTGCAAAATTAATTTCACCCCAGAACAAAATAGGTGTTTTGGCAGACACTATGAAATCTGGCCTGCAACTGCTGGGACACCAGAATCAGGGTATTGCTATTTTGCCAGATTAATTTCACCCCAGAACAAAAAATATATGTTTTGGCGGACACTATTCTATTTTGCCAGCCACAGCTGAAACCACTGATTTATGGTATTGCTATTTTTGGAATTGAATTTCACCCCAGAACAAAATATATGTTTTAGCGGACACTATGAAATCTGGCCTGCAACTGCTAGGACACCAGATTCAGGGTATTGCTATTTTGCAAAATTAATTTCATCCCAGAACAAAATATGTGTTTTGGCAGACACTATGCAATCTGGCCTGCAACTGCTGGGACACCAGAATCAGGGTATTGCTATTTTGGCAGATTAATTTCACCCCAGAACAAAATATATGTTTTGGCGGACACTATTCTATTTTGCCATCCACAGCTGAAACCACTGATTTATGGTATTGCTATTTTAGGAATTGAATTTCACCCCAGAACAAAATATATGTTTTGGCGGACACTATGAAATCTGGCCTGCAACTGCTGGGACACCAGATTCAGGGTATTGCTATTTTGCCAGATTAATTTCACCCCAGAACAAAATATATGTTTTAGCGGACACTATTAAATTTTGACAGCCACAGCTGAAACCACTGATTTATGGTATTGCTATTTTAGGAATTGAATTTCACCCCAGAACAAAATATATTTTTTGGCGGACACTATGAAATCTGGCCTGCAACTGCTGGGACACCAGATTCAGGGTATTGCTATTTTGCCAGATTAATTTCACCCCAGAACAAAATATGTGTTTTGGCAGACACTATGAAATCTGGCCTGCAACTGCTGGGACACCAGAATCAGGGTATTGCTATTTTGCCAGATTAATTTCACCCCAGAACAAAATATATGCTTTAGCGGACACTATGAAATCTGGCCTGCAACTGCTGGGACACCAGAATCAGGGTATTGCTATTTTGCCAGATTAATTTCACCACAGAACAAAATATATGTTTTAGCGGACACTATGAAATCTGGCCTGCAACTGCTGGGACACCAGAATCAGGGTATCACTATTTTGGCAGATTAATTTCACCCCAGAACAAAATATATGTTTTGGCGGACACTATTCTATTTTGCCAGCCACAGCTGAAACCACTGATTTATGGTATTGCTATTTTAGGAATTGAATTTCACCCCAGAACAAAATATATTTTTTGGCGGACACTATGAAATCTGGCCTGCAACTGCTGGGACACCAGATTCAGGGTATTGCTATTTTGCCAGATGAATTTCAACCCAGAACAAAATATATGTTTTAGCAGACACTATGAAATCTGGCCTGCAACTGCTGGGACACCAGATTCAGGGTATTGCTATTTTGCCAGTTTAATTTCACCCCAGAACAAAATATATGTTTTAGCGGACACTATTCTATTTTGCCAGCCACAGCTGAAACCACTGATTTATGGTATTGCTATTTTAGGAATTGAATTTCACCCCAGAACAAAATATATGTTTTGGCGGACACTATGAAATCTGGCCTGCAACTGCTGGGACACCAGATTCAGGGTATTGCTATTTTGCCAGATTAATTTCACCCCAGAACAAAATATATGTTTTAGCAGACACTATGAAATCTGGCCTGCAACTGCTGGGACACCAGATTCAGGGTATTGCTATTTTGCCAGATTAATTTCACCCCAGAACAAAATATATGTTTTAGCGGACACTATTCTATTTTGCCAGCCACAGCTGAAACCACTGATTTATGGTATTGCAATTTTAGGAATTGAATTTCACCCCAGAACAAAATATATGTTTTGGCTGACACTATGAAATCTGGCCTGCAACTGCTGGGACACCAGATTCAGGGTATTGCTATTTTGCCAGATTAATTTCACCCCAGAACAAAATATGTGTTTTGGCAGACACTATGAAATCTGGCCTGCAACTGCTGGGACACCAGAATAAGGGTATTGCTATTTTGCCAGATTAATTTCACCCCAGAACAAAATATATGTTTTAGCGGACACTATGAAATCTGGCCTGCAACTGCTGGGACACCAGAATCAGGGTATTGCTATTTTGCCAGATTAATTTCACCCCAGAACAAAATATGTGTTTTGGCAGACACTATGAAATCTGGCCTGCAACTGCTGGGACACCAGAATCAGGGTATTGCTATTTTGCCAGATTAATTTCACCCCAGAACAAAATATTTGTTTTGGCGAACACTATTCTATTTTGCCAGCCACAGCTGAAACCACTGATTTATGGTATTGCTATTTTTGGAATTGAATTTCACCCCAGAACAAAATATATGTTTTAGCGGACACTATGAAATCTGGCCTGCAACTGCTGGGACACCAGATTCAGGGTATTGCTATTTTGCAAAATTAATTTCACCCCAGAACAAAATATGTGTTTTGGCAGACACTATGAAATCTGGCCTGCAACTGCTGGGACACCAGAATCAGGGTATTGCTATTTTGCCAGATTAATTTCACCCCAGAACAAAATATATGTTTTGGCGGACACTATTCTATTTTGCCAGCCACAGCTGAAACCACTGATTTATGGTATTGCTATTTTAGGAATTGAATTTCACCCCAGAATAAAATATATGTTTTAGCGGACACTATGAAATCTGGCCTGCAACTGCTGGGACACCAGATTCAGGGTATTGCTATTTTACAAAATTAATTTCACCCCAGAACAAAATATGTGTTTTGGCAGACAATATGAAATCTGGCCTGCAACTGCTGGGACACCAGAATCAGGGTATTGCTATTTTGCCAGATTAATTTCACCCCACAACAAAATATATGTTTTAGCGGACACTATGAAATCTGGCCTGCAACTGCTGGGACACCAGAATCAGGGTATTGCTATTTTGCCAGATTAATTTCACCCCAGAACAAAATATATGTTTTGGCGAACACTATTCTATTTTGCCAGCCACAGCTGAAACCACTGATTTATGGTATTGCTATTTTTGGAATTGAATTTCACCCCAGAACAAAATATATGTTTTAGCGGACACTATGAAATCTGGCCTGCAACTGCTAGGACACCAGATTCAGGGTATTGCTATTTTGCAAAATTAATTTCACCCCAGAGCAAAATATGTGTTTTGGCAGACACTATGAAATCTGGCCTGCAACTGCTGGGACACCAGATTCAGGGTATTGCTATTTTGCAAAATTAGTTTCCCCCCAGAACAAAATATATGTTTTAGCGGACACTATGAAATCTGGCCTGCAACTGCTGGGACACCAGAATCAGGGTATTGCTATTTTGCCAGATTAATTTCACCCCAGAACAAAATATATGTTTTGGCGGACACTATTCTATTTTGCCATCCACAGCTGAAACCACTGATTTATGGTATTGCTATTTTAGGAATTGAATTTCACCCCAGAACAAAATATGTGTTTTGGCAGACACTATGAAATCTGGCCTGCAACTGCTGGGACACCAGATTCAGGGTATTGCTATTTTGGCAATTGAATTTCACCCCAGAACAAAATATATGTTTTGTCGGACACTATGAAATCTGGCCTGCAACTGCTGGGACACCAGATTCAGGGTATTGCTATTTTGCAAAATTAATTTCACCCCAGAACAAAATATATGTTTTAGCGGACACTATGAAATCTGGCCTGCAACTGCTAGGACACCAGATTCAGGGTATTGCTATTTTGCTAAATTAATTTCACCCCAGAACAAAATATGTGTTTTGGCAGACACTATGAAATCTTGCCTGCAACTGCTGGGACACCAGAATCAGGGTATTGCTATTTTGCCAGATTAATTTCACCCCAGAACAAAATATATGTTTTAGCGGACACTATGAAATCTGGCCTGCAACTGCTGGGACACCAGATTCAGGGTATTGCTATTTTGCCAGATTAATTTCACCCCAGAACAAAATATATGTTTTGGCGGACACTATTCTATTTTGCCATCCACAGCTGAAACCACTGATTTATGGTATTGCTATTTTAGGAATTGAATTTCACACCAGAACAAAATATATGTTTTGGCGGACACTATGAAATCTGGCCTGCAACTGCTGGGACACCAGATTCAGGGTATTGCTATTTTGCCAGATTAATTTCACCCCAGAACAAAATATATGTTTTAGCAGACACTATGAAATCTGGCCTGCAACTGCTGGGACACCAGATTCAGGGTATTGCTATTTTGCAAAATTAATTTCCCCCCAGAACAAAATATATGTTTTAGCGGACACTATGAAATCTGGCCTGCAACTGCTGGGACACCAGATTCAGGGTATTGCTATTTTGCTAAATTAATTTCACCCCAGAACAAAATATGTGTTTTGGCAGACACTATGAAATCTGGCCTGCAACTGCTGGGACACCAGAATCAGGGTATTGCTATTTTGCCAGATTAATTTCACCCCAGAACAAAATATATGTTTTAGCGGACACTATGAAATCTGGCCTGCAACTGCTGGGACACCAGAATCAGGGTATTGCTATTTTGGCAGATTAATTTCACCCCAGAACAAAATATATGTTTTGGTGGACACTCTTCTATTTTGCCATCCACAGCTGAAACCACTTATTTATGGTATTGCTATTTTAGGAATTGAATTTCACACCAGAACAAAATATATGTTTTGGCGGACACTATGAAATCTGGCCTGCAACTGCTGGGACACCAGATTCAGGGTATTGCTATTTTGCCAGATGAATTTCACCCCAGAACAAAATATATGTTTTAGCAGACACTATGAAATTTGGCCTGCAACTGCTGGGACACCAGATTCAGGGTATTGCTATTTTGCAAAATTAATTTCACCCCAGAACAAAATATGTGTTTTGGCAGACACTATGAAATCTGGCCTGCAACTGCTGGGACACCAGAATCAGGGTATTGCTATTTTGCAAGATTTATTTCACCCCAGAACAAAATATATGTTTTGCGAACACTATTCTATTTTGCCAGCCACAGCTGAAACGACTGATTTATGGTATTGCTATTTTGGCAATTAAATTTCACCACAGAAAATAATCTATCCTTTGCCAGACAGCAGACAGTATTATACTTGTCTAGCCAAAGCTGGAACACCAGATTTAGGGGATTGGTATTTGGGCAATTGTATTTAACCCCTTAATAATATATAGAAATTGCTATCCTGAGTTTCTATGGGTGACAATTAGCACAGCCAAGCCCCTGATGTAGGATATAGCAAAAAAAAACTAGTATTGATGGATTGATGGACTTGGTGGCAGCTTCTTCTGGTTCACCACAAGTCACAAAATGGCCGCCAATCAACCCAGAAAATAAGTGACAGAAAAACGCTCTGTGCAGCCTAAAAACCAGCGAGCAAGTAACTAGCAGAAGTTCAATGATTCTGAGCTGTAGATCGATCCGTTCATTAGGTGCTGTTGCTGACTTTAACCTGCCTAATCTCGCCCTGACAGAAGCTGCGTCCTCTCCCTACACTAATCAGAGCAGTGTGACGTGCGGCGCTACGTGACTCCAGCTTAAATAGAGGCTGGGCCACATGCTGCACTTGGCCAATCACAGCCATGCCATTAGTAGGCATGGCTGTGATGGGCTCTTAGGGCAAGAAGTAAAACGCTAGCTGATTGGCTGCTGTGCAGCCCTTCAGAAAGCGCAAAGAAATCGACGAACAACGGACCCGAACCCGAACTTTTTTGAAAATGTCCGGGTTCGGGTCCGGGTCCCGGACACCCCAAAATTCGGTACGAACCTGAACGATGCTCGAACTGTTCGCTCAACACTAGTCACATATAAGTTTAGATTCAGATTTTTAATTATTATTATTAAAAGTTATGTTTTAGGTTCCCCTTCTCTCCTTTTTAGTTTTTAATTTTTGGCAGCACTTGCACTTGATATACAGTAAATATACAGGAATAGTAAATAGTAAATACATATATAGTAAATATTCAGGAAAGAATGTTTCCTAACAGTTTTTCCTCTGAAATCGATTTTATCTTCGTTTTTTTGTGCATATTATTGTCAGTCTGTAAAAGTGGAGTACTACTCGGACAACATCGTTTCCAGCAGCAACCTGGGAGCCCAAGATGTATCCTGACACCCTCCCCATGCTGTTCCCAAACCATTTCGGTGGTGTTTCCATCAATTTCTGAACTTTTCCTATGAACCAGGCACCCTCCTCTCTTCAGAGCATGGGGTGTCTGGTTTAATGCTCGGGTTCTCCCATTGACTTCCATTGTGCTCCGGTGCTCAGTAGAGCACCTGAGCATCCTGATGTGTTCGGCCCGAGCACCCAAGCACCTTGGTGCTCGATTAACACTAGTCTTAATATAGTATACAAAAGGGTTATCAACCGTAAATATATATTTCTCCTCAAATACTGAAAGAGAGAGATTAGCAAAAGTACATGCCACTGGAGTCCCCATCGCTGTCCCTGATCGTTGTATGAACCACTTTTTGTTGAATATAAATGCATTATGTGTCAAAATAAAATACAATGCTTCGGTGACAAAATCCACAAAATTAGGCATTTTTTTTTATAACTCTCCAAAACATCGCAGATGCCCTGCACCCCCAAATCCTGCGGTAATGTAGTATATAGACTTTCAACATCGATGATGCTAATGCATAGCCATCTTGCCATTCCAGTTCTTTAATTGCATCAAAAAGTGAATCGGTGTCCCTCAAAAATGAGGGAATTCCCTAATAAAGGGCATAAAAGCCAATCAATGTACTGAGATAAAGGCTCAGTAACTGAGCCAATTCACGTGATAATTGGGCACCCAGGTGAGTCCACCAGTGACTTATGCACTTTTGGTATGCAATACCAAACAGGACTAACAGGACATTGTGGGAACAGTTTCTCCGCAGTGGCTGTGGAGAGAACACCCTTATCAACAAATCTCCACAGAAGGGACCTCAGTTGTTTATGGTATGTATATGTGGGATTAGTTTTCAGAGGGGCATATACATCTTGAATTTTAAGTTGTCTTTCTGCTTCTTTCCCAGACGATGTGATATACATGACCACGATGTTCCCACCCTTGTCGGCCGGTTTGATAGTGAGGTCACTCTGCTTACTCAACCACCTTAAGGCTTTCTTTTCATTGGCATTTAATGTACTTTTATTGTTTGAATAAGTTTTTATTGAAAAAAAAATATAAAACATTTTTTGCGAGAAGTACAAAACAAAGTGCACATGTCATAGTGTACCAAAGTGCAATAAAACGTTATCACAGTATACGGTACATTACAATGGTCACCATGTATCTAGGTAGAAGAGGAATACAGCAGAGTAGAATTTCATGCCATACAATATTGATACATATCATAACATGGCTGTTGTGTTGGAAATGTTGTACCTTAACATGGGCTATGTCACTAGACTAAGCTTCGCGTGAGAAGCAATGCGCTGTCCATATCAAGTACGTACCATGATGCACGAAAAACAAGCATAACAGAATGTAGTAACAGATAACAGGGGGGAAAAAACAGAAAGGCAGAGGATTACCACATTGTTCAGGTGTCTTGTTGCACATCATTCTATACATCATTCATTGGCGAAGCAGCGCCTGCTGAGGCAACGGTGCTGACAGGGTTCAGCCCATTGTTTAGTGTTTGCTTAATAGCAGCCCTGCCTGCCCACTCAGCTTCAAATTTTCCTAAAGCGAAGTTTTTATGTGCTAACATCTTCTCATAGGTTTGTGTTACAGTAATAGCACTCAAAATTTTGCGGGCTGTAGGGACCACAGTACTTTTCCAATTCCCAGAAATGGCCAGCTTTGTGGCCAGGAATAGGTGCATGGAGATGGTCCTCAGGCTATGCGGGATTTACGTGAGGTCAATAAGTAATAAGGCTGTAGCTGGGTCTTGGGGTATGTCACGCCCAAATGTGTTTATTTATTGAAAAATGTCATGCCATAGTCCCATCAGCCGAGGACAACCCCAAAGTATGTTTAGAAGGGTCCCTCTGCCGCCGCACCCCCTCCAGAACACCGGCTCCGAGCCAGGGAATATACGTCTGAGTCTCAGAGGGGTAAAATACCACCAGAGGAGCATTTTTTCATACGATTCAAAGTGGGAGACACACTTTAGTTGTGTTGTCGCAAATTGAATGGCTGCAGTCCACTGTGCTTTTGGAGATGCAGCGCCCCAGGTCCGATTCCCAAGAAAAGAAGGGAGTAGATTTGACAAAGGACCTTTTGCTACCCAGATAAGAGTAAATTGGGCGAATGCCCTTCAATTTGGATTGTTTATGGACCATTGGTTCAGAAGTTCAAGGTGTGTTTCTGTTTCCATCGTGGGGTTAGCCCTCATTAGGTGTCTAATTCTTAAGTATTTATAGAAGTCCCTATTAGGAATATTATATTGTCTTTGCAACTCCTCAAAGGACTGTAAGGCTGATTGAAAAAGCAAGTGTGCAACCGTCTCCACTCCCTCTCTCTTCCATGTCTCTAGGGACAGATCCGGAAGGAGATACTGTAGCGTTTCTATAGGGGAAAATTTTGCTATAGAGGCATTAGTGCCACCTCCTCGACAATGGTATAATTTCCAAAAGCTTACTGATGTTGAGAGGAGATACGGGAGGGAAGGACGTGGCACATTCCCATACAGGGACGCCACAGTAGTGCTTTAAGACAGGGGACAGGAACCAGTGTCTGTTGAATACGAATCCAGTGCTTAGAGACATCTGCAACCCACCAATCTCTTAGCTGATGTATTCTCCTTGCCACATAATAATAAAAAATGTTAGGAAGGCTAAGGCCTCCGAACTTATTGTGCCTACACATAACCGTTCTAGCTATGCAGCGGGGGACCCCTATTCCAAGTAAACCGGGCAAGCAACTTATTTATAGCAGTGAAAAAGGAGCGTGGCAGTTCTATCGGTAAGATTCTAAATAGATAGAGTAGCTTAGGGAGCACATGCTGTTGAAAGGCCGCAATTCTGCCGAGCCATGAAGGCTCAGTTTTTGTGATGCTATCTAATTCTTTTTGAAGATCCAAGAGGAACTGTGGAAAATTTGCCCTGTATAACTGCCGGACAGTAGGGGTAAGTTGGATGCCGAGGTATTGAACCCCATGGGTAGACTTGTTTTAACCGCTCCAGAGTCTGGCTGGGGAAAAAGAGAGGAAGAGCCTGGGATGTCCCCTCATTAAGCTTGTAAAGGGCTAGGGAGCCATATTGGTGAATAACCCTTCTCATTGCCGCCAGTGATTCGACAGGGTTGGTCAGTGATAGAATTATATCATCAGCATATAATAAGAGGATATGTTGCCTGTTGCCAATATGCACCCCTAAGATATCATCTGCCTGTCGGATGGCCTGCTATAGGGGCTCCAGAGACAATATGAAAATCAGGCATCCCTGTCTGGTGCCGTTGGAAAGCACAAAGGGGCCTGAAAGGACTCCATTAGTTAACACACGAGCTGTTGGACCTGTGTAAAGAGATTTTATTGCCCATATTAATGTATCCGGGAACCCCATTTTATGGAGCACCGAGAAGGCAAATGACCAATTCACCCGGTCGAATGCCTTCTCGGCGTCCAGGGAAAGGAACACTGTCTAGTAGATATAGTATTCTCCTGGAGTTATCCGTGATCTGCCTTCCAAGTACAAACCCCATTTGGTCAGGAGCAATCAAAGATGGTATTACTGTTGCTAACCTGTTTGCCAGTAATTTGGCATATATTTTCAAATCGGTGTTAAGGAGGAATATTGGCCTGAAATTTTGTGGGGCTGTCGGCTCCTTTCCGGGTTTTGGCAGAGTGACAATGAACCTTGGGAATTTTGGGCTCTGGTTTTAATTCTCCTCGCCAGCAAACTCCCCGCCTTGTCCGCCTGAGAATAGTACATAGCTTTCACCTTTTTCAGAGATAGTTCGTATTTATTCAGCATGTTCTCCCTAAGTCTCGTCCTGAGGGAGCATAATTCTTAAGATAGCAGAGGGGATGGGGAAGCTTTGTTTATACGATCCACCTCTTGAATCTTGGACAGTAACTCCGACATGAGTTGTTCTCATCTCTAGCTTTATGCCCCAATTTGATAAGGATCCCTCTAACATAAGCCTTATACGCAGTCCATACTGCTGACGGGTTTTCTACAGAGTTCACTTGGTTAGGAAATATTCCTTTAGTGCATCCCGCACCTCTTTTTGACAGTCCAGATCTGCGAGCAATTATTCATTAATTCTCCAAATTGGGTTCGGAGGGCGGCTATATAGTTCAGAAACGAGACAACTGTCAACGAGACAGGGGCGTGGTCTGAACATGTTATCATCCCTATCTCAGAGCCCGTGACAGCTGAGAGAGAGTTTCTGTCTGCCAGAACAAAATCAATACGGGAGTAGGTGCGATGGGAAGGGGAAAAATATGTATAATCCCTTTAGCGTGGTGTAGTCGCCATACATCATAGAATGAAAGTTTCGGAAGAGAGTCTGCTAAAGAGTGAAGGGTTTGTTTCACAGAGGAGGACGTATCCAGAGATGGGTCTGGAACCATGTTAAAGTCACCACATATAAGGACCCTTCCCTGTTGCACCAAATGGACCTTATTAAGCAGTTTGTAAAGGAAACGTTGGACATGGACATTTGGTGCATAAACCCCTACTATTGTGTAAAGGACGTTGTTCAGATAGCATATATGAATAATGTAACGTCCTCCAGGGTCCACAATGGAAGAAACAGAGGAGTGTGCAACAGTGTTCTTTATCGCCAGTAGTACACCCCACTTTTTCTTGTTACAGAGGGCCTGGAGAATGACCGGAAAACATCTATGTTTTATGCAGTTAGCATCGACAGCAAAGACGTGTCTCTTGGGCACAGAAGATGTCGCAGCGCAGGGAAAGGGCCTCCCTGCACATTAAGTTGCGTTTATATGGGCTATTCAGCCCTCTTACATTTAAGGAGCTAAGTATTAGCACCATGAGGAACAAAGAATTGCTGTGTGCGCTTCGTACAATACCAATGTGGAAGGAGGTGCAAGCCCAATGATAAACAACAAGCTGTACACATACACCATATATGGCAATGCTCTGCCAAGAACATATGAAACCAAAAACAGAGAAGGTAAAAGTGCTGAATAAAACAACAAAAGTATTACTGCCCTGAGAATGGGGCAGGGAGAAAGGATGGGTGAGGCATAGGCGGTTGCCTCATCATATATGTGGGGAAGTGTTCCACCAATTACCATAGAGAGAAAACATGATGGAACGTCTGCTCTTTTGCTGGTAATATGTCATCTGGGTGGGACCCCTTCAACGAGCTTTCTTTCTCCTTCGGTTTTCCACTATTTGCCAGTCCCCTGAAGTGTGATGTTGTCTGGAGATCTCCGCAGGTTGCTGGTCTTTGACTGTGATGTCCCATGAGGCGAGAATATCTTTTCCTTCTGTATTTCCTTCACCTCTGTATACGGGGCAGGCAGGGTCTCCACTTTCCTTGCAGCCATAAAAAACTGCTCTTTCATGTGGAAGAAGTGGATTTTGGCCAGCACGTCCCTGGGAACATCATCAGGCAGGTGCTTGGGCTTGACAATTCTATGAGCCCTGTCTATAATAAGGTCTCGGTCAGACCAAGAAGGCAAGAGCAATTTAATCAGCCTTTGAATATAGCCGGTAAGCTCGGGCGTAGTAATGTCCTCTGGGACCCCCTGCAGTTTCAAGTTGTTCCGGCGGTAACAGTCCTCTAGGTCCGCAATTTTAGCCTTTAGCTGGGACACTTCATTTTTACAGGAGTTCATGGGAGTCTATTACATTGTTGTGGGAGGTTGCGAATTCTCCCATTTTAACCTCCACATGTTGTATTTTATCCCCAAGCTCCCTCACTGTAGATTGTATTGGCACTACTGCTTTGGAGATTTGTGCCGTAATGGATTGGTGAAATGCTAGTAACATATCTTTTAACAGAGTCGCGGATGCAGGCTGGTCATTTGTTTGCAGGCTGCTGAACGCTTCATGTAGTGATGGGAGGCCGTTTTGGTCTGAGTGTGATTTGAAGCACTCACCCTCGTCCTGGGGACCACGGTGCCTAGGCCTCTGTTTGTCCGGACTGGCAGTTGGCGAGACCTGCATGCAGGCGCTGCTGTCCTGCACATGGAGTGTACCCGCCGTCATCTGCAAGGAGCCGAGTGAGCTCACCTTCGGAGAGGAGCCGGCCTGAGAAGCACCCGAGGATCCCAGAGTATGCTGGAGGTGAGCACCGCTGGCATCGCTGCCCGGGAAGTGCAGGCTGGTGGTTTGGAAAGGGCTGGAACCTGGCGTGCTGCATGTGCCGTCTGCCCCAGCGCCATCTTTGCCGCGCTCCTGGCTAAAGAAATACTCCAGCTTCCCTTGATGTTTCATGCTTTTTCTGCCCCTGGTCATCATGGGGGCCAGTATTAGTCGGTGCTCAGATGCTCTCGCCAAAAATAGTGGATGCTTTTGGAGTCTTTCTGGTTTGAGACGCTGGTATGGAGCAGGAGCTCAGGGATCAGGCTGACGTCTCTCACGGCTGCTTGGCCACGCCCCCTTAATGTACTTTTAATAGAAGGGTATGTTAAAGCATTGACCAATTTTAACACTTATTTTTTAAATAAATCCAAGCTACTACCGGCCGGCAAGGGTGGGGAGAAAGTGGACCGGACACCTTTAGAGAAAATTTGATCATTATTATCTCCCTCTTGTTGTTGTTGTCCAATCTGTAGCTCACACCCCTATATCTCCAACAAAGTGTCAACAATCTGTTTATTAATAATATCACTCTCTTTATTGACTCTAAGGGCTCATTCACACGAACGTATGCGTTCCCTTTCCGTATTGTGGACCGCATACGCGGATCCGCAATAAACGGACACTGTTCCGTGTGCATTCCGCATCACAGATTCGGACCCATTCACTTTAATGGGTCCGCAAATCAGGAGATGCGGAGCAGTGCAGAGGGGAAGCATGGACCGGAACCCTACTGAAGCACTACGGAGTGCTTCTTTGGGGTTCTGTTCCATACTTCCGTGCTGCAAAAAAATAGAACATGTCCCATATTTTTGCGGAATGGAGGGATGCGGACCCATTCAAGTTGAATGGGTCTGGATCCGTTCCGGAGGCCTCACGAACGTTCTCTGTGCACTGGGAACTGCAAATTGTGTGAATTGTGTGAGCCCTAAAACCTATGGGTCCCACCGTGCATGGTATCTCACCCTCTAGATCACATTTATTTCTACTTTTAAAACCCTGAAAATGCCTAAACAGATTACATTTTCTAATAGATTTAAAAAAATCCACCTCAAATGATACTTCATCAAAACCACTTACCAAATCATAATTTAACCCTTTTGATAACACAGAAAGGCAGTCATTGTCCAATTTTACTTGTGTTAGATTAATGACATTAACCGTCTCCACGTGACCTGTTTTGGCTTGTACCCGCCTTTTAGTTTGGTGTTTTCCTCTCCTGATCCTTCTCCTCACAATGGGAAGTCACTTCATCAATAGTCTGGTCACTTTAAAAAAAAAGCCGCATTTTCTTTTTGATCTTCGGACGCGCTGGAATCAGAATCTGTTGTCCAGCCATCATTATTTCTCTTTCTACCTTGCCGATTTCTTCTCATAGGTCGTCTTTTCATCATCCAATCAAACACTTTCTCATTGTCATAGGCTTGTTTATCACGGATAAACTTATCTTTTTTTCTTTCCTTTGGCTATATTTAGTTTGTCTACCACTCCTTCATATTCTTTGATGTTTCTGGACAGAACAAGTTGCATTAATTTAAAAGAGTGTTCCAAGTGTAAGGTTTTCCATTGCGCCACAAAATCGGCGTCATCCTGAAATTGTGAGATATCTTTCCATACTCTTAGCCCCCATGGTACTCTCTTGTGTGTTATATAAGATTGCAGGGAACTAATAGTCCAAAATAAACGCACTTCTTTCTCAGATAGTTGTGTCATTTTTATCTCTAAAGTGCGAGTGCTCATTGCTTGCCAACTGTTAGTGTCATTAAACTGGGCAAAAAACGTGCCCGCTTCCGCACAACCTAAATTGATCGTTGCTTCACAAGAAGATAGTGCAGATTCTATTGCTGCATCTATTGTAATTTCAACACTTATTTCAGCGTGCTCTGACTCATAGAACAAAGTACAAATATAGCAGAAAATAGAAAGTATGGTCGGTACTGCTGTGAGTGTGCGGATTAGTTAGGTGCTGCACTAATCAAATGTGAATGATGGCGGTGCTCAGCATAAAAAAGAAGCTAACTGGTGCAATGGAAAAGATAAAGAAAATGCAGCACTCGCCAAAAACTCTCTTTGCAGCTTCATTCACATTTTAAAATCAACAGCATGCCGGCACAGCACAGTTCAGAGGCAACAACTATTTCCCTCGTCACTGATTAAATGAATGACACATGCGTTAAAATAAGTAAACACAGACAAAAAGACAAGACAAGCAAATAAAATATGCAGGGATTTAAAGAAGGCCTTTCATCTGGAAAAAATTCTGAACTATGAAGTATCATGATATGTAGAGCAGCACCCAGGGATCTCCCTGCACTTCCTATTATCCCTGGGCGCCGCTCTGTTCTCCCGCTATATCCTTCGGTATGTTTGGGGACTTGGTTATACTGGGCAGAGACTGCCTGACTTGGTTATACTAGGGGGAGACTGCCCTTGCTCTCCTGGGCATCTCCTTCTCCCATCCCGATCTTCTGGCCAATCGCAGCGCAGAGCTCATAGCCTGGGAGGTTTTTTTCTCCCAGGCTTTGAGCTCTGCGCTGCGATTGGAGAGCTATAGCCTGGGAGAAGGAGACGCCCAGGAGAGCAAGGGCAGCCAACGCCTAGTATAACCAAGTCACGGAACATACCGGGGGACATAGCGGGAGAACGGAGCGGCGCCCAGGGATAACAGTAAGTGCAGTGAGATCCCTGGGCGCCGCTCTACATATCATGATACTTAGTTTAGAATTTTTTTCCAGATGAAAGGTCCTCTTTAAGTTGTCCAGCCCTATCACGGGGTGGTGATAGAGGCCGTATCTTACTCCAGAAAGAAGCAGCCTGGATTATAAAAACTAGATCCATGGACCCTCTGGGGTTGAATGATAAAAACAATCTAGCAGTGTTTTTATAATGCCCTTATTTGCTTTTCTTTTTGTCTTTTTGTCTGTGTTTAATTGTTTTAACGCATGTGTCATTCATTTAATCAGTAACGATGGCGTGGAAGCATTTATTCCCCATGCCAACTCAGTCACTGATGGCTTAAGAAAGCGCAACAAGCACGAAACGGCTGTTGCCTCTGGACTGTGCTGTGCCTGCATGCCATTGATTTTTAAATGTGAATAAAGCTGCAAAGAGAGTTTTCGGTGAGTACCGCATCTTCTTTATCTTTTCCATTGTATCAGTTATATGCTTTTTTATGCTGAGCACCGTCGTCATTCACATTTGATTAGTTCAGTACCTAACTAATCCGCACACTCACAGCAGTGCCGACCATACTTTCTATTTTCTGCTATATCAAATATGTCTACTTTACTTTGTTTGTTTCAGTTTTACATAATAAAGCATTTTTGAAGAAAAAAAATTATGTTTTTGTGTCTCCATTTCCTGAACGCCTTATTTTTTATATTTTTCTTCCGATCGGCTTATGCAGGGGCTCGTTTTTTGCAGGAAAAGTTGAAGTTTTAATTGGTACCATTTTTGGGTGCATATGATTTTTTGATCATTCATTATAGGGCAAGGTGACCAAAAAAATTGGTAATTTTGCCACAGTTTGTTTTATTTATTTGTACAACGTTCACCTTAAGGGTTAGGTCATGTGACATTTTTATAGAGCAGATTGTTTTGGACATGGCAATACCTGATATGTATACTTTTTCCTATTTATTTAAGTTTTACACAATAATAGCATTTTTGAAACCAAAAAAATGGTGTTTTAGTGTCTTCATAGTCTGACAGCCATAGCTTTTTTATTTTTTGACCAATTGTCTTTGGTAGGGTTTCATTTTTTGTGGGATGAGGTGACGGTTTGATTGGTACTATTTTGGGGGCATACAACTTTTTTGATTGCTTGGTGTTGCAATTTTTGTGATTTAAGGTGTCAAAAAAATGGCTTATTTTGACACAGTTTTTATTTGATTTTTTTACGGTGTTCACCTGAGGGGTTAGGTCATGTGATATTTTTGTTGAGCAGGTTGTTATGGATGCGGCGATACATAATATGTATATATTTTTTATTTATTTCACTTTAACACAATAATAGCATATTTTAAACCAAAAAATGATGTTTTGATCATAATCTTTTTATTGGTACTATTTTGTGGGACATATGCCTTTTTGATCATTTGGTGTTGAACTTTGTGATGTTAGGTGACAAAAATGGCTTTTTTTTTTTACACAGTTTTTATTTTATTTTTATTACAGATTTGGAAATACCTAATATGTGCTTTTTTTTTTTTACTTTTTCAATTATTTATCATAAAATCTGGGGAAAGGGGCGTTTTTTCTTTTTTTACTTGAAACTTTCTTTTTTTATTAAAACTTTATTTCTGTACCACTCTGGGACTTCAACTTTTGGGGGTCTGATCAGCTCTGCAATTTATTACAATACATCTGTATTGTAATGCATTGCCTGTTAGTGCATTACATAGAGTAATACACTAACAGGTTGCCTAGCCGACCCAACCTGTAGAAGTCAGGTCCCGATACCGTGCAAGTTTTTTTTTAAAAAGGCAGTTTTTAAAAGTAAAGTCATGGTACAGTAATCCTCTTTAGCCAATGTTTGTACTTTAAACTCAGGCAATCCTCTGGACAACTTACTATGAAAGCGGCAGGCAGGGCGGCAGCGTAACCTCGCGATGCTCACTCATTCACACTCCTGCTCTGTCTTCATGAATGAAGTGGGAGGAGCGTGAATGAGTGAGCATCACGAGGTTACGCTGTCGCCATGCCTGCCGCTTTCATAGTAAGTTGTACAGAGGATTGCCTGAGTTTAAAGTACAAACACTGCTTGAAGAGGATTACTGTACCATGACTTTACTTTTGAAAACTGCTGTGTGTGGGGCCCGATGTATTACAGTACAGTGACTGCATCGGGCCCCGCCCCAAGTGTTCCCAGCCTCCATCCCCTCCTGGAGCATTACATTAAAATATTTTTTTTTAAATCAGATAATTTTTATTGAAATAAAAGTATAAAAGACAAATATACAGCATAAAGACTGCTGTAAGTGGGTGGCCAATGGTGTAATGGGGGTCACTATTCACACAGGACAATATACTGTGACACATATGATACTGTGACCAGCACAAGATCATCTTATGCTGTTCACAGTATCATATGTGTCACAGTATATTGTCCTGTGTGAATAGTGACCCCCATTACATAAGATGCTATATGTGTGTCATTCACACATCCCCCACACTAGTGTATGATCCACAGATCCCCCATAAGAGTGTCCACCACAGATACCCCCCATAACAGTGTGTCCACCACAGTTCCCCCCCTATAACAGTGTGTCCACCACAGATCCCCCCTATAACAGTGCCATCCACAGATCCCCCATAACAGTGCCATCCACAGATCCCCCATAACAGTGCCATCCACAGATCCCCCATAACAGTGTCATCCACAGATCCCCCATAACAGTGACATCCACAGATCCCCTATAACAGTGCCATCCACAGATCCCCCATAACAGTGTCATCCACAGATCCCCCATAACAGTGCCATCCACACACCATTAGTTCAAAACCCACCAAAAGCACACCTTTTGGTTAAAAATATTTTTTTCTTATTTTCCTCCTCAAAAATCTAGGTGCGTCTTATCATCAGGTGCGTCTTATAAAGTGAAAAATACGGTACCTTTCCTAACTGGTTCAGGACCCGACTAGAGGGAATGTCATACTGGACTTAGTACTAACCAACAGACCTGACAGAACAACAAACTCTAATTGTGAGATGGGCATAAAATGGTAGGAACAAGAAAAAACAATGCGGATCAATAGAATTGTAAAGGAAGCAAAAAAGGACAAAAAGTAAGCATTTAAATCACTAAAACAGGAAGGTAGCAAGGAAGCATTGAAAAACGATAAGGAAAAAAAACAGAACATGTAACAGACAAATTAAAGCAGCCAAACTGGAGACACTGAGATTCCATGCCAAAGAGAGTAAAATTAACCCTAAAATGTTCTTCAATGTTATAAATAGTAAAAAGACTAAAAATCTCAAGGTGTTTGCCCTTTACAGAGTGATGAGAGGGAGTTGCAGAGAGCGATGAGGAGAAAGAAAAGCTATTAAATATTTTTTTCTCCACTGAATTCACTGAGGGAAATAAACTGTAAAATGCAGAGTGTAAAAGTAAATTTCCTATTAAAAGTGGCTTGTCTGACCCAGGAAGAAGTGTAGCTGCATCTGAAGAAGATGGAATAAACCCCCAAGTCATACGAGAATTAAGTAATGTCATAGACAGACCCTTATTTCTGACATTTAAGGACACTATATTGACAGGGAGTGTTCCACAGGATTGGCAAATAGCAAATGTGGTGCCAATCTTCAAAAAGTGGTCAAAAACAGCCCGGAAACTATAGGCTGCTAAGTTTAACATCTGCTATGGGTAAAATCATTGAAGGTTTTTTAAGAGATGCTGTCTTGGAGTACCTAAATTAAAATAAGTGATTAACAACTGTCGGGTTAATAATAATTCAATAAAGAATTATTAATTATGGTCATAAAAATAATTAACTACAAATTTTTCATAACTTTGTGAAATCATGACCTGGTAAATTGTAGATAACCTAATTGATACAATTCACATCTGAGTCCGACTATTTCCTCAGATAATAAGTTCTTTTCACGTGAGATGACATTAATGCTAAAGACATAGTTTTGACATTAAATAATAATACGCAGGTATTATAAAAATATGCAGGTTTATTGGTTACAAGGTTATCAACATAAGTAAATAAACACAATGATATATGCAAATGAATATATACAGAGTTGATGTAAAGCATAACTTAACAATACATGTGAGTAGGAATAATTTGTCACATTATAACAAAGCTAATATTTGGTTAGGATATTAAAATAAGAAGTTAAGTTATATACATCACTTCTGTTCAGAGGAAACCTCATGATATCATGATGGGCATGTCTAATCCTAGACATCAATATGGAATGCTGAAAAATTTCCGCCCCCTTCTAACCAACTACACCTCACATGACGTCAAGAATAGAGAGAACTGTATCCTTCTGTCCCATCCTGGACTATTTTAACATATATGATTTTGGTAAGACTATTAAGATAAACAACAGAAACAGGAAGAACTTGAAACAAGTCTTTCCAGTGGGAATTTATTACCTAGCTTGGTGAAGAATGTTATTATCCATATATTTATATACGCAATCATTTAATACTTTGATAGATTACGAGTCTTGATTCTTCTGCAGGTAGAATAAAGCCTCACAATATCCTAAGACTATATCTCAATATGGAGATGATCAATTAATGTGTTTATGTATTCGCCAATCTAGATGATATGATTTCACCTACATTATCCAATTAGTCTTAATAAAATGAAATATCATTCTTTATTCTTTTACCAAGTCCTAGTAGGAATTACACTTCTGCTCCTAGGAAAGCTGGGTGGTCCATCATCGCATGTCTCACCATGACTTTCATATTGATAGACCCCTCTCTCTTGGATGTTGGGTTATGATGATTATCTTGGAATGTTGTAATCTTGGAATGTTCTTGTTCTTTGCTTGTTTGAAATCCCCTTCTTCCAACAGTAATTATCCCAATTCTTATCTTACATTACCTCCCCTGGATTAAGATCTTCCAATCATATGCTCATATGGTAATGATCCTATGAGATTATATTTACCCATAATGTGACTGTGGAGGATGATGTAATGATATCCATCTGTCTCCAGATGGCACTGTTGTGTAAGCTATTAGCACCATACTATAAAGAGTTAATTTTGGTACTCTTGCATCATATACCTTTGACCTTCGCCATCCTAAATTATAGATAAGGATTAACTTGGACATTTTGTAGCAACTAAAGACAGACCTCTAGGCGTGTCTCTGAATGTTTCTCACACTGTTTATCTATGGACCATAATGATATGAATGGGCCTTGTTCTCTTTAGACGGACATGTCTGGAGAATCCAGTGTATTCCCAACAGATAAGCCCACATCTGTGGCAATAACTTTTTAAAATACAATGTTCTCTGTATTCAGTATAAACTTTTACACAGACTGAACTCGGCATGACCTCATGTTGGCCTGTTTCAGCCATACAGCAAAACTTTGTAACTTTGGCTCAGTCTGTCTTTTAAAAGACAATGTGTGTCCATTTTGAGTATAATATGATATCAATATGTATACCTATGAAAAGGCACAACACAACGTATCAGCATGCCTTCATGAATGGTCATGTCAAACTACTTTAATCGGTTTCTATGAGGAGGCGTTCTAGACTTGACAGGAGTCAATGGATGTCATGGAGTACTGTGTACAGTTCTGGACTCCTGTAAACAAGGCAGACATAGCAGAGCTGTAGAGAGCTCAGAGGAGGGCAGCTAAAGTAATAACTGGAATGGGTGGATTACAGTACCCAGAAAGATTATCAAAAGTAGGGTTATTCAGTTTAGAAAAAAAGACAACTGAGGAGAGATCTAATAACTATGTATAAATATGTCAGGGATCAGTAAAGAGATCTCTCCCATCATCTATTTATACCCAGGACTGTGATGAGGAGACATCCTCTACATCTAGAGGAAAGAAGGTTTCTACACAAACATAGAAGATGATTCTTTTTGGTAAGAGCAGTGAGACTATTGAACTCTCTGCCTGAGGAGGTGGTGATGGTGAATTCTCTAAAATAGTTCAAGAGGGTCCTGGATGTATTTCTGGAGTGTAATAATATTACAGGTTATAGTTACTAGAGATGCGTTGTTGATCCATGGGGTTATTCTGATTGCCTGATTGGAGTCAGGAAGGAATTGTTCCCCTAAAATAAGAAAAATTGGCTTCTACCTCACAGGTTTTTTTTTTTTTTTTGCCTTCCTCTGGATGAACTTGGAGGATAACAGGCTAAACTACACTGAACAAAAATATGAATGCAACTTTTTCAGTTTTGCTCCCATTTTGCATGATCTGAACTAAAAGATCATGGGCTGGTGTGGTTACACGTGGTCTGCGGTTGTGAGGCCGGTTGGATGTACTGCCAAATTCTCTGAAACGCCTTTGGAGGTGGCTTATGGGAGAGAAATGAACATTCATTGCACGGGCAACAGCTCTGGTAGACATTACTGCAGTGAGCATGCCAGTTGCACACTCCCTCAAATGTTGCGACATCTGTGGCATTGTGCTGTGTGATCAAACTGAACATCTTAGAGTTGCCTTTTATTGTGGGCATTCTAACACCTGTGAGGTGGGATGGATTATCTTGGCAAAGGAGAAGTGCTCACTAACACAGATTTATAAAGATTTGTGAACTATATTAGATAGTAATGGGTCTTTTGTGTATGTAGAAAATGTTTCAGATCTTTGAGTTCATGCAAAATGGGAGCAAAACCGAAAGTGTTGCGTTTATATTTTTGTTCAGTGTAAATTGACAGATGTCTTTTTTTTAGCCTTACAAACTATGGTGGTCATTTATTATACTGAAATACGACTAAATTAGGCGTATTTCAGGCGCAGATGGCGACTTTGCCCCGCTCATGCCAAAATTGTGAGTGTGGTGTGGGCAGGGAAGGGGGTGGGTCAGTAGGCCAGTCTCATTTACCATTTTCTACGACTGTTTCAGGCATAGTAAAGGTCTCAGCTCAGAAGCTCTTACTTTTAGAATTGGCGCTGAATGCGGCAAAAATATGGAGGGGTGCCTCTTCATAACTTCAGCGGATCCACAATCCGCCTTTATTAAGACCGGTGTCTAAAATGCTGGTCTTAATAAATGTGCCCCTGTGTTACTAGGTTTTCCCCACTGATCTAATAGTTATACCCTATGGTGGATAGGGGATAACTTTACATAATTGGAATACCCTATTAAGGCCGGGTTCACATCACCGTTTATTTTTCCATTCTTCTGATCCGTTATGCTAATTGCTAACAGATGATTAAAATACAGGATCCATTGTGTTGAATTACAGTGTAGTATGTGACCAATATGTTGTATGTTAAAAAGAAAACTAGTAAAAAAATATATGATTGATGCATATATGTCTGATATAATAAAATATCATATTATTTATCATGCATGTTGTAATAAATAAAAAACACAATGCTAGAATTGTTGCATTTTGGTCACCTCACCTCTCAAAAAAAGTGTCAAAACGTCACATGTACACAAACAAATGTTTGTAAACAAACAAAAGCTATAGCTCTTCCCCTCAATAAATGATCCCACACACATCTCTGTCAGTAGAAAAAAAAAGTAGGGGTGTCAGAATATGCAAACATAAAGCCATTTTATAAATGGTGTTCAATTTTTTAATTCAGTAAAACATATGGAAAAAGTATTTTTATTTGGTGTTACCATAATTCTACTGACCAGCCAAATAAATGTAGCTGTCATTAAAAAAAAGCTGCAAAAACAAAACCCCAAAAATTTAGCACTTGCACAAAAGCATGGAGAATTCTCATATTCTTATAGGACAGGTGTAACATTTAATTGACACCTGTACATTATATGTAAGGTACCCAAAACCCCCTTGTGTATTTAAAATCTTAATTAGCAGACTAATATCATAGGGAGGGATCCTTGTGCTGCTGATGGGACTAAAGGAAAACAGATGTGTATTCTAAAATCTAATGCTTCCCTCATGTCCCTTACAGCAGGACAACATATGGGGATATAGCAAGTAGAAACCCTAGGGAGGGACCTCTTGCAGAGATCTCAGAACTGACTGCCAAAGGAAGTCTATTTTGAAGATCTTTACAAAGACTTATCCTGCATACGGCACATTAAAAACACCACGCGAGCACATGTATTATGCTTTTTCATATAACAAAGTTTCAGAAAATTGTCCCTTCTCAGGGACAGATGATGTTTAAATACACACAGTGTTATGGGATAAAAAAAATAATAATAAAAAAGTGGCTTCGGGGACCAAGTGTCCAAAGATTACAGGGTCAGAATGCCTGCCCATACAACATGCACAAATGTTGATTGTCAGAAGAAAAAGTGTCTCATTGCAAACAAGCCTAGAAAAAGTCTCCCTTTTAATTGGGAGCAGCAGCACTGCAGTGTAGATGTGGAAAGTGTATGGATAAAGTTGCAAGCGGCCACAATAGTAGTGGCAGCAGAACCAGCATAGCATGGAACATACAAGGAAATAGAACCGCTGTCTATGGGTAGAAGCAGTAATAGTAATAGTAGTACTAGTAGTAGTGGTAATAGTGGCAGATGCTTTGTGATAATAGTGGTGGCAGTAGGGGATTGGCAGCAAGGAGCAGCAGCAGCAGCAGCTGAGGCAGTATATGGTACATGTTGGCAGGCATGCAGCAGCATGATGGAGGCAGCAGTGGCTTTATGGAAGATGATGGTTGGCAGGCTGCAGGAGTGGCATGATGGAAGAGGTGGCATGATGGAGGCAGCAGCAACAGCCATACAGATCATGATAGTTGGCAGACTGCAGCAGTGGCATAATGGGGGTAGTGGCATGATAGAGGCAAGCAGGCAGGCAGCAACAGTGGCAAGATGGAGCACCATCAACAAGGCCATATCGATCAGTGTGAAAATACCCTCTCCGAGAAGAGACTGGAGGCTGGGCAAGATAGAAGAAAGAGAGAGTGCTGTGCCAGTTTGGGCCACTGTTCCAGTCTACCTGCCCATAAATCCATGGGGTCAGGGAACAGGGTAAGAGCCAGAGACTGGCCCTAGTGTAGGTATGCCTTAACCTGGAAAAGAAGGTCGCACAGTCAGAGTCGGGAGGACTTCTGGACCATCTCCCCCCAAGGGTGCTGGTGTGGTCACAGCCTGGAGACTGATGGACCGTATATGGCTGAGGAAGCCAGATCAAATCCCGTGTGTGAATGGCGCTCTATTGGTGAGGTAGAGACAACAAATGTATTAGTTAGAGCCCAGACGGGCAGGTGTTTATTTTACTATGTGTGATGGTGCTGAAGTGCCAAAATAAAGCACCTTTTGGACTTAAACCCCATTGTCAGAGGAGAAGTCTGTGATTGCAACCCCATGAGAGAGTGATCCCTTACATCACGTATATGTTACTTTGAATATAATCAACAACCCCAATAAAAAAACGATCAACACCATCAATGTCCCTCCGGGACATATGGCCTGCTCACGAACCGTATGTCTCGGAGAGCATATGGTCGTGTGCAAGGGCCGTTAGGGCCGGCCACACGGAGCAGCCATGCTGTGGGCAGGTTGCGGCCATGCTGCAGTGAAGAACCATGTGGCCAATTATCCCACAGCTGCCTTTCATTTAATAATGAAGACCGCACTGTATAGTCGGTCTTTATTGTTAATGGCTATGCGGCACCTTTAATGCACCTTTAAACCAGGGCTTTTGCTGGTATGGGGTTTGGCTGGTTAAGTGGGGGCACAAAATACTAATTGCTGTTCTGGCCTGCAATCTCCTGCAGGTTACTTTACAAAGTTTATTAATCAGCTTTGGCATACCCACTTCTCCAACCCCAGGGCTCTCTTGCCCTACAGGTGGGAACCCTTCTTCTTCATCTGCTTTTCCTACTTTTCCACATCATCTGATATCGATGAGATTATGTCATCAGGAACATCCAGCTCCTCTACGACATGGAGACTTTCAAGGACGATTTGGAAGAAGTAAAGTCAGCAAAAGAGAGGATGGTCTTCATTAAGACCTTGCTCCCCTAAGGAGTACAGACTGAATGGTATTGGTTGGCATGCTGGCAGTGGAATAATAAAGGCTTCTATCTTATTGGCATTGAATTACATATCTTAGTTTATGGCTGATGTAGGAATAAGTAAATGTAGGAATAAATAAATAGAACTGATGCAGAATAAGTCTCCCTGCACTTTCCCTCTCCAATGTTCTTCTAATAATCATTTTCAGCAACACTGTCCCTATAGCATGAGAACTTGCCAATCCTATGCTCAGCTCACAAGACGATGGAGGAGACCACACGGGATGAGGGTTTTATATGGCAGTGACATCACAGTCAGCCTGTGAGCCACTCATGGCAAGCCCTCCCTCCACTTCCTCTCAGGGTCATAAGAGAACCCTTCTTCTTCCTCCCTAGTGCTTTTTTTCCCCCGCTGACGTGCACTAAAATGGTGCTACACACCGTTTTTGTGGATTCGTCCAAAACCAACCTGAAAATAATTAGGTTTGTCTGCTGTCATCCTTAGTAGCAGTTTAAGGATCTGGATTACCCAGTACTGACATGGTCCTCTAAGGGCTCATAAACAGAGAAACAAGGTTGGCTTGAGCCTGGAGAATAAATCATTAGAGAATATAAATCAACACTGAGAGGACACAGATAATTTAATAAACTGGTTGTAAATGTACAGCTAGCAACATTCTCAACTCTTTATTTTTCAAAAAACCTATTAGCAGGCTCATTGGTCTGACTTAAAGTTTTTTTTTTTCCTTACTTGAGACCATCCCTCTGAAGACAGTGGTAGTATGAACCACCTATACAGGCAAAAGTACTCTACCATATTTTTCGGGAAATACCTGTGCGTCCAGGATTAGAGATGAGCGATTTGATCCCGTGCTGAGCCACGCCCCCTGCACTGATCACATGACAGTGACGTCACCCCAGGTCCTTCGGCTGTGCAACAGTTCGGGTAGGTGGCAGCCGCCCCTTATGGATTCCATATGCGCTATAGTGGAATCCATAACGGGATGAGCGACTTACCACCACCCGAACGCTGAACAACAGACTTTTTTTAAATGTTCGCTCATCTCTATCCAGGATCATCACTCAGACGCTGATGTTTTCCGCCTTTGTTCTAGAAGGACAGGAACACAGTTCGTGAGCAGGGCTGCCTCAGTAAAAGCACAGACTTTTCTTCATGCGATGCTCCCTCCAGGGAGGGTTTTTCCAATTTTGAACGTGACTGTTAGGAGGTTAAAGATCAAAAGATCTTCAATAATGTGGACCTCTCACTGCCGTCTTTAAGACTTCAAGCTGCAGTTGCTCCCTGGAATGCACTTCCCAGAGCAATCAGGTTAATTCCCAACGTCTTTAGCTTCCTTTGGAACAGACTGCCAGAATTCACTGTATCTGGCATATATGCCAGCTTTCGGCCGGACAAAAAAATGCTACATGCAGCATTTCTGGCTAAAAGTCAGCATATATCCGCTATGCTTTCCCATAGACTTGTATTATGACAGAGAGCAAACGGAATGCCTTTGAAAGGCTTCCGTTTTGCATTCTGTCTGGGCATTCCGTTATTGTCTGTTATAACCATGTTATAACGGAAAGCAATAACGGAATCCCTAATGCTAGTGTGAACCCACTCTTACCTGTAAATAAAGATTATTATTATTAGACCCTTTATCTTCTGACTATTCAACAACCTGTTTATGTCTAAGGCTGGATTTAAACTTTTCCAGTACAGTCTTTGAAGCCAAAACAAGGAACAGACCATGATCAGAAGTCACATATATAGGAAAGGCTGAGACTTGATCTATTTTTGAATCCACTACTTTGGCTTTAACCCCTTCAAGGGGTCCAGTTTGGACCAAATGCCAAAGCCCCATTTTTCAAATCTGACGTGTCACTTTATGTTGTAATAACTCTGGAACACTTTTCGTGACCCAAGCGATTCTAAGACTGTTTTCTTGTGACACATCATACTTCATGTTAGTGGTAAATTTTATTTGATATGTTTTATGTATAAAAAAAAATCTAAAATTTGGAAAAATTAGCAATTTTCTATATTTGAATTTATCTGCTTTTAAGACAAATAGTAATTACTCGCAAAATAGTTATTAATGAACATTTCCCATATGTCTACTTTATGTTGGCATCATTTTGTAAATTCTATTTTATTTTTTTTGGATGTATGAAGGCTTAGAATTGTAGAAGCAATTTCTAAAATTTTAAAGAAAAGTTTCACAACCTTGTTTTTATGGACTAATTCAGTTCTGAAGTGACTTTAACACCTTCCTCAACTGCCATATGGCTATATATACGTGCTATCTTCACATACCCCATGCAGATGGCACGTATATAAACATTATGGCACCTCTTTAATCCAAGTGCTGCAAAGATCTTTGATTACAGCTTCTGTCCCTGCACTGCCGATGTTATGGACAGTGTAGAGTCCAGTAATACCGGCAAGGGACCAATTAGAGTGGTCCCTTGCTAGCGATCACTCCGATTGGTTAGTCTGTGCAGGCTGCAGTGTAAAAGTGCCAGTTTCAGGCTGAGATCTGCACTCTGCAGATCAGAGCCTGGAATCAGCTAGTGTCAGCTGTATGCCGACACTCTGCTGTAACCCCTTAGATGCCGCTGTCAGCTGTGCTGCTGTGCTGCGATGGCAGCAGCCTGATGGTTTCCATCTATGAATGTTGCAATCTATCAGTGTAAGGGATCATGCACACGACCGTTGTTTGATTCCATGTCCGTTGAGCCGTTTTTCGTGCTTTTCTGCAGACCCATTGGTTTTTAATGGGTCCGTGGAAAACTTGTCAAATGCACCGTTTGTCCTCCGGGTCCTTGGTCCGTGATTACTGTCCGTCAAAAAAATATAACCTGTCCTATTCTTGTATGTGAAAAATGGTTCGTGGACCCATTCAAGTCAATGGAACCGTGAAAAAATGCGGAGGCACATCCGACTGTCATCCACGTCCGTGACCTGCATATATATTCCATTATCCTGAGTGGAGATAATAAAATTACACTTTTTTTTTCCTTCCTTTTTTTCTGGCGGACAACGGAAACACAACGGAACCAAAAACGGACACGGATCACGGAACACCGAAACCCCATTTTGCGGACCGCTTAAAACAACTGTCGTGTGCATGAGGTCTAAAAGAGCATTGCAAAGTATAGTTCAGTCATCATCCCCACTAGATCTTCAAGATCCAAATGGGACTTGATAAAAAAAAGTTAAAAATTTAAAAAGTAAAATAAAAATAAAATAAATTGTCTTTTCCCACATCCGCTCTTTTATAAGAGATTAAAAAATTTAAAAAAATTTAAATAAACTACACATAATTTGTATCGCCGCATCCGTAATGAACAATAAACAATGGCTGAATTGCAGTTTTTTTTATTCAAGTGATCAAATGCATATAAAAATGATACTAATAAAAACTACAGCCTATCTCGACAAAAATAAGCCCATATACAACTATGTTGACGGAAAAATAAAAAAAGTTATAGGTCTTAGATTTTGGTGATACAAAAGAAAAGTTTAATAAAAAGTGATTTTATTATTTAAAAGTGGTACAAAATGAAAAGAAAACCTATACAATTTTGGTGTCACCATAACCGTATCATCCCTCAGAATAAAATTATCATATCAAATATACCACATGGAGAACACCATAAAAAATAAAAATAAAAAACACTGACAGAAATGCAATTTTTGCCCACTTCACCTCCTAAAAAATTTAGAAAAAGCACTCAAAAAGCCACATAGACCCCAAAATTGTACCAATAAAAATTACAGACCATCCTGCAAAAAACAAGCTCTCATACAGGTACATTGATATAAAAATCAAAAAGTTATGGTTATGGGTCTTCAATTTGTTGATACAAAAAAAAAAGTTTAATAAAAAGTGATTTTATGATATGAAAGGGGTAGAACATGAATAAAACAATATAAATTTGGTATCGCTAGAACCGTATCAACCCAAAGAATACAACCATCTTAGAAAGTATACCACATGTAGAACATAAAAAAATTAACCATAACTGTATCATCCCTCAGAATAAAATTATCATATCAAATATACCACATGGAGAACACCATAAAAAATAAAAATAAAAAACACTGACAGAAATGCAATTTTTGCCCACTTCACCTCCTAAAAAATTTAGAAAAAGCACTCAAAAAGCCACATAGACCCCAAAATTGTACCAATAAAAATTACAGACTGTCCTGCAAAAAACAAGCTCTCATACAGGTACATTGATATAAAAATCAAAAAGTTATGGTTATGGGTCTTCAATTTGTTGATACAAAAAAAAAAGTTTAATAAAAAGTGATTTTATGATATGAAAGGGGTAGAACATGAATAAAACAATATAAATTTGGTATCGCTAGAACCGTATCAACCCACAGAATACAACCATCTTAGAAAGTATACCACATGTAGAACATAAAAAAATTAAAATAAAAAAACACTGGCAGAATTGCAATTTTAGCCCCTTCACCTCATAATTTTTTTTTTTTTTAAAGCGATCAAAAAGTCATATGGTACCCAAAAATGTACCATTAAAAACAGGTTCACCCTGCAAAAAATGAGCCCCCACACAGCTCAGTCAACAAAAAATTAAAAAGTTATGGCCCTTTAAATCTCAGCAAATTCCATGTTAGAAAATGCATATGCCGCTCCTTTCCTTTTGAATTCTGCCATCTGCTCATACAGCAGTTTACAACCACATATGGGGTGTTGCCGTATTCAGGATAATATAGATAACAAATTATGGGGTGCATTTTCTCCTGTTATCCCTTGTTAAAGTGAAAATGTTTGTCTTTTTGGTGACTTTTTCTTGTAAAAAATATGATTTTTTATTTTCACAGCCATGTGTTTCTAAATATTATGAAATGCCTCTGAGGTAAAAGTAGTCAGTAAACCCTCAATTAGTTATTTGAGGGGTGTAGTTTACAAAATGGGGTCACTTTTGGAGGGTTTCTACTGTAGGGGTGCCTTATTGTGTCTTCAAATATGACACATTACTCAAAAGCCATTCTAGCAAGTCTGCTCTCCAAAAAACATATATCTTGCTCTTTTCCTTCTGAACCCTGCAGTGCGCCCTTACAACTGTTATGAACATAAATGGGGTGTTTTTGTAAACTGCAAAATCAGGGTAATAAATATTAAGGTTTGTTTTGCTGTTAACCCTTGCTGTGTTATAGAAAAAAATGGATTAAAATTAAAAAATCTGCACAAAAAATGAAAATTTTCATTTTCATTTCCATTTTCATTTTATTTTTTGTAGGACACCTAAAGGGTTAACATACTTTGTAAAACCAGTTTTAAGTAATTTGAGGGGTGTAGTTTCTAAAATGGGGTCATTTATGGGTGGTTTTTATTATGTAAGAACCTCAAAGTAGCTTCAGAACTGAATTGGTCCTTGAAAAAGTCGGTTTTGAAAATTTTATAGAAAAGTTGAAAATATCTTCTTAAATTCAAAGCCTTCTAATAAAATAAAATGTGATTTTCAAAATGATGCCAACATAAGCTAGACATATAGGGAATCTTAAGTAAAAACTATCTAATGAGGTATCACTATCGGACTTTAATGCATTGAAATTCAAACTTAGAAAATTAATTTTTTTTCCAAATATTCTGCACATTTTGGATTTTTTAGAATATAAAGACTAAACTTATTGACCCAAATTTACCCCTAACATTAAGTACGAGATGTCATGAGAAAACAGTCTCAGAATGGCTTGGATAAATAAAAGTATTCTAAAGTTATTAGCACATAAAGTGACACATGTCAGATTTGCTAAATTAAGCCTGGTCACGAAGGTGAAAAATGGCTTGGTCTTGAAAGGGTTAAGGGGCTTATGTAATAGAAACCACCCAAGAATGACTCTATTTTAGGAACTACACCCCTCATACTATTTAAAATGTATTTTACATACTTTGTTAACCCTTTAGGTGTTCCACAGGAATTAGAGCAATATGGAGGTGAAATTTAAAAAATAGATTTTTTTGTGTGCAGATTTTCCATTTCAATCAATTTTTTTCTGTAAGGGTACTTTCACACTTGCGGCGTGGCTATCCGGCAGGCTGTTTCCGGCGATGAACAGCCCGCTGGATCCGCCATGCCGCAAGTACCCGTGTGCTGCCGCTCCGTCCCCATTGACTATAATGGGGGTGGGGGCGGAGCTACAACACAGCTCGGCAGTGCACGTCCAGAGATCGCCGGACTAAAAGTACTGCATGTCCGACTATTTAGTCAGGCGATCACTGCAGTGCACTACCGCACACGGGTACTTGCGGAATGGCAGATCAGGCGGGGTATTCACCCGCCGGAACAGCCTGCCAGATAGCCATGCCGCAAGTGTGAAAGTACCCTAACACAGCAAGGGATAACAGCAAAACAAACTTCAATATGTATTATCCTGATTCTGAAGTTTATATAAACATTCCATATGTGGTTGTAAATCTCTTCGCGGGTCCATGGCAGAGCTCAGAAGGAAAGGAGCGCCATATTATTAACTTCTGGAATGGTTTTCAGGTGTTATGTCACTTGAAGAGACCCTGAGGTCTCCTAGAAGCAAAATCCTAAAATGTGACCCCATTTTGGAAACTACACCACACAAGGCTGCCATGGTAACCATCGGGCCACCGCCATAGCAGCATGGCAGCCCGATGGGGGAGAGAGGGTGCCCCCTCCCACTATTAACCCCATGGATGCTGCGGGCGGCTACTGACCGCAGCATCTAAGGGATTAAATGATGGTGCGTGGCTCCCTCACTGAACTGCCGCCATAAGAGTAGAGATCAGAGCCTGAAACCGGCATTTTCTCACTGCACACACTAACCAATCAGAGCATTGGCCGGCAAGGGACCACTCTGATTTGTCCCTGGCCGGCTTCTCCGGTGTCTCTGCTCTCTGGGAGAGGGGAGACTCCAGGGCTGTGACACTTTATAGTGTCACAGCCCCGGTGAGCAGTTTGGATGTGAATGTAAATCCAAATGTGCTAAGTTCCGTGCGATTTGGATATACAGTTACGTCTAAATGCATGAAGGGCTTAAAAGTGCTTTAAGAACCCTGAACATGTAAACCGAGCCTCAGTGGAGGTGTTAAGTAATCATTTAGCTCCACATGTTGTACCAATAGCCACTTAATGGGAACCTGTCACTATGAAAATGAGAATTAATCAACAGGCAGCATGTTATAGAGCAGGAGGAGATAAGCAGACTGATATATATAGGTAGGTATTTCACTCATTTATATTCCTGATTATTCTGGTCTGTGAAGTCAAGGAGGCGGTCTTATCAGTGATTGACAGCTATATGTGTATTCACTGTCATAGAGGGAAGGCTGTCAATCATTGATAGGACCTCCTTCTTGACTTAAAGCCCAGAATGAGTACGGATATAAATGAAAAAATTACAAGTTTTACAGAATCTTTTCCTACAAAACTATACAGCATTATATGGCCAGTGCTTTCGCAGCCAAATTGTTGAACATTATTTCCTGGTTTCTTTGACATGATATTTAATATATGGAGATACAAGAAAAATAATGCTTCACATTTTTATTTAAATGGTCTGAACATTTTCTGTTTCACTTGATTTTCACTGTATATATTAAGCGCAAAGTGGCTATCAGGGCTGTACCGTACAGTCAATGCGAATGGAAAAACCCCATTCAACAGCACAGGACAGTGATACTGTTAGTACCATGCAACTAGGGCACACGCTGTGGGTCTCCAGGCCAAAATAAAACATTTTCTATATGGACACTTTATAAAGAGGTGCAGCTGGCAGGGAATAGTTGTGCCTCACGAGTCCTTGTTTGATTTGTTAATTATGGTGACTGACATGCTGAAGCATGGAAAATTATAGACTTTGCATCCGAGGTTTAGTTGTCAGTAAGGAAACAGTCATGACTGGTGGGCTGAAAGAGCAAACAGTAACTGACCATAAACTGGACACTAAAGGAATAAACAAGATATCTCTGCCAACACTGCAAAACAAATCTTACCTAGTAAAGCATTTAGAAATGGTAGTGTCATTTATTTATTGTAATTTCCCTGCAGTAAGTTTTTAATCGCCATATTGCATCAGTTTGTGCATCCGTTTTCTATCCACTAATTCATAATTTAAAAGCCATTTTGCATCAGTTTTTAATGGACATTAAAAACAGACATTAAAGTGAATGAATTTCTTAGGCTTTTTAAAAAATCCCAACTGTTCTCAGTATAGATAATACCCTCCATTGTGCCCCCCCAGAATAGAAAATGCCCCACATAGTGCCCCCAGTATATATAATGCCTTCTATAGTGGCCCCATATAGATAATGGCACCCTTTGTAGCCTAAGTATAGATAACAGCCTCTTTTTTGCCCCCATTACTATAAAATGACCCCTTTGTGGGCCTGGTATTAAAAATGGTCCTCTTTAGTGCAGACTCACCTCATCCACTTGTACGTGTGGGAACACTTGCTCCTCACTGTAGGCAGCAGGACCTGCGGTCCCAACGTTATCATGTGACATCATCATGCTGTGAATATTGGTCCTGCTGCCTCAAATAAGTAGTGTTCTGGGGCATACAAGTGATTGAGGTGAGTATTATTTTTTGAAGGATCCTTTTTTCCACTGTGTACCTGTTTTTAGACGGATGCACTCCTGTCCCATTGATTTCAATGGGGTCCATCTATCTATGTCCTATTTTTTTATGGCCACTATTCACTAAACTTAAAAAAGGGCTATGTGCATACCCCGTAGACTTTAAATGGTTTTAAAAACGGCCGTATGGTAGTCATGTGAATGAGGCCTAAGCAACTAACCACATCTGTTTCTCTTTTTCCTGGTCCTTGTCAATATACCTGTACATTTAAAACCATCTCCGTGCAAAAACTAATGAGAATTTTGTTGAAAATTTATCTGAACCAACAAAGAAGAGGAGGCTTTAATTAGACTTTGTGTGAAAACTGCAGGATTCAAATATTTTTTTTTTTTATGTTAAAGAGTTATTAGTCAAGAGATCATCAAAACTGTCATGTGACCACTGCCATTCATTTAACTTTCCAGATATCTAATAGTGTTGAGCGCGAATATTCGAATAGCAATTTTTTTAGCGAATATCGGCACTTCGCTAATTCGCGAATATTTCGAATATAGCGCTATAAATTCGCTATTTCGAATATTCGTTTTTTTTTGGTTTTTTTTTTTGTTATATTTTTTTCTTTCCCACTTCCCAAAAGTAGTTCTTACCTGTCCTGAGGATTCCTGGCTTCCTGGCTGCTCGTCAGTGCCCGTTGCCCCTTCTGCCGACTTCCGTGCCATGGAGCGTCCCCATCACCATGGGAACGTCTCCATATACTAAAATGTACTGTCGGATTTGAGGAATTACGTTAAAATCGCAATGCGATTAATTCAAGTTATATTAATCGCATTGCGATTACAACTTAGCTGCTATCTTACACAGGCTAGAATATTAACAACGAATATGGAATATAGCACTAGCAGTGCTAAGTTGAAATCGCAATGCGATTACTTCAAGTTAAATTAATCGCATTGCGAATTCAACTTAGCACTGCTGCAGTGCTATATTCCATATTCGTTAACTCGTTCATTCTAGCAAGCTGACCCATTATAAACCCAGCTCTAAGTTGAAATCGCAATGCGATTAATATAACTTGAATTAATCGCATTGCGATTTTAACGTAATTCCTCAAATCCGACAGTACATTTTAGTATATGGAGACGTTCCCATGGTGATGGGGACGCTCCATGAGCACGGAAGTTTATGGTTGGCTTGGTAGAATTAGCTAATAGCTAATATGACGAATGTATTCGTCATATTCCTCAAAACGAAGATAACGAAGTATTTTACATCTTCGTTTCAGCTACCCTATTCACTTCGCTAATTCTAGCAATCAAATAGGAAAGTTGACTGACTACAGCTTTGTTTAATTCGCTATGCGATTATATTACTTTGCCAAATTGCCACTTTTTTTAAATAAATCAAATAATTATAATGATTATCAAGTATAATAATTATACTATATTTATTAAAAAAGGTAGTAGTAACTAAGTAATATTATCGCATATGATCCTAATACTATTCTCCATATTCGATAATATTATCGCATTGCGAACAAAAACTTAGTGCTATATTCTCCATATTCGATAAGCCACATAATAGGAAAGTTGACTATAGAGACCAAGTTTTTATTCGCATATGCGATAATATTACTTTGCCACTTTTTTCTATATTCTTTCATTGCGAATACAAACTTAGCTGTCTATAGGCATCTTTCCTTGTGCATTTTTTTCGTGTCATAGAATATTCCTGAATATTCTGAAAATATATAGCATTAGCATTATGTTGAATATAATGATATATATTTCTATTTTAGAATAGTCGTAATTTTTTATTTTTTATTTGATTTGGCCAGAGTGTGACCACACATGATTCCTTCCCGCTTTTTGACTGAGAGCGAATATGTAGAGTATAGCGTTATTCAGTGGCGTAATGAGAAAGGACTGGGCCCCACAGCAAATTTTTGAATGGGCCCTCCTACCCCCACAACTACCCCCACAAACTTCTACACAACCCACTCCTCCCATGCAACCCCCTCTCCTTTGGCTAGTCACGATCGCTCTCTGCGATGAGACCCGGAAGCTCCTCCGTCCATTTCGTACATTGTTTTTGTATATAATATCATTGTATAATACTGTTGAGAGGGCCCTGACAATACCTGAGTGGGCCCCTACTGAGTTTGGGCACCAAATCAGCCGCTTCCCCTATAGTTACGCCCTTGGCCAGAGGTGTAACTTGACCAGCATGCACTTTCTATAACGCTGGGTTCACACCAGCGCGTCCCGCTCGCGCGCACGACGTGTGATCTTTACTTCTATTTTCGCATTGCGAAAATTAAAGTAAAATTGCGTGTCGAGCGCGCGTTGCGCTATATATCCCTATGGGGACGCGCAACGCTACGCCCCAAAGAAGATCCTGTACTTCTTTGGGCGTAGAGTGTTTTACAGCTCTTTCAAACGCGCTGTAAAACGCTCAGGTGAGAACCATGCCCATAGGGAAACATGGTTTTTCACCTGTTGAGCGTTTTACAGCGCATTTCAACGCACTGTAAAACACCCAAGTGTGAACCCAGCGTAATACCAGTGTCTTCTTATGCGGCACAAGGGTCTTTGGGCCCCTCAGGCTCCTGGGCCCGTTAGCAACTGCTACCTCTGCACCCCATATAGCTACGCCCTGGCGTTATTCATATATATACACTAACCTAAAGAATTATTAGGAACACCTGTTCTATTTCTCATTAATGCAATTATCTAGTCAACCAATCACATGGCAGTTGCTTCAATGCATTTAGGGGTGTGGTCCTGGTCCAGACAATCTCCTGAAATCAGAATGGGAAAGAAAGGTGATTTAAGCAATTTTGAGCGTGGCATGGTTGTTGGTGCCAGACGGGCCGGTCTGAGTATTTCACAATCTGCTCAGTTACTGGGATTTTCACGCACAACCATTTCTAGGGTTTACAAAGAATGGTGTGAAAAGGAAAAACATCCAGTATGCGGCAGTCCTGTGGGCGAAAATGCCTTGTTGATGCTAGAGGTCAGAGGAGAATGGGCCGACTGATTCAAGCTGATAGAAGAGCAACGTTGACTGAAATAGCCACTCGTTACAACCGAGGTATGCAGCAAAGCATTTGTGAAGCCACAACACGCACAACCTTGAGGCGGATGGGCTACAACAGCAGAAGACCCCACCGGGTACCACTCATCTCCACTACAAATAGGAAAAAGAGGCTACAATTTGCACAAGCTCACCAAAATTGGACTGTTGAAGACTGGAAAAATGTTGCCTGGCCTGATGAGTCTCGATTTCTGTTGAGACATTCAAATCGTAGAGTCCGAATTTGGCGTAAATAGAACGAGATCATGTATCCATCATGCCTTGTTACCACTGTGCAGGCTGGTGGTGGTGGTGTAATGGTGTGGGGATGTTTTCTGGGCACACTTTAGGCCTCTTAGTGCCAATTAGCCATAGTTTAAATGCCACGGGCTACCTGAGCATTGCTTCTGACCATGTCCATCCCTTCATGACCACCATGTACCCATCCTCTGATGGCCAGCAGGATAATGAACATGTCACAAAGCTCGATTCATTTCAAATTGGTTTCTTGAACATGACAATGAGTTCACTGTACTAAAATGGCCCCCACAGTCACCAGATCTCAACCCAATAGAGCATCTTTGGGATGTGGTGGAACGGGAGCTTCGTGCCCTGGATGTGCATCCCTCAAATCTCCATCAACTGCAAGATGCTATCCTATCAATATGGGCCAACATTTCTAAAGAATGCTATCAGCACCTTGTGGAATCAATGCCACGTAGAATTAAGGCTCCATTCACACGACCGTATGTTGTCCGCAAAAAAACGGATCCGTGTCCGCAAAAAAACGGATTGCATTCCGTTTTTGCGGACACGATCCGTTCTTTTGCGGACAACATACGGTCGTGTGAATGGAGCCTACTGTGCCTACTACTGTCTGTCCTGATCCAGATGAGACTGACCCTAGACTGAAGAGGCCCTACAACTAAGTTATAAAATTACACCGTAACATAACATTAGAAAAAACGAAATCACAAGTTATAACGGTTAATAAACTATTTATAAATAACATTATTGAAAAAATAAGTACAATAGGCCTCTATGGCAATTTTTTTTAGCCGGGCCAGCAGCTCCCTCATCTTGGCCATTTCACGGAGATGCCTCCTATCCATCTCCTGCATCTTTCGAAACAGCCGCCGCTGCTGCTTGGCCAACTCCTCCATCTCTCTCCTGTACTCCCGCTCCATCCTGGCCATTTGGCGGACACACTTGTTCACAACTGTAAAAATAAATAAATAAACAAACAATTACTGCAATTCAGGTTACAAGACAATTAGTGCTTAGTGTGGAGTATGAGTTTAAAAACCACCTATTTAAATCTTAACTCAGTAGCTATAGATTTTTATGTTACTAATATTTTGGTTTACTTTGTGAGAGTTTGGGTATGGCATAATGTTATTTGGTTTGTTAATACTTTTTTGGTAGTTTACAGAGTTTGGTTGCAATTATATTGTTTTCTATTACTGTAGTTTCTGTTTTCCCCTCATTGTTGGCATTTTAACCACTTAACGGCCAGCCCACAATAGTACGTCATAGTGGGACATGACTTGATGCACAGGGACAGTGGCGCACCCAAGGGGTGGTCCAACAGGCCTGGACCCCCTAGAACCATTAAATTTTTATTTTATTTTTTATCCTCCAGGGCCGCTATCGACCGCCGTAGGCGGCACGGCCCTGGTTCTAATTAGGCTGCAGCGGGCACGGGAGCGCATCGTTCACTGCCCCGCCGCCTATCACCACTATAGGCTTCAGGCCTATGTGCTGGTAGAAGCCCAGCAAATAAATGGATGGCAGTATGGGGCAAATTAATTAATATGGGGCATCTGGTGGCACTATAGGAACATTATTTGGGGGCATTATTGGGCAGTGGAGAACTATGGGGTCATTTACTGGGGCACTATATAGGGGTATTTTATACTGGCATACATTATGGGGACATTAGCTGAACTGTGGGCACTAAGCAGGGTTATTTGATTTATTGTTATATTATAAGGAAAAGTATTACTACTACATTATGGTGAGCTTTACTACTGCTACTGGGGGCTGAAGGGAGCATGATTACTAGGATCTGGGGAGGGAGGAGGCGGAGGAGCTCTCTGTACCCCCACCCGGACCTACACTCCGTTAAAATCGCGCAGCTTCTCCTCCTCCACTCCTCTTTTAACATGAGGGGACAGTGTGAGTGTAAGTACAGGAGCTTTATGTCGGGGCCCTGAATACTGAGTAAAGTGCGTCTATGTAGGATGAGGGTAAGACTCTTACCTTCATCCTCAACAATATAATTTCAGCTGTACATTGTTTGTTGGGAGTGGCCTATTATATGTAGGAGGGGCTGATAACAATTGCCGTAGCTTTTTTATTCCGACCCCACTATACAAAATTCCTGGGTGCTCCCTTAACAGGGACGTACTATTGCAGACCAACAAAAACCGTCCCCAGGCATAATCGCTTTGGAAATGAGGTGCAAAACCTGCTTAGCTAAACGGGCAGCCATGTTAACTAAGGTCTGCTATTGTTCAGGGATCGTGTGATATTTTTGAATATGTTTTGTGTACCGATTTATATTGGTGTGTGCACATATTTACCCTCCTGGTGAGGCGTGTATACGACCTCTTCCTCCTCCTCTTCAGGATGTGGGGGCGATTCTGGTGGCTGGGACGGTCCAGCCTCCTCCTCAACCTCGACCTCCACAATATTGAGGTCAGCACTCGCCTCCTCCATTGTCACCACTTCCGGTGGTGGATGGGCCGCTGTGAGGGTGGAGGGTCCTGGCTGTTCCTCCGTCTCCTCCTCCTCCGTGGACACCTCAATGTCCTCCGCTTTTCTTTGCGGTGGCGGACAGAGGGGACGGTTTTACCTGTAATAATCACAAATTGTTAAAAATGTAAACAAACAACTCAAGAATCATAAAAATGTAAAAGATCCATACATTTCTATATGGAGGCATCTGCAATCCAATGGTTGATTTGCCTCATTTTGTAGGGAACTGACATTCTTAAAACCTGTGTTACAGATGGTAAAACCGGCCTAAGTTACCAATAACGCGCATGTGCCAAGGTCAGCGCTAATCGTGGCCGTGCAGGAGTTGATGTGCCAGTATCTGTGATATATGCGGGAGAATGCAGCCTGTGTCCGTACATCAGTAACGGCCGTACCCCTGCCGCTGAATTAAGGTCATGCGCCCGCCTGATCATAGCGATGTACATGTAGGGTGCTGGGCATTAAGTGACGTTCTGTTGCACCGTACATGTACTGGGGGCTGGAAGGGATGAAATACGGATGTAGTAGAGTTAACACACATGCTTTATGAGCCATGTTATGTAAACTAGATGCGTTTAGCTTTTTTTTACAATGGCTTTTGTTTATAGATAACGCGATGAGTTATGAAATTCCTATTAAGAGTTTGTGTGTTAACACTGTTAACCCAGCTCCATCTGTACGGATTAGAGCATCACTGACTAGATACATTACATAGAGGTGTAGAGAGATATATAAAAGTCATGTAAGCAATGTACCTGGGCACAGTACAGCACTCCGCTCTCTGATGCGCTCTGGGTGGTGCCTCTTGAGGTCGCACCACTTTTTTGGATGGCCTCCTTAACTGGCATGTGGCCAAACCTCTCCTCCATCTCCTTCTGGAGGGACAGGATTATGGCGGTCTTCTCCGCATGCTTGCGGGTCAGGCCGTAACCCTTCTCCAACATTGTCTGCAGGATAAAGATGCAAACATATAATCAACATTTTTAGTATACTATTTTTAATTTTTTTTAATTTACTTCTAAGATCTGTTTGCACTGGGATTGTATGTGTATGGGGTCTACACAACAAGTAATATATTGCTTTAGGAAACCAAAAGAAAAAAAAAGAAGGAAGGAAGGAAGGGAAATAAAAAAAATAAAAAAATCGTATCCTGGTAAATATTCGAATACTCGAATATTTTACAACAGTAGATCTACACATAAATATTTTTCTGTAGATAAAGTGTTAAAAAATAATGTTCAGAATCAGATATGCGTGCAATATGTAATACAATCATGTGATGTAATAAACATTAAACATGTTACTATACTTACATTGATTATATAATCTTCCTCCTCTTCGGTAAGCGAATTTCGCCCCATCTCGATCCGATCTCGATTCGATTTTTCACAAGTCAGCACCAGTCGCGAAACCGAAAGTAAAACGTCACGTGACACGATTGTCACATGATCGCGTGCATACGCGATTATTCCTTGTGATTCGTCAATTCGTGGTAAGTATTGTAATTTATTTTTAAACTTTGAACACAGCTCTAGGTTGGAATCGCAATGCGAAAATATTTAATTGCATTGCGCTTCTAACTTAGAGTGAACTTTCTATTCGATTTAACGAATATGGAGAATATAGGGCTATATTCGTCATCTTCGTTAATTCTAGATAACTTATCGCATATCGAATTTAATGCGATAATATTACTTTGCCTTTTTTAACTAGAATAATGCTATTCTATTTATTTAAAAAAGGGCAAAGTAATATTATCGTATAGCGAATCTAATGCGATAATATTACTTTGCCTTTTTAAAAAAATAAATAGAATAGTATTAGTATTATTCTATTTAAAAAAAAAAAGCAATGTAATATTATCGCATAGCGAATTTACCTGCCGTTTATTTAGTCCACTGCTAAAATTAGCGAAGTCGACGAATATGGAGCTAAAACGAAGATGGAGATTATTTCGTTATCTTCGTTTTGAGGAAAATGACGAATACCGTATTTTTCGCCCTATAAGACGCACCGGCCCATAAGACGCACCTAGGTTTTTGGCTAGAGAAATAAGAAAAAAAATATTTTTTACCAAAAGGTGTGGTTTTGGTGGGTTTTGAACGAATGCTGGTCTGTACATGACACTATTATGGTGGATCTATATATGACGCACTGTTATGGGGGATCTGTGGATGGCACTGTTATGGGGGATCTGTGGATGACACTGTTATGGGGGATCTGTGGATGGCACTGTTATGGGGGATCTGTGGATGGCACTGTTATGGGGGGAGCTGTGGATGGCACTGTTATGGGTGGATCTGTGGATGGCACTGTTATGGGGAGGTGTGGATGGCACCGTTATGGTGGGGAGCTGTGGATGGCATTGATATGGGGAGAGGGATCTGTGGATGGCACTGTTATGGGGGGGAGCTGTGGATGGCATTGATATGGGGAGAGGGATCTGTGGATGGCACTGTTATGGGGGATCTGTGGATGACACTGCTATAATATGTGTCATCCACAGATCCCCGTATAACAATGTCCCCTAATACATCGGGCCCTGCTGCTCTGTATAGCATTTCTAAACAGCAATGCTTAAGTTCTTAATAGGTTTAACTAAAGCTGTGATCTCTCATTTATTATAACTTACAAGAAATCCTCCGTAGCAGGCAGAGCGGCTGGCTGGGTTACGTCACTCACTGGCGTTGCACGCCTGCTCCGCCTGCTTCATTCATAAAGTGGGCGGAGCAGGCATGCAACGTCAGTGAGTGACGTAACCCAGCCAGCCGCTCTGCCTGCTACGGAGGATTTCTTGTAAGTTATAATAAACGAGAGATCGCAGCTTTAGTTAAATCTATTAGGAACTTAAGCATTGCTGTTTAGAAATACTATGCAGAGCAGCAGGGCCCAGTGTAAGTACAGTGACTGCACTGGGCCCGCCGTAAGTTGCCGGCCTCCAGCCCCTCCTCCTTCCCCGCTCATACATCGCAGCCTGCGATGCTGGAGCACCGCAGGCTACGATGTAAATTGTCAGCATTCGCCCCATAAGACGCAGGGGCATTTTTCCCCCACTTTTGGGAGAAAAAAAGTGCGTCTTATGGGGCGAAAAATACGGTACATTCGTCATATTCATCATCTTCGCTAATTCTAGATATCAAACCAATATCGGCAAGTTGCCTTGTTAAAAAAAATAAAGAATCGCAATACGATTATTTAAATCGCAGAAAAATCGCGATAACTAGAATAATAACGAATATTCGATTTCGACGAATATGAGACGAATATTCTAGCGAATATTCGCGAATTTCGTCGAAATCGAATATGGCACCTCCCGCTCATCACTAATATCTAACAGGTCAATAGTAGGTTATTGAGATACAGAACATAAGAGTACAGTATATACAGCATTACTACTGCAGAAGCACCTCATCATGTCTGTCAGTCTCTGTGTAGAAGCAAATCTAACATTGTTTTCTCTGTCTCTCCTGGACATGTTGTGTTTATAATTTATTTTTAACGGTTAACTTTATTGACAACATAATGACAACATTACCCAGAGAGAGATGTTAGCCCAGTGGTCTGTGGCGGCGCTGCTGCCCCTACCCGCGGGCACAGGTGCCGGGCTCCCTCGTTCCTTCCTGCTGCCATGCGCCGTGCTGACAAATGCGGGCAGCAGGTAGCTTAACTGTTGCATCTGTGCTCTATTCCAGAGTTAATTCCTGCTGTAGACCTGTACTGTTGTTAGGGCTTGCATGGGTGTGTCTCTCCCCACTTGTGAGGCAGCACATACACTCCCTCTGTCTCACCAGCCTATGGCTGGATTGCAGGAAGTATTCAAAGGCGCTTCTTGCAACAGGATGCCTGATCAATTCATGGTCACTAGCTTGTCTAGTTCCAAGTGTGAAGGTGTTTTTCAAGTTCTGCTTTGCTGTGTACCGGGCCCTGCTTTTGGAATTATCGGATTTTGCCTTTTTGCTGCCTGCCTCTGACCTCGGACTTCATTTACGGGCCTTGCTTGTTTGCCGCCTGCCCTGACCCCGGACTTCCTAACCACATACTTCCCCTCTGTGCTTGCACAGGTATCTCTGACCCCCTGGTCAGCTGCCACTGACTCGGGACTGCTCTGGCAACTACTCTAACAGCCCAAGCCTATCCTCACCATCAGAGGTTTTAGTGAAGACCAGGTAGTTGCTTAGTCATGCCCCTCCAGAGTATAGCCAGTCAGTGTTACAGTGGGTCCACACCCGCTTACATAACAGTTTGCTCAGGCCATGATCTGAACCCTCCCAGTCTCACTGAGTTACACCATGAGTTGGCCCAACTGCGTGAGCGCCAGGATCAAATCCCGTCCTATTTACATGAATGCAAATGTAAATATGCGTCTAAATGACCCGACGTCTGCTAACCCAGCATCATCGGGTCCCTCTGCCATCTTCCTATGTACAAGGATCTGGAACTCGTCTTTCAGCTCCTTCACGCTTCAATGGTGACCCTAAGTAGTGCCGGGGGTTCATAAATCAATGCACCCTTCATTTTGAACTCTTGCCTCACCAATTTGCCCCGGACCGAGCCAAAGTGGCTTTTCATATGTCACGTCTTACTGGAGAGGCATTGGCCTGGATCAACCCTCTCTGGGAAAGAAATGAAGCCTTCTGCAGGGTGTTCGACGAGTCAGGACGCACCACCTCAGCTGCATCCTCTATACTGCAGTTGGTCAAGGAAGCCAATCCATGGGCCAGTATGCAGTCCAGTTCCACAGGCTGGCCTCTGAACTAGGCTAGAATATTGAGGAACTTGTGGCTGCCTTTTGGGAAGGTCTCTGTGGGGAAAATTAAGGACGAGCTGGGCGGACGGGATATTCCTTCTACCTTGGATGATCTCATCTCCCTGGCTACTCGAATTGATTTGCGGTTCCAGGAATGTGCCAGAGAGGTGGCACGTGAGGGGAGACCTTTTCTCCTGGTGTCTTCCCTTCAGCAAGCTCCTACCCCTCAGCCTTCCATGTTTTCTGTAGCTCCAGAGCCCATGAAGGTCGACCGAGTCAGGCCGTGCTAATAGACTTTGTTTCTATGGTGGTGGTTCTGATCATTTTCTCTGTGCTTCTCCCCTGAAGCCGGGAAACTCCCAAGCCTAGGGTCTGATGGAGAGGTGGCCCTAGGTTAAGATAATTCCTCTCTAACCCTGACTCTGCTGGCAACTTTGTCGTTTGGAGATAATCGGTTCACGGAGATGGCTCTTTTAGATTCCGGATCGGCAGGAAACTTCCTGCAGCAAGCCATAGTGGATTGATATCGTATTCCAGTCCGATGCCTGCAGAAACCATTGATGGTGTCATCTGTCGATGGAGGGGCTATATCTGAGTCCGTACAATTTTCTACTGAACCTGTGAAACTACAGGTGGGAGCTCTCCATGCGGAAGAGATTTTGTTCTTGATTCTTCCAAGTCCGTCTCATCCTTTCCTTTCGGGGCTACCATGGCTCCGTATCCACAAAACCTGTTCTTGATTGGAAGCCCGGAGAGGTGCTTAGTTGGGGACAGACCTGCCTTGGAAAATGTCTTTTTCCTGTTCAGCCTGCTCGGTTACCCCAGGTACCACCAAATCTTGAAGATCTGCCTGCAGCATATCACGCCTATGCCGACATCTTCGATAAGAAGAAGGCTGAGATGTTACCTCCACACAGGCCCTATGATTGTCCTATTGACCTGGTTCCTGGTTCTTTACCTCCCGGTATTTATCCCCTCTCGCCAGCAGAGACACAAGCCATGTCTGATTATATTAAAGAAAATCTAGAAATCATCTTCTCCGGCTGGCGCTGGCTTCTTCTTTGTGAATAAAAAAGACGGTTCTCTCCAGCCATACATCAATTATAGGGGCCTAAATAAGATCACATGGTGATGGTGGTTGAGAAAGGCTGGACGAGCCGAAACGCGTCCTACAAATATTTCACTATACCCTTTGATGGAATAAATATACACCGTTCAGAAGAAACCGTTGCTGGGATTTTCCTTTTTCTAAATAAGATCACAGTCAAGAACAAATACCCTCTTCCCCTTATTCCATGGTTGTTTGACAGTCTCATAGGAGCTAAGTCTCCAACTTAGATCTGCGTGGGGCCTACAACTTGATGCTAATTCATCAAAGGGATGAGTGAAAGACCACCTTTAACACCCAAGATGGTCACTATGAATATCTGGTGATTCCCTTCGGGCTAAGCAATGCCCCAGCAGTATTTAAAGAATTCGTCAATGATATCTTTAGAGACTTACTCTATTCCAGTGTTGTGGTCTATCTTGACGATATTCTAATCTTCTCTCCTGATTTGGCTACTCACCAGAGGTTCGTCTGGTTCTTCAAAGGCTAAGAGAGAATAATCTGTATCCTGAGAACCTTCTGGTTTAAAGGCAATTCAACGTTTCCTGTGGTTCGCCAACTACTACTGCCAGTTTGTGCCACACTTCTCTTCTTTGAAAACTCCCATCTAAGCCTTGATGTGGAAAGGGGCGAATTTCAAGCCTTGAAGCAGGCCTTCTCTACGGCTCCAGTACTCCATTGTCCTGATGCCAGTAAGCAATTTTTTCTGGGACCCGGTCATCCTTTGGTGATCTATAGCGACCACAAGAACTTCACCTATCTACAGTCTGCACAGAGACTTAATCCTCAACAAGCTAGATGGTCCCTGTTCTTTACCCGTTTTGATTTTGTTCTTTACATTTGTGCTGCAGATACGAACATCAAAGCAGATGCTCTCTTGAGATCCTTTGATTCTACAGATCAGGAGGAGGAGCCCCAATATATCATTGATCCCGCTAAAATCTCGGCCTGTCCTGTCAAGTTATCTGAAATTCCTTTTGGAAAGACCTTTTCAGAAAGCAGGTCTTACTATGGGGCCATTCATCTAAAGTGGCGTCTCATGCTGGTCAGCGAAAGACCTTCAGATTCATTGTGCAGCGGTACTGGTGGCCGTCCATGTGACAAGACAGACAAGAATTTGTCACTGCTTGTCAGTCCTGTGCGCAAAATAAGACTTCCAAACAATGTCCAGCTGGCCTTCTGCTTCCTCTTCCTGTTCCTGAGGTTCCCTGGCAACAAATTGCCATGGACTTGATTACTTCCTCTGGTTGTTCTGTGATTTGGGTAGTGGTAGACCGCTTCTCTAAAATGGCGCATTTCGTTCCGCTGCCTGGACACCCTTCTGCTCCCCAACTGGCCAAGAAATTTATCAAGCACATTTTCCATCTCTATGATTTCCCACTCCGTATTGTGTCCGATAAAGGCGTACAGTTCACGTCAAAATTCTGGAGAGCTCTCTGCAAGCTACTGAATGTATCCCTGAACTTCTCTTCAGCGTATCATCCACAGTCCAATGGTCAAGTGGAGCGTGTCAACCAAATTCTTACAAATTTTTTGTACCACTCCACTAATATTCATCACGACAACTGGGTTGAACTATTGTCCTGAGCTTTCGTACAACAATCATGTCAGCGAGTCTTCCAAGAAATCACAATTTTTTGTTGTTTATGGTCAACAACAGAGATGCGCGAATCGAAGGTGACGAAGTGGAATTCGTTACGAAATTCAGGAAAAATTAGATTCGCAACAAATGCTAATTTCCTCGCACTTTGTGGTAACGAATAGCAATTTTTCCTAAAATGGAGGCTACAAGTGTGAGAACATTGGGCAAGGAACTCTGGGAAGGCGGGATGACCCATAATGCCAATCATGCATCCAATCAGCAGCCAGACAGCCCTGTGAAGTCAAAGCCCTATAAGTACGGACGCCATCTTGATTTCACATATTTTCCAGCCTTCTGAGTGCAGGGACAGACGTGAGAAGGCACTAGGGACAGCAATAGGAAAAACTTCATTGTGAAAAAAAAACTGAAAAAACTATTTATAAGTGAAGGGAAAGGATATGGAAGAATCATTTCACAGCATCTTAGTGCAGGGAGAGACGTCACAAGGAGCTAGGGACAGTTCTAGAAAAGTGATTTACAAGTGCAGGGACAGATTATTTGTTGATCCAAATAGCCATTATAAAGCAATTTGTTCTTGTTATTGGGGTGCAAGTGTTATGTTGAAAAGCCTTTAGTGGCCTATTTCAGTACAAAATGAAAAATATGTTCTCAGTTCACTTCTGCAGCTCTATGTGTTGAAAGCGTTTAGTGGCCTATTTCAGTACAGAAAGAAAAGTATATACGCACTTTACTGTTGCAGTTATTCTTGGTGAAAGCATTTAGTGGCCTATTTCAGTACAAAAAGAAAAAAATGTTCTCAGTTCACTTCTGCAGCTCTATGTGTTGAAAGCATTTAGTGGCCTATTTCAGTACAAAAAGAAAAATATATACGCACTTCACTGTTGCATTTATTTGTGGTGAAAGCATTTAGTGGCCTATTTCTGTACAGAAAGAAAAATATATACGCATTTTACTGTTGCAGTTATTTGTGGTGAAAGCGTTTAGTGGCCTATTTCAGTACAGAAAGAAAAATAGATTCTCAGTTCACTTCTTCAGTTATATGTATTGAAAGCATTTAGTGGCCTATTTCAGTACAAAAAGAAAAATATATACGCACTTCACTGTTGCAGTTATTTGTGGTGAAAGCATTTAGTGGCCTATTTCAGTACAAAAAGAAAAATATATTAGTCGCTTTTAGGGGCATTTTAATTTGCTTTTTATTCATTTAGTTCAGCTAAAAGTTTGTCAGACAGAGAAGTGATTGCTTAACTCTGTCATCCACTTCATCCCAAGTGACATCAGACACCCCCAGCCAACAGTCGGTGGGTTCGTCAGACAGGTGCCCTCACCTTTCCTCAACCCAACTCTGTCCTTTGCTGTTCACTCAGCCACAGACGTATTGTAATCTGTGGGCTCAGCTCCACTATACAGTGAGGACGAGTTACTAGAGGACTGTCAGCAGCTACTGCCCAGCCAAGATCTGGAGGAGACATTCGCCGCTTCCTCCGCTAGGCAAGTAGTGATAAGGAGAACGGCACGGGAGGTGATGTTGCGAGTGGTCAGGCTCCTGACCCAGAGACCGTTAAGGAGGACATCAGTGACGTGCAGACAATACTCGATGATGATGAAGCCGATCGGACTTAGGAGTCGGGTACAGAAAGGGGCGTCATCATCATCAGGAGAAATGGGTGGAAGCTTGCCCATGAGACAGCCTCTGAGCCAGCAAGGTGGAAGCATGGCTGGGAGTCAGCAGGGTGGCAGCAATGTTGGCACTACGGCACTGCGTCAACATATGCAGCGTCGCCATACAGTGGCCTGGGAGAACCGTGGCTCCGATGTGGTGGTCCAGCCTGCCGCAGAAACCGCTGCATCACCCAGTGGCACGCACCTGGTTTCAGCCAGTCAAGGCTCCACCACCTCAGCCGAAGGGAGCTGTCGGTCATTCCTATATTCTGCTGGTCCAGATGCTCCTGCTCCTCCTCCTCATACTTCTGGTCAGTCATTCTGTCAGCAATCAATCACCAAAGTGATTGCCAAGAGACAGCAGTATGCGTGCAATCATCCAATGGCACATAAGTTGAATGTGCTCCTGTCCAAGCTGCTGGTGCTGCAATCCCTCCCTTTCCAATTGGTGGACTCTGCACCTTTCAAAGAACTGATGACTTGTGCCGAGCCGAGGTGGAGAGTCCCAAGCCGTCATTTATTTGCGAATAAGGCAGTACCAGCCCTGCACAAATATGTAGAACAGAAGGTGCGCCAGTCCTTGAGCCTGTCGGTGTCTGCCAAAGTGCATGGCAGCACCGACATGTAGAGCTGTAACTATGGTCAGGAACAATACATGTCCTTTAGAGCCCACTGGGTGAATGTGATTCCTGCACAGCCACACCAGCAACTTGGCCAAGTCACGCTGCTTCCGCCTCCACGTTATCACGCCATTGATCCTGCGACAATGCCCCCCTCTGCCTCCTCATCCGCCACCGCGTCCTCAGCCTCCACAGCAGGGACAAGTGACAGTGCCCCTCCAGCCTACCACATGTGCAGGGCACGGCAGTGTCACGCTGTTCTGCACCTGGTTTGCCTTGGCGAACAGAGTCACACAGGGGAGGAACTGCTCTGTGTGATTCATCAAGAAATTGAATCCTGGCTTTCTTCACGACAACTGAAAACCTGAACCATGGTGACCGACAACAGGAAGAACATGGTGTCGGTGCTGCGTCAAGGAAGGCTGAGCCATGAGCCCTGCATGGCACACGTGTTGAATCTGGTTTGTCAAGCGGTTCCTGAACTCTTCTACCCATCTGCAAGACATCCTAAAAATGGCCAGGCACTTTGCATGCACTTCAGCCACTCGTACACTGAAAAGCACACCCTCTTGAGCTGCAGCGGCAGAATAGCATCCCCCAACATCGGCTGATATGCGATGTTTACACCCTTTGGAATTCCACCCTCCATTTGTTGGAAAGACTATATGAATAGAGAAAGGGCATCAACGATTTCATTTTGATCCAAGCAGATAAGAGTACTCCCCTGTGTAACTTTGATGTCAGCCAGTGGCAGCTCATGCAGGACACCTGCCGTTTGCTAGGGCCCTTTGAGGATGCCACATTATTTGTCACTCGCCAAGAGTACGGGATAAATTATGTCATTCCACTGCTTCATGCCCTGGAACAGATGGTGGATGGTAACAATGGCTGGTCAGGGGACAGGAGACGTGGCACCTAGATCTCACGGCCACATGAGACCTGTGGGGGCTGAACTGGAAGAGGAGAAGGAGGGGGGGGGGACATTGGAGCACAGGCAATGTGAAGCAAAATGGGTGGTTTTTCTACTCTGACAGAAGCAGCCAGAGAAGCTACAGGGCGATGAGGAAGACGAGACAGAGGACCCAGACACACCCTAGCAGTATGCAGTGGAAATGGAGATAGGGAGTCCCTCCGAGTCACTTGCACAAATGGCCCGATGCAAGCTCATTTGCTTGCATAGTGACAGCCAAATTGTCATCATTCAGCAGAGGGATTACTTTTGGCTTTCCACCTTGTTGGATCCTCGCTACTGGACAAGAATGGGGGCCTTTTTTACACCCACTGAGATAGAGAACAATCTTAAATACTACAGAGACATCCTATGTAGTCAGTTGGCTGCTGCCTATCTGCGCCATCGTCCATCCTCTCGCAGGTCTTACTGGGGGGGCCCTCTGCGCTCAAGTTCCACTGCCATGGCTGCTGGGGATTGGTGGGGTGGCAGGAGCAGCACCAGCTCCATCAGCAGCAGCCTGAGTCTACAGTCGCTGATGAGCAGCTTTCTTCCCAGTGAAGAAACTACTCACCAGCAGCAGCAGGTAGACCTGGAGCAGGACCTGAACCAGCAGGTGGTGGTATACTTGGACAGCACCCTGCCACCCCAAGTTGAAGATCCGCTGGACTACTGGGCAGCCAAGCTGGATTTGTGGCCGCAACTGGGTGAGTTTGCCCTATAAAAGCTGTCTTGCCCGGCCAGTAGTGTGGCTTCAGAGCGGGTGTTTAGTGCAGCGGGGGCCATAGTTACCCCAAGAAGAACCCGCCTGTCCACCCAAAATGTGCAGAGACTGACTTTTGTCAAGATGAATCAGGCCTGGATCAGCCAGAATTTCCACGCACCAATGCCTGATGCATCTGATTAGATCATCCATGCCGCCTCACCCAAACCTTGACAAAAAAGACCAGTTTCTTCTGGCTACCTGCCTTAGCTACTACTCTATGTTGCCACCCGCTTGATGCCACACTTCTAATGCCAAGTGCTTCTTCTTTCACCCACTTTCGTCAGTGGGTACTGGTATTGCCACCCACCTCCCCACTCTGTAACGGGTCACTTTGTGGTCTCCTGATGCTGCTGCTGCCATCTCCACACTATGTTACCTTGCCACTCTGTGGTCTCCTCCTGATGCTGCTGCTGCCGCCACCCCCAGGCTCTGTGGCCTCCTCATACTGCTGCCAACTCCAGACTCTGTCATTGTGCCACTCGGTGGCCTCCTCATACTGCTGCCCCTCCAGACTCTGTCATTGTGCCACTCAGTGGCCTCCTCATACTGCTGCCACCTCCAGACTTTGTCATTGTGCCACTTGGTGGCCTTCTCCTGATGCTGCTGCCACCTCCAGGCTCTGTCATTGGGCCGCTCTGTGGTCTCCTCATGCTGCTTCCACCTCACCACTATGTCATAGGGCCACTCTGTGGTCTCCTCATGCTGCTACCACCCTGCACTATGTCACTGGGCCACCCTGTGGTCTCCTCATGCTGCTCCTACCTCAACACTATGTCATTGGGCCACTCTGTGGACTTCTCATGCTGTTTCCACTCTCCCCACTCCATAACTGGGCCACTATTTTGCCTTTTTGGCCTGGTTGACATCATCATTTATTTAATCCTTCTTTTGATCTGTCAGAAGGAAGGAAAAATGAGACGCACAATGGATCCTGTCTATGTAGCAGCTGTAAGGCCTGTATGGTCCCATCAGAATTGGGTTATGATTTGGTAGCCAAAAGCAGAAGTGGGTACAAAACACAGAAGACATGCAAATATTCCATTCAAGTGTTATCTCTGTTTTAGATCCACTACTGTTTTATTTGGCATTAGCAATTCTGATGGATTATTGAGCAAATGCGGATGCTCCATATAGAGGATCCGTTTTTTGTGGGTGTTTGTTTTGACGGATTAGAGGAAGGGCAGGATAATCAGTGACGTCAACACAAACTTACTGCTGATACCCTCTCCACTCTGGCGGGGGGAAATGGGGGGGGCGCTACTTGTATAAGCGTTTAATAGAACAGATTCTGTAGACATCTGTAACGGAACACCTGGCACCCCGACTAGGCAGCTTCCGCTGACGGATGCTCCTAGTGCTTACCGAGGGCTCCAAGCACTAAACCAGACAATATGACCACCACAGACCCCACGAACCGCCGCAGCTTGGTTGGGCTCTTGCCGTCCTCCACCCACAATGGTCCCAAGCCCGGGCTTCAGCTTCCAGTGGGTGAACCTCTTCCAAATCCGGAGAGCAGGAACAAGCTCTTGCAAGAGCTTATACTCAGGGGAGTATTGTGATATAGCAATCCCCAAGATTGTAGTTATCCCATCCCCCAATCATGAGCCAAGGCTTCATAAATGGATAAAGCAGAACTCTTTATTTGGGGTACATGTCAGCCTTTCATGCAGGTCTTCCAACAAGGGACACTCCCCCTCGGGACCTTGTTGAAGACTGAGATAGTTTTTACAATAGCCAATCACATACATTTACAATATTGAAACACTCCCAGTAATTGTACACAATCAACAACACAATGGCATTGCCTGTGACATAATCAACAACACAATGGCATTGCCTGTGATATTTTTAACACACACAATGGACTAACTTAATCACTCACAGGCAGCAAACACACATTTTCCCCAAAAACACAGAAAACACCCCAAAACACCACATATCTCCATAAAAGTCACATCCCCTAATAGCCTCGATCTGGGTGAACAACCTATCCAAAAATAACCTGGATCAGTTCCGGGGTTCAGGAATTTCCTGGAAGTCTTTTTTTTACCCGACCGTGCACATGGTCCCATGTCCAAAATAGTTCCAGTTAAAAGTCCAAGGGGCAGAAATAGTGCCTTTAAAATCCAATATGCTCAAATAGTGTCCCAGGGGCCATAGTCACAGGGCAAGAGGCTGGCAAGCAGGCCTCTCCAACTCCCAGTGACGAAGGTGCTTTCGTCACAACATCTATGTGGAATTAGCTGACAAGGGTGTAAAAGGAGTGCGATTCGTCTTGATGCTAACATCGACCTGTAAGGTTGAGTTCATACTTGAGTTATTTGGTCAGTTTTAGCCCTGTGACTGCCCAAATAAGTGAAGTGTGTAGTGATTCTAAGAGCGACGCCTGTCATACTGACTCACAGTATTATTTCACTAACACAGCAGACTACCTTTGTGTGTTACTGCAAAGTGCAGTGTTCTACACCACTATAAAGGCTCTCTGCAGCCCGAAAATATCAGTTTTTTTAACGAGATTCGCCGCAAATAAATTCGGATTGAAGCTAATTTTTCCAGGAGATTCGTTGAACCAGCCGAATCGAATTTTTTAAAAATTCGCTCATCTCTAGTCAACAACCTAATATCCCACTCCTGGTGTCTTCTACTTCTTGTATCCCTGCTGCAAATGCAACTTCAAGAGAGTTCTCTAAAATCTGGAACCAGATCAGAGGAGCTCTGAAAGAGGCTTCTGTGTGCATGAAGGAGGCTGCTGATAAAAGATGTAGAGAATAGATTCTCCTAAATTCCGTCTTGGTGATAAAGTGTGGCTTGCCTCCAAATACATCAGGTTTAAAATACCCTCTTACAAATTGGGTCCACACTTCATCAGTCCATTTGAAATTCTTGAGCAAATTAATGATGTTTGTAACAAGCTTAGGCTGCCGGCCTCTCTCCGGGTACCAAATTCCTTCCACTTCTCCCTGCTGAAACCTGTCATCCTGAATCGTTTTTTCAAAAAACCTGTCTCAGCTCCTGTTGTGGTCAGTGATGAAAACGTCTAAAACACTGTTTCTTGTGGATTGGAAGGGGTTTGGTCCTGAGGAAAGATCTTGGGAACCTAGAGAGAACATCAATGCCCCTCTTTATTTTTTTCTGTCTAGGACCAAGCCGGAGGGGGGGGGGGGGCATGGGCACCGCCGGGCTCCCTCTTTTCCTCCTGCTGCCATGCGCCGTGCTGACAAACTCGGGCAGCAGGTAGCTTAACTGTTGTATCTGTGCTCCATGCCAGAGTTTACTTCCTGCTGGAAACCTGTACTGTTGTTAGGGCTTGCATGGGTGTGTCTCTCCCCACTTGTGAGGCGGCATTTACATGCCCTCTGTCTCACCAGCCTATGGCTGGATTGCAATAAGTATTTAAAGGCACCAGTGTGAAGGTGTTTGTCAAGTTTTGCTTTGATGTGTACTGGACGCTGCTTTTGGAATTATCGGATTTTGCCTGTTTGCCGCCTGCCTCTGACCTTGGACTTCGTTTATGGACCTTTCTTGTCTGCTGCCTGCCTCTGACCTTTGACTTTGTTTACGAACCTTGCCTGATCACCTCCAGCCCTGGCCCCGGACTTCCTGACCACGTACTTCCCCTTTGTGCTTGCACCGGTATCGTTGACCCTCTATTCAACTGCCACTGACTCGGGGACTGCTTTGGAGTAGCATCTGGCAACTACCCTAACGGCTCAAGCCTATCCCCACCATCAGAGGCTCTAGTGAAGACCAGGTAGTTGCTTAGTCATGCCCCTCCAGAGTATAGCCAGTCAGTGGTGCAGTGGGTCCACTCCCGCTTGCATAACAACAGACAGCCATTTTACAAATTAGCTGGAAACAGGCAACCATGTAAACACACATACATTGAAGTACTTGTAATAACCACAATGGTTTCCACCATTAGTCCTATGTAGTTATGTCATGGAAGTGAAAAAAAACTTTTTTTTTTTTTTTTGTTTACCAGACTCTGCTGAACAAATACGTTGTGTGCTGCATTTTTGTATCCTTTTTTTCAAACATATACATCAAACAGAGGTATAAAATGTGATGTGAACCCACCCTAAGGGCGCATTCACACGACCACACCGTGTTTTGCGTTCCACAAGCTGCGGGCACGCAAAACACGGATTCCGCCCGTGTTTGTTCCACAATTTGTGGAAAAGAACGAGCGGCCCATTATAAAAATGCCTATTCTTGTCCTACGGTGTGCTGTCCACATTGAAATGAATGGGTCCGCACCCTTTCCGAAAAATTGCGGAACGGGTGCAGACTCATTAATACGGTCTTGTGAATGAGCCCTAACACTGTTCCTTACTAAGTGTAAGTGGGGTGTCACATGACTGATGCCATATTCCAGTTAGACCATGGATACGTAACACAGGACTGACTGATTCATGGGCTAAACCATTCTACTGTGCAGATTGGGGTCAACAACTTGATATAAGAAAGGAATTTAACACTTAGAGGACCTTGCGATTCTCCATGTTTGTGTTTTCGTTTTTCACGCTCCACCTTCCCAGAGCCATACATTTTAAATTTTTCCATTTTAATGGCCTTATAAGGGCTTTTTTTTGTGGGACAAGCTGTACTTTCTAATGACACTATTTAATATTGCATATGATGTAGTGGGGAGCTGTACAAAAATTCCAAATGAGGTGGAATACTGAAAAAAAAATTAATATTTTCATTGCCATATTCTGACCCCTATAACTTTTTTGTGGTTATTTGTACAGAGCTGTATGAGGGCTCATGTTTGAGGGGCAATCTGTACATGTCAGTGATGCCATTTTGAAGTGTGTGTAACTTTTTGATCACTTTTTCTAAAAAAAAATTGAGAAGATGAAGTGACAAAATAATGGCAAATTGGCCATTGGAGTATAGATTTTATATTTTTAATTTCTTTGAACTATTTTTCTTAACTTTTTTACAGTCACTCTGGGTGACTATAACTGGAAATTATTAGATTGCCCACTGTGTTCAGCAAAGGATATATAGCAATCATAGATCTCACCATTTACTATATACCAATACAGTGCTACCACCTGCAAGCTTGTATTGGTATATTTCAGTAATAGTTACCTCAGCCGAGGAACGCTGTTACAGGCGCGGAAGCGGGCAGCTCCCTCATTTGCACCACTCAGATGCAATGGTCACATTTGTCCACAGCATCTGAGGGGTTAAATGTATGAGACCAGCTTTAGGGCTAATTGCATACATCCTGCCTGGGTCTCTGCTGTTTGCTATGGCGCTCGCTGCATGCTCGAGCGAGCACTAATTTTAAAGTAACGACTTCCGCCTCACATGTGTGGCAGAGGTTGCCAAGGGGTTAAGCAATTAAGTTTTAAATACATGTATATTAGAAAATTGTATCATTCTCTATTATATAAACAAACAAATAAAAAAATAAAAACTGGAATACCCTTTAAATACAGATAGGGACATGGAAAATTAAATATTAACTACATTTCTTTAAAAATATATTTCATACCAAAACTTGATTTATCTCCTATAGGACAAGCACCCTACTTGTTATGGCTCAGCAAACATAGCGTTTGAGCAAAGTGCCGTGATATAATACTGACAGTTTTGATGCAGTACAATACAGCATGTATTATATTGCATTTAAACAGGGATCAGACCCTTAAAAGTTAAAGTCCAATAATGGGACTAAAATAAAAAGTAAAAAAAAAAAATGTATATAAAGATAAACAGAACATGTGCTAAAAAAAATGCATCCCTTTACGCTAATCAAGCCATTTACAATTGAAAAAAATAAAATAAAAAAGAAAATAGACATATTAGGTATTGTCAAAGCCATAAGGACGAGCTCTGTCAAATTATCTCATGATCTATCCAGGCAAGCGAACAACATGCCAGAACAGCCAGAACATTTTTTGGTCACCTCACCCCCCAAATAATTATTATATCCAGAGATCAAAAAGTTATATGTATCCTAAAATGGTCACCTCATCCCACAAAAAACAAGCCCCTCCCACAACACCATCTCTGGAAAAAATGTAAAAAATATGGCTTTTTTAATGCTTGTATTATGTAAAATGGAAAAGAAAGACATATTTGGTATCGCTGCATCCATGAAAATAAATAAAAATTATCCCAGAACAGCCATTTTGGTTACCTTGCCATGAAAAAACCTTAATATCGAGTGACAAAAAATTGTATGTACCCCAAAATCATACCTATTTAGGCTACGTTCACATGACGACATTTATCGCACGACATAGGCACAACTTCACTGCAACATTTGTCGTGCGACATTTTGTCGCACTATTGTCGCGCAACAATTTTTATAATGGGAGTCTATGGTGTCGCATTGCGACATGCGACATGCTTCGACTGCGACGCGACAGTCGCAGAAAAACCCATCTTGAATGGATTTTTTGCGACTGTCGCGTCGCAGCATGTTACATGTCGCAATGCGACACCATAGACTCCCATTATAAAAATTGTCGCGCGACAATAGTGCGACAAAATGTTGCGCGACAAATGTCGCCGTGTGAACGAAGCCTAAAACGTCAACTCATTCCGCACACAAGACCATTGCCAGAAAATGTAAAAAAAAAAAAATGACTCTCCCAAAAATGGTGATGCAAAAACATGATTTTTTTAAATGCTCTGTGTAAAAGTAGCAAAACTTAAAAATACTGTATAAAATTGGTATCCCTGTAATAGTACTGACCAGCAGAGTAAAGTTAATAAGTAATTTTTCACACCACAATAACAAAACCCAAGACACAGCGGCAGAATTGATGCCTTTTCTTTATCCTGCTTCCTAAAATGTAACCAGATATGAGGAGTAGAGATGAGCGAACATTTAAAAAAAGTCCGTTGTTCGGGGTTCAAATCCCGTGCTGAGCCACGCCCCCTGCACTGATCACATGACAGTGACGTCACGCCAGGTCCTTCAGCTGTTCTACAGTTCGGGTTGGTGGCAGCCGCCCCTTATGGATTCCATATGCGCTATTGTGGAATCCATAACGGGATGCGCAATTAACCACCACCCGAACCCCGAACAACGGACTTTTTTTAAATGTTCGCTCATCTCTAATGAGGAGCTTTTACTCCTATTACTACTTGTGAAAATGAAACATTTGAGGCTAAAACCACATATAACTGAAATACAATGTCATTTTTAATTGAACCCCTTCAGTACCGAGCCACTTTTCATCTTAAATCCCAGGCCGATTACATTGTGATACATTGTACTCCATGACAGTGGTATATTTGAGTCAATATATATTTCAGCTTAATTTATAAAATAATCCAAAATTCACAATTTTCTAAATTTTAATTTCTCTACTTTTAAGATCCTGTTTATTTGTGCGATTCTGTGCGATTGGGGACACTTAACTCCGCTTTCCCTCTCCCCCCCCCCCCCCCGCCCTCTTGTCATCCCTAGTGCTGTTTCTGCTCCCTGTGAGATGCTGTGCTGTTCCCTGTAATTACTTGAAGCTTTCTGTCCACTATATGGAAAATTAATTATTAAGGGACAGAGGTGAACAAAGGTGGGAAGAAAAGTAAACTAGTGCTAAAGGGGAACTAGCGCTATAAAAAATAAAAAGGGGAGAGAAAGAAAGGGAGCAACAAGACAGAGGTGAAAAGGGTTAAGAGGAAAAAAAAAGAAAAGAAAGTGAGGAGGGAAAAAAAAAAGGGGGAGAAAATAAGTGACTAAGTTGCAAGGGGTAAAAACGGAGAGGGGGGAAGGAAAAAAAAAAAAAAGAGAAGAAGGAAAGAACAACAGAGGAGAGGATCAAAAGGAAAGGGGAAAAAAAGGAGAAAAGAAAAAAGAAAAAAAAAAGAAAAATATATATATATAAATAAATACAAAGAATTAAGAAAAAAAAAAAGGGAGAAGCCTTTAAATAATTCAAAATGGCTCCGAAGCGGCGATCAGTGGACACTTCCGGAACTAGGACAGGGGCAAAGGCCTCAGAGGGGAAAATTGACCAATTCTGGAAATCCCCAAATGAGAAGGACTGATCAAAGGGAAACCAGGTGTAAATCTTAAGTAAAATGTCATCATTCCCCAAGCAGAAGAACTTTCTGAAGATGGGCGATCAGAGGCAGACCCTGAGAAAGGGGAGGAAAGCTTGCTAATACCAACAGAAAATGAGCATGATCCCTTAGCTTTGGAAAAAAATTTGTGTGCCGTAAAAAATAACGGTATTTTAATGCAAGGGATGGCTACCCAATTGGGGTCAATGCAGAGCGACATATACTTAATAAGGGAAGATTTGGTTAAAATCCGAGACCGAGTTCTCAATATGGAGAAGACGGTCGACTCCCTTCAAACTGATGTTGACATGTTAAAATCAAAGACCCTGATCTTTGCTTCAGAAAACCATCGCTTACAAACTAGGCTTGAGGACTTGGAAAATAGATCAAGGCGATATAATATTCGTATAGTAGGATTTCCAGAAGGAGTTGAAGGTCCACAGTTGATTGAACAGCTTAAAGATGTGATATTTAATAGTTTGGGTGATGAACATTTCTCCTCTACGTTCCAAATAGAAAGAGCTCATCGTATTCCAGGGGGGAAACCTATCCCAGGGAAATTACCGCGAGCAATCCTAATGAAGCTGCTACTGTCCATGGATAGAGATACGATACTGAGAAGAGCTAGAGAATGTTCACCTATCGAATATCAGGGGACTAAACTGCTATTCTTTCCCGATTTTGCCCGGGAGACCCAAGAAAAAAGAAGAAGCTTTGTTGAGATTAAGAAACATTTGGCTGCTAAGGACATTAAATATTCTTTACAGTACCCAGCAAAGCTAAGAGTGATCTATAATGGGACTTCCCAGTTTTTTGAAAAACCGGAGCAAGCGCGAGAATGGATGGAGCGGATGGGCATCTGAAACTTTGTAGCTTGGTGATGGGGGGGGGGGGGTTAGCGGGGGGAGAACGGCCGGAAGATAGAGGTTTGCTGACCGGATCGGGCGGACCAGTGGATGGGGAGGGGAATGGGGGGGAGGGGAGGGACTTGCCTTGCAGGGTTGTTTTTTTTTTTTTTTGCTGTGATTAATGTCAGTCATAATTTTCTCTTGGAATGTTAGAGGTCTAGGGGAGAGGGTTAAGAGACAAGCCATCATGGATGCAATAAAAAGAGTCCTCCCTGCAATTATTTGTATAGTAGAAACCCATCTCACCAAGGAGACTGTGTCTCGTTTGACAGTGGGATGGCAAGTACAATCATATCACTCCACCCTTAGTAGTGCCTCAAGGGGTGTCTCGGTCCTAATCCATCACTCTGTAGATTTTACGTTAATAGAATCCTCCATAGACAATCAGGGGAGATTTATTTTTTTGTATGGTAGACTCTATGGACACAGCTACACTCTGGCCTTTTTTTATATGCCTCCACCATTTTCGGTTTATCCACTCAATCAATTATTATTATTTTTGGAAAAAAGACCAGAGTGTCGACTTGTCCTGATGGGAGATTTTAATGCTGTTATGGATCCTAAAAGGGACAGATTGACTTTGGATGCAGATTTGGGTAGGAATTTTGGTTCTTCCCCATTGGCCCAGTTCTGTTTGGAGGTGGGTTTGGTGGATATATGGGAACATCTTGGCGGAGGGAAGAGAGTGTACTCCTGTGTTAGCAGGGTGGTAAAGCAATGTCCAGAATTGATTTAGCGTTTACCAATGAGAGTAATCTGAACAACATAAAAACTATACGATATGGAGTAAGAACAATTTCAGACCACTCACCCATAACAATTGAGGTTCGCACTGGGGGAATAGAGATATTATGGGGCTTGGGTTTAAGTTGAATCCATACTGGCTTACTATTATGGACAACTTTCTCTCTATCAAACTACTGATATCCTCCTTCTGGGAGGTGAATCTCCCTCTGCTAACATCAATATAGTGTGGGATGCCCTAAAAGCGTACTTAAGGGGGTTCTTATAAGCGATATCACTGCTATGAGAAAGACATTTAGGAAAAAGAAGAGGAATTGGCTAGGAATGTGGCGCTTACAACAGAGCGATTCATTAATCAATCTACGGATGATAATAAGGATAAGATGCAGAAAGCTAGCCGTTCCCTTGAGGAATATGTAATTGAAAAAGCAAATCATAGATTATTTTTTAAAGGACAAAAATATTTCTCAGAGTCTGGCCGCCCTGGTAAGCTCCTGGCCAGAATAGTTTCACAACAGGAGAAGAAAAAGAAAGCTATAACTCTGATTCGTAATCCAGATGGTGTAAATATACAAGATCCAGAGGGATTTAGAGATACTTTTTTGCAATATTTTTCTCAAATATATAGGGCATCCCCTGGTATTTCATCCGACCTGGCAAGGCGGTTCGTGGAGAGAATTTCTCTCCCGATGTTAACAGAGACTCAGAAAAACTCTCTGGAAAAAGAAGTGACCCTCTTGGAGCTCCAGGAGGCTTTGAGGTCTATCTCTGGGAACTCCGCGCCAGGTCTAGATGGTTTTCCGTATGAATTTTATCGTAAGTACAGCGGTGTTATTCTTCCCCATTTATTAGAAGTGTTTTCTCATGCGTTGGATGGGGGAGATCTTCCAAACTCTATGATGGAAGCTTTGATAGTCTTAATTCCAAAAAAGGATAAGGATCTAGCGGATTTGAGTTCTTATAGACCAATCTCATTATTAAATACGGATGTTAAGTTACTGTCAAAAGTTATGGCTAGGAGGCTTTCTAGGGTTTTGTCCTCGGTTATCCACCCAGATCAGAATGGTTTTATGCCGAGAAGGGGCACTCATCACAATCTTCATAGGTTCTTTACCAATATCCAGTCGTCTGGGAGTGACGCCCGCTCCATCCTGTCACTGGTTTGACAGGGTCGAGTGGGCTTTTCTTTGGGAAGTGATGAGAAAAATGAATTTTGGCCCCAAATTTATAGCAATGATACAGCTGTTATATAAATCTCCGATTGCTAGGATTAGGATTAATGACACGCTGACTGAGAGCTTTGAATTAGGGAGAGGCACCCGACAAGGCTGTCCTCTCTCTCCCCTCCTGTTTAATATCTATATTGAGCCCCTTGCGGTTAGTATAAGGCAAGATACAAGGGTGGCCGGTTTTGGGGTAATGGGAAAACAGGATCGCATCTCCCTTTACGTAGATGATATTCTGTTTTTTATCCAGCAAACAGAAAGTACACTTCCCCGAGTAATGGAGCTAGTTAATTTTTTTGGCAATTCTTCCGGATTGGAGGTTAATTGGGCTAAGACGACTCTCCTTCCAGTGGATGAAATGCGAGGACCCACTGATGACTTGACTAGTCGATTATCGGTTTCGGAGACGATGAAGTATCTGGGGATGACAGTTTGATTCCTTTACTACAAAAGTTGAGATCTAAAATTAAGATATGGCAAAAAATTCTGTCTGCAAGAGCGGATAGAATTTCGCTAATAAAAATGGTGGTGTTGCCCCAGGTTCTTTATGTTCTTCGTAACTCTCCTATATGGATAGAGGATAAGTACTTTAGGCTAATAGAGCGGATGATAAATGATCTATTATGGGGGAGGAAACGTGTGAGATTAAAGGCTATGTACTTTTCTATGCCTTATAAGCAGGGAGGTCTTAATCTCCCTTATTTTAAGGGTTATGTTATGGCCTCTCAACTCTGTTTCTTTAACCTCTTAAGGACACAGGGCGTACAGGTACGCCCTAATGTCCGAGTCCTTAAGGACACAGGGCGTACCTGTACGCCCTGTGTTTAAACTGCTACTGCACCCGATGTGGGCGCGGTAGCAACATGGTTCCTGCTGATGTAGATCAGCAGTAACCATGTTCTAATGCCGAGGGGGGTCATGTGACTTCCCCGTATCGGCGATCGCTGCAAACCGCAGGTCAATTCAGACCTGCGGTTTGCAGCGGTTTTAGCGATCTCTGGGGATCAGAGAGTTAATTGCCCCAAAGTTAAAAATTTTAACCCCCCCTGCAGCCCCCAATCTTGTTATGGCGGCGGGGGTGCAGGGGGGGTGGTTGCGGCGGCTGGTGTCTAGTGGTTCTATCAGAGTGCCAGCACATTGCTGGCACTCTGATAGAAAAACGGCTGGCATCTGTGCTGCAGATGCCAGCCGTTTAACCCCTTCCTTACCGCGGTCTGGACGGACCGCGGTATGGAAGGTGTTAACAGGGAGGGAGCTCCCTCCCTCTCCCATCGGGGGGCTGCTGTGCCTATGCAGCCCCCCCCAGGATGGGATCGCAGAGGGAGGGAGCTCCTCTCCTCCCCATCCATCACTCACTGCTCTCTAATGGCAGTGGGTGATGAGTTACCATGGCAGCAGGGCGCTTTCAGAAGCGTCCTGCTTGCCATGGTATAGTAACTCTGGTCAGACTTCTGCTAAAGGCAGAAGTCTGACCAGACTGTAAAAGTAAAAATACAGTGCAGTACACTATATAGTGTACTGTTCTGTATTATATAGACACCAGATCCACTGGATCTACAAGAACCAAGTGGGTCTGGGTCCAAAAAATGTAAAAAGTGAAAAAAGTAAGAATAAAAAAACACAAATCACTGAATAAAAAGTAAAAAAAAAAATACACTACACATATTAGGTATCGCCGCGTCCGTAAAAAACAGCTCTATAAAAATATCACATGACTGAACCCCTCAGGTGAGCACCATAAAAAAAAACCCCAAAAATGGTGTAAATAAGCCATTTTTGGGCACCTTCATCACTAAAAGTGTAATACAAAGCGATCAAAAAGGCATATGCCTCCCAAAATAGTACCAATCTAACCGCCATCTCATCCCGCAAAAAATGAGCCCCTTCATAAAACAATTGCCCAAAAAATAAAAAAACTATGCCTCTCAGACTAAAACATGATTTTTTTGTTTCAAAAATGCTTTTTAGTGTTAAATGTAAAACAATTTTAAAAAAGTAGACATATTGGGTATCTCCACGTCCGTAAGAATCTGCTCTATAAAAATATCACATGACCTAACCCCTCAAGTAAACACTGTAAAAAAAAAAAAAAACTTTGTCAAAAAGCCATTTTTTGTCACCTTACATCACAAAAAGTGTAATAGCAAGCGATCAAAAAGTCATATGACCCCCAAATAGTGCCAATCTAACCGCCACCTCATCCCATAAAAATTATACCCAACCTGAGACGATCGCCAAAAACTGAAAAAATATGGCTCTCAGACTATGGAGACACTAAAACATGTTTTTTTGTTTCAAAAGGATATTATTGTGTAACACCAAAATAAATAAAAAAAGTATACATATTGGGTATCGTCGCGTTCAGTAACGACCTGCTCTATAAAAATATAACATGACCTAACCCCTCAGGTGAACGCTGTAAACATAAAAAATAAAAACGTTGTAAAAAAGTAATTTTTTGTCACCTTACATCACAAAAAGTGTAATAGCAAGTGATCAAAAAGTCATATGCACCCCAAGATAGTACCATTCAAACCGCCATCTCATCCCACAAAAAATGAGCCCCTACATAGGACAATCGCAAAAAAAAAAAAAAAAACTATGGCTTTCAGAATGTGGAGACACTAAAAAATCATTTTTTTCAAAAATGCTTTATTATGTAAAACTGAAACAAAAAAAACCAAAAAGTAGTCATATTTGGTATTGTCGCATCAGTAACAACCTGCTCTATAGAAATAGCACACAATCTAACCTGTCAGTTCAACGATGTAAATAACAAAAAATACAAAACTGTCCCAAAACAGCTATTTTTTTGCAAATTATCCATTTTAATCCATTTTTCCAGTAACAAAGCAAGGGTTAACAGCCAAACAAAACTCAATATTTATTGCCCTGATTCTGTAGTTTGCAGAAACCCATATGTGGTCGTAAACTGCTGTATGGCCAAACGGCAGGGCACAGAAGGAAGGGAACGCCATATGGTTTTTAGAAGGCGGATTTTGCTGGACTGTTTTTTTGAGACTATGTCCCATTTGAAGCCCCCCCGATGCACCCCTACAGTAGAAACTCCCAAAAAGTGACCCCATTTTGGAAACTACGGGATAAGGTGTCAGTTTTGTTGGTACTATTTTAGGGTAAATATGATTTTTGGTTGCTCTATATTACACTTTTTTTGAGGCAAGGTAACAAAAAATTTAAATTCTGAAATTTCATCTCCATTTGCCAATAACTCTTGTGGAACACCTAAAGGGTTAACAAAGTTTGTAAAACTAGTTTTGAATACATTGAGGGGTGTAGTTTCTTAGATAGAGTCACTTTTATGGAGTTTCTATTCTAGGGGTGCATCAGGGGGCTTCAAATGGGACATGGTGTCAAAAATCCAGTCCAGCAAAATCCGCCTTCCAAAACCCATATGGCGTTCCTTTCCTTCTGCGCCCTGCTGTTTGGCCATACAGCAGTTTACAACCACATATAGGGTGTTTCTGAAAACTACAGAATCGGGGCAATAAATATTGAGTTTTGTTTGGCTGTTAACCCTTGCTTTGTTACTGGAAAAAATGGATTAAAATGGAAAATTTTCCAAAAAATCGAAATTCAGAAATTTTATCTTTATTTGCCATTAACTCTTGTAGAAAGCCTAAAGGGTTAATTACGTTTGTAAAATCAGTTTTGAGTACCTTCAGGGGTGTAGTTTCTAGAATAGGGTCATTTTTGGGTGGTTTCTATTATGTAAGCCTCGCAAAGTGACTTCAGACCTGAACTGGTCCCTAAAAACTGGGTTTTTGAAAATTTCTGAAAAATGTCAAGATTTGCTTCTAAACTTCTAAGCCTTGTAACGTCCCCAAAAAATAAAATGGCATTCCCAAAATGATCGATACATGAAGTAGACATATGGGGAATGTAAATCAATAACTTTTTTTGGCAGTATTACTATGTATTCTAGAAGTAGAGAAATTGAAACTTGGAAAATTGCAAATTTTTCAAAATTTTTGGTAAATTTGGTATTTTTTTATAAATAAAAATGAAATTTTTCGACTTTATTTTACCACTTTAATGAAATACAATATGTGACGAAAAAACAATCTCAGAATGGCTTGGATAAGTAAAAGCGTTTTAAAGTTATCACCACATAAAGTGACACTGGTCAGATTTCCAAAAAATGGCCTGGTCCTTAAGGTAAAATAGGGCCGTGTCCTTAAGGGGTTAATGAGTGGGAAAATAGCCATCTCTGCAGAAAATTGGTTAAATATTCAGGTTTCTCTGATTTTTTTACAGTTTTGGAGTCTGATTACCTACTTAAGGTACAGGATGATTATAAATAAAATTGGGAAAATGTAGGTGATAACTTAAGTTGGGTTTCGCACAATTTTAACCACACGGTGGTACAGTTTAATATTATGCACAAAATATATGTAACACCTCTATGGCTCCACAGGAGAGGATTTAGAGCCTCTTCTGAGTGCCCCCGTTGTGGCAGTCCCAGGGCAGATCATTTACATCTGTTCTGGGATTGCCCAACGGTGAGTAAGTACTGGAAGTTGGTTCAAAGAACCCTATTGCAAAGACTTAATATGGATATTCCATTTTCTCCCAAAGTATGGGTTTTGGGGGACCTATCGGAGGTTAGTTGTCAGGTTATGAAGTCCCGATTGTTGATTAAAGTTTTGTTCTTAGCTAGGCTTCTTGTAACTAGAAAATGGTTCTCCCCCTCTGCTCCAGATTGTAAGAACTGGCTAAATTTAGTCAATAAGGTCAAAAGCTACGAGAAGATTCTGTATAGACAAAGAGGATCCGATGAAAAGTGGGATAGTATTTGGAAGGAATGGGGTGATTGAGGAATTTTACCCTCCTTTCTTAATTTTTTTTTTTTTTTGCAAGGCCGGGGGGGAGGGGGGGGGTGATTTTGCAACTATGTTTTCTGTAAATTGCATGTATTGAGATTATTGGAATAAAAGATTAAAATTCTTTAAAAAGAAAAAAAAAGCAAGGGTTAACAGCAAAATAAACCACAATGCATTACTCTGATTCTGCAGTTTACAGAAATACCCCATGTGTGGTGGTAAGCTGCTCTATGGGCATGTGGCAGTGGTCAGAAGGAAAGGAGCACCATAAGGTTTTTCGAGGCAGATATTGCTGGAATGGTTTTAGGGCACCATTTTGTATTTGAAGAGACCCTGACAGGGGCAGATTGGCCATAGACCCTATGGGGAAATTTCCTGGGGAGCCGATGCCCCCAAGCCCTCCTCTCTGCCGCTGGCAGGGTACATTATGAGCTCTCAACAGTAATTAACGCTGTGTGAATCGGGTATTCATGTAGCCAGCCAGCGACCGCACATGCCCTCCTGAATCCAACTGCTATGGCCCGCACCTCACCTCGTAAGCCCCCTGCTCCATCGACAACTGAAGGATTAGGAAGACAGAAGATGGTAGGTATTGATGGCCACCCCAGAGGGCCAGCTTTTGGGGAAATATATTGTGCTATACTGTGGTATTTTGTTGTGCTATGATGGTATTTTGCACTATAGTATTGTTGACCCTGCCTACTTGTGTTGCCCCGCCTTCTATTAATTTGGAACTGCCTACAAAATGGGGCCACTTTTAGTTTTTTTTCCAGGGCCACTTTAAGATCCCAGTCTGCCCCTGGACCCTGATGTACCCCTACAGTGGAAACCCTCAAAAAGTGACCCCACTTTGGAAACTACACCACATAAAGAATATATTAAGTGGTGTACTAAGCACTTTGACACCCTAAGCTTTTTACGGAATTTGGAAACACTTGGCTGTGAAAATGAAAAGTTTCATTTCTTCCAATAAAGTTTGCTTTAGCCCCAAATTATTCCTTTCCACAAGGGGTAACAAAAGAAAAAGCACCCCATAATTTGTTACCCATTTTCTCCTAAATACGGCAACACTCCATATGTGGTGGTAAACTGCTGTGGGGGCACATGGCAGGACTCAGAAAGGAAGGAGCGCCATATGGCTTTTGCAGGGCAGATTTTGATGGATTGGTTCACGGTTGCCATTGGTTTTTGATTTTTAAATGATTCTTTTGTGGAGGTTCATTTTTTGCGGGATGATGTCATGTTTTCATTGGTACCATTTTGGGGTATATTTGACTTTTTGATCACTCAATATTATGCATTTTGGCGAGGTGACAAAAAATATTCTGGAATAGTTCTGATTTTATTTTTACAGCATTCACCTAAGGCCTCATGCCAGGGGTCAAGTCCTGGGAAAAAAAGTGTGGGAACTCACCCAAGATCCAGTGCCTCCGCGTGACGTCATGCTGCGCGGTGTACACAAAGGGCAGGGGAGGTCGGGAGGAGGATCAAGCAAGTATCGTATTTTTCGCCCTATAAGATGCACCGGTCTCTATGCTGATTTTCTTCCCAGGGGCGGGGGGGGGGGATTTCCAGCAGACCGGGCAACGTGTCACACAGCTAGAAATGTCTAAGACTGATGGGAAGAGCATGGCCAAGACTTCCAAGTACCATATTTTTGCCATATAAGACGCACCGGCCCATAAGGTTTTAGAGGGGGACAATAAGAAAAAAATATTTTTCATTACACCTCAGGTCAGATCACCAATCAGATCACCAACCCAATGTTAATCAGACCTCAGCTAACAGCCCCAATAAGATCTCCAATGTTAACCTCAGATAAGAGCCATAGAGCAGGCCCCAGTAGCCATACAACAGCCCCCAGTAGCCTCATAGCAACCCCAGCAGCCTCATAGCAGCCCTAGTAGCCTCTCCACCAGCCCCCGGTGCCTCTCCACCAGCCCCAGTGCTTCTCCACTTACCCTCTCCTGCTCCTGGACGCTGCAGCTCCTCTCCTCCTACGCGATCTGCAATCTCCTGCTGTCAGCTGTGCTGTGAAGGCTGTGCACAGCGTGACGTCACAGAGCGCCTCAGCCCTCATGCCTATCCGCAGCCCTGCACAGCTGGCAGCCAAGGACCACGAAGCGGTGAGTTCAAAGCCTAGTTCACCTCTTCCTGGTCCTTTTGCCCGGTGTTCAAGACGGCCCTGAAAGGGAACGGCGTTCCTGCTATCAAAAAGTGCAGGAACGCCATTCCCACACGTTCCTGCAGGACTCGAGCCCTGTCTCATTATAACCCCCCCAATAGCACATTTCTCCAGTACATTTCACATTATAACCTCCCCCCCAATAGCACATTTCTCCAGTAAATTTCTAGAGCCCTGCCTCATGCAGACAAACGTATTTTTCCTGGGCGCCTCCACAACGGCACTCACAGGAGGGTGTCCCCGCCCCCAGGCCAGGAAACAACAACGTAGACGCAAAGGATTTAAGGGCCTCCTCCCTCTTACCTAGTCAGTCGTTGTTTCCTGTCCTCGGATGCACGTGGAAGCTGCTCCTGGAGTGACAGGAGAATCCTCTTTTTCTCGCCCACCCTTGCCTTGGTCCTTGGGGTCTTTCCCCATGCTTAGGGCTGGAGCAGGGAAAGGGCCCTCGGGGACGCATGGCCTCCCTTCCCGTTCCTGGGAGTAAGCCCTGCTTGCAGGTATCCCCGGGAACGCGCGCGATAGTTCTCCGTCCGAACTATCGCGAGATCCGGCGTCTGACGTCTGAGGGCGAGATTCTCCTTGGGCAAGAGAATCTCACGAGAAGGCGGAGCGGAATTAAAAAATTCCATTTAAAAGGTTCAGCGTGGCATTCTCATGCTGCACTGATACCATGCTGGCCCCTGGAGACATGGACACTGCCAAGAAGCCCATGGATCCCTCTGCCTCAGCCCTCAGCCAGGTAAGCCTCCTCCCCGGAGAAGAGAAATATGCTTAACCTGTACTGTGCTGTTCCTGATTTGGCTGCACTGGGTTCCTACTGATACCACCGGTGATGGGTCTGGCCTCATAGAGTAAAGTTTTTTTCTGCTGGCCTCTAAATTTGCACACCCCTTTTGTGCTTGATCCTAGGCCAGAGAGACCTCGACCCCAAAACCATCTGGTGGAGACCTGGCACGAAAGAAATGTGGCATTTGTCGCAAAGCACTCTCCTCCAGATGTAAAAAACCTCTGTGCCCCAAATGCACAGAAAAAATTGTTTCAGAAGAATCTCCTTCCCTTCTCGAGTCTGAGGTCCATAATTAAAGAGGAAGTTAGTGCGGCAGTAGATCTAAGAATGCTGTTATCTCCAAAACCATCCACCTCCCGGAGATCTCTAGCCTCTGACACCGGGTTTGATTTGGATGAAGGGGACTTGGTTTCCGAGTCAGACTCCTCCTCTTCGGATGACGGCTCAGGGAAACCTCTGTTTCTGCCTGAAGAAACGGATGGACTCCTAAAAACCATCAGAGCGACTATGAATATTGAGGAGGTGAAGGAGACTCCTTCAGTTACAGGATCGCGCTTGAGTCCACGCGATAGACGGGATCGCGCTGCTACTGAGGCCGACGGCGCATCCGCCTCCTGTACAAGCACGGTCCCGGCGACTGAGCCGGGTGTCAATTAGACTGCATAGAGGCGGGGTTAGGGCAGGGGAGTTACAGCCTGGAGTGAGGGAAGGTCTGCCCCCTTGACTTCTATCGTGACTTGTGGAGCTGGAGAAGAGAACTTTATAAGGCGATTTTTTCATGCATATACATGGCAGAAAAGCAGGACAAGACTGTATGATAACACAATGAGGATGATCTATAAGGTAATTTTGATAGTTTATTAAGTGAAATGCAGGGGACAGGTTCGCTTTAAGTCTAGGCCTGAGGTTAGAATTTCTTTCAGTACCGACGGAATGTTTCATGATCAACAAAAGACTGCCTCAACAAGAAAAGCAATCTAAATAGGGTCATATTGCGAATATCTCGCATAGGATATGATCTTTTTATGGACTTGATGCGTCTGTTTTAAAGGGGATGTCTTGTAAGTACAATAAAGCAAACACTTTTAAAAAACCACTGGCGGTATTACACTATGTCCCGGGCTTTCTACTCCATTAAGGAATAGAGCAGAGCGTGACCGAGACTACAACAGGAGCGTTTGAAAATAAAGCGCAATCATTAAAGAAACTTGATGTGCCTGTACAAAGTTTACATATTGTAAGTACAATAGAAACTTACCTTATATGCTATACAGGCGGTATTACACTATGCCCTAGGTTCTATTCTGTTAAGGAGGAGAGTGGAAAAACACTGCGGGTTTGGTGCCGGGAGAGCGGGAGCTTTGCAATCAGAGCCAGCCGTAACCATGCAGCAGCGTGGCTTCTTGAAGTTCCCTGATAAGTGTTCACTGTGAAAGCGCAGCCCTACAGAAATTTTTTCGACTGTTTGTATCTACAAGAAGTACTAGGACCAACTCTATTTGTGGTAGGACTGCAGCTGTTACGATCCTGTTTATTACTGGAGCCGCAGTTTTTTTCTTTTATTATAAGAAAAGCAATCTTGCGTAGAGTCAGAGATTGTGTCTCTGATTCAGAAAGACGTGATTCGCCAGGTTCCGGTGGAAGAACAGGACAGGGGATTCCACTCCCCTGTCTTCTTAGTCCAGAAACCCAACTGGGCTTATCGATTGATTGTAAACCTAAAAGGTCTAAACAAGTTCATCGTTTACAAGCGCTTCAAGATGGAGTCAATAAGATCTGCCATAAATATCCTGCCTCAAGACTGCTTCATGGCGACCATAGATCTGCAGGACGCCTATTACCACGTCCAAATCTTTGTGACCCATCAAAGGTACCTAAGAATTGCTGTTTTTCTGAAAAAACAGGTCTGTCACTTCAAATTCACAGTTCTTTACTTTGGGCTCTCCTCAGCCCCAAGGGTATTCTCAAAGATTATGGCAGAAGTCGTCAAAACCCTTTACCTGAGAGGCATCCAAATTATTCCTTATCTGGACAATTTTCTAGTAGCCGCTTCCTCGGCGGAGACCCTCCTGGCCCACCTAGCAGACGTTCAGGAATGTTTTACCACTCTAGGGTGGGTCATAAATTTCAAGAAATCTTAAATCCAGAACAAAGGAAGACCTTTTTGGGGTGCTATTAGATTTCCACCTGTTAATGTCCTTTCTTCCACAGAACAAGCAGATCGAGCTCCAGGTAAAAATCTCCCTATTCTGCAGCCAAAAATTCACATTGGTGAGAAACCTGATGACCATCCTGGGTCTCCTAACGTCAACAATCCAGTCAGTCAGATGGGCCCAATACCACACAAGACCTCTTCAGGCGTTCAGGCGTTCCTCCTATCCTCTGGGATGGCACCTCCTCGGCCCTGGAAAAGCGTGTGGTGATCCCGAAGTCGGTAAAGAGATCCCTTATGTGGTGGAGGATCCGAAAACATCAACGGGAGTCTCCTGGAGACAGGGAAATCTAATGATCATAACCACAGATGCCAGCAGCACAGGCTGGGGAGGTCACTCGGACAGAAGAGTGGTCCAAGGAACTTGGGGAGCAGATCTGCTACAAGCCTCCTCCAACTTAAGGTAACTCTCAGCAGTGTACAACGTCATGGTCGGTCTTTTTACACCTACATCACCAAAAAGTATAAAGGTCTTTTCGGACAAACAGGGAGGAACCAGGAGTCACTCCCTAGCTGCAGTGAGCGAAAAAATCTTCTCCTGGGCAAAGAGGAACCTTGTTTCCCATACGGCCTTACATGTCAGAGGAGAAGAAAATTCTTTGGCCGATTTCCTCAGCCGTCAGACTCTGAAAGAGGGAGAATGGTCCCTAAATCCTCAAATATTTCAGCAGTTGTGTCTTAAGTGGGGGACTCCAAAAGTGGACTTATTTGCAACAAAAATCAACAAACAAACCAAACAGTTCTGTTCCCTCTCCCAAAGGGACCAGCCACTATGGATAGATTCCCTGACTCCTGAACATGGCCGTGTTGTTTTCTTTATGCCTTCCCTCCCTTTAGTCTGATCTCCAAGACTCTGATAAATTTACAAGAGGAAGGTGCCAAAGTAATCTTTATAGCCCCCCACTGGCCAAGAAGATCTTGGTTCCCCCTGCTGCTTCATCTTTCCGCAGGAGAATTCTGGACTCTCCCATCGGTACCGGATCTCCTTCATCAAGGCCCAGTAATTCACCCAGACGTCAAACACCTGAACTTGACGGCCTGGAGACTGAATGCAGTACTTTAAAAAAGAAGGGGCTCTCGGATTCGGTAATCTCCACTCTTATGCTCAGCCGAAAACCTATAACGTCCAAGATTTATCTGGAAAGCCTTTCAAAGTTTCTCAGGTGACATAACTTCTCCAAATATTCCTCAGATTCTGCACTTCCTTCAAGCTGGGCTTGACAAAAGCCTCAGACCAGCAACCCTCAGAGTGCAGGTTTCAGCCCTAAGTGCATTTCTGGACATGAGGTTGTCAGAGTCCCCTCTAGTGAAGCGCTTTCTTAAAGGTGCTGTGAGAAAATCCCATGTAGCCCGTCCTACCGTTGCTCCCTGTGACCTTAACTTAGTACTGTCTTTCCTGATGTCTCCTCCATTGGAGCCAATTGAAAAAATACCATTGAGACTTCTCACACTGAAACATTGCCCAGCCTTCCTGCCCAAGGTAGTGTCTAGGTATCACTGTGAACAAGAAATATCGCTGCCCTCTTTCTGTCCTTCACGACCTCGGAAAAGGAGAAGAAATATCATAACTTGGATGTAAGAAGAGTTGTGATCTGCTACCTCAACAGAACCTCAGCCTTCAGGCATTCTGACCAACTGTTTCTACAGTACCAAGGGCCCAACAAACCTACGATTCCAGATGGATAAAAAATATGATTAAGTTGGCTTACCTGCAGAATGACCTCTAGCCCCCTATTGGGCTGAGGGCTCATTCCACCAGAGCAGTAGCCTCCTCCTGGGCCGAGGCTGCATCAGTATCACTGGAACAGATTTGTAGGGCAGCAACTTGGGCCAGCCCTATGACATTCTTCACTCACTATAGACTGGACATTCTTAAGAACCAGGACTTGTCATTTGGGTGCAGGGTACGTTCTGCTGCTGTCCCTTCCTGATCTTATTACTCTGTTAATCCTCCTGTGAGTGCCGTTGTGGAGGCACCAGGGAAAAAAGATAATTACTCTTACCGGTAATTGGTTTTTCCAATAGCCTCCACAACGGCACTGGGATTCCCTCCCTGAAATAAATTGATATATGATGAGTTCTTCTAAGTTTTTTTCTTCTTAATGATGTAATTGTCCTTGGTTATTAATACATAAGTTTCTTGCATCATTTCCGTGTCCTCTCGTATTGACTGACTAGGTAAGAGGGAGAAGGGCCTTAAATCCCTTGCTTCTACGTCGCTGTTTCCTGTCCTGGGGGCGGGGACACCCTCCTGTGAGTGCCGTTGTGGAGGCTATTGGAAAAACCAATTACCGGTAAGAGTAATTATCTATTTCTTTCCGTGTTCGTTCCGTTTTATTTTCCATATATGGAACCATTCATTTCAATCGGTCCGCAAAAGAAAAATGGAATCAAGGTCATGCAAGTGACACATGCAGTTCGGAGGAAGAGGTGGTGGTCGCACAAAGCAAAAGAGGGAACAGGGTGAAAAAGCAGAGTGGCCGTCCCCTAGACAGTACGTCTGCTACTGGCCACCGCACCCAGGGACCGAGCACACCAAAGCCAGCTCCAAGGAGTTCCCTGGCGTGGCAGTTCTTCAGACAATGTGCTGATGACAAGACACGAGTGGTTTGCACGCTGTACAATCAGAACCTGAAGCAAGGCATAAATGTTCTAAACCTGATCACAATCTGCATGACCAGGCAACTAAATGCAAAGCACGAGCTGCAGTGGAGTAAACACCTCAAAAACCAAGAAAGGTCTCAGGCTCCTCCTGCTCCCTCTTCTGCTGCAGTCTCGGCCTCCCCCCCCCCCCCCCTCTGGAGTGACAGAGTAAACAGAGGATGTAGCAGCAATGCCACCACCTGCGTCACAAAGCATCTCCACAAAGTCCCATGGAAGCGTTCAGCTGTCCACCTCACAAACACTGGAGAGAAAGAGGAAGTACCCCCCTACCCACCCGCGATCCATGGCCCTGAATGCCAGCATTTCAAAATTCCTGGCCTTTGAAATGCTGTCATTCCGTCTGGTGGAGACGGACACTTTTAAAAACCTTATGGCGGTGGTACGTGGTTCCCAGCCGCCACAACTTTTCCAGAAGAGCCATCCCTTCCCTACACAATCAAGTGGCGGCCAAAATCAGATGTGCACTGCGCAATGCCATCTGTGGCAAGGTCCACATAATCACCGATACGTGGACCAGTAAGCACGGCAGGGACGTTATATCTCCCTAACAGCACACTGGGTAAATGCAATGGCGGCTTGGCCTGAGGCGGATAGTAGTTTGGCGCATGTCCTTCCGCCACCGAGGATTGCAGAGCATTTCTCTTTGCCTCATGTTGCCTCCTACTCCGCTTCCTCCTCATCTGGTCAGCGTAACTCCTTCACCACCAACTTCAGCACAGCCAGGGGGAAACGACAGCAGGCTGTTTTGAAACTCATCTGTTTGGGGGGAAAAACCCTACACCACGCAGGAGCTGTGGAAGGGCATGGAACAACAGACCGATGAGTGGTTGGTGCTACTGAGCCTCAAGCCCGGCCTGGTGGTGTGCGATAATGGGCGAAATCTCGTACCAGATCTGGGCCAAGCCGGTTTGACTCACATCTCTTGCCTGGCGCATGTGTTGAATTTGGTGGTGCAGAAATTCCTGAAAAACTACCCCGATATGTCAGAGCTACTGCAAAAAGTGCGGGCCGTTTGTGGGCGCTTTCGGCTTTCTCACCCGGCTGCTGCGTAACTTCGGCCTTCCCACTCACCGCCTCATATGCGACGTGCCCACAAGGTGGAACTCCACCTTGCATATGCTGGAGAGACTGTGCGAGCAGCAGCAGGCAATAGTGGAGTTTCAGCTGCAGCACGCATGGGTGAGTCGCTCTGTGGAACAGCACCACTTCACCACCAATGAGTGGGCCTCCATGAGAGAACTGTGTGCCATGTTGCGCTGTTTTGAGTACCCCACCAACATGACCAGTGCCGATGATGACGTTCTCAGCGTTACTATCCCACTTCTATGTCTCCTTGAAAAAACACTTCAGGCGATGATGGAAGAGGATGTGGCACAGGAGGAAGAGGGATCATTTCCACGGTTATCATCCCAGTCATTCACAAGTGGCTCGGAGGGTGGGTTCCTGGACCAACAAAGGCCATGTACACAATTGTCCAGCCAGGGCACAGTTCTGGAGCAGGATGAGGAACCGTGTTCACAGAAGGGTGGCACCCTAAGCAGCTCAGGGTCATCACTGCAGCGTGGCTGGGGGGATACGGAGGACACAGACGATACACCTCCCACAGAGGACAGCTTGTCGTTGCCTGTGGACAGCCTGGCACACATGAGCGACTAAATGCTGCAGTGCCTGCACAACGATCGCCGAGTTTCCCACATGGGAAGGGTTAGCATGGCTGAAATGTGGAAAAACTTTGTCACCACGCCACAACAACCAGCACCACCAGCTGATATGGAACGTCTTAGCAGGAGGCACTATTTCAGCAACATGATGGAACAGTATGTGTGCACACGCCTACACGTACTGACTGATGGGTCTGCCCCATTCCACTTCTGGGTCTCCAAATTGGGCACATGGCCTGAGCTTGCCCTTTAGGCCTTGGAGTTGCTGGCCTGCCCTGCAGCCAGTGTATTGTCTGAACGTGTGTTTAGCAAGGTAGGGGGTGTTATCACAGACAAGCGCAGCTGCCTGTCCACAGCAAAATGAACCAGGCATGGATCCCACATGACTTGTCCGTACCTTGTGCTGAATAGACATGTATACCACCCTCACCCAGCCTTTGTTATACTCCAGCGCACTTTATCTTTCTTTTCTTTTCTATATTTCCCAATGTTTTGGGGTCTACCCAAATTGAAAAAACAAACAAAAGCAAAACACAGTGTTGGCGACTACCTCCTCCACCACCGCTTCCAACTACACCGCCACTTACTGCCGCAGCCGCACGCAGTGAAGGAATGAAGCTGGTACAAGCCGACGCTCTTCCAGTTAAGCCCGCTCACCAAGTCAGTCCTGAGTAGTCTGACCTGAGCAGGGAGCGGGAGAAACAGGGTGACACAGGCAAGAGGAGCTGGAGCAGCATGGCAGTGGCACAGTCCGCACATCAGTCCCTTGGTTTTCAGGTATGTGACTGTCTGTGCCAGCTGCCTGTGTGCCCACTGCGCCTCTTGTCAGCTGGTGCAGCTGCTGCTCCGTTCTGTCCTGGCTCTCAGCAGCATGGACCCACGTCACTCACCAAAACCATCTTTTCCCAGCTACCCCTAGCTACTCCCTGCTTCGCAGTTCCCATGGGAAATGTGAACAAATGAAAAAGATAGATTAGGTCAGGTGGTAATTAAAGCAATACAGCAGCAGTTAAAATTAATATTATGAAAATAAGTCTTATGCCCAATGTTATCTATTCTAGCTTATGTATTACATTTTAGTACCCTTGTTGTGGCCCTTGTCTCTGCCCCCTTGGCCCCTGTGGGCGCCACCTTGGCCCTTATCTGTGCCCCATCTCTGGCCCTTGTTTGCACCCCTGGCCATTATCTGTGCCCCCCTGGCCTCTGTCTGCGCCCCTGGGACTGGCCCTTATCTGTGCCCCTCCCACCCGGCCCTTGTCTGCGCCCCTAGCCCTTATCTGTGCCCCCCCTGGAAGGAAGGAGTTGTGGAGCGCGGTGGGGGAGGGGGGGCTATACAAAAATATGCTGTGGGGCCCGGTCACTTCTAGGTACGCCCCTGGGTGGGTTCACATATGCTTTCCATTCTAACAGGGTTATGTTGACAGAACTTTTTTTTCTGTCTTGAATAAGAGAACAAGACGGGACAGTTATTTTTCCCCATAGAGCTCTATTAGGATGAATCAAAACAGATTGCCTCTAAGGGGTCCGTTTTGCATTCTGTCCCTAAATTCCATTATAACCGTGTTATAATGGAGCAGTATAAATGGAACATACAATGTAGTATATTTGCCATTTAAAGGTTTTTTAAAAGTAGATCTTTGAAATTGATCTATGACTGACAAGAAGCCGTACTTCAAGTCTGCATGGAAGCATTGGTTCAGTTGCTAAGGCAATCAGTTGTTGACCCGTTGAGTGTAACCTTCAGAAAGTCATTATTCCATTTGTAGCACATACCATAACTGTAGAGGGAAGGTGGCCTCTTTTTTCATGCTATGCTTGTGTTTATGATGCTGCAGTTTTAATAAACCATGAAACAAAGTCATTCAACAATGAAATAACAAAATGTTGCACAAGTCGCTACAATGTCTTTCTCAATGGAGCTCCGCACTCTCTTTAAACAGCTGATCAGCGGGGTGACAGGAGTCGGACTCCCACTGATTAGATATTGATGACTAGAGATGAACGAAGTATTGAAAAATTTGATTCGGCTGTTCTGATGAATTTTACTTCGGTGATAGTAATAACACAGTGTAAAATAAATAAAAAAAATCATACTCCCATTTGATTGTGAAGAGCCAGCCACCGCCATCTTGATTAAAGATCTAAAACGCGGAATCTCGCGCGGCCCGGGATGACATCATCACATCGACAGGCGTGATGACATCATACCACACACGGGACTTTGTGCAAGATCTTCAATTAAGATGGCAGCGGCCAGCTTTTTGCAATCCGAGGAGGTGAGTATGATTTTTTTAATTTTTTACTGCCATTTAGGAAAAAATAGTTTCGGTACCACGAAGCATGAGGAAATTCTGCTTTGCTGCGAATCACATTTTCCCCAAAATTCGGATCGAATCCACTTTTTGGACTTCGATTCGCTCAACATAATTGATGACCTATACTGAGTAAAGGTCATCAATATTCTACTCCTGGAAACCCCTTTAATAAATGGCGGTCCTGCTGGATTACATTTTTTCTATATGAGGCAGAATGGGTTTTAAGTTTTTTTCAAAAAAAAAATCCATGCTTTCTTCTAACCTGTGGAAGAAAGACAGTTTAGTTGCAACGGGCGCCTCCCCATCGTGTCCCAGGTGTAGGAAATGCCGAGTGGTATGTTGCAGCCTAAATTGTCTCTTTATGTGTGTTATTGTGCTCCTACCTGGATACGGCTGGACCCCAGGTCCAGACCTTGAGATAAAGTTCAATGGCAGCTTTACTTGAATAAACATTTCTCCAAATAGTTTCAGGCTTTGTCTTGGTTCCAGCAGGCTTTAGCATTAAACTGGCAGGTAAACTCAACTCTGCTATACATTTCTCTCACTCTGCTGTACTGACAAGCTAACTTGGTGTCTTTGTTTCCTCTTTATGCTGCACTTCACTCTTGTAGTCAGGCTTATGTTTAGCCAAAAAATAGGTTAGAATCCTGGCAGCTCCGGCATGGAGTCTCAACCCGAACAAACCAGAACTGTCCCACCAACTTCCGGTAGCAAGCAGGCTAGCCCACTTCTGCCCAAAGGGGGGAGAATGGAAAGAAAAGTACCATTCTCTCTAAGAATAGCTCTGCCACCTGCTGGTGAACCAGGCCCATTGCATGTAATAAACAGTTACATAACAAGATTATGAATGCACATTGTGGAGGACCTGGAAAGACATACATAAGATGGCATTATATTAGCCCACTAGAGATAGTAGCTGGGTGCAGTAGTAGTAGATGCCACCATCTCTGCTGTACTTACACAGGCTGCAAGCTCTTTCCCGGGTCCTGACCAGATGTGTTCCCTGCTCTCCCTGCTCAGATGCATTAACTATTATAAAGAGAAGGGAAGACATCCAGTTGGGACCTAAGCGGAAGAGCTGCAGAAGAGATGGTGGCATCAGACTAAGTACTATTGAAACTGTCTTTTCTCCCCTATGCCACAATAATAGCGTCTATTGCCTATGGCCCTTCCACTGCCCCCCTCTTGCCTTTACCTGGTGCTGCCTGAGGCAATCGCCTCACCTGGCCTCATTGGTGGGGCACCCCTGGGCATTCGTGTTGAGCCGAGACCAGCAAAAACCCAGTAAGTGTCAGAAAGGCAGGGGCGGGTGATCAAAGAGGGGAGTAATGCAGTACTACTTCTTCCTTCTTAATTAACCCATTCTGCCCCATATAAATGTATACATCCCCTTTAATATAGAATGTTCCCCGTGACATGCATCTGCTGCTGATAATGACCCCAATGAGTGACTTCTGAAGCATTTCACCTATTCTATAGAAAGAATAAACACTCAAAGTTGTCATCTGCTTAGAAGATGCAAGATGGAGGCGATTTGAGTGGCAGGCGATGAAAAAGTCTGGCTATGCATTCCTCATGGGGGAGCATAGTAAATTTACGGAGGTTTCCAGTTTGGCCAGAAGATTAGTGTCCCTGAAGTAATCAGATCAGAGACATCCCCCCATAATGTGAAAAAACTGCAATGTATTGTAAAAGCAGGGACTGTCATCACTAGCAGATGCCACATCACTCTGACTCATTGTGAGGGAAGTTTGGAAGGCTGTCTGCATCAGGGAGGACGTTGTGTTCACGACCGGTACCAGGAGGAACTGGGTCAGCAGGAGAAGGAATGGAATATGGAAGCCGTAACCTGTTCAGTGCCGCACAATAAACGCAGCTCCCTCCTCCCTCCTGCACACATCCCCCTCACATGATGCAGAATAGCTGCAGACCCAGCGATTTAGGATGCAGCACAGGTAACTGAGCCCAGGGGGCGGGGCCCGGCTGACATCACGGGAGGGGGCGGGGCACGTGCATTAATCATAGGAGCTTTAATTCTGAAGTAGCCAGTGGTGTGTACGGGCTGCCTGCTGCTTCCATGTGAGCTGCAGTGCTCCTTCCCCCTCCTCCACAGCTGCCCTCCCCCCTCTTTTGTGAGGGCTGCAGATAAGAGACAGAAGGGATAGGACTGGCAGGCGATCAGTACTATTTCACTGCACCACACGGAGGTGAGAAGAGGAGGAAGAGCGAGCAGACACGGAGCATGCACGGACGTGTGCTAGCACGAAGGATGCTTATGGCAATGACAGCACGTCTAGATCTGTAGGGGATTGAACAGACGGCATCTGTACGATCCTGGCAGGGGGAGCGATGCAAAGCACCAGTCCTGACAGACTGACTCCACTGACGGTGTAATTGTTCCCCTCCTCCCCAGTTAAGAGGATTATGTGTCACCTCTGATGGTGTGCTGGGTACTGCCATGCCAGCTGTGATCTGAGGGGCACCCGGTGATCGAGCAGAGAGTGGAATCTGAGGCACCGTCTCCTCGTTCAATTATTGCCAGCCTCACATTGTACATAGAAGAGACCTTGGAAAATGGCCACACTGCTGCGGAAAATAGGACTGATACGTCTTCACGACAGAGATACGGAGGACCCCAAGCATCATCATCACCACCGCAGCCAGCAGGGATCACTGAAGAAGGGCAAGAACAGCAGCAACAAACAGCAAGGAGGCTCAGCAGGAGGGGGCAGCGGGGGCAGCGGCGGAGGGGGCAGCGGGGGGTGCTGCAGTAACACCACGGAGGGCATACTCACCCAGGCCGATATCAAGGGCAAAAAGAACGAGCAGTGCCATAAGGACAAGCACGGGACCGCTGCGGGCAAGGAGAAGAACAGTGCCAAAGAAACCAGCACCCCCACTATTACAAAGGAATCCAAACCGCAAGGTGGTGGCGGCAGTGCAGGTGGGGGCAACAAGCAAAGCGGGGGCTCCTCACTGCAGCCCATCCTGCCCCCCAACCGGCAGCACTGCACCCAGGTGAGGAGCAGGCGGCTGATGAAGGAACTCCAAGACATCCGCAAACTGAGTGACCACTTCATCTCGGTGGAGCTGGTGGATGACAGTCTCTTTGACTGGAATGTCAAGCTGCACCAGGTGGACAAGGACTCCACCCTGTGGCAGGACATGAAGGAGACCAACACAGAGTACATCTTGCTCAACCTTACCTTCCCGGACAACTTTCCTTTCTCCCCACCTTTCATGAGGGTGCTGAGCCCCAGGTTGGAGAATGGCTATGTGCTGGATGGTGGAGCTATATGCATGGAGCTTCTAACTCCCAGGGGATGGTCCAGTGCCTACACGGTTGAAGCAGTCATGAGGCAGTTTGCTGCCAGCCTAGTTAAAGGGCAGGTAAGTTCTGGATACCCATCTTCTAATTTCTGTGGTGGTGGTGGTAGCCATGATCCACTGTGGCTTTCCTAAATGATCCACACTTGCTTATCCAAATGTCTCATATTCTTGAAGGACTTTAGTATACGGTAACCTAAAGTACTCCAGCTCTTTTCGCCCACCATTATTGGTCCCAACCTTCAGAGAGGTTTCCAGTGGTCTATATGCAGGTCATTGTAAAGCATCTATACAATATGGCAGCCTTTACAGGTGAAAAGCGAGCCTTTAAAGCCAATCCAACCCATTTGACGCTTATCATGATGATCATCATTGTCCTTTATCGTTGACTGTGGCCACAGGCAAAAGCAAAGGGGTAAAGGCAGGTGGGACCATCACGTTTCTTGGGTGCTAATGTGATATTGGGCCCTGAGCATCCTTCTCCAATATCCGCTGAGCTTCAGAAGATTGGGATTAGTCAGTGACCATTCGCTGACCTCAGATTTTAATTTAATGTCTAGCCTTTGTCACTTATTTTCAGATCACATCTGCTTGTGAGGTTGAGGTTATGGTGCCCAAAGGAATATTTATGTAGAGGCACGTTTATCACTGGTGACATCAATGTGCAGGGTTAACCCATACTGCTTTCCATTCATTCCTCTTGATGTCATATATACGGTACATTTTATACAGCAAATATCAGGTCCGATATACCTTTCCAGGCACTGGTGATCATAAAGGATAAGCCCGTTGGGGCTATTAATAATGCACGTCTTCCTCATTATACTGCAAGTTTAGTACAAACAAGGCTGATGATGGGTGTCCTGGAATTGGTACATTTTCATGGACCTCTGCTCATTGAACACATTAAGCCATGTGAAGGGTGGTGTTACAAAGGAGGCATTATAGAGGGAGAGCTCTCAACCATAATTGATGGTCACTGCGTTAAATCGAGATCTACGGTACAATGGCTAACCCTCATTTTCTAATGGGATCAAGTAGAGGGTTTGATCATTGCCTATATGTAATCCTCCTAAGCAAATACCTGTTACTAACCCTAAGCTTGACCTGCAGAATACATTGTCAACTGCGGCTTGCATGTTTTTTACATACATTTTCTGGGGCGTTTTGTGGTCTAGACACCAGCGCCCTATATATCTGCAGATAGCGGTAGGTAGCGGGCACATTGTCTTACCTGATGTCTTTGTTGTGTGTATAGAAGACGTCATGAATGTTTATGTGTCCTACCTCATTACTCCACCATCTGCTCCTCTATTACTGCACAGCATTGCCCTGAATTACCACGTCTAATGTGAATTTCTATGTAAGGTGTGTAGTACATAGGTGATGATATACCAGGATTTTGTTAGTTCTGATGTTCGATTGGGAAAATAAATATGGGGCAGAGACGTTTATGTGGAGAGGGAAGTGCCTGTAGATACACCTAGATATTCATTTTGTATAAACTGGGGATGCTGTGATAGATTATATAAAAGAATAACTGGTTTATAGAAGATATACTGTCATATATGAGCCGGCATAGTAAGGCAATGGGATCCCCGCACTGACTGAAACCTTCTAAAATCACCGTACAGATAAATACATATGGGATAGTATCAGACATGTAAGAACAGCCAATGCATATTGGATATATTACATTCTTACCGTCTCTTTGAAAGAAATCCAATGCCAACATCCCCAGGGTCCCCATGTGATGAGATGGTCCTCTGTCTTCACCAGGGGCCCCGTGGGTGATAATTCTGGAGGAAAAATGGAAGCATAATAAAATGCTCTATGAAATGAATGGCCATGTATTGTCTTCTCAGGGGGCTTTTCATAGACGAGCTAAGCAAGGGGGTGATCCTGGATTGGTGGATGGACCTCTTTTATCCTTCTGAGGTATATAGCTTTATCTGAATCATATGAATTAAGGGTTTAGCCTAAAGCTGTCCATACACCAATATTTAGTGAGATGGGTCCCTTTTATTAATGTCTTTGCCCACAAGGGGCTGGCCAATCCTACTGGATGGGTATTTTTCAGCCTCTATCAATAGCTCTTCAGCCATGATGTGATTCTTGGCTAATGGTCACAAGGCCTATTTACCTAAAGCCAGCCATAGCCCTAATCAGTAGTAGTGGAACATTCGTCTGTAGGATACTTATATTCGAAGATATCTTACTGTGATTGGAATAGTTTCCACATGGGAATATTACTTAGACCACATCTATGTGAATTAATTTTTGCATTGCTCTAAAAATTCCCTGACCACATTGATAGCCTATCTGTAAGATTAACCATAACTGATAGTTCTGGGGATCAAAGTTGGAAACCCAGGTCCCATATCCTTTTTACACCTTGACAATAGCTGAACAGTTGCAAAAACAGCCGTCTGCTGGGCCTTCACCTTTCAGACTTTTATGGCAAATTCTATATATATACCATAAATCGGGGTAATCTAGTTTTAGTAAAGGTCTGCAATCAGGTGAAGGTCTAAGCTGAGCACCAACAATGTAGATCATCTTTACATTTTTTTAAACTTTGTTGAATTATTTACATCAGAAATGTATCATTTGGTGGAAAAACCTGACCAGACCCTAAATGAATTGAGATCAGCACCAAAAATGACACCTAAAACATCCCAAAACTCATTCAGAACCCAAACCAGACCCCTAAAATGAATCGGACAACAAACCAGACAATGGGGGTCATTTATTATGACCGGTGGTCATAATAATCCTTGCGCTGGATTTGTCAAAGTTATGTAGAAGTGCAGGCCTCTACAGAACTTTGGCGCATCCACCGCCGGTCTAAATCTATGCCAGCTTAGAACATTTAGAACAGCTCAGAACAATGAGATGGGCCTGCCAACACCACCTTTTTTAGACCTGGCATGAGCACGGAAAAGTCACAGATTACGGCGCACATAACCTTTGCTCCACAATCTGCGACAGCTATATGCCAGAAACTGGCGTATATCAGTAAATGACCCCCAATATATATACTTACGGCTGATTTTCACCTCCAGGCACCACCACACACAATGGAGGGACATTTACTAACTGATATATGCCAGTTTCCAGGTGTGTATCTGTCGCAGATTGTGGAGCAAAGGGTATTTGCCAGGTCTAAAAAAAGGGTGTGAGGCGTGGGCAGGGAAGGGGGTGGGCCGCGAGGCCCATCTCATTTATCATTTTCTTCGCCTGTGCTTCCTTGCTGGCGTAGATTTAGAGCGGCAGTGGATGTGACGAAGTTAGAGGCGTAGAGGTCTTAATAAATGACCCCCAATGTCCTTATTCTGGCCAGTTTTAGGAGATTTGTACCAGATCCCAGTGGTAGTTCCGCTCCTGACCACTTACCTGCCATTATAAAGCCATTGGAGACAATGCCTTCCTCCAGTAATTCCATTTCTGACCTGCAATGGTCAATAGGTGCAAGTATTTCAGGGCAATACCTACAAAGTTGTGCGGCCATTGACTGCTTTGTGTGGGAGTGGTTGCAGCTGAAGTATGGGGCATCTGCTTATTGCATAGATTAACAAATATACATATAAAAATGTAAAAAATAAAAAGCAGTACTGTTGATGGGATCACAATGTTGTATTTTTATGAGTGGCATATGAGCATAGATAGATAAGTAGATAGGAAAGGATTGGTAACCTTCTAATAACCATGTAATAGAGACAGGATTTTGAGGTCTTTATTTATTTAAATTAACCCCATTTCATTGTTGGCAGTGACTAGTGTCTTTCCATTTCCACCAATTATCTATTACATTTTGGCACTGCTCCTGGTTCTCTGTTACACTCGCTGGAGCATATTACCCCAATTTCTTGTTCTGTCTGAGATCAGGTTCTGCATCTGATCTTCACCGGAGTTACCTTTCATAATTGCTATCATTTGCACAATGGTTGTGATAAATTAGCATTTCCACATTAAGTAATACTTTATTGTCCGCATACTAAAACCTGAAAAAAATGTAAATTGGGCTTTATTATCTATTTTTCTTTGTCGTTTATGACGGTATTATTTAAGATTTTCATGGTTCTGTGTTAAGGTCCCTTTATACGGGACGATGTACAAGCAGATTGTCGAGAAGGAAGCATTCCTTCCCGACAATCTGCTGATCGCTAGCGGAGGAGACCTGTGCATTTACATGCAGCGATCTCCTCCAGAGTATGGGGAGGAACGATCGCGTCTGCCATTGCTCTTCTCCATACAGACGTGTTGTTTCCCAGCATGATCTGCCACCGGGAAAACAAGGATTTTCTGTGCTACACAAATGATCCATTTACCCGATGAACGAGCGTTTCGCCAGATCATTACTAAGCGATAATGTTAGCGATGATCTGTTCAATTCTCGGCCCATCCAAAGGGCCCATTAGTGTAGATTGTTTTAGCAGAAATAAAAATGTAGTTGGAAATTACACAAAAATATTGTTGTCTATAGCTGTGCGATCCCTTTCAAGTAGCGGCCTATCTTCAGGGGTTTGGCATCTTGCCCTCCTGCTGATCAGCTGTTCTTCGGAGCTTGTTACTTCAGCGCTGCTCACATTGAAGTGAATGCACAACGGACAGAGCTCTGTATTTCCGGCGCCAAGTTCCACCACCGAGCTATTGCAGAACAGCTGATTGGCGGAGGTGCAGCGTGTCAGACCATCACAGTCAGATAATTATGGTCTGTCCACGTGTAACGGATTGGAAAACTCTTTGTGTGGTTTCACAGACAGTATTTTTTTTCCTTTAATGGTTGTCCGTTTTCCATTATTGATTAACTATCCTCAGGAAAGGTCATCAATGTCAGATCAGCAGGGGTCCCGGCACAAGTGTTTTATGTAGATCACATGCATTTTTTTATTTATTTTTTTAATGGATTTTTTTTTCAAAAAACAAGTATGAATGACAATTTGTTTCATGCATTTTTCCCTATAGAGAAGTAGATGAATAAAATGCCTTTGCTTCAACATGCTGCCTCTTTTTTTCTTAAAGCTATAGACAGAAAAAATATCCCTAAATCGGTGGTGTACCTCCCATACAGGCGGACCACGCAGATGCCATGGAGCCAGTGGGGAAGTGCCCCCCCCCCCTGCAGTAGAGGATAGGCTCAGCCCCCTAATTACCTTCTATACTGGCTCCCATCCATTATTAGTCTAAAATTCCTATCGTCAGTGGAGAAAGCTAAATGGACCTTTGATGATGTCATCACAGGTCCTGTACATCTAGCAAGAGAATGCTGCACAGAGAATAGTGTAGTTCCCGGGTTAGAACAGACCTGTGATGCTGAAGATGATGTCATCACAGGTCCTGTACGATCTAGCAAGAATGGTGTAGTTCCCAGATTTGAAAGATGCATCTGCCAGGACCTGTGATGACATCATCACAGGTCCTTCAACCCCTAACAGCAAGGACAATGTGCTCTGGATTGATCCATTGAGACTGGAATGGAGTGGTAAGAGGAGGCATAAATTACACCTCATACACTGTTGTATATACTACTGCATTTATTAGATGTATATGTGTTTATTATATAAGCAGTATATACAGCAATGTACTGATATGTGAGGTACGAGGTATAACAGATGCAGTGGGTACATATATATATATATATATATATATATATCATAACTCCCATGTCAATACGCTGCTGTATATACTATGTACCTGTACACACTGCATGTGTAATACCTCATTTGTGGGACAGTGCTGTTCTGTAATCCCAGCCTGCCCCTGATGGCATATAGTATAACACGCAGCAGCGAGCACAGTTCATGGAGAAAAGGGAGTGGTCTGGATTGTGTATGGAGATGTGCTATAAATGGGGCATGGGGGCCCAATTTAGATTCTTGCTATGGGGCCCAGTGATTTCTATGTACGCCCCTGCCCCAAAATGAAAAGAAAAAACACACAAAAGTATGGAAAACGCAATAAAAAGTGTAAACCAAGGCTTAGGCTTCTTTCACACAAGCGATACGGATTGTCTCAGGATCTGTTCTAGAAAAACTGATGGTCACGCATCTCAGCCGGATGGAAAGCTCGCTCTAGTGAAAGAGGCCTTAAAGGGATTGCCCATCTTACCATTACTAAGGCGAGATGGGACTAAGCGCAGACCACCAGGTGGACGGGAAACGACAGAGCTTGCTGTGATACTCTGTTTCAGTAGCTCCCATGCACCAAAATGGGAGCTACTGAAACTGTAGAGTGATGGCCCGCTCTACTGTTTTCGGGCTGCCTGGTGGTCAGGGCTTAGTCCCATCTTGCCTTAGTAACTGTGAGATGGGACAACCTCTTTAAAGATGCAGCCAGAAAAGTAGACATTTGACTAATCCTTATGTGTAGTTACTGTGTGCAGGCTCTATGGTTAGCTTGGACATTTTTGCTCCTGATTTGCATCCATTCCTTCAGCCTATGGAAGAGGAAGTAGCTATCTGCCATATCGGCTTTCATAGGGCTAATTTCACTGTCACCCGATCACACAGGAGTCCATACACTCTTTGTACTTGTTACTGCAGTAAATCACGAGACACCCTTCCTTTCCTATCGCTCTTACTGTACAGACACATGCCTTATTGATTTGTGCACATAGTGTGAATTATCATCTGGTGTCAGTTACCAGTGAAAGTTTGTCTGTGGTAGGTGTCAGGCCAAATTGGAAACTTCACTCTCATTCATTGCCTTTAAGGTGCAAGTTATTAGTTTTTGTTTTTTTGTTTACTTTTTTCTATTGTGTTCAGTTAGTGAATATTATCTTGTTTCAATAGAATTAGCAGCTGTATTTAATGAATTTGTGGTCTGATAGACCATGAAAATCTACTAAAGGTAACAGTTTTAAACTTCACTGTAGCAGAGAGAAAAAATATTAATATTACATTAAAGAAATTCATATAATTATATGTTATTGCAGGTAAAAACTTTATCCTGAAGACGTATAAAGAGTTCTACCAATCAAGAATACAATTCTGAATAAATATCTGTCTGGCAGATATTTTAACAGTTCATTGGTTATTTCTAGGATAGAACTACAATCTGAGGCGGAATTACACAAAACCAGAAGCAGAAAATTGAGCAGAGAATACAAATTAGGAAAATTCTCTGACAGTTCCACAAAGTTATTGTGATATACTGTAATGTTTTATTTTGGGCTTTGTGAAGATTCTCTACCTCTGTAAGGGCTCATGCACAAGAATATGTGTGCCCCGTGCCCATATTGCGGACCGCAAACAGCGGGCCCGCAATATACCCATAAACTTACTACAAAGCTCTTCCATGAGATTTCAGTCCGTGCCTCCGTACCGCCCAAAAATAAAACATGTACTACTTTTTTTTGTAGTGCGGACAGTCTCTTGTCAATGGGTCCGCATCCACAAATAGTGAAATTACTGTACTTTTCTATAACTGCAAATCAAATTATCTAATAAACTGCCACCTGATGCCTAAATCACAATTAGGAGATACGTAAAGCTGACAAGTCATTACACTTGGAATAGATTCTGATTAGACATGATTGAATTTCTTGAAATTCATTTCAGGTCCGATTCAAACTAATTGGTTGGTAGATTCGATTCAGGTCCAAATAAATTTGACACAAATCAAAAGTGCCCCCCTGATTGCCCTGACAAGTTGTGGATGACATTCTAGGGACTCCTAGGACTGTGTGCAATTAATTTCAAGCTCTTTACGGCGAGGACAGCAAGGTCCAAAAATTATCCCTTTTGGGGGAGAATGTCTGCCAGTGTCTATACACATGGTGATATAGGAAGAAGCAATTGCTTGCCCTGTTTGTGGGGGGTCTTGCAACCGCTTTGTTGTTACATAAAATGCACATATGTATTGTATCTCCACAAATACATGTGCTAATGACAGAGTTCCAGGAAAGCGAAGAAACAATGGCTTTGGTTTTAACAAATGAGATCAGCAGTACAGCATGGCAGGAGATGTGAGGCTATATAGGGGTAGTAGTAAAAGCTACAGGGGTAGTTGGTGCTGCAGCATTACAGTATGGATCCTGATGGACAAGGTAGGAGATGTGCGGCTGAGTACATGTATAGTGAGTGAAAAAGGAAATATTCAATTTTTTTTTAAATTCAAGAACATGTACATCATGTACAGTGGGGGATAATAAAATGACAAAATGCTAAAAAAAAATTAAATGAACTAAATTAACAATTAGACAGAATCCAGTACAATTTTACGAGAGATGCAAAACAACAATCTCCAACACTGAGAAAAAAAACAATTGGAGTCCGCTCCAATATATACAGTCACTAAGATATGTCCAGTCAAGTTTTATCCACTTATTAATTTAAAGGGGTTATGCACCTCTGGGAGGGGTTAGCAAACCTGCTCTCTTGGACAGATCTGCAAAGGGAAGCATACTTACCTGCTTCCCGGCGCAGGAACCCAGCATCTTCGCTCCTTGGCCTTAGTTGCTCTGCTGGGCTCCCTGGGTGTAAACTTCTTGTTTGATGCCGCTGTAGCCAATCACTGGCCACAGCAGGGACCTGCTCCCCTTACAGCATGACAAATGGTCACGTGAAGCAACAGGAATTACAGTCGTGGCCAAAAGTTTTGAGAATTACATAAATATTGGAAATTGGAAAAGTTGCTGCTTACGTTTTTATAATAGCAATTTGCATATACTCCAGAATGTTATGAAGAGTGATCAGATGAATTGCATAGTCCTTCTTTGCCATGAAAATTAACTTAATCCCTAAAAAACCTGTCCACTGCATTTCATTGCTGTCATTAAAGGACCTGCTGAGATCATTTCAGTAATCGTCTTGTTAACTCAGGTGAGAATGTTGACTAGCACAAGGCTGGAGATCATTATGTCAGGCTGATTGGGTTATAATGGCATATTTGACATGTTAAAAGGAGGGTGATTCTTGAAATCATTGTTCTTCCATTGGTAACCATGGTCACCTGCAAAGAAACGCGTGCAGCCATCATTGCGTTGCATAAAAATGGCTTCACAAGCAAGGATATTGTGGCTACTAAAATTGCACCTAAATCAACTATTTATAGGATCATCAAGAACTTCAAGGAAAGAGGTTCAATTCTTGTTAAGAAGGCTTCAGGGCGTCCAAGAAAGTCCAGCAAGCACCAGGATCGTCTCCTAAAGAGGATTCAGCTGCGGGATCGGAGTGCCACCAGTGCAGAGCTTGCTCAGGAATGGCAGAAGGCAGGTGTGAACGCATCTGCACGCACACTGAGGTGAAGGCTTTTGGAAGATGGGCTGGTGTCAAGAAGGGCAGCAAAGACGCCACTTCTCTCCAAAAAAAACATCAGGGACAGATTGATCTTTTGCAGAAAGTATGGTGAATGGACTGCTGAGGACTGGGGCAAAGTCATATTCTCCGATGAAGCCTGTTTCCGATTGTTTGGGGCATCTGGAAAAAGGCTTGTCCGGAGAAGAAAAGGTGAGCGCTACCATCAGTCCTGTGTCATGCCAACAGTAAAGCATCCTGAGACCATTCATGTGCTGGGTTGCTTCTCATCCAAGGGAGTGGGCTCACTCACAATTTTGCCCAAAAACACAGGCATGAATAAAGAATGGTACCAAAACACCCTCCAACAGCAACTTCCTCCAACAATCCAACAACAGTTTGGTGAAGAACAATGCATTTTCCAGCACGATGGAGCACCGTGCCATAAGGCAAAAGTGATAACTAAGTGGCTCGGGGACCAAAATGTTGACATTTTGGGTCCATGGCCTGGAAACTTCCCAGATCTTAATCCCATTGGGAACTTGTGGTCAATCCTCAAGAGGCAGGTGGACAAACAAAAACCCACTAATTCTGACAAACTCCAAGAAGTGATTATGAAAGAATGGGTTGCTATCAGTCAGGAATTGGCCGAGAAGTTGATTGAGAGCTTGCCCAGTCGAATTGCAGAGGTCCTGAAAAAGAAGGGCCAACACTGCAAATACTGACTCTTTGCATAAATGTCATGTAATTGTCGATAAAAGCCTTTGAAACGTATGAAGTGCGTGTAATTATACTTCACTACATCACAGAAACAACTGAAACAAAGATCTAAAAGCAGTTTAGCAGCAAACTTTGTGAAAACTAATATTTGTGTCCTTCTCAAAACTTTTGGCCACGACTGTAGGTCACTGCTGCAGTCAGCTATTTGCTGTAGTGGTGTCAAACAGGACATTTACATCCAGGGAATCCTGGAAGCGAAGATGTCGGCAGCCAGGGGTACACCTAGCTTTTCTGCTGTATGAGGCGAAAACCGAAACGGCGCCCCCCCCATGCCAATTTCTTAACCTAACCCCTTTTGCCACCATAAAAGCGATCATTGCCCATGGCCCATCTGCTGCCCCCTGTTGCCCCTTCCTGGTGCTGCCTGAGGTGATCGCCTCACTAGGCCTCATTGGTTGTGCACCCCTGGCGGTAGCCAGCAATGGGAAGCAGGTTAGTATGTTTCTCTTCGTAGGTCTGCACAGGAGGTGGGATTTGCCCAAAAAAAAAAACAAAGTGGCACAACCCCTTTAAGAAGTCCAGTGTAGTTAGTGTGTGAAAATATGTCAGCTAGTAAAATTATCAATTTTCGGGATGCAAATTAGGTTTCTAGCTGTCTCCCGTCACGGCCTGTGATTGACTTTGTTATTTCCCAGAGCCATAACTTTTATTTTATTTTTTTCCGTTCACATAGCCGTATGAGGGCTTGTTTTTTGCAGGTTGACTATTACTTCCTAATGTCACCATTTAATTTTGCAAATTATGTGGTGGGAAGCTGGAAAAAAGTGGGGTATAATTTTAAAAAAATGCCACCGTTTTATGGGTTTTATTTTTCCGGCGTTCACTATGCAATAAAACTACCCATGCCCTTCATTCTCTGAGTCAGTACAATTATATGTTTTTTTTTTTAGTTTTACTACTAAAAAAAGGTATGGTATGTTCATGGAGCTCTTTTTTTGTTGGACAATCTATATTTTATATCAATACCATTTTGGGGTTTGTATGATTTTTTGAGCACTTTTTATTCCATTTTTATGAGGAGCTGAAGTGTTGAAGAAACATCAAATAGGCCATATTTTGTTTTTCCATTATAGAATTTAGCGTATGGGATAACGTTTTTTTTTTAAATATTTTAATAGGATGGGTGTTTTCAGATTCAGTGATGCTTCTGATGTAAAAAATTTTAGCATTTAATTTTATTTTAATTTTGAGTAAAATGGGGTGATTTAAATGTGTGTCTGTATATATATGCTTATATATATATATATATATATATATATATATATATATATAAATAAGTTTCTGTCTGTCTGTCCGTCTGTCTGTCTGTTCTTTATACGCGACCAAATAACTGGACCGATCTTCACCAAATTTAGCACACAGGTACATCAGGTGTCCAGGAAGGTTTTAGACCGGGTCTCAGCTCTCTAAGACGTACCGTTCCTGAGATATTCCCAAACAGCCAATGCAAGCCTGCAAGTCTTTTACTCATATCCCAACTGCCATACACACGCTCACATGTCCCTTATCAGCCAATAGAAGCTTGCAGGCCCTTAGTCTCCACATAGACACAGTTTTACTCCAGGTTTTCATAACAACCCAGCCATTTTTCTTCACTGCTGTAGGTCAGCTTTAGGCTAGGGCTACACAACGACAATAAATCGTACGGCACATAGGGCACAACTACACTGCTACATGCATCCATCTTGGATTGATTTATTGCGACTGTAGTGTCGCAGTCGGGCACTGGGCACTCTGGAGGTCACTGTTAAAGGTGCATTTACTGTGGATGTTACTGTTAAGGGGCAGGCCGCTGTGGAGATCACTGTTTAAGATGCGAGCACTGTGGAGGTCACTGTTAAGGGGGCAGGGGCCATTAGTAAAGGGGAAGCTGCTGTGGAGGTCACTGTTAAGTCAGCAGGGTACTATGAGGTCACTGTTAAGGGAGCGGGGTACTGTGGAGGTCACTGTTAAGGGAATGAGGTACTGTGGCAGTTACTGTTAAGGGGACGGGTGCTGTGGAGGTCTCTGTTAAGGGGGCAGGGAACAGTGGAAGTTAGAGATAAGGGGACGGTCCCCTATCGAGGTCAGTGTTAAGGGACGGGGTGCTGTATAGGTCACTGTTAAGGGGGGTGGGCCCCAGAGGAGGTCAATGTCAAGAGAGTGGAGTGCTGTGAAACTCACTGTTAAAGGGGCGGACTGCTGTGAAGGTCAAAGTTAAGGGGATGGGCTGCTGTGGAGGTCCCATTTTAGGGAGGCATGGCACTGTGGGGGGGTCAGTGTTAAGGGGTGAGGGGCTGTGGAGTTCACTGTTAAGCGGGCGGGGTACTGTAGAGGTCACTGTTATGGGGGTTACTGTCGATATCTTTTAACGACACACAAAAACATTAGATGAAATATACCCATGCGAATCTGTGTCGTTCTGCTAGTCTAGTATATAAAGCTGAGTGTATGTGTGTATGTATGTGTGTATGTTTATCCGCTAAAGTAATCCGCACCATCGCATTTACAATCACGAAATTTGGCACACAGGTACATCAGGTGTCCGGGAAAGTTTTAGACCAGGTCTCAGCTCTCTGAGACGTACCGTTCCTGAGATATTCCCAAAAAATGCATTAGCCAATAGAAGCCTGGTCACATGACCCTTATCAGCCAATAGAAGCTCGCTGGCAGTTCGTCTCCCCACACACAGTTTTACTCCATGTAACCATAGCAACCCAGCCTTGTTTCTTTACTGCTGTAGATGAGTTTTAAAGGAAATCTGTCACCAGGATAATCACTATTGAAGTAAAGCCATGGCCTAATAGCACTTAGTACCTTATTTCCTGAGGTTTTCCATAGCAACTCTTCACTGCTGCAGGTCAGCTTTTAAGGGGCTGGGCGCTGTATATGACACTGTTAAGGGAGCAGAGTGCTGTGAAGGTCACAGTTCAGGGGGCAAGTAGCGTGGCCATTCAAGTCACCCTTAAAACCCCACCCCCAGGTCCAGCTAAGCCACGCCTCTTATTCAGTTAGGCCATGCCCCCTCCCGCTCCGCAGCTAAAGGGGATTGACTAAATGAAGAAATCAACTTCTGTCAGCTGCAGAGGTGGGAGGGACGGTGACTTTTTCCCTGCAGCTCACACTCAGACAGCACAGTGCTGCTGTCTTAGAGTGAGCTGTTCAAAAGGACATGCCTCTGATTCGGTTAGGCCATGCCCCCTCCCACTCAGCAAACAGGGATTAAAAAAAGAAAGTTAAAAATCAACTTCTAGGTCCTTCTAAGCCACACCCCCAATACAGTTAGCCATGCCCCCCCCCCTCCGCAGCTGACGGGAATTGACAAAATGAAGTTAAAAATTTACTTCTGTCAGCTGCAGAGGTGGGAGGGACGGTGACTTTCTCTGCAGCTTACACTCAGAGAGGACAGTGCTGCTGTCTTAGGGTGAGCCTCCTCTCACTCCTCAGTCGACAGGGATTAAAAAAATTAAATTAAAAATCAACTTTTGTCAGCTTCAGGGGTGGGAGTGAGGGTGACTTTCTCCCTGCAGCTCACGCTCAGACAGCACAGTGCTGCTGTCTGAGAGGGAGCTGTTCAAAAGGAAATCCCTGTGTCCATCCTGGCCCTGCGCCAGACGGAGGACAGGGAGTCAAAAAAACGGACTGTCCGGCCTAAAACTGGACCTCTGGCCACCCAAAGGGCAGGCTGCATTTTAAGGGATGGGGTACTGTGGGGGGGTCAGTGTTAAAGGGTGGTGGGCTGTGGAGGTCACTGTTAAGGGGCGGGGTGCTGTAGATGTCACTGTTATAGTGGATACTGTTGATATCTTTTAACGACACACAGAAACATTAAATAAAATAGATTAAATATACCTTGGTGAAGCCGGGTCCTTCAGATAGTGTATATATATATATATATATATATATATATATATATATATAAAGAGCAAAAAGATGGCAGCACAAGACAAAAAAGTATGAAATGAAAAAAGAAAACAGAGGCGCAAGCCCATAGGATCAGTCAGCACACTCACATGTAAAAAGTTAAGATGTTTATTTACCTATGCTGGAAGCGCGACGTTTCGGTTCTATACTAGAGCATTTCTCAAGCCTAGTGTAGAGCCGAAACGTCGCTCTTCCAGCATGGCTGAATAAACACTTGAACTTTTTATGTTAGTGTGCTGCTTGATCTTTAAAACAATTTTATATATATATATATATATATATATATATATATATATACTATATATATATATATATATATATATATATATATATATATATATATATATATATATATAATATATATAATTGTTTTATTTATTTATTTTTACAAGCCCCAAGTGGACCCAAACATGCAATCATTAGATTGCCTTTTGTATAAAGTAATAGAAATGTATTGATTAGAAAATACAAAGATCAGTATATTCCAATGCAGTGCTGCCACCTGCAGGCCTTAATTTAAATATACCAGTAATAAATCAAACCGATAAACAAAACCTATCAGGGCCACATAAGAATTATTACACAAAACCTACAATAAATGTGCATACCCAGGTCATGGAACTACACACAACCATTTAATAATCAAAAAAATACCTTTCTTGAAATGCAACTGATAGAAAACATACAATGGAGTCTACATGATTCAGTGGACTAAAAACATGTACAAACAGGGGGACCGTGGGAGGGGGCTAACAGTGAGTAACACATGAAAGAGGAGCAAAGAATCCATGAACATACTTAAAGGGCACCGTTCCACCTCCGAAACACTGGGATGGGTTTTTTGGCTGGAAGATCGCTTCCATGAACTTCAGAACCTCTTGACATTTTAGCTTCCTTTGTTAGTTGCGGCACATAGTACTCTGTGCACTTTGACTGTTTGAAAGCCCTTATATGTACTGTTTTTTAGGGAGATTTCAATTGCATATCCTCTTGCTACTGCTGCAATGCCTTTGTGGCATATATCTTTATTTAAGTATGATAGTGTTTGCAGGTCGGCACTGCTGCTAGAATCGCGGTGCACGTGTCTGTGGGATGGCGTTCCTGATGAAATACTGAAGAAAAGACCGGCACTCGCTGTAGATGATTATTCTTCTGCTTTATTGTCACATATACAGTTAGTAGTGATGCCGCGTTTCGGTGCTATCACACCTTCATCAGACTTATTTAAGTATGTTCATGGATTCTTTGCTCCTCTTTCATGTGTTACTCACTGTTAGCCCCCTCCCACGGCCCCTCTGTTTGTACATGTTTTAGTCCACTGAATAATGTAGACTCCATTGTAATAAAGGTATTTTTTTGGATTACTAAATGGTTGTGTGTAGTTCCATGACCTGGGTATGCACATTTATTGTAGGTTTTGTAGACCAGTAATAAGCCTAGAAGCCTTGTATAGGTTCTGGCTTCTTAATTCTTTGGAACGCCTTCCTCGATCTCAGTCAGGGAAAGGCGTTCCTGCCCGGAAGCATGCATTTCTGTTTTTTTTTGCATTTCAGATGCTGTGGTCACATTTGACTATGTCATCTGGGGGGGTTAAAGGCCTGTGATCGACATTATCACCAATCACAGACGTTAGCCCCAGGTGTGGGAGCCATCTTTAAAGATCCGACATTCACTATACACATATGAAAGGAGTTAATTCTAGTAACTTCCCTGTCCCAACTGACTACAGGCACTAACAATTTTTGCATCCTGTAGAGATACATTAGCTGACTGCGGCCTGCTGTTTTCTGCATCCAGCAGTATCTTATGCTATAAGAAATGAAAAAGTCAACTAAATATAGGAGGAACAAGGGGAAACTCTGGCAGCGCTGCAAAGAAGGAGCCTGCGTGTTTGCACGCTTCTTCTTTGCAGCGTCGCCATATTTTCCCTTGTTTTTGCTCTATTCAGTTGTCTATATGCTCCAGGATATCCAAGACCAGCGGGAAGGTGAGCAGCATGAAGGATCTTCTATCTTCACATGTCCTACAAATCAGCACAATGCTATCAGGTGAGCAGCTTTTCGTCCTCCCCTCTGTCCCACTGGGCCTGTGATTCTTCATATCCAGCTGTCCTCTCTTCCTTTTCGAAGTATGAAGGGAAATAGGCAGACTAGGGAGTACTTGGGTTTGTGCCGATATGTAAAGGGAAGATTACCGTATTTTTCGCTTTATAAGACGCACCTGATGATAAGACGCACCTAGGTTTTTGAGGAGGAAAATAAGAAAAAATATATTTTGAACCAAAAACTGTGCTTTTGGTAGGTTTTGAACTAATGGTGGATCTGTGGATGACACTATTATTGGGGATCTGTGGATGGCACTGTTATGGGGGATCTGTGGATGACGCACTGTTATGGGGGATCTATGGATGATATACTGTTATGGGGGATCTGTGGATGACAGTATTATTGGGGATCTGTGAATGGCACTGTTATGGGGGATCTGTGGATGACACACTGTTATGGGGGATCTGTGGATGACGCACTGTTATGGGGGATCTGTGGAGGACACACTGTTAGAGGGGATCTGTGGATGACGCACTGTTATGGGGGATCTATGGATGACATACTGTTATGAGGGATCTGTGGATGACGCACTGTTATGGGGATCTGTGGATGATATACTGTTATGGAGGATCTGTGGATGACACACTGTTATGGGGGATCTGTGGATGATGCACTGTTATGGGGGATCTGTGGAGGACACACTGTTAGAGGGGATCTGTGGATGACGCACTGTTATGGGGGATCTATGGATGACATACTGTTATGAGGGATCTGTGGATGACGCACTGTTATGGGGATCTGTGGATGATATACTGTTATGGGGGATCTGTGGATGATGCACTGTTATGGGGGGATCTGTGGATGATGCACTGTTATGGGGGATCTGTGGATGACGTACTGTTATGGGGGGATCTGTGGATGACACACTTATGGGGGATCTGTGGATTACACTAATGGGGGATCCGTTAGATTGCACTGATGGGGGAACTGTGGATGACACTTATGGGGCTCTGTGGATGACACTTATGTCATCCACAAATCCCCATAAGTGTCATCTACAAATCCCCATAAGTGTCATCCACAGATCCCACATCAGTGTCATCCAGAGATCCCAGCAAAGTATCAGTGTGGAGGGAGGAGGCGGGGACACTCATGGCGGGGCCCAGTGCAGTGATTCTATTCTAATAAACCGGGCCCCGCAGTTGTTAAGTACCGTGCAATCAATCCCATTAATATCTTCATGTACACCGCACTGTCCTTTACTTACTGTAGTACCGTATGTCTATCATTAAGATGGCGCAGAGCGGCAGCTCCCTCGGTCATGCGCCGCCTGCCCCGCCTGGCAGCTCCCTCCTCATGCGCCGCCTGCCCGCCTATCTCACTTTATGAATGAGCAGACAGGCGGGGCAGGCGGCGCATGAGGAGGGAGCTGCGGCAGGAGGGGCAGGTGGCGCATGACCGAGGGAGCTGCCAGTCTTTGCCGTCTTCATGCTAGACATACGGTACTACAGCAAGGACAGTGCGGTATACATAAAGATATTAATGGGATTGATTGTACGGTACTTAACAGCTGCGGGGTCCGGTGTATTAGAATAGAATCACTGCACCTGGCTCCGCCATGAGTGTCCCCGCCTCCTCCCTCCACACTGATACTTCGCTGGGCGCGCTGTGCAGCATAACGGCCAGCGAAGTATCAGTGTTCGCTTTATAAGACGCACAGCCATTCCCCCCCCCCCACTTTTGGGGGGGGAAAAGTGCGTCTTATAAAGCGAAAAATACGGTACTTACCTGCTTTCTGGTGCTGGCTCTCCGCTCAATCTCCTCCTGTCCTGTGTTGCTCTGTTGGGGTCCCTTGCTGAAAACTTCTGATTTGATATCGCCTGCAGGCAGTCACTGGCTGCAGCGTGGACCACGTCCCCTTATGTCATGGCAAACGGTCACATGATGCAAGAGGATCCGCGCTCAGTGATTGGCTGCAGGCGACATCAAACCGGATGTTTTCAGCAAGGGAGTGCAACAGGCTGGGAGGAGAAGGAGCGGGGAGCCAGTGCCAGGAAGCAGAGTTGTAAATGATGTGCCATACTACTGGCTGCATTGCTTATCGATAGGAATGGAGATATTAATTATAATGCTGAGAAAGATTAATGTGGGAATGTTTGGGATGAATTTTCTCATTCACAAACATTGCCCTCTGTGTTGGTCCATGTAATGGGACCCTACATGCATCATCTGTGATCTGAGAGGAGGGCTTCAGGGAGACATTGTGTAACAAGATGGGCTTTTAATATCATTGGTCGTCATCATTCTGAGTCAAATATGTAGATGCAACTTTGGTTTTGTTTGCAATTTTTATATTTTTGTCTTGTACGTGCTGTACACAGTGAATGTTACATAATTCACCTTCAAGCTACAATTATTGAATAAATTAAGGCGACTCATTTTCATAGGCTTTGGAGAAAATGTGCACGGCAGTTCTATCCAGGATTTATGATACTATGCTGCCAAGTGAACCATTCAAGGGTCTGTCTGACCCCAAAACCAATTTTAGTTGTCGGAGAAGTGTTTAACATAAAGAAAAAAACATTTCTCACCTATTGCTCACTGCCCTGTTCTACAGTAGTACCTAAGCTCCCATCCCTGCTCCTTCTAGTCCCTGGCAAACCGGAAAGTATGACACCCTGTATGTGGTCACAACCACTGCAGCCATTCACTGGACTGTCCTTAAGCAGCGTGCGACCACAGAGCCTCAGCTTTCATGTGGCGCTGTAAAGGAGTAGCAGTGAACCAGTGCCTTTTTTCTTTATGTTAAACGCTTTTCTGGCCATAATTAAAATTGATTTTGAGGTCAGGCAACCTCTTTTAGTATTTTATTGAGTAAAAACAAGAAATCCAGGCAAAAAATGGTATTATCAATAATTTAGAGCTCCAATATTACAGACACTTTCATGTATTTCTACATTATGAATATGTTTCACAGTCTTCAAGGATAATATCTTCCATATCATCATCTATCTATCTATCTCTATCTATCTATCTATCTATCTCATATCTATCTGTCTATCTCATATCTATCTATCTATCTATCTATCTATCTATCTATCTATCTATCCATTGTTTGTTCTTTGATAAGACAATTGTACAATTGGAAATACAGGAGAGGTCCAGAACGAGAGACACTCTTTGTAACTGCTCCCCACTCTGGCTGAGAGACGAGGATCCTGAATAGAGGATCCTTCCTCTATTAGCTCAGAGTTCGCTAATAGGATATGTGGCAGTGGGTTTTTTACACTGGACAACCCCTGTAAAGAGGTATTTCCATCTTAACATTTATGGTATTTGCATAGGATTACGAAGCTATTTCTGGAATTCCATAGAAGTGAAGGGAGAGAGCAGCACATGCACGGCCACCTCTCCATTTACACTGACCATAAGATGAGGCCCATTTATCGAGATAGATTTGGTTCCTAGAGGTGACCTATGGAAATGCCATAAATGTCCAAGATAGGAATACACCTTTAAAAAATATTGTTAAAAGGGTTATCCTAATACTAAAATAGTGGCCCAAGGAGGGGGTGATGCTTACCTGATCCCTGCCGCTGGATGCAGTCTCTTGGGCTCCCGGGCTGGCAGTTCCGCTCCTACGTGCGCTGAGGACAACATCCTTCAACGGGGGCACACGTGACCACAGCAGCCAATCAACAGGCCGCAGCGGTGACTTGCTTCCCTGTATTACATGTGACGTCACTCATGACGCCAACGAATGTTGTCTTCAGTGCATGTGGGAGTACTGCTGGCCCAGGACCCAAAAGACGGGATCCAGCAGCGGGGATCAGGCAAGCATCACCTCCACCCCGGGTCGGGCAGGTCTGGGCGCCTATTTTAGTATTGGATAACGCTTTTTAGTAATGTATACAAACAAGAGATTAACGTAGTACAAAGCTTCCCTCCAGGAATATTACATTTCACTTTTAGTCTACACGTTACAACTCTCTTGAGATGTTTAATTGTTTATGAAACTTGTGAAGGAGACATGGGAATTATCACCTCAGTTCATTACAGTGTATCATCTAAGGTAATTCTTAGGTTACCATTATGGGAGCATATTAGCAGAAGACAAATTATATTCACTTGCGAATATAATTGCACAGAACTGTAATGAAAGATAAGTATGCAAATATGAACTGAATTATACTCTATAACGCTACTGTCACCTATGCATTAAAGCTGCCAGAGTTCTTTGTATCCCGCATAGCCACATAGGGCCGGAGCACCACCAGATCCAAATGACTATGATGGGACCCGGCAGAGATCCAGATGGTTTCCGGCATGAGTGTCGGGATTTGGCCGGACAAAAAATGGGGCTTGCACTAGCTTTTGTCTGGCCAAATCCCGGCATGAGTGCCAGGAACTCTCCAGATCCGCTCTGAGTCCCATTAAAGTCATGGGGCTCTGGCACTGAACAGCGATATCCGGCTATAGCTTTATGGCATATGTGAAACAAGTTTAAAGTGTAAATGCCATTTTTTTTTCTTCTAATTTGTAGGGACAGTGATACAGAACTTTTTTATGTACTTTATGTAGTGAAGCTGTACTTTTATAGGAAACAACTTGATTCTCCCTCATATACTGTACAGTATATCCCTGAAAATGACTATGTGTACAATATACAGTGGCACGCAAACGTTTGGGCATCCCTGGTCCAAATTACTGTTAGGGTACTTTCACATTTGCGGCAGAGGATTCCGGCAGGCATTTCCGTCGCCGGAACTGCCCGTCGGATCCGTCTAACTGCATGACAACTAAAAGCACTTGTAGACGGATTCGGATGCGGATCCGTCTCACAAATGAATTGCAAGTGCGGATCCATCTCTCCATTTGTCATGCGGAAAGACGGATCCGTCTATATTTTTTTTTCACAGATTTAAAGGTCTGCGCATGCGCAGACCGGAATGGCGGATCCGTCGTTCTGGTATTTTTAATGACGGATCTGGCACTAATGCATTTCTATGGGAATTAATGCCGGATCCGTCATTCCGGCATGTCTTCAGGCATTTTTGGTATGCTGCGGTATTTTCTCCGGCCAAAACGCCGTTCAGTGACTGAACTGAAGACATCCTGATGCATACTGAACGGATTTCTCTCTATTCAGAATACATGGGGATGTGACTGAAGCTTTTTTTTCCGGCATAGAGCCCCGACGACGGAACTCTATGCGGGAAAAGAATAACGCTAGTGTTGAAGGTACCCTTTCTGTACAGTTAAAGGAAATTTGTAATCAGAAAATTACCTGTTGTTTAAATCACATTTATATGTTTAACATATTTTTAAAGAATTTTTGGTGATGTTATTTTTAATTTTCCATGCTTACCTATTCTTTCCTTGTACAGTGACCTCTGCACAGGCCACTAGAAGCCAATGAGGTCCCCTCCTGACCATTGACTCTATGGCCCATGGGGCAGCTGTAAAGCATTTTTCTTAATGCTGTGTAAATGCTGTTAAGAACAGCTCAGGCAAGATGGCTGCCCCTATAATAATGTTCAGGAAACAGAATTAAAAAAATAAAAATAAATTAGAAAAAAAGGATATGTGTGCTACTAATTGGTTTTGATTGGCAGAAAAAAAATTTGGTGACACATTTCCTTTAAGTTAATTGAAGATGAAATTCTGTTTTACGCTCTAGGGAACCGCTAAAGCCCACCCATCAGTACAGTGAAGTCACCAGGCCCACTGCTAGGCTGAAACTTCCGCCTAGCAGAAACTCGGTACGTCACTGGATCTAACGAAAAAGCCCTTGCCCTTCGCCATTTAGCATGAAATGCTCTGATCCTCATCTCAGAGGGTAAAAAAGAGGATATGTCTGGGTTCAGCTATGAACCCGTACAACCCATTTAAGTTTCTGAAAACTCCGTCGAAGTTATCTGAGTGGTCAAATCTCCTTGGGTCCCCATTCCCCACAAGATATTCTTTTCATCTTTTCACTCTAAAATTGTACAAAACCAAAATAATACACTGATATTGCTTAAAATGTTGAGACGTGTGCTTCTTTGTTTAACTTTATGCCTTTTGGAGATTATTTCATCTTCTGTCATTTTGACAAGGGGTGCCAAAACTATTGCCACAGTATATGTATTGATATCCCTGCCATTTTCCACTGATCAGCATGGCCAGAGCTGACAGTGAATGATTCTGCTAAATCCCCAGCCCGCTGTATAGCCGCTGGGAGATACATGACAGCAGGTAATAAGCTCTCGCTATTGAGAATGCAGGGAAATGGGAGGAACCATGCAGCTCAGCTCCATCGGAGTGTTACCACCACAACTCTTGTGTGTACTGTGTGTAGTTTTGCCAGTCTACCTCTTTCAAGTGCCTTGGCTTTTTCAGTTTTGTAATTGTCGGGCTCCCAGTGGTTGTTCCTGTAACAATCCCACTTGTCCTAGAGATACAAAACCCCTTCTGTACCAATAGTAAGTTACTGTAGTCAAAGAGAGTTTTGTTTCATTGTATTATCTGAGTTAATAATGAATGAATCAGGAAGTAAATGTAATATGGCAAAAGCAGTAAAGTATGGTGCGAAAACCCAAGCATAACAGCAGAATAAATAGACAATGTTCACCCATGAAGAAATGCTGTATAATTGAGAAAATATGGTATATGTAAACCCAGTGGAGGCGTGAATTTAAAAAAAAGGATGGTAGAAGACCTAAGTGGTGAAAATACATGGATCCATGGAAATGAATGAGTTGATGTGTTTATATAAATCGGTCATATGTTAACCAAGGTGCATGATGGGTAAGGAGTATAGTCCTGTTTTATCAGCCTGTTCACCCACATGGGTTGTCATCCCATTTCCCCAGACTTGGGTGTATCACCATAAGTAACTGATATAATTGGATACATTGGGCATTTATATATTTTTAATACTTGACATGTTGCCTGTATGTATCAGAAATGCCCCAGAAATGTTTTAATCTGTTGGAAAACCACAGAAAACCAATACATCTGCTGTTAACATTCATTATAAAGAAATCACTCATCTGAACTACAGAGAATATATGTGTATTATGTGTATTATATGTGTATTATAAATAGCAGATTGTAGATCTGGACTCTGGTACAGATTTTATGTTGGGGTCCAGGAGCTACAATAGGGGTGCGGAGGTCACACTCAGGCCCTGATTCCTAAGGAGGCCTATGCTATATAAGAAGACTCCAATATTATAAATAGCACATTGTAGGTCAAGACTCTAGTACAGATTTATGTTGGGGCCCAGGAGGTACAATAGGGGTGCAGAGGTCACACTCAGGCCCTGATTCCTAAGGAGGCCTATGCTATATAAGAAGACTCTATTATTATAAATAGCACATTGTAGGTCAGGACTCTGGTAAAGATTTTATGTTGGGGCCCAGGAGGTACAATAGGGGTGCAGAGGTCACACTCAGGCCCTGATTCCTAAGGAGGCCTATGCTATATAAGAAGACTCCATTATTATAAATAGCAGATTGTAGGCCAGGACTCTGGTACAGATTTTATGTTGGGGTCCAGGAGCTACAATAGGGGTGCCGAGGTCACACTCAGTCCCTGATTCCTAAGGAGGCCCATGCTATATAAGAAGACTCCATTATCATAAATAGCACATTGTAGGTCAGGACTCTGGTACAGATTTGTGTTGGGGTCCAGGAGCTACAATAGGGGTGCGGAGGTCACACTCAGGCCCTGATTCCTAAGGAGGCCTATGCTATATAAGAAGACTCCATTATTATAAATAGCAGATTGTAGGTCAGGACTCTGGTACAGATTTTATGTTGGGGCCCAGAAGGTACAATAGGGGTGTGGAGGTCACACTCAGGCCCTGATTCCTAAGGAGGCCCATGCTATATAAGAAGACTCCATTATCATAAATAGCACATTGTAGGTCATGACTCTGGTACAAATTTATGTTGGGGCCCAGGAGCTACAATAGGGGTGCGGAGGTCACACTCAGGCCCTGATTCCTAAGGAGGCCTATGCTATATAAGAAGACTCCATTATTATAAATAGCACATTGTAGGTCAGGACTCTGGTACAGATTTTATGTTGGGGCCCAGGAGCTACAATAGGGGTGCGGAGGTCACACTCAGGCCCTGATTCCTAAGGAGGCCTATGCTATATAAGAAGACTCCATTATTATAAATAGCAGATTGAAGGTCAAGACTCTGGTACAGATTTATGTTGGGGTCCAGGAGCTACAATAGGGGTGCAGAGGTCACACTCAGGCCCTGATTTCTAAGGAGTCCTATGCTAAATAAGAAGACTCCATTATTATAAATAGCACATTGTAGGTCAGGACTCTGGTAAAGATTTATGTTGGGCCCAGGAGCTACAATAGGGGTGCGGAGGTCACACTCAGGCCCTGATTCCTAAGGAGGCCTATGCTATATAAGAAGACTCTATTATTATAAATAGCAGATTGAAGGTCAAGACTCTGGTACAGATTTTATGTTGGGGTCCAGGAGGTACAATAGGGGTGCAGAGGTCACACTCAGGCCCTGATTTCCAAGGAGTCCTATGCTATATAAGAAGACTCTATTATTATAAATAGCAGATTGTAGGTCAGGACTCTGGTACAGATTTATGTTGGGCCCAGGAGCTACAATAGGGGTGCAGAGGTCACACTCAGGCCCTGATTTCTAAGGAGGCGTATGCTATATAAGAAGACTCCATTATTATAAATAGCACATTGTAGGTCAGGACTCTGGTACAGATTTTATGTTGGGGCCCAGGAGGTACAATAGGGGTGCCGAGGTCACACTCAGGCCCTGATTCCTAAGGAGGCCTATGCTATATAAGAAGACTCCATTATTATAAATAGCACATTGTAGGTCAAGACTCTAGTACAGATTTATGTTGGGGTCCAGGAGCTACAATAGGGGTGCAGAGGTCACACTCAGGCCCTGATTCCTAAGGAGCCCTATGCTATATAAGAAGACTCCATTATTATAAATAGCACATTGAAAGAAATCACTCATCTGAACTACAGAGAATATATGTGTATTATGTGTATTATATGTGTATTATAAATAGCAGATTGTAGGTCTGGACTCTGGTACAGATTTTATGTTGGGGTCCAGGAGCTACAATAAGGGTGTGGAGGTCACTCTCAGGCTAGGATTCCTAAGGAGGCCCATGCTATATAAGAAGACTCCATTATTATAAATAACACATTATAGGTCAGGACTCTGGTACAGATTTTATGTTGGGGCCCAGGAGCTACAATAGGGGTGTAGAGGTCACACTCAGGCCCTGATTCCTAAGGAGGTCCATGCTATATAAGAAGACTCCATTATTATAAATAGCAGATTGTAGGTCAGGACTCTGGTACAGATTTTATGTTGGGGCCCAGAAGGTACAATAGGGGTGTGGAGGTCACACTCAGGCCCTGATTCCTAAGGAGGCCCATGCTATATAAGAAGACTCCATTATCATAAATAGCACATTGTAGGTCATGACTCTGGTACAAATTTATGTTGGGGCCCAGGAGCTACAATAGGGGTGCGGAGGTCACACTCAGGCCCTGATTCCTAAGGAGGCCTATGCTATATAAGAAGACTCCATTATTATAAATAGCAGATTGTAGGTCAGGACTCTGGTACAGATTTTATGTTGGGGCCCAGAAGGTACAATAGGGGTGTGGAGGTCACACTCAGGCCCTGATTCCTAAGGAGGCCTATGCTATATAAGAAGACTCCATTATTATAAATAGCAGATTGTAGGTCAGGACTCTGGTACAGATTTTATGTTGGGGCCCAGAAGGTACAATAGGGGTGTGGAGGTCACACTCAGGCCCTGATTCCTAAGGAGGCCCATGCTATATAAGAAGACTCCATTATCATAAATAGCACATTGTAGGTCATGACTCTGGTACAAATTTATGTTGGGGCCCAGGAGCTACAATAGGGGTGCGGAGGTCACACTCAGGCCCTGATTCCTAAGGAGGTCTATGCTATATAAGAAGACTCCATTATTATAAATAGCAGATTGTAGGTCAGGACTCTGGTACAGATTTTATGTTGGGGCCCAGAAGGTACAATAGGGGTGTGGAGGTCACACTCAGGCCCTGATTCCTAAGGAGGCCTATGCTATATACGAAGACTCTATTGTTATAAATAACACATTATAGGTCATGACTCTGGTACAAATTTATGTTGGGGCCCAGGAGCTACAATAGGGGTGCGGAGGTCACACTCAGGCCCTGATTCCTAAGGAGGCCCATGCTATATAAGAAGACTCCATTATTATAAATTGCAGATTGTAGGTCAGGACTCTGGTACAGATTTTATGTTGGGGTCCATAAGGAGGCCCATGCTATATACGAAGACTCTATTGTTATAAATAACACATTATAGGTCAGGACTCTGGTACAGATTTTATGTTGGGGTCCAGGAGCTACAATAGGGGTGCGGAGGTCACACTCAGGCTCTGATTCATAAGGAGGCCCATGCTATATACGAAGACTCTATTGTTATAAATAACACATTATAGGTCAGGACTCTGGTACAGATTTATGTTGGGGTCCAGGAGCTACAATAGGGGTGCAGAGGTCACACTCAGGCCTTGATTCCTAAGGAGGCCTATGCTATATAAGAAGACTCCATTATTATAAATAGCACATTGTAGATCAGAACTCTGATACAGATTTATGTTAGGGCCCAGGAGCTACAATAGGGGTGCGGAGGTCACACTCAGGCCCTGATTCCTAAGGAGGCCTATGCTATATAAGAAGACTCCATTATTATAAATAGCAGATTGTAGGTCAGGACTCTGGTACAGATTTTATGTTGGGGCCCAGAAGGTACAATAGGGGTGTGGAGGTCACACTCAGGCCCTGATTCCTAAGGAGGCCCATGCTATATAAGAAGACTCCATTATCATAAATAGCACATTGTAGGTCATGACTCTGGTACAAATTTATGTTGGGGCCCAGGAGCTACAATAGGGGTGCGGAGGTCACACTCAGGCCCTGATTCCTAAGGAGGCCCATGCTATATAAGAAGACTCCATTATTATAAATTGCAGATTGTAGGTCAGGACTCTGGTACAGATTTTATGTTGGGGTCCATAAGGAGGCCCATGCTATATACGAAGACTCTATTGTTATAAATAACACATTATAGGTCAGGACTCTGGTACAGATTTATGTTGGGGTCCAAGAGCTACAATAGGGGTGCGGAGGTCACACTCAGGCCTTGATTCCTAAGGAGGCCTATGCTATATAAGAAGACTCCATTATTATAAATAGCACATTGTAGATCAGAACTCTGATACAGATTTATGTTGGGGTCCAGGAGTTACAATAGGGGTGCGGAGGTCACACTCAGGCCCTGATTCCTAAGGAGACCCATGCTATATAAGAAGACTCCATTATTATAAATAGCAGATTGTAGGTCAGGACTCTGGTACAGATTTATGTTGGGGCCAAGGAGCTACAATAGGGGTGCAGAGGTCACACTCAGGCCCTGATTTCTAAGGAGGCGTATGCTATATAAGAAGACTCTATTATTATAAATAGCACATTGTAGGTCAGGACTCTGGTACAGATTTATGTTGGGGCCCAGGAGCTACAATAGGGGTGCAGAGGTCACACTCAGGCCCTGATTTCTAAGGAGTCCTATGCTATATAAGAAGACTCCATTATTATAAATAGCACATTGTAGGTCAAGACTCTGGTACAGATTTTATGTTGGGGTCCAGGAGCTACAATAGGGGTGCAGAGGTCACACTCAGGCCCTGATTTCCAAGGAGTCCTATGCTATATAAGAAGACTCTATTATTATAAATAGCACATTGTAGGTCAGGACTCTGGTAAAGATTTATGTTGGGCCCAGGAGCTACAATAGGGGTGCGGAGGTCACACTCAGGCCCTGATTCCTAAGGAGGCCTATGCTATATAAGAAGACTCTATTATTATAAATAGCAGATTGAAGGTCAGGACTCTGGTACAGATTTTATGTTGGGGTCCAGGAGCTACAATAAGGGTGTGGAGGTCACTCTCAGGCTAGGATTCCTAAGGAGGCCCATGCTATATAAGAAGACTCCATTATTATAAATAACACATTATAGGTCAGGACTCTGGTACAGATTTTATGTTGGGGCCCAGGAGCTACAATAGGGGTGTAGAGGTCACACTCAGGCCCTGATTCCTAAGGAGGCCCATGCTATATAAGAAGACTCCATTATTATAAATAGCAGATTGTAGGTCAGGACTCTGGTACAGATTTATGTTGGGCCCAGGAGCTACAATAAGGGTGTGGAGGTCACTCTCAGGCTAGGATTCCTAAGGAGGCCCATGATATATAAGAAGACTCTATTGTTATTTATAGCACATTGTAAATCAGGACTCTGGTACAGATTTTATGTTGGGGCCCAGGAGTTGGCATGACTATGTAGTCTACATGACTGCTGCAACCCATTACTGGTCTCAGCAGTCTTATGACATATACAGTACAGCTCAGGTCCCATATTAGTCAGTGTTTACATTTTTGACGGACAGTTTAAAATGTAAGAAGATGCCTTAGAGTTGGATGTATTTGGCTATCTATTTCTATAGCAGGGTTTTTTTTGTTTGTTTTTTTGCTGTGATAGCTTTACTATTCAGTACCTTATGGACATCTTTGGGGCATGTTTTTTTTCATTATTTCTTAATACTTATTTTGGGCCAAAAGTAATGATTTCAGTTGGTCTTTATTAAATATTTTCTGCGGGTTTTCTTCTACAGCTTTTACTTTCAGTGCATTTACAGACTAGCAGGCTCTGTGTTTTGACCCTGAATGGGTCAGAGAACTGCTTTGTCGCCTGGATTTGTAGCCCTTATCTGTACTTTCCTAACAGCTTATAAACAAACACTCAAATATCTAAATCTCTATCAATTTGATACGAATTTAGCTTAAATGAGTGTTTATAAGCTGCCAGTTGTAAGGGCTACAGGTGAGCCATCAGAGCAGCTCTCTGACAGATTCAGTTTGAGGCAGAGAGGCTGCTAGTCTGTAAAAGCTGAAAAAAAACTATTGAACATTTTTTATAGAGAAAAAATATATATTTTTAGCCTAAAATGAGTATAAAAGAATAATGAAAAATGCCCTGAAGGTGTTGATAACCTATTTTTCAGACATATTAAAATGTGCAAGATAACCTAAAATCTAAAATAAATTTACCGATTTTACCACTTTTTTTTTTACAATTGGGTTTCTTTAACCTCTGCCACTGCCCAGTTTCAGTCCTCCAGTTTTGGATTATAAATGGCCACTGTGCCCTATGAGAAATATACCACCGCACTAGCCAGATACAAATCTGTAAAACCTAGTGATACATATGCATCAGGAGAATTGCCAAAATCTAGTGTGAATAGAATCATAACTGTAATTGGTCAGTTTGAGCCTTTCTGTCATGGGAAGCGGCCATCTGGAGATCTGTAATAGATAGCTTGGAAAATGTTTTTTGCATGGCGCTGTACAGAGCACATACAAGCTGCCTACAGTATAACCTTGTGATTTATTCTCTAATATGTGACGGTGTATGACTAGCTAGCTTTCATCAGGATAGTGTGTGTGAGTGGGATGTATGAGTAATGCATTAAGCTTGTGTGTAATTAAGGGCTGTGTAAGCTGGGATTTATGAACGTTTCATCCACTCTGTCACACTAGGACTGACCTGTACCTGCTATTCACCTCTGTGCCAAGTCCACAGCTGACTCTGCATGGCACGGTAAGGCTTTTAAATACAACTGCCATTTAGAATTCTAGTGAATGAAGCTTTGTAAAATTTTAGCTTTTCTGATGTCATATGAAATTTATTTAGCTTATTTTTGCATTATCGCTGTGTCTTTATGAAACATCCACCAAGGCAGAAACCACCATTGTCTCTGTTCCGCCGGGGTTACTTTGGATGCTGTGGCAAAGCTCTTTTAGTATGATCAACCCTATTAACCCCGCTACCAGCGCCGTACATGTACAGCAATGGGCAAACCTGGCTCCCGTTCGCACGTGCAGCGGGCGTCATGGCCTGAAGGTCTCCACTGTTTCTAACAGCAGAGACCCGCGGCTAATGACAGCGATCAGCATTATAGACGGGGTCGGGGTCATTAAAGACTTTAGATGTCGTGATCACGTGAGATCGAGACATGTAAAGTGTGAAAAACCTGGAAGCTCGCGTTGAGGATGCTGGTAAATGATTTTAATAAGCTGGGTCTCGCTGAAGAGACCTGGTGCATTAAAGCTGCAATTCTTATCTTGGCATGCAGGTGGCAGGCCAACATAACAAATTAGTAATTCTGAACAATAAATGAATGTAAAAAATGCAACATTGTTCAGAATTTAAAAAATATATATTTTTTTATGCTCAAATACAAGCTTCAAAATCATTTAAAAAAGTAAAAAAAACTTATAAAAGATATATAAGTTTAAATATCCCCCTTTCCGTAGAATAAAAAAATAAACACATAACAAAAAATATAAACATCATGGGTATCACCACACCTGAAAACGTCCGTACTATTAAAATATAAAAATATTTTTCCAATACAGCTTCTCTTACCCAAAAAAAAAGAAATAAAATGTGATCAAAAAGTCACACACACTCAACAAAAAATACAGATTGTCCCTCAAAGTTTAAATGTATTTTTACAATATTTAGAAATAAAAACCTATACATATGATATCATTGTAATCGTACTGACCCAGAGAATTAAGGGCACAGGTCAATTTTGCTGCAAACAGAACGCCATGGGAACAAAACCCATAAAACGGTGGAGGAATTGTGTTTTTTTTCACTCCTTTTGGAATTTTTCCCACTTCCCATTACATGGTATGCCATATTAAATAGTGGCATTAAAAAGGACAACTTGTCCTGCAAAAAATAAGCCCACATACAGCGATGTGAACGGAAAAATAAAAAAGCTATGGCTCAAGAAAGGTAGGGAAGAAAAATGAAAATGCGGAAACAAAAAAACCTCCGGTATCCTAAGGGTTACCTACTGCCTGGTAGGGTTGATTATGCTGAGTTAAACAGTACCTGTCTTTTGTATGTATGTTGAACAGCTGCAGAGATAACTGTGTTTTTATCTATATGCAAATGTGCAATTTCAAGCTCTGCAGGGCCGACCAGAGCCCTTGGAGCACTGCTTATGTAACACCACTCCCCTTTGTGTGCAGCAGAGGGGCATTACAAAAGCAGTGCTCCAAGAGCTCTGGTCGGCCCTGTGGTGCTCAAACGTGTTTATTTGCATGTGGATAAAAACGCAGATATCTCTGAAGCTGTTCATCATGCAGACAAAAGAAAGGTATCGTTTTAATTGGCATCATCAACCCTAGCAGGTAATATGCCTGGTTTAATACATATACTTCCATAGACAAGCAGTTCTTAAAGGGAATGTGTCATCAGAAAATGACCTACTGTTTAAATAACGTTCTTATGTTTAACATTTTTTTAAAGGGAATCCGGCACCAGTTTCATTGTGTCCTAACTAAGGGCAACATAAACTAGTGACAGATCCCCTTAGCAAAACACTGGGTCACTTTATTGAACTAACCCAGCCGTTTTGCTAAACTCTTGTGCTAAACAGCTCTAGCGCATGCCAATCTAGTGACCATATTCATGAGTTTATGCCTCTCCCCGCCCACCTGCTGCTGATTCATATTGAAAAAAGACTGTCAATCATACGGAAGTGGGCGGGGGACCAGGGAGCTCATGAATATGGGGACTCGGTATTCGGGGGAGCTTTTAGAACCTAACGGCATAAAGCTGGTGACAGATTCCCTTTAAATAATTTTGTATGATGTTATTTTTATAATTTTCTATGCCAATATCTATATTTAAACAAACACCAAAAATTCAGCAGTTTTCACAGTGGCCCGCTTATACCACTTCTTGGTCTGTACAGATAACCTTACCTCAGCTACCTGCTTATCTGTCATTGTAATCCTGCCTGTAATTATATCACCTATGTGTATAGATAAGACAGGATCCAGCATTCACAGTAGGTGATTGTCAAAGCTTATGTACTCCTTGCTTGTAAAATGACTTCAGCACAGGTGACAGAACATGCCTAGAAAACGCTCTCATAGAAGTCAAGTTCAGCTCCAAATTTTCTTAATGTTTTCTAAGTGCTGGTAAGAACAGCTCAGGCAAGATGGCCGCCCCCATAATCATGTTTAGGAAATTTTTTATAAATCTGCAATCAGAAAATAAAAGCAGATTAGAAAAAGAAAATGTATTATTATCTGGTTTAACGGCAGGTAACATTTTTGGTGACACATTTCCTTTAAACGCAGTCTGCCACCTCCTAGTGCTAGTTTCATACTAGCGGTAAAATCTTCTGTCAGGCTGTTGCAGCAGAGTAACAGCCTGCTGAAGTTCATAGCCGGGTACAGCCTTTCCCCTGCCGCAGCCCATTTACTGTAATGGGACTCGGCGGAGATCCATCCTGTTGCTGATTTTAACGTTAGTGTAAAACTATCCTTAATCAGTTTCAGAGCATGCATAGTGGCATGTATGGTAGATGCCTCAAAATATAATCATAAATTTATACAAAGTTTCGTGGCACACCGGCAGCACCAATTATACGGGTTCGGATCCTAGGCACACCACCACGTCTCTCTTACTCCACGCAAACTGCGGTGCTCAGTCCATATAACAGGAAGAGTTCTTGATAAATTCAAATCCATAAGACAAACAGAAGGACGGCACTCACCAACTTGCTTCCTCTGGCTCTGACCTGGTCAGAGCCAGTGGAAGCGCTTATTGCGCAAAACGGCCATTGCTCCTGTTCTTGTGTGAACCTTGGCGTCTAGCCCCGTGCCACTATCCACTTCGGTATGTTCCATTGATTACCGAATAAAGTAAGGAACAGCAAATTGGTACCGTCCTTCTGTTTGTCTTACGGATTTGAATTTATCAAAATATAATCATACCTTCCTTGTGAAAATCCAGTCCTCGAAATGCTTATTTTTATTTGTATGCAAATATCATTTTTGGTGCACCGCGGTAGGTCTGCTCCATTAGATGCACCATTGCTCAACCAGTAGCACCGCCCAGTTCCCCCCCTCTTAATTGATTGACAGTATCTGAGACTTCAAAGCCATTAATGACACAGGGGATGGAAAGTCTTAGAACACAGGAAAAAGCAGCTCTCACCTGTTCCACCTTTTGTGAGCTTGGATTACAGCCTGGACATGGCTGTGCTGCAACTAAAGAAATAGGAACGAAATCCAGTTCATGAGTAAGGACCGGGATACAAGGGTCCGAAACGCGTAGACACTTTTGTGTTTGTCTGTTGGATGTTTTTACCGCACTGCAAATAAAGAACCACTTGTTTGTTAACAGCTGGATTTCGCACCTATTTCTTCAGGGCATGGAAAGTGCACCGAATGGAACAGACTGCCCACAGTGCACCCCATTTGTATAAAATGAAGCATTTCTGTGTTTAAAGGGAACCTGTCCCAATAAAATGCAGTGCAATCTGTAGACCTGTATAGAACAGGAGGAGCTGAGCAGATTGATTAGTTTTGTGGAGAAATATTCAGTTATATCTTTGCTCTTTTTGTGCTCAGTAGCCAAATGGTCGGCCATATCAGTGGCTGATAAGATGGACCATTTGGCTACAGAGCACAGAAGTTTTAATGAATAAATTACCAGTTATACTGAATAGTTTCCTGCGAAACTATATCAGTCTGCTCAGCTCCTCCTGCTGTATAACATGCCGCCTGCAGATTGCACTGCATTTTTAAGGGGACAAGTTCCCTTTAACGCCATAGATTTGGGAATGTCAGCTATACAGTACAGTATATCAGCTGACTACAGAATTAAAAGGATAACTCAGTTAATGTAGTTTTTCTTTACATAGCTAGTAACACATATGGATTCCTCAGGAGCAGTCAACTGAGTGAAACTTGTTCTCGCTACATGTAGCCATGCAAAGTGCTTGCTAATACTTTTCCAAGATACACATTCAAGTCATTGTATTAACATCTTATCTAGATTAGCAATTGTAAATTTACTTTGGGTGATTATTTCATGCAGAACACATTAAATTTAAATAGAGGTGTAGGAGGTGTAGAAGGCTATGAAAGGTAATAATGGACAAAAAGAAAAAGAAAAGCTAAAATTGAAATGCAAATATCTTTTGACATTTCATTTGCCACCCATGTATGAAAATTTCAGTGCCAAAATTAAAATGAAAAAGAAAATGAGCGGCACCACCTGCTGCTCGGTCACACACAGGTCAATTGAACGCTTCTGGCAGCTTGTACTCGGAACGTGTATCTGTAAATCCATTAGAGGACACTATACACAACTATGTGTAGTGCTCTTCACAACACTGACTAAGTGACAAGCAGCCTTGGTGGCAGTGAATCGGCAGGCGGCATCAGGAGAAGAGGAGCTGGAGCGCCGAACTCACTGACAAAGTGAAGAGCAGCTAGGGTGGCAAGGGACAAGGCCGCGCCTGCATGAAGGGGGAATTTTAATTCATGTAATGGATGATAGGTTTTAATTTTATTTTGGCCAGGGCTAGACCATCCAGCTCCCCCTACCTGCAGCACGTGCCCTGCTCCCTGCCATATCTATTCCTCGCCGCACCGCCGCTCCTCACTTAGTGAGGTTAAAACACCAGCTCCACCTTGATGCTGCCCGCCCATTTGTCATGGCCGCCCTTCATTTAGTCAGTGTTATGTGGAGTGCCCTCAATTGGATTTACAGATAGATGAATTAGGCATGAGCTGCCAGATGCTTTCTATTGACCCGTGCGTGACCAAGAAGAGGAATGTGCCATCTAAATTATTGTGCAGAGCACCCTCTATTGCAGTTACAGGAAGGAGATTGTTCTTGGCTCATATGTCTGTAATTCCAATAGAGGCCACTCTATGTTCAGTCCAGGGCTGATTAACATATATTTCCATGTTGAGCCCAGCCCGCTAGTACTAATTAACATTGATTTGAATATTGGACAACTTGAATAAGAAAAATAAAAATGGTAAAGTGTGAAATGAAAATAAAATCAGCAGGTGGCTTTGTTCATTTTAATTTTGGCACTGAAATTGCCTTCAGGGATGAAAAATGAATCTTATAATGTCACTTTGCCTTTCAGTGTATCCATTTAGATTTTTTTTTACCATAAAATACCAGTATAGGTGATGAAAATTAAATGACAAAAATGAAAACTAAATGATAAAAGGCTTTTTTAATTTTAGTAATATTATCCATTCTTGAGTTCAATTAAATTTTAAATTAAATTATTGTATTTTATTATTAATTTTGGCATGATATTTGTACGCACGAGTGAAATGTCAAAAACATATTAGAATTTTAAGTTTAGCTTTTTCATTTTATTTTTGGGCACTATTACCTCACATAGAAGGCTACCTAGGGCACCAGTTATAAATGGGGCTTTTTGGGTTCAAAGGGAACCTGTTAGCAGGTTGCATCTGCCCAACCAAACTTGATGAACAGGTCTCTCTCTATCTTTGTATGGGAAGAGACCTGCCATTCAAGCTTAGTTGGGTGGGACGAAGCCAGGCGAGTGGGGTAAAGGCTCCTGAACCTGACATTTTTTAAAACTATTAGGGGGAGATTTATCAAAACCGGTTTAAATGACATCCAGAATCAGATTCCACCTTTCATTTTCCAAAGATCTCTGAAAAATGATAAGTGAAATCTGATTGGTTGCTGTGGATAACTAAGCTAGTTTTCCTTTTTCATGCTGCCCATGGTTAGCACTGCAAGTATCTGCTGACAAAGCTCTATTTTTTAAGTTTTTTTGGTCAGCAAGTCAGCCATTGCATAGCATGTTGCTAAGAAAATCTGGATTCTTTAGTGAATGGTTGTCTATGTAACAGTTATCATGCTCACTTGGGAAAATGTGGGAGAATCGCTTGCTTAGGCATGGCTCTCGCAGATATTGAGACAGAAAAAAAGAGACATTGTAATAATGGTTGATTTGGTAGGGTCGTAATGCTGTACAGATGCCTTAGTTTTTCTGGAGGGAATGATGTGATGTTTTCTCTCTCTAAGGCCTCTTTCACACGTCTACGTTCCATGAATGTGTGCTGTACGTGTTTTCCATAGACCCATTGCTTTATTGTGTGTATTCACACATCTGTATTTTAGCACGGAAGCATGCTTTACATTGTTTGCAGGAGGGGTGGTGTTCCTCCAATTAGGTTTGTAGCACCTATCCAATTCGTACCTAGGTGAGCCAGCGTGAAAAGATTCACATGCTTTATTTTGTCCGTGTTCACGGATCCATTACACCCATTATAGTCTATTAGGGTCTAAAACCACAGATACAACACGGATATCATTCGTATTTAATCTGTCTTTCACGGATCATTAGCAAGAGATGCTTTAAAAATTGTTTTTCAGCTTCACTGTGTCTGTAAAACACGGATTGCACATGGACAGCAAAAAAACGGACACACGGACCAAACACAGATCCTTCACAGAGACATAACTGACCACCTTTTCATGGATTTGACCACGGACATGGACGTGTGAATGAGGCTTAAGGCTGCTTTCACGTCAGAGCTTCTTATTTACGTTCTTCTGCTCCGTTGTTTGTTAACTATCCCAAACAAAACCTGACTACAATGGGATCCACTTGGTTTCCGTTCACAAAAACATTTTTTTAGCAGAAGAAAACTCCTGCATGCAGGACTTTTCTCTCTCTGCTACTTTTGACAATTTCTTTCAGGGAAGATCCGAGTGGAGCTTCCGACGCAGATTTTAAAGGAGCCTAAAAAAATAGTAGTCCTATATAGAGATGGCCCGAACTATTCGCCGGCGAACAGTTCCCGGCGAACATAGCTTGTTCGCATCCGCCGCGGCGGGCGAACATATTCGATGTTCGCGTTCGCCCCTATACTTTATTATTGAGCAAACTTTGACCCTGTACCTCACAGTCAGCAGACACATTCCAGCCAATCAGCATACCCTCCCTCCCAGACCCTCCCACCTCCTATCTAAACACAAGGATAGGATCCATCTTACATTCATTCTGAAGCTGCAGTAATAGTAATTGTAAATCGCAATGCGATTAATATAACCTGTATTATTCGCATTGCGATTACAACTTAGATCTGAGTTCCTAATAGTTGTATTGCTAGAATATAACGAAGATAACAAATATAGCGCTATATTTTCAATCTTCGTTATATTCTAGCAATACAACTATTAGGAACTCAGATCTAAGTTGGATTCTCAATGCGATTAATATAACCTGCATTAATCGCATTGCGAATTCAACTTAGAGCTGAGTTCCTAACGGTTGTATTGCTAGAATATAACGGAGATTGAGAATATAGCGCTATAATATTCTCAATCTTCTTTATATTCTAGCAATACAACCATTAGGAACTCTAAGTTGTAATCGCAATGCGAATAATACTTACAATTATTAATCGCTTTGCAAATCCATTTAATGCCTCTATTTGATTGTATATGACGGTTGACTATGACGACCACCAACGTTCTGCTGCCTCCGAGGCAAGATATCTGAACCCCCCTAGGGGCCATTTGGGCGTTTTTGATAGAAAACGCATAAAAAATGCATCAAAAACGCATCTGCGTTTTTAGAATTTTTTCATTTTCTAGTTAATTTTTTTGTGTATTTTGCCACATTTGGTTGCATATTTACATTTGGTATAGGCAAATATGGTAGTCTAGATCATTACTCTGCCCAAATCTATATTCAGCTACATGGCTTAGAAAATATGCTGTCAAACAATGATCCTAGGTTTTGGTATAGACACATGATCTAGACTACCAGATTTGCCTATACCAAATGTAAATATGCAACCAAATGTGGCAAAATACACAAAAAATAAACTAGAAAATGAAAAATTATAAAACGCAGATGCGTTTTGATGCGTTTTTTATCAAAAACGCCCAAATGGCCCCTGGAGGTTCAGATATCTTGCTTTGGAGGCAGCAGAACGTTGGTCGTAGTCATAGTCAACCGTCATATACAATCAAATAGAGGCATCAAATGGATTCGCAAGCGATTAATAATTGTAAGTATTATTCGCATTGCGATTACAACTTAGAGCTGAGTTCTAATGGTTGTATTGCTAGAATATAACGTATATTCTAGCAATACAACAACCATTAGGAACTCAGCTCTAAGTTGAATTCGCAATGCGATTAATGCAGGTTATATTAATCGCATTGAGAATTCAACTAGATCTGAGTTCCTAATGGTTGTTGTATTGCTAGAATATAACGAAGATTGAGAATATAGCGCTAAATTCTCAATCTTCGTTATATTCTAGCAATACAACCATTAGGAACCCATCTCTAAGTTGAATTCACAAATAAGATGTCGCAAACTATTCACTGGCGAATAGTTCCCGACGAACATAGCTTGTGCGCGTTCGTCGCCTTGTGCCCGCAGCCTATCAGAGGAACAGGGAAGGGAGACGTCTCTCCCTCCCCTGCCACACAGCACAGCCATCTGTATCACTGTCCTGAGGATGTCGATACAGATGACTATGGAGATGAACGCTTCCACAATGGAAGCGTTCATCTCCCTGTAACCTACCGCCACCACCACGGGCCCCCTTCCCGGCTGGGAAGTGCCAATCGCTCAGTCCGCCCCTGAGTACATGACAGTCTTATAAATAGCCTTGTAGCTCACATTGATTCAGAGCTCCCCCACTCATTGCTCCAATTGCTCTGCAACATTCTCTTCAGGCTGATACCTTATGGAGCAGTGTGTCCTTTCTGCTGCAGCACTCTCCCTATAACTGTCACAGCTTCTAATAGTAGGTATGGCTGTCGACAGATGAAGGATGGAACGGATGTGTGATCACCTAAGTAGGTGGATGTGCATATTATAATGAAGAGAATATCTTACATCTGGAGCAATTTTTGTGAAGTAAATTAAAATAGTAATTTGTTTTACATGTTAAATTATTCCAACCTTTTCCTGACGCAGTGATTTTCAGTTTTTGCGTTTTCATTTTTTGCTTCCTGCCTTCCTGGAGTCATAACTTTTTTATTTTCCATTCACATAGCTATATGAGGACTTGTTTTTTTTGTGGAACAAATTGTACTTTCTAATGGCAGCATTTAATATTGCATAGAATGTAGTGGAAAGCTGGAAAAAAATTCCAAATGGGTTTTGTTTTTACGGTGTTCCCTATGTGGTAAAACTAACTTTTGATTTTCATTCTCCAGGTCAGTAGGATTACGGTGATACTACATTTGTATAGTTTTTCTTTCATTTTAATACTGAAAAAAAAAAAATCTGAAAAATGTTTTCTTTTTTTCTCCCTATTATGACCCTCAGAACTTTTTTTTATGTTTATGTCTGAAGATCTGTGTGGGCTCATTTTTTGCTGGGCGAACTATAGTTTTTGTTAATTCAATTTGTGGGGTGTGTTTGACTTTTTTAAAACTGCAAATCAGCCATTTTTTTTCCAGTTACGCCATTCACCATATGGGATAAGTATTTTTACACCTGATGGTGCACATGATGTTGATTTTTTTTAATTGTTTATATATATATATTTATGTTGATTTTGAATCTGAACCTAGGTTCGTTAATGATTGTGGAGTGCATCCACAAACCCGGGTTCAGATTAATAATGTAATACATTAATACATGCGCATGCATGAGACTACTGTAGTCTTGCGTTACCCTGTCCCATCTTGGAAGAGCATCATCATAGGCCAACATTATATTCATGTAGGGAGCTATGAATTTGTTAGCAATATGAGTTATGTACATAGAGGAATCGAGTTCAGACACTGCAGGCAAATCTCGGTTCGCTAATCACTAATTACTTTATTATAAATATATTTTGTCTAAGGAGCAATCATCAGGGAATACGGACTGGGCCGGCTTCCTATTAGTGCGCACAAAACCTGTCCTTATCACACAGGAGGACAAGTTACTTCACAACACTGAGCTAAAGAGATGCCTCATCCTCCTCTCCTACTTGTCAGGGATTATGATCCTGAATTCATCTGATAAGATCTTCAGCTGAATCTCTGTAGGAATGGAGTTCATGAGGAGACATGAAGTACAGAGAGGGGGGAAAGAACAGACTGTGGTAATGGAGACATGTGCTGCTGCTCATTAGCAACATCCCCACTATCCTGTTTCAATAGTTTTTATTGAGTTTTTCATTTCAAACGGTTAAAGAAAGTACATTACAGTTTGATTTGTTACAGCATCAAGCAGAATACCATTATAATCAGGTAATCAAAGGAGAATATACATTCCAATATAATACAATTATTCAGATAACATTAATATATGTACAGCATCATCCTATTCTTTATTGTGCTTCAATGAAGCAACCTTCTAGTTGGTGCTTGGAGCCTGCTTTGTGTGGCCAAAAAGTATTGTGTACTGTATGTAAAGTGTAGAAGAAAAAATAAACTGGTAGATGTGGGTAGAGATTAAATAAACTAAAAGATAGGTAACTAGAGAGAACTTAGAAAACCTAGTAGGTCCCTTATGGAAAATATGTACATCACAACCTAATCTAACTGTCTAATAATCAGAAGTACCTCGATGAAGACCATGGTGTCCAATTTTTTGTGTATTTATTAAGTGTATTTTTGCTTCTGGCAATCATTTTTTCAAAGATAGAATTGACATTTACCTTCCTTATTATTTGAGACATGTGAGGAGTTAATGAGGAATTCCAATTTTGCGCTAAACATTGAAGAAAGGTTGTTAAAATATGACATCAAACAGTCCTTTGGGGCACTGAGTGAGTACCTATCGATATCAAGTCTTAAACATTGCATTCCATACCTAAGCATTAAACTATCTTATCCGATCTCAAATATGGTTAAGGAGAACTTTAAAACACTACTACTCAAACTCCAATCAGATATCAACCACTAAAACTCCTTTGAAATATCAGTATGCTAATTCAGACATTTCAATCTCAACTTAACAGATTTATTTGGTCAAACACCCTAGAATCGCAGCTGGGTTTCTGACCAGACATAAAAACCATGGTGGTTTGGGCCTCCCAGATATTAACTCATATCATATTGCTTCGCTACTTGATCAGCTGACAGAATGTTGGACTCCCCAACCTGACAAACTCTGGGTGAACATAGAGAAACATACTAGTCAGACTGAAAGACTAAACATTCTCTTACTGGCCCCTAATGTGGGCAATATAAATAATTCCTACCTACTGCCGATGGTCAAATCTAATCTCTAAACATGGAAATTTTACATCAAAATATGCTCAAATCTACCAATCCTTAGAACAATGGAAATTCCCCTACAAGTCCTAGATATTGTCATCCCGGAAATATCAGTCTCCTCATGGATACAATCAGGTATTAAGACCATACAAGATCTTTACAAAGGCCCAATACTTCATAATTTTCTATTCTATAAGGACTAGATAAATCAGATGTATATAAGTATCTCCAAACACATAACAGACATATATAGTGGCTCCCCCCCCCCCCCTTTTTTGAAGTATGGTAGAGGTGCTCTGTTTTTAAGTGACTCACCCTGTCACAAAGCATACAGAAAATGTTTATAGAATGAAAAAACAGGCACTCACCATCTGTATCATAGGTACAAAATATACAAATACATTTATTGTAAAACACATCTAATAGTTAAAAAACATGCATTTAAATAAAATACCCAATAAAATACTATAGTACTCTGCCACAAGATGGATTATATCTGTTAGTTCATCCAAAAACGTATTAAATCCAAATGCGCGTTTCTACGTTCATTAAACAGTGAAAAGTAGACCCAGATATCATATATATTATAGTAAAATTACGTAATAATAATACTTTTCCAAAAACGACAGGGCATATTTCCAATCCTAAGTGATAAAGAAGTTCAGAATATAAAGTGTTCCAAAGTGACAGTGACAAAATGGAAGATAGTCTCTTGTGTTTTATCAGATTGTGATGAGCACATGTGACTTTGTGTTCGCTGAATATATAGAAGCTGAGTACATAAACGCTGAGTACATAGGAATATTCTGAGGTAATTGTGACCACATCAAGGTGTCCTCTTATACTTGTTCATACTGAGGCAAGCCAATGTGACTTTATATTGGCTAACTGAAAGCTGAATATATGCAGGTCTAGTCTTTATGATTAGTTCAGAATCTAAAGTGTTCCAAAGTGACAGTGACAAAATGGAAGATAGTCTCTTGTGTTTTATCAGATTGTGATGAGCACATGTGACTTTGTGTTCGCTGAATATATAGAAGCTGAGTACATAAACGCTGAGTACATAGGAATATTCTGAGGTAATTGAGACTAGGGATTGACCGATATTGATTTTTAAGAACCGATACCGATAATCTGTGAACTTTCAGGCCAATAGCCCATAATTTATGCCGATATTCTGTGCATTTTCATTTTAGAAAAAAAAAATCCTACACAAATCTGCTGTTAAATAAAGAGATGTTATATATATATATATATATATATATATATATATATATATATATATATTAAATATTTATACTTAACATTTTTTATTTTTTTTACTTTTTTTAAATTTAATAACCATTTCCCCCTTAGGGGCTAGAACCTGGGATCTTTTAATCCCTTGTCCTATTGACCCTAATAGAGCTCTATTAGGGTGAATAGGACTTCACACTGTCCCTGCTGCCCTGTGCATAGTACACACAGCAGCAGGGAGCTAACCATGGCAGCCAGGGCTTCAGTAGAGTCCTGGCTGTCTTGGTAACCGATCAGAGCCCCAGGATTACACACCTGGGGCTACGATCGTAACTGCCACTGCCACCAATGAGGAGGGGGGGAGGGGACCCTGTGGCCACTGCCACCAATACTGGGGGAATTGGGGGTGCACTGCGCCACCAATGTTTTTAATACTGGGGGGTTGGTTGGGGGGGGGGCGCACTGCGCCACTAATGAAGATATGCCCATTAATTTAAATACAGGAGACAGGTGCTGGCTGTAGAATCATATTGCCGCACTCGACCTCTATGAGGCAGTTAACCCCTCAGGTGCAGCAGGTCTTATAGAGGTCAGCTGTGGCTATATGATTCATCCGCCTTCTGTATTTGAAGTAATGAGTGAGTAAACTTCATTAGTGGCACAGTGGCCACAGCCCCTCCCCTCCTATTCTCCTCTCATTGGTGGCAGCAGCGGCACAGGGGGGAGGGAGACACTGCATTCTTCTCCCCTGTGCTTCTGAGTGAACGTGGAGCACGCTGACAGCAGTGCGATCCATGTTCGCGATTCATTATCGGCATATCTGTAAGATAGATGCCGATGACTTTGAAAATCATGAATACTGGCCGATAATATCGGTAAATCCGATAATCAGTCAATCCCTAATTAATACCACATCAAGGTGTCTTTTTATACTTGATCAAACTGAGGCAAGCCAATGTAACTTTATATTGGCTAACTGAAAGTTGAATATATGCAGGTCTAATCTTTATGATTAGGGATCAAGGATCAATGCATGTCAAAAACAATATATAGACCGATTCTCTATCTAATGCACCATATGGTGAGTTGTTAGTAAATTAGTTGTAAGTCTCTACTCACAGGAGACTATTTCATATGTAGGCTGACAGTGGGGACTTCCCACCCGTTGTACAGCCACTCACCTGGCCGTGTTTTTCCGTGAGGCACCCCTTCTCTATACCGGTCAGTATGTGCTGCAGATCCCGCAGCAAGGATGGCGTCCCACGTGGTTTGTAATGAGTCACATGATGCAGGGGTAGCTTGTAGATAATCGGGCGGCACTGCTGGAGGTATGGGTGCACGGTCAACAGGCGTCGCCCCAAATACTTCATTAAGGAACGGAACCGGCACTCCTTGCGATGCAATAGTATATTCTTTAGTATATTCTATAGTCTTTGCTGCTCTGCTGCTCACATATATTGTGTTTGACAAAAGCACTTGCCGAAACGCGCGTCCTTTCTTTATGAGTGGCGAATGAAGAATATATTATTGCATCGCAAGGAGTGCCGGTTCCTTTCCTTACCTTAGTGATGCAGGGGTAGGTCATGTGATATTCCTATTCCTATAGCCTGCAAGTGGTTTGTGGAATTTTCAAAAGAAGTGTATATTTCTAATCCCTTTAGATTTACATAAAAGGTGACATCAGATGAATTATGATGGGTGGTTCCGTCCTATGGCTTTGCCAGACGCGTTTTGAGGTATTCCAACCTCTTCCTCAGTGGCCGTAATTAGGACTGGATCTACCTCCTTTTTAAACTTTTATATCACAGGCTGTATATAAGATCTGGAATGGATTTTTCAATGGGACATTGATGTTATTTTATGTATTAATCCCCTTTTACATTGATTACTTGCATTTCAATACATCCCGCCTGGGCTTATAGATAAGTAAATCACCAATTCATATACAAATACATATAAAATAAAATAGAATAAATAACCCACAATAAAAAAAAAGTTACATTGAGAGATAAAAGACGCTAAAAACGCTATTGCGTCTTTATCGCGACTCTTATGCGTTTTCTTTTAATTTGATACTTTTTTTGTTGTTTACTTGCATCCATATATGAAATTCATTTTCTATAGTTTTTATGAGGGAAATTACATTTACTTTTAATAAAGCTTCAGAACAATCACTTTTAGGTTCAATAAAACTGCAGAAAAAAACTATAGAAAAAACAAGCAAATAGTAGGGTGGACACTTTGACCTTACAGGTATATTTTATATTTCTTCTTTTTATGTATTTTTCTGTATGTTTGTCTTTAAATAAGATATTTTGATAAACACAGAGAAAAGGGGTGGTGGTCTCCCTCCGAGGGGAGATCGTGGTGCCAAGAAATCTGCCAGACTCACGATTTCCCATCAGTGGGGGACCCTCACCCCGATTTATAAAGGAAACCAAAAATCTCAAACTCTGAGTTGTGGCCTCCAGGTGTTAAAGTTTCGAATTCATAGATATGCCTGGATTCCTGTCTTGATATTCTTGAGATGTGGTTTCCACCTCTCCAATGTGCATCTATTTTTTCAAGAGCTGCAAATGTCATTCCACTGGGGTTTTTATTGTGATATTGTTTAAAATGTAAAGATAAGGAATGTTTTTCGTAACCGTTTTTAATATTTGTTATGTGTTCGGAGATTCTTTTTTTTTTAGATCTTTTAGTCCTCCCCACATATTGTTTTTTTACATGGACATTCTATTACTGTATGTATATTACACTAGCTGAGTTACACGTTAGGAATTCTCTTTTCCCATGAGAAGGTGTTATTAGATAAACATATCTTTGTGTTTGTTTGTTTTTTTGGGAATTTCGTAATTTTACAATTGTTGCATCGACCACATTTGTAAAAACCTTTTAAATTAAACCATCCACGTGAAATAGAGTCTCTAGATTTTTTTCGATTTTATTGTTGGCGCTACTTTGAAGGATAAATGTTTCTTTATGATGGCCTCTATGGCCTAGTGCACAATATAGGAAAATAGAGGCCATCATAAAGAAAAACTGGCATCATGTATTAAAATATAGGGTGATAGGCCCATTACTTACCAATGTTCCATGCATTACTTACACAAAGGCACCAAATGTATCCTTCAAAGTAGCGCCAACTATAGAATCGAAAAAATCTAGGGACTCTATTTCACACGCATGGTTTAATTTAAAAGGTTTTTACAAATGTGGTCGATGCAACAATTGTAAAATTACAAAATTACCCCCTAAAAAACACAAAGATATGTTCATCTAATAACACCTTCTCATGTGAAATAAGAGAATTCCTAACATGTAACTCAGCTAGTGTAATATACATAATAGAGTGTCCATGTAAAAAACAATATGTGGGGAGGACTAAAAGATCCCTTAAAAAAGAATCTCCGAACACATAACAGATATTAAAACCGATTACGAAAAACAAAAAATTATCTTTACATTTTAAAACAATATCACAATAAAAACCCCAGTGGAATGACATTCACAGCTCTTGAAAAAATAGATGCACATTGGAGAGGTTGAAACCACATCTCAAGAATGTCAAGACAAGAATCCTGGTGTATCTATGAATTCAAAACTTTGATACCTCAGAGTTTGAGATTTTTTGGTTTCCTTTACAAATCGGGGTGAGGGTCCCCCACTGATGGGACATCGTGAGTCTGGCCAATATCTTGGCACCACGATCTCCCCTCGGAGAGAGACCACCACTCTTTTTCTCTATGTTTATCAAGATATCCAATTAAAAGACAAAAATACACAAAAATACATAAAAAGAAGAAATATAAAACATAAATGTAAGGTCAAAGTGTCCACCCTACTATTTGCTTGTTTTTTCTGCAGCTTTTTTCTGAAGTTTTATTGAACCTAAAAGTGATTGTTCTTAAGTTTTATCAAAAGTAAAGGTAATTTCCCTCATAAAAACCATAGAAAATGAATTTCATATATTGGTGCAATTAAACATCAAAAAATGCATCAAATTAAAAAAAAACGCTAGGAATCACGATAAAGATGCAATATCGTTTTTAGCGTCTTTTATCTCTCAATGTAACTTTTTTATTAGGGGTTATTTTATTTTATTCTATTCTGTTTTATTTTATATGTATTTGTCTATGAATTGGTGATTTACTTATCTATAAGCCCGGGATATATTAAAGTGCAAGCAATCAATGTAAAAGAAGATGAATACATAAAATGTCCCATTGAAAAATCCATTCCGGATCTTATATACAGCCTGTGATATAAAAGTATAAAAAGGGTGGTAGATCCAGTCCTAATTATGGCCACTAAGGAAGAGGTTGGAATACCTTGAAACGCGTCTTGCAAAGCCATAGGACGGAACTACCCATCATAATTCATCTGATGTCAGCTTTCATGTAAATCTAAATGGATTGGAAGTATAATCTTCTTTTGAACATTCCATAAACCATTTGCAGGCTGCACATTACGAGTAGGAATATCACATGTCCTACCCCGCATCACGTGACTCATTACAAACCACATGGGACGCCATCCTTGCTGCGGGATCTGCAGCACATACTGACCAGCATAGAGAAGCGGTGCCTCACGGAAGAACGCGGCCGGGTGAGTGGCTGTACAACGGGTGGAACGCTCCCACTGTCAGCCTACATATGAAATAGTCTCCTGTGAGTAGAGACTTACAACTAATTCACTAACAACTCACCATATGGCGCATTAGATAGAGAATCGGTCTACATATTGTTTTTGGCATGCATTGATCCTTGATCCCTAATCATAAAGACTAGACCTGCATATATTCAGCTTTCAGTTAGCCAATATAAAGTCACATTGGCTTGCCTCAGTTTGAACAAGTATAAGAGGACACCTTGATGTGGTCACAGTTACCTCAGAATATTCCTATGTACTCAGCGTTTATGTACTCCGCTTCTATATATTCAGCGAACACAAAGTCACATGTGCTCATCACAATCTGATAAAACACAAGAGACTATCTTCCATTTTGTCACTGTCACTTTGGAACACTTTATATTCTGAACTTTTTATCACTTAGGATTGGAAATATGCGCTGTCATTTTTGGAAAAGTATTATTATTACATAATTTTACTATAATATATAGGATATATGGGTTTACTATTCACTATCTAATGAACGTAACGCGCATTTGGATTTAATACGTTTTTGGATGAACTAACAGATATAATCAATCTTGTGGCAAAGTAGTATAGTATTTTATTGGGTATTTTATTTAAATGTATGTTTTTTAACTATAAGTTGTGTTTTACAATAAATGTTTTTGTATATTTTGTACCTATGATATAGATGGTGAGTGCTTGTTTTTTCCTTCTATAAAAAGCTCCAAATACGTACCTTCCTGAATAAAAACTAGTTCTCACCCCCTAAAATCCCTCCCCAAGTATATGTATTATTGAATAATCAAATAAATAAATCATTGAAAGGGATAAAAGCCTTTTATCTACAATTATCAGAACCCTATCTGGATTTACACATCTCTCACGTTCGAAAGTGGGAGAGAGAATTGAACACAAGCATCCCTATGACAAAAAGGAAAAAAGCCTATTTAACTTCAATGCGCAGTAAATCACGTGCAGATCATCATGAGACTTAGACCCCTTTCATACAGAGGAGTTTTCCGCGCGGGTACAATGCGCGACGTGAACACATAGCACCCGCACTGAATCTTGACCCATTCATTTTAATGAGTCTGTGTACATGAGCGTTGTTTTTCACGCATCACTTCTGCGTCGCGTGAAAATCGCAGCATGTTCTATATTCTGCGTTTTTCACGCAGCCCTGGCCCCATAGAAGTGAATGGGGCTTCGTGAAAAACGCTTTGCATCCGCCAGCAAGTGCAGGTGCGATGCGTTTTTCACTGATGGTTGCTATGAGATGTTTGTAAACCTTCAGTTTTTTATCACACGCGTGAAAAACGCATCAAAACGCACTGCACCCCCACGGAAAAAACGTAACAACTGAACGCAATCACAGGCAAAGATGAGCGACTTTGCCTGCGAAATAGCACAGTTTTCGCTGAAAGCATCCGCAACGCATCCGGACACGCTCGTGTTAAAAGAGGCCTTACTCCAAACTAATCTTCAGATGGTATTACAGGCTCTCTAAAATATATAAAGTTTCCCCCGATCTATGTTGGAGCGGCTGTAATCAAGTTGGCATATTACTACATATATTTTGGGAATGCCCAATTATTACAGGTTTCTGGAAAGAAACTGCCCTTCTAATCTACTCTTCACTTAACATCAATCTACCATTTAACCCATCCCCACAATCCTCTCCAAAAACGTCTTACTTATGCCATTTTTGTAGCTGTTTTGCCCAAATAGTGTGTTTGAGATCAGGCATTTTTTATATGAATTTTTAGATCATGAATCCCCCAATTCCCCCACCCTCCCTGGTTAATGTTTTTTCCTATATAGAGTAGTATGGAAAAAATGCATTAGTTACAAATTTTGTTGCAGTTATTGCACTTTTTTGACAAACTCACCACTTTTACAAACAAAAACATAAAAAGCCACATTTACGAATATGTACAGCAAGAGACCTGGCATACATTACACCTGGAATCTATGTTGGCTAGCACATGGAATTCATGGTGATGTGTCACAATGATTACTTCTTAATAATTCTGGCGCATCAATCTCCTACAGACTTTCTTATTAAAGGGGTTGTCTCACTTAGGCCTCATGCACACGGCCGTGGGTGTTTTGCGGTCCGCAAACCACGGATCCGCAAAACACGGAAGCTGCTCCGCGTTCCGTTCCGCAATTTGCGGAACGGAACGCGGCCCATTATAGAGATGCCTATTCTTGTCCGCATAACGGACAAGAATAGGACATGCTCTATTTTTTTTGCGGGGGCACGGAACGGAGCAACGGATGCGGACAACACACGGAGTGCTGTCCGCATCTTTTGCGGCCCCATTGAAATGAATGGGTCCGCGGCCGAGCCGCGAAATATGCGGCTCGGACGCGGACCCAAACAACGGCCGTGTGCATGAGGCCTTATGCAAATGGCATTTATCATGTAGAGGAAGTTAATACAAGGCACTTACTAATGTATTGTTATTATCCACATTGCTTCCTTTTCTGACTGGATTTATTTTTTCATCACATTGAACACTCTTTGTATGGTTACGACCACCCTACAATCCAGCAGTGGTGGTCGTGCTTGCACACTGTAGTAAAAAGTGCCAGCCTATGAACACTTCTATGGTCCCGGCCAACAGAGATGCCGCTTTTTCCTATAATGTGCCAGCACGGCCATCACTGCTGGATTACAAGGTGGTTGTAACCGTGGAAACGAGAAGTGTATAATGTGATGGAAAAATGAATCAAGCCAGCAAATGGACAGTGACAATACATTAGTAATTGCCTTGTATTAACTTTCTCTACATGATATATGCCACTTGCTGAAGTGAGACAACCCCTTCAAGACTGGCATAAGAAACTACCACATTTGCGATAGTCGGGAAAATAGCTTTGTATGTCTGGCTTTAGTCTTTGTACATCCTTTAGGACTCACGAGGGCGACAATGAAAAGAAATTGTAAAAATTGTAGCATTAACATCCTGGAGGAAATGTGATTGTGGTCTCTTTTTTGCGATGGCCGCTCATTGAGATATCTGAACTAGCGTTGAGCGACACACTGCTTTCAGCAGGAAGCTAAGCTTCTCTTCATTACTTCTGTACGATAAAGCAGATCAAGGTTACTCTTTCTGTAGGTGAAGCTGGGAGGCATTCTCCACTACTTGTTAGTCTCGCTGATAATGCGGCTTTCTTAATACGCCATTTATACCTAATGGAACCCTGGTGGGCTGAAGACAATTAACCCATTCAGCAATGAAAGGCCTCCCAATGCACCGTGACAAGTAGAAATGTGTGCTCAATGATTGATTTTTATCTCAATTGTATAGTATCTATTATTCTTTCTGTGATACCTATAGTACATTGTGTGAGACATTATCCTCCCACCTAAGACCCTGGTTAATGCTAACCATTGAATGGGAGTTTCGGCATATATGAATTACAGGCAACTGTGACCCATTTTGCTAGAAGGCTGAATTATTTTCTTTTTTTTTTTAAAAGAAAACTCTATATTCTAGTTTTTTCTGCTTTTCTTTTTGAAGGAAATTGTGTCCCAGATAATTACTATCATTTGACATTTATGGGAACATATTTTATAATACACATCTGTTCTGTGTATATGTATAGTGTAGACATTCACGGCCATCCGTAAAGAGGTTGGCCACCTTTTGGCTACTGATAACCAGTGTGTAGGTAAGATGGCTATATGGAATTTCATAATTTATCCTTTGCTGATACTCTGCCCCATTTTCTATATTTCATAAGGTATGCCCTCTTGTTGGCCAAGTCTCCTGTGCTGTCCACCGAGAAGTCCAGTCCATAAAATGGCCTCCGATGGAAGATCATGTGACCAGGCTAATCTTTTAGTCTCCTCCATTCAAATACATTGAACCTACAATCTACACTTGAACTATTGGAAGTTTAGTACAGATGCAGTGTGCTTGAATGGAGGAGGCGGAGTGATGTGGTCACATGACCCTCCATCAGTGGCCATCTTATGGACAGGACCTCTATACGGACAGCACAAAAGATGTGACTTAAATGGATAGATGACAAGTTTTACTGAATCTTTTCCCATAAAACTACATATCAATCTGCTCTGCTCCTCCTGCTCTATAACATATCTTCAGCTCAGACACTGTGTTCAATGTGACAGGTTCCCTTTAAGCATAAGCAAGTGGGTACATTTTCACATGGTTGATATGGGCGTACTAATGCTAAGTTCCTTAAATAAATACAGTAATAATTTAAAAAAAAATGTAAAACATAAAGCTAGGGCTACATGGAGACCTGTTGCAGGTCGAAACACGACCACATTCATTAGTTGTGAAAGTGCCTCATTACTCAGCTTCACTTTGTGCCATACTACAGTTCTATTCAATATCACAAATATGCATTACTAGGCAACCTCTTAAAGGGAGAAAAAAATGGAATTATAGGTACAATTACTGCACATTTTAGAAGGAGGTTGTGATAACCATTAAGAAGCTAATATGCAATAATAGCCAACATCTGAACGGGAGAAAGAACGAGATTATAGATGCAATTACCTTGGATTTCGGAAGGAGGTTGTGATAACCTACAAGCACTTACTGACCTGTGATAAATGAGATTATACATGCTGTAGATTGCATAGCCTCTGCCATAGGTAAACATGTATATCTTCTATATTTAGTGTTTATTATCACTTTGACCCAGCTCTGAACCAGTCTCTTATACTGCTGCTATATCCTCCTCTTTACAAGCCTTTAACAACTGTAAATCTCCCTATAGTAACCATAATAAACTTTCATTCCTATATACCACATCTATATGATCACAAGCATTACCTTTTACCCTTTAGGGTAAGTTCACATGCTGCAGATTTGTTTCAGGCAAGTATGACTGTGCCATTCATCTGAACTGGTTTGGCAGATATACATGCACGTGCTGCAAAGGCAACGCACTTCACAATAATGTTATACTGCATGGATAGTTGGGATTACATTTTGCTGTTAGTGAGAGGAGGTATAAACTACACATACACAGGTATCACCCAAAAATTGAACCACAATCTTCACAAAGTGAGAATCGAAAAAAACTTTATTGATAATATATAATGAGTACATACATGATAAAAAAAAAGGCAGCACAAAGGTGGAACAAGGGATGAGGAAAAAGACCCAGGAGGGGGCCAAGAGGTCACACACCAAAGAACAGGGGAAGAGAAATAAAGTAATGAAAACAAAATAAAAAACACCAAGATGCCTGGAAGCAGTAAACCCTGGGCAAGAAATGCAGCAGAGGTGAATGCAAAGGCAAAAATCTTGGTGGTTAAGAAAAAGTCATCATACCCTGGATGGTGTGTAGATCTCTTAGCCGCCTCCTAACCCAACGCCGTTTCAGCGACATGAAAGCTGATTGGCCATTTGGTGGTGGTGGAGGGGGTGGCTATGACGCGCTTCTGATGCTGTGGTCACGTGCTTTGTCACGTGACCGCTTCGTCAGATCTTCCCCGCCCCCGGCGCCTCCCGGTGACACCTCCTGATTGGTTATAAGCATTTTAAGCTCCATTTTCATTGGCATAGGCATCACCAGGTCCTTTTAATTGTTATACTATACACCTGTGAGGGCACTATAATAGGGGTGATTCTTCCTAATGTTTTACATCCCCGGAAGAAGCCAGGTTGCTGGCGAAACGGCGTTGGGTTAGGAGGCGGCTAAGAGATCTACACACCATCCAGGATATGATGACTTTTTCTTAACCACCAAGCTTTTTGCCTTTGCTTTCACCTCTGCTGCATTTCTTGCCCAGGGTTTACTGCTTCCAGGCGTCTTGGTGTTTTTTATTTTATTTTTCATTACTTTATTTCTCTTCCCCTGTTCTTTGGTGTGTGACCTCTTGGCCCCCTCCTGGGTCTTTTTCCACATCCCTTGTTCCGCCTGTGTGCTTTTTTTTTTTTTTATCATGTATGTACTCATTATATATTATCAATACAGGTTTTTTCGATTCTCACTTTGTGAAGATTGTGGTTCAATTTTTGGGTGATATTGGTAGCTCTACTTCTTGTGAGTCAATATCTTTGTAATCTATTCCTGTCCGGTCATTTTTGGGTGGCTCACAAATACACAGGGCCGTATTTAGAGCTCATGCTGTCCTAGGCCCTTTGGTGCCCCCCTCCCCCACATTGATGTCCTTAGGCCTTTAGCTATCCCTCGCAACTCCCCATACGCATGCACGCTTAGGCTGGGTTCACACCATGTTTCTACCCTATGTTTAACGTATACATTGGGGGAAAAAGGATGCGAAAGGGCAGTACACTACACTTTTCCATCCTGCAGAGTCCAGCAAGAAAACGTATATGTTAACCCCTTTCCTGGTGGAGCTATTTTCAGTATTTGTTTTTTACTCCCCGCCTTCTTGCAACTTTTTTATTTTTCCGTTCATTATAGCTGTATGAGGACTTGTTTTTCTTTTTCTGTTAAAGTTGTACTTTCTAATGTCATCATTTAATATTGCATAGGATGCAAAATGCAATTCCACTACAGTTGGAATGGGTTTTGCTTTTACAGCATTCACTATGCGGTAAAACTGACTTGTGTTCTTTACTCTCCGGGTCAGTACAATTATAGTGATAGCCCATTTGTATCGTTTTTCTTAAATAAAAAAAACTTTTGAAAAAATTTTTTTTTCTTTTTATTGACATATTCTGACACTCAAAACTTTTTTTTATAATTATGTCTATGGAGCTGTGTTAGAGCCCATTTCTTGTGGGACATTCTGTAGTTTTTGGGATGTGTATTACTTTTTGAGTAACTTCAGCACTAAATACATCTTACTTACAGTTATGTCTCCTCTCCTGATGTAGATGTTCTCTTTCCTCATCTTCTCCCTTCGGCCCATACCACCATGACAATGCTAGGAATATCAGGTACTTAAAGCGTTTTTTTCACTTCAGCAAGTGGAAATTATCAGGTAGAGAAAGGTAATACAACCACTTAATAATTTATTTCTATTACCCATATTGCTTCTTTTGCTGTCTGGATTCATTTTTCCCATCCAATTATACACTGCTCATTTCACTCCATCAGCGGTGGTTGTGCTTGTACACTATAGGAAAAAATGCCAGCCTGACTGGGACCATGGTAGCTCACATAGGCTGTTGCTTTTTTATAGTATGCAAGCACAGCCATGCTGATGGATTGCAGGGTGGTCATAACCATGAAAACGAGCAGTGTATAATGTGATGGAAAAATGAATCCAGCCAGCAAAGGAAGCAATATGGACAATAACAATACATTAGTAAGTGCCTTGTATTAACATTCTCTACATAATAAATACCTTTGCTGAAGACACAACCCATTTAATCACCTGGCAAACAGCCGTAGGTGTTCTCCTATCATCGTCCTGTGGCGAGAGTGGCAGTATTTTATGCTCTACTGGGGTGTTTGGTTCTGCTGAAGCAGTATTTTGTGTTGCACTGTGATATTTGGTTCTGCTGGGGCGGTATTTTGTGCTGCACTATGGTATTGCAGGCAACACCTACTTCTTGTACCTACTAGCTTGTGTTGTTCCATCTTCTGTCAATTTGGTCTCGTTTACAACATGGGGCTACTTTTAGTTTTTTTTCCAGGGCCACTTTAAGTTGGAAGGCAGAAAAAATAAAAATAAATTTGGTTATGGTGCCAAGGGGTTCAAGTTCAGCCAGTTAGACCCATCTTTCTTTTACAGCAAAATACCATTGTGCATTGCTCATTACTAAAGTACTAAACAACGAAATAAACAAAATTAAAATAATGGAATAGTCAGTTACTCTGCTTGTTGACAGGACACATTTATTGCAGAACTGCAGTCCTGAAGGACCACAATACAGTGACAGAATGCAGTGCATGTGCCTGCATTGAGAATGCCGAATTCTGATACTTCTCCTGAAGGGTAGCAGCTAAGAATTTGAGTCCTAACAGGCTTGCAGAAGAGAATCTTTCCGATAATAACATTATATTAGGGAAATGCTCTGTACACATCTCATCTTGAAAGCGTCTCGAAACCAGAGCATTGTAGTGCTGTACTTTGACTGACTTTGCCATTGCCTCAATAATCTCTTTAACTAGTCGAGCATTCTTTACTTACTAATAAAAATGGCTTAAAAGCCTGGAACCTGGAAGAAGAAGAGTAATACCACTAGGAATTATACCCATGGCCTCATTCTACTTGTAAATGGGATAGATTTCTATTTAGCACAAGAGATAAAACAATAAAATCAGAAGTGGAATAGTAAAGTATATGAGGTATCATTAAAAATGCATTACTCTAACACGTTAAAGAACTTGTACTGAACCGTAAGCAATTTTAATTTGTGATGTATTTCTGTGATAATACTGCAAGTGTTTCTTACAGAGTAGCGCTCACCCTGGTTACAATGCTGTCAGTTAGATGTGGACATTAAAGGGGTTTTCTGGGATTTTAATATTAATGCGCTTTCCTCAGGATAGGTCATCAATACCACGATCAGCTGGTTAAAGAGAAGGCAATGCTCTGTACGAGCGCAGCCTTCATTGTTTACCTGCTCGCCATCGACATCACAGCAGTGAGCAGTGTAATTACAAGCCATTCACTTCAGAGGGACGGCTCCTTCCTGTTCAAGTATATATGGGACGGCTTGTAATTACAGCTGCAGTGTTGACGGAGAGCAGGTAAACTATAAAGGGAAGGCTGCGCTCGCACGGCCAACTGATCGGCAGTGGTGCCGGGTGTCGAGCCCCCGCCAGTCAGATATTGACGAACTATCCCGAGGATAGGTCATCAGTAGAGATGAGCGAACTTTAAAAAAAAGTCCGGCGTTCGGGTTGTGGTGAGTCGCGCATCCCGTTATGGATTCCACTATAGCGGCATATGGAATCCATAAGGGGCGGCTGCCACCAACCCGAACTGTTGAACAGCCGAAGGACCTGGGGTGATGTCACTGTCATGTGATCAGTACAGGGGGCTGGATTTGATCCCGTGCTGAGCCACGCCCCCTGCACTGATCACATGACGGTGACGTCTCCCCAGGTCCTTCGGCTGTTCAACAGTTCGGGTTGGTGGCAGCCCCTTATGGATTCCATATGCCGCTATAGTGGAATCCATAACGGGATGCGCGACTTACCACAACCCGAACCCCGAACACCGGACTTTTTTTTAAAGTTCGCTCATCTCTACTCATCAGTATTAAAATCCCAGAAAATACCTTTAATGTGAATGGTCATTTGAGCTGACATAATCACTCATGTGATTAAGCTGAACTTGAGGTCTCATTCACTCATATCTCTTCTATCCATCCATTCCTTTTTTCGCCTGAGTATGATCAACTAATGATAAAGTTGTGCTCTTTGTCAGGCATGCATGGGTAAGAAAAGTACCCAAAGAGGTCAAAACTAACGCATTTGTATAGCGCTACTATATTCTGCAGCGCTTTACAGACATTAGCATCAAGCTGCCGCCAATGGGGCTCACAATCTAAGGTCCCTATCAGTATGTATTTGGAGTGTGGGAGGAAACCGGAGTACCCGGAGGAGACCCACGCAAACACGGGGAGAACATACAAACTTCATGCAGATGTTGTCCTTAGTCCCATTTTAACCTAAGGACCCCAGCGCTGCAAGGCATCAGTGCTAACCACTGAGCCATCGTGGTGCCACATGAGCCATTATCATAACTTACACTAATGAACCTGTAGCCTTAAGAACTAATTTGTCATCAGAAGTAAGACATTACGTGTCTGTCACAGATATAGCAAGTCAATCAACACTTGTTAAGCGCTATTCATACTGAGGAGTCATTGGTACTGTATGTGACCTAACCATTGTCCGATTGTTCAGGCACTTTCAGTTTCCTTTTTTGCTGCCAGCACATCCCTTTTTGCATTGGCCAATCTGCTGCTGCCAACCAATAATTTTATGCCTGAATAAAAGATGTGATCATCTGAGAAATAAGGGTTTGATCATTGTTGGCTGATCGCTGGGCAATAATCAGGAACATACGTTCTTACATTTCTTCTGGACGTTCTCCTATAAGCTACCCATTTCATTAGGTAGATTTCAGCAGATCCTACTGGTTTGCAGTTGTATTAAAGAATATTCTAATATAATGGGCCGCCTGATTGTATCAGACATTCTTGAGAAAAGTAGAGTTGGATTGTTTAAGAAGATGGCTGTTTCACCACATCCCTGTGTTGCCCGAAGAGCCTGGCGGCCACATCCATGAACGTACATATGGAGACTGAAGGTTAATAACTGATATTGCAACATTCATAGAGTTGTTATTTTCTGTGTATAGTCAGATTATTGGGCCATTCATTTTTTAATAGTGCAACTGGTAAGCATAGCAGCTCTGGAAAGGTGGAGGCTAGAACATTTGTGTGGACAGTCTAGATGTGTGGATTGCTTCAAGGCGGGAACATCTATTTGGCATTTGTTTTACTATACTTGGGTGAAATATTTACTAGAGAAGAACCAATGATCCCAAAGCATGAGCTGTGCTGCTTCAAACTGATTTTAACTACTAACATCTCTTACTACTTATGGATACTAGTATCAAACATTTCTCCAAATCACCTTGAGGACTGAGGATAAGCCATCAGTACTAGATTGAAGGGGCTTCATCTATTGGCACCTCCACAATCAATGTGTCGAAAACATCCTGCTAAAGTGTCTCTTCCCCTTCATTGTCTACCAGGCACAGCTCTGTCCTACTAGTGGTGGCTGTGTCTGTTGTAACAGCTGATTCCCATTCCCTTGAATGGGAGGAAGCTTGAGTGAGCTGTAATACTAGACGGAGCCACTACAGTCGGTTACTGACTAGTGACTAGTTAACAATGTACCTTCAAATAGCTGATCAGTTGAGGTGCTTAATCAGTGACGAACACTAGTATTAAAGAGGTTGTGTAGTTTATAGTTATTGATGATCTATCCTCAGGATAGTTCATCAATATCAGATTGGCAGGGGTCCAACTCCTGGCACCCATGCCGATCAGCTGTTTGAAGGGGCTATGACACTTGTGCAAGCACTGCATACTCCTTACTGTTTACCTGACATTATCTACTTTGTAGTAGCAGTGCAGGGGAATTACAGCTGTTCATCCCATTCAAGTGATTGGGAGAGGGAGCTATAATTACAATGCACCGTCACTACAAAGGAGACATTGTGCAGGTAAACATTGAAGGAGACGCAGCACTACCACGAGCATCATAGCCCCTTCAAACAGATGATCTGGGGGGCACTGGGAATTAGACGCCTGTCGATCTGATAGTAATGATCTGTACTGAGGATAGTACTTCAATATCTGTAGCACAGACAACCCCTTTAACGGTTATCCTTAGCATAGGCTATCAACTTTAAAGGGCTTCTGTCACCCCCCAAAAGCATTTTTTTTTTTTTCCCTCACTAAAAAGCTTATAGGGCAATTATTCTAATCATATTCTGCGTCTTCTCTTCCGGGTGCAGCTGTGACGTCATTGGCGCACTGAGGAAGGAGCGGCCCAGCGAGAGTACTCCTCTCAGTGCGCCTGCGCCGACTGAAGAACGGTATGACGCAGGCGCGAGATTTTAAACAGAGACAGGGCCAGCTGGAGGAGGAGAGCGCTCGCTGGCCTTGTCAATCAACCACAGGAGGGGCGTTTTTTTACAAGCGGGATGCAGCGGCTACCAGCAAGTAAACGCCCTACTTGCTGGTAGCAAGGTAATTTGCATAATATAAAATAACGTTTTATAGCAAAATTAACCTGCTAAAACTGTTAACAAGAATATGATTAGAATAATCGCCCTATAAGCTTTTTAGTGAGGGAAAAAAAAAAATGCTTTTGGGGGGTGACAGAAGCCCTTTAAGGTCCTACATAACGCTGTATCATTGTCAAAGTGTATGTTACACTAGTTCCATATGGGAGACTACAGTAGCAATATACATATCTGAGACTCAGTTTAAATCTGTTTTTTGAGAATGCAGGAACTAAAAATAAATTGTATGGCTTTTATTTATTGACTTTAGTGCCTATTTTTTTTTATAAAAACTTATATTCAGGTATATTTTTGTAGTAAGAATTAGCATAGCATATGTAAGCATAGATTGAAAGTATTCCTTTTCCTGTTGCGCAGATTATTCTTGAAAGCTAAATATGCTTTCTCGATGGGAATTGCTTTTGCTGTTACCGAATACATGTTTTCATTGCTGTACAGAAAACTATTCTGCAAACATGGAATTAGTTCCCAAACCAGTACCTGTTCTAGAGGTAGAAAGCGTGACTCACACACCCAGCATGTCCATGCATGACATTACCGTGTAATAATTTCCCTTGTGATGTTGCTGCAGAAAAATTGAACACTTGATTCCACTTTCCCAGACACTTCTATCTCTGGGCACACCTTGCAATCAATTGTTTTTTTTTTTTTCCCAGGAGTTTTCTGGGATTTTAATATTGATATGAGCATCGGATGCTCTCCCTTGCCCTCTGCTGGATTGTGCAGGGCAACAGTTTATTTGTTTACCTCCGACACTGCTAGTCAGAGGTTTCCGCCCAGCAGTGTATTCGGGGCATCACCAGCACTGATGGTCGGGCTTTAGCGCCCATTTCTGTATCATCATTATGTGAGTAGGTTTGGGGCATTAGGTGAATCTTTATTGCATTATTTAACTTCAGCAAGTTGCATTTATAATGTAGGGAAAGTTAATACAAGGCACTTACTAATGTATTGTGGTTGTCCATATTATATCCTTTGGTAGCTGGATTTATTTTTCCATCACATTATACACTATACTAACAACACCTAAATAAGTACCTTGTATACTTTCTCTACATATTAAATGCTATTGGCAGAAGTGACACAACCACTTTAATATTGATGGTAGTAGGAGTTAAATTTTTCCATGCTTCATCTATTCAAAATGTAAACATAAGTCCCTATGACTAATCCCCTGACATAAAGCTCACTTTAGAGTATGTTTCTTTTGATGTATGCCAAGAACACTTGGATAAGCCAAGATTATGTGGATCATTTCATTATGGAATTCCCTTCTAACATTATTCTCATTGTGTTTTATTATACTAAATTGCCTCATACAGATGTTCAGACACAATCTCATGTTAAATATTCAGCACCTTGGATTATATCATGTGAAGGTTATTGATAGTGTTCTATATTTTTGTTCCCATAGGGTCGTATTTGCAGGAAAGCTGGAAAATCTAAAAAAGCCTTTAGCCGCAAAGAGGCAGAAGCAACATTTAAGAGTTTGGTGAAGACTCATGAGAAGTATGGTTGGGTTACTCCACCAGTGTCTGATGGTTGACATAGACCACCCTGATGAATAGACTTCAAGAAAAAGGGGAAGGAAACCGCTTCACTGAGAGAAAAAATTATATATATTTAAGAAAAAAGTCACTATGCCATCTCCTCAGTGCTGTACATCATACGTCATCCATCTGTCTTTTTCTACTTCAGCTTCAGTTTATGAATGTTATTGACAGGAAGACTTAATTTATGTTCAGAAGTGTTTACACTGGAAGAAATGGAGGAAGAAAAGTACATGGCACAGAATGTTGTGTTACAGTCATGCTTCAAGACTGATCGAGCATCTTCAGGTCACTGTAGAGAGAAAGTTTAAGGTTGCTTCATTATCCATCCTAGACGCATGGTTTTCGGCTTCTTCCATTGACAGCAGAGCCAAAAAGCAACAGTGAAAGTTCTAGCCACTGCTGCTCGATTTATGTAAATGTACATGAAGCCGTTAATATTTAATAGGCAAGCGGTGCATTGCAGGTACATGTTTGCTGTGCTGTTTATCTTTGTCTATTTTCCTGGCAGGTCAACACAACATTGAAGATTTGTCTTTATGTGGAGCTGTGGTCCGCTGTGACTCAAACTTTAGACCTCATTTGTGTTCGATGTGATCTGTGTTGGATAACTGACGAAATATAACAGTGGAAAAAATAATAAAGAGTTATAGTGTGGAACTATTGTAAAATAAAATCATTTCAAAAGTGTTTGCAAGTTTATTTTGCTTATAGTGATCCCTAATGAGCAGCGGCCAGAAGGTTGGGGTCCAGGCTTTCATGTCATTAGTAAAGGTCCCCATGTCTCTTCAGATTATTAATTAGATTTCCCCTAGCAGGAATCTTAAGCTGACATTTTTCTTGGCTGATAAGTGATAACGATAACTGCTCTTGTGTGATGTAAGGTGTCCATTTGTTTTGTGTGTGTTGCTGTGTTTTTTCTGTTACCCTTTCTGATGATGGTAAAGTCCTGTCTTTTCTCATGTCTAGTCCATGTTGTCTGTTTAGAGCAAAAAAAAAATTGACTTCTGTTTTTTCTTATAACAAAGTATCACATATCAAAGATATAAGGAAAGTGAAGTTGGAACAATGTTATAATTACTAAATGCCACAAGAAGACAACTGCAAATTATGTGCAATTTTATAGCCAACATATAATCATTATATAGCTATTGATCATGCAGAAATTAGAATTACCGGTTTGTCATCGTGTTGCCATCATTACATAACACACACAATACTGTGACAGTATAACATTACCATTTTCACAATGTTTTTTTCCATCAACATGTTAAAGATTTTTCTTTATTTGTCTATTTAGTTAATACTGAAAGAGGATCTGTAAGATGTGCCCATCCGTTTAGTATATACTTGTATTCTCCATAATATAGCAATTCTGGAGCACCTTTTCTTTGAGCTCTGCATTGTGCCATTCTACTGTTATTCATCTTGTAAATGTATTCAGTACATTGAAAACAAAGTATAACATTTTGCTTGTTATTAGGGTGTGATAATAAGGGTACAGCAACACGCCATCACAGCCAGGTTTGCTGAGTAACAGTGATCCCATAGATATTCTGGCAGTGTTGGACTTCTTGCGATAGGAATGGCGATCATATTCATTTCTATGGGATCAACGCTACTCAGCAGACCTGACCGTGACGTGTTGCGCGACAAGTGCCACTGTTCATCCGTACCCTAAATAATTAAGGATTAGTAATCCTTGTGAATCAAATGCATTTCAAAATAGTTGTTGCAGTTTCCCCAATTATCTTGCTTGCAGCAATTTTTGGTGGTTTGATGGTCAGTAGTGTGTATACTCACACAATTTGTCATTGAGGATTAAAAGGTCTATAAAAACATACTTTGGAATTATTTTATGATTACAATAATTATTTTTTAAAACAGAAATCAGATCTCTTTAAAATTAAACCATCAGACATTTCAAAATCCAGTGGGGGTCAGGAAGCTTTGCTGGATAGTGCACTTTCAAGTGCAGCGGCCTCCTCACTGAAAACAGATACTTATTTGAAAGATGTTCATACATTATTAAACGTTCCAACCACTTTAATCTAATCAGTGAGTTCTGTAATTAGTGTAGGTTTACACACTATTGGGGTAATGTATCAACTTTGGACACCAAAAAAACTGGCAAAAAAGTCTATTTTTGGCACAAGTGAAGTTTGTGCCAAAAATGGAATCGTTTTGCCCCTTACAAAAAGTGAACCTGTAAAGGGAAGCTTCCCAGTCCTAGCTCCCCGCTCCTTCTCCTACCGGCTGGCACTGCATCGCACGGCGTCCAGTGGAGCAAATGGTCACATGAATACATGGTATCCAGTCACTGTCACAGCAATGATTGGCTGCCTCCATGTAAAACCTGGTGTTAAGCCAGGGAGAACAGCGGTGCATTATAGGACGGGAAAAAATAAGCGGGGAGCCAGCAACGGGAAGCAGGTAACTACGCTTTCTTGCACAACACCTTTACTGACTTTCAACAGAAAACTGCTGCACATTAGATGAAAAATCTACAACAGCTCCACTGCTGGCTTAGATTTCTTTTCTAGCAATTACTCACAATGTGCCAAAATTATCTTGTTTTACTAATTCTGGCTGGTGAGGTTTGCTATTAGAAACAGTAGTCATAATACATTCCCCCCTATGATTTTGCCAACATACAGTATGATTCATGACTAGGGATGAGCGAACCCGTGATAGTTCGGATTTGCCCGAACTTCAGGTAAAACGAACTTGAACCCGAACCTGGACCCCATTAAAGTCAATGGGGACCCAAACTTCACTTTACTATTTTCCATTATAACATGGTTATAACTGAAAATAATAGCATTCTTAAGACAGAATGCTAAATAAAATGGCCATTGAGGGCCAAAATAATTAAAAAAAACTCACCTCATCCACTTGCTGCGCGACGGTATACTCTTCTTTCTTCTTTCTGCAGGGCCTGTTGAATGAAGATAGAAGGGCCTGCGGAGACGTCACCGTGCTCACCACATGTTGAGAGCGGTGACGTCATTGCAGGTCCTGAAGAAAGAAGAAGATACCGGCTGCGCAATCAAGTGGATGAGGTTAGTTTTTTTTTAATTAGTTTTAACCCCTCAATGGCCATTTTATTTAGCATTCTGTCTTAAGAATGCTATTATTTCACCAGAACACTGAACCCGAACTTCAGTGAAAAAGTCCAAATTAGGGTACCCAAAGTCGTAAAGTTCGGTATGAACCTGAACTTTGCAGTTCTGTAGGAATATTTATGCTGTCTTGATTAACAGTCTATATTATTTATGTAAATATATTAGGAATCTGTAAGGAAGGAGATTCTAATCTATTATCATAAATACCAAGCTAAAGCGAGCTCTTGGTCTGTGCTAAGTTAGATGACAAAAAGAAGGCAGTGGTAAATCAAAATATATATTTATTAAATAACAACAATACAGTGCAAATTACTATATATAAAAATCGGTAACAATATAACTATAAAAGCAATCAATGATATGCAAATGTAAGTATAATCAAAGTACTCTAGAGTATATATATATACACTACAATGTCTTATAACACTAATACCTTCTGATATACTTTAAATCAATTTGATACCTGATTTCTCTCAGCGACAAATGTCTGATTAAACCCAAATCTGATCTATTTCAGAGTATACAGATATATGTACATATTCACCCATACAGGCCTAGAACTGAATTCAGTCCCTTGGAGATGATACTGTGTTTTCACCAGTATATACAAATCTCTCTGAATCAGATCAAGTCTTAGGATGATACTACAGTTACACCCCAATCTTATTCCAAAACAGATACTCTACACAAAGTATGGTTGATTGAATATAAATATATATATATATATATATATATATATATTATTAATTAATCCTGCTACCAAATATAGGTAAGGCTATACTATACCGGAATATCGGCTAGCAGAAAGAAGTTTCAATGGTTATAAGATGACTGCCTCCAATGGCTGATTAGTGGTCAAACTGATGTATCAGATGGATCAAGAGGTGGATCAGATGTGTCAAGATGTTTCAGGATGTTCCCATCCAGAGGTGTATTCAGATTATCAGGAAGAAGCTGATCCCTGTTAGCTCATACCATCTTTTATCTCCCCTATGAAGGTGCTTGGTCAGGTTTTATGAATTATTAGTGACAAGAACTTATCACTAATTGGACCTCTCTTAGTGATTTCACAATTTAAAGAGGACCTTTCACTGGTCCACAGTTTATGAGGCAAATGTATATACATGCAGAGCGGCACCCAGGGATGACCCTGCACTTACTTGTATCCCTGGGTGCCGCTTCGTTCGTCCTCTGTAGCCACTGGTACCGGCGCGCGCGCTTCTCCTATTTTTGCCTGGGTCGGAGACATCTTTTTTTACCCTGGGCGTCTCCTTCTCCCAAGCCTGGAGCGCTGGCCAATCACAGCACTCAGAATATGAGGAGAAGCGTGTGCGCCGGTACCGGGGGCATCCCTGGGTGCCGCTCTGCATGTATATACATTTGCCTCATAAACTGTGGACCAGTTAAAGGTCATTTTTAAGCCTTAATTTTACCCTAACACTAGGTGGAACTAAGGCTCCACATAAAAGTCTTGGTAATTAAAGATATTTTCTGTTTCACACAGAACCTTGAAGAGACCTGAAACAGACAATGACTTTTATATCTGGTTAAACATCTATTCTTTTCTAAATCTCTGACCAGACCTAATTAATTTAAAACACACATTCACACATTACAGCACTCAGGTCACTGTACTGGGGAAAACCCAGTATTAGCTTTTTATCACCTGGTTCCACATTTCTACAGAAATCCTCATGGAAAGAGATCATTAACCTGCACTAGTTTCTGTCATGCAATCTGTAACTACATAGAAATTGCTACCTCAATTCTAACATTAAATTGAATATATCTGTAATTACCACACTCTTAGTTATATATAACATACATATTTAAATTTGATTATATAAAAATCAAAATCCACTCATATATTTATTAATATGAAAACACAGAGAAAATGTGAGTCTCTTTCTATTCATTGAGAAAAGAGAGAAATAAATTAAAATCCCTGGACATTTCTACTTGATTACCTATCTACAAACAGCAGTTTATTATATGTCTCTATAAAGGCATGAAGACTTTTTATTGTATGTACTAAACCCCCTTCTCGCAAGAAAGTACTTATGCAAACCCTCCTAAGTTTTATAAACAAAAGTTTCTACACAAGTCAAATCTCAGGTTAGTAAGTTTAAAAGGTTTGAACTTATTATAGTTCCCTCTCCAATAAGAAGACATGGTTGCCATACAGCACATATGTCATTTTATATAGTAACCTATATACACCTTCATCAGATGGATGCCATTTTATACTAAAAAGTTCTGACAAATCCCCCCCTCCTTTTTCCGTTATTGCAGTCTGTACTGGACATAACCAGGAAAAAGTTCAGAAGAATTTTTATGTCCATCAAAATATATATTTTACTGTGAAAAAGATTGTCTCTCCTTTTATGCATTCTGATGAAGAAAGGAATCAATATTTCCTGTAACTTTGACCTAAACTTTCTGTGTCAGTCTTGTTTTTGCGCAAAATGTTTAAATTCTTGAAAGGTGCTTTATCACAGAAATCCTGTGTCCAATAACTTTGGCATGCAGGTTAGAGCAACATTTGGCACAGATAATGCCATTATTATCGTAAGCTCTGTTCCCATATGCACAATGTACCAATTTGGTACCTTACCCAAGTTAAAATTAATACATCCGGTATATTCATCCAATGAATGTCATTGGATCCAATTTCGCAAAGATTCTTGAAGTAAAATCTTCTTTGCCGTCATTCATAATCCTGGGACATCTGGGAAAATTACTCCTGATGATGGATTCGGGTTGATGATCATTTCCGTCTTGAATGGACCTCTTGGATCAACACCATCCGCACGATATCTGTATCCTCGGTTGTCATCAACGTCTCCAGGATTCACATACATCATTTAAAATGAGAGTATAAATATATATATACATAGTCATATCAACTTACATCTACAGTTTCCTATCTTTGCTAGGTAAAATACTTTGTAACGAAATACAAAATCAGAACATCTGTGAACTAAGAGAAATCATAATGACGCTACCCTTATTCATTCTCTTTTTCAGCATCATCTTCCAATATTCTGAATTATGAGCGAGGATGACATACTCGCAATTGATTTACATGGACTCATTTTTCCATAAAATCATATTTTATATTAATTCTCACCTTGTACACTACAGGTGATATTTTATCAATAATGTCATAAGGACCTTTCCATGATGGGAGACATTTTCTTTCTTTTACCTGATCCCGGGCAAAGTTATAGAGATACACTATCACCGACTTAATATTCTTTTTTAGTAGTCTTTAAACCGTAATAAGTCTTGTTATTACGGTGGCTTTCTCAAGGTTCTTCTGCGCGAAAGCAAACGCATATTGAAGATACGAGGGTCCTCGACATACTGATGTGTCGTGGCTGCATTGATCAGGTTATGATCTGATGTGCGATACAACAGGTGTTGTGGAAGTACCATTCTTCTTCCAGTCATCAGCTTGAAGGGTGACATCTTGGTAGCCGTGCTTTTAGGAGCACTAATGGCAACTTTATTTCCCAGTCTTTATCTGACTCCTTAACATACTTTTTAAGAATATTGACATTGGACTGGTTATATTGCTCAATGGATCTGCTAGATGCCAGACGATAGGCAATGTGTAATGTTCTCTCACACCCAAGCCAGCACCTCACATCTTAGCCATCACTTCACTTAAAAAGTGTGATCCACAGTCTGAATCGATCCATAACGTTAACCCAAATCTGGAAAATACATGGTTAATCAACATAGCGGCACATGTTTCAACTGTGTTATTACGAGCCGGTAAACACTCTACCCATTTGGTAAACACGCAAGTGACTGTCAACATGTATTTGTTCCCTTGGGATGCCCGGGTAACAGGACCAAAAAAATATATTTGGATATTGGACCATGGTAATGAAAAACCCTTCTTCTGAAGTGGGGCACGATGTTTAGGACCTTGAGGCTGAAATTGCGCACATACCAAACAACCTTGACAGTAAATTTGTACATCTTTTAGCATATGAGGCCAGTAGGCATAATCACTTAGTGACTCATATGTTATCTTTTCCCCCATGATGACCAGCTGTAGGCACATCATGGGCATGCTGTAACATCAAACCTCTAAACGTAGTGGGAACCACCCACTGCTGAATTCCATTTTTAGAGGTTCTCATCAATACCCATCTTGAAAACTAAATTGTGATTTAGTATTCATAAGTAATTGGAGATCTTCCTTTAGGGTATAATCATCCTCCAATATGAGATTATTATTAAGATCCTCAATATCTATATAAAAGATTCCCAATATATGATCTTCCTTCTGGCTTTTGATCAGATCCTCACTGGTAGATTCTTGGCTCCATTGGGCCACACTATTTTCGATTTGTACCCTAGCTTGTTTTCTAGTGATAGCGTCAATGGGGATCATCTCTAATAAATGATCTATATCCACATGGTCACAATTTATGGCTCCTTGTTTGGCCAGTTTATCAGCTAGGTCATTACCCTCTTTGTCTATATTCTGGGTTTTGGAATGACCTTTAGTCTTTTTCCAATAAATGGTTAGACCATTACATTGGACCAGCTCATCTATGGCACAAAACAACTTGCCGTGTTTCACCGGTTTATTGTTGGACCGTAACATGTGATTCCTTTTCCATGTGTGCATATATTCTACAAAACTGTTTCGGACATAATTTGAATCAGTAACTATGACAAATTATTTGATATTGTGCTCTATAGCAATCTTAACAGTTTGGTATAAAGCAGATAATTCCGCTACCTGGCTACTTTTAGAACCAATACTGTATCCTACTGAAATACTAGGGCACTCATCTATCCAAGTAATGCCAATTCCTGCCACTAGTTTTCTCTCATCTCCTATCATGGTGTGATAAGCACAACCATCTATGTACACACAGGGGAGTAGAGAGCAATAGTCTTCGTCATATTTTTTGTAAGGGGAAGATTTTTGTTCCTCTAGAAAATTATCTACCATCTCTTCTTTATGAGAATGAGCTGCACGCTGTCATGAAGTTTGGCAAGTCCTTGGGCTACTGGACACCATTTATTTTGCTTATACCAAACTTCCAATGGCCATCCTTGTAAAGACACGGTCCAAGCATCGATTCTGCTGTTAGATAAGTTATCATCCCTAATCTTCTCACTCTGTAGGTATTGTAAGGGTTGACGGGCTGTTTCAACAATTATTTTCTTACCCTGTACAAAACTTCTAAAGTTTTGAAGTGTCCAGACTGTGGCTAATAACGCTATTTCACAATCGTTAAACTTTATTTCTACCTTTGACAGGGACTTACTTGCATAAGCAATAACTTTATGCAATTTATCCTGTTTTTGGCATAGGACAGCACTAATACTAAAATCCGTAAACCCAGTTTCCAGATAGAAGGGTTTCCCCCCTCTGGATAGGCTAGACATGGGGCTTGGGTGAGTCTTCTTTTAAGCTCAGTCATGGCTTGTTCCTGATCCTCCCCCCCATGTCCATGGTACACCTTTCTTTAACAATGTTAATAATGGTTTACTAATCTCAGCATAGTTATCAATCAACTTATGTGAGTAATTAATTATACCCAGAAATGACCTAAGTTCACTGATTTTGGTAGGCGTTTTATATTTCATTACAGCCTCCACCTTTTTCTTCTGGGGATTCAGGCCTTCAGAGGTGACCTCATTTCCACAGAAGGTGACCTGGGTCCGACACCACTGGGCTTTCTGTAAAGAAGTTTTCATACCTGCCTCCCTCACTTGATTTATCACATGCTAATCTCTTGGATATGCTTGTCAAATTAGGTACTTTTCATCAAAATGTCATCAAAGTTTCTTCTTTTCATGGCATCAGGCATAGCCTTATGTAAAAACACTGCAAATTCATGACCTGAGTTTATGTATCCAAAGGGTAGTCTGGTCCAGGTAAACTGTTCTTTACCAAAAGTAAAGGCTAATTTGTATTGGTCTTTAGGTCTCACTTTGATGGTCTAATATCCCTGAGCGTAATCTAAGGTGGTAAAGATCCTGGCGCCTTTCATTTGTACCAAGCATTGGTCTATATGGCACCGGCTAGCCTGACATAAATACACGTTTATTGAGCTGTCGAAGATCAGCACATAAACGCCATTGACCATTCGGTTTTAGAATTCCAAGAATAGGATTACTAAATAAGAACTGTGCACCGGTCTTATAATACCTCTCTCCTTGAGATTTCAACATATTTCTGCTAGTGAGTCGTAACAAGCTAGTGGAAGACGATATTGATTGATATAAGCGGGAGGTGCCGTTGGATCAGTCTGAATTCTGGCAATGTGTATGTCAGTCAGACCACAATCATATGAATCTTTTGCAAAGATATCCTTGAATTCTAAGAGAACTTCCTTTAACTGTTGGTGCTCTGAGTCATTGGAGCATCCATCAGCCAACGATATTTTTTGCTGGACCCTTTCCATAAACCCGGGGAAAACTTCAGGTTGACCCAATTTATAGGCTTCCTCCAACCTGTCAGTGAGGTCATGATTTGACTTACCTGCTCTTTCAGCAAACTCATGATATTCTAGGGCTTCCTGCTCATTAATTGTATGATTAAAGGTAAGGGAGGATTCCTCAAGATTAAAAGGATATACTGAAATAATGGTGAACAATCATTCAGGAGAAGAATAAAATGTTTGTTCAACCAATTGTTCTTCTGTTAGATACAATTCAGGTATTAGGCCAATAATTATATTCTGAAACCCGAAAGTATAATAATCTGAATCTAATGCCATACCAATGATGGTGTCTTCAGACAAATAGACTTCATTTGGCATACCATTATTCACAATTATTTGGGTTTTAAAGGTTTGTAAATTCACCATAGGGGTAGGATTTACTGAAGTACCTAATTGTTACATTTTGTTGGATAAGCATATCAATGCATCAGAATTTATTAAAATTGGACCTTTTGATACCTGAATGGGTAACAGAAAATTATTAGTACCTGGAGGGATGATTACATCTCGTGGTACTACTATACTGACTGCGTATGGCAGTATCTGGGATGACTTGAGTGCTTCAAATTCATCCATAAAACCATCAGGATTCCCTTTTAATCTTGTCCACAATGTGGAATTTACTATATCCACCTGGATTGCAAAATGATGTAATATATCGTTGCCAATGTACATGGGATATCGTGGCTCATTGAGCACCAGGAATAAATGAGTTGCAGGTTTACCTGCAATAGAAATGGTTAACATACATCTTGCAATTATATTATGATTTATCAGAATCAGTATCCAAGTCATGAACCCAATTATCCTAGGGATTTGGATACCTAATTACTTTTGGATGGACCAATTGATTTAGAAGCGCTCTACTAGTATAACTTACATTATTATTTTCATGGGAAAAGATATTTGTGTTAGTTTGCTCCTTTTTGCATACCCTTACATGCTCAGAATTTGCAATATTTGACATACTTGCCTGCCTCTCCCCATCTATAATTGGGGAGGGCTTTCTACAGGAGGAGTTGCTCCTAAAAAAGGATTTTTAGGGTTAGCGGTGATAATTTTGCATAACTCCTCCATCTGCTGCATCAGCATTCCAAACTGGTTCTGTATTTGATCCATTCGATCATATAGATTACTTCCTTTTTCCCATAACCTTTTGGAGGTTGATTTTGGGACCTATATGATTGGCATCTTCCAGAACCATCTGACTCAGAACCATTTGGAACCCTTTCTGGCCCATTTTTAAATCCCCTGTAATAATTTCTTTGATATCTTTGAAAAGGAGGGAACCTCCTATTTCTAAACTCATTCTTTTGATATTGGCTTTCTCCAACACTAGGCCCCTTATAATCCTTTGGCCTAGGCTGAATTATATTTGGCTAGGAAGGCCTAGAGTTTTTTACCACCTCAGCATAACTTCTTTCGGGGCTCCTAAATTTTCCCTGATCTCTTTTTATATGAGTTTCAGCTATCTCCTCATTGGATTTCTTACAATCTCCTCTCTGCAGACTCATCACTATTTTGTAGCGTGGCATACAGAGTGGTGCACTCTGTGAGTAACCAATCCAGAGTTTTTCTCGGATGGTAATCCCTAGCCAAAATAATGTTTATTTTACTAGGAAAAACGTAATAAAATAACTGGATAAATTCATGACATTCAAAATTGGGACCTTTTTCAGATAAACTATAAGTGTTTTTTAGGACAGACAAGAATTCCCTAGGACTTTGATTTGGCCTACATTTCAAGGTAAACAAAGCCCTTCTTGTAGCAGTAGCTGACTTATAAGGACCAAACTCAGTTTTTATTTCTGCCACTACCTCCGACCAGGTATCTTTGCCCATATCTCTGAGGGAGTTAAAGAATACTGATGTTTTGGCTCGAATACCCAGGTAATAAGTTCAATTTTTTTCTATCCTAAATGTAAGGTTTTCATTGCCTCTTCATAGGTTTCTAGATAACTTATTATGGAGGGTGATCCCTTTTTAGTAACCCACAGTTTCGTTGAAAAACCTGATCACTTTGGTGGTATTTATCATAGGTTGAGAAGCTCTCTTTTAGAAGACCTTTAATTTAGGAAGAGAACGTTCTCTCAAAGACATTAGTTCTTCTCCTTCAGAGGGGCCACCATATTCACTTTCTGTATCTGATTCACCCCTGGAATGTTTTACCTTCAATCTGCTAGTATCTTTTGGCTGTCTGAATTGCAGAGGGGCTGGATCCCGGCTATCTATCTCTTTTTGAAAATTTCTATTGTCAATATACAATCTTTTGCATTCCTCTTCTAGATCAGCATTAGAGATCTGACATTCAGATAATTCATTAACCTCTTAAGGACACAGGGCGTACAGGTACACCCTAATGTCCGAGTCCTTAAGGACACAGGGCGTACCTGTACGCCCTGTGTTTAAACTGCTACTGCACCCGATGTGGGCGCGGTAGCAACATGGTTCCTGCTGATGTAGATCAGCAGGAACCATGTTCTAATGCCGAGGGGGGTCATGTGACCCCCCCGTATCGGCGATCGCTGCATCTCTGATCCCCGCGGTCAGAGAGTTAATTGCCCCAAAGTTAAAAATTTTAACCCCCCCTGCAGCCCCCAATCTTGTTATGGCGGCGGGAGGCGGTGCGGGAGGGGGGCGGGAGGCGGGCGGTGCGGCAGGCGGGATCGCAATAGCGATAGCAATAGCGATCCCCCGCCCGCCTCCCTTGTAATAATTCCCTGGTGTCTAGTGGTTCTATCAGAGTGCCAGCACATTGCTGGCACTCTGATAGAAAAACGGCTGGCATCTGTGCTGCAGATGCCAGCCGTTTAACCCCTTCCTTACCGCGGTCCGGACGGACCGCGGTATGGAAGGTGTTAACAGGGAGGGAGCTCTCTCCCTCTCCCATCGGGGGGCTGCTGTGCCTTTGCAGCCCCCCAGGATGCGATCGCAGAGGAGGGAGCTCCCTCCTTCCCATCCATCACCCACTGCTCTCTAATGGCAGTGGGTGATGGTTACCATGGCAGCAGGACGCTTTCAGAAGCGTCATGCTTGCCATGGTATAGTAACTCTGGTCAGACTTCTGCTAAAGGCAGAAGTCTGACCAGACTGTGAAAAGTAAAAAATACAGTGCAGTACACTATATAGTGTACTGTACTGTATTATATAGACACCAGATCCACTGGATCTACAAGAACCAAGTGGGTCTGGGTCAAAAAAATGTAAAAAAGTGAAAAAAGTAAAAATAAAAAAACACAAATCACTGAATAAAAAGTAAAAAAAAAAAAATACACTACACATATTAGGTATTGCCGCGTCCGTAAAAAACAGCTCTATAAAAATATCACATGACTGAACCCCTCAGGTGAACGCCATAAAAAAAAAAAAAACGTGTAAATAAGCCATTTTTGGGCACCTTACATCACTAAAAGTGTAATACAAAGCGATCAAAAAGGCATATGCCTCCCAAAATAGTACCAATCTAACCGCCATCTCATCCCGCAAAAAATGAGCCCCTTCATAAAACAATTGCCCAAAAAATAAAAAAACTATGCCTCTCAGACTAAAACATGATTTTTTTTGTTTCAAAAATGCTTTTTAGTGTTAAATGTAAAAAATTTTAAAAAAAGTAGACATATTGGGTATCTCCACGTCCGTAAGAATATGCTCTATAAAAATATCACATGACCTAACCCCTCAAGTAAACACTGTAAAAAAAAAAAAAAACTTTGTCAAAAGCCATTTTTTGTCACCTTACATCACAAAAGTGTAATAACAAGCGATCAAAAAGTCATATGACCCCCAAATAGTGCCAATCTAACCGCCACCTCATCCCGCAAAAATTATACCCAACCTGAGACGATCGCCTAAAAACTGAAAAAAATATGGCTCTCAGACTATGGAGACACTAAAACATGTTTTTTTGTTTCAAAAGGATATGATTGTGTAACACAAAAATAAATAAAAAAAGTATACATATTGGGTATCGTCGCGTTCAGTAACGACCTGCTCTATAAAAATATAACATGACTTAACCCCTCAGGTGAACGCTGTAAACATAAAAAATAAAAACGTTGTAAAAAAGTAATTTTTTGTCACCTTACATCACAAAAAGTGTAATAGCAAGTGATCAAAAAGTCATATGCACCCCAAGATAGTACCATTCAAACCGCCATCTCATCCCGCAAAAAATGAGCCCCTACATAGGACAATCGCAAAAAAAAAAAAAAACTATGACTTTCAGAATGTGGAGACAATAAAAATCATTTTTTTCAAAAATGCTTTATTATGTAAAACTGAAACAAAAACCCCAAAAAGTAGTCATATTTGGTATTGTCGCGTCAGTAACAACCTGCTCTATAGAAATAGCACACAATCTAACCTGTCAGTTCAACGATGTAAATAACAAAAAATACAAAACTGTCCCAAAACAGCTATTTTTTTGCAAATTATCCATTTTAATCCATTTTTCCAGTAACAAAGCAAGGGTTAACAGGCAAACAAAACTCAATATTTATTGCCCTGATTCTGTAGTTTGCAGAAACCCCCATATGTGGTTGTAAACTGCTGTATGGCCAAACGGCAGGGCACAGAAGGAAGGGAACGCCATATGGTTTTGGAAGGCGGATTTTGCTGGACTGTTTTTTTGAGACCATGTCCCATTTGAAGCCCCCTGATGCACCCCTAGAGTACAAACTCCCAAAAAGTGACCCCATTTTGGAAACTACGGGATAAGGTGTCAGTTTTGTTTGTATTATTTTAGTGTAAATATGATTTTTGGTTGCTCTATATTACACTTTTTTGAGGCAAGGTAACAAAAATTGAAATTCTGAAATTTCATCTCCATTTGCCAATAACTCTTGTGGAACACCTAAAGGGTTAACAAAGTTTGTAAAACTAGTTTTGAATACCTTGAGGGGTGTAGTTTCTTAGATAGAGTCACTTTTATGGAGTTTCTATTCTAGGGGTGCATCAGGGGCTTCAAATGGGACATGGTGTCAAAAACCAGTCCAGCAAAATCCGCCTTCCAAAACCCATATGGCGTTCCTTTCCTTCTGCGCCCTGCCGTTTGGCCATACAGTATTTTAGGACCACATATAGGGTGTTTCTGAAAACTACAGAATCGGGGCAATAAATATTGAGTTTTGTTTGGCTGTTAACCCTTGCTTTGTTACTGGAAAAAATGGATTAAAATGGAAAATTTTCCAAAAAATTGAAATTCAGAAATTTTATCTTTATTTGCCATTAACTCTTGTGGAAAACCTAAAGGGTTAATGACGTTTGTAAAATCAGTTTTGAGTACCTTCAGGGGTGTAGTTTCTAGAATGGGGTAATTTTTGGGTGGTTTCTATTATGTAAGCCTCGCAAAGTGACTTCAGACCTGAACTGGTCCCTAAAAACTGGGTTTTTGAAAATTTCTGAAAAATGTCAAGATTTGCTTCTAAACTTCTAAGCCTTGTAATGTCCCCAAAAAATGAAATGGCATTCCCAAAATAATCGATACATGGTGTAGACATATGGGGAATGTAAATCAATAACTTTTTTTGGCAGTATTACTATGTATTCTAGAAGTATAGAAATTGAAACTTGGAAAATTGCAAATTTTTAAAAAAATTTGGTAAATTTGGTATTTTTTTATAAATAAAAATGAAATTTTTCGACTTTATTTTACCACTGTCATGAAATACAATATGTGACGAAAAAACAATCTCAGAATGGCTTGGATAAGTAAAAGCGTTTTAAAGTTATCACCACATAAAGTAACACTGATCTGATTTCCAAAAAATGGCCTGGTCCTTAAGGTGAAATTGGGCCGTGTCCTTAAGGGGTTAAAGACCTGACTTAATTTTCATTCATGAGTTTTGATCATCTCTTTATGTTGATTATCTCTGTCTTCATATTCTGATAATTTAGCAGACAATTGTGCTAATTCACCAGAAAATGTGGCAACCTTAAACTCAATCTCACTTATTTCTTTCTGGAATTGATTTATCTTCTCTGCCTGTTGCTCATTTTTAAATTTTGAACAGAAAAAGAGGTGATTGGCACTCACACTGGATCCAGATGAGACAAGAGGGGTCAAGGGTAAAGATATATGAACCTACAGAAATATGTTTATTAAATAACCAAATTCTCATAAAAACAATAAAAATATCACCATGACCCAATCTGCCTTACAATCTTGCAGATAAAATAGAAACAAAATATTGGCAATGTCACAAATAAAAAAGCACTGTGCAATAAAATAGGGTTGGAGTGCACTGTGAAATAAAATCAAATAACGATGGAATGATGGGTCATCGTTTGGGGCATTAATTGAGGATTGTCCATAGGTTACTCAGTTCCCCTTGTAATCCGTTGTTAGATCTACCGGGGGACACGAGTTGCCTGAACCAGTTCTATAAATAATTAAAAAAGAAGAATCCCATCCAGTCTGTAATCCGCCGTCACTTTTGTTAGAATTTCCTCAAAAGTGCTAAATATGCAGTCCAGAAGAGACAACTAATGACTCTTGCACGTAGTGGAGTGATCGTGGCAATAAAATCTCACTGTGTCTGCCCATACACACTTTGGGCAGTTCCTGATAGCGGTAATGAGGAGTATTGTATTCACTGCCCGTACATACACTGATATAAGTGGTCTCTTTCATGCACAATCAGCCCGATAAGGTTTACCTTGTGGTAGCAGGGGATCAACCTCTCGTTCCGGCCGCGGCGTCCCACGTGCAAGGAGCGATGAGAGGGATCTTACCCCGGAGTCTCTCACTGCGGGTGATGTGCACTGCAATGTCTTCTGTTCAGTGTTGCTGTGCATCCGCTGCCGTACGGGCGAGTTCTCCTCCTCTGTCGCGTCCCGGGGTCAAAGTATCAAATCCTGCTATACGGCTGGTGTGTGGAGCGCTCCAAAAGAAAAAGTTTTTCAATTTCTTTGTCCTCTCCAGGGGTTCCTCCGTACCAAACGCGTTTCGGGACTTAGCACACGTCCCTTCATCAGTGGTGAGGACCCCCAAGTAACAATCGGCCTTATAAGATCTCTGCTGCCGTTTAAGTTGTTGTACTGAAAATCTGGACTGGATCAGCATGGAATGTATACTGTCACTTTAATATAGGAAAATTATATAATAGAAAGAAATAATTTAGACCATATGTAAAATATAAAACCAAATAAAAACATATATCAATAGGTGGAAGTGCCTTATATCTCAGCCACATTTCCAATAAAAATGACACATCTCATGTGCTGTGGGTTTATTGCCAATAATGTTAATGTCACTATATATAATGGGTGGAAGGTTTAATTTGTATCTAGATGGACATAATAGAAATACCCAACACAAAAACAGAAAATCTAGGAATGGAGAATAAGATGTAGAAATGTATACTCCAAGTGAATATATATGTAATGTGTATATATATATAATAGTGTCCCAAAATGGAGAAATAAAAAAGAACAAATAGATAAATGTGTGAACCAAATGGCTAGAGAGTGAATGTAAAAGATGAACATATAGAAAAATAATATATATATATCTAAATAGAGCGATAAACCAGAATCTAATGGTATTGTTCTGGTGGGAATAATGGGGGGATAGAAAGAAAAATGTATACACCATGTGAATATATATGTGTGTATATATAAAGTAATGGCCCTAAATAGGAAATCAATGGATAAATAGTTAAATACATAGATGAATAGATGTATAAAACAATGCTAAAAAGAGCATATACAAAAGATAATTGTATAGAAAATTTTATAATTTTTTTTTATAAAAAATTACTATGTGAAGAATAATACATATATATAGCAGTATACCAAAATCAAGTAAAATTGTTCTAGTAGGAATAGTAGAGAACTGTGAATATTTTCACATCACTTATGCAATAATATATGTTTGCTTCATGCAGAATGAGGGAGCGGGCCAACCGCCGACTGGGGGCCAGGGAAAATAATATCAACCCTGGCAGCCAGTCCGCGGATGGCACGGCCCCACCATCACAAGAAGCCGAACAATTCAAAATCGGCATTAAGGCCCTTGGAATCAAAGATTCGAATTCAAAAATTCTTCAAGATTCTAGCCTTGACATTTTTCTTATATGGTCGCCACCCCTCCAATCTCTCGGCACCTTCTCTATTGTGGCATATTTGAATCCCATTGGGTCTTTGTTATGTATTTCTTTAAAGTGATTAGACAAAGAATGTTTAGTGTACCCATTCCTAATTTTAGTGATATGCTCCGCTATGCGTTGTTTCAATGCCCTTTTAGTGCGTCCAACATATTGTTTATCACATGGACACTGTATCACATAAATGACTTCTGTGGTGTCACATGTTAAACAATCCCTAATGTGGTGTACATGTGTATTCACTGATGAGGATATAGTACTTGTTTTCTTCTGAAAAGACGTAGTGCGGCAATTGCTGCATCTTCCACATCTAAAGAAACACATATATATTCACATGGTGTATACATTTTTCTTTCTATCCCCCCATTATTCCCACCAGAACAATACCATTAGATTCTGGTTTATCGCTCTATTTATATATATATGTTATTTTTCTATATGTTCATCTTTTACATTCACTCTCTAGCCATTTGGTTCACACATTTATCTATTTGTTCTTTTTTATTTCTCCATTTTGGGACACTATTATATATATATACACATTACATATATATTCACTTGGAGTATACATTTCTACATCTTATTCTCCATTCCTAGATTTTCTGTTTTTGTGTTGGGTATTTCTATTATGTCCAGCTAGATACAAATTAAACCTTCCACCCATTATATATAGTGACATTAACATTATTGGCAATAAACCCACAGCACATGAGATGTGTCATTTTTATTGGAAATGTGGCTGAGATATAAGGCACTTCCACCTATTGATATATGTTTTTATTTGGTTTTATATTTTACATATGGTCTAAATTATTTCTTTCTATTATATAATTTTCCTATATTAAAGTGACTGTATACATTCCATGCTGATCCAGTCCAGATTTTCAGTACAACAACTTAAACGGCAGCAGAGATCTTATAAGGCCGATTGTTACTTGGGGGTCCTCACCACTGATGAAGGGACGTGTGCTAAGTCCCGAAACGCGTTTGGTACGGAGGAACCCCTGGAGAGGACAAAGAAATTGAAAAACTTTTTCTTTTGGAGCGCTCCACACACCAGCCGTATAGCTGGATTTGATACTTTGACCCCGGGACGCGGCAGAGGAGGAGAACTCGCCCGTACGGCAGCGGATACACAGCAACACTGAACAGAAGACATTGCAGTGCACATCACCCGCAGTGAGAGACTCCGGGGTAAGATCCCTCTCATCGCTCCTTGCACGTGGGACGCCGCGGCCGGAACGAGAGGTTGATCCCCTGCTACCACAAGGTAAACCTTATCGGGCTGATTGTGCATGAAAGAGACCACATATATCAGTGTATGTACGGGCAGTGAACACAATACTCCTCATTACCGCTATCAGGAACTGCCCAAAGTGTGTATGGGCAGACACAGTGAGATTTTATTGCCACGATCACTCCACTACGTGCAAGAGTCATTAGTTGTCTCTTCTGGACTGCATATTTAGCACTTTTGAGGAAATTCTAACAAAAGTGACGGCGGATTACAGACTGGATGGGATTCTTCTTTTTTAATTATTTATAGAACTGGTTCAGGCAACTCGTGTCCCCCGGTAGATCTAACAACGGATTACAAGGGGAACTGAGTAACCTATGGACAATCCTCAATTAATGCCCCAAACGATGACCCATCATTCCATCGTTATTTGATTTTATTTCACAGTGCACTCCAACCCTATTTTATTGCACAGTGCTATTTTATTTGTGACATTGCCAATATTTTGTTTCTATTTTATCTGCAAGATTGTAAGGCAGATTGGGCCATGGTGATATTTTTATTGTTTTTATGAGAATTTGGTTATTTAATAAACATATTTCTGTAGGATTTATATATCTTTACCCTTGACCCCTCTTGTCTCATCTGGATCCAGTGCGAGTGCCGATCACCTCTTTTTCTGTTCATTATTCCTCTTTTGTTTGGGTGTAACAATTGTGATCTGAGCACCATCCATTGAGGCAATTAGAGAGCCGTCCACACTATATCATTTTTAAATTTTGCCTTTTCCAATCGTTTTGCGAATTCACAAGCATAAGTTCAGGCCAAGATTGAAGGATCATCACATCCTTGTCCTTTTTGCGTTAAGCTTAAGCTATGTTACAGATATAATCAGCAAACCTGGATTGCTTAGCCCAAATATCATCAGGATATCTTGTATCTGTTCTTTCCAGAACAGCTTTCCATACTTTTAAATCCTCTTAAATCTCTGCTCTATCTTTAATATGCAATAACACTTGATTTTTCATTGCTACTTGCCTTTCTTCATTATGCATATCAGGCTTTGCATCTACACCTGCCTGCAAGACCTTGCTTGCCTCACCATTGCCTTCAGACATTTTTCTACTTTTTGCACTACAAGTATCACAATAACTTAATTAAATATATATTTTGCACCCCAAATTTTTGTGTCAACTAGGCAGATCTCGGTGGGACCTCCAAAATATGTTGGAATATTTATGCTGTCTCCGATTAACAGTCTATATTATTTATATAAATAAATTAGAATCTGTAAGTAAGGAGATTCTAATCTATTAACATAAATACCAAGCTAAAACTAGCTTGTGATCTGTGCTAAGTTGAATGCCAAAAAGAAGGCAGTGGTAAATCAAAATATATATTTATTAAATTACAATAATACAGTGCAAATTACTATATATAAAAATCGGTGACAATATAATTATAAAAGCAATCAATGATATGAAAATCTAAAGAAAGCCAAAGTACTCCAGAGTATATATCTATCCACTAAAATGTCTTATAACACTAATACCTTCTGATATACCTTAAGTCAATTTGATACCTGATTACTCTCAGCCGACAAATGTCTGATTAAACCCAAATCTGATCTATTTTAGATCTCCTTTTTTTATTTATTCAGATATATATATATATATATATATATATATCTATATATATATATATATATATATATATATATATATATATATCTATATATATATATATATATATATATATATATATCATATCATATCATATATATATATATATATATATATATATATATATATATATAATAAAACCATAAAGGCCTAGAAGTGAATTCAGTCACTTGAATACCGTGTTTTCACCAGTATATACAAATCTCTCTGAATCAGATCAAGTCTTAGGATGATGCTGCAGGTACACCCCAATCTTATTCCATAACAGGTACTCTACACAAAGTATGATTGATTGAATATATATAGATATATGGTATTAATGAATCCTCCTACAAAATATAGGTAAGGTTATACTATACCAGAATATCAGCTAGCAGAAACCAGTTTCGATGGTTATAGGATCACTGCCTCCAATGGCTGAATAGTGGTCAAAAGGATTTATCAGATGGATCAAGAAGTGGATCAGATGTGTCAAGATGTTTCAGGATTTTCCCCTCCAGAGGTGTGTTCAGATGATCAGGAAGAAGCTGATTACTCCCGTCAGCTCATACCATCTATTATCTCCCCTATGAAGGTGCTTGGTCAGGTTTTATGATTAATTAGTGACAACAACTTATCACTAATAGGACCTCCCTTAGTCATTCCACAATTTAAGCCTTCATTTTACCCTAACACTAGGTGGCACTAAGGCTCCACATAAAAGTCTTGGAAATTATAGCTATTATATTTATTATAGATATTTTCTTATTCATTTGAAGAAGGGATAAACTTTAACTAAGGTTTCAGACAGAACCTTGAAGAGATCTCAAAGAGACAATGACTTTTATATCTGGTTAAACATCTATTCTTTTCTAAATCTAATTCTTTTCTAGACCTAATAATTTAAAAACACACATTACAGCACTCAGGTCATTGTTCTGGGGAAAACCCAGTATTTGCTTTTTATCACCTGGGTCGACCTTTCTCCATTCAAGAAATCTTCAGGGAAAGAGATCATTAACCTGCACTAGTTTCTGTCATATATTCTGTAACTACATAGATATTACTACCTCAGTTCTAACAGTAAAATGAATATATCTGTAATTACCACACTCTTAGTTATATATAACATATACATATTTAAATTGATGATATAAAAATCAAAATCCACTTATATATTGATTAATATGAAAAACACAGAGAAAAATAGAGTCTCTTTCTATTCATTGAGAAAAGAGAGAAATAAATTTAAATCCCTGGACATTTCTACTTGATTACCTATCTACAAATGCAGTTTATTATATGTCTCTATAAAGCATGAAGGAGTCGGCCCTCTACATAGCAAAGGGGGGGGGGGGGCGGGTTGCAGAGAGCGACGAGGATAAAGCAAAACTATTAAATATTTTTTTCTCCACTATAGTCAGATGAAATGCAGAATGTAAAAGTAAATTCCCATTAAAAGTGCCCTGTCTGAGCCAGGAAGAAGTACAACAGCGACTTAAAAAGATTAAAATAGACAAATCGCCAGGACCGGATGGCACAAACCCCTGTATCCTAAGGGAATTAAGTGATGTCATAGCCAGACCTTTATTTCTGATATTCACGGACTCCATACTGACAGGGAATGTTCCACAGGATTGGCGCATAGCAAATGTGGTGCCAATATTCAAAAAGGGTTCAAAAACAGAGCCTGGAAATTTTAGGCCAGTAAGTTTAACATCTGTTGTTGGTAAACTGTTTGAAGGGTTTCTAAGAGATGCTATTTTGGAGTATCCCAAAGAAAAAAAGCAAATAACGCCATATCAGCATGGCTTCATGAGGGATCGGTCATGCCAAACGAATTTAATCAGCTTCTATGAGGAGGTCAGTTCTAGACTTGACAGCGGCGAATCAATGGATATCCTATATCTGGACTTCTCCAAAGCATTTGACACTGTACCTCATAAAAGGTTAGTATATAAAATGAGGATGCTCGGACTGGGAGAAAATGTCTGGCTGAGTGACAGAAAACAGAGGGTGGTTATTAACGGTAGATACTCAGATTGGGTCACTGTCACTAGTGGGATACGGACAAGAAGAAATAAAAAGGAGGAGGTTAGTCACAGACTCTTTGGATGAAAAGGGTCTGGGATATCCAGGCAGGGCGCCAAAGGATGGACCATTGAGTAGGAAATTCGAGGTAAACTCAAGGTAAACTCAATTACTAGGGAGGTGGTAGGCTACCGCAGGCATACAGTCCAGATAGGAGGGATCCTAAGTGGACATGGTACAATGTTAGAAATAAAAAAGTAACAAAAGAAAAAAGCTTGTAGGTGGCGCCAAGTGCCTCAGGAGAAAAAACCCACTGGAGAAAGTGACTAATTGTGGGATAACTTCACTGTATTTTACTTAAAATCAATTAGCATTGGTATTAAGAGTGCATATATCTTTTTTGTATAGCCTGAAATTAGTAGAATAGTGGGAACTTTGTATAATAAAGTAAAGAGATACAATTGGTAAAAATGATAAAAATAAATAAAAACTAAGAAGGACACTCACTTCACCCAGGAGGGGCAGAGGTGGGATAAACTCAAGACACCCACTCTGCTTCCTCCTGCGCCTGGGCCACCTGTAAGATCTCTGGAAATAACGGCAGTCACAAAGGTGCCTCTGGTTGATTTCCTTTTAATTAACACAGGGTAGGGTAAGATGTAGGCTCAAAGCGTTTCGGGGTCACTGGGATCCCCTTTATCAGGAGCATAACAGGTCACATACAATCACAGATATTTATACAATTTGAAAAAAGTGCCAAAAAATGAGAGAGGTGGCGTCACTTCCGGTATGCGTTCCAGCATGGAGCACACCGGGACCGGCATGATGTGGAGCCAGTTCCGGTTTGTGTTCCAGGCTGGAACGCACAGGGGCCCACCTAGAACATAATCATAAACAAGAGATCATGGCTTAAATATATGTACCGGTGGTGGAAAGTGCTATTCAGGTGTGATCGATGTTAGATTCGGACCGGACAAGACTTCTCGTCTAGCGTGACGTAATATTACTTCCGGTATGCGTTCCAGAGTGGAACGCACTGGAGTATATTGCCGTGATGGCTATTGATAAGTGTTTTGGGCCTATATAACCTAATTTGAGAAGTAGTTTGGAGGAATGTGCTAGTGTTATATTCGCAATTGATATAGGATGCGCTAATTTTATTGGTCTGTAGTCAATTTTTATCAAGGTGACGTAAGGAGGGGGGAGGAGGGAAAAAAGGGTGGGGGGAAAGGGGGAGGCACTGTCTGCTTACTGGAGACCATATATATATATATATATATATATATTCATGGTGGTATTGGCCAGATGTATTGCCAGGTGCCAGTATGGTCAAATAAAAGGGGAAAAAAAGGAAAAGGAAAAAGTGAATGGGAACTGCGTGCCCATATGGGGAATGGTTGGAAAAAGAATAAAAAATTTAAAATAATTAAAAATAAATTAAAAATAAGATGTATGTTTGTATGTTTGAGAGTAAGATAAGATAAGTTAAAAATAATTAAAAATAATTAATTAAGTAATAATAAATAAAAAATAAAAATTATAAAAAATAATTAAAATGGGGGGTACCTCAGGGGTCAGTATTGGACCCTATTCTCTTCAATATATTTATTAATGATCTTGTGGGGCAACTACAGTACCCTGAAAGGTTATCAAAATTAGGGTTATTTACTTTAGAAAAAAGACGACTGAGGGGAGATCTAATAACTATGTATAAATATATCAGGGGTCAGTACAGAGATCTGTCCCATTATCTATTTATCCCCAGATCTGTGACTGTGACAAGGGGACATCCTCTGCGTCTGAAGGAAAGAAGGTTTGTACACAAACATAGAAAAGTATTCTTCACGGTAAGAGCAATTAGACTATGGAACTCTCTGCCTGAGGAGGTGGTTATGGTGACAATAAAGGAATTCAAGAGGGGACTGGATGTATTTCTGGAGTGTAATAATATTACAGGCTACAGCTACTAGAGAGGGGTCGTTGATCCAGCGAGTTATTCTGATTGCCTGATTGGAGTCGGGAAGGAATTTTTTTTCCCCTTAAGTGGGGAAAATTGGCTTCTGCCTCACAGTTTTTTTTTTTTGCCTTCCTCTGGATCAACTTGTAGGAAACAGGCCGAACTGGATGGACAAATGTCTTTTTTCGGTCTTATATACTATGTTACTATGTTACTATGTTACTAAGGCTTGCACAGTAAAATATCTATTTTTGCAGATGACACTAAACTGTGTAAAGTAATTAACACTGAAGAGGACAGTTTTCTGCTATAGAGGGATCTGGATAGATTGGAGGCTTAGGCAGAGAAATAGCAGATGAGGTTTAACACTGACAAATGTAAAGTTATGCACATGGGAAGGAATAATGCAAGTCACCCGTACATATTGAATGGTAAAACACTCGGTAACACTGACATGGGAAAGGTTCTAGGAATTTTAATAAACAGCAAATTAAGCTGCAAAAACCAGTGTCAGGCAGCTACTGCCAAGGCCAATAAGATAATGGGTTGCATCAAAAGGGGCATAGATGCCCGTGATGAGAACATAGTCCTACCACTTTACAAATCACTACTCAGACCACACATGGTGTACTGTGTACAGTTCTGGGCTCCTGTGAACAAGACAGACATAGCAGAGCTGGAGAGAGTTCAGAGGAGGGCAACTAAAGTAATAACTGGAATGGGGCAACTACAGTACCCTGAAAGGTTATCAAAATTAGGGTTATTCACTTTAGAAAAAAGACGACTGAGGAGATCTAATATCTATGTATAAATATATCAGGGGTCAGTACAGAGATCTCTCCTATCATCTATTTATCCCCAGGACTGTGACTGTGACGAGGGGACATCCTCTGCGTCTGGAGTAAAGAAGAGACTATGGAACTCTCTGCCTGAGGAGTTGGTGATGGTGACAATAAAGGAATTCAAGAGGGGACTGGATGTATTTCTGGAGTGTAATAATATTACAGGCTATAGCTACTAGAGAGGGGTCGTTGATCCAGGGAGTTATTCTGATTGCCTGTTTAGCGTCGGGAAGAAATTTTTTTCCCCTAAAGTGGAGAAAATTGGCTTCTGCCTCACATGGTTTTTTTGCCTTCCTCTGGATCAACTTGTAGGAAACAGGCCGAACTGGATGGACAAATGTCTTTTTTCGGTCTTATATACTATGTTACTATGTTACTTTTATTGTATTTACTAAACCCCCTTCTTGCAAGAAAGTACTTATGCAAACCCTCCTAAGTTTTATAAACCAAGGGTTCTACACAAGTCTAATCTCGAGTTAGTGATTCTAAGTTCAAAAGGTTTGAACTTATAGTGCCCTTTCCATTAAGACAAAATTGTTTCCATACAGCACATATATCAGTTTATATAGTAACCTATACACACCTTCATCAGATGGATGCCTCTATATACTCAAAAGTTCTGACAGTTCGGATTCGCTCAACCCTACATTATGACATATCCAACTGATGATTATTACAAACGATTGGACAACATTTAATGAAAAATCTCAGTTAAATTTTTCTAACATTCATTGCCCTGTTTTATTGAAAGGATTGTCAGTTGACACTCCTGTTTACACACAATTTGGCATATTTTAAAAAAATTGTACCATACTGATCATGGGTTGCATTTAGAGTTGAGCAGACACCTGGATGTTCTGGTTTGACGGGTTCGGCCGAATTTCACAAAAAAGTTCAGTTTCGGGACCCAAATTTTACTCCAAACCCCATTGAATTCAATAGGTACCCAAACTTTTGCGCACTAAAATGCTAAAATGGCTGTAAAAAAGTCCTGGAAAGGGCAAGAGGGCTGCAAAAAGCAGCAAAATGTGAGTAAGTACCCTGCAAACAAATGTGGATGGGGAAATAACTAAAAATAAAATAAATAAAAATAAAAAATTATTAAAGCCAGTAAATTATATAAAAAAATAGGTGCCTAAAACATCACTTTTAATAATTTGTTAAAATCCTCTAAATATCCATGCAATAGTATAAATATACAATAAAAATACATTGGCGGGGTGCCTGTTGAATATCAAATACATATATCTACTGCCCTAATGTCACAGTAACAACTAAGGGATAGGTGTATAGGAACAGGGGAGGGAGGGTTGCTGGGTCTATAGCCCTCGGTCCTCACCCTATGCTGTATCCCTTACCAAGGATGGCGCCTCCTAAATGCCCTCTGAAGCTTGCCTTATCAGTGAGGGACTGCCCAGCTTCGTCATGAATGAGGGAACCAGGGGAGTGAGGAGGCCCCTATAATTAGGGCAGATAGAGGGCTACAAGCTATAATAGTATACCCCTTGCCAAACATATGTCACACCACAGTGTGACAACAAATCAAACAGCTGTGGGGGAGGGTTCCACAGGGTTGCCCCCCTCACAATTCCGCCACACTCAAACCCGACACGTTTCCCTGGCCTGCCGGCCAGTTCATCAGGGCAGATAAAAGGTACAAGCACGACTGTAATGTATATATAGTAAAGTGCTCAATTTCACCAGTGCGCAATAATAGCAACCAGATAGCTTAGCTTATGAATCAGGCTTCTGTCAGTCCAGCCATCCGGGATACGGGGCCATAAGGTCCATATGGCACAACCCGTTAAAGCGGAGGCGCCGCATATGGCAGCAGCAACACCAGACGCCCGCATGCAGCGCCGTTTAAATGCGCGGATTGCGGGTGGAGCTAGCAACCGGTCCCGGTCACGTGAGCCGCGACATCACTCCCCACATCCCATGGGAGGTCACGTGGCCGCAGGTCCTTGCAAGGCACGTTTAGAAACGGGACTGACTCATGAATGGAAAAGTATGGGGAGGATTCTGAAAGACAAATCCCGCCCCTCCATTCACAACTGTATATAATGTGGCTAAAAATAATCAAATTCACCCCCGCTAGCTCTCTATCACTTGGACCTGGACAGAGGACATTCAGGATCCAATACAGTTAAATATTGATACAAGAACAGATGCTTAGGTGGGAGTTTCATCAAGATGGACGTCCCACGCCAATATAAAAAGCATTTTGGCCAGAAAGTAGACAGGGAATATCAGATACCAACGAGTGTGGTATAAAGATCCTATGAGTAATATATCTGGACTGCAAAATAATAATGCAGTCCAAAACTATAACCCTCACACACTCACCCAAATGTGGGTACTCATTGCCACGCAGGGAGAGAGCTGCGCAGGGGAGATCGGGACAACTGGGATATGAGGATGAGCACTATATAAACGGAACGAATGACAGTTGCTCATTGAGGCCTTTTGGGTGAACGGTTTTTAAGTGAAAAATCCACCATGCCTCTCTTTGAAGGATCATTCGATCCCAATTTCCTCCACGTGTGGGATATGGGACTAGCTCGATTCCCATAAATTTTAATTTTGAAACATCTCCTCTCTGACAAGTTATTATATGTCGTGCCAATGGTGTGTCTTTCTCATGACGAATATCTCCCAGATGTTCACCGATTCTCCTGCGCAGCTCCCTCTTCGTCTTTCCGATATATTCAAGGCCACAAATACATTGTACCCGATATATGACTCCTCTAGTTCGACAGTTGATAAAACTGTTAATATATTACTTGCATCCGGTAACGTGACTCACAAAACAATTCCCTTTCAATATCACTTAACAAGCCACACAGTTACCACATTTATAGGACCCTTTCGGTGGCTGTAGCCATGTGGTTTGGGGTCGCTCAGAGTCCCTGAAATGGCTATGTACATCGTAATCTCTTATATTCCGTCCTCGACGGTATGTTATTTGTGGAGATGGAGCAATTACTTTGGCCAGATCAGGGTTAAGCAGCAGTGTACCCCAGTTTCTGCATCATAAGTCGCAATCAGACGTATTTTATCATCTGTGATTCGCGGCTTATTAGGGTGGAGTAACTCCGTGCGAGCAGATGTCTGGGCTCTGTGAAAGGCCCTCTTCAGGGTGGTATCCGGATAGCCCTTGGCCAAAAATCTTCCCTGAAGATCATCCGCCTGTTTGCGGAAGACTCCAGGGGAATAACAGTTGCGCTTCATACGGAGGTACTGCCCTGTTGGAATGCCTCGCTTGAGTGGTAGTGGGTGGTAAATTTCCCAATTCAGAAGGGAATTAGTGGCAGTGGCCTTTGAATGTTTCTGTACAGAGCTCACCATCCACTCCCCTCGAAATTCTAATGTCCAAGAAGGGCAATGTTTCCTCTGAACACTCCGCTGTGAAGCGCAGCCCAAAATCATTCTCATTGAGGGTCTCCACAAAGGAGAGGAAGGTGCTCGTCCCCCGCCAGATAAGTAGGATGTCATCAATATATCTGGCCCATAGCACAATGTGTGCCACATATGGGTGTGGGGGATCAACAAACACCACCTCCCTCTCCCACCAGCCCAGGAGCAAGTTGGCATACGATGGGGCACAAGAACTCCCCATCACTGTGCTCCTGAGCTGGTGGTATACAGACCCATCAAAGAGGAAAAGATTACTCGTCAGAGTAAATCAGAGCAAATCAAGCACCAAGGTGTTATGTGCTGCAAACTGCTGATCTCTAGATCTCAAAAAAGAGTCAACTTCCTGGATGCCCAGATCGTGTCTAATGGAGGAGTACAGTGCCTCCATGTCTGTGGAGGCTAAAATACAGTCTACATCTATCGATACCTCCTCTAATCTAGCCAAAAGGTCACTAGTGTCCCTGATGTAAGAGGGAAGAGCTCTGACGAAGGGGGCAAGGATGCTGTCCACGTATATGCTGATGTTTTGACAGAGGCTGTTAATGCCTGAAACAATGGGACGGCCTTTTAGTGGAAAAATCCCTTTATGCACTTTAGGCAATGAATAGAAAGTTGCCATGGTAGGGTGTCTACAGTCCATGAATTGAAATTCCTCCTCAGAGAACAATTTGGATCTCTTTGCTTCAAAGAGGATCTGGTGGAGGGCGGACTGATATTTACCTAAGGGATTTTCCTTAAGTTTGGCATATGTCCCATTGTCTGATAATAAACGAAGGCACATTTCTCTATACTGAGCAGCATTCAAAACCACAATATTGCCCCCCTTGTCAGAGGGCTTGATAACCAGACTTCTATCTTTTTCAAGATTTCTCAATGCTGTAATCTCCTCCCTTGTGCAATTGAGTCTCCTCCCAGATATTACCAAGTCTTCCAATTCCTGGGAGACGTGATGTAAAAACACATCTGCACACGTAGGGTCATCCACCGGGGGCATTTTGGTGCTCTTTAGTCTTATGGAAGTAAAGGGTCCCTTCCCGTCCTGTGGGTCAGTATCTGTCAGACTATAGAGGAGTCGTATGTCTTTCATGATGTCTGGTGAAACACCTAACTCCCTGCTTTCGCATTTCTCAGCTAAGGCGAAGTGTTTATCCCATCTGAGCCATCTCACAAACAGGTTCAAATCTTTTATCCAGTGAAATTGATTAAAAGGGGGGGTGGGGACGAAGGAAAGACCACGGCTTGAGATAGATAATTCAGGCGATGTTAGAGCCTTCTGTGAGAGGTTCAAGATCTGGGAGGGACAGTGGGAAGCCATTTGCTTGCTGGGTTGGGGGACCTTTCGCATCCGAAGGTGATACGGTTGGTCTAAAAAACCTTGGTTTCCCCTGTCAAAAGCACCTCTTCCTCCGCGTCCCCTACCTCTACCACGGCCCCTACCTCTGTTCCTTCTATTCCCTTCTTTCTCCCCTTCAGAAGCCTCAATATCACTGGACGAGATATCAGATTCAGATTTTCTCATCGAATTAGTGACAGTACCTACAGTGGTGTACACCCTATTGTCTCTAAAATCTTGCAAGTTTCGGTTGAACTGCTTATGTTTGCGTTCTTTTAATAAATATTCAAATTTCTCAATATAATTTTTTAATGCAAGTTCTTTGCTTACAAATTCAGGCTCTTGTTTGAATTTTTGGCTATTTCTATGTAATTCTTTAGCGAACTGTCTAGCTCCTCCAATTTAAGTTTCTCCTTTTCCAGCAGCAGGCACATAAACCTAAGAGAACTGTTGGTAGCTTCTTCTTCCCATTTGATAATGAGTCTGTGGCTCCTGCACCCAGCCGCCAGAAGAAGAGGAATCCTCAGTCCTCGGGGAACAATGTTATACGCAATATAATTTTCTAGGGATTACACTTCCCACCAAGAAGTCACTTGTTCTTTGTACGCCTTAGTGAGATCCTTAAAGGCTGTTTTGAAAGAGGGAGTGTATCTCATCTATTTAAGAGTCCTTTTAGAGAAAACTTCGTTAGCGGCATTGAGTCGTGTGTCTAATGAAAACCCTGTCTCCAAAAAACCGGCCATGCTCTAAAATGGAATAGACAAACAAAGGACCTGTAGGGCTCAGGTATCTAAGATATAGACCACCAGACAACAGTTAATCAAAGCCAGAAAATTATATAAAAAAATAGGTGCCTTTTAATTATTGTTAAAATCCTCTAAATATCCATGCAATAGTATAAATATACAATACAAATACATTGGCGGGGTGCCTGTTGAATATCAAATACATATATCTACTGCCCTAATGTCAAAGTAACAACTAGAGGAGTCATATATCGGGCATAATGTATTTGTGGCCTTAAATATATCGGAAAGACGAAGAGGGAGCTGCGCAGGAGAATCGGTGAACATCTGGGAGATATTCGCCATGAGAAAGACACACCATTGGCACGACATATAATTACTTGTCAGAGAGGAGATGTTTCAAAATTAAAATTTATGGGAATCGAGCTAGTCCCATATCCCACACGTGGAGGAAATTGGGATCGAATGATCCTTCAAAGAGAGGCATGGTGGATTTTTCACTTAAAAACCGTTCACCCAAAAGACCTCAATGAGCAACTGTCATTCTTTCCGTTTATATAGTGCTCATCCTCATATCCCAGTTGTCCCGATCTCCCCTGCTCAGCTCTCTCCCTGCGTGGCAATGAGTACCCACATTTGGGTGAGTGTGTGAGGGTTATAGTTTTGGACTGCATTATTACTTTGCAGTCCAGATATATTACTCATAGGATCTTTATACCACACTCGTTGGTATCTGATATTCCCTGTCTACTTTCTGGCCAAAATGCTTTTTATATTGGCGTGGGACGTCCATCTTGATGAAACTCCCACCTAAGCATCTGTTCTTGTATCAATATTTAACTGTATTGGATCCTGAATGTCCTCTGTCCAGGTCTAAGTGATAGAGAGCTAGCGGTGGTAAATTTGATTATTTTTAGCCACATGATATACAGTTGTGAATGGAGGGGCGGGATTTATCTCTCAGAATCCTCCCCATACTTTTCCATTCATGAGTCAGTCCCGTTTCTAAACGTGCCTTGCAAGGACCTGCGGCCATGTGACCTCTCATGTGATGTGGGGAGTGATGTCGCGGCACACGTGACCGGGACCGGTTGCTAGCTTCGCCCGCAATGCTTGCATTTAAAGGCGCTGCATGCGGGCGTCTGGTGTTGCTGCTGCCATATGCGGCGCCTCCGCTTTAACGGGTTGTGCCATATGGACCTTATGGCCCCGTATCCCGGATGGCTGGACTGACAGAATCCTGATTCATAAGCTTAGCTATCTGGTTGCTATTATTGCGCACTGGTGAAATTGAGCACTTTACTATATATACATTACAGTCGTGCTTGCACCTATTAACTGCCCTGATGAACTGGCCGGCAGGCCAGGGAAACGCGTCGGGTTTAAGTGTGGCGGAATTGTGAGGGGGGCAACCCTGTGGAACCCTCCCCCACAGCTGTTTGATTTGTTGTCACACTGTGGTGTGACATATGTTTGGCAAGGGGTATACTATTATAGCTTGTAGCCCTCTATCTGCCCTAATTATAGGGGCCTCCTCACTCCCCTGGTTCCATCATTCATGATGAAGCTGGGCAGTCCCTCACTGATAGGGCAAGCTTCAGAGGGCATTTAGGAGGCGCCATCCTTGGTAAGGGATACAGCATAGGGTGAGGACCGAGGGCTATAGACCCAGCAACCCTCCCTCCCCTGTTCCTATATACCTATCCCTTAGTTGTTTGACATTAGGGCAGTAGATATATGTATTTTATATTCAACAGGCACCCCGCCAATGTATTTTTATTGTATATTTATACTATTGCATGGATATTTAGAGGATTTTAACAAATTATTAAAAGGGATGTTTTAGGCACTTATTTTTTTATATAATTTTCTGTCTTTGATTAACTGGTGTCTGGTGGTCTAAATCTTAGATACCTGAGCTCTACAGGTCCTTTGTTTGTTTTTAAAAATTATTACCTGCAACTCGGAGGAGGTGGATGTGGAGTCGGAGGTTGAGGAGGCGGTGAATGTATTGTTGGTGGAAGCAGCGATGGAGGAGGAGGAGAAGGAGGTAGCTAGCTAACAATGTATTTATATATATATATATATATATATATATATATATATTTTAATTGGGGTAGCCCCCAAAATAATGGGACAAATAAAAAACTGAAATTTAAAGAATAAGTGCACTTTAGTACAAGAAGGTATGGTTGAGGCGGAATAGATGTTTATTCTGCACAAGGTACAGACAAGTCTTGTGGTATCCAAGCCTGGTTCATTTTAACAAACGTGAGCTTCTCCACAGGTGGCTGTGTTTGTCTGTAATGACGCCCTCCTGCCGCGCTAAATACACGTTCAGACAATACACTGGATGCAGGGCAGGCCAGCACCTCCAAGGCATAAAGGGCAAGCTCAGACAATGTGGACAATTTGGAGTTGAATAGGGCACAACCATCAGTCAGTACGTGTAGGCATGTGCACGCGTACTGTTCCACCATGTTGATCAAATACTGCCTCCTGCTAAGACGTTCCATATTTGCTGGTGGTGCCGGTTGCTGTGGCATGGTGACAAAGCATTTCCACATGTCGGCCATGCTAACCCTGCCTTCTGAGGTGCTGGCCGTGACCCAGCTGCGTTGGCGACCTCTTCCTCCTCCGGCTCTGGCTTTGCCTTGTGCTTCCACTTGTACCCCAGTGTCAGTTGGGAATGCCCCCAGGAGCGTGTCTACTAGCGTGCGCTTGTAGTTTCGCATCTTCCTATCACGCTCCAGGGAGGGAATTAAGGATGGCACGTTGTCTTAGTAACTGGGATTCAGCATGGTGGCAATCCAGATGTCAGCACAAGTTAAAATGGGCAACTCTGCGGTTGTTGCGCAGGCACTGCAGCATATAGTTGCTCATGTGTGCCAGGCTGCCCAGAGGTAAGGATAAGCTGGTTTCTGTAGGTGGTGTATCGTCTGTGTCCTCCGAATCCCACCAGCCACGCTCCAGTGATGGCCATGAGCTGCGTTGGGTTCCACCCTGCTGTGAACCCTGTTCCTCCTCTTCTAACTCATCCTCCTCCTCCTCATCCTCCAGAACTGTGCCCTGGCTGGTTACTGGTGCAGGAACCCACCCTCTGAGCCACTTCTGAATGACTGGCCTGAAACCCTGTGAAATGCCCCCTCCTCCTTTTCTTCCTCCTGTGCCCTAAGTGTTTTTTCAAGGAGACATAGAAGTGATATTGTAACGCTAAAAACTGCGTCATCGGCACTGGTCATGTTGGTTGAGTACTCGAAACACCGCAAAAAGGCACACAGGTCTCGCATGGAGGCCCACTCATTGGTGGTGAAGTGGTGCTATTCTGCAGAGCGACTGACCCGTGCGTGCTGCAGCTGAAACTCCACTATCGCCACTATCTCCAGCACATGCGGAATCGACGGATCACGGATGCGGAATCGACGGATCACGGACCCATTCAAGTTGAATGGGTCTGGATCTGTCCCGGCCACCACACAGACGTTGCCCATGCATTGGGGACCGCAAATTGCAGATCAGTTTTGCCCTTAATACATTCTGTTCATAATGCATCAGTTTGGCTCCGTTCCGCCTCCATTCCGCTTTGGAGGCGGACACCAAAGCGCTGTTTGCAGCATTTTGGTGTCCGTCTGACGAAACTGAGCCAAACAAATCAGTTTCCTATTGTGCCATATTGTGTCAGTGAAAACGGATCCACTTTTTCACTGACACAGTATGGCACAATAGGAAAAGGAATCGTCACCTATTGACTTTCAATGGTGTTCAAGACAAATCTGTTTTGGCTGTGTTAAACATAATACAAACGGATCCGTTCTGAACGGATGCATGCGGTTGTATTATCTGAACTGATGCGTTTGTGCGGATCCATGACGGATCCGCACCAAACGTGAGTGTGAAAGTAGCCTCAGATGAATTCTTAGATGAGTCTCACTTCCTTCTGGGATTCACGTCCCCACCTATCCCTTGGTTGAACTTGATGGACTTACCGGTATGTCTCTTTTCAACTGTATTAACTATGTAACTACGTGACCCCTCTGGTATTGACTGTTTGAAAGGGAATTTGAATCAATGAAGGAGATTAATCAAAAATGATGCAAAAGAAAAGTGAAGTAATTAACCCTCTACTATATCGATAGGCAACCACGTTTCCTTTGCATGAGTACTGATAAATCTCCCCCAATGAACCGCATGAATATGCAGAATTATCTTACCCACAAATCAGATACAATCCAAGAGTAGTGCCTAAGGCTATAACTAAAGAAAATCTCTTAGATTGCTCAACCATAGGCTCCTATAAGGGGATGGAGGGTCAACTGACATATTTCTACTTCATGAGAACAAGAAAGAGTATTAAGAGCTAAGGGTTTCTCCTGGCACTGTGTATGAGAGCACTCTATGGCCGCTGCACTGTGTATGGGAGCTATCTGACAGCTGTACTTTATAATAGGGCACTCTTTGAGGGCTACATTGCATATAGAGATGCACTCTGGCTGCCCTGTATATAGGACCATGCAGAAAGGCACCATTTACAATAAGATAATGGGTTGCATCAAAAGGGGCATAGACGCCTGTGATGAGAACATAGTCCTACCACTTTGCAAATCACTAGTCAGACCACACATGGAGTACAGTGTACAGTTCTGGGCTCCTGTGAACAAGACAGACATAGCAGAGTTGGAGAGGGTTCAGAGGAGGGCAACTAAAGTAACAACTGGAATGAGGGATCTACAGTACCCTGAAAGGTTATCAAAATTAGGGTTATTCACTTTAGAAAAAAGACGACTGAGGGGAGATCTAATAACTATGTATAAATATATCAGGGGTCAGTACAGAGATCTGTCCCATCATCTATTTATCCCCAGGACTGTGACTGTGACAAGGGGACATCCTCTGCGTCTGGAGGAAAGAAGGTTTGTACACAAACATAGAAGAGGATTCTTTACGGTAAGAGCAGTGAGACTATGGAACTCTCTGCCTGAGGAGGTGGTGATGGTAAGTACAATAAAGGAATTCAAGAGGGGCCTGGATGTATTTCTGGAGCGTAATAATATTACAGGCTACAGCTACTAGAGAGGGGTCGTTGATCCAGGGAGTTATTCTGATTGCCTGATTGGAGTCGGGAAGGATTTTTTTTCCCCATAAGTGAGGAAAATTGGCTTCTGCCTCACAGGGGTTTTTTGCCTTCCTCTGGATCAACTTGTAGGAAACAGGCCGAACTGGATGGACAAATGTCTTTTTTCGGTCTTATATACTATGTTACTATGTTACTATGTTACATGCAAGGTGGAGTTCCACCTGGTGGGCATGTCGCATATGAGGCGGTGAGCGGGAAGGCTGAAGTTACACTGCAGCGCAGACAGGTGAACAGCAGCAGGGTGACAATGCTGAAAGTGCGCACAGACGGACCGCACTTTCTGCAGCAGCTCTGACATGTCTGGGTAGTTTTTAAGGAATTTATGCGCCACCAAATTCAGCACATGTGACAGGCAAGGGATGTGCATGAAACCGACTAGTCCCAGAGCTGCTACGAGATTTTGCCCATTATCGCACACCACCAGGCCGGGCTTGAGCATCACTGGCAGCGACCACTCAACGGTCTGTTCTTCTATGCCCCTCCAAAGCTTCTGTGCGCTGTGGGGTTTGTCCCCGAAACACATGAGTTTTAAAACCGCCTGCTGACGTTTACCCCTGGCTGTGCTGAAGTTGGTGGTAAAGGTCTTTCGCTGACTGGATGAGGAGGTGGTAGAAGAGGAGGAGGAGAAAGCGGAGTAGGAGGCAACAGTAGGCAAAGAATAATGCCCTGCGATCCTCGGTGGTGGAAGGACATGCGCCAAACCGCTATCTGCCTCAGGCCCAACTGCCACTACATTTACCCAGTATGCAGTTAGGGAGATATAGTGTCCCTTCCCGTGCTTACTGGTGGTCCATGTATCTGTGGTTATGTGGACCTTGCCATAGATGGTGTTGCACAGTGCACACTTGATTAAATCCTGCACTTGGTTGTGCAGGGAAGGGACGGCTCGCCTGGAAAAGTAGTGGCGGCTGGTAACGACGCACTGTGGCACAGCCACCCCCATCAGCTGTTTAAAACAGTCCATCTCCACCAGACGGAATGACAGCATTTCAAAGGCCAGTAATTTTGAAATGCTGGCATACAGGGCGAGGGATCGAGGGTGGGTAGGTGGGTATTCCCTTTTTCTCTCCAGTGTTTGGGAGATGGACAGCTGAACTCTTGCATGTGAAATGGTGGAGATTCTTGGTGATGAGGACAGAGGTGGTGGTGTTGGTGGCACATCCTCTGTTTGCTGGGTGGCAAGAGGTGGAGGAAGAGGCAGAGACAGCAGCAGAAGAGGAAGCAGGAGGAGCCTGAGACCTTTCTTGGTTTTTAAGGTGTTTACTCCACTGCAGTTCCTGCTTTGCATATAGATGCCTAGTCATGCAGGTTGTGCTCAGGTTTAGAACGTTTATGTTTCGCTTCAATCTCTGATGACACAACATGCAAACCACTCATGTCTTGTCGTCAGGACATTGTCTGAAGAACTGCCATGTCAATTAACTCCTTGGAGCTGGCTTTGGTGTGCTAGGTACCAGGGTGCGGTGGGCAGTAGCAGGCATACCGTTTCGGGGACGGCCACTCCGCTTTTGTACCCTGCTCCCCCTTTTGCTGTGCTGTTGCCTCTGTGCGACCACCGCCTCTTCCTCAGAACTGCACATGTCACTAGCATGAACTTGAGTCAAGTCGGGGCCTAGGACCTCATCGTCCTCCACATCATCTTCCACACATTCTTGATCCTGCCCTCCTCGTCGGTCTGCACACTGCAGAAAGCCGCAGCAGTTGGCACCTGTGTTTTGTCATCATCAGAGACGTACTGCGGTGGTATTCCCATGTCCTCATCCTACAACATAAGTGGTTGGGCATCAGTGCATTCAATGCCTTTGACTTCTGGGGCAGGCCTATGTGGATGGCCCGGGGAAACCCTGCCAGCAGAGTCTTCAAAAAGCATAAGAGTCTGCTGCATGACTTGGAGCACAGACTGCTTGGCTGATTTTCAAGGGGGTGAGGTGAAAGACTGATTGGCATGGGCTGCAGGTGCCAACTCTGAGCTTTCTGCAGAGGACTGGGTGGGAGATACTGTGAAGGAACTGGAGCCACCTTCAGCCACCCAATCTACTATTGCCTGTATTTGTTCTAGCCTCACCATCCGTAGAGCGATATTCGGGCCTACCAAATAACGCTGCAGGTTCTGTCTAGGGATGAGCGGGAGGTGCCATATTCGATTTCGGCGAAATTCGCAAATATTCGCTAGAATATTCGTCTCATATTCGTCGAAATCGAATATTCATCATTATTCTAGTTATCGCGATTAATATGCGATTTAAATAATCACGTATTGCGATTCTAACTTAAGGCAACTTTCCTATTGGTTTGATATCTAGAATTAGCGAAGATGATAAATATGACAAATGTATTCGTCATATTCCTCAAAACGTAGATAACGAAATATTCTCCATCTTCGTTTTAGCTCCATATTTGTCAACTTCGCTAATTCTAGTAATCAAATAGGAAGGTTGACTATAGAGACAGCTAAGTTTTTAATTCGCTATGCGATAATATTACTTAGCTTTTTTTAAAATAAATAGAATAATTATAATACTTGATAATTATTATAATTATTCTATTTATTTAAAAAAAAAAACCTAAGTAATATAATCGCATAGCGAATTAAACACAGCTGTCTCTATAGTCAACCCTCCTATTTGATTGCTAGAATTAGCGAAGTTGACGAATAATGAGCTAAAACGAAGATGGAGAAAATTTTGTTATCTTCGTTTTGAGGAATATGACGAATACATTCATCATATTCGTTATCTTCGCTAATTCTACCAAGCCAACCATAGAATCCCAGGTCTAAGTTGAAATCGCAATGTGATTACTTCAAGTTATATTAATCACATTGCGATTTCAACTTAGAGCTGTGTTTCTAATGGGTCAGCTTGCCAGAATTAACGAAGTTAACGAATATGGAATATAGCAGTGCTAAGTTGAAATAGCAATACGATCAATATAACTTGAAGTAATCGCATTGTGATTCCAACTTAGCACTGCTATATTCCATATTCGTTAACTTCGTTAATTCTAGCAAGCTGACCCATTAGTAACCCAGCTCTAAGTTAAAATCGCAATGCGATTACTTCAAGTTATATTAATCGCATTACGATTTCAACTAAATTCTCACATCCTACAGTACATTCTAGTATGGAGGGATTTCCATGGTGATGGGGATGCTCCATGAGCACGGAAGTCGGCAGAAGTGGTAACGGGCACTGAAAGGGGCAGCCATGAAGCCAGGAATCCTCAGGACGGGTAAGAACTACTTTTGGGAAGTGGGAAAGAAAAAAATATAACAATAAAAGAAAACAAAAACGAATATTCGAAATAGCAAATTTATAGCACTATATTCGAAATATTCGCGAATTAGCGAAGTGCCGATATTCGCTAGAAAAAACACTATTCGAATATTCGCTCTCAACACTAGTTCTGTCATCTACTCGCACCTGAGGAAGGTGTTTCACTTGGACCTGTAGCTGGCGCAAAACGGCCACGTCCTCTCCCAGCAACACGAGCTCCACCAACACCACCACAAATATGTCCACGTCCCTTTTTTGATGTTCTCCTCATTTTTTCCGTTCTCCCAACAAACTAACAGATGATTTATCTCAGGTGTCAATTTAAATGCCAAAAGTCAACTTAAAAAGTCAAATTAAGTTCACTAACAGTAAGGCGGTGCCCGTGTCATAAACAGAATAAATTTCTTTAGGTCACACAAAAGTTTAAGGCCTCTTTCACACTACCGTTGTGAGGATCCGGCGTGCACTTCCGTCGCCGGAAATGCCTGCCGGATCCATCACAACGCCACATACCTAAAAGCATTTGAAGACTGATTAGTCTTCAAAATTCCTTCAGTGTTACCATGGCAGCCAAGACGCTACTAAAGTCCCGGCTGCCATGGAAAAGTAGTGGGGAGTAAGGGGAGAAGCTGCTTACCATTCGTGCAGCTCCACAATGACATCACAGCTCCCTTACGTCGCATGGATCACGTGATCGCATAGATCACATGATCCATGCGACATAGGGGCGCTGTGACATCATTGTTGAGCACCCCAGGAGCCACACGGACTGTAAGTAGCTTCTCCCCTGGCTCCCCACTACTTTTCCATGGCAGCCGGGACTTTAGTAGCATCCTGGCTGCCATGGTTACCATTCAGAAAACTAAACGTCGGATCCGTTGAAACGACTTTTAGCTTAAAGCCGTATCTGGATTAATGCTTTTCAATGGGCATTATTCCGGATCCGTCCTTGCGGCATGCCTTCAGGATTTTTGGCCATTCGAAAATCCGCAGCATGCTGCGGATTTTGCTACGGACAAAAAACGTCTTAGTACTGAACTGAAGACATCCTGATGCATCCTGAATGGATTTCTCTCCATTCAGGATGCATTGGGATAATCCTGATCAGTAACTTTCCGTTCTAGAGCCCCGAGGACGGAACTCTAGGACGGAAAGCAAAAACGATAATGTGAAAGAGGCCTAAAAGAGCAAATCAATACAATTACTTCACTATCAACAAAAATTAGATTTTTCAAACCAACAATGTAACAGCAGAGGTTAACAGTTTAATTTGACTGTCATAAATTAAGCGTACACCGCAAATGTGCTATCTACCACAAAACAGGGGTTTTTGCAACCAACTATGTAAATGCGGAGTTCCACAGGTGACTTAAAATGACTGAAATACAAGGTAGGCCTCAGATCTTCTATGTAGCACAAAACCAGTGTTTATTGCAACAAACTACAGAAATGCAGTATGTCACTCCAAAAATTATAAAACAGGTTTTTCAGCGTTGTATGCAAACATGCTCTGTGGCACAACAGTACGGTTTATTCCCCCAACTACAGAAAAACAGTATGTCATCACAAAATCCTACTCGCACCTGAGGAACGTGTTTCACTTGGACCTGTAGCTGGCGCAGAACGACCACGTTCTTTCCCAGCAACAGGAACTCCAACAACACCACCACGACCATGTCCACATCCCTTTTTTGATGTTCTCCTGATTATTTGCATTCTCCCACCAAACCAAGAGATGATTATCTCAGGTGTCAATTTAACTGCCAAAAGTCAACAATTAAGTTCACTAACAGTAAGGAAGTGCCCGTGTCATAAACAAAATAAATTTCTTTAGGTCACACAACAGTATAACAGAGCAAATCAATACAATTACTTCACTATCAACAAAAATTCAATTTTTCAAACCAACAATGTAACAGCGGAAGTTAACAGTTTAATTTGACTGTCAGAAATGAAGCGTACACCACAAATGTGCTATCTACCAAAAAAACGTTGTTTTTGCAACCAACTACGTAAATGTTCCACAGGTTACTTAAAATGACCGAAATACAGGATAGGTCTCAGATCTGCTATGTAGCACAAAACCAGTGTTTATTGCAACAAACTACAGAAATGCAGTATGTCACCCCAAAAATTATAAAACAGGTTTTTCAGCTTTGTATGCAAACATACTCTTTGGCACAACAGTACGGGTTTATTCCCCCAACTACAGAAATGCAGTTTTTCACCGCAAAATTTTTAAAGTTTTTCAGCGTTGTATGCAAACGTGCTGTGTGGTACGACATTAATGGTTTATTCCCCCAACTACAGAAAAGCAGTATATCCTCGCAAAATCATAAATCAGTTTTTTCAGCGTTGTATGCAAACGTGCTCTGTAGTACGACAGTACGGGTTTATTCCTCCAACCACAGAAAGGCAGTATGTCACCGCAAAATTATGAAACAGTTTTTTCAGCATTGTGTGCAAACGTGCTCTGTGGTACAACAGTACGGGTTTATCCCTCTCACTAAAGAAATGCTGTGTTTCACCACAAAATTATAAAACAGGTTTTTCAACGTTGTATGCAAAAGTTCTCTGTGGCACAACAGTACGGGTTTATTCCCCTCACTACAGAAATGCCGTTTTTCACCGCAAAATATTAAAAGTTTTTTCAGCGTTGTATGCAAACGTGCTCTGTGGAACGACAGTACGGTTTTTATACTCCAACTACAGAAAAGCAGTATGTCACCGCAAAATTATAAAACAGTTTTTTCAGCGTTGTATGCAAACGTGCTCTGTGGTACGAAAGTACGGGTTTATTTCCCCAACTAAAGAAATGCAGTGTTTTACCGCAAAATTATAAACATTTTTTTCAGCGTTGTATGCAAACGTGCTCTGTGGTACGAAAGTACGGGTTTATTTCCCCAACTAAAGAAATGCAGTGTTTTACCGCAAAATTATAAACATTTTTTTCAGCGTTGTATGCAAACGTGCTCTGTGGTACGAAAGTACGGGTTTATTTCCCCAACTAAAGAAATGCAGTGTTTCACCGCAAAATTATAAACAGTTTTTTCAGCATTGTATGCAAACGTGCTCTGTGTTACGAATGTACAGGTTTGTTCTCCCAACTACAGAAAAGCAGTATGTCACTGCAAAATTATAAAAAAGGTTTTTCAGCATTGTATGCAAACGTGCTGTGGGGTACGACATTAAGGGTTTATTCCCCAAACTACAGAAATGCATTGTTTAACCACAAAATCTTACAACAGTTTTTTCAGCGTTGAATGCAAACATGCTCTGTGGTACGACAGTACAGGTTTATTCCCCCAACTAAAGGAATGCAGTGTTTCACCGCAAAATTATAAAACAGGTTTTTCAGCGTTGTATACAAACGTACTCTCTTGTACGACGATATGGGTTTATTTCCCCAACTACAGAAATGCAGTTCTTCACCGCAAAACTTTAAAACGTTTTTTTCTGCGTTGTTAGAAAACGTGCTCTGTGGTACAAAAGTACGGGTTTATTCCCCCAACTAGCGAAAAGCAGAATGTCTCCGCAAAATTATAAAAAAGTTTTTTCAGCATTGTATGCAAAAATGCTCTGTGGTACGACATTACGGATTGATTCCCCCAACTACTGAAATGCAGTGTTTCCCTGCACAATTTTAAAACAGTTTTTTCAGCGTTGTATGCAAACATGCTCTGTGGTACTATAGTACGGGTTTATTCCCCCAACTAAAGAAATGCAGTGTTTCACCTCAAAATTATAAAACAGGTTTTTCAGCATTGTTTGCAAAAGTGCTCTTTGGCATAACAGTACGGGTTTATTCTCCTCACTACAGAAATGCGGTTTTTCAACGCAAAATTTTAAAAGTTTTTTCAGCGTTGTATGCAAACGTGTTCTGTGGTACGACAGTACGGGCTTATTCCCCCAACTACAGAATAGCGGTATGTCACCGCAAAATTATAAAACAGTTTTTTAAGCAGTGTATGCAAACGTACTCTGTGGTACGACATTAGATATTTATTTCCCCAACTACAGAAATGCAGTGTTTTACCGCAAAATTATAAACAGGATTTTCAACGTTGTATGCAAAAGTGCTCTGTGGCACAACAGTACGGGTTTATTCCCCTCACTACAGAAATGCAGTTTTTCACCCCAAAATTTTAAAACAGTTTTTTCAGCGTTGTATGCAAACGTGCTCTGTGTTACGAAAGTTCAGGTTTGTTCTCCCAACTACAGAAAAGCAGTATGTCACTGCAAAATTATAAAAAAGGTTTTTCAGCGTTGTATGCAAACGTGCTCTATGGTACGACAGTACGGGTTTATTTCCCCAACTACAGAAATGTAGTTTTTCACTGCAAAATTTTAAAACATTTTTTTCAGCGTTGTATGCAAACGTGCTTTGTGGTACGACAGTACGAGTTTATTCCCCCAACTACAGAAATGCAGCGTTTCACCGCAAAATTATAAAACAGGTTTTTCAGCGTTGTATGCAAACGTGCTATGTGGCACAACAGTACGGGTTTATTCCCCCATCTACAGAAATGCAGCGTTTCACTGCAAGATTATAAAATAGGTTTTTCAGCATTTTATTGCAAAAGTGCTCTGTGGCACAACAGTACGGATTTATTCTTCCAACTACAGAAATGCATTTTTTCACCGCAAAATTTTAAAATAGGTGTTTCAGCGGTGTATGCAAACGTGCTATGTGGCACAACAGTACGGGTTTATTCCCCCAACTGCAGAAATGCAGTGTTTCACTGCAAAATTATAAAACACATTTTTCAGCGTTGTATGCAAACGTGCTATGTTGTACAACTATACGGGTTACTCTCCCAACTACAGAAATGCAGAGTTTCACTGAAAAATTATAAAATAGGGTTTTCAGCAGTTTATTGCAAAAGTGCTCTGTGGCACAACAGTACGGGTTTATTCCCCCAACTACAGAAATGTACTTTGTCACTGCAAAATTTTAAAATAGGTTTTTTAGCCATCTATACAAACGTGCTCTGTGGTACAACAGTTCGGTATTATTCCTCCAACTACAGAAATGCACAATATCACCGCAAAATTTTAAAATAGGTTTTTTTTTGCAGTGTTTGCAAACGTGCTCAGTGGTACGACAGTATAGAATTATTTCCCCAACAATAGAAATGCATTTTGTCACCGCAAAATTTTAAAACAGGTTTTTCAGTGTTGTATGCAAACTTGCTATGTGGCACAACAGTACGTGTTTATTCCCCCAAGTACAGAAATGCAGCGTTTCACCGCAAAATTATAAAATAGGTTTTTCAGCAGTGTATGCAATCGTGCTCTGTGGTACGACAGTATGGGTTTATTTCCCCAACTACAGAAATGCACTATGTTACCGCAAAATTTTAAAATAGGTTTTTCAGTGGTGTATGCAAACATGCTCTGTGGTTCGACAGTAGGGATTTATTCCCCCAACTACAGAAATGCACTTTGTCACCGCAAAATTTTAAAATAGGTCTTTTAGCGGTGTATGCAAACGTGTTCTGTGGTACGACAGTTCGGGATTATTCCCCCAACTACAGAAATGCACTATATCCCTGCAAGATTTAAAAATAGTTTTTTTTGCAGTGTTTGCAAACGTGCTCGTTGGTACGACAGCATAGGTTAATTCCCCCAACTTCAGAAATGCATTTTGTCACCGCAAAATTTTAAAATAGTTTTTTTAGCGGTGTATGCAAATGTGCTCTGTGGTACTACAGTGCGGTTTATTCCCCTAACTACAGAAATTCACTATGTCAGTGCAAAATTTTAAAATAGGTTTTTCAGCGTGTGTATGCAAAAGTGATCTCTGGTACGACAGTACGGGTTTATTCCCCCCACTACAGAAATGCACTATGTCACCGCACAATTTAAAAATAGGATTTTCAGCGGTGTATGCAAACGTGCTCTATGGTACTACAGTATGGGTTTATTCCCCCAACTACTAAAATGCACTATGTCACTGCAAAATTTTAAAATAGGTTTTTCAGCGTCGTATGCAAACGTGCTCTGTGGTACGACAGTAGCGGTTTATTCCCCCAACTACAGAAATGCACTACACCGCAAAATTTTAAAATAGGTTTTTCAGCAGTGTATGCAAACGTGCTCTGTGGTACGACAGTAGCGGTTTATTCCCCCAACTACAGAAATGCACTACACCGCAAAATTTTAAAATAGGTTTTTCAGCAGTGTATGCAAAAGTGATCTCTAGTACGACAGTACGGGTTTATTCCCCCAACTACAGAAATGCAGTATGTCACCCACAAATTATAAAATAGGTAATGTAAGGGGACTTGACGTGCCAGAAAAAATGAATTTTTCCTCCACTGAGCTGCCAAAAAATAATTAGACTGATGTCCCTGGCAGGCTTGCACACATCCAGGTTACATATAGTTTAAAGGACACTGCAGTGTCAAAAATGGCCACCGACCCCACCTCAGTAACAGATGGATTAAAAATTATTTTGCTGTATCACTGGGCTGATGGCTGTGTACAAATATGTAGCATGGCACCCTCAATAATTGCTCTAGTTTGAAGATTTAACACCACCAAGTTTAACAGATTTCTTCCCTAATCTCTCCCTCATAGCAGTTGCAGCAACCTGTCCCTACACTAAGAACGCAATAAAATAAAGAAAAAAGAGGTTGACTGGTTCCACCAGGGTTAAATTCCGTGGGGAAAAGGCACCAAAGGAGTGGAGAGATTTATAGTGATAGTCGAGTCAATTATAGTAGCACCACAATATAAGTGTCATTCGATGAAGATTGAGGGAAGGCAGCACAAGTGTTATAGGGAAATGAAAAAAGTATTTTTTATTCCCACCAGGAGAATGCAGATAGTAAGTGAACTTGGTCTGGTGGTACCAAAGTAAATGGATCCAACCGTGGCCTGGTTCAAAAAAGAGACACTATAAAAGGCGCCACTCCCAAAGGGTGAAAAAGGAAATTAATATAGTAATTAGTGGCCCCTTGTCTCTGGAGGGTGATTGTTATACAGGATATTCTCCAGAAGAGGTATTTAGATCTAATAAAAGGTGTTCAGAATGTGAGTACTCACTTCACAGGGGGGAGGGGGTAGTCATAGGATAAAGCTCAAGACACCCGTGACTAACTGCCGCCCTGGCCAGAATTGCATACAGGTGATACAAATTGATGGCAGCCAGTATTTTTACTTAAATAAATTGAATTGATCAGAAGCTTTGGTATTGTTTGCCATCAATTTGTATCACCTGTATGCGATCCTGGCCAGGGGGGCAGTTAGTCACGGGTATCTTGAGCTTTATCCTATGACTATCCCCCCTGTGAAGTGAGTACTCACATTTCGAACACCTTTTATCAAATCTAAATACCTCTTCTGGAGAATATCCTTTATAATAATCACCCTCCAGAGACAAGGGGACACTAATTACTATATTCATTTCCTTTTTCACCCTTTGGGAGTGAAGCCTTTTAAAGTGTCTCTTTTTTAACCAGGTCACGGTTGGATCCATTTACTTTGGCACCACCAGACCAAGTTCACTTACTATCTGCATCCTACACTAAGAACAGCAGAGTGACGTGCGGCGCTACGTGACTCTAGCTTATATAGAGGCTGGTTCAAATGCTGCATTTAGCCAATCACAGCCATGGATATTGGGGTTCTTTAAACTCTTTTTAAACACTTGTAGATATATTCCATGCACACAGAGTTCAAAAATACAGACTTTGGGATTTATTTACATGTTGAACATGTAAAGTGCATACACGACTTTAAATTGCAATTGTGCTCAATTAGAATATCACAATTCTTGTAAGGAGACACATTAATCTTGAAATTAATTTGCGTAGTACCCACCTTCAAAACAGCTTCCTGCTTCACTAGAGATCACCCATCTGTGCTTGTAATGTCACCGGGCTCACTGCTAGGCGTAAGTCTCCGTTTAGCATAGTGATGAGAAGCCCGGTATGTTCAGGGGCGGACTGGGTGTGCTGTCCGCATCTGTATGTTCATTCCGCACATTATAGAACTCCCTATTTTGGTCCACAACAAAATGTAGATGGCTCACTCACAGGCAATATCTCTATTTTGCAGATCTGCAGTTTGCTGACCGCAGAATACATACATATGTACATGAGGTCTAAGTAATAACAGCTCTGGCATATTATGCAAGCTTACATATTACATGGAAATGACTTGTTATTGAAGTTAACTGCTTCTGAATGTAGTATCTAATCAGTAAATCATGTGTCAACAGTGGGCAACAAATTAGAAAAAAATAAATTAATTAGAAAGATAAAAAAAGTATGGCCTCACTGGTTTGTACAAGTAGAAAGGTACTCAGGTAATGATACATTACAACAGTGCTATACAGTAGAATATTTTTAAATTTGCAGTGCAGAAAGCCATGGATGGTCTTCAGCAAAAGAAGAGTGTTCTGACCAGTTGAGTTAGAATCATTACAGATCATGTCTGCATCAGTCTTGGTGTTTCTGAAGTATTTAGTGTGGTTTTAGCACCATCTAGCGGTGTTAAGTTGTATTACACTTTGTTTTTCCTGTTACAAAGACTACTGCATTGTGGGTGGTGCACTCCATTGTGGGAATGCAAAGCATTCTCGGAAAGAGACGTCTTCAGTCTCCAGGACACATCAGCAGAGCTGTCCTATGCATGTCTCCTTCTAAACTCCATAATCCTTGTAAAGGCAAATCTGGTGAGAGAGCTACCTTCATTTCAGGGATATTCTGTGTTGCAGAGCTGTTCAACTAGTTCTAATTGTTACTCAAGGAGTTGATATTACTGTTTTCTAGCCATGTAATCTTATGCACATTATGCTTAATACTTATACATGTTATTTGTATTCTTGTAGTTTTACCAAACAATTCTGTTTTACCAAACAATCAATCATATATAATCAATCAATCAATCATATATGTACGACCTGTTGACCAAGAAACAAGTTAGACTACAAAGAACAGTCCTCTTATTTGGAAGACAGGAATGATTTATGCTCAATGTCAGACTGCACACTGTGTGAACGTGTAAGAAAACAGAACAATAAAACAGATGCTAGTCACCATCAATAGTGGATCTGACTATACGGAGCCGCCATCACACACGCGGTCCTGCATACAAGGTTGCAGTGGCTGCCATACAGTCACAAGAAGTGAGAGCGCAGCCCCCAGCAAGTGCAGCACGATCCAGACCTGCTGAAGTCTGTTCCTACCTAGACTGAGTCTGCACAGAGACATTAAGCAGCCAGCAGAAGGCACACAATGTCCGCTAACTGGGCATCATCATACAGGACCAGGACACGAGCAAGCTGCTCTAGCAAGTCCTCAATAAAAAAAAAGGCTGCTGTCGCCCTTGCAAAAGCTAAGGCTGCAAAAGTAAGGTCTTCCTTTGCTGCACCAGAGATGCAACTAAAGAGAGAGAGTGTAAAATCAACATGAGAGAGCACACCGGAAAGCGTCACTGGAAGAAGAGAGAGCACGCCTGCAAGTGTCACTGGAAAAACTTGCCGCAGAGAAAGAAGCGGCAGCCGCAGTAGCCAAAGCAGAGTTCCTAGAAGCCTTGGAGTTCCCCGAATCTGAGAAACACAGCCAAGTACTTGGGCCAGACTTGGATGAACAATATCCAATACAGCGTGTCTCAGAATACGTCCATCAGCATCCCAAGACATGATATGATCCAGTATATCAGCCAGCTTATATAGAGTGCCAAAGATCCTACCTTGAACCGCAGTACCTCGAGCAGGACGGTATGCGACAAAGCGATGCTGACCACAACTACCGCCCTACAGATCAAAAGCTACAACCTTCACGTTGACTTAAAGATACAACCTTCGCGTCAGAACAGTATTATACAGACTTCCCTAAGCCAGAAACCCCTAAAAGGTATGGTGATACACCACACATGCAACATAACTACAACACATCGGGTAGTATTGGCACTAACCAGGCGGCCATGGACTTCACTAAATTCTTTGCTAAATGGGAGATGGTTACCAAAGGACTTATAAAGTTCACCGATCACCATGAGAATTACAGGACATGGCAAGTCTCCTTCCAGAACGTCATAAGTGAATTAGATAATTCCTGTAGTGAAAAGTTCTCTTGGTAAAGTGGCTTGGAAGCGAGTCTGCTGAAAATGCCAAAGGAATCAGAAACATAAGCTATCCGAGCAAAGGCCTAAAGATGGTGTGGGAAAGACTTGATGAGTGTTATGGGTGTTATGAGTGTTGTATAGAAGCTATAGAAAATGCTTTACATACTAGAATTGATAATTTTCTCTAAACAATGGGTAGGGGTTACCAGAAGCTCAGGGAATTCAGTGACTTGTTGATAGAGGTACAGGTTGCTCAGGCAGAAGGAGATCTGCCGGGGCTAGCATTCCTGGACACCGCCAGAGGTGTCAATCCGATTGTCCAAAAACTCCCTTATAATCTACAGGAGAAGTGGATGATGCATGGTTCCCATTATAAACAGGCTCATAATGTACCCCCTTTCGTGGCGTTTGTAGACTTTGTTACTCAACAGGTGAGGAATACAAATAATCCCAGTTTTGACTTTACATTGTCATGTCCCACTACACCTGGTGTCAAACCTCATAAAACACCAATGGCAGTCCACAAAACTAATGTTTCCTCCAAAGGTTCTCCTTACAGGCCGTTTAAGTATTCTCAAGAAGAGAACATACCCAAACAATGCCCCCTGAACAAGAAACTACATTCTCTACTAAAATGCAGAACCTTCAGGGAGAAGTCTTTAGAGGACTGCAAAGAATTCCTAAAAGAAAACATCTGCTTCAGGTTCTGCGCTACAACATCACACTTCGCCAGGAACTGTAAGGTCAGTGTGACATGCACAGAACACAACACGGCTTTACACCCTGGACCACCCTCTCAGGTATCATCTGAAGCAGAGGAGCATGACGGAAAGCAGCTAGACACCGACATAGATACCCAAGTAGTCACTTCTCAGTGTACAGAGGTCTGTAAAGGACTTGCAGGAGGGAAGTCCTGTTCAAAAATCTGCCTGGTCAGAGTTTATCCGGTCGGCCACCGAGATAAAACAATCAAGGTATATGCAATCTTAAATGATCAAAGCAACAGGTCTTTAGCTAAATCCACCTTCTTTGACACCTTCAACATCGCAGGGCCTGGTTCTCCCTACTCCTTAAGGACATGTGCTGGTACTGTTGAGACGGCGGGGAGAAAGGCAACTGGATACACATAGTGTTGAGCGAACAGTTCGAGCATAGTTCGGGTTCGTACCGAATTTTGGGGTGTTCGGGACATGGACCCGGACCCGAGCATTTTCAAAAAAGTTCGGGTTCGGGTTCGTTGTTCGGCGATTTCTTCCCGCTTTCTGAAGGGCTGCACAGCAGCCAATCAGCTAGCGTTTTACTTCTTGCCCTAAGAGCCCATCACAGCCATGCCTACTAATGGCATGGCTGTGATTGGCCAAGTGCAGCATGTGACCCAGCCTCTATTTAAGCTGGAGTCACGTAGCGCCGCACGTCACACTGCTCTGATTAGTGTAGGGAGAGGACACAGCTGCTGAGAGGGCGAGATTAGGCAGGGAAAAGTCTGCAAAAGCACCTAATGAAGTGATCGATCTACAGCTGTGAATGATTGAACATCTGCTAGTTACTTGCTCACTGGTTTTTAGGCTGCACAGAGCGTTTTTCTGTCACTTATTTACTAGGGTGATCGGCGGCCATTTTGTGACTTGTGGTGCACCAGAACAAGCTGCCACCAAGTCCATCAATCCATCAATACTAGTTTTTTTTTTTTTTGCTATATCCTACATCAGGGGCTTAGCTGTGCTAATTGTCACCCCTAGAAACTCAGGATAGCAATTTCTATATTTTATTAAGGGGTTAAATACAATTGCCAAAATACCAATCCCCTAAATCTGGTGTTCCAGCTTTGGCTAGCCAAGTATAATACTGTCTGCTGTTTGGCAAAGGATAGATTATATTCTGTGGTGAAATTAAATTGTCAAAATAGCAATCCCCTAAATCTGGTGTACCAGCACTGGCTAGCAAACTATAATTGTGTCCGCCAAAACATATATTTTGTTCTGGGGTGAAATTCAATTGCCAAAATAGCAATACCATAAATCTGGTGTCCCAGCACTGGCTGGCAAACTATAATAGTGTCCGCCAAAACATATATTTTGTTCTGGGGTGAAATTCAATTGCCAAAATAGCAATACCATAAATCAGTGGTTTCAGCTGTGGCTGGCAAACTATAATAGTGTCCGCCATAACATATATTTTGTTCTGGGGTAAAATTCAACTGCCAAAATAGCAATCCCTAAATCTGGTGTCCCAGCACTGGCTGGCAAACTATAATAGTGTCCGCCAAAGCATATATTTTGTTCTGGGGTGAAATTCAATTGCCAAAATAGCAATACCATAAAACAGCGGTTTCAGCTGTGGCTGGCCAAGTTTCATAGTGTCCTGCAAAGGATATATTTTGTTCTGGGGTGAAATTTAATTGCCAAAATAGCAATACCCTGAGTCTGGTGTTCCAGCTGTTGCAGGCCTAGTTTAAATCTGTCCGTAACAGGGTATATTTTGTTCTGGGGTGAAATTCAATTGCCAAAATAGCAATACCATAAATCAGTGGTTTCAGCTGTGGCTGGCCAAGTTTCATAGTGTCCTGCAAAGGATATTTTTTGTTCTGGGGTGAAATTCAATTGGCAAAATAGCAATACCATAAATCAGTGGTTTCAGCTGTGGCTGGCCAAGTTTTATAGTGTCCTGCAAAGGATATATTTTGTCCAGGGGTGAAATTCAATTGCCAAAATAGCAATACCATAAATCAGTGGTGTCAGCTCTGGCTGGCAAACTATAATAGTGTCCACCAAAACATATATTTTGTTCTGGGGTGAAATTCAATTGGCCAAATAGCAATACCATAAATCAGTGGTTTCAGCTGTGGCTGGCCAAGTTTCATAGTGTCCTGCAAAGGATATATTTTGTTCTAGGGTGAAATTCAATTGCCAAAATAGCAATACCATAAATCAGTGGTGTCAGCTCTGGCTGGCAAACTATAATAGTGTCCACCAAAACATATATTTTGTTCTGGGGTGAAATTCAATTGCCAAAATAGCAATACCATAAATCAGTGGTTTCAGCTGTGGCTGGCCAAGTTTCATAGTGTCCTGCAAAGGATATATTTTGTTCTGGGGTGAAATTCAATTGTTAAAATAGCAATACCCTGAATTTGGTGTTCCAGCTGTTGCAGGCCTAGTTTAAATCTGTCCATAAAAGGATACCTTTCATCCAGGGCCTAAATACTAGCCCTAAAAGAGATATTCCCCTAAATCAGTGGTTACTGCTGTGCCTGGATTAGTGTAATACGCTACATAAATAAATAGGCAGATAGTGTTAGGTGCCTGTAAAAAAAAGGCCTGAATTTGAAATCAATACATTGGGCCAAATATTTTTTTTCTTATTGTGGCGCTTGGTGAACGGTAACAATGAGGAAAACATCTAGTAAGGGACGTGGACGCGGTCGTGGTGGTGTTAGTGGACCCTCTGGTGCTGGGAGAGGACGTGGCTATTCTGCCACAGCCACACGTCCTAGTGAACCAACTACCTCAGGTTCCAGTACCCGCCAGAATTTACAGCGATATTTGGTGGGGCCCAATGCCGTTCTAAGGATGGTAAGGCCTGAGCAGGTACAGGCGCTAGTCAATTGGGTGGCCGACAGTGGATCCAGCACGTTCACAACATTATCTCCCACCCAGTATTCTGCAGAAAGCGCACAGGTGGCGCCTGAAAACCAAGCCCATCAGTCTGTCACATCACCCCCATGCATCTCAGGGAAACTGTCTGAGCCTCAAGTTATGCAGCAGTCTCTTATGCTGTTTGAAGACTCTGATGGCAGGGTTTCCCAAGGGAATCCACCTAGCCCTTCCCCAGTGGTGGAAGACATAGAATGCACTGATGCACAACCACTGATGTTTCCTGATAATGAGGACATGGGAATACCACCTCATCGGAGTTCGCACGTCTCTGATGATGACGAAACACAAGTGCCAACTGCTGCGTCTTTCTGCAGTGTGCAGACCGAACAGGAGGTCAGGGAGGAAGACTGTGTGGGAGACAATGCAGGGGACGATGAGGTCCTAGACCCCACATGGAATAAAGGTCGTGCCACTGACTTTCATAGTTCAGAGGAAGAGGCAGTGGTGAGACCGAGCCAACAGCGTAGCAAAGGAGAGAGCAGGGGGCAAAAGCAGAACAGCCGCCTCCAAGAGAGTTCGCCTGCTACTGGCCACTGCCACCAGGGACCGAGCACCCCAAAGGCAGCTTCAAGGAGTTCCCTGGCATGGCACTTCTTTAAACAATGTGCTGATGACAAGACCCGAGTGGTTTGCACGCTGTGCCATCAGATCCTGAAGCGAGGCATTAAAGTTCTGAACCTTAGCACAACCTGCATGACCAGGCATCGACATGCAAAGCATGAACTGCAGTGGAGTAAACACCTTAAAAACAAGGAACTCACTCAGGCTCCCCCTGCTCCCTCTTTTCGTGCTGTCTCGGCCTGTTCCTCATCCTCGGGAGGAACGTTGGCACCTGCCGCCCACCAAACAGAGGATGTGCAACCGACACCACCACCTGCGTCACCAGGCATCTCCCCATGTCACACGGCAGCGTTCAGCTCTCCATCTCACAAACCTTGGAGAGAAAGCGTAAATTCCCACCTAGCCACCCTCAAGCCTTGGGCCTGAATGCCAGCATTTCTAAACTACTGGCCTTTGAAATGCTGTCATTCAGGCTGGTGGACACAGACAGCTTCAAATAGCTGATGTCCATGGCTGTCTCACAGTATGTTGTTCCCAGCCGTCACTACTTCTCCAAGACAGCCGTGTCTTCCCTGCACAACCAAGTATCCGATAAAATCAAGTGTGCACTGCGCAACGACATCTGTGGCAAGGTCCTCCTAACCACAGATACGTGGACCAGTAAGCACGGCCAGGGACGCTATATCTCCCTAACTGCACACTGGGTAAATTTAGTGGTGGCTGGACCCCAGGCGGAGAGTTCCTTGGCGCACGTCCTTCCACCGCCAAGGATCGCAGGGCATCATTCTTTGCCTCCTGTAGCCTCCCTCCTCCTACTCGGCTTCCTCCTCCTCTGCTTCCACCAGCTCATCCAGTCAGCCACACATCTTCACCACCAACTTCAGCACAGCCCGGGGTAACGTCAGCAGGCCATTCTGAAACTCATATGTTTGGGGGACAGCGGAACTTCGTCCTTCCTGCTCACCTCCTCATATGCGACGTGCCCACCAGGTGGAACTCCACCTTGCACATGTCAGTCGCACTGCGGAACAGCACCACTTCACCACCAATGATTGGGCCTCCATGCGAGACCTGTGTGCCCTGTAGCGCTGTTTCGAGTACCACCAACATGGCCAGTGGCGATGACACCGTTATCAGCGTTACAATACCACTGCTATGTCTCTTTGAGAAAACGCTTAGGGCGATGATGGAAGAGGAGGTGTCCCAGTAGTAGGAGGAGAAGGAGGATGAGGGATCATTTTTACCACTTTCAGGCCAGTCTGTTAGAAGTGGCTCAGAGGGAGGTTTTTTGCAACAGCAGAGGCCAGGTACAAATGTGGCCAGCCAGGGCCCACTACTGGAGGACGAGGAGGATGAGGAGGAGGTGGAGGAGGATGAGGATGAGGATGAAGTAGGTTCACAGCGGGGTGGCACCCAACACAGCTCAGGCCCATCACTGGTGCGTGGCTGGGGGGATACGGAAAACGATGACGATACGCCTCCCACAGAGGACAGCTTGTCCTTACCTCTGGGGAGCCTGGCACACATGAGCGACTACATGCTGCAGTGCCTGCGCAACGACAGCAGAGTTGCTCACATTTTAATGTGTGCAGACTACTGGGTTGCCACCATGCTGGATCCCCGGTACAAAGACAATGTGCCCACCTTACTTCCTGCACTGGAGCGTGATAGAAAGATGTGCGAGTACAAGCGCACGCTGGTAGACGCGCTCCTGAGAGCATTCCCAAATGTCACAGGGGAACAGGTGGAAGCCCAAGGCAAAGGCAGAGGAGGAGCAAGCTGCCACCAAGTCCATCAATCCATCAATACTAGTTTTTTTTTTTTGCTATATCCTACATCAGGGGCTTAGCTGTGCTAATTGTCACCCCTAGAAACTCAGGATAGCAATTTCTATATTTTATTAAGGGTTAAATACAATTGCCAAAATACCAATCCCTAAATCTGGTGTTCCAGCTTTGGCTAGCCAAGTATAATACTGTCTGCTGTTTGGCAAAGGATAGATTATATTCTGTGGTGAAATTAAATTGTCAAAATAGCAATCCCCTAAATCTGGTGTACCAGCACTGGCTAGCAAACTATAATTGTGTCCGCCAAAACATATATTTTGTTCTGGGGTGAAATTCAATTGCCAAAATAGCAATACCATAAATCTGGTGTCCCAGCACTGGCTGGCAAACTATAATAGTGTCCGCCAAAACATATATTTTGTTCTGGGGTGAAATTCAATTGCCAAAATAGCAATACCATAAATCAGTGGTTTCAGCTGTGGCTGGCAAACTATAATAGTGTCCGCCATAACATATATTTTGTTCTGGGGTAAAATTCAACTGCCAAAATAGCAATCCCCTAAATCTGGTGTCCCAGCACTGGCTGGCAAACTATAATAGTGTCCGCCAAAGCATATATTTTGTTCTGGGGTGAAATTCAATTGCCAAAATAGCAATACCATAAAACAGCGGTTTCAGCTGTGGCTGGCCAAGTTTCATAGTGTCCTGCAAAGGATATATTTTGTTCTGGGGTGAAATTTAATTGCCAAAATAGCAATACCCTGAGTCTGGTGTTCCAGCTGTTGCAGGCCTAGTTTAAATCTGTCCGTAACAGGGTATATTTTGTTCTGGGGTGAAATTCAATTGCCAAAATAGCAATACCATAAATCAGTGGTTTCAGCTGTGGCTGGCCAAGTTTCATAGTGTCCTGCAAAGGATATATTTTGTTCTGGGGTGAAATTCAATTGGCAAAATAGCAATACCATAAATCAGTGGTTTCAGCTGTGGCTGGCCAAGTTTCATAGTGTCCTGCAAAGGATATATTTTGTCCAGGGGTGAAATTCAATTGCCAAAATAGCAATACCATAAATCAGTGGTGTCAGCTCTGGCTGGCAAACTATAATAGTGTCCACCAAAACATATATTTTGTTCTGGGGTGAAATTCAATTGGCAAAATAGCAATACCATAAATCAGTGGTTTCAGCTGTGGCTGGCCAAGTTTCATAGTGTCCTGCAAAGGATATATTTTGTTCTAGGGTGAAATTCAATTGCCAAAATAGCAATACCATAAATCAGTGGTGTCAGCTCTGGCTGGCAAACTATAATAGTGTCCACCAAAACATATATTTTGTTCTGGGGTGAAATTCAATTGCCAAAATAGCAATACCATAAATCAGTGGTTTCAGCTGTGGCTGGCCAAGTTTCATAGTGTCCTGCAAAGGATATATTTTGTTCTGGGGTGAAATTCAATTGTTAAAATAGCAATACCCTGAATTTGGTGTTCCAGCTGTTGCAGGCCTAGTTTAAATCTGTCCATAAAGGATACCTTTCATCCAGGGCCTAAATACTAGCCCTAAAAGAGATATTCCCCTAAATCAGTGGTTACTGCTGTGCCTGGATTAGTGTAATACGCTACATAAATAAATAGGCAGATAGTGTTAGGTGCCTGTAAAAAAAGGCCTGAATTTGAAATCAATACATTGGGCCAAATATTTTTTCTTATTGTGGTGCTTGGTGAACGGTAACAATGAGGAAAACATCTAGTAAGGGACGTGGACGCGGTCGTGGTGGTGTTAGTGGACCCTCTGGTGCTGGGAGAGGACGTGGCTATTCTGCCACAGCCACACGTCCTAGTGAACCAACTACCTCAGGTTCCAGTACCCGCCAGAATTTACAGCGATATTTGGTGGGGCCCAATGCCGTTCTAAGGATGGTAAGGCCTGAGCAGGTACAGGCGCTAGTCAATTGGGTGGCCGACAGTGGATCCAGCACGTTCACAACATTATCTCCCACCCAGTCTTCTGCAGAAAGCGCACAGGTGGCGCCTGAAAACCAAGCCCATCAGTCTGTCACATCACCCCCATGCATCTCAGGGAAACTGTCTGAGCCTCAAGTTATGCAGCAGTCTCTTATGCTGTTTGAAGACTCTGCTGGCAGGGTTTCCCAAGGGAATCCACCTAGCCCTTCCCCAGTGGTGGAAGACATAGAATGCACTGATGCACAACCACTGATGTTTCCTGATAATGAGGACATGGGAATACCACCTCATCGAAGTCCGCACGTCTCTGATGATGACGAAACACAAGTGCCAACTGCTGCGTCTTTCTGCAGTGTGCAGACCGAACAGGAGGTCAGGGAGGAAGACTGTGTGGGAGACGATGCAGGGGACGATGAGGTCCTAGACCCCACATGGAATAAAGGTCGTGTCACTGACTTTCATAGTTCAGAGGAAGAGGCAGTGGTGAGACCGAGCCAACAGCGTAGCAAAGGAGAGAGCAGGGGGCAAAAGCAGAACAGCCGCCTCCAAGAGAGTTCGCCTGCTACTGGCCACTGCCACCAGGGACCGAGCACCCCAAAGGCAGCTTCAAGGAGTTCCCTGGCATGGCACTTCTTTAAACAATGTGCTGATGACAAGACCCGAGTGGTTTGCACGCTGTGCCATCAGATCCTGAAGCGAGGCATTAAAGTTCTGAACCTTAGCACAACCTGCATGACCAGGCATCGACATGCAAAGCATGAACTGCAGTGGAGTAAACACCTTAAAAACAAGGAACTCACTCAGGCTCCCCCTGCTCCCTCTTTTGGTGCTGTCTCGGCCTGTTCCTCCGCCTCGGGAGGAATGTTGGCACCTGCCGCCCACCAAACAGAGGATGTGCAACCGACACCACCACCTGCGTCACCAGGCATCTCCCCCATGTCACACGGCAGCGTTCAGCTCTCCATCTCACAAACCTTGGAGAGAAAGCGTAAATTCCCACCTAGCCACCCTCAAGCCTTGGGCCTGAATGCCAGCATTTCTAAACTACTGGCCTTTGAAATGCTGTCATTCAGGCTGGTGGACACAGACAGCTTCAAACAGCTGATGTCCATGGCTGTCTCACAGTATGTTGTTCCCAGCCGTCACTACTTCTCCAAGACAGCCGTGTCTTCCCTGCACAACCAAGTATCCGATAAAATCAAGTGTGCACTGCGCAACGACATCTGTGGCAAGGTCCTCCTAACCACAGATACGTGGACCAGTAAGCACGGCCAGGGACGCTATATCTCCCTAACTGCACACTGGGTAAATTTAGTGGTGGCTGGACCCCAGGCGGAGAGTTCCTTGGCGCACGTCCTTCCACCGCCAAGGATCGCAGGGCATCATTCTTTGCCTCCTGTAGCCTCCTCCTCCTCCTACTCGGCTTCCTCCTCCTCTGCTTCCACCAGCTCATCCAGTCAGCCACACATCTTCACCACCAACTTCAGCACAGCCCGGGGTAAACGTCAGCAGGCCATTCTGAAACTCATATGTTTGGGGGACAGCGGAACTTCGTCCTTCCTGCTCACCTCCTCATATGCGACGTGCCCACCAGGTGGAACTCCACCTTGCACATGTCAGTCGCACTGTGGAACAGCACCACTTCACCACCAATGATTGGGCCTCCATGCGAGACCTGTGTGCCCTGTAGCGCTGTTTCGAGTACCACCAACATGGCCAGTGGCGATGACACCGTTATCAGCGTTACAATACCACTGCTATGTCTCTTTGAGAAAACGCTTAGGGCGATGATGGAAGAGGAGGTGTCCCAGTAGTAGGAGGAGAAGGAGGATGAGGGATCATTTTACCACTTTCAGGCCAGTCTGTTAGAAGTGGCTCAGAGGGAGGTTTTTTGCAACAGCAGAGGCCAGGTACAAATGTGGCCAGCCAGGGCCCACTACTGGAGGACGAGGAGGATGAGGCGGAGGTGGAGGAGGATGAGGATGAAGCAGGTTCACAGCGGGGTGGCACCCAACACAGCTCAGGCCCATCACTGGTGCGTGGCTGGGGGGATACGGAGAATGATGACGATACGCCTCCCACAGAGGACAGCTTGTCCTTACCTCTGGGGAGCCTGGCACACATGAGCGACTACATGCTGCAGTGCCTGCGCAACGACAGCAGAGTTGCGCACATTTTAACGTGTGCAGACTACTGGGTTGCCACCCTGCTGGATCCCCGGTACAAAGACAATGTGCCCACCTTACTTCCTGCACTGGAGCGTGATAGAAAGATGTGCGAGTACAAGCGCACGCTGGTAGACGCGCTCCTGAGAGCATTCCCAAATGTCACAGGGGAACAAGTGGAAGCCCAAGGCAAAGGCAGAGGAGGAGCAAGAGGTCGCCAACGCAGCTGTGTCACGGCCAGCTCCTCTGAGAGCAGGGTTAGCATGGCAGAAATGTGGAAAAGTTTTGTCTCCACGCCACAGCTAACTGCACCACCACCTGATACGGAACGTGTTAGCAGGAGGCAGCATTTCACTAACATGGTTGAACAGTACGTCTGCACACCACTCCACGTACTGACTGATGGTTCGGCCCGATTCGACTTAAGGGTCTCCAAATTGTCCACGTGGCCAGAGTTAGCATTTTATGCCTCGGAGGTGCTGGCCTGCCCAGCGGCCAGCGTTTTGTCTGAACGTGTATTCAGCACGGCAGGGGGCGTCATTACTGATAAACGCAGCCGCCTGTCCACAGCCAACGTGGACAAGCTGACGTTGATAAAAATGAACCAGGCATTGATCCCACAGGACCTGTGCCTCCCTTGTGCAGAATAGACATTTATAACTGCCTCCCCCTCAACCATGTATTCTTGTACTCTGGGGCACTTCTTTATTGAATCCTCATTTTTTTAACTTTACAATGATCTTGCGGTGCAACCCAAAGTTGAATGAACCTCTCCTCTGTCTGGGTGCTGGGGCCGAAATAACTGCAAGTGGCCTTCTCCAGTGGTGGGTGATATGACGACGTATTCCTTGCTGTGGGACCTCCCTCCTCTGTCTGGGTGCTGGGCCGAAATAACTGAAAGTGGCCTTCTCCAGTGGTGGGTGATATGACGCATGATTCCTTGCTGTGGGACCTCTCTCCTCTGTCTGGGTGCTGGGCCGAAATAACTGAAAGTGGCCTTCTCCAGTCGTGGGTGATATGACGCATGATTCCTTGCTTTGGGACCTCTCTCCTCTGTCTGGGTGCTGGGCCGAAATAACTGAAAGTGGCCTTCTCCAGTGGTGGGTGATATGACGCATGATTCCTTGCTGTGGGACCTCTCTCCTCTGTCTGGGTGCTGGGCCGAAATAACTAAAAGTGGCCTTCTCCAGTGGTGGGTGATATGACGCATGATTCCTTGCTGTGGGACCTCTCTCCTCTGTCTGGGTGCTGGGCCTAAATAACTGAAAGTGGCCTTCTCCAGTGGTGGGTGATATGACGCATGATTCCTTGCTGTGGGACCTCTCTCCTCTGTCTGGGTGCTGGGCCGAAATAACTGAAAGTGGCCTTCTCCAGTGGTGGGTGATATGACGCATGATTCTTTGCTGTGGGACCTCTCTCCTCTGTCTGGGTGCTGTGCCGAAATAACTGAAAGTGGCCTTCTCCAGTGGTGGGTGATATGACGCATGATTCCTTGCTATGGGACCTCTCTCCTCTGTCTGGGTGCTGGGCCAAAATAACTGAAAGTGGCCTTCTCCAGTGGTGGGTGATATGACACATGATTCCTTGCTGTGGGACCTCTCTCCTCTGTCTGGGTGCTGTGTTAGCAGGAGGCAGCATTTCACTAACATGGTTGAACAGTACGTCTGCACGCCCCTCCACGTACTGACTGATGGTTCGGTCCCATTCAACTTATGGGTCTCCAAATTGTCCACGTGGCCAGAGTTAGCATTTTATGCCTCGGAGGTGCTGGCCTGCCCGGCGGCCAGCGTTTTGTCTGAACGTGTATTCAGCACGGCAGGGGGCGTCATTACTGACAAACGCAGCCGCCTGTCCACAGCCAACATGGACAAGCTGACGTTCATAAAAATGAACCAGGCATTGATCCCACAGGACCTGTGCCTCCCTTGTGCAGAATAGACATTTATAACTGCCTCCCCTCAACCATGTATTCTTGTACTCCGGGGCACTTCTTTATTGAATCCTCATTTTTTTAACTTTACCATGATCTTGCTGTGCAACCCAAAATTGAATGAACCTCTCCTCTGTCTGGGTGCTGGGGCCGAAATAACTGAAAGTGGCCTTCTTCAGTGGTGGGTGATATGACGACGTATTCCTTGCTGTGGGACCTCTCTCCTCTGTCTGGGTGCTGGGCCGAAATAACTGAAAGTGGCCTTCTCCAGTGGTGGGTGATATGACGCATGATTCCTTGCTGTGGGACCTCTCTCCTCGGTCTGGGTGCTGGGTCCGAAATAACTGAAAGTGGCCTTCTCCAGTGGTGGGTGAAATGACGCATGATTCCTTGCTGTGGGACCTCTCTCCTCTGTCTGGGTGCTGGGCCGAAATAACTGAAAGTGGCCTTCTCCAGTGGTGGGTGATATGACGCATGATTCCTTGCTGTGGGACCTCTCTCCTCTGTCTGGGTGCTGGGCCGAAATAACTGAAAGTGGCCTTCTCCAGTGGTGGGTGATATGACACATGATTCCTTGCTGTGGGACCACTCTCCTCTGTCTGGGTGCCGAAATAACTGAAAGTGGCCTTCTCCAGTGGTGGGTGATATGACACATGATTCCTTGCTGTGGGACCTCTCTCCTCTGTCTGGGTGCTGTGTTAGCAGGAGGCAGCATTTCACTAACATGGTTGAACAGTACGTCTGCACGCCCCTCCACGTACTGACTGATGGTTCGGCCCCATTCAACTTATGGGTCTCCAAATTGTCCACGTGGCCAGAGTTAGCATTTTATGCCTCGGAGGTGCTGGCCTGCCCGGCGGCCAGCGTTTTGTCTGAACGTGTATTCAGCACGGCAGGGGGCGTCATTACTGACAAACGCAGCCGCCTGTCCACAGCCAACATGGACAAGCTGACGTTCATAAAAATGAACCAGGCATTGATCCCACAGGACCTGTGCCTCCCTTGTGCAGAATAGACATTTATAACTGCCTCCCCCTCAACCATGTATTCTTGTACTCCGGGGCACTTCTTTATTGAATCCTCATTTTTTTAACTTTACCATGATCTTGCTGTGCAACCCAAAATTGAATGAACCTCTCCTCTGTCTGGGTGCTGGGGCCGAAATAACTGAAAGTGGCCTTCTCCAGTGGTGGGTGATATGACGACGTATTCCTTGCTGTGGGACCTCTCTCCTCTGTCTGGGTGCTGGTTCCGAAATAACTGAAAGTGGCCTACTCCAGTGGTGGGTGATATGACGCATGATTCCTTGCTGTGGGACCTCTCTCCTCGGTCTGGGTGCTGGGTCTGAAATAACTGAAAGTGGCCTTCTTCAGTGGTGGGTGAAATGACGCATGATTCCTTGCTGTGGGACCTCTCTCCTCTGTCTGGGTGCTTGGCCGAAATAACTGAAAGTGGCCTTCTCCAGTGGTGGGCGATATGACGCATGATTCCTTGCTGTGGGACCTCTCTCCTCTTTCTGGGTGCTGGGCCGAAATAACTTAAAATGGCCTTCTCCAGTCGTGGGTGATATGACGCATGATTCCTTGCTGTGGGACCTCTCCCCTCTGTCTGGGTGCTGGGGCCTCACTAACTAAAAGTGGGCTTCTCCAGTGGTGGGTGATATGACGCATGATTCCTTGCTGTGGGACCTCTCTCCTCTGTCTGGGTGCTGGGCCGAAATAACTGAAAGTGGCCTTCTCCAGTGGTGGGTGATATGACGCCTTATTCCTTGCTGTGGGACCTCTCTCCTCTGTCTGGGTGCTGGGCCGAAATAACTGAAAGTGGCCTTCTCCAGTGGTGGGTGATATGACGCCTTATTCCTTGCTGTGGGACCTCTCTCCTCTGTCTGGTGCTGGGTCGAAATAACTGAAAGTGGCCTTCTCCAGTGGTGGGTGATATTACGCATGATTCTTTGCTGTGGGACCTCTCTCCTCTGTCTGGGTGCTGTACCGAAATAACTGAAAGTGGCCTTCTCCAGTGGTGGGTGATATGACGCATGATTCCTTGCTGTGGGACCTCTCTCCTCTGTCTGGGTGCTGGGCCGAAATAACTGAAAGTGGCCTTCTCCAGTGGTGGGTGATATGACACATGATTCCTTGCTGTGGGACCACTCTCCTCTGTCTGGGTGCCGAAATAACTGAAAGTGGCCTTCTCCAGTGGTGGGTGATATAACGCATGATTCCTTGCTGTGGGACCTCTCTCCTCTGTCTGGGTGCTGGGGCAAAAATATCTGAAAGTGGCCTTCTCCAGTGGTGGGTGATATGACGCATGATTCCTTGCTGTGGGACCTCTCTCCAATTGAAATTGGTTAATTTTTATTTATTTTATTTAATTTTAATTAATTTCCCTATCCACATTTGTTTGCAGGCGATTGCCCTCTAGCCCTTTCCTGGACTATTTTACAGCCTTTTTAGTGCCTAAAAGTTCGGGTCCCCATTGACTTCAATGGGTTCGGATCCCGAACCCGAACATTTTCGTGAAGTTCGGCCAAACTTCCCGAACCCGAACTTCAAGGTGTTCGCTCATCTCTACTCATTAGCATATGGATTAAAAGTGCTTTTTCTCCACAATAAAGCAACAGATCAACAAGTGAAAGGTATCGTTATATTCAGCATGATGAGCCCTACAAGGCAGCATGCCTGGTTTATCAGTAAATTTTATGGTGACAGGTTCCCTTTAAGGACCAGGCCATTTTTTCAAAATCTGACCAGTGTCACTTTATGTGTGAATACCTATAAAACGCTTTTACCTATCCAGGCCATTCTGAGATTGTTTTTTTCTTACATATTGTACTTTATGACACTGGTAAAATGGAGTAAAAAAAAATCATTTTTATTTATAAAAGAAATACCAAATTTACCAGTTTTAATTTCTCTACTTCTATAATACATTGTAATACCGCCAAAAAAGTTATTAATTTACATTCCCCATATGTCTACTTCATGTATGGATCATTTTTGAAATGCCATTTTATTTTTTTGGGACGTTACAAGGCTTAGAAGTTTAGAAGCAAATCTTGAAAATTTTCAGAAATTTTCATAAACCCACTTTTTAGGGACCAGTTCAGGTTTGAAGTCACTTTGTGAGAATTACATAATAGAAGCCACCAAAAAATTACCCCATTATATAAATTAAACCCGTCAAGGTATTCAAAACTGATTTTACACACGTTGTTAACCCTTGGGAAAATCTTCCATCTTAATAAATTTTTTCAAGTCACCAGGCAAGGGTTAACAGCCAAACAAAACTCAATATTTATTACTCTGATTCTGTAGTTTATAGAAACACCCCATATGTGGTTGTAAACTGCTGTATGGCCAAACGGCAGGGCGTAGAGGGAAAGGAGCGCCATTTGGTTTTTGGAAGGCAGATTTTACTGGACTGGTTTTCAGACACTATGTTCCATTTGAAGCCCCCCTAATGTACCCCTAGAGTAGAAACTCCAACAAAAAGGGATCCATTTAAGAAAGTACACCCCTCAAGGTATTTAAAACTGATTTTACAAACTGTTAACCCTTTAGGTGTTTCCACAAGAGTTAATGGCAAATGGAGATAAAATTTCAGATTTTCAAATTTTAACAAATTTTCAATTTTAATCCATTTTTCCCAGTAACAAAGCAAGGGTTAACAGCCAAACAAAACTCAATATTTATTGCCCTGATTCTGTAGTTTGCAGAAACACCCAATATGTGGTTGTAAACTACTGTATGGCAAAACGGCAGGGCTCAGAAGGAAAGAAACGCCATATGGTTTTTGGAAAGCAGATTTTACTGGACTGGTTTTTGACACCATGTCCCATTTGAAGCCCCCCTGATGCAACCCTAGAATAGAAACTCCAAAAAAGTGACCCAATTTTGGAAACTATGGGATAAGGTGGCAGTTTTGTTGGTACTATTTTAGGGTAAATATGATTTTTTGTTGCTCTATATTACACTTTTTTTGAGGCAAGTAACAAAAATAGAAATTCTGAAATTTCATCTCCATTTTTCAATAACTCTTGTGGAACACCTAAACGGTTAACAAAGTTTGTAAAACTAGTTTTGAATACCTTGAGGGGTGTACTTTCTTAGATGGAGTAACTTTTATGGAGTTTCTACTTTATGGGGTGCATCAGGGGGGCTTCAAATTGGACATAATGTCAAAAAACCAGTCCAGCAAAATCCGCCTTCCAAAAACCATATGGCGTTCCCTTCCTTCTGCACCCTGCCGTTTGGCCATACAGCAGTTTACAACCACATATCGTGTGTTTCTGCAAACTACAGAATCAAGGCAATAAATATTGAGTTTTGTTTGGCTGTTAACCCTTGCTTTGTTACTGGAAAAATGGATTAAAATGGAAAATTTGAAAAAAAAAATAGCTTTTTTGGGACCGTTTTTACTTTTTGTTAGTTACATCGTTGATCTGACAGGTTAGATTATTTGCTATTTCTATAGAGCAGGTTGCTGCGGACGCGACAATACCAAATATGATTACTTTTGAGGAATTTTTCCTTTTTTCAGTTTCTCATTTTTAGTGTCTCAACATTCTGAAAGCCATATTTTATTTAAATTTTTTGGGCGACAATCTTATGTAGGGGCTCATTTTTTGCGAGATGAGATGGCGGTTTGATTGGCACTAAATTGGGGTGCATATGACATTTTGGTCGCTTGCTATTACACTTTTTGTGATGTAATGTGACAAAAATGGCTTTTGACACCGTATTTATATATATATTTTTTGCTGTGTTCACCTGAGGGGTTAGTACTTGTTTTATTTTTATAGAGCAGGTTGTTACGGACACGGCGATACAAAATATATATACTTTTTATTAATTTATTTAAGTTTTACACAATAATATCATTTTTGAAACAAAAAAAATTATGTTTTAATGTCTCCATAGTCTGAGAGCAATATTTGTTTTTGGGGTTATTGTCCTATGTAGGGTATCATATTTTGCGGGATGAGATGACGGTTTGATTTGCACAATTTTGGGGTGCATATAAATTTTTTATCACTTACTATTACACTTTTTGTGATGTGAGGTGACAAGAAAGTTTTTTTTTTTACATTTAAATTTATTTTTACGGTATTTACCTGAGGGGTTAGATTATGGTATATTTTTATAGAGCAGTTTTTTACAGATGTGGCGATACCTAATATGTATAGTTTTTTTATTTATTATACTTTAACACAATAACAGCATTTTAGAAAAAAAAAATCATGTTTTAATGTCTCCATAGTCTGAGAGTTATATTTTATTATTTTTTAGAGCGATTGTCCTATGTAGGGACTCTTTTTTTGCGGGATGAGATGGCGGTTTGATTGTTACTATTTTGGGAGGCAGACGCCTTATTGATCGCTTGGTATTACACTTTTTGTGATGTGAGGTCATATTTTTTCTTTTATGGTGTTCACCTGAGGGGTTAGGTCATGTGATATTTTTATAAAGCAGTTTTTTACGGACGCGGCGATACCTAATATGTGTAGTGTATTTTATTTTTTTCATTTTTATTCAGTGATATGTGTTTTTTATTTTTTCCCTTTTTTTTTACTTTTTTTTGTCCCAGACCCACTTGGTTCTTGAAGATCCAGTGGGTCTCATGTCTATATAATACAATACAGTACACTATATAGTGTACTGTACTGTATTTTTTACTTTACATGGTCTGATCAGACTTCTGCCTTTAGCAGAAGTCAGATCAGACTTACATTACTATGGCAAGCAGGACGCCTCTGAAAGCGTCCTGCTGCCATGGTAACCATCACCCGCTGCCAGAACAGATCCCCCTCCCTCTGTGCTCCCATGAAGAATCGGGGGCTGCAAGGGCACAGCAGCCCCAGATGAGAGAGGGAGAAAGCTCCCTCCCTGTTAACCCCTTCCATAGAGCAGTCCGTACGGACTGCGGTATGGAAGGGGTTAAACGGCTGGCATCTGTACAAGCACAGATGCCAGATGTTTTTAGCAGAGTGTCAGCAATGTGCTGACACTCTGCTAAACCACTAGCCACCAGGGAATGGATTAGAGAGGAGGTCGGCGGGACATCGCGATCCCGCCCGCCCGCAATCAGCGCCGCCCGCCCCCCTGCACCACCTCCCACACCTCCCGCCACACCGCCCACAGATAATATTTAACATTTTCGGCATTTTTTAACTCAGAGACAGCAGAAAGCGCTGCAAACCGCAGGTCTGAATTGACCTGCGGTTTGCAGCGATCACCGATATGGGGGGGGGTGTCACAGGACCCCCCTTGGAATTGGGCCAAGGTACCTGCTGAGCGATTTCAGCAGGCACCTTGTTCCGATCACCGCCGGCTGAGCAGCGGCGATCGAAAGTAGTCAGGACGCACCGGTACATCCTGTGTCCTTAAAGACTCGGACATATACCTCCTATGTCCTTAAGGGATAAAGCAGAAAAAGATGTATTCAGACAATTGTCAACGCAATAATCACCCCAATCCAGAATCTGTCTAGCTTTCCAATCGATGGTTGGATTGTGCTTGCTTAACCACGGTAAACCCAGAATGAACGGAGTAGAGAGACCCTCCAACACAAAACATGAGATGAATTCCTGATGAGTCACCCACTCTTAATCGGATACACCATCTGAGATAAACACTTCTGAGTTAGAGGTGCAGAATCAATAGCAAAATTGAGATGTTTTTCTTTATTGCACTTGGAGACAACCTGTGCATACGGACGAAGTGAGCATCAATCAGGTTGACCCCGCCCCACTGTCGATAAACATCTCAACCCCCACAGTCCTGGACTCTAGCGCCACTTTGGCCATCAGGAGAAATTGGGTACTACCAGTCAAAGACAAATGCATGTTCTCTGACTCCCCTTCACCCCTCCAAGAGTCAGATGGGAATTAGACGTCCCCTGTTTTTTTTTTGTTTGTTTTTTTACGCTGAATGCATGGACATACATCGGTAAAATGTCCCTTTTGTCTGCAGAAAAAACACACTCCCTGCATACATGACAGGGAATTAAATACAGTTAATCCATCTGTTAGTTCGATGGTTCACATATACCAGTTTATTGTGTGAAGTACACCTGTACTGCATACGTGACAGGGAATTAAATATAGTTAATCCGTCTGTTAGTTCAGTGGGTGACATATACCAATTTATTGTGTGAAGTACACCTGCACTGCATACATGACAGGGAAATAAATATAGTTAATCCGTGTGTTAGTTAGGTGGGCGAAATATACCCATTTATTGTGTGAAGTACACCTGCACTGCATACATGACAGGGAATATAATATAGAGCTCCTGTTGCAAGGAGAGGACGTGGTCGATCTGTGCCAGCTACACGCCCAAATGAAACACCTTACTCAGGTGCACGTAGGCGACAGAACTTTCAGCGTTATTTTGTAGGCCCGAATAATGGTGTACGAATGGTGAAGCCAGAACAAGTAGAGGCGGTAGTAGGTTGGATGGCTGACAGTGCCTCCAGTTCCTTCACGTTGTCTCCCACCCGGTCCCCTGCTGAAAGCGCAGAGTTGGCACCTGCAGCCCATTGGCATCTGTCTTTCACCTCACCCCCTTGCAAATCATCCAAGTAGTCTGAGCCCCAAGTCATGCAGCAGTCTCTTACGCTCTTTGATGACTCTGCTGGCAGGGTTTCCGTGGGCCGTCCACATAGCCCTGCCCCAGAAGTGGAAGAGATTGAGTGCACTGATGCACAACCACTTATGTTTCAGGATGTGGACATGGGAGGACCACCGCAGCACATCTCTAATGATGACGAAACACAGGTTCCAACTGCTGAGGCTTTCTGCAGTGTGCAGACCTGCAAGGAGGGCAGAGGTGAACAGTGGGTGGAAGATGATGAGGTCCTAGACCCCACATGGAATCAAGGTCCTGAGAGTGACGTGTTCGAAGTTCGGCCGAACCCGGCGAACCCAAACTTACAGGTGTTCGCTCTACCCTACCCAGTTATTAGAGTTTAAAACAGTAAGAAAATTGTGAGCCTGATTTATCATGTCTTCACTCCATAATTCTGGCTTCAAAAACTACTTTACACCACTACTCATTCCATTTTTGAAATAGGAAAAATAGGAAAGTGGGTGTGGTTAGCTACATTGCACTCCAGATTTATCACTGAGACTTTTTAAAAAAAGTCACAAATAAAGTCGTACTTTCTCACTCCAGTAGGAGGTTGGGGTAAGAAAGCCTTCTAGATAAAAGTGTTAGGCCCCTTTCACACGGGCAAGAATTGCGCGCAGGTGCAATGCGTAACGTGAACGCATTGCACCTGCACTGAATCCGGACCCATTCACTTCAATGGGGCTGTGTACATGAGCGGTGATTTTTCACTTGTGCATTGCGTGAAAATCGCAGCATGTTCTATATTTTATGTTTTTCACGAAACGCAGGCCCCATAGAAATAAATGGGGCTGCGTGAAAATTGCATAGCATCTGCAAACAAGTGCAGATGCAATGCGATTTTCACGCATGGTTGCTAGAAGAGGCTAGGATCCTTCTATCTTCATTCAGTAGGACCGGCGCTGACGTCACTGTGCTCACCACAATTATATCAAAGGTCATTTTGCAGGTCTTGAAAGAAGATGATGCCAGGCTGCGCGATCAATTGGAGGAGGTGAGTAAGTTTATTTTTTTAACCCCTTAAGCTACATTTAAGTAAGCATGCTGCATTAAGAATGCTATTATTTTTCTTTATAACCATGTTATAAGAGAAAATAATAAAATCTGCACAACACCTAATCCAAACCTTCATTGAAGAAGTTCAGGTCTGGGTACCACATTCAGTCTTTTCTCACGCGCGTGCAAAACGCATTGCACTCGCGCGGAAAAAACTGAACAACGGAACGCAATCGCAGTCAAAACTGACTGAAATTGCGTCCCTACTCGCGCGGTTTTCCCGTAATGCGCCAGCATCGCATCCAGCCCTCACCTGCGACGGCTGCCTGAAAGAGGCCTTAGATTTAGGGATGAGACAGACTTATCAAACAACATGAGGCATTTAATAAAAAAATTTCCTCATCTCTAAGGCTGGGTTCACATGGGCGAGTTTTCAGTGCGGGTGCAATTTGTGAGGTGAACGCATAGCACCCGCACTGAATCCTGACCCATTAATTTCAATGGGTCTGTGTACATGAGCGTTGTTTTTCACGCATCAGTTCTGCGTTGCGTGAAAATCGCAGCATGTTCTATATTTTGCGTTTTTCACGCAGCTCTGACTCCATAGAAATGAATAGGGCTGCGTGAATAACGCATTGCATCCACAAGTAAGTGCGGATGCGATGCGTTTTTCACTGATGGTTTTAGGAGATGTTTGTAAACCTCCAGTTTTTTATCACTCGTGTGTAAAACGCATCAAAACGCATTGCACCCGCGCAGAAAAAACAGAAACACTGAACAGAATCACAGTGAAAACTGACTTGTTTCAGTACCAAAATTGCACCATTTTAACTGAACGCATCCGGACAGAATCCGTGGCGCCCATGTGAACCCAGCCTAATACTCTTTTTCGTTAAAGATTTTTCAGTGATTGAAAGGTATCAGGAGAAGATGAAGGGCAGAAAGACAGGCACCTTTGTAGTAGGGAAACCTCATTCTGATGGAGGAGGTGAGAGTGGAACTAAAAAGTTGCTAATTATTAGTAGTAATTTTAGAAAGTGGTTAGAAAAGTAGGTGGAAATAACTGGAAGTAGCATGGTGTGGTCTCTAACTGATTTTACTTTGAATGGGACTAAGCTAGCAGCTAGTTCCTGCTCTCTATAGCTCCACCTAACAACTGACCATTTGGATTGCTGGATAGTAGACCCTGTTTGATCTGATATTGATGACCTATAATGGGCAGGTGTATTGTATCACCCTGTACATAACTGTGCAGTGGAGCGAAATTATTAGTTTATTTATTTATAGTTAATCCATTCAGTTAGCGATACAGTATACAGTATACATTATACACTATGGCCAACAGACAATTAGTAACAGCAGAAGAAGGGAGGTGGTAGTAGGCATAATCCACCGGTCATGTTTTACACAGCAATCCAGCTGTACTGGAATTGTTGACTCGCTCTTCAGCATCATCTCGAGTGAGAGGAAATAAACACAGCTGGGAATCGACAGGTTCCTCTCACACCAAGCTTAGTTGGCATGGCCCAGGAGCTGCCTCTATGCCCTCACCTGTCCTGAACCTGCCTCTTGCTTTTGCGGCTCCTTCTGCTAGCCAGGTAATGATAGCCAGAGCCGCCATCAGGGGGGTACAGCCCATACCCCAGTAAGGGGCCCGGACCCTGGGGGGGCCCAGCCAGTCCTGAAACTTTTTAACTTTTTTTTTTTTTTATTGTGGCAGCCGGCTCTGGGGCCCAGTGCTCCTCCCCCTCTTCCTTCTGCAGCCTGTCCCTTACCTCCCGGGGCCCCGGGCCCCAGCTATCTTGTTCTGAGAACAAGATAGCTGGAGTCTCAGCAGATCCATGGGTAGAATGTAGTTGCTAGAATGAGGTCTGTGACATCACTGGTCACATGCTCCTTCATAGTCACATGGACAAACCCCGACAGCAGCAGCAGCTTGTGGAGGGAGGAGGGGCTGTGTGCCTGCAGGCTGCTCAGTGAGGGAGGCTGTGCTGCAGTCCTGGAGTCCACAAAGCTTCATGGAGAGCAGGTGAGGGGCAGCTCATGTATGAGGGGGCAGGTGGAGCACTCAGGAGCAGTGGGGTTCAAGTGGAGTGGAATCTGGTGCAGTTAAGGGGGTTTATAGCACAGATCCAGGTGTATTCTGAGGCCCATGGTGTATGTGTCTCTGTCTGTCTGTCCCTGTGTGTGTCTTTGTCTGTCTGTCCCTGCGTGTGTCTCTGTCTGTCTGTCCCTGCGTGTGTCTCTGTCTGTCTGTCCCTGCGTGTGTCTCTGTCTGTCTGTCCCTGCGTGTGTCTCTGTCTGTCTGTCTCTGCGTGTGTCTCTGTCTGTCTGTCCCTGCGTGTGTCTCTGTCTGTCCCTGCGTGTGTCTCTGTCTGACGTGCAAACTAGCTAATTTACTCACCTCACTGGCGCTGACATAATTGAAGAGAAGCGCCGTAATCTCACACAGATGCACCCAGCTGCAAGTGAGGTGAATAAATTAACTAGGAGGCGGCACTGGGCTCCGGAGTGTGGCGCGATTCTGAAGAAAAAAAGGTCTTTGCTTTATTATACCACTATTAATTCTGAGTGTTGGGGGTCACTTATGGGGGATCAGTGTGGATGGCACTTATAGGGGATCAAAGTGGATGGCACTTAGGGGGGATCGGTCTGTGGATGGCACTTAGGGGGATCTGTGGATGACATATATATAGCATTAGAGGCTATATATGTGTCATCCAAAGATCCCCCCACAACAGTGCCATCCACAGATCCCCCCCCCACAACAGTGCCATCCACAGATCCCCCCCCACAACAGTGCCATCCACAGATCCCCCCCCCAAAACAGTGCCATCCACAGATCCCCCCCGAAACAGTGCCATCCACAGATCCCCCCCGAAACAGTGCCATCCACAGATCCCCCCAAAAAAAAACTGTGCCTTCGACAGATCCCCACCTAAAACAGTGCCATCCACAGATCCCCCCAAAAACAGTGCCATCCACAGATCCCCCCAAAACAGTGCCATCCACAGATCCCCCCAAGAAACAGTGCCATCCACAGATCCCCCTAACAGTGCCATCCACAGACCCCCCAAACAGTGCCATCCACAGATCCCCCCCCAAAACAGTGCCATCCACAGGCCACCATTAGTTCAAATACCACCAAGTGCTCACCTTATGGTTAAAAATATTTTTTTTCTTATTTTTCTCCTCAAAAACCTAGGTGCGTCTTTTTATGCTTTTCTATCTTGAAATAAACTAAACCTTTAATGTTATGAAATTTAAATTTAATTTGTATTAATTCACGCCCCATCTATCTACTCTTGGCCCAGCACCCGGATCCAAAGCCTTTATTTAATTCACCAGTTTTCTGTTGTTCACAAAAAATAAATATTTTCAATATGTTCCTGTTATGGCACTTCTAATATACATTTAAGCTTTTCCATCACGTCGCCCCTCTCCTTCATTACATTCTCAGAAACAAGCAGAGCATGGATGTCAATAAAATTATGCCCCCCCCCCCCCCCGGAAAAGGGAGGGGGGCCCAGGCCTTGAGCTGTGTAAGGGGCCCCATAATTTCTGATGGCAGCTCTGATGATAGCCACAGGCTCTGTTCCACTCTTCAGGGACGATGAGCTTTTTGAGAACAGTCAGGAATTACAGGCCAGCGCAGACTTGGAGGAAAGGTATGCTGTGGACTCCTTTAGGTGTGCAGCTACAGATAATGGCAGTTCAGTGGGAGCAAATGTTGCAAGAGGTTAGAGACGTTCACTGGCTGTGTCCAAAACAACCATGGTTACTGAAAACTGGAACTTGGCACTTGTCTGTGCTGCGTCAGGGATGGCAGACTCATGTGCCCTTCAGGTCTTCAATCTCGTTGTCATCTGGTTCCTCAAATCTTCTACTGAACTGCAAGACCTGTTAAAAATGTCCAGGAAACTGTGCATGCACTTCAGCCACTCCTAATGTGCAAAACATGCCCTTCTTGAGCTGCAAAGGCAAAATGCTTTTCCCCAACATCACCTGATATGCAAAGTTTCCACCTGTTGGAACTCCACGCTCCATATCTTAGAACGCCTTTATGAGCAAAGGAAGGCGGTCAACGATTTCTTATTGCTGCAGATGAACAGGTGTACTCCCTGGTGTAACTTCCACATTAGCGCGTGGCAGCTCATGTGTGACACGTGCCATTTGCTCAGGCCCTTTGAGGAGGCCACTTTATTTGTCAGTCGGCAGAACTACAGGAGGAATAATTTAATTCTGTTCCTTCAAATCCTGGAGGGGATGCTGAGAAATCTGATTGGCGAGGGGACAGAAGATGTGGCGCCTACATCTTATGGCCACCTGAACCCTGAGGAGGAAGAACTGGCGGAGGAGGAGGACATAAATGCCCAGGAATTTTATACACAACTAGGTGGTTTAGCTGCCCAAGCAACAGGAGAGGAGCAGGAGGAGCATGAGGAGCTGGAGGGCAATAGCAAAGATGATGCAGATCCCAACGACAGACCGTGGCAGTATGCAGTGGAGATGTAGGCAGGAAAGACCTTAGAGTACCTTGCGCAAAATGGTCAGATGCATGCTTTCTTATTTGTGTAGCGACAGCCGCATTGTCAAGATTCAGCAGAGGGATGACTACTGGCTATCCACATTGTTAGACCCTCACCACTGGTCAAAAATGGTGGCATTTTTAGACCTTCCCGGAGGTATCCAAGAATGGAATACCATAGAGACATGCTGTGTAGTCCGGTTGTCGCTACCTACAACCGCCATCTCCCGTCCTCAGGAAGGTCTGACAGGAGGGACCCTCTGTGCTCACGTTCCACTGCCATGACTGGTGTTGGGAGGGGGGGTGGGGGAACAGACAGGAGCAGCACCAGCTCAATAAGCAGCATCTTAAAGGGAACCTGTCATCAACTATATGCTGGCCTTTTATGAGGACAGTATACAGTAGTGACAGAAATGCTGATTTCAGCGGTGTGTCACACATCAGCTAAAAGTAAGTGGTTGCCGAGAACCAACATCATGATCATTGTAGCACAGGCCTTGAAAAGAGTCAAATCTACCTTAGAAGAGTCATGTTTATCATAGGCGTGCGCACGGGGTGTGCTAACCTAACAGGTTCGCCACCTCTGTGCCCCCCCGCTGATTCCTCTGTCTGTAACCTGGTTGCGGGCGGGCACAGGCATGAGATTAAGCCGGTTCCCCAGATCCAGTTGTCAAAATTACAGCCGGATCTGAGAACCGTGGCTGAATCTCAAACCAGTGCGGCGGGAGATGAGCGCTTGCATTGTGGAAGCGCTCATCTCCCTACATTCATCTGTATCACCATCCTAAGGACGGCAATGGAGATGAACACTGCAGCAGGGCAGGGGAGAGGCGTCTCCCATCCTTGTTTCTCTGATAGGCTGCGGGCCTTGAGCCGTAGAGCACGGGACACAGGCCGGAAGAGGCCTGCATAACATCGCTGACAGTGTGGAGGTAAGTGTTTTTTGTTTTTTTTCCTGTGGCATGCTGGGGGCATTGTTGGCACATGGGGGACACTATGGGAGCATCTACTGGGGGCATGGCTGACACATAGGGGACACTGTGGGGGTATCTACTGGGGGCATTATTGGCTTATAGGGTACACTATGTGGGCATCTGCTGTGGCATTGTTGGCACATGGGGGGACACTATGGGGCATCTACTGGCACATCCTTGGAGACACTATGGGGGCATCTACTGGGGACATTTCTGTCACATGGGGACACTATGGGGGAATCTACTGAGGGCATTGTTGGCATATGGGGGACACTATGGGGGCATCTACTGGCACATCCTTGGGGACACTATGCGGGGCATCTACTGGCACATGGGGGACACTCTGGGAGTATCTACTGGGGGCATTGCTGGCACACGTGAACACTATGGGGGCATCTACTGGGGACATTTCTGGCACATGGGGCCACTATGGGGGGCATCTACTGGCATATCCTTTGGGACATTATGGGGGCATCTACTAGGGACATTGCTGGCACATGGGGACAGTATGGGGGGCATCTACTGGGGACATTTCTGGCACACGGGGGAAAGCATGGGGGCATCTACTGGGAACATTGCTGGCACATGGGGACACTATGGGAGCATCTACTGGGGGCATGGCTGGCACATAGGGGACACTATGGGGGTATCTACTGGGGGCATTGTTGGCATATGGGGGTCACTATGTGGGCATCTACTGGCACATCCTTGGGGACACTATGGGGGCATCTACTGGGGACACTGCATCACATCGCTGACAGCGTGGAGGTAAGTGTTTTTTTTTCTGTGGCATGCTGGGGGCATTGTTGGCACATGGGGGACACTATGGGAGGATCTACTGGGGGCATGGCTGGCACATAGGGGACACTGTGGGGGTATCTACTGGGGGCATTGTTGGCTTATAGGGTACACTATGTGGGCATCTGCTGTGGCATTGTTGGCACATGGGGGGACATTATGGGGCATCTACTGGCACATCCTTGGGGACACTATGGGGGCATCTACTGGCACATGCTTGGGGACACTATGGAGGGCATCTTCTGGGGACACTGCTGGCACATGGGGGACACTATGGGGGCATCTACTGGGGACAATGCTGTCACATGGGGACACTATGGGAGCATCTACTGGGGGCATGGCTGGCACATAGGGGACACTATAGGGGTATCTACTGGGGGCATTGTTGGCATATGGGGACACTATGTGGGCATCTACTGGCACATCCTTGGGGACACTATGGGGGCATCTACTGGGGACACTGCTGGCACATGGGGGTATCTACTGGGGGCATTGCTGGCACATGTGAACACTATGGGGGCATCTACTGGGGACATTGCTGGCACATGGGGCCACTATGGGGGAATCTACTGGGGGCATTGCTGGCACATGGGGGACATCTACTGGCATATCCTTTGGGACATTATGGGGGGCATCTACTGGGGACATTGCTGGCACATGGGGGACACTATGGGGGGCATCTACTGGGGACATTGCTGGCACACGGGGAAAAGCATGGGGGCATCTACTGGGAACATTGCTGGCACATGGGGACACTATGGGAGCATCTACTGGGGGCATGGCTGGCACATAGGGGACACTATGGGGGCATCTACTGGTACATCCTTGGGGACACTATGGGGGCCTCTACTGGGGACACTGCTGGCACATGGGGGACATTATGAGGGCATCTGCTGGCACATCCTTGGGGACACTATGGGGGCATCTTCTGGGGACATTGCTGGCACATGGGGGACTCTATGAGGGCATCTACTGGGGACATTGCTGGCACATGGGGGACACTATGAGGGCATCTACTGGGGGGATTGCTGGCACATGGGGACACTATGGGGGCATCTACTGGGGACAATGCTGTCACATGGGGACACTATGGGGGCATCTACTGAGGGCATTGTTGGCATATGGGGGACACTATGGGGGCATTTACTGGCACATTCTTGTGGACACTATGGGGGGCATTTACTGGGGGCATTGCTGGCACATGGGGGACACTATGGGGGCATCTACTGGGGGCATTGCTGGCATATGGGGACACTATGGGGGCATCTACTGGCACATCCTTGGGGACACTCTGGGGGCATCTACTTTGGGCATTGCTGGCACATTGGGGACATATTATATAGGCACATTATGGGAGCACTAATAAGGGGTATTTATACTGGCACATTCTGGGGGACGCTATGGGGGAATCTTATACTGGCACATTATGGGGAAAAGTAAAGGAGCACTATGTGAGCATGTACTAGGGGCATTATATAGGGGTATTTTATACTTGCACTCATTATAAGGGCACTATGGGGACATTAGCTCAACTGGGGGCACTGAGGGAATTTTTTTGGTACTGGCACACAGAATGGGAGCATTTTTGAACTACTGCACATTATTATTATTGAAGGTGGCAGGTGAGTTGTTAAGAAGGTAGGAGGGTGATGGAAAAGTAGGAACCTAAGATGTCTTTTGTCAAACTGCAGACATGAGAGATGGGTGAAAAATCATCATGGTGGGCTGGTCTCAAAGGAGAAGATGAAGAAAGAGAAGGTCTGCATCAAAGGAGAAGTCACTTGATTTAAGAGGTATGTGGTGCTATATTCTGGATAGCACAGAATATAATAGGTATGCAAATATGTCATTAGTGCTAGGTACAAATGTGTATAAAATGTATATGGTGTAGGTAAATCTACTATCAGTGTAGCCTAGGGGTGATTTATATACTGTATGGTGTATATTGCATATGTGATTATGTGAGTGTAGTGTCTATATACTCTGCTTATGTATGCATACGTCCCAACCATCCCAGATCTGGCATAACTATGTACTGTGTGGGCGGGCACAATGGAGACTAAGCAGGGTTGGGACATGTACAGATAGCCAATAGGAGGAGTTAGAGGTGTGGGCCAGCACTGTAAAAAAAACTTCACACGACACTAATAGTTTAGCTCCTTAGGCTAATTAAAAGTTTTGTGGTATGTGTGTGTAGTGTATACATGATGTATATATGGTATATTTATGTGTATGTGTGTTTCATATATATGGTGAATGTATATGTAAACATGTGTCGTGACGCCGCATACTTGCCGTTGAGTAGGGAACCTATGGTTACAAATTTGAATCCCACCCCTGGGCAGGCGGTGGCTAGTATTCACACAGGGGGGCGGACCTGGCGGACCCGGCGGTGGCAGAGGGCTGTGCGTGCTGTGCAGACGCAGACTGAGTAGTTGACATCACGTCACGCTGTATGCCCCGGGCCGACGTGATATGTTGGAAGGGAACTAGGAGCTTGTTGCCCACTGCCCAGCTGCTCCGGTCCGGGACCCACCCATACAGTTATATAACACATATAAAAAAGAAGTATGTTATGTACCCTGTCCAACAGTGCTACTGCTACCCCTACTTAGTTGTCCCCTCTCCCCTGTATAATGTACCATGTCACGCATTACAAAAAAGAAGTATGTACCCTGTCCCACAGTGCTACCCTCTTCAGTTGTCCCCTGTATTACCCTGATACCCCTTAGTTATAGAATATAATTGAGGGGTATCAGGGTAAATTATACATGGGGTAATATAACTAGGGGTATCAGGGTACATAAGGGGCAATATAACTGAGGAGGGCTATCATTGCTAAATGCTTATTTAATAAAAAAAAAGGTTTTAATACGGTTTTTAAATGTTTGTTTATATTGATAATTATATAAGTGTAGGTCTGTATGTATGTATGCAGAGTGTATTTGTGTACACGCGTGGCGTGTGCGTTTGTGCTTTAGGGTGCACACCCTAATGCAATAGGCTGCGCACACCTATGATGGTTATACATAATCTCCTGCTCTCCCCAACCATCTGCTGATGATTGGCAGTTCTCTCCTAGAGAGAAAGGGGGAAAACTAGGTAGAATCCTTTCAATCATTTGCAGGCGGACAGGAAGGGCAAGAATTTATGAATAACCATGACTCTTGTCAGGTAGAGTTGACTGTTTTCAAGGCCTGGGCTGCAATGATTATTTATGATGCAGGTTCTCAGAAACCACTTACTTTTAGCTGATGTGTGACACATCGCTGACATCAGCATTTCTGTCAGTACTTTTCATTGCCCTCAGTACGGTCAGCACAAAGTTAGGCCCTATTCACACGTCCGCAATGTTCGTCCACACCCGTTCCGCAAATTTGCGGAACGGGTGCGGACCCATTCATTTTGAATGGGGACGTGATGGATGCGGAGAGCACACACTGTGCTCTCCGCATCCGCATTTGCGGAGTGCGCCGCCGATCTTCCGGACGGCAGCTCCGCAATAATATAGAGCATGTCCTATTCTTGCCTGCAATTGCAGACAAGTATAAGCATCTCTATAGGGCTGGTGGCAAGGTGTGTTGTGGATCCGCAAACTTGCGGATCCGCAACACACTACGGACGTGTTAATTAGGCCTTAATGACAGGTTCAATTTAAGTCTGGAGTCTCTGATAAGCAGTTTTCTTCCACCACCCAGCAGCAGTAGTAGTTGAACATACAGCAGAAACTCAGCCAGCAGGTGTTGGCATACTTGGACTGCACCCTGTCACCCATGATCCAAAATCCCCTGGACTACTGGGCATGCAAACTTGAAGTGTGGCCGCAACTTGCCGAGTTTGCCATGGGCCATGGGCATGCTTTCCTGTCCGGCCTGTAGTGTGGCATCAGAGCCGAAGAGCCGATGTTCAGTGCAGTGGGGGGCATAACTACCCCTAAAAGAAACTGTCTTTCCTTCCAAAATGTTGAGACACTAACCCGGATCAACCATAACAAAATCTCAGTATTGGGCCCCTCCCTCCCCGCACAAATATGAAGTACAATTTAATATATATATATATATATATATATATATAGGCACACTGTTCTCTCTATGATATGTATCTCTCTATGATATGCATCAGCAGCCACCAGAGTTTATTTGAGTTGGGGTGGGAGACACACTGTTCCCTATATAAGGATCAGCAGCAAGCAGAGTTCATGGTGGCTGCCGCTGTGGAAGGCAGAATCGCTGCCCCCCTTCTCTCCCACCCATCCCCCTCACTCATAACTTGCAGGTGACACTGGGGGCTGGAAAATGGTGGCTGACTGAGCAGGCAGTGAGCATATCCCGCCTGCTCACTTCTTTCTCCTGCTGCTGCGATGCACTAGCCAATCAGCAGCAGGAGCCTAGCACTGCTAAAAGCTGATTGGCCAGTGCAGCGCCGAGCAGGTAGAGGAGAGCAAGTGGCATGCTCACCTGCCTGCAGACTCTCCGGTCTGTGCACTGTTTGCAGTGCACACAATATATCTAAGAACAGAGTAGTAGCAGGGCTCGCCCGAGCCCCGGATAGCAGACAAGCCATACTGCAGACATTGTAGGGGGTGGGGATTTCCATCCACTCTGTTACAAGGATATGCATACTAGCCCTTGCTATCACACTGCTGTTGTTGAGTTCTGCTACTACTGTGATCTGCCACCATGTAAGCAACTGCTGCTGCCTCCCCTCCCCATTCTGTTATGGGGACACTATTCTCACTGTTACTGCCACTGCTGCAGCCCTCCTTCCCCACTCTGTCATGTGGACACTATTCTCACAGTTACTGCCACCCTCCCCACTCTGTCATGGGGCCACTATTGTCACTGTTACTGCCACTGCAGCTGCCCCCCCCCCCCCCGATCCTCCATGAGTGGACTGGGAACTTGAAGTAGCCCTGGAAAAAAAAAACTAAAAGTGGCTGCATGTTGTAAGTGGGGTCACATTGACGAAAGTGGGACAACACAACTAGGCAGGGCCAACACAAATAAGCAGGGACAACAGATGTAGGCCAGGCCTACAAAACTGTAGTACAGCTCAAAATACAGAACAAGAGAAATAAATACCACAATGCTGCACAAAATACTGCAGCCCTTACAACAGTATTCAACTGTATCACTGTCTTGAGAATGCTGATACAGATGAGTTCAGGAGGGCACCTGCGGCTGCTGGCCTAATTAATGCTGAGAGCATCAGATAATTATGTAGTGGTACCATTATGTGCCAGCAGCCGTGATGAAGGCTTGGACGGCCCCATGGGCATTGGCCCACCAGGGAATTTCCCTTTAAGGTCTATGGCCAATCCACCACTGCCATTTTCCCCACTCTGTCATGGGGCCACTGTTCTCACTGTTACTGCCACTGCTGTTGACCCCCCTCCCCACTTTGTTAAGGGACCACTATTGTCCCTGTTTGGCAGTGTTTACATCACCGTTCATTTTCCCGTTCTTCTGATGCGGCAGAAGAATAGAAAAAAAGTTCCTGTATTTTGAGAATCTGTAAGGCCTCTTTCACGTGGTCAGTATTTGATCAGTAGTTAATCTGTATTTCAAAGCCAAAAGCAGGTTGATGCAAATAGTGAATTACATTTTATCTCTGTTTTGAACCCACTCATGTTTTTGGCTTACAAATACTGATCAAATACTGATGCAAAATACTGACCATGTGATAGAGGCCATTAAAGTAATGATGGAGGCCTTACGGATGCTCAAATTACAGGATCCGCTTTTTTTAGGCTTTTTTTTTGTCTTTAATTTAATCTTCTGACAGATCATAAGAAGGGAAAAATAAACAGTGATGTGAACACTTGCCTTACTGCTACTGCTGCTGCTGCCACCATCCCCACATTGTCATGGGGCCACTATTGTCACTGTTTCTGCCACTGCTGCTGCTGCCACCCTCCCCACTCTGAATCTTAGTGCACTGCACAGTTAAATCCACGGAGACAAATTAGACCTGACAATAACATTGACCTGTAATACTGACCCACAGTAAATCTACAGCTAACAGAAGGGATTAGCTATACAGTTTGGTGCATTGCAATACTGATGTAAACTTTGATACACACCTCCTGCAGTCTCCCTGCAGTTTAAATTCCAAGCCTTCACACTACAATGGGGCCACCAAGTGGGAAGAATATGATTAGGCTGATTGGGCTGGGTATACCAGATTTTATAGCAATTCATAACACATTTATTCAGATTGAAACCAGTTTCTTGCCGAAAGTCGGCAAAGGTGCCAAATTGAATTTTTTAAAACTTAGCTCATCTCTACTAGTAACCCTGTATATTGTGTTTAACAACTAAGATATCTGTCCGTAATCAAGATTAATGTGCCTCACATGGAATTGTCACCATGGACACTGACATGCACATTCATTGCACAATGACAAAAAAAACATGTAATTATTTATGGTACCACAGAGGTAATTTTTTACAGTTGGACTATATGCACATACATACATGTGATATTCAAAGCAGAAGTTTATCATATTCTATCTATAGGACTCAAAAAAGGACCCAAAAGTCACCAACTTGCCTGTCTTGGCTTCAGTGATGTGCTCTGGAGTTGTGGTGTGGCCATGCAAGGTGTGGCCGCATGGCATATGGGCTGTATAGTTAGCGCCCAGATAGCCAGGTGTTTCTTTGATGTTTTATTATGCTTCATGTGCTGTGGCTTAATACAAGTGACAGTTTACCTTGAATGCCCAGTGCACGGACCCACATCAATATATATTAGTTGGTCAACTTGCCGCTCAGTGACTACTGTCATTTTCTATTTGTTACTATGAAACATCTTTTATTCCCAGGACATATATCGTTTCCTAAAGCATAAATATGGGTTTTATGTGTGGCTTAAATTAGGCATTTTAGATAAATAGTGTCATTGTGCAATTTCTGAAACTGTATTTTGTGAGGATCCATACATGAAGAACTGCTTCTGTGTAAAAGCTAAGCGACAGTTTTCACATAGAAATTACAATTTGTAAGGAACATTTATAAGTAAGATACCACAGTTGTGGCTATTAGCAATTTGTATAACTCAAATATGACTTATTTCTGAAGATCCTTTTAAAACTGATTGCAGATGTACAGAGAATAGGAACATTTTGATGAAAGATGTGCCCAGCTTTCCATGTCTGGGCAAAGTAAGTCAGGCAGGAAAACTTTAAGGCTGCTGCCTTTTCATTTCCCTGCATAATGTAAAAATAATGAGAATTGCATAAAAATCTGTGTGCATTAGCATTTAAATATTAGCTGTAGCATAAGATATGCATGATGTTCTCTTATTATATCAGTTACTATAGAAAAGCCTGCATGCCTACATTTATATATTTTTGGCTTAGTACCTGCAAAGAGAAAAAGCATGCCCACTTAAAATAGATATAAGATGATAGAGATAGATAAATAGATAGATAGATACATACATACATACATACATACATACAGGCATACAGGAGGGTGTTACTAAGGTCTCAAAATATCCAGAGCTTAAGCCCCAGTGCATATGCATCCCCCCCCCCCCCCACAAGCTGTACCACTAAAGACATTTTACTTGCTGCTTAGCAGCTTAGCACTATCAAATATATTGGACTACACAGCACCACATACATCTCACATCCAGTGCCTCACAAGTGACCTCTTCTCTGATGCAGATGTTCTTTCATCATCTTCTCCAGTCGTCCTGGACAACTTCTTTCAGCCACTTCTCGACACACAAACATCTTAGATTCCTCACTTTTCTATCATTCTTTCCCAACCTTGAGTCCCACAAGTGTTATGGTGCTAAAACCGTGCCAGCCGTGCTCAACGATGTCTCCAAATACTAGACTGTATTACAGTACTATACAGATAGTCCCCCAATAGTAATAGTGCTCCTCAAAGTCCCACCAATAATAATTTCCTCCTAGAGTGCCCTCATTAGTAACAGAGCCCCCTACAGTGCCCTCAACAGTGATAATGCTCCCCAAGAATGCCTCCATTAGTAGAAGAATAAGAATTGTGTTCCCCGTGCTAATAAGACCCCCTATAGCCCCCTTAGTAGAAATAAGACCACCTATAAGGCACTCCTATAGGGTCTCTAGTAGTAATAATGACCCATATAATGTCCCCTGTAGTTATAATACCCCCTACAGTGCCTCCAGTACTTATAATGCTCCCTGTAGTAATCCCAGTAATTATGCCCCTCTGTGGTACCCCCAGTATTTATATTGCCCCCTACTGTTATCATGCTCACACTGAAGTGCACCCAGTATTTATAATGCCCCCCTGCTGTGCCCCTGTTGTTATAATCCACCCTGTAGTGCTCTCAGAATTTATAATGCCTCAGTCCCTCCAATATATAGGCCCATGTAAATCAAACCATTTACCTCCCTCCCTCCCTCCACCATACAGTTCCATGTAAATAACATCACACTGTCTCTCCTGCCCCCTCCAACATACAATCTTATGTAAATAACATCAAGTAATGGTCTATGGAGTACGGGCAGGAGCAGCAATATACGCTCTTGCCCATACCAGGCAGTTAAAAATGGGCAGTTAAAAACTATGCAGTTAAAAACTGGCAGTTAAAAACTAGGCAGTTAAAAACGGGCAGTTAAAAACTAGGCAGTTAAAAACGGTTAAAAATGAGCAGTTAAAAACTAGGCAGTTAAAAACGGGCACACTGTCAGTTTTTAACAGCTGATAAAAATAGATGAATTTAATTGGCTTATCCCAACCCCGGGAACACCAAATATCCCGGGAACAAATGCGCACAGGCATCTGCAGCTGCTCAATGAGCCTCTGAAGCTCAGAACACTACAGCTGAAGCCACACTGCACAGGCGCCAAAAAACAAGAGGACAGCGCAAGTGCAGGATATTTGGTGCATTGCGCCTAAAGAAAGAAGAAACTGCTGTCCATCAAGGGTGTAGGAGGTGGGAAGAGAACACGGCAAGCTTGACGAAGTGTGAAGACTGTTACTCCCTTGACTTCAAGCTGCTCATACACAACGTGGGGAAAATAGAGCTGTTTTTCTGAAAATTTGGCCATCAGATACCACAACAAAAGTATTGCAGCACTGCAGACAAGATAACTTAAGCTTTAAAGAGTAACTAAACCTTTATATAAACGTTTAATATGTGCTCCCTATTGTCCTAATAAAACTAACTCTAATATACTTTATTAATGAACTTTCTATTTTTACTACTCTTTTTCCTAACTAAAGTGCACCATTCACTGTGTGCTTAAAACTCTGTTGTCTGTGTTGAGCTGTGAGCGGAGTACGGAGTACATTTTCTCAATGGGCATCAGCAGCACCGTGAATACTGGCAGGAGCAGCAATGTGCTCCCTGGATTATTACTAACTCTTGGCATAGCACATGGGTACCCTTTACCCATGTACTATGCCAGGATTAACTGAGCGGGGCGGGCTCCTGCTTAGAGATGGCCCGAACTATTCGCCGGCGAACAGTTCCCGGCGAACATAGCTTGTTCGCGTTCGCCTCTGCCGGGCGAACATATGCGATGTTCGGTCCGCCCCCTATACATCATCATTGAGCAAACTTTGACCCTGTACCTCACAGTCAGCAGACACATTCCAGCCAATCAGCAGCATACCCTCCCTCCCAGACCCTCCCACCTCCTGCACAGCATCCATTTTAGATTCATTTGGAATTTGCAGTCTTAGTGAGAGGAGGGAGAGTGTAGTTGCTGCTGATTTAATAGGGAAATTGATAGCTAGGCTAGTGAATTCAGTGTCCACTCCAGTCCTGAAAGACTCATCTGATCTCTGCTGTAAGGACAGCGTCCTGACAGCACCCCAAAAGCCCTTTTAGGGCTGCAACATTAGTCTGCTTTTTTTCCCTTTATATGCATATTGCAGTTGCCTGGCCTGCCTGTGTGTGAGGAGCTGCAGGCCCACAGACTGTAGTGTGCCCACTGCCAGTGCCCACCCCTGTCATCCCATGTGGCACAGGACTTTGCATCAAAAAAGGCATTTAATTTTTACACTTTAATCTAAGTTTAGTTGCCTGCCAGTGTGTGTCAGGCTGACTTCCAGTGACTGTAGTGTGCCCACTGCCAGTGCCCACCACTCATACCGGCTGGCACAGGACTTTGCATAAAAAAGGCATTTAATTTTTACACTTTAGTGTAATTTCAGCTGCTTGCCTGCTGCTAGTGTGTGTCAGGCCGACTTCCACTGACTGTAGTGTGCCCACTGCCAGTGCCCACCCCTGTCATCCCATGTGGCACAGGACTTTGCATCAAAAAAGGCATTTAATTTTTACACTTTAATCTAAGGTTAGTTGCCTGCCAGTGTGTGTCAGGCTGACTTCCAGTGACTGTAGTGTGCCCACTGCCAGTGCCTACCACTCATACCGGCTGGCAGAGGACTTTGCATCAAAATAGGCATTTAATTTTTATACTTTAGTGTAATTTCAGCTGCTTGCCTGCTGCTAGTGTGTGTCAGGCCGACTTCCACTGACTGTAGTGTGCCCACTGCCAGTGCCCACCCCTGTCATCCCATGTGGCACAGGACTTTGCATCAAAAAAAGGCATTTCATTTTTAAACTTTAATCTAAGTTTAGTTGCCTGCCAGTGTGTGTCAGGCTGACTTCCAGTGACTGTAGTGTGCCCACTGCCAGTGCCCACTACTCATACCGGCTGGCACAGGACTTTGCATAAAAAAAGGCATTTAATTTTTACACATTAGTCTAATTTCAGTTGCTTGCCTGCTGCCAGTGCGTGTCAGGCCCACTTCCACTGACTGTAGTGTGCCCACTGCCAGTGCCAACCACTGATACCGGGTGGCACAGTAGCTTGCCGATAAATAAGGCATTTCATTTTTACACATTAGTCTAATTTCAGTTGCTTGCCTGCTGCCAGTGCGTGTCAGGCCCACTTCCACTGACTGTAGTGTGCCCACTGCCAGTGCCAACCACTGATACCGGGTGGCACAGTAGGTTGCCTATAAATAAGGCATTTCATTTTTACACATTAGTCTAATTTCAGTTGCTTGCCTCCTGCTAGTGTGTGTCAGGCCCACCTCCACAGACTGTAGTGTGCCCACTGCCAGTGCCAACCACTGATACCGGGTGGCACAGTAGCTTGACGATAAATAAGGCATTTAATTTTTTCACATTAGTCTAATTTCAGTTGCTTGCCTGCTGCCAGTGTGTGTCAGGCCCACTTCCACAGACTGTAGTGTGCCCACTGCCAGTGCCCACCACTGATACAGGGTGGCACAGTACCACTTATCGAAAAAAAATTGACAGGCAGAGGCAGGCCACCCCGCAGGGGCCGTCGTGGTCGTGGTGCTGTGATTTCCACTGTCCCTGGAATAATGCCTAGTGTTCAGAGGCCACGTACCCTGAACCCGAAAAATTCTGAGGACGTAGTTGACTGGCTTAGACAGGACACCCAATCTTCAACAGCTTCCGCTAAGAACCTTGACGCACCATCTTCCTCCAGCTCAGCTTTGGTCACCTGCTCTCAAGTTACCACGCACCCGCCCGCCGCTGATAGGAATAGTACTAGTTAAGACACCACTCATATAGGGTGTCACAGCACATTGCTCTGTGCACGCGCAGTGCCCCAATTTGGGAGTATGAGGACCGACCAAGCTACTTTTTCCATCTCCCTGTTCCTGAAATCAATTCAGTTTGGTGTATGAGAGTTTGGTCTGTCATTGTGAAGGCAGTCGAAGGTACCAGGCCTAAATTTTTTTTCACAAAAGGCAATTCCTGATATGGGACGTAACAGGGATTAAACTGATGAGAATAGTACTACAGAAAATACCACTCATATCGGACAGTAAATTGCACGGCGCAGACGCAGTGACCGTGGATTAAAACAGAGTGGAGGGAGCCAGCGTTTTTTTAACCATCTCCCCGTTCGAAAAATCTATTCAATAAATGGCCCCCAGATTGGGGACGTTAGAGGGATTAAACTGATGAGAATAGTACTACAGAAAATACCACTCATATCGGGTGTGAGAGTAAATTGCACGGCGCAGAAGCAGTGACCGTGGAATAAAACAAAGGGGAGGGAGCCAGCGTTTTTTTAACCATCTCCCCGTTCGAAAAATCAATTCAATTGACCTTTCGGGGACCCTTGGTGTTGTACGTGGCTGGGTGGAGGAAGAAACCTTCAATGACATCACCAGGACGTGGCTAGCTTGGTATCCAACCTTGTGCAAATGGGGAGTTTGCGGTTGTGCAAATGGACTGTTTGCGGTGCATTAAAAGAGGAGTTTGGTATGTCAATGTCAGTGAATCGGGCGTAACCCTTACACTACCTGATCGATACAACATCATACCTGATCATATACACACACTGGATGTTTTAAAGCACGTTATTCCAAACAATTTAGGAATGTTACGTGATTTATGCCCTTTATGGATTAAAACCCGACTCTGCGTCCACTACGTAATTTTCCATGGGAGTTTTGCCATGGATCCCCCTCCGGCATGCCACAGTCCAGGTGTTAGTCCCCTTGAAACAACTTTTCCATCACAATTGTGGCTAGAAAGAGTCCCTTTGGTTTTTAAAATTCGCCTGTCTATTGAAGTCTATGGCGGTTCGCCCGGTTCGCCTGTTCGCGAACATTTGCGGAAGTTTGCGTTCGCTGTTCGCGAACTGAAAATTTTATGTTCGCGACATCACTACTCCTGCTTCTGCCTACTTTGCTAAGCTGAGAGAGCTGCATCAGATCTCCTAGCTTAGCGGAGCGGGCAGAAGAAGGAGGCCGCTCCGCTCAGCTAATCCTGTGCTATGCCAAGAGTTAGTAATGGTCCATGGAGTACGGGCAGGAGCAGCAATATGCGCTCTTGCCCATACTCACAGCGCTGCTGCTGCCCATTGAGAAAATGTACTCCGTACTCTGTACACTGCTGAGCTGTCAGCAGTGTACAGAGAGTAGAGTTTTGTACACCTTTGTACAGTGAATGGTGGACTTTAGGTGGGAAAAAGAGTTGTAAAAATTCATTAATACAGTATATTAGACTTTGTTTTATTACGGCATTAGGCAAATTAAAAGTTTAGATAAAGGTTTAGTTACTCTTTAAGTTACTGCATGGAGATGTAAGGTTCCCTTTAATTTATCAGTATTGTTTGATCACTGTAGATAATCGTTAATCAATATTTGGGGGGCTTCTTATATAGGTCCCTGTTATTTTTATGCCATATTTGATCTACCAAAGGGGTGTATAGGTATGTACATTAACAATGCAAATATATATATGGATGATTCCTGAAATATTTGTAGCAATTCAGAATTCGCCGATTCGTCGTCTTGAACTTTTGATATAGGACATGTTCTCACCTATCACACTTGTTAGCCGTCTATGCAGTGTCGGACTGGGGTACCTAGGGCCCACCAGTAAAATTTATTTTGGGGGCCCACCGTACAGATACATTCAAATATAATAAATAATTTAACACATTTTTTATATAAACATCGGCTGGTTGAGGTGCTGTACATTGAATATATGTATGTAGTGCAGTAAATCTAATGTGTTATGTGCCACTTGTGCAGGGGGTGGGAGACTAGGGGCCCACCTTCCTTAGGGGCCCACAGGGGGATTCCCCTGTACCCCTGTGGGCCAGTCCGAGCCTGTGTCTATGCCTTTGTCAATTTGTGGCACCCTGACACATAAACTGAGGAATGAATGATGGTTTAATATAGTCATACAGAATGCATTAAATGGATCAGTTTGTGCTGAAATGAGTTATTAAAGTAACCTTGGCTAAATGTATTAAGAAGAAGAGTTAATGTAATTTACAGACACATTCACTTTCCAAGTGATCAGCAGACATTTAACAAGGATACTCTAGTACCACATGCCCCAAAGGAGAGAAAAAAGAGAGATTAATGTAAAGCATCCCTATTAAATGGAATATGTACCCTGATGTACATACGCTGCAAAATATCCCATCTACCAGAACTAGTCTTATATGTATTAACCCCTTAAGCACTGAGCTATTTTTCGCCTTAAAGGGGTTCTGCACTTTGTTTAAACTGATGATCTATCCTCTGGATAGATCAACAGCATCTGATCGGTGTGAGTCCGACACCCGGGACCCTGCCGATCAGCTGTTTGAGAAGGAAGCAGCGCTCCTGGAGCACCGCGGCCTTCTCTCTGTTTACCGCAGGCCCAGTGATGTCACGAATAGTATCAACTGGTCTGGGCAGGGCTAAAATCTGTTCACTTGAATGAAGTTTAGCCCCGCCCAGGCCAGTTGATCCAGTGACGCCACGACTTGTATCAACTGGCCTGGGCGGGGCTAAACTTCATTCAAGTGAACAGAAGAGAACTGATTAGCTGGCCGGAACACGTGATACCAGTTTATATAGGAGCCGATGTCCCGCGCTGAGATCATTCAGCGTCAAGGAGAGGAAATTCACAGATTTAACTAAAAAAAAACAATTGAAAGACCAAACAGTCCTCTTAAGGATTACAGTGTGTGTTTGACAGCAGTGCAGCACAATTTTATTTTTATTTTGTTACCAGGGGTTAAATTCAGCAGTATCAGGGACAGGCGTCTTCAGGAAGGGACAGATAGTGCAGTGCTGAAAGATCACTTTTTTAAGTACCCAAAAGCTTTTAAAAGACTGAAAGATTTGCTATTTGTGAGATCTACAGCACACCATCAGAAAGGAGTGTGTTTAGCAGACATTATAAAAAGGGGCTTATTCACTAGAGTGTGTCTGCAAGTGAGATCTGCAGTACACCATCAGAAAGCAGTGTTTTTAGCAGACATTATAAAAAGAGGCTTATTCACTAGAGCGTGCCTGCTAGTGAGATATACACCGCGCCATCAGAGAAATTTATTTTCTTCGGAAATTAACCTAATTTGTGCCACATCTGTGTGTACGTTCAATCCACAACCGTTATATTCATTACTCCAGCAGAGAATTATTTATATTTTGGGCAAATTTAACTAGTTTTTGGCACATCTGTGTGTGCGTTTAGGCCGCAAACGTATATACAGTATTCCATCATAGAATACATTTTATTTGGGACAAATTTAACTAGTTTTAGGCACATCTGTGTGTGCGTTTAGGCTGCAACCATATATACAATATTCCAGCAGAGAATTATTGGTATTTGGGACACATTTTACTGTTTTGTGCTAAATATACTGTCCATATAGTATGGATTTCTGTGACAAATACTCTACCACATTTGAAAACAGTGTCTGTTGTGCCAATCTAAATAATCTGTGCATAATCTAGTGTTCCTATTCTGTTCATTACTGGGGCATATACTGACTGAAATTTAAAATCTGTGTGTCCTGCGACAATCGAAATAATCTGGTGTCCATAGTGCGTGGCTCTCTGTTTCAAATACAGTACCACATGTGAAAACAGTGTATTATGGGGAAAAGTAAAATATTTCTGCCACAACTATTGTGTGTGCATTTCATACATATCACTAACATATACTGTACTTCATCCGCAGACGGTTTATGGTAATCTGTGACATTATCAGAGCTACATCCCCTGTGTAAAGTGTGCGCATCTAAAATATTTGTTTTAATTTATTGGCGTGTACACATACATATCTTCACATAGTAGAGGAATAAATAGGCAGCACTCACCACGGCTTTTCTTTCTTTGTCCTTTATTGTATCAAAATACATGTAAAACAAGCGGCTTGGTAGCAGTGTTAGCCTGATTCACCCACAGCGGCGACGGCCGTTTCACGCAAACTGTCTGCGCTTCTTCTGGCCACTACGTCAGCACGTTGCACCGTGCTGACCTCTTATACCCAATACCTGGTTGCCTAGGGAATTCCCAAACAACCATAAGCATAGGTAATATTCTTAAAAAGACAGTGTATAAGCAAAGAATATAACCTCTATGAAAAAACACTAAGATCATTACGATCATTCAAACCTAGCTGACCGAGCGCTCCTGTGCGCATTATCCATTTGGCTTCTTGTTGCAGGAGGTGCCGATGTCTATCCCCACTGTGAGGTGGGGGAGGGACAACTTCAATACCTGCAAAACAAAGCATGTCAATTCTACCTCCATGTTCTTCCCTTACATGTTCAATTAAACGCCGACAACCCTTTCCTGTCGTACAGAGTTAAGGTGTTCTCTTACCCTCTCGAATAGGCACCTGATGGTTTTGCCTATGTAAAAGCAGCCACAACCACATGTTATCACATACACCACATATGTTGTTTTGCAGTTGATGAAGCTTTTTACTTTCTCATATACGGACCCAATTCTTACAACTTTATCCTGAGAATTGTATTTACAAAATGAGCAATTGCCGCATTTGTAATTACCTTTTGGTAGTTTTCCCTGTAACCAGTTTCTTTTTTTCTCAATCGCAAATTTACTCCTAACAATCTTGTCTTTTATTGTATGACTCCTTCTGAACGTGATCAATGGTTTTTCCTCAACTAATCCTTTTAATCCTGTATCTTCCCTTCAGATATCCCAATGTTTAAAAATTGCTGTTTTTATTAAATCGGTTATAGGGCTGTACTTGAATGAAAACACACACCGCTTGTTGCCTCTCTGTCCTTTGTGTCCTAGCGCTTCTCTACTATTCTTTCTTTTTCCCCCTCCTCCTAATAGTAACTCTTCTTGTGAAAACTTTGCTGCTTCTTTTAATGTTTCATCTAATAACTTCTCCGGATACCACCTTTGCAAAAGTTGATTTTTTAGCTCTAAAGCCTGTCTTCTATACCCCTCATTTTCGCTGTTGATATGCCTCAACCTTATGAACTGCCCATACAGCACTGACCTTTTAACTGCATATGGATGGAAACTGTCGTGGTGCAGCAGGGAGTTGGTCGCCATGGGCTTACGATAGCCCTCCGTGATCAAAACATCCCCACGCACCACGAGAGTGACATCCAGAAACTCTATGCGCATGCCACCAAAAGGCATGGTAAATTTCATTGCCATACCATTGGTATAATTTAAATACTGCACAAATTCCTCACACAGAGCCTTGGTTCCCGACCAGATGATAAAAACATCATCCACAAACCCGAGGAATGTTTTAATGTATATCAGATATGGATTTTTGGCATTGAACACACACTTATCTTCAAGTCGTGCTAAATACATATTGGCAAAGGTACAAGATACCGGAGTCCCCATGGCTGTACCTACTTTCTGCTTATACCAATCTATTCCGAACCTGAAAACATTATTCTCCAAAATAAACAATTATTAAACTGGTTACAGGGAAAAATTCCAAAAGATAATTACAAATGCGGCAATTGCTCATTTGTAAATACAATTCTCAGGATAAAGTTGTATGAATTGGGTCCGTATATGAGAAAGTAAAAAGCTTCATCAAGTGCAAAACAACATATGTGGTGTATGTGATAACATGTGGTTGTGGCTGCTTTTACATAGGCAAAACCATCAGGTGCCTATTCGAGAGGATAAGAGAACACCTTAACTCTGTACGATCAGGAAAGGGTTGTCGTTGTTTAATTGAACATGTAAGGGAAGAACATGGAGGTAAAATTGACATGCTTTGTTTTGCAGGGATTGAAGTTGTCCCTCCCCCACCTCACGGTGGGGATAGACATCGGCACCTCCTGCAACAAGAAGCCAAATGGATAATGCGCACAGGAGCGCTCGGTCAGCTAGGTTTGAATGATCGTAATGATCTTAGTGTTTTTTCATAGAGGTTATAGTCTTTGCTTATACACTGTCTTTTTAGGAATATTACCTATGCTTATGGTTGTTTGGGCATTCCCTAGGCATCCAGGTATTGGGTATAAGAGGTCAGCACGGTGCAACGTGCTGACGTAGTGGCCAGAAGAAGCGCAGAGAGTTTGCACGAAACGGCCGTCACCGCTGTGGGTGAATCAGGCTAACACTGCTACCAAGCCGCTTGTTTTACATGTATTTTGATACAATAACGGACAAAGAAAGAAAAGCCGTGGTGAGTGCTGCCTATTTATTCATCTACTATGTGAAGATTTGCTCAATGTTATAGCTCCATAGGAATGTGCACCACATATAACGGCAGAAGGGGGAGCCGAAGAAGCCGGGACTGAAAGTAATTGCATTTGAGTCTTTGACAGTTGCCACCGGTTACTATTTGCTAAAACTGTGTACACATACATATCCTACGATACTGTATGTGTGATATACTTTTAAGCATATATAACATTTAATATTAAGAAGGCGGACAGTACGGGATGTGGAAGTGTCCGTGATGCTGATGGTTCACGCAGAGGCTGTGGCCCAGGGCGCAATGAAACAGAGTAAAATAATGAAGCTGAAGGCCTCCAGGTGCCCTAACCCTCTAAAACTGTGAAGGCGATGGCGAACCTTTTAGAGACTGATTGCCCAAACTGCAACCACAGACACTTATTTATCACAAAGTGCCCACACGATCATTTACCCTGAATACTACAGTCCAATAAAGTATATCTCCCACATTCCTTATTATTTAGCTATAATAGATTGGCTACATTCAATGTGCTGCCTGTGTCCGACGCTGATGAATGGCAGGAAAAGTGTTAGGTATATTGGTGCACCATAGACCCTTTCAAGGTTAAGGGTGCCCAGAGAGAGGGCTCTGGGTGTCGCCTCTGGCACCTATGCAAGAGTTTTGATGACCCTATAAAACATTATGAGCGAGGGCAGCCTAATAAGCATGTTGATATGATGGAGGAGGAGGAGAAGAAGAAGGAGGAGAAGGACGAGAAAAGTAAGATTGAACCATATAACCTTTTTGGTGGTAGCAGAGGTGTATGTGAATACAGTGTATTCAGTACATTACAAACAACACATTTAACCACTTTAGGACCGCCACACGCAGATACACATGATCTCGGCGGTCCTTCTGTTCCTCCTTGACGCACGGGCGCGTCTTCTCGCGGTAAGATCGGAAGTTATACTGCAGCCTGCCAGTGATGATCAATCGCTGGCAGGCTGTAGATGTGAAATACATTGCATCAAAGCGGTATATCAGACGCTGTTTTGTTAACAGCGTCTGATATACCTGCTACCTGGTCCTCTGGTGGTCCCATTTGCTGGGATCGACCACCAGAGGACCAGGTAGCTATGTAAAGTAGCACCAAGCACCACACTACACCTCCCCCGGTCACTTATTAACCCCTTATTAACCCCTGATCACCCCATATAGACTCCCTGATCACCCCCCTGTCATTGATCACCCCCCTGTATGGCTCCATTCAGACGTCCATGTGTTTTGCGGATCCACGGATCCGTAAAACACGGACACCGGCAATGTGCTTTCCGCATTTTGCAGATCCGCACATTGCCAGAACTATATAGAAAATGCCTTTTCTTGTCCGCAATTGCGGACAAGAATAGGACATGTTCTATATTTTTGCGGAACGGAAGTGCAGACCCGGAAGTGCGGATCCGCAATTCCGGTTCCAAGCGGGACAAAGTCTGTCCCCATAGAAATGAATGGGTCCGCAATTCCGTTCCGCAAACAGAATTGCGGACGTGAAAATGGGGCATAAGGGTCCCTTATCACCGCCAGTTAGTTAGCTACTTGTTAGGTAGTTGGCGCCCAGCCCACCGCACCGCAGTCACTGATTTTGGCAGAGATTTTTTCATCCACATTGATCGATGCGAATGAAGAAATCTGTGCCGTTCTTTTTTTTTTTCAGCCCAGAGGCTGAACGAAAAAAAAAAATCTCATTACCTGTATGCTCAATATAAGGAGAATCGCAGAAACTCCTAATACTGGCCATACGTGTAATGATTGCGGAGACCCTCAAATCCCAGGGCAGTATAAACACCTCACATGTGACCACATTTTAGAAAGAAGACACCCCGAGGTATTCCGTGATGGGTATGGTGAGTTCATGTAAAATTTTATTTTTTGTCACAAGTTAGTGGAATATGAGACTTTGTAAGAAAAAAAAAAAATATATATATATATATATATATATATATATATATATATATATATATAAATTTCCGCTAACTTGTGCCAAAATATTATTTTTTGTGTGAACTTGCCATGCCCCTCACGGAATACCTTGGGGTGTCTTCTTTCCAAAATGGGGTCATATGTGGGGTATTTATACTGCCCTGGCATTTTAGGGGCCCTAACGCGTGAAGAGTCCAAATGAGTAGAAATGCCCTGTGAAATCCTAAAGGTACTCATGGGAATTAGGGCCCCTTTACGCATCTTGGCTGCAAAAAAAATGGCACACATGTGGTATTGCTGTACTCATTAGAAGTTGGGCAATGTGTTTGGGGTGTATTTTTACATATACCCATGCTGGGTGAGAGAAATATTTCTGTAAATGACAACTTTTTAATTTTCTTTTTACAAAGTTGACAATTTACAGAGATATTTCTCTCAACCAGCATGGGTATATGTAACAATACACCCCACAACACATTGCCCTACTTCTCCTGAGTACGGCGATACCACATGAGTGACACTTTTTTGCAGCCTGGGTGCGCAAAGGGGCCCAAATTCCAACTAGTACCTTTAGGCTTTACAGGGCTGCTCACAATTTAGCCCCACCCAAAATGCCAGAACAGTAAACACATCCCACAAATGACCCCATTTCGGAAAGTAGACACCCCAAGGTATTCACTGAGGGGCATAGTGAGTCCGTGGTAGATTTTTTTAATTTTTTGCCAGAAGTTAGCAGAAATGGAAACTTTATTATTATTTTTTCCTCAGAAAGTGTCATTTTCCTCTAACTTGTGAAAAAAAATGAAATGATACATGAACTCACCATGCCCCTCCGCGAATACTTTGGGGTGTCTGCTTTCTAAAATGGTGTAATTTGGGGGGTATTTATACTATCCTGACATTCTAGCACCTGAAGAAACATGACAGGTGCTGAGAAAGTCAGAGCTGCTTCAAAATGCAGAAATTCACTTTTTTGCACCATAGTTTGTAAATGCTATAACTTTTACCCAAACCAATAAATATACACTTATTGGATTTTTTTTATCAAAGACATGTAGAACAATAAATTTATAGAAAAATTTATATAGAAATGTAGTTTTTAAAAAAAAATTTACAACAGAAAGTTGTCATATTTGATTAATAGCAAAAAAAGTAAAAATTTCAGCAGCAATGAAATACCACCAAATGAAAGCTCTATTAGTGAGAAGAAAAGGAGGTAAAATTCATTTGGGTGGTAAGTTGCATGACCGAGCGATAAACGGTGAAAGTAGTGTAGTGCAGAATTGTAAAAAGTGGCCTGGTCATTAAGGGTGTTTAAGCTAGGGGGGCTGAGGTGGTTAAAGTGTTCAGATGCTTTCATCTGATGGAGTAGAGAAGTCAAAGGCAATCCAGGCCCAGTTAATTTTTAAAATAGTCAACCTGTTGGCATTTTCAGTTGACAGGCGCATGCGCTTATCTGTTATTATAGCCCCAGCAGCACTAAATACCCGCTGTGACAAAACGCTGGCGGCAGGGCAGGACAGCACCTCTGAGGCGTAAAGAAGATAAACTGAGGGTGGTCTGGCTATCACCTGTGTACTGGGTTTTTAATTTTTTTTGTTATGGTTTGAGTTAGAGTTTATGATTAGTCTGTAAGATATGTTATTATTGTTATTTATTTTGTTATTTAGGAGTTATTCAATAGGCCATGTCATTGTTTTACCACCACTGTTGCATGTTATGTTTATATTTTATAGTTATGTGTAAGTTTTGGATGAGGTTTTAGTGAATACAGTGTACAGGCCAGCCCCTCAAAGGCATAGAGTGCAAGTTTTTGCCACATGTCTAGTTTGGACACCCAATTGTTGTAAGGCACAGAGGGATCACTGAGGACGCTAACACGGTCTGCTATGTACTACTTCACCATCTTCCAAAATATTTCCCTCCTTGTGACACTAGGTCGCGCATCAGGGTGAGGGTGCTGGCAGGGTGTCATGAAACTGTCCCAAGCCTTGTAGAGTGTTGTCCTGCCTCTGTTGGAACTGCGGTATGTCCCCCTCATCTCACCTCCTGGGTTGCCCAAGGAACTACGTACTCTGCCTCCAGTGTTGTCATATGGAAATTTTCTAAGCAATTTTTAAACAAGGACATTCTGTTATTGCATCGTTTTGCTCGTCCTCTTGACCACAGGAATGAGAGCTGAGAATTTCTCTTTGTAGGAGGGGTCGATAAGGGTGAACAACCAGTAATCCGTGTTGTCTAACATGCCTGTAAAGCACGGGTCACGGGAAAGGCAGCCTAACATGAAGTCAGACATGTGTGCCAGATTCCCAATAGACAAGACTTCGCTGTCATCATCAGGATGACTCTCATTCTCCTTATCCTCTTCAACCTCTTCTGCCCATCTATGCAGAACAGATGGAATAAACCTGCTATTGTTACGACTTTCTGTAGCGTATGCAACTGTCTCTTGCTCCTCCTGCTCCTCATCATCCAATTCACACTAAGAAGCCGAACTGATGGTGTTCTGGCTATCATCCTGTATAATGTCTTCCCCCTAGTTCAACCTCGTCCACATGTTAAGCGTCCGCCTTCATCGTTACCAGCCAGCGTTTTACTAGACACAGAAGTCGTATGGTTAGGCTGATAATAGCGGCATCGCCACTCATCATCTTTGTTTATCCCTCAAAGTTGCGTAAAACCTCAGAGGTCAGACATACAAGAGTATGTTGCAGCTGGTATTCCACTACTGCCCTCTGCTGCTCACAAAGCCTGGACAACACATAGAACGTAGAGTTCCAGCGTGTGCTCACCTCGCACAATAGTCTGTTAGCTGGCAAATGCAAGCGCTGCAGCAGCGTTGCAAAACCGACGGCAGCTGTAGATGACGCTTGGAAATGGGCACACACACAACGCACCTTCACCAGTAGCTCAGGCAAAATGGGGTAGGTTGGGAGAAAATTGAGAACATGTGGCCTAGGCATGGTATGGTCGGATCCTGGATATTAAGGTGGACTCCACAGCCATATCGGCATTTGTCCCATGTACAATTTTCCCTTCTTCACTGTGCAGAGGTTGTTTTCTGCCCCTGTGATGGCCCTGATTCGCTGAGGGATGGGCCTGTTTTGTATCAGGGTTTGATTTTTATTGTTACGGTTTGAGTTTGAGTTTCTGACTAGGCTGTAGAATAAAATATGTTATGGTTATTTGGTTATTTATGAGTTCTTAAAACATTCATTCATGCCATTGATTTACCTCCATTGAAAGTCAATAGGGAACGGATCTGTTTTCAAATGCACCATATTGTGTCATTGAAAACGGATCCGTCCCCATTGACTTACATTGTAATTAAAAACGGATCCGTTAGGCTCCGCCTCTTCAGACGGACACCAAAATGCTGCATGCTGCGTTTTGGTGTCCGCCTCCAAAACGGAATAGAGGCGGAGCGGAGCCTAACTGATGCATTCTGAACGGATCCTTATCCATTCAGAATGCATTGGGGCTTAACTGATCCATTTTGGACCGTTTGTGAGAGCCCTGAAACGAATCTCACAAACGGAATCCAAAACACTAGTGTGAAAGTACCCTTAGTGTCTCCACATTCTGAAAGTCATAGTTTTTTTTCTATTTTTTGGATGACTGTCTTATGTAGGGGCTCATTTTTTTCAGTATGAGATGACAGTTTGGTACTCTTTTAGAGTGATTATGACTTTTTGATCGCTTGGAATTACACTTTTTGTGATGTAAGGTGACAAAAATGTCTTTTTTGACACACTTTTTTTAAAATATTTTTTACGGTGTTCATCTGAGGGTTTAGGTCATGTGGTGTTTTTATAGAGCAGGTTGTTACGGAGGCGGCGATACCTAATATGTCTACTTTTCTTTCTTAATTTATGTAAGTTTTACACAATAACAGCATTTTTATAACAAAAAAATTAATGTTTTAGTGTCTCCATATTCTGAAAGCCATAGTTTTTTATTTTATGGCCGATTGTCTTAGGTAGGGTCTCATTTTTTGCGGGATGAGATGACGGTTGGATTGGCACTATTTTGGAATGCATATGACTTTTCGATTGCTTGCTATTACACTTTTTGTGATGTAAGGTGACAAAAAAAAGTCTTTACACCGTTTTTATTTTTTTACAGTGTTCACCTGAGGGGTTCGGTCATGTGAAATTTTCATCCATCCTGCTTCCGCCTCCGACACTGCTCGCCGCGGGAATCCAAGATGGCACCGGCAGCAGATGAATGAAATTGCTCCAGTTCTCGCGAGAACTGGAGCTTCTTCTCCCTGCCTAAGAGCAGAGCGCGCTGATTGGATGCGCTCCGTGCCAGGGACAAGACAGACAAGCCCAGGAGAACTTTTGCAGACCCGCCTAGTTGAGCCGAATGGCTCATTAGCATACATGGAGGTAGATATTGCGGAGGGCACCGCGGACAAACGGGGGCACATATTGAAAAAAGAAGAGCTGAATAAGCACCACGGGGGACAGGCAAGTAAGGGTATATCTTTAGTTTCACATGCATTTTCAGGTGAAAGGTCCTCTAAGCTTTACACAATATTATATTAGTGTCTCTATAGTCTCAGAGCCATATTTTTATTTTTTTTTTCTGGGCGATTGTCTTAGGTAGGGGCTCATTTTTTGAGGTGATGATTAAATTGGTACTATTTTGGGAAGCATACGCCTTTTTGATCGCTTTGTGTTGCACTTTTAGTGATCTAAGGTGACAAAAAAATGTTTTTTAGGACAGTTTTTATTTTATTTTTTTTGACGGTGTTCACCTGAGGGGTTAGGTCATGTAATCATGTAATATTTTTATAGAGCCGGTCATTACGGATGTGGCAATACCTAATATGTCTACTTTTTTTATTTAAGTTTTACACAATAATAGCATTTTTTAAACAAAAAAAAAATCTTGTTTAGTGTCTCCATATTCTGAGAGAAATTTTATTTTTATTTTTTTGGGGCGATTGTCTCAGATAGGGTATGATTTTTTTGCCGGATGAGATGACGGTTTGATTGGCACTATTTTGTGGTGCATATGACTTGCATATGACAAAAAATGGCTTTTGACACCGTTTTCTTTTTTTTTTGAGATTTTCACCTGAGTGGTTAGTTCAGGTGGTATTTTTATAGTGCAGGTTCTTACGGATGCGGCGATACATAATATGTACCTAACTGTAGTTTTTTAATTCTTTGGGCAATTGTCTTAGGTAGTGGCTCATTTTTTGCGTGATGAGGTGATGGTTAGATTGGTACTGATTGCACTTTAACCTCTTAAGGACGAAGGGCGTACATGTACGCCCTTCGTCTGCACTTTAAAGATGGCGCCCGCACGGAGCGGGCGCATGAGCTGCGGGTAAACGCTTGATTCATCAAGCTGACACCCGCAGCTCATGTCCGTGACCGGCAGCGATGCCGATCGCGGACATTTAACCCCTCAGATGCCGTGGTCAATCCTGACCACGGCATCTGATCACGCAAAAACCGAAAGTTTCACTTTCGGTTTGTGCTCGGCTCCCTGATGGCCACAAGGGGAGCCGGAGCATGCATGTAGTAGCCTAGGTCTCTGTGAATGAAACCTAGGTTACTACATAGTATTCCTATGGTGCCTATCACTGTAATAGGCTCCATAGGAAATATGCGATTTTTTCATATATTCCAATGCTATTGCATTGGAATATATGAGAATAGCAATCTGATGATGGAATCTTATAGTTCCCTATGGGAACTATAAGAAAGTGGTAAAAAAGTTTAAAAATAAAAATAAATAAAAAAATATAAAAATTCAAATCACCCCTTTCCCCAAAATGAAAATAAAATAAATAAAAAATAAAAAAATTACACATAATGGGTGTCGCAATGTGCGAAAACGCCCATACTATAATAATATTAAAAAATATTCACCATACGGTAAACATAAAAACTGAAAAAAAGCGTCCAAATGGCTAATTCGCCATTTTTGGACGCTTAATTTCCTAAAAAAAAATGAATAAAAAGTGATCAAAACATCATACGCACCCCATAATGGTATCAATTAAAAGTTCAGATTGCCCCGCAAAAAATGAGCCCCTACACTGCTCCGTACGCATAATTACAAAAAAGTTATAGGGGTCAAAACATGGCGACAAAAAAATAAAAAATAAAAAATTCCCACTGTTAATTTTTTTTCACTATCAAAACGCAAGAAAAACTATACATATTAGGTATTTCCGGATTCGTACTGACCTGAAGAATAAAATTAACCAGTCAGTTTTATCGCAAATCGAACGTTGTAATTCAAAAACCCGTAAAACTGTGGTGAAATTGCTTTTTTTTTGCAATTTCACCCCATTTGGAATTTTTTTCCCGTTTCCCACTACATCACATGCAAAAATAAATGGTAACAACTTGTCCCGCACAAAACAAGCCGTCATATGGCTATGTGAGTGGAAATATAAAAATGTTATGGCTTTTGGAAGGCAGGGAGCGCAAAACAAAAACGCAAATATCCCAAAACCCCCGGTCCTTAAGGGGTTAAGTGATGTAAGGTGACAAAATTGGCTTTTTTTGACACAGTTTTTATTTTTTATTTTTATGTGGTGTTTATCGGACGAGGTGGATCCTGTGATATATTTATAGTGCCAGTCGTTACGGACGTGACAACACATAATATGTGTTTTTTTTTTTTTTTTATTAATTATAAAATAAGGGAAAGGGGCGTTTTTTATTTTTTTAACTAAACTTTATTTTATTTATTGAAAACACTTTTTTTTTTACATTATTTCTGTCCCACTCTTGGACTTCAACTTTTGAGGGTCTGATCCCCTCTGCAATGTATTACAATACATCTGTATTGTAATGCATTGCCTGTTAGTGTATTACCCTGAGTCATACACTAACAGGTTGTCTAAGAGACCCAGCCTGAAGCTGGATCTCCTGGGCACCCGTAGAAGGCAGTTCCCGATGCCGTGCAAGGCATTGGGCAGCCTCTGCATGGCATCGGGCTGCCTTGTGACACATCGGATCCCACGCCACAGCAGAGCAGGGACCCGACGCGCTCCTTGCCGCGCTGCAAACCACCTCTATGACGCGGTCAGTGCTGACCGCGGCATAGAAGAGGTTAATCTGCCGGCATCACTGTAAACAGCAATGCTGGCGGATACAGCAGGGGCCTGGCTACCAGGGACTGCCAGCCCCCTGCAGTGATCGGGCGAGCGCAGCTCCTGCACCTGCCCGATCATCACGCTGTGCATGTACGGCGGAATGCGTTCTGGCACAGCATTCCCCGCCGTACATGCATGGCATTTTGCATTAAGGGGTTAAAATAAGAGGCCCGAAAAGGGCATGGAGGGTCTTACTTTTGAGGATAGTTTTGAGACGAGGTGTCTAAGGGGGGGACATACTGTATTTAACGTATATAAATATATGAATGGTCTGCATAAAAATTATTCTGAAAATCTGTTCCATGTAAAATCCCCTCAAAAAACAACAGCACTGCCTCTGTCTGGAGAAGATAAAGTTCAGTTTCCAAAGGCGTCAAGGCTTCTCTACCATAAAAACGGTAAGGCCTCAAACACAACCGTGTATGTACTGTGGCCGTGAGCAATCCACATTGTTCTCCCTTCCATTACTTGAAATTATTATTCTTGTCAGCAGGTAGTTCTGCATTATAAAACCTGCAAGTTCTTAGGCTTAATGTCAGCACCCCAATAGCTTTCTGCTGCAAACTCTGAGCAATTGCACATTTTTTTCTTCTAAAAACCATTTCAGTGCATTATACACGTTCATTAAACACGTTAGATAGCCTTTAGTTATAGCAAAAGCATTTTACGGTAATAACACCATTTTTATACCTGTGTTATTAAATGCTTTGCATATTACTGAAAGATAAAGTTCAGTTATAGCAAAAGCATTTTATGTCATTTACGCTATTACATTGCAGATTGACATGGAAGATTGACAGCACAAAAAGACCACACAGTCCAGCTAGTCTGCTCTACCCTATTTATCTTAGGGTAGACAGGTGTTTATCCCAGACATGTTTAAATTCACTTACTATGGATTCCCCCACCACATCTGATGGGAGTTTGTTCACACCATGAACAACTCTTCTGGTGTAAAAATATTTCCTGACATTGGTTCTGATGTTCCCCCAACTAAATTAAAATTTTACCCCCTTATACTTGTGTTGTTGTTTTTATAAAAAACACTTACCTCCTGAACTTCATTTATACCTATTATACCCATGTTATTAAATGTATTACATATTATTGCAAGATAATGGATAGTTTTAGCAAAAGCATCTTACGACAATAAGGGTACTTTCTAATGCCTCCTGGATAAAGGCACAATAGACATCGCTCTTGTCAGTATTGTTCAAAATTTGCATGACGGCCTGGACACCCTCATGCTGTGGTATGCGGATGTACAGGCTTTCTACGTCAGGGGACACTAAGCAATAATTATCCTGACACTGAAAATCTTGCAGTGCGGCCAGGAAAGTATTAGTGTCACGTAAATATGTGGGAGCACTTGACAAGAGCGGTCTCAAGAGCCAGTCCAGGTATTTGGACAGAGGCTCAGTCACAGACCCAATCCCCGTCACAATGGGGCGGCCTAGAGGTTGGGTAAGCGACTTATGCACTTTTGGCACAAAATACCAAGAAGGTTTTTTGGGGGAAGGTGGTACCAGCCGGTCCATGATACGGGCAGTAAAAAAGTCCATCTCAATGTACCGCTTCAGTAAGTCACAAAGCTGTTGTTGTATGGCGGGAATAGGATTGTCCCCTAGTTTTGTATATACAGAGGTGTCTCCTAGCTCTCTGTATGTCTTCTGTAAGTAGTAATCTTTAGTAAGCAGGACAATGTTGCCCCCCTTGTCCGCTGGTTTTACCACAACATCCTCCCTATTTTAGAGCCATTTAATGTTTTCAGCCTTAGGATACGTTAGGGCTTTTACATCCTTTAATACTTGTTTATGGAAGATGTCGAGGCTACTTCCAGCAGGCAAGAGGGGACAAAATGTGGACTTAATACCTCCCTCAAAGTGTCCCACATCAGAATGGGGTCAGGGAAAGCACTAAGATCGGTTTCAGCTAGAAACTCTAAACAGGCGATTTCATTTTCATCGTAGGCTTCAGTGAGTTTGAAGCCCAGCGCATTAGTCTTGGCTGGGACTTCACCCTGCTTCTTTGGTCTCTGTTCAGACGGTAAATTACTATACATTTTGTGCAATTGCAATTTGCGAATAGCTTTATACAGATCAACTTCAAATGATGCTGGATTAAAGTTCTCTGCCAAACTGAAACCAAGCCCTTTATTCAGGGCACTGGTGCAGGAAGGTGTGAGTTGAAGTCCAGTCAAGTTAATAACAAGATTATCCTCTTTCACATCATTAAGCATCATTGGCGCTATGACACCTGTTTCCTGTTGCGTGTCGATTTTCTGGGTTTTCTTTCTCCACTTTTCTCCCCCTTCTTGTGCGGCATCTAAAGGGGGTGTACATTGCATGTTGCTTTTTGTTTGTGTCGTCAGACACGCTGGAATCACTATCAGTTGTCCAATAATCTCTTTTGGTTCGATTTGGGGACGCCTTTTTCTTTGTTTTCTTTTATTCCAATCGAACACCTTTCCGCTGTCATAATCATATTTGTGGTCGGATCGGCTATCAGAAAGGTGTACCTAACCTATCTAACCCTATCTACAACAAGCAGTAGAATTGTGCCATAACTGCTGCGGTAGGGCAGCCTAAAGGGGGCGACCCTAATATGAAGTGACTGTAAGATGGTGTGGGTGGGTGGGTGAAATCAGCTGAATCGGCGTCAGCCTGGGCCCACAGGTGCCTATAAATAGCCTAGTAACCAGCCAGCCTGGGCCCACAGGTGTATATAACTAGCCTTGTAATCAGCCTCCCCTCCCACAAATACAGCAAAGGTAGTTGCTTAATACTTGTGGTCGGATCGGCTATCAGAAAGGTGTACCTAACCTATCTAACCCTATCTACAACAAGCAGTAGAATTGTGCCATAACTGCTGCGGTAGGGCAGCCTAAAGGGGCCAAAAAGAGCAGACCTTCAGAGAAAAACATATACATACCATTACAACACCCACTTTGAAAGCAAAGACGCTACACGATAAAGGTGCGGAATATACCGTACATATCACAGAGACTTCTACGTACCTTACCTCTTTGTCACGTGCGCCGGCACGTTGTTCTTGGAGGTAGCTAATGTTGATGCTTTTGAAAGAGTGGTTGGTAATCAGAAACGATTTACTCCTGTGTTGATCAACATATGAACATATTTCGAGACGGTCTGAATCCTGAGAGCTGCACTTCAGAGACTGAAACAACAATGGTGAATCTGATGGAAGGGCCTAATTGAAGTCCAACCATTCGCCAAGGGCCCTGCTCGGACACCAACTGTTAATGGTAGCAAAATACTTCCCCTATACTTATTCCCCAGGCCACCGCTTTAATTATTATTATTTTTTATAAAGAACCCAAAAAGTTAGAAGATGGCGTATGCCCTCTAACTCTAGTAATAGATTAAGTGAAATGTGTAGACTCACCAGGCCGGGGGAACCATAAGCACAAATCAATGGCTGTTGCAATTAACGAGCTGATGTTGCCTGTAATGAGGACTGAAAACGTACCCACCATACTAGCAGTTGTAACAGGAAATAAGCTTAAGGTCGTGATAAACTATGTATGCTGCGCCTGTAGTAGTGATAGGACTTGTTGTGTCCTTAGACGTGACAGACTACGTATATTGTGCCTTATTATTGTGCCTCCTACTGGAAGAAGGACCAGTACCCAGGAACTAGCTGAGACACCAACCCCCATCAGCCCGAGTTTGAAGATGAAGTAAGCATGCCTGTAATGAAGACATAATGTACACACAATGCCTGCCGCTATGACAGTAAAAGCTTACGGTCATGATAGACTTCGTATGCTGCACCTGTAGTCGTGCTAGGACTCATCGTGTCAGTAAACGTGACAGACTTCGTAAATCGCCTGTAGTCGTGACAGGACTTATTAGTCTGTAGATGTGACAGACTTCGTAAATCGCCTGTAGTGGTGACAGGACTCCCTGTGAATGAAACTGATGCCATAGTATATATATATTTTTTTTAACTGAGCAACCCCTGGAGAGGCGGAATTTGAGAAACGTGAAAAAAGTAGACCACAGGGTCAGCTTCCTGGGAGAATGGGTCTATAATGCAAGGACGGGCAAGAGAAAAGTAACAGCGGGGAGCGAGGGAAGCAAGAACCTAGAGAGGGTAAGCGGGAGAAAATGCGAACCTGGGAGAAGGTAATATCCGAAAAGGAAGGCTTGGGATGACTGCTTGAAAAGAAAACAATGAACGACCTACAACAATAATGTGAGTGAAGCTCTAATGGCAAAGGCCACGCATGTGAGCCCCCACAAGAAGAATTGTATTGCGAGCCACAGCTGACCGAGCTATGCGAGTGGGCCTGAAGGCAGAAAAAGACATGGAACCTACTGTAGCGGGACCATGCAGCCGACCTTGAATGGCGGAGTTGTGTGTGTAAAATATAAACTGAGAAGCCATGCGTGAGAGACTAATGATGGAGCCAAGTGCAAGAGAGACTAATGGCGGAGTCCTGTGAGAGACTAATGGCGGAGCCAAGTGTGAGAGAGACTAATGGCAGAGCCAAGCGTGAGAGAGAATAATGGCGGAGCCAAGTGTGAGAGAGACTAATGGCGGAGCCAAGCGTGAGAGAGACACTAATGGCGGAGCCAAGCGTGAGAGACACTAATTCCGGAGCCAAGCATGAGAGACACTAATTGCGGAGCCAAGCGTGAGAGACACTAATGGTGGGGCCATGCATCGGAGACACCAATAGCGGAGCCATGCGTTGGAGACACTAATGGCGGAGCCATGCATGAGAGACACTAATGGAGAGGCCATGCGTGGGAGACTAATGGCGGGGCCATGTGTGTCAACTTAAACGGAGAAGCCATGCGTCAGAGACTCTAAAGGCGTAGCCATGAATGCGAGACTAAAAATTTTTTTTATATTAATTTATTTATTAAAAATAAATTTTTTGTAATTAATTTTTTATTTTTATTTTTATTTTTAATTTTTATTTATTTTTATTTTTTTTAAATAAACCACTTATGCAGCACCAGTATGACTTGCATAACCATGACCCCCTCCGACAGTAAACCTAGGACACTAACCAGCTTACAACCTTATTGTACCCCTAACGAATAACATGAAGAACGGTCATAGGCCCCGCGGAGCCATGAGTCTGAAGCGGTCATCGGCCCCCGAAGCCAGGACTGAGCTGGACGACATTACAGTGACGATAAGTAATTAAAATGTAAGCCAGACCTGATGGGATATGCATATACATTAGTGAACCGAACCACGTGCCTAAATAAACATTAAACCAACCGTGAAACTGAACAGATGGGAGAAAAAAGAGCCAGAGGCATTACAGTTCGCTAAGAGAAGACCCTTATCGTGACAAACGAATGAACAACTTGTGAAACCTAATAGGAAACTTACTCCTATTAGCCCACTGACCGCTGAAGGACTGTATGGTGAACTGGGGCAGGAGACCAAATGCGAACCAGGACTAAAGAAGTGAAACAGAAGTGAAACAGAAAAAGTGAAACAGAAAAAGTAGGCCTATGGAATGTAACCACCAGCGAGGAAAGAAACGTAAACCTGAAAGAAAGCAGCTATGTTTATCGGGAGAACGGTGTCAGAGCGGTGTGCTGTCTGCCCTAGTGAAAATACTGAGTAACCATGATGTAGCAATGAAAAGAAAATGCAGCTTTATATGGAAGCAGAGTATAACATCTGATGTAAGAACAGGTGGGTTAATGCAGCTCTGGATGTGAATGGTGCCTAAAACATGGTATGGGCCCGGCTCTGAGCATGAAGAGCAAGGTATAACGCAGCTGTATGAATGCAATCTGAAGTGAGCAGTGTACTAATTAATGTGATGCAACAGCAAACGCATGAACGCAGCTCTAGTAGTGAATGGAATATAGGACAAAATGTAAATGCAGACACATGGACATAGCTTTTGAAGGTAACGAACCTAACCATGATCATTCGACCATTAGCGCTCAACCTCCTTCGCCCCAGAGCGCTACAAGTCACTAACCGTGTAACCAAGTCCGATCCTACCGTGAATGCCAGCACTCGCCTGGCACCTTCTGCCATTACCCAGGCATGAATGAACCTCCACATGATGCAGCATTCGTCATATTCGCTAATTCTACCAAGCCAACCATACATGGGAACGTCTCCATACTAAAATGTACTGTCGGATTTGAGAATTACGTTGAAATCGCAATGTGATTAATATAACTTGAATTAATCGCATTGCGATTTCTACTTAGACCTGGTTTACTATGGTTGGCTTGGTAGAATTAGCGAATATGACGAATGTATTCATCATATTCCTCAAAACGAAGATAACGAAGTATTCTCCATCTTCGTTTTAGCGACCATAGTAAACCATGTCTGTTGAAATCGCAGTGCGATTAATTCAAGTTATATTAATCGCATTGCGATTTCAACTTAGCACTGCTATCTTACATATTAGGCTAGAATTAACGAATATAGAATATAGCAGCAGTGCTAATTAGAAATCGCAATGCGATTACTTCAAGTTATATTAATCGCATTGCGATTTCAACTTAGAGCTGGGTTTATAATGGGTCATCTTGCTAGAATTAACGAAGATAAAGAATATGGAATATAGCAGTGCTAAGTTGAAATCGCAATGCAATTAATATAACTTGGAGTAATCGCATTGCGATTTCTACTTGGCACTGCTGCTATATTCCATATTCGTTAATTCTAGCCTAATATGTAAGATAGCAGTGCACTGCTAAGTTGTAATCGCAATGCGATTAATATAACTTGAATTAATCGCATTGCGATTTCAACGTAATTCTCAAATCCGACAGTACATTTTAGTATGGAGACGTTCCCATGGTGATGCTCCATGAGCACGGATGTCGGCAGAAGCGGCAACGGGCACTGACTGGAGCAGCCAGGAAGCCAGAAATCCTCAGGACAGGTAAGAACTACTTTTGGGAAGTGGGAAAGAAAAAAATATAACTAAAAAAAATATAAAAACTAATATTCGAAATAGCGAATTTATAGCGCTATATTCAAAATATTCACGAATTAGCGAAGTGCCGATATTCGCCAAAAAAATTCGCTATTCGAATATTCACGCTCAACACTACTGCTCTTCAGCCTTCATATCGTCACTACTGTGTGGGTTGAAAAAGGAGCGTATAAATTGTCCATATGGGACAGCCTGCTTCACGCTACGTGGATGATAACTGCGGTAATGAAGTAATGAATTAGTGGCCGTGGGTTACCGAAAACCGGTGGTGGTGAGAATGCCCGCCTTAACAACATCCAAGAAGTCCAGGGTGATGCCACCAAAATTAGTGTGAATTTCATATTCATTGTATTGTTGTCATTGAGGAAATGGACAAACTCATCACACACTGATTCTGGACCCTGCCAAACCATAAAGACATCATCCACGTAGCATAACATGTTGTCAAACACTTTGCCACATGCAAAATTAAGTTTGTTGTGTACCTGGTCTTGTGCTCCTGTGGATCTTTGTACATAGGGAAGACAAAACGTCCCATGTGTGAGAGATTCAGGGAGCAATTGAACTCAGTAAAGTCGGGAAAGGGATGCCCCAGGCTTATTAACCACGTCCACAACAAACATAGTAACAATATTAAGGTTTTGAAGTTCGCAGCACTTGAACACGTTCCGGTCCAAACACAGGGCGGAGACAGGCACCGCCTCCTCTTGCAGAGGGAGGCGGAGTGGATCATCCGCATGGCGGCCACGGGTCCATTAGGACTCAATGACCGCAACGATTTGGGCGTGTTTTTGTAAATAGATAGGGTCAACATATATGTGTATTCAGTAGATTCGCAGTGTCAGGGGGTTATTGTTTTTACCTCACCTTGATTGTTTGTTGAATTAAGGTCATTAAGTAGCGTCCTTGGTTGCCAAGGCAACATAGACACATTTAAATGAGCGCTAGGCAGCACGATGAGGTCAGAGGCCAGAAGAAGCGCAGGTGTGCGAAACGGCCGTCGCCAGCTGAGCATTCAGCATTGGACATCCACGTCCGTCCCATCCCATGAAACTGTTTTCCATCTCCAATAAAGAAGTTTTTCATACGCAATGGTGAGTGCCACTATTTTCTTCACATCTCTGGACTTTATATTTATCATTGGACTATACCTTTGCACAGTAGAGCACCACCGATATTGCAGTAATTGACTGGGTCTCACAGCACATTGTTCACACACCTGAGTTTGGGTGTGGAGCAGTGCCGCCTCCCCTCTCCACGCTACACCACATTTAATTAAACCTCTGTCTTTAAATTACAGAAAAAAAAACTTGAAAACAGGGAATTTTTATTTATAGGCCTCTTAATAAAATTGTCTGGAAAATAGAAGAGTGGAAAAAGAAAGACACAGGCCCTGTTAACTGAGTGTCAGAATGGGGTAGAAGAAGCATTAGCAGCACCAGCCATGCAGCCAGTAGTAGTAGTAATAGTAGTAGTAGTAGTAATAAAAAGCCACAGTTCTCCCTGGCTTCTGATAGGTGCCACATTATTATTGAGGACAAAACGGATGAGTTTGTGGACTGGATGGCTCACTCCAGCTCTTTTCTCTGGCCTCCATTCATTGTGGATGCAGTGATTGTTATTGTGGGGAGTGTCTATCTCAGCTCTTCCTACCCACGTGATTCACCACATCATGATCCGGCCCCTAACTGGGAGGGATTACATCCTTTAAATGCCGGCAGGTTTGGTGGCCGCTTCACAAGTGCCGGAGGCGCAGCCACATGAGATGTGCGTGTGCTCTGCTGCTGTTATAAAGTAGATTTTTGCTGACGCTATCTTTGGCTTTTAGGCTCCTGATGAAAGATAGGAAACGTGTCGAGCCATATGACAACATAGCCAGTTGATTAACAGAATGCAGCATTTGCCAGCTTGTTAGGTTGAGGGCGAAATTAGGGTATAGTGATGGGTGGTCGGTCGATAATTATCACTGGTGAGGGATATTTAAGGTGATATTAATGTAGAATATCGTACCACTGCTACCTGATTCCCCTAATATCTTTTTTGGATTTGGCACATACAGACACAACATTGTCTATACATCAGAGACAATTATTGTCCAGTATCTGTCCAGATACATGATTTTAATAATTTACCTGAGGGTGAGGTATTCACAGATATCTGCTCTTACTATGGTTAGCTAGGGAGGTGGTGATGCCGCGGATACTGTGGGTGCAGGCTCAAAATGTGCCATACCTAAGCCAAGATCGGCTGCCAATAGCTGTGTGTGGGTATCTCTTGTTTGGCAGTTTTTCTCCACAGTGGGAGAAGACAAAAGCATAGTCATGTGCAAGATCTGCTCTGCAGGATTAAAATAAGCCGTGGGCATTCAAACACAGATGTAGGGACCACGGTTCTTTTGAACTACATGAAGCAGCATCACCAGTTACTGTGGGAAAACAGAAGTGTATACCAGCTAGCGCAACAAGAGTGTCCTCTTTCTCCCTGCCCCCTTTGTGGCATCCACGTGCAGTAGAGTGTCCTTGTCATCATCATCACTTATTACTTCTCCCTTTCAGACAACTCTTCCTACTTCCGCTCTTTATTCAGCCATCGATAACAAATTGTGTGGCCAGAAAACAACTCTATATGCCCAGCAATCTTCTAGTGCACAAGCTAAACATCCACCTACCCAAGTTGCTGACGATGCAGTCGCTACTGTACCACTTAATTGATTCTGCTGCCTTTAGGGAGCTGATGGCATATTCCCAAACTCACTGGAAGAGATCTAGCAGGCATTATTTCTCAAAATAGGCCATACATTTCCTGTAATGTCATGCGGTGGAGAACAGGGGCTGCTCCTTGTAATTCTCACTGTGCGGCAAGCTACAGGCCACCATGGACACCTGGAACAGCTGCTATGGGCAGGGACAGTGCATATATTTCACAGCCCACTTGGACAATGTTTTTTGCAACAGCAGTGATGCAGCACTGCAGCAAAAAGACCAGGTCCTATTGACATCTCCAAAGTTGTGTCGGTCTGATTCCCATAGCAGGCACTTATCCGCCTCCTAAACTTCTTCCTCCGTGGATATCCTCCTTTCCATAACAGAAGCAGGCAGAGCGTCACTCCCACTCCTCCTCTCTCCTCTCATATGTGTAAAGTAAAGTATTGCCATGCCGTGTTAGAGCTGATCAACCTGGGCAAGATTAGACACATAGCCTATCACATGTTAAAGTGCATTAAGCCGCAAACATCCTTCTGTTTATCTCCCCGCCAACTCCAACTGGACAAAGTGGTCAGCGGTAATGGCAGGAACATAATGGCCATGCTGCATTTGGGGGAAATAACAAATGCTACTTGCATGGCATACATCATAAATCTTTTTGAAAAAGTACACTGGCTTGCAGAAGGTGATGGCCATGTCCTGGAGACTGTCCTCACATTTCAGCCATTCTTATGCAGCAAGGAACGCCCACTGGAGTTGCAGCAACAGAGCACTCAACCGTTGGACCACTTGATCTATGATTTTTCATGTCACTGGAATTCCACTTTGTATCTGCTATAGCATCCAGACAAGCAGCGTAAAGTGGTGAATGAATTTGTCATGCTTCAAACCACCTCAGCAATGAGGACATGCAGTGACAGTTCATCACTGACTCCTGTCACGGATGAGCAGCCCTTCAAAGAGGCCACCAGATTTTTCAGTAGAGATAACTGTGGCATCAATGATAGGTTTAAATAAGTCCAGCACATAAGAGTTTTGCTGCAAAATGGTAATTTTTTATATTTAGGTGCGGCTGTATATAATAATGTGGCATTTCAAGCAGTCGGCCTTCTTCAGACTACAGTAAAAGATAACAAACATAGATACATCAAAATAAGTTACAGAGCTTGTATAAAGTGCATACACAGTATAAATAAAATATTAAATCCATGTCGTTTATATAAATGTCCAGTACATAAGGTGATTATCACAGGCATGTATCTTGACTATACTGTACATAGAGTACAGGCACAGGATCAGGTGCGAGTTAATATGTAAATCAATAATCAATAACAAAATCTAATATAATTAGGTAAATAGAGCAAATACTTAGGAGAACCAAAGGCATATCTTGCAAAACAATGTAATGTTGGCCCCTTCAGTAAATAGACCTTTTAACTAACAGACCTGTGTATCCTGCTGATGGCTATGGATTTCCTAATATGGAATTCCTAATATGGAAAGTACTAGACAAAGATATATAGTTATCTAAAAGTGTACATTCTGTAGTTAACAGAAACACCCCATATGTAGTTGTAAACTGCTGTACGGGCACACGGCAGGGCGCAGAAGGAAAGGAATGCCATATGTTTTTTGGAGTGATTTTAGCAGGTACCTTGTTCCGATCACCGCCGGCTGAGCAGCGGTGATCAGAAGTAGTCAGGACGTACTGGTACGTCCTGTGTACTTAAGGACTCGGACATCAGGGCGTACCCATACGTCCTATGTCCTGAAAGGGGTTATGGCTTGCGCAGCTGCGAGGTGTCTTTGCGCCTGTGTGGAAAGGATGTTCATGCGTTCCATTACCCACCTGGGTGTTCAGGTAGAACATCTCTGTTTGCTGATTTACGTCAGCCTAGCGTGGCAAGTGGAGAAATGTCTGCATCATGTTGATACTGAACTGGCTGCTGCTGCAATTTCTGCTGCTTGTGGTAGTGGAGATGGTAGGTGGTGGGCGACTTGGTGGGGGGCAGATAGGGGGCACATGATCAGACGCATGGACGGTAGGTATCTGTTGGCTGAAAGCTGCAGCAAGCTGCATGCACACTGTATCCTGGTTACAAATTTGGCCTCCTTTTTGGCAACAGAAAAACATTCCCCTTCTCCTGCTCCTCCTCCTCTAATGGGAGCTCCTCATCCTCCACTTCCTCCTCCCTGGGACTTTCTCCATGTAGACCCTCAACAGCTACAGGGCAACCAGCAAGATGCATAAGCTGTTCTTCTTCTGCCACCCCTCATTGCATCAGCATGAGTATCTCCTCTAAGATAAATTTACAAGGGATTACATCATTTCTTTTTTTTTTGGTTCTTCTTTTTATTCCCTTTTTTCACCTCACATATATTCTCCATTAGCAGTCTATTTTTTCAGTAATACCTACCATATATCCACATACAATCTCATTATACTCACCACACATCGCAGACACTCTTCTTTTTAAGACACACCTACATGACGTTATTCTCGTCATTACAATTGGCCATGCCCCCATTACCCACATGAACACGGAACCAAGCGACCATACACCTGAGTTCCTCCCACCTCTACCCCACTTCTAGTAGATGGAACGCTACACACAGACTCTCATACTTTATTTCCTTGTAATGGAACGCATGAACATCCTCTCTGTGCAGGCATCCACTCCACAGCATGCAGCGGGGCAGCTTAGTGCATCACAAATACCCTCAAGAGCTCTCTCTCAGTTTTTTTTTTTCTGCTGTCTTCGATTCAACGTTCATAACTACTGCCCTGTACCAGTCTCTGCAAGCAGGGACAGTCTCTGCAAGCTTGGGGCTATTGGCAACTATGCAAATTGGCAAACATATCCTTTCTTTCAATGGTCAAACACAATGTATTGGTCAATAATGATCTGCTAACTTGCAAGGGTTTGCCATTTATTTCTTTAGCTCCACTGTACTTTTGTAGGAATGGATCCTGACAAATCTTATGAAGTTCAAATGGCATCATCATAAGATTTGTTTGTTAAAGAGTTGTCTCATTTCAGTAAATAGCATTTATCATGTAGACAAAGTTAATACAAGGCACTTACTAATGTATTGTGATTGTCCGTATTGTCTCCTTTGCTGGCTTTATTTATTTTTCATCACATTATACGCTGCTTATTTCCTGTCATATTTCGGTGTGGGAGGGAAACACCACACCGAGCATAGGAGGGAAAGGGGAACAGGGACACCTCCTAGTGAAAACCCTTACCAAAATCCTGACTGACTACCAGTATGAACAGACCCCAAAGGTAGGTGAGTTCATACGCAGGAATACCTAGAGTCCTATCTAGCCCTATAGGACCCTGGTAATAATGGCAGGGATGAGACTACCTGTTCCCCCAAAAAGAAGGACAAACCGGAGTCTCCTTCGGGCCTAATACAAACAATAGGAAAATGCAACACACAAAACCCAAACAAAATACAAAAGGGAAAAGAAAGACTTAAGTTCAAAGGAGCAATGGAAGCACCAGGAATGCAGCCGAGATCCAACCACAATCTATTCATAGGTCCAAACAGAAGCTATAAACCACACAGCATTGTGGGAGAAGCAACTCTAAATAGAGAAGGTTCAATGACCCTAATAGCCACACCTAGGGAAAGAAGGTGTGGCAAGCACAGGAACAACACAGACGTCACTTGATCCAAACAATAAACATGTCACATCAAACCATGTGTTGCCAGTCTCACCGATCTCCTGCAATCTGTTGCAGGAATGTCCGTGACATTTCCAGGAGTTACTGCTATTGCTGCAGGGCAGATACAGGGTGGCCAGGAAGGAAGCCTATGAGCATTCCCATGGTCCTGGCCACCAGAGGGGACAGCGCCTTTTCCTATAGTGTGCATGCAGGGCACCTCTGTTGGATTTTGGATTGTAGGTTGGTCATAAGTTATGACTCATAACCCCTGGATACCAGCAGTGTATAATGTATTGGAAAAATGCATCAAACCAGCAAATGACAGGAGGCAATATGGACAATCACAATACATTCTTAAAAGGGTTGTCTGGGTTCAGAGCCGAACCCAGACACAACCTGATCTGCACTCATTCACCATGAATGAGTGGAACATTGGGGCTTTTACACTCTGATCGCTGAATCGCGCAGGACGATGGGTGTTTGTTTACATTTGGACACTGCTAGGCGAAGGCTTACGCCTAGGATTGTTCCCGGTGATGTCATTGGCTTTAATGAGCGGTCTTTAGTGCTAGGGAAGTGCTAAAGACCACTAGTGATGAGCGGCAGGGGCAATATTCAAATTCGAGAATTCTAAATTATTTTCTTGATTGCGAAAATCGGCAGTGTAATATTCACGTATTGCGCGTGCTATACAAGTGTTGGTCACTGTTGCTACATTTTTCAAGCTTCTGAGAGTTTACTGAGACTGGAGAAAATGGTTGGCACAGCAGAACATTACAATAGCTTTACATGCATATAGAATGCTCCAAAATATTTGCGATTGCGCAAATCGGCAATTGATGCGCATATTTTTGCGCAATACAGGCAACGTAACATTTTAGCAGGTCTGACTTCATAGTACCGATTGGTGCACTAAGTATTGTTGTGAACTTGTGACATCACAGCACTATGTCTGTAGCATGTATGTATGGACAGCAGAACCCTACCTAACACCCTGCCCTGGAACCTATCAGCTACACTATTGGCCAGATTTATCATAACACTTACATCTTACTCCACTTTTACATGTGCCCAAAGTCACTTTTGGCTAGTCAGATTTATTAATGGTCCTTTAATACTGTGATAAATGTGGTTTGACGGTAGCAGTTTATCCTTCAGTAAACGTCTTTTCAAAGAGGTCGCATGTTCTATTAAAAAGTCGCATAAGATCTTCACTGGAGTGAAATTGTGCATTTGTTTGCGACTTTTTAAATAGTCGCAATAGTAAATCTGTCTAGAGGTTCATTTACATAAGAAAACACGCCCACTTTAACAAAACTGGAAAGCTTAGTGCAAAGCTTGAAAAAGTCGCAAAAAAATGCGCAATTTTACCGATTGAGCATTTTATTGCGACTTTTTCACTCGATTAAAGTGACTTTAGCTAATGATAAATCTGGCCCTATATCACTATCTAACCTACACTGACTATCTCACACTAATTATCTTAATTATATATAAATAAGCTAGCTAGTTCACATGTGCCCCCATTGACTATAATAGGGGCGGGGGCAGAGTTCCAGCGGCAGCACGGCAGCACACGACGAGAGGCCACCGGACTAAAAGTACTGCATGTCTTACTTTTAATCCGGCGGCCTCTCGCTGTGCGCAGCCTTGCTACCGCTGGAACTCCGCCTCCGTCCCCATTATGAACTAGCGGCAGGACAGATCCAACAGGCTGTTCACCCGCTGGAACAGCCTGATGGACTCCCCTGCCGCTAATGTGAAAGTACACTAACTGTGTAATGGGACAGCAATAAATATTTGCAATTCGCATATTCGCGCCCAACACTAAAGACCACCCATTAGTACCAGTGAAGTCATGGGGCTCACTGCTAGGCAGAAGCCTCCGTCTAGCTTACCGATGGTGAGCCCTGCGCTGAATTGCCTAGCAGTGAGCCCGGTGATGTCACTGGCACTAATGGGTGGTCTTTAGCTCCAATGCTCCACTCATTCATGGTGAATAAGTGAAGATTCGGTTGTTTCTGGGTTCAGCTCTGAACCCGGACAACCCTTTTAAGAACGCATTGTGATTGTCCATATTGCCTCTGTACTCTGTATAATATTAGTATGTTGTGCTGATGTCAGTGCATTTTATAACAAGGGCAGGTATATGTGTATTTTGTCCATTATTAGAGATGAGCAAACTTTTGAAAAATCGCAAATCACAAATCGCTATGTCAGGTATACCCAGGCCACTCTGCCTAATCGCCTGCTTCCTACGTACTCCGTGGCCCAATATCAGTGTGAAGGCTTCAGTCAACCCCTTACCAACCGCTGACAGTAAATTTTAAAATGGAGCCTGCTGGTACGTGCAGCAGGCACCACGGGTGCCGCTTGTCTGCTGTTTTAAAGAGCAGACTCCCGGCACTAATGTCCGTGACTGGTGGTAATGTCGGTCATAGACCTTTAATTCTTCAGATGCCGTGGTCATCAAAGTGTGCTCCGGCTCCCCCGACAAGGGATCGGGGAGCCAGAGCTTGTATGCAGCAGCCCCAGTTCTCCTGTGTGATGGTACCAGAGATAGTAAACAGCATTGAGGCAGGAAAACCTTCCTCAAAGCAATAAAATTGAGGGATGACTATAATCCCTGTATGGGATACCTCCCTTCTATGAACCTAGTGGTATTTTGCTTTTAAAATTAATAGGGTTAAGACAAGATGGCAGAACATGGTGGATGGATCAAACATGGCCACTGGATTATTGCAGCAACACTGTCCCCAGCACATGAGCCCTTGTCACGTCTTTCCCTATGATCAGCTCACAGTGAAATGATGGAGACTACGCGGGATCAGAGTTTTATAGGGCTGTGACATCACAGGCGATGGATACTGGTGGATTGGCTGGCTGCACGGCAATATGGGTGATCTTACTTTACTTTTTAACAGATGCAGGTGCCATTTTAGGAAAACCTGATTCGTCACCACGAAGAGCAAGGAAATTCAGGTTTGCTGTGACTGAATTCCGTTTTAAATGTTTCTCTACCCTCAACACTATCCATTATCCATTTAGCCATAAAAAACAAAAACTAAAAACCTTTCCATTATTTCCAGGAAACCCAATGTCAGCTGGTGCCTTACAGCTTTATTTTGTGCACCTTGCACAGTGACATTTCTGTTTGCATTATTCTTGGGCGAAGATAAGATCAATGTGTGTATCATTCCTCTGATGTGACACCACTGTGTGCTTTACCTCATGTAGTGAAACGTCGCAGTGTGAACTATCCCTGCACTGTGAAGTCAGTAATTATCATTTTACTGTGAAATACAGCAGTTCTAAACTTGAGTGAAAGCCATTGCAAAAGTTTGTTAAAAGTTTCTTGCAATTGTTTGCTAATCTATTAGGAATCAAGATGAATATTGCTACATCTGTAGAGTGCAAATTATTTCTGTTATGTGGTAGTATTCTATGTCTGTGACATCACTAAGTGTATTATCTCTGTACTGTGACATCACTATCTGTATTATATCTGTACTGTGACATCACTAAATGTATTATCTCTGTACTGTGACATCACTATCTGTATTATCTCTGTACTGTGACATCAATAAGTGTATTATCTCTGTACTGTGACATCACTATCTGTATTATCTCTGTATTATCTCTGTACTGTGACATCACTATCTGTATTCTCTGTACTGTGATATCACTAAGTGTATTATCTCTGTACTGTGACATCACTATGTGTATTATCTCTGTACTGTGACATCACTATCTGTATTATCTCTGTACTGTGAAATCACTTTCTGTATTATTTCTCTGTGACATCGCTATGTGTATCATCTCTGTACTATGACAACACTATGTGTATTATCTCTGTACTGTGACATCACTATGTGTATTATCTCTGTACTGTGACATCACTGTGTATTCTCTATACTGTGACATCACTATGTGTATTATCTCTGTACTGTGACATCACTATGTGTATTATCTCTGTACTGTGACATCACTATATGTATTATCTCTGTACTCGTGACATCCCTATGTGTATTATTTCTCTGTGACATCACTATCTGTATTATCTCTCTACTGTGACATCGCTGTGTGTATTATCTCTATACTGTGAAACCATTGTGTATTATCTCTGTACTGTGACATCACTATGTGTATTATCTCTGTACTGTGAAATCACTAAATGTATTATCTCTGTACTGTGACATCACTAACTGTATTATCTCTGTACTGTGAAATCACTATGTGTATTATCTCTGTACTATGACATCACTATGTGTATTATCTCTGTACTGTGAAATCACCATGTATTATCTCTGTACTGTGACATCACTATGTCTATTCTCTGTACTGTGACATCACTATCTGTATTATCTCTATACTGTGACATCAATATGTGTATTATCTCTGTACTGTGACATCACTATCTGTATTATCTCTGTACTGTGACATCACTATGTGTATTATCTCTGTACTGTGACATCACTGTGTATTATCTCTGTACTGTGACATCACTATGTGTATTATCTCTGTACTGTGACATCACTATGTGTATTATCTCTGTACTGTGACATCACTATGTGTATTATCTCTGTACTGTGACATCACTATGTGTATTATCTAAGTACTATGACATCACTATGTGTATTATCTCTGTACTGTGACATCACTATCTGTATTATCTCTGTACTGTGACATCCCTATCTGTATTATTTCTCTGTGATATCACTATGTGTATTATCTCTGTACTGTGACATCACTATGTGTATTATCTCTGTACTGTGACATCGCTATGTGTATTATCTCTGTACTGTGACATCACTATGTGTATTATCTCTGTACTGTGACATCACTGTGTATTCTCTATACTGTGACATCACTATGTGTATTATCTCTGTACTATGACATCACTATGTGTATTATCTCTGTACTGTGACATCACTATGTGTATTATCACTATCTGTATTATTTCTCTGTGACATCGCTATGTGTATTATTTCTCAGTGACATCGCTATGTTTATTATCTCTGTACTGTGACATCACTAAGTGTATTATCTCTGTACTGGGACATCACTATGTGTATTCTCTGTACTATGATATCACTATGTGTATTATCTCTGTACTATGACATCACTATGTGTATTCTCTGTACTGTGACATCGCTGTGTATTATCTCTGTACTGTGACATCCCTGTGTATTATCTCTGTACTGTGACATCACTATGTGTATTATCTCTGTACTATGACATCACTACGTGTATTATCTCTGTACTGTGACATTACCGTGTATTATCTCTGTACTGTGACATCACTATGTGTATTCTCTGTACTGTGACATCACTATGAGTATTATCTCTGTACTATGACATCACTATGTGTGTTATCTCTGTACTGTGACATTACTGTGTATTATCTCTGTACTGTGAAATCCCTGTGTATTATCACTGTACTATGACATAACTATGTGTATTATCTCTGTACTGTGACATCACCGTGTATTATCTCTGTACTGTGACATCACTATGTGTATTCTCTGTACTGTGACATCACTATGTGTATTATCTAAGTACTATGACATCACTATGTGTATTATCTCTGTACTGTGACATCACTGTGTATTATCTCTGTACTATGACAACACTATGTGTATTATCTCTGTACTGTGACATCACTATGTGTATTATCTCTGTACTGTGACATCACTATGTGTATTATCTCTGTACTGTGACATCACTGTGTATTCTCTATACTGTGACATCACTATGTGTATTATCTCTGTACTATGACATCACTATGTGTATTATCACTATCTGTATTATTTCTCTGTGACATCGCTATGTGTATTATTTCTCAGTGACATCGCTATGTTTATTATCTCTGTACTGTGACATCACTATGTGTATTCTCTGTACTGTGACATCACTATGTGTATTATCTTTGTACTATGACATCACTATGTGTATTATCTCTGTACTATGACATCACTATGTGTATTATCTCTGTACTGTGACATCACCGTGTATTATCTCTGTACTACGACAACACTATGTGTATTATCTCTGTACTGTGTGTGGGGAGTCGCTCTGGTAGACAGCGGTGCGGGTGCAGTTTAGAGGCAAAACAAGGAGTCCAGATTGTGCAACAAACAGTGTTTTATTCACACTTGCACACCATAAATGAAAAACAGTCTCTTTGGTGACAGTTCACACACAACGGAAATAACGTGGCAAAACAAAAACAGGCCAACACAGGTTCAGTCACCTGGGAGGTGTAGGTGCAGGTTCGCACCACGCTGTCGGCCCAGCCGCAGGAGAATCCAGCTTCAGGTAGCCAGGAACAAAACACCTCCTTGCTGAGCTCTTTCCTCCAGGACAGAGAACTCCTCAGCCCTGTTAGCAGCTCCAGGATAATCACAGCCTCCAGCTGCTGAGCTGGCTGAGCTTTTAAACCCAGCCCAAAACCAGGACTGGGTCGTGGGGAGCAGCCACCCACCCTACACTTTAGCTGCTCCCGGCAAGAGCCGGCCCGGATCGGCTTTGCAGCCATGCTATTTAAACTCTGTCAGTAGCACTAGCTGCTGCTGACATCAACAAAAACGGGCTCTTACCTCACCGAGGCTATGAACCTCGGTGACACATACCTGCCATCCACGACGGCACCCTGCACCTACCACACACCCCCTTTGTTCAACCCTGAGGGGTGGACACATGTGAGGCAGTGGACGCAGGAAAGGGCATCTGCATTTCCCTGCAAGCGACCTGCCCTATGTTCCACTGGAGAACTTGAAATTTTGAAGGGATAGGAACCACCTGGTGACCCGAGCATTCCTCTCCTTGGCCTGACTCATCCATTTGAGGGGGAATGGTCGGTCACCAGACGGAACCTCCTCCCTAACAGGTAGTAGCGGAGAGATTCGAGTGCCCACTTGATAGCCAGGCACTCCTCTCCACTATACTATATCTGGACTCGGCGGGACTGAGCTTACGGCTCAGGAAGACAACGGGATGTTCTTCCCGTTGACCTCCTGCGACAGTACCGCACCGAGGCCTACCTCCGAGGCGTCGGTCTGTACGACAAACTCCTTGTTGAAGTCGGGTGTCACCAAAACCGGGGACCCACACAGGGCCGACTTCAACGCGGAGAAAGCCTCCTCCGCCTTCTCACTCCAGCTAACCCTCCCAGACTTTCGTCCCTTCAACAGGTCTGTCAATGGCGCTGCTATTGTGGCAAAGTGGGGCACAAACCTCATGTAGTATCCTACAATCCCCAGGAACGACTTTACCTGCCTGGTGGTGACCGGTCGGGCCAGCTACGAATGGCCTCTACCTTAGTTACCTGAGGTTTGATGACTCCCGCCCAATTACATATCCCAGATATTTGGTCTCTTCCAACCCAATCGCACACTTTTTTGGATTGGCGGTTAGTCCAGCTTTCCTCAGGGCATCCACTACCGCCTGCACCTTGGGTAAATGGCTTTCCCAGTCGGTGCTGTGGATGACTACATCATCTAAGTAGGCCGAGGCGCACCGACGATGTGGTCGCAGCACTATGTCCATTAACCTCTGGAAAGTGGCGGGGCGCCATGCAGGCCAAAGGGTAACACCTTGTAGTGATACAGGCCCTGCGGGGTAACAAACGCGGTTTTTTCCTTAGCCGCCTCCGTTAAGGGTACCTGCCAGTACCCTTTAGTGAGGTCCAGCACAGAAAAATAACGGGCTTGTCCTAAATTTTCAACAAGCTCGTCTACTCGGGGCATGGGATACGCGCCAAACTTGGATACTTCATTTAACTTATGAAAGTCGTTGCAGAACCGCAACGCCCCATCCGGCTTGGGTATTAGGACTATGGGACTGGCCCACTCACTTTTCGACTCCTCAATGACATCGAAGCTTCAACATTAACTGCACTTCCTCCGCGATGGCCCGCCGCCGAGCCTCGGGTACCCGGTATGGTTTTAACCGGACCTTGGCCTGAGGCTCAGTGACGATGTCATGTCGGATGAGAGACGTGCGGCCAGGGAGGTCCGAGAACACATCCGTGTTCCGACTGAGGAACTCCCTGACTTCCTGAACTTGTGTGGAAGACAGGCTGTCTGCAATTTTTACCGTGGTTACGGCTTCACAGGCCTCGAACTGTGGGGCTGGACCCTTTTCACCTAGAAGCCCTGGCCGGGGCTGTGGTCGCCGGCCGTGTCCCTATCTTTCCACGGCTTTAGCAAATTCACATGGTACACCTGCTCCGGCTTGCGCCGCCCTGGCTGGTGTACTTTGTAATTTACTTCCCTACCTTCTCGACCACCTCATAGGGGCCCTGCCACCTAGCTAGGAATTTGCTGTCAAGGGTGGGTACCAGAACCAACACTCGATCTCCCGGATTGAAGCCCCGCACCGAGCCTGACGATTATACACCCTACTCTGGGCTTGTTGCGCTGCCTCCATATGCTCCCGGACCAATGGCAACACCCTTTCTATCCGTTCCTGCATCTGGGTGACATACTCAATGACACTTTTGTGGGGGACAGGCTGTTGTTCCCATGCTTCCTTGGCGATATCCAACAGGCCCCGAGGGTGTCTGCTATAAAGCAGTTCGAAGGGCGAGAACCCAGTAGAGGCCTGGGGTACCTCTCGCACTGCGAACATGAGATAGGGCAGAAGCAGGTCCCAGTCCTTCCCATCTCTAGACACCACCCTTTTTAACATATTCTTTAGAGTTTGGTTAAACCTCTCAACAAGACCGTCTGTTTGCGGATGGTAAACGGACGTCCGTAACTGCTTTATACGCAACAATTTACACAGTTCCTTCATTACTTTGGACATAAAAGGGGTCCCTTGGTCTGTCAGAACCTCTTTTGGCAGGCCCACACGGGAAAACATCTCCATTAACTCTTTGGCAATGAGCTTAGCTGAGGTATGTCGCAGAGGCACCGCCTCCGGATACCGAGTGGCATAGTCGAGAACTACCAGAATGTGTTGGTGGCCCCTAGCAGACTTTGGTACAGGCCCAATTAAATCCATAGCAATTCGCTCAAACGGTACTTCAATAATTGGCAGAGGTACCAGAGGACTACGGAAATGTGGCTGGGGGCTAGTTACCTGACAGGTTGGACAGGACTTACAATAATTTTCTACTTCCTTGAACACACTGGGCCAATAAAACCGCTGCAGTATGCGGTCCTGGGTTTTCTGCCACCCCAGGTGTCCCCCAAGAACATGTTGGTGGGCAAGCTCCATGACAAGCTTGCAATACGCTGTGGGCACCACCAACTGTTCAACAGGTTCACCTCGGATTTGGTTCACCCGATACAACATATCCTGCAGAACAATAAATCGTGGGAACATTAATTCAGCCCCTGGTTTCTGGGGTTTACCATCAATTTCCAGCACATTCTCCCAGGCCCTGGTTAGGGTTTGGTCCCGGTGTTGTGCGGTCCCAAAATTATCCCCGGAGACATTGAGGTCTGCCAACTCAGGTCCCGGTGGCAAGTCCTCCGTGTCTCCCACCATTACACTCAGTGGGGTTGTCTCCCCCACTACCGCTGCAGCAGTGGTCACCCCTACCGCTGGCCCTTCAGACTCGGGCTCCCAGGGTTCTGGCCTTCCAGGGGTATCAGGCCACTCTGCTAGGGTTACCCCTGTCTCAGGGCTATCAGTCACTTTCATCTCAGGCCACAGTGACGGAAAACCAGGGAAGTCTCTCCCAATTATTAGTTCATAGGGCAGCTTTGTGGAGATCGCCACTTCACAAGTCCAGGTGCCGACCGCCGTGGACAGAGACATTACAGCAGTGGGATAGTCCTTTAAGTCTCCGTGTATGCACACCACACCCACTGTCCGGCCCGTATACTGGGTGGGCTGTACCAGGGCAGCACTTACCAGGGTTACCAGGCTCCCTGAGTCCAACAGCGCCACTGCCAGGTTATCCCCGACTTGCACCTGGCACAGATGACGATTGTCTATTGTCCCGGGATGCCGGTCGCACACAGTCTCCGGGCATACATGGAAGCCCGGTACCCATAATTAGTCTCCATGGGTTCCCCCACTGTGGACAGTTGGCCCTTATGTGTCCAGGCTCCCGACACTGCCAGCAGACCACTGGGGACGGATCTGCAAGAGGTACATCCCGGGCGGGTTTGGCCGGCCGCCGGGACTGGGGTGGAGATTTCCGGGGTTTGACTGGCCCCCTCCCAAAAGAACCCCCTGCAGGTTTCTGGTGGCCTCATATCGCTCCACCAGGTCGACCATCTCAAGGGCATTGGTGGGGGATACCTGGCCGATCCAGTGTTGAAGGGGGTAAGGCAAGGCCCTCCAAAACATGTCAGCCAGCAGCCGGTCCAGCATAGCAGTCGGACTTAGAACCTCAGGCTGCAGCCATTTTTGCAACCTGTGCAGCAACTCATAGTACTGCGGCCTGGCGGGTTCAGCCACTTTGAAGTCCCACTGGTGGACCCGCTGAGCCCGGACCAACACGTTTACCCCCAGTCTGGCCAGGATCTCCCCCTTCACCGTGGAATAGTCAGCAGCCTGGTCGTCTGCCAAATCAAAAAAACTTGCTGGGGTCCGGATGCCAGGAACGGAGCAACCACCTCGGCCCACTGGTCACGGGGTAACTTTTCCCTCACGGCGACCTTCTCAAAAACCGCCAGGTACGTCTCAACGTCGTCTGCGGGGGTCATTTTGGGATCGCCGCACGGACCGCTTTCCGGGCATCATGGACGTGGTGGGACGCTCCTGCCGCCTGTAACGCCATCACATGTTGTAGCAGTAGTTGGTTGGTCTCCTGCTGCTGCACGTTAGCCTCTATGAGAGCCTTCACAGCAGCCTCCATGTTGCCAGAAACTCCTGCTTGCAGCTTTGCTGGCTTAATATATTCCATGCACTTTAGAAAAACAAAACTTCGGCGTTCACGCCAGCCTCACTGCGCATGCCCGCATCCGACACCAAATGTGGGAGTCGCTCTGGTAGACAGCGGTGCGGGTGCAGTTTAGAGGCAAAACAAGGAGTCCAGATTGTGCAACAAACAGTGTTTTATTCACACTTGCACACCATAAATGAAAAACAGTCTCTTTGGTGACAGTTCACACACAACGGAAATAACGTGGCAAAACAAAAACAGGCCAACACAGGTTCAGTCACCTGGGAGGTGTAGGTGCAGGTTCGCACCACGCTGTCGGCCCAGCCGCAGGAGAATCCAGCTTCAGGTAGCCAGGAAGAAAACACCTCCTTGCTGAGCTCTTTCCTCCAGGACAGAGAACTCCTCAGCCCTGTTAGCAGCTCCAGGATAATCACAGCCTCCAGCTGCTGAGCTGGCTGAGCTTTTAAACCCAGCCCAAAACCAGGACTGGGTCGTGGGGAGCAGCCACCCACCCTACACTTTAGCTGCTCCCGGTAAGAGCCGGCCCGGATCGGCTTTGCAGCCATGCTATTTAAACTCTGTCAGTAGCACTAGCTGCTGCTGACATCAACAAAAACGGGCTCTTACCTCACCGAGGCTATGAACCTCGGTGACACATACCTGCCATCCACGACGGCACCCTGCACCTTACCACATGTGACATCACCGTGTATTATCTCTGTACTATGACATCACTATGTGTATTATCTCTGTACTGTGACATCACTATGTGTATTATCTCTGTACTGTACTGGGACATCACTATGTGTATTATCTCTGTACTATGACATCACTATGTGTATTCTCTGTACTGTGACATCACTATGTGTATTATCTCTGTACTATGACATCACTATTATCTCTGTACTATGACATCACTATTTGTATTATCTCTGAAATGTCCCCCTCCACATATCTCCATAGAATACAAAGAATAAGATGGATTGAATTGATTTTCCAATGAGAGACATCATAAACAGTTGGGCTGTGGCCATAAACATATTTTCTGTAGACTAAATCAGAGGCAAATCCAAAGCCTGTTAAAGCTATGATAACCAAGAAATATTTATCAGTGCCATCAATACAGTATATCTTTAAGTTAACATTGTGATGAATGTCATTGAATTAAATGTGCTTGTTACATCTCACCTTAACTTGATATATGTTTTATGGCATGAGATATGAGACACCCTTATATGATATGGTTTTAGCATGATGCAGATGATCACCAGATATTGGTATGTAGACCACTTATGATGGTGTTTAGATGAAATATTTTTGTAGAAAGAGAACCATAATTTAAGCATTCTATACCATACATTCAAAACAGCTGCACGTTCAGACACTATATCCCAGTGATGGCTAATCTCCAGTACTCCAGCTGTGATGAACCTACAACTCCCAGCATGCTCCACTCATTTCTATGGAGTTCTGAGAACAGCCCCCAAGCAAGTGTACATCTTGGGAGATGTAGTTTTAGCACAGCTGGAATGCCGGAGGTTAGCCACCACAGCTATATCCTATAAATATAACCTAAAAATACAGTAACATCATAAATATATTCCACAGAGCCATGAACTGCCCATCTGACAACTATAATGACTAGCAAAGTTTTAGATGTTTTTGCATAATTTTGAAAAGCCTCCTCCATTCCATTAAGCAAGTAATGAAGCCCATTCTATCATTCAGTTAATGGCAGGTCCCCAGTGACCTGAAATCCAGAGTTTGCCCTTTCTGTTGATAAGGCAGCGAAGCTGAGTTGTCTTGTCCTCTCCAGTACCATTCCATAAGAAAGCTTTAGGTAATGGATCTCACGGGGAGGCACTGACCTATTTTACACAAGTGATGATAATGAAAAAAAAAAGATGCAAAATGGCAAACCCCTTCAATTTAAAAGTTATTTGTCTGTAATTGAATCCGGCAAGTATAATACATTCTCCGTCTAAAGCACTATGATCATATGAATAACTGCTCTGAATGCAATTCCATTTATTTGAACAGTATATGTGACTAGACACAGTATTTACATTATTTTATTTTTTATATTTTAATATAAGCAATCAATATGAAAACATATTTGGCTCGTTAATGAGTATTTTTCACACTGAATAGTTTCTTATAGTTAAAGCAATGTAATAGTAGACAAAGAGTATTTAGATGACTATTTAATACAATTTCAAAGTTAGCCAGGATGTAAATTATCCATGTGAACAAGTAACTGCCAATTGACGAATAATTAGGGTAAATTCACGCAACAAATCAGTAGGAAGTCTATCTTAATCAACCGTAAATTGCACAGATTTTGTTGCCGATTTTCTTTTTGCAGACACAAACAGGTATTTGTTTAAAATAAGAAAAAAAATCTTCGCAGGTTCATGGCCTGTTCCCTCAGTCCTAGTGACATTGTGTGGGCACACTTGACTGTTTCCTGTTGGCTGTGTTTCCCCGTAGCAGTCATTCCTGGAGGCCAGTAACTTTGTGAGGTACCAGGGAAGCATTACCAGAGGACTTGTAAGTGAGTATACTTTTTCTTTTTTTATGTTAAATGGACATCCAAACCTACACATTTTGCCGCAGATCCACAAGTAATTTGCAGCAAAATCTGAATGCGGATTTCTTTTTCACCATCGAATTCAGTGGGAAAATCCACAACAAACCTGTGCTCTTTCTGAAACAGAAATTGATTTCAAACGTCACACCACAGGTACATTTCCATGCAGAACTGGCATTTTGATGATATCTGTTAAAATCTTATCCACATCCTTGATACTGTGAATCACCTGCGCAAAGCTACAGGTTGTTGGACCTGTACTTATTAGTCTACCAAGAACTACGAATGTCTGGGAAGCCTTAAAATAGTGAGTAACCATTTTCTCAGGATTTTTTTTTTCTCAAGATCATCTTTTTTGCCATCTTACCTTATCCTTTGCAGAATTAATAAATGTAGTTATAAGTTACAGTCTGAAATATGTGTTCTTGATGGTTATCCTTTAATATTATATATTGTTTTAAAATCAGAAACCGATTGCATAAGATAAGTGATAATGGGGAGATCTGAAAGGGACATCATGCTGATGTGTAAACTCTACTACTGAGAACTAATTAGTGCATTAGGTTTCATGATTGCACTGCAGTTTACGTTATTAATTGAAGGGGATACGACTCAGGAGGGTAGTTAATGAGGTGCAGTAAGAGGTCATTCAGTTTAACACATCCATTAGTAACATTGCAATACAGAATTGGAAATTACTGCGTGTGGTAACATAACTAAAGTGATTAACAATTTATCATTTACTACTCAGTCGAAGCCACACATATACCACTGTCATTAGGGAAAGCATCATATAAACGTTTGGAAAAGGAAGAACTTCTCCTTCAAAATCCTCAGTTTAATAATCTACATAACAGGATCTGATAAGTATTATGAGACTGACAATGTGAATCGTGTTAAACAGTATAAAATGTGTTTTCATTGGTAAAGTTAGGCTATCTGCCGCATCAAGGCTTTCATTTCTGAAGGGTCTTTATTTTAGTTACATAGCCAGTACAATTGATATTAGACATATGTCCATCAAGTTCAACCAGGAGAGTGGATGTTGTGGATAAAAGGGATCCAATTAGTCTCATAAGGTATAAGCCAATCTACCCTTTAATGGAAAAATAAATTCTTCCCTAAAGTGGCAGACTGGATTCAAACAAGAATTCTACAAATGTAGGTTATTTTGTTAAGATTCACAGCTCATATGGTTTAGAAGTCTTGTCACTTCTTGAGACTGAACTTTTTTTCTCCAGACAGAAGCAGTGCCCCCTGTCTTTTGCGGGGATTTTACATGGAACAGCTTTTCACCATATTTTTTCTACAGGCCTTTTATATACTCATACAAAATAAAGGGGTTCTACCATTAGATATTGATGACCTACCAATATTAGATAGCCAGGGGCCCCCTCCCAATGATTATGTGTTTGTGACTGCGTTCAGAAACGTAACTGTTTAGTGGCCATCAAGTCACATAGGATAATGGTGACCTAGGGCCCAAGGCTCTCAGGGACTCATGGCTGCCAAACCACCTATAATCTTAAAAGATGTGTCACCGGCAGCAGGATAAACACACCATTGTATTCAGTTTTATCCACATTTTAAAACCAATTCAATACAACGGCAGTGTTACAATGTGAGAGCCTCTCGTCTCCGGGCTCCCTGCACCACAACTTGGTGTCTTCCCGCTAACACAAGAGCCTGGGCAAAGGAGGCTCTGTCTGACAGACATAAGAGGAAGTACAAGCAGTGGAATGGGAGTGGGGGCATTTTGGAGAACAGTATAGAGAACTTTTATTCAGGGGGCTCATTGTGGGCCAAGTTAATTATTTCGGGCTCACATTGTCAATGGGCACATTTTTATTCACAAGCACATGGAGCATATTTTTATTTATCAGCAGAGATGGGGAACATTTTTACTCACAGTGGCATAACGTGGGTTGTCAGCGCCCAGGGCAAGCCAAGAATTGCGCCCCCTAACCTGTGACACGTGATCACCTGTTTAATTGATGCATCACATAGTGCTCATTGAGCTCTATGCACTGAGCAAAGAAGAAGGTAGAAGCAATTATAAACTGCTTCTGTCTTCTCCCCTGGGTCCCTAACAGCTGAAGACCCAATTTGTTAGATCCCCTGGCAGCAGTATTGTCCCCTAAAAACCCTTCCCCCCACTGGCAACAGTATTGTTTCCATATGTCTCACTTTTCTTGGGAACTTTCAGGACGAGAGCAAGGAGGCTGGAGTTGGAAAGAAAGAGATTCTCTTGCAGTTCTGGTAGAAACTAGAATGGAGTGGGTAAAAGGAGGACTGACATCACCGTTCACATAATGTCAATGGTCACATAGTCTAGGCTATATAAGTCAAGTATGTAAGCACTTCATTTAGCCAGAATGTGGCTGTAGGAATTAGGGTTTAGAGTTAGAGATTAGTTTAGGGTTAGGGTTAGTGGGTTTAGGGTTTATGGATTAGGGTTCATCCTATATTGCAGACTGCAGAAGGAGGACCTTATTTTAACCATTCCATTCTAGTTTGGCAGAAGGTAGAATAAAGAGGGTAAAAAGAGGTGATGTCACATGTGGCCAATGGTCACATGGTCCGGGGTATAAATCACTTGACCCTGTGACATGACAAAGTCCTTAGGGTGCAGGGAGTTTTGACACAAAGGTTCTTTTATATTCAAGCAGTGAAGGACCTATGATGATGTCATCACAGGTGATGCAGCTGTTCCCTCCAAACCTAGGAACTACACTATTGTCAGTGCAGTTCTTTTACTCTTATACAGGTCAAAACCTGTGATGACATCATCACAGATCCTTCAGCTTTCTAATGTTTCAGATGCACAAATGATACAGAGTTCGCATCATCAGTGCAGTTAATGTAAAGTCATATCGGGCTGCTGAGCCTCCTCTGACAGTTTGGCGTCTGGAAAAACTGTCCATTGTTCCCCATGTTACTGCACTGCTCATGGGCACAGACTGGGCCATATTTTTCTCAGGGCACAGCACAAAACTTTTGTTACTCAGGGTCACAGTATGAGAAATATTTTTATTCACTGTCACAGAATGGGCTATGCTTTTGTTATTGGGCATATTTTTATTCTTAGGCACAGCGTGGATTATAGTTTTCACAGGTAAACAGAGTGAAACATTCTTTATTCAGTAGCACAGTGTAAGTGGCTTTCTTTCAGGTGATACTATATGTGACACTTATTTTCAGGGGTATGGTGTCAGGATGCGCTGCAAACCCAAGGAGTGGGGTACATCTGTGCAGAAAAGTGTGTAGAGAAGAAATAATACCAGTGAATAATGTCATGAAGTGTAGCACCCCCAAGTCAGGGCAATGTGTGGAACTAACCTGGGGAATGCCAGTGATGGAGAGGCCGGCACGCTGCTCCTCTGGGGCACTCTCTGGGTTCTTGAGGGACACAGCCAGGTGGAAGGTGAGGTGCCCTTGGTGTTATAGTTTAACGTGCCTATGGCTAAGTCCCTGATATGTCGTGACGCCAGTGCCAGTAAACGGTGGCACACCGTATTTACAGTAGGAATAACAGAGGTGCAGACTGGTAACTTGAAAACAGAATTCAAACTTTACTGAAGACAGTGATGATACAGTAAGCAGTCTTTCCAACAGTTCCTTTTGCAGACAATCAAAATTGCAGTGGTCTTACATCCAGCAAGGTTAAACAGAGGGTGGTCATACAGGACTTGAAATTGCAGGTGAACCTTACTTTCTTCCTGACTCGTCCTGACTGGAATTGATGCTTCAAGGCCCCAATGCCCTACTTCTGGCTTATATCCTTGAATCTCCAGTTTATAAAGTACCTCCTCTTGACGTTTAGTACCTCTTGCTCTAGGGATTGCCTCTGGATTCTGCACTCCTTCTCCTAGGGTACCATCTTCCTAGGGTGGATTCCTCACAGGCCGTGAGGCCTGGGTTTGGCCTTCACAGGCACATGGCCTGCACTTGTCCAAGGCACACTCTAGACTCCCTGTCCTTCCCTGACTGGGCCTTATATAGACTAGGGCAACCTAGCTCCCTCTAGTGACTAGAGCTGGAATTACATCCCTAGCCGGCCTGCACATAGGACATTTCACAGTAACAGGAGAATTAAATACATTGATTTACATTGCATGGTACAAATAGCACCTTTACCAGCCTCCTCCTAACAGAGAGGAACGACAGCAGCCAAGTGACCCTTCCGTAGTGACGGGCAGTACAACTCCCGTACACTACATACCCCGCTGCTTTAAGCTGAGTACGCCCTCGTACTCTACCAGGGTACCGCCCTACTGGAATTTCCACCTGAAAGAGACAAAAGAAAAACATGCAAGAATACATACATATCAGTACTCAATTCTATCTGCATCGACAATTGTCATCAGGTCCAGCTGACTGACGGAGAAGTGCGGTGACAAGGGCGTCGCTCTCTTCTTCAGGATAAAGAGTGGAACTGGGGCGCTGACCTGGCACAGCGGATGTTAGGGAATACCAGGATAGTCCATGACAATGAGTGAGTCCATAAAAGCATATCACAGAGACTCGCACACAGGGGGTCCATCTCTGGGCACATAAACTTGATAAAATATGTTTTAGCAATAATACGGTCAGCAGCACATACATAAAATCACAATACAGGACTCTGACAATACCAGGGTAACATCTTCCTGGCAAGTCCTGCGTATATTTAAAGTGCTGACATAAAAGAACCCTTTTCAACCTGAAATGGGGGTTAAAAGGGGATAAGGTGCAAATAAAAGCACAACTTGGAATTATTAAAGTACTTGACGCCACAATGTTAGCAGCAGGCAGGATGTCCCGGAACAGAAAGAGGCAGGCTGGGAGCAGTGGTTCCACAGTGGCAACTTATCTGTCACAAACATGCCACCGGCCGTGGGGAACTGGCAGCAAGCTCTACCAGCCTGGCAAACTTAAAGGAACAGTTCCTGCAACATGTATGATGTCCCTGTGAGAATGAGCAAAAATGGCCTAGCAGGCCTGCTCACAGGTAGGTGTCAAATGAACCCCGTTCATCGGAGGTAGTGCAGCCCTGTGCTGCAGGTAGTCTGGGCCATGCACCAGGGCCACTTGGAGGGGTGCCCACCAAAGAGAATGGGCTGGAAACATCACCGGTATTGGGCCTACCCACCTCATTGGCCCGCTGGGTTGCGGACACACAGGAGCTGCTGGTCTCGGGACACGGGCCGGCGCTGGGGTAGACACTTCCTCTGGCCGGGACATAACGCTCCCGTCACGGCGGACTCGGCTCCTGGCATATGTCAATTTATCCGCTGTTACACGGACCTTGGGTGGCTCAGCGTTAGCGGTAGGACCTTGGACTACGGGTTCGGGTGGTACAGGGGTCACAGGTAACTCACCACCGCTGGACTGCTGCGCTGTTTTCTTAGCCTCTGTCACTTGCCGCAGGCCATCCAGGTAAGCCTGTAAGGAAGCGATCCGCTCCTCCAGGGCGGAGATCTCACTGCTGGATTCCGGCACACTTGCAGCAGGCTCAGATGAGGTTCTATCCTGGCGGTTCTTCCGCAGGTCATCCATGGCTTCACTGAACTGGGCCATCCGCGCCCAATCAGCGGCTGTCTTCTCTCGTCGCGGCAGCTCTGGAGAGGGATAAGGACTGGGAGGCTTGTCCAGGATCGTCGGCTGCCAGAAGATGTTCGGGCCGAGGAAGGAACTCTTCTCCTGGTACGTATTCCGGATGGGTCCCGGCGGGTCCTCTGCCTCCACCGGATCTTCGGTTTCTTCCCAGTCTTCCGGTACCGGTCCTGGACGGGTCACCGCAGTAGCATATGGGCCTCGCAGGCCCTCTGCGGGAGTGAACTCCACTTTCTCTCCGACCGCTAGATTATGCAGTCGCCCGGAGATAGCTGCGCTTGACGGACCGGCGATTCACATAATAGTCCCGGTTGGTGCCGGTTTCTTGGATGAAGCCGAATCCTCTAACCTTGTCAAACTCGAGCACAACTCCGGTGCGGCGTTCAAGCTGGGGCTTGCTGTCTCTGGAGTCTTCATAGATTCGCTTGGTGACTTCTTCAAAGTACTTTTTCTGAGTGGTGGTTTTTAAAGTTGCCGCCACTCGGATCTCGGCCATCAGGGCCGACCACGCGGGGTTCCGCGGGAGAAAGCCTTCTCGCTGCGGGTGGAAACGGCAGGGTTCGGCTTGTGGCCATGGACAGGTTTGGGCCATGTCGCTGGGAGTATACGCTGGGGCGCAGGGCGCTCCTTAGTTGCTCCTGGGGTCGCCTCCATTGCACCAACTACGGCTCCGGATCCCTCCGATTCAGGTAGGAAACCTCGTAGCAGGGTGAGCCACTGTTCCAGCAGGCTCCACCCCGTCGATTCTTGCACGCCCCTAGGTATTCCAGTATAGGGTAGGCGGTGTCCATATTATAATCCTCAAGGGAAGGCGTTACCTCCAGGTCGTCTCCTCCTCCTTCTTGGAGGGTTTTGGCGCCAATTTCGCGCCACTGCAGGACAGTGATGGCGCAAGAAGAAGTCCAATGACGCCGGCGGCCATCTTGGGCGCCATGATGCATCAATTCAATGACAGCAAGCAGTGGTAGTAAACAGCATAAAAGTCCACAAAAATGCACTTTGAAGTGGCGATTTTCTTCCTCTTGATAGCGCAACACTGCACAGCGCTTTCTGGAGGTTTTTGGGACACTTTTCTGTACGTTTTAGGTCCGCAAAGTTCACTTCAAATAAACAGGCGTTTTGTCACTTGGCAAACTGGTTAAGGCACAAAGTTCACGTTTTTGCTCACAGTCCGTAAAACGTGCGTATCCTGTTCGTGACGCCAAAATGTAGCACCCCAAGTCAGGGCAATGTGTGGAACTAACCTGGGGAATGCCAGTGATGGAGAGGCCGGCACGCTGCTCCTCTGGGGCACTCTCTGGGTTCTTGAGGGACACAGCCAGGTGGAAGGTGAGGTGCCCTTGGTGTTATAGTTTAACGTGCCTATGGCTAAGTCCCTGATATGTCGTGACGCCAGTGCCAGTAAACGGTGGCACACCGTATTTACAGTAGGAATAACAGAGGTGCAGACTGGTAACTTGAAAACAGAATTCAAACTTTACTGAAGACAGTGATGATACAGTAAGCAGTCTTTCCAACAGTTCCTTTTGCAGACAATCAAAATTGCAGTGGTCTTACATCCAGCAAGGTTAAACAGAGGGTGGTCATACAGGACTTGAAATTGCAGGTGAACCTTACTTTCTTCCTGACTCGTCCTGACTGGAATTGATGCTTCAAGGCCCCAATGCCCTACTTCTGGCTTATATCCTTGAATCTCCAGTTTATAAAGTACCTCCTCTTGACGTTTAGTACCTCTTGCTCTAGGGATTGCCTCTGGATTCTGCACTCCTTCTCCTAGGGTACCATCTTCCTAGGGTGGATTCCTCACAGGCCGTGAGGCCTGGGTTTGGCCTTCACAGGCACATGGCCTGCACTTGTCCAAGGCACACTCTAGACTCCCTGTCCTTCCCCTGACTGGGCCTTATATAGACTAGGGCAACCTAGCTCCCTCTAGTGACTAGAGCTGGAATTACATCCCTAGCCGGCCTGCACATAGGACATTTCACAGTAACAGGAGAATTAAATACATTGATTTACATTGCATGGTACAAATAGCACCTTTACCAGCCTCCTCCTAACAGAGAGGAACGACAGCAGCCAAGTGACCCTTCCGTAGTGACGGGCAGTACAACTCCCGTACACTACAGAAGGTCTGGACCAGATGGAGAAGAAAGGGAAGAGAGCTACTCCATTCAGAGAAGATGTAAGTCACCGATACATCATGGTGGCTGAGGTAATGTTTGGAGTGGACTGCTACGGTGTGCCCGTTCCATACACAGCGGGTCCCAGCTGTACAATAAAGAAGGCACCCTGCCAAGATGACGGGGAAAGGCGATCACGCCAAACCTTTTAATTTAACTCCTTAGATGCTGTGATCAGCACCGATTGCAGCATCTTTGAGGTAAGGCAGAAGGATGCAGCTACCTCTGCCTTCTGTTCAGAGCCCCTGCAGTGAAATCATGGAGCTCTGATCGGTTACCATGGTAGCCTAAATGCTTCCCAAGCCAGCAATAATAAGCTCCCTGCTAAGCTATGTGTGAATGGGAATGGAGTGAATTGGATGAATAGGACAAGGGATCAAAAGATCCCAGGTAGAGTTGAGCGAACACCTGGAAGTTCGGCTTCGCCAGCCGAACTTCATAAAAATTTTGAAGTCAATGGGGACCCGAACTTTGGGGCACTAAAATGGCTCTAAAAAAGTCCAGGAAAGGGCTATTGGACTGCAAAAGACATCAATGTGGGTAAATGCCCTGCAAACAAATGTGGGTAGGGAAATGACATAAAATAAAATAAATAAAAATTACAAATTTTATTCCTGAACTAAGAGCATGAGGTCTAAATGGACTAGGTTGAGGAGGCGGGGAACGTGGCGTTGTAGGTGGACGTGGTGGTGTAGGAGGTGGAGGCAGCCAACACGTTTTGTTTTATTTTCTCTTTCTTTTTTTTTTATTTGGGTGGTGCACCCAAATTAAATAATAAAAAAAAACAAGACAAAAAAACAAAACATGTTGGCTGCTTCCATTACATTGTGGAATATATAAAATAACACAGAGAGAAAGTGTGCTGGAGTATAACAATGGTAGTGTGAAGTCGGTATACTTGTGCATTCTGCACAAGGTACAGACAAGCCTTGTGGGATCCATGCCTGGTTTATTTTAATGAACGTGAGCTTGTCCACATTGGCTGTGGACAGGCGGCTGCGCTTGTCTGTGATAACAGCCCCTGCCGTGCTAAACACACGTTCAGACAAAACACTGGCTGCAGGGCAGGCCAGCACCTCCAAGGCATAATGGGCAAGCTCAGGCCATGTGCGCAATTTGGAGACCCAGAAGTTGAATGGGGCAAACCCATCAGTCAGTACCTGTAGGCATGTGCACACATACTGCTCCAACATGTTGCTGAAATGCTGCCTCCTGCTAAGACGTTGCGTATCAGCTGGTGATGCTAGTTGTTGTGGCATGGTGACAAAGCTTTTCCACATTTTAACAATGCTAGCCCTGCCTTCTGAGGTGCTGGTGGTGCCCTGGCTACGTTGGGGGCCTCTTCCTCCTCCTCTGCCTTCGTCTTGTGCTTCCACTGAGCCCCCAGTGTCAGTTGGAAATGCCATCAGCAGCGCGTATATCAGCGTGCACTTGTACTCGCCCATCTTCCGATCATTTTCCAGTGAGGGAATTAAGGACGCCACGTTGTCCTTGAAACAGGGATCCAACAGGGTGGCCACCCAGTAATCAGCACAAGTTAAAATGTGGGCAACTCGGCTGTCATTGCGCAGACACTGCAGCAGGTAGTTCCTCATGTGTGCCAGGCTGCCCAGAGGCAAGGACAAGCTGTCCTCTGTGGGAGGTGAATCGTCTGTGTCCTCTGTATCCCCCCAGCCACGCACAAGTGATGCCCATGAGCTGTTTTGAGTATCACCCTGCTGTGAACATGGTTCCTCTGCCTCATCCTCCATCCTCATCCTCCAGACCTGTGCCCTGGCTGGACAATTGTGTACCTGGCCTATGTTGGTGCAGGAACCCACCCTCCGAGCCACCTGTGAATTACTGGCCTGATAACCGTTGAAATGATCCCTCTTCTCCTCTTTCTGCTGTGACACATCTTCCTCCATCATCGCCCGAAGCGTCTTTTCAAGGAGACATAGAAGTGGGATAGTAATGCTGAGAATGGCGTCATCTGCACTGGCCTTGTTGTTGGAGAACTCAAAGCAGCGCAACAAGGCACACAGGTCTCGCATGGAGGCCCACTCAGTGGCAGTGAAGTGTTGCTGTTTAACAGAGCTACTGACCCCTGAATGCTGCAGCTGAAACTCCACTATCGCCTGCTGCTGCTCGCACAGTCTCTCCAGCATGTGCAAGGTGGAGTTCCACCTTGTGGGCGCGTCGCATATGAGGCGGTGAGCGGAAAGGCCAAAGCTATGCTGCAGAGCAGACAGGCGAGCAGCAGCAGGGTGAGAACGCTGAAAGTGCGCACAGATGGCCCGCACTTTCTGAAGCAGGTCTGACATATCTTGGTAGTTTTTCAGGAATCTTTGCACCACAAAATTCAGCACATGTGCCAGTCAAGGGATGTGCGTCACAACGGCTAGGGCCAGAGCTGCTGTTACGAGATTTCGCCCATTATCACACACCACCAGGCCAGGTTTGAGGCTCGGTGGCACCAACCACTCATCGGTCTGTTGTTCCAGGCCTGTCTCAAGCTCCTGCGCGGTGTGGGGTTATGCTGAGAGGATGAGGAAGTGGTAGAGGAGGAAGAGAAGTAGGAAGAGGAGTAAACATGAGGCAAAGAGAAATGCACTGCAATCCTCGGGGGCAGAAGAACATGCGCCAAACAGCTATCCGCCTCAGGCCCAGCCACCACTGCATTTACCCAGTGTGCTGTTAGGGAGAAATAACGGCCCTGGCTGTGCCTACTGGTCCACGCATCGGTAGTTATGTGGATCTTGCCACAGATGGCGTTGCGCAGTGCACACCATATTTTGTCAGTCACTTGCTTGTGCAGGTAAGGGATGGCTCGCCTGGAAAAGTAGTGGCGGCTTGGACGGGCATACTGTGGGTCAGCCACCGCCATAAGGTTTTTAAAACTCTCCGTCTCCACCAGACAGAATGACAGCATTTTAAAGGCCAGCAATTTTGAAATGCTGCCATTCAGGGCCAGGGATTGTGGATGGGTAGGGGGGTACTTCCTCTTTCAATCCAGAGTTTGGGTGATGGACAGCTGAACGCTTTCATAAGACACTGTGGTGGTGCTTGTTGAAGGTTGCACTCCAGAGGTGGAGGAAGAGGCCGAGATTGCAGCAGAAGAGGGAACAGGAGGAGCCAGAGACTTTTCTTGGTTTTGGAGGTGTTTACTCCACTGCAGCTCGTGCCTTGCACTTAGATGCCTGGTCATGCAGGTTGTACTCAGGTTTAGAAAGTTTATGCCTTGCTTTAGGCTCTGATTACACAGCGTGCAAATCACTTGTGTCTTGTCGTCCGCACTTTGTGTGAAGAACTGCCATGCAGGGGAAATCCTTGGATCTGTCTTTGGTGTGCTCGGTCCCTGGGTGTGGAAAGCAGTAGCAGACGTAATGTCTAGGGGACGGGCGCTCTGCTTCTATATCCTGCTCCCTCTTTTCCTGTGCTGGTGTCTCTGTGCGACCTCCGCCTCTTCCTCCAAACTGCACAGGTCACTAGCATGACCTTCGTCCCATGTAGGGTCTAGGACCTCATCGTCCTCCACATCATCTTCCACCAAGTCTTTTGCACCCTGCCCTCCTTGTCGGTTTGCACACTGCAGAAAGCCGCAGCAGTTGGCACCTGTGTTCCGTCATCATCAGAGACGTCCTGCGGTGGTCTTGCCATGTTCTCATCCTCAAACATAAGTGGTTGGGCATCGGTGTATTCAATCTCTTCCACTTCTGGAGCAGGGCTAGGTGGATGGGCTGGGGAAACCCTGCCAGGAGAGTCATCAAAAAGCATGAGAGTCTGCTGCATGACTTGGAGCTCAGACTGCTTGGCTGATTTGCAAGGGGGTGAGGAGCTAGATAGCTGCCCATGGCCTGCAGGTGCCAACTCTGAGCTTTCAGCAGTGGACCGGGTGGGAGACAATGTAAAGGTACTGGAGGCACTATCAGCCACCCAATCTACTAGCGCCTGTACGTGCTCTTGCCTCACCATTGTCATCCATGCAAACCTAAGAAAGGTGTTTCATTTGGGTGTGCAGCTGGCACAGATCCGCCACGTCCTCTCCCTGCAACAGGAGCCCCACCAACACCAGCAGCACCACGACCATGGCCACGTCCCTTATTTGACGCTCTCCTAATTCTTTTCGGTAACCCAACGAAGTAGCAGACAGATTTAATAAAACTTGTTCCCTGTCAGGTATGCCGTGCCCGTGTTATAAACAGAAAAGATTGGTTTTGGTCACAGCTTTATTTGACAGATTAATTTATTACACTTTGTGCCCTGCCTAATAGGCCCTGACAGTGTGATAACGATAAAAGATATTTCTAGGTCACACCACAATATGAGAAACAAATTTATTACACTGTGTGGCCTGCCCAATAGGCCCTGGCAGCGTGTTAAAGATAAAAGATTGGTTAAGGTCACAAGTTACTTTGAAAGATAGGAGGGGCACAGATCCCCCAACAATCGGTAATATGCCACCTAATTTACTGAATAAATTTTGGCACGGCAGGTATGCAGTGCAGCAGGAACACCAACGCAGGCCGCAGGGGTACTTTATGGGCCAAAATTATGTTTTATTTCAGCCACAATGTCCTAGTGGAATTTACAGATTTTATTTGATTTACAGTACAAGGCAATAAGGTACTTTATAGGAAAAAAAGAAGATGTTTTCAACCCTAGTGAAACAGATGGATTTACTGATTATTGTTCACTATCTGATTGTGCAGGAGGAAGCTGGAATTTATTTAAAAATAAGATGATTTCTTCACCCACCAATGAAACTGACGGATGCAAGTGAAATTCTTTCACTACACTAGCAGTAGTACAGAGCAGGCCACAAATTTACTTTGTGCCAAAAATTATTATTAGTTGTTTCCACCCACAATGTCCCAGTGGAATTTACTGATTTTATTTGATTTGCAGTACAAGGCAAAAAAGTACTTTATAGGGAAAAAAAGGATTTTTCAACCCCAGTGAAACAGAAAAAATTAACAGATTATTGTTCACTTCAACCCCAGTGAAACTGACAGATGAAAGTGAAATTCTTTCACTAGCATAGTACAGAGCAGGCCACAAAATCGACTTTGTGCCAAAAATTACGTGTTTTTCCACCCATAATGTCCCAGTGGAATTTACTGATTTTATTTGATTTGCAGTGCAAGGCTAAAAAGTACTTTATAGGGAAAAAAGAGGATTTTTCCAACCCAGTGAAACTGATAAATTAACAGATAATTTTTCACTATCTGTTTCACTGGGGTTGAAAAAATCCCCTTTTTTCCTATAAAGTACCTTATTGCCTTGTACTGCAAATCAAATAAAATCAGTGAATTCCACTGAGACATTGTGGGTGTAAAAAACACATAATTTTTGGCACAAAGTAAATTTGTGGCCTGCTCTGTACTACTGCTAGTGAAAGAATTTCACTTCCATCGGTCAGTTTCACTGGGGTTGAAGAAATCATATATTTGGTTGAAATAAATTCCATCCTCTGTCTGCACAGGCAATCTGATAGCGAAAAATAATCTGTTAATTTATCTGATTGCCTGTGCAGACAGAGGATGGAATTTATTTCAACCAAATATATGATTTCTTCAACCCCAGTGAAACTGACCGATGGAAGTGAAATTCTTTCACTAGCAGTAGTACAGAGCAGGCCACAAATTTACTTTGTGCCAAAAATTATGTGTTTTTTACACCCACAATGTCTCAGTGGAATTTACTGATTTTATTTGATTTGCAGTACAAGGCAATAAGGTACTTTATAGGAAAAAAGGGGATTTTTTTTTTACCCCAGTGAAACAGATGGATTTACAGATTTTTTTTCACTATCCGACTTGCTGAGCAGGCATAAAAGGCACTTAATGGTAAAAAAAAAACTATGGATTTACTGATTATATTATTCACAATCACAAATGTAGTGCAAAGAGCAAATGTACTTTTTAGCACACAAAAAAGAAGCCCAGAATCTAATGTATTTAGAGAATTAATGACAATGATATATGCAGCACTGGGGTACTTTACAGAACAAAATGTAAAAATATCACCCCCTAGGTCCCTAAAATCACAAACGGAGTAACAGTATTATTTTTCCCTTCCCCTGGCAGATATACAGTGCAGATGCACTTAAAAATTGGGTACATTTTGCCAAATGAAGTAAAAAGACTGGATTCTATGACTGTCTCTGGCACATATGCAGCTGCAAGTGCACATCACTTGCACAAAATGGCCGCCGACACCAACCATTCAAAGAAATATAAAAATCTTTGTCACTGGCCTCACAAAAAAAACTGCCATTGCACCCACATGAACAAAAAGATTGTAGATCGCTGGGTGAACACAATTCTGATATCAGATATTATTCAGCAAAGCATGTTTCCTATTCTCTCGCTGAGAGCACCAGCAGCAACCTGTCCCTACACTAACAACAGCAGAGTGATGTGCTGCATTACGTGACTCCAGCTTATATAGAAGCCATGTCACATGCTGCACTTAGCCAATCACAGCCATGCCATTAGTAGGCATGGCTGTGATTGTTTCTAAGGGCAAAGTAGTTAGACGCTTGTTGATTGGCTGCCCAGCAGCTTTTCAACAAGCACCATAAAATCTGCCAAACACCGAACCCAAACCCGAACTATTATGAAAATGTTTAGGTTCGGGTCTGGGTGCCAAAAATCCTAAAATTCGGTGCGAACCCGAACTTTATAGTTCAGGTTCGCTCAACTCTAATCTCAGGTTCTCCCTTTATTATAAAAGTAAAAAGAAAATAAAAAAACATTAAAATATTAAAAGTTTAAATCATCCCCCTTTCCCAATTTTACATATAAGTATATATGAACAATAAAAAAAATAAACAGATCAGGAACAAATAAGCGAAGTTTTCAGATATTCCATTTGCTTACTTTGCCGAATTTTTCTCAATTTTTCCCCCCCTAAAAATTGGCTTTGTTACAAATTATTTTGTCATGAAGCACGTTAAATCGGGTCTATCCTGGCCTGCAGTTAAACTTTAGGTAGAATGTGTCCTGGTGTACATCACTGTGCAGTACAGCAACATGCATAGCTAGTCCTTTCTGGTAGGGAAACAGTTACTATGCATCAGAATGACAGGCATGGCACATATATGGACGTGAGCATCATCATGCAGGCCTTTAACATTCCTAGATAACCCCTAGTTAAACAAAAAAGAGCATACAGCAGCCTCAATAAAGTAGTAGAGAAAAAAAGGTTCTAATAATCCATGTTGTGGCAGTGCGTTTGAATTATTTCTGTTAGCTGTAGAATGACTGTGCGTCACCATTAAGCTTAGTTCATACTTCAATTATTTGGTCAGTTATTCTCATCAATTATTGTCAGCCCAAAGCAGGTGCGGGCAGGAGCGTTGCTAGGATATCAAAAGATCCGCGGCCCAAGCCCCAATAAATATATGGCCCAGTTCTCTAAGTGGCACCCTCCCCCCACACACCGCATTGTGCTGTACTTGCTATATAGCAGCACATACCTGTGACATCCAGTGCCTCCCAGGTGACGTCTCCTCTGATGTAGATCTTCTCTGTCATCATTTTCTCCATTTGGTCCGGGCAACTTTTTTCACCCGCGCCTCGTCTCTGCAGAGTGTGACACACAGACATCTTAGCTTCCACAAATTTATTTCATCATCCCCCAACCTCGAGTCCGCACAGTGTTATCTTGCTGCTCGCTGTGCTCCCCAAAACCCCAAATACTATCCTGTAGAAAAAAGAGTGCCTCCCCATAGTATTACTGCTCCTACAGTGCCCCCAACCCTGATACAGCTCCCCAAGAGTGCCTCCATTAGTAGAAGAGCCCTCCAGTATTAATAATACCCTCACAGAGCCCCCAGTAAAAATAAGATGCCCTATTGTTCCTACAGTGGTAATAAAGCTCTCTGCAGACCCCTCAGTAGTAATAAGACCCATATAGTGTTCTTAGTAGAAATAAGGCAAATCTATAAGTCCCCCTATAGAGCCCCCAGTAGTAATAAGAATGCCTGTAATGTCCCCTGTATTTATAATACCCCTACAGTGCCCCCAGTATTGATACTGCCCCCTACTGCTATAATGCTTACCCTGAGGTGCCCCCAGTGTTTATAATAACCCTTGCAGTGCCCTCTGTAGTAAAATTCCTCCCTCCACCATAAAGTAACATGTAAATAACATCACACCATCTCTCCAGCCCCTCCAATATGCAGTCCCATGTAAATAACATCACTATCTACAGCCCCCTCCAAAATACAGTCTCCTGTAAATAACATCATCTATTCCCCAGCTGCCTTCAACATGCATTTCTATGTAAATAATATCACCTCCTCCCCAGCCACCTCCAACATGCATTCCCATGTAAACATCACCTGCTCAATATACTGTCCCATATAAATAACATCACTCCCTCTCACAGCCGCCATCAACATAGAGTCCCATGTAAATAATATCACTGCCCTCCCCAGCCCCCTCTGAAATACAGTCCCATGTACATAACATCACTCCCTCCCACAGCAGCCTCCAACATACAGTCCCATGTAAATAACGTCATCCCCTCCCACAGCCTCCTTCAACATACAGTCCCATGTAAATAAGATCACCCTGCCCCAAGCCACTCCAACATACAGTCCCATGTAAATAACATCATTCCCTCCCACAGCCGCCTTCAACATAGAGTCCCATGTAAATAACATCACTTCCTCCCCAGCCCCCTCCAACATACAGTCCCATGTAAATAACATGACCCCTCCGCAGCCACCTCTAACACACAGTTCCAGGTAATAACATCCCTGCCTTCAGTCCTAACATACAGCCCCAGTTAAATAACCATAACTCCCAGCATTCCTTTGCCTTTACTTACCTCTCCTCATGTAGCAGACCTCACCACAGCTTCTTCTCCTCTTCACTGCTGTCCTCTCCTGCACTGGTCACATGACTGGGACATCATCGCAGTTCCTTCTCAACCACTGCCTGCTTTACTTGGTCACATGACCTGTGATGTCCTCCCAGGTCCTTCAGCACTTCCACTGCAGTAGCATCAATTGTATTGCCTTACTGAGGACTGCAATACAGTTGTATCTTGCAGGCAGTCAGGACATTCGGGGCCTGGGACAAAACATCAGGGGCCCAGGCCCTGGGTTTGGGTAAAAACGACAGAACAGGTGCAGATCTATTCATAATACCTAATCCGAGAGTAGGCTTGGCTCCTGAATTTGCCTCACAATAAGTAAAGGAAATAACTGACTAAATAACAGAAGTGTGAACTCAGCCTTACTGGTCAGTTTTAGCATCAGCTCTAACTTATCTGTGTGGGCTTAACTGTGCAGTGGCCCAAGATTCAAGTAGTGGTCCCTTAACAGTGGGGAAGGTGTCACCAGTAATGCTGTGTTGATATCACTATTTATTTTTCCCTTCTTATTATCCTTCAGAAGAACAGGCCAAAAAAGAGGATCCTATAGTTTGAGCATCCACCTTCAAACCGTCTTGTCAGTATTTGATCAGTATTGGTAAGGCAAAAACAGGAGTGGGTCCAAAACAGAGATACATGTGAAAAATTTGCATGTCTTCTGTGTTTTGGACCTGCTCCTGCTTTGGGCTTCCAAATCAAGATCAAATCTCGATGCAAAATGCTGACCATGTGATAGAGGTCTTATGCTCAATTTGCATGAGTTTTAGCCATTTGTGTCTGAAATCGGTTTTATTCAGATGCAAAAGAAGTCTGGCATGCAGTACTTTACGGATCTACTCCTCCTTTTGGCCTCCAAATAATGATCAAATCCTGACGCAAAATACTGACCATGTGATAGAGGCCTTATGGACGCTTAAACAACAGGACACTTTTTTTTGTTATTTTTCTGTACTTCTGATGAATCAGAAGAACGGAAAAATAAATGGTGATGTCAACACGGCCAAACAGGGACAATTGTGGCTCTATAACAGACTGGTGAGGGTGGTCGACAGCATAAAGAGTCATAATAGTGGCCCTGGAACAGACTGGTGAGGATGGAAACAACATATAGAGTCACAACAGTGTCCCCATAATAGAGTGGTGAGGGAGGCAACAGCATTTAGAGTCACAATAGTGGCCCCACAACAGAGTGGGGAGGGGGTTGCAAGAGCACTGGCAGTAACAGCACAAGATTGTGGCAGATCACAGTAGGAGCAGATGGCAGTAGAGGCAGCAGGCATGTGGCATCATGCAGGTGACAGCATTAAAATATTGGCAGCAACATGTGAGTAAGTAATGGGACATTTGTCACAATGTTCCGGTGTGGCAGCACACTACAGTCATATTATTGCTGCCAGAATCATCTAGTCTGTTGTATCAGGCACCGGTGTCTGGAAATCCTGATTGAACAAGGCCTGATACATCTTTCTTAATAAAGGTTAATCTCTCAACATTTTGTGTTGAAAGGCAAGTTCTCTTTGGGGTAACTATGCCACCCGCTGCACTAAACACTCACTCTGAAGTGACAATACTGGACAGGCAGGAAAGCTTGTCCAGGGCAAACTCGGCCAGTTGGGACTACAATTCAAGTTTGGTTGCCCAGTAGTCCAGGGAATCTTGGATTTGGGGTGATAGGGTGCAGTCCAAGTATGCCACCACCTGCTGGTTCAGGTTCTGCTCCATGCCCTGTTGCTGCTGGGTGGTTTCTTCAGTAGGCAGGTGAAAAAAGTGCTCATTAGAGACTCAAGACTTAAGTTACTGCTGATGGAGCTGGTACTGCTCCTGCTACCCACACACCTGCATGCATACTGTTGTCTCTTTGCCATCGCCTTGGTGATCGATTGCTGGTAAAACACGTGAAGAGGAGTAGGAGTAGCATTAGGAACAATAGACGAAGGGAAGGAACAACAGCCTCCCTCTGTTGAAGTTGAGAAGCCCTGACTGCTGGATAAGGTGTGCAGACGGCATGCCGCAGAGCCCACCACTGCATGCTTACTACCTGCCACTGCCTTTATGAACCCATGCACAGTTAGTTTTTTCCTGACAGGTAGACTCCTGAGTAACAGACAGTTTACCCCAGGCAGGTTTAGCTCAAGAGTCAAGATCCCCTGCTGCTTTTGTGGCGACCGGATTTCAGGGGCAATGTGTGTGAGCGTTCCGGTGGGCCAATGGGGGTAGTAGTATTACTCACTGTTCTGTAGCTCCCTGGGCCGGGATGCAGTGAAGGGAAGGACGGCACGAAATCCTTGTCCAGGGATATTAAGCCAGATGGTAGTTGAGGTGCCCTTGGTGGTGTAGGTGCTTTGGGTGTCTTGGGGGCAGGGTCCATGATACCAGCACCGTAAGGTGCGTTGAAAGATGGTATGGAATAAGGAGAGAGGCAGGAGTTGAACCAACAATAACTTTACTTAAAATATTTGCCTTGAGGTAGGTAGGTAACATCCATGCAAGTAATGCCTTGGTACATAAGATGGAGGTAAGCTGCAACTCCAGACAACAGGCACAGTGAGGCAGTGGTAAGCAGGTTCCAACTCAATCTGATAGAGAAGGTGATACTTTTCTTATTTTTCTCAACTTGCTCTGAAACTTCAGCCTTTTGGTCAGGGGTTAAGTCCTGGGAAAAAAAGTGTGGGAACTCACCCAAGTGCCTCCGCATGATGTCACAGCGCGCGGCGTTCGCAAAGGGCAGGGGAGGTCGGCTGGAGCAACTACTGTATTGTTTGCCCTATTAGACACACCGGCCCATAAGACGCACCTAGGTTTTAGAGGGGGACAATAAGAAAAAAATATTTTTCATTACACCTCAGGTCAGACCACCAATCAGACCCCCAATGTTAATCAGACCTCAGCTAACAGCCCCAATACGATCCCCAATGTTAATAAGACCCCAATAAGACCTCAGATCAGACCCCAATATGAATGACGCCCAATCAGACCTCAGATAATAGCCCCATGCCTCATAGCAGCCCCAGTAGCCTCATAGCATAATAGCCCCATGCTCTCTCCATCAGCCCCCAGTGCCTCTTATCAGCCCCCAGTACCTCTCATCAGCCCCCAGTGCCTCTATATCATCCCCAGCAGATCTCATCAGCCCCAGTGCCTCTAATCAGCCCCAGTGCCTCTAATCTGCCCTAATCAGCCCCAGTGCCTCTAATCTGCCCCTAGTGTCTCTAATCTGCCCCTAGTGCCTCTTATCAGCCCCAGCAGATCTCATCAGCCCCAGAGCCTCTTACCAGCCCCAGGGCCCCATTCACTAGCGCCCAGTGCCCCATCCACCAGCCCCAGTGCCCCATCCACCAGCCCCCAGTGCCCCATCCACCAGCCCCCAGTCAGTGCCTCTCCATTCAGCCCATAAAATATGAAAAAAAAACAAAACCCGTATATACTCAGTATAAGCCGACCAGTATAAGCCGACCCCCTAATTTTACCCCAAAAAACTGGGAAAAGTAGTGACTCAGTATAAGCCGAGGTGGAAATGGATGTCACTGTTATGGGGGTATCTGTGGATGGCGCACTGTTATGGGAGATCTGTGGATGACGCACTGTTATGGAGGATCTGTGGATGGCAGCACTGTTATGGAGGGATCTGTGGATGGCGCACTGTTATGAGGGGATCTGTGAATGAGCACTGTTATAGGAGGATCTGTGGATGTCACTGTTATGGGAGATCTGTGGATGACGCACTGTTATGGGAGATCTGTGGATGACGCACTGTTATAGGGGATCTGTGGATGACACTGTTATAGGGGATCTGTGGAGGACACTGTTATGGGAGGATCTGTGGATGACGCACTGTTATGAGGGATCTGTGGATGACACTGTTATGGGATGGGGGGCTGTGGATGGCACTTATGGGATGAGAGGATGTGGATGACACTGTTATGGGATGAGGGGATGTGGATGGCACTGTTATGGGATGAGGGATGTGGATGGCACTGTTATGGGATGGGGGGGATGTGGATGGCACTGTTATGGGATGAGGGGATGTGGATGGCACTGTTATGGGATGGGGGATGTGGATGGCACTGTTATGGGAAGGGGGATGTGGATGGCACTTATGGGATGAGGGGATGTGGATGGCACTGTTATGGGAAGGGGGATGTTGATGGCACTTATGGGATGAGGGGATGTGGATGACACTGTTATGGGATGGGGGGCTGTGGATGGCACTTATGGGATGGGGGGCTGTGGATCGCATCCACAGATCCCCATCCTGTAACAGTGCCATCCACATCCCCATCCATAACAGTGCCATCCATGACATCCATCCCATCATCCCATAAGTGCCATCCACATCCCCTTCCCATAACAGTGCCATCCACATCCCCATCCCATAACAGTGCCATCCACATCCCCATCCCATAACAGTGCCATCCACATCCCCCATCCCATAACAGTGCCATCCACATCCCCATCCCATAACAGTGTCATCCACATCCCCTCATCCCATAAGTGCCATCCACAGCCCCCATCCCCACAGTTATTCTTACTATAATTCTTGCCCCCTCTGTAGTCTGTACCTCATCACATGCGGCAGTGAATACTTCAGGCCGGGCGGGAGAGCGGCGCAGTGTGACTGGCGTCACGTGCCTGCGCCGCCTGCTTCATTCATAAAGCAGGCCGGGCAGGCACGTGACATCAGCAAGTCACGCTGCTCTCTCCGCCCGGCCTGAAGTATTCACTGCCGCATGTGATGAAGTACAGAGGGGGGAAAGCGCTTCCTGGTCCTTTCGCCCTGAAAGAAAGGGAACGGCGTTCCTGCCATGAAAAAAGTGCAGGAACGCCGTTCCCACGCGTTCCCCCTCGACTCGACCCCTGCTTTTGGTACTTTGGATCTTCTTAACTAGAACTTGGCAACCAACAGGGCGGTCTCCCTAGCGGCAGGCATCAGTCATTTGCTCCATTATTTGAGCAGGTTGCTTCAATATAATTAATCCACTCTGACTCCAGGACAGTGGCACTACAAAAGGAAGGGATCCAGTAGTCCTTGGGTTTAGTTTCCTATCTATCTTGCTCTTTTCCTGGGGAGTACCAAGGGCCACACAGCTTAAGTTACAGGCTTTTCTCTCCTAACTTCCTCCTACTCCCAACTCTCAACTCTCTTCCTATGCCTGCCTCTTACTATATATATGATGTGACAGCTACACCTAGTGGTGAAAGTGTTTACATGCAGTTACTAGGCTGTTGTGAGTAGTGTTGAGCGCGAATATTCGAAAAGCGAATTTTTTTAGCGAATATCGGCACTTCGCTAATTCGCGAATATTTCGAATATAGCGCTATAAATTCGCTATTTCGAATATTCGTTTTTTTTTTTTTTTTTTTTAGTTATATTTTTTTCTTTCCCACTTCCCAAAAGTAGTTCTTACCTGTCATGAGGATTCCTGGCTTCCTGGCTGCTCCAGTCAGTGCCCGTTGCCGCTTCTGCCGACTTCCGTGCTCATGGAGCGTCCCCTTCCATGGGAAAATCTCTATATACTAAAATGTACTGTCGGATTTGAGGAATTACGTTGAAATCGCAATGCGATTAATTCAAGTTATATTAATCGCATTGCGATTACAACTTAGCACTGCTATCTTACATAGGCTAGAATTAACGAATATGGAATATATAGCTATGCACTAGCAGTGCTAAGTTGAAATACTTAATGCTGAATACTTTAAGTTAAATTAATCGCATTGCGATTTCAACTTAACACTGCTGCTATATTCCATATTCGTTAACTTCGTTAATTCTAGCAAGCTGACCCATTATAAACCCAGCTCTAAGTTGAAATCGCAATGCGATTAATATAACTTGAATTAATCGCATTGCGATTTCAACGTAATTCCTCAAATCCGACAGTACATTTTAGTATATGGAGACGTTCCCATGGTGATGGGGACGCTCCATGAACACAGAAGTTATGGTTGGCTTGGTAGAATTAGCGAGGATAGCGAATATGACGAATGTATTCGTCATATTCCTCAAAACGAAGATAGCAGTATTCTACATCTTCGTTTTAGCTACCTATTCGTCTCGTCATCGTCAACTTCGCTATTCGCTAATTCTAGCAATCAAATAGGAAGGTTGACTTACCAGACAGCTGTGTTAAATTCGCTATGCGATTTTTTTTTTTTAATAAATAGAATACTTATAATAATATTATCATATCAAGTAATATAATTATTGTATTAAAAAAAAAAAATCGCATAGCAATTTAACACAGCTATCTCTATAGTCAACCTTCCTATTTGATTGCTAGAATTAGCGAGGTTGACGAATAGGTTGCTAAAGCGAAGATGTAGAATACTTCGTTATCTTCGTTTTGAGGAATATGACAGAATACATTCGTCATATTCGTCATCCTCGCTAATTCTAGATATGAAACCAATAGGAAAGTAGCCTTAAGTACAAATCGCAATATGCGATTATTTAAATACGCATTTTAATCGCGATAACTAGAAAAAATGACGAATATTCGATTTCGGCGAATACGAAGCGAATATTCATTCGAATATTCGCGAATTTCGTCGAAATCGAATATGGCACCTGCCGCTCATCACTTCTTTGATGAATTTCCTGTAGAAGTTCGAGAACCCTATGAATCGCTGGAGGGCTTTCCTAGAGTCCGGAATCGGCCAGTTTTGGATGCAAGTGATCTTTGACTGATCCATCTGAATTCCCTTGGGTGAGATTATATAACCAAGGAACGGAAGGGTAGTAGTCTCGAATATACACTTTTCTGGTTTGACATATAAGTGATGGACGCTTAATCGCGCAAGTACCCAACGGACGTGTTTCCTGTGATCTTGTAGGTTATCGGAGTAGACCAATATGTCATCTAGATAGATGACAACACATACATCTAGTAGATCCCTAAATATGTCGTTGATAAAGTTTTGGAATGTGGCAGGGGCATTGCACAAGCCGAAAGGCATTACCATGTACTCAAAGAGTCCGTACCGGGTGCGGAAAGCAGTTTTCCATTCATCCCCGGTTCTAATCCTAATCAAGTTGTATGCGCCTCTCAAGTCCAGTTTAGTGTAGATAGTTGATGTTTGAAGTCTTTCAATAAGCTCGGATATTAGCGGCAGGGGGTACCGGTTTTGATTGTTATTTTATTTAATGCTCTGTAATCAATGATGGGTCTGAGGCTCAAGTCTTTGTTCCTTACGAAGAACATACCTGCGGCTGCAGGGGAGGTTGAAGGCCGAATGAATCCCTTCCTTAAGTTCTCTTCGAGATACTGTTTGAGGTGGTCAAGTTCTGGTTGTGCCAATGGGTAGATTCTTCCTGTGGGTATTTCACTGCCCGGCAGCAGGTCTATGGGGCAATCGTAGGGTCTATGGGGCGGTAGGGATTCCGCCATCTTTGCACTAAATACCTCTGAAAACTCTGAGTATTGGGTAGGGACCTGGTTCACCCCTACATGCATGAGAGTTTTAATAGGGAAGCAGGTCTCCTTGCAATAACGTGAGGTAAACCCAATTCTCCCCTGTTCCCATAAGAGAACTGGTTGATGTAACCGAGCCATGGCAAGCCTAAAATGATGGGGAACGAAGGGGAGTGTATGACATCAAAGGATAGACATTCTGTGTGGTTATTTTCGCTTGTCACCAAAAGGGGTTGAGTCTGGCTATGGATAGGTCTAGAGGTTGTACCATCAATAAAACTCACGGATATCGATACCTCTTTCCTTGTATGGGGAATTTTATTTCTCTCTACTAGATGCTTATCGATAAAATTCCCTGAAGCTCCCGTGTCCACCATTGCATCAACGATAGTTCGGTTTTGGTCCCACTGTAAGGTAAGAGACGTATAAATGTAACCACTTGTGTTGTTATCTTTTCTGCCTAAGTTACAGAACGTCATCATTTTACTTTCATGTTTCTTTCTTATGGCAGGACATCCAACAACCGAATGGTCAGCCGACGCACAGTATAAGCAGAGGTTGATGTTCCGTCTCCGGGTTTTCTCTCTCTCAGTCAGAGGACCACGAATTGCCCCAATCTCCATCATCTCTGCTACAGGATCCGGGCTGGTCTGTCTCGGGGTGGGTGTAAACCCTGAGACTCTCTCGGCCCTACGTTCCCTTAAGCGTCTGTCAATGGTGGTGACCTTCTGCATCAAGGCGTCGAGTGTATGTGGCAGCTCTCCGCGGGCAAACTCATCCTTCAGGGCCTCAGATAGACCGAGACGGAACTGATTTCTAAGAGTGAGATCATTCCATTCAGTCTCACGGGCCCAGCGAGTGTATTCCGCAATAAAGTCCTCAACGGGTCGTCTCCCTTGCTTTAGGGTGCGAATGGCGGTCTCCGCAGTCAGCTGCTTGTTGTGGTCCTCGTAAAGGAGGGCCATTGTTTCAAGAAATTGCGGAAGGGAATTCAAGACCGGGTCTTCCTTTTCTAAATAGGTGTTAGAGATCATGTGAGTACTTTGGTTCTATCGGTAGGATAGGTCCGAGGGCATAACTGAAACATCAGCTTGCACGCATTCAGGAATTCGCGGAACTGCTTCCGGTCTCCTGAGAAAAGTTCAGGTGGACTGACCTTGGGTTCCGGTCCATCGTGGAGGTGTCCTGTGCGCGACGAGACGAGATCTCGCAACGTCTGATTTTCCAATTGGAGATTCTGTACGGTCACGTTAAGGGTTTCCACCCTCTCAGTGAGGGCGACCATGTGCCGCGCGAGCTCCGCTGGATCAATGAGGGTTCCACTAATATGTAACGCACCAAATTGATCAGCTAGGATCTCAACTGCGGAGTCCTTTGACATCCACTCCTGTCACACTACTTGAGTGTTGATGGTGTCTTTGCGGCTGCTCAGTGTGTACCCCAGGCGGCTCTCTCAGTCTTAAGCGGAGAGTATGGGGTAACAAAATCATGTACCGCCTACTAAAGATAGAGTGTAAAACTAATAGTGAGGGAAGTTCGTTTTAGTAGTGGGAGTTCAAATTAGAGTTCATGAATATAACAGCTCTTGACAACATTCAGGAATCCCAGGTCTGCAGTACTAATAACCACCACCGCGAGTCCCTTCCTTTCAGTGAGCAATGTCAGTGAAACAAAATGACAGGCTGATACTTGCTGTTAGAAGTCATGCAGGGATCCTGCAGTGGTGGAGCCGGATAAGGTAGGTGAGGGTTTCTTCTGGAGGTTCAGAGTTGCAGGTAGTTAGGAGCTTGCGTCCTCGTGGTGAATGGAGCAGGCAGGGTGCGCACTCCATTAGTGGAACGCCCTGTGCAGCACCTGGCTCCTATTTATTGACCAAGTGTGGATGGGCGGAGCCACCTTAGACGGCCCAGCGGCCACTGCTTCCAGCCTGGGAGGCAAACAGCGATCGTTGTCATGGTTACACAGGGCATGGATCCAGGCTGGAGCGCAAACCACCGTATCCTTACAAATATAATTAATCCACTCTGACTCCAGGACAGTGGCACTACAAAAGGAAGGGATCCAGTAGTCCTTGGGTTTAGTTTCCTATCTATCTTGCTCTTTTCCTGGGGAGTACCAAGGGCCACACAGCTTAAGTTACAGGCTTTTCTCTCCTAACTTCCTCCTACTCCCAACTCTCAACTCTCTTCCTATGCCTGCCTCTTACTATATATATGATGTGACAGCTACACCTAGTGGTGAAAGTGTTTACATGCAGTTACTAGGCTGTTGTGAGGAGTTTTCAGCTATTACAAAAACATATATACACTGGCATAAGATGACATACAGAAAAGTTTGAAGTGTCCCCTTTTCCCACATAGAGGGATACTGCATTCCCCTCTACTTTAAGCTAAGCCATCCTCGACGTTTGACTTGCTGGACGCTGTGGATCTCTACGCCGTCACCTGAAAAATACAAAACATGCCCAGCACACCTATACACCTCCTAATTCAACATTGCATAATAATATTAAGTTACTTCAGTAGACTCAGATCAGCAAAAGAGTTTATATGACAATACATATTATAAAAATATCACTTATACATATTTTTCTTGGTTCTCATGGCGCAAAAGGAACATTGGGCATCGTAACTTATTTGCTTGACAAAAATGGGCGATGATCTTAAAATGGGGCAATACAGTCCATGACAAAGTCCTTTAAGGCAAAGTCCATCCCTGCTTTGGGTTATAAATATATGTAATCCAATAGGCAATTAAAGTGCAAAGTCTTTGGTTTGTAAAACATGTGCGTTGCAAAGGATAAAACGCAGAAGAATGTCTTTCTGGGCATTTGGCTTAAAACATTGAATAAAACCTTTGATTTAAATTTCCAGGAAACCTGAGGGGGTAAAAAGGGGATAGAAATGGCACGAACGTGCGCAACTGGGACATAGCAGCACTCCTCAGTAGAGATGTCGCGAACATAAAATTTTCCGTTCGCGAACGCAAACTTCCGCAAATGCGAATCGGGCGAGCCGCCATAAACTACAATAGGTAGGCGAATTTTAAAACCCACAGGGACTCTTTCTGGCCACAATAGTGATGGGAAAGTTGTTTCAAGGGGACTAACACCTGGACTGTGGCATGCCGGAGGGGGATCCATTGCAAAACTCCCATGGAAAATTACGTAGTTGACGCAGAGTCGGGTTTTAATCCATAAAGGGCATAAATACCCTAACATTCCGAAATTGTTTGGAATAACGTGCTTTAAAACATCCATTGTGTGTATACAAACAGGTATGATGTTGTATCGATCAGGTAGTGTAAGGGTTACGCTCGCTTCACAGTGACAGACCAAACTCTGACATCTGATGATGTTGCCTTGCCTCCGCAAAAGGACGCATGAGACTACAGCCATTGTGCATGAACGCGGCCAAAAAATACCCAGCTCCGCAGAGGCTGTCCTCTTTTTTTTTAATTAAAAAAATCTGTTCTTACCAGTTTAATCTCTGTTTTGCCCCCTATCAGGGGCCGATGTATGGAATAGATTTTAGGAACCGGGAGATTGAAAAAGATGGTTGGTCGGTCCACTTCCTTCCAATTTGGGGCTCTGCGCGTGCGCCGTGCAATGTACTGTGCCACCCTATATGAGTGGTGTGTTAAGTAGTACTATTCCTATCAGTTTAATCCCTGTTACATCCCCTATCAGGGGACGTGTATCAAATAGATTTTAGGAACCGGGAGATGGAAAAAGACCCATGCTCGGTCCACTTCGTTTGAATTTTAGGGTCACTGTACGTGCGCTGTGCAATGTACTGTGACACCCTATATGAGTGGTGGGCAGTGGGCACAGTTCAGTCTGTGGGCCTGACACACACTGGCAGGCAACTGCAATTATATTAAAGGGTAAAAATTAAATTACTTTTTTATCTGCACGGTACTGTGCCACCCTATATGAGTGTTGTGCACACAGTACATTCTGTGGGCCTGCGGCCTCTCACAAGCAGGCAACTGCAATATATATGTATAGAAAAAATAAAAGCAGACTGATGTAGCAGCCCTAAAAAGGGCTTTTTGGGGTGCTGTCAGGGCGCTGTCCTTACAGCAGATGGCCCCTTTCACACGAGTGAACGCATAGCATCCGCACTGAATCCTGACCCATTCATTTTAATGGGTCTGTGTACATGAGCGTTTTTTTTCACGCAACACTTGTGCATTTCGTGAATATCGCAGCATGTTCTATATTCTGTTTTAAAAACGCATTGCATCTGCAAGCAAGTGCGGGTGCGATGCGTTTTTCACTGATGGTTACTAGGAGATGTTGTTTGTAAACCTTCAGTTTTTTATCATGCACGTGAAAAACACGCGGAAAAAACTGAACAACTGAACGCAATCGCAGGCAAAACTGAATGGCTTTGCCTGTGTATTGGCACAGCTTTAACTGAACGCATCGGCAACACATCCAGACCTAAGGCCCTATTCACACATCCGCAATTTTTGTCCGTATCCATTCCGCAATTCTGCGGAATGGATGCAGACCCATTCATTGTGAATGGGGCTGGACGTAATGCGGAGAGCGGAGAGCCTGCAGCCTGCGGACAAGAATAGGCATCTCTATGGGGAATGCCGTCATGGTGTGTTGCGGATCCGCAAATTACCGATCCGCAACACCCTACGGACTTGTGAATGGGGCCTTATCCGGTCCGATTAGTCTTTGAGGACTGGAGTGGATAAATAACACTGGCCTAGCTAACGCTTTCCCTATTAATTCAGCAGCAGCAGCACTCTCCCTGCTCTAACAAACACTGCAGCTTTATAATGAATCTAAAATGGATGCTGTCCTTGCTTTTTGATAGGAGGTGGGAGGGAGGGTATGCTGATTGGCTAGAATGTGTCTGCTGACTGTGAGGTACAGGGTCAAAGTTTGCTCAATGATAAAGTATAGTGGGTGAATCGAACATCGCATATGTTCGGCCGCCGCGGCAAACACGAACATGCGATGTTCGCCGGGAACTGTTCGCCGGCGAATAGTTTGGGACATCTCTACTCCTCAGAAGGTCAGTAGGCTCTAATATGGCGTATGGAACTGCAAACAACTAACAACAAGAGTCACTACTTAACTGATTGGTCCAGTTTCATCAAATAAGTTACTTCAGCTTGGGATTTAAAGGGAACCTGTGATAAACTTTATGCTGACCTCACTGAGAGCAACATAATATAGTGACAGAAATGTTGATTACAGCGGTGTGTCACTCATGAGCTATAAGTAAGTGGTTGCAGAGAACCAGCATTATAATCATTGCAGCCCGGGCCTGGAAAAGAGTCTACTTGAGAAAAGTCATGGTTATTCATAACCGCCTGCACTCTCACCCATCTGCTGATGATTGTCATTTCTTTTTTAGAGAGAAAGGGAGAAGACTAGGTAGAAGCCTGTCAATCAGCAGGTGGGCAGGGAGAGCAGGAATTCATAAATAACCATGACTCTTCTCAGGTAGCCGTGGCTCTTTTCCAGGCCCAGTCTGCAATGATTGTGATGTTGGTTCTCGGCAACGGCTTACTTTTAAATGACAGACCGCTGAAATCTACTCACCTGTCTCTACTTGATGCTGCCGTTAGTGTGGGCAGCACAAAGTTGATGACAGTTGATGAAAGTTGATGGGTAAGGATCAGGTAAAGATGGTACATCTGTATCCAGAGGGCTTCCGGAGTCCCATTCATTTGACGACAACTTGGGCACCCATCTGGGCCAGTATAGGGTCTTTGCAGAAGTGGTCTTCAGCCCACAATGGGAGACCTTCCGGCTTTCTATTTGGTGCCGTACGGCCAAACGGTGCATTGTGGGCATCACTGCATCCCATTCTTTGAATCCCGGTGTCGGGGCAAGGTATTCCATCCAGGAGCGTGGACGAGGCTGTGGAGGTTGGTCTGGCTCTCTGGTGGCAATGGCTGGTTGCCAAATGACCACTGGCCCATAGAACTGGGTGGTTCACTGATACCCTACCCGTATGGAAGGAGATAGCGGGCTGTGGCGTCGGGCCTCCATACCGCAGACGATAAAGTGGTGGTGCGCTCTGTCTTGGGCCTATGGTCTTTCTCCCAATTGTCTCTCTATGGCAGGGGACGAACCACACCGGTGGCATTGGAGCCATGCGGCCCCCTTAGTGGGGGGAAATTCGACCACCTCCCCCACGCGGAGATTGTGCTGATTCTCTGGCAGGTAGGCCCTCTTGACAGATCTTTACACATATATGCAGGGACCATTGCTAGCCAACAATGCCCACCATTTATAGGGCAAACATAACATTAACATTCCGAAGGCACAGTATCTGGAAAATAAAGGAATGTTGGGAGCACACAAGGCAGCATTATAACACAGCATGAGTGTCCAGTTAGCTTAACTGGCATCTTTTGCAGTTCAGGTTCACAACACAAGGAGTCAGTTTAAGTGCATTTTGCAGTGTTATATCTGCTTCCCTGGACAGCCACTGACATGGCTTTACTGATCCTACTCTGCTCTCCTGCAGCATGCCTGGCCACTAGAGCCCTGTCCTCCATCTTCAGCTGCAGGTCCAACATCCCCGCTCTGCCCGTACAGTGCACACGAGTGTGCTCCCCCACTCTTAAAGATCCAATGCACAAAAACCCTAATTTGCACCAGCCAATGGCTGGTTAATCTGGGCTACTTAAGGCACCTTACCTTGTCGGAGGTTGCATGAGCAATAAGGTTCTTTAGTTTGCTAAGTTCCCTGATAAGGTGTGCTGTTCTGTTATCTGCCTCTATACTGACTTCTGCCATTTACCTGTATTGACCATTTGCCGCCTGTCCTGACCTCAGACCTATTTCATATATTTGCATATGCTCTGCCGGCCCTGACCTCAGCCATTTAATGACAATGAGGTTTGACTGACCCATCGGTGCTATGCTAAGGTGTGCTGTTCTGTTGTCGGCCTGTATACCAACTTCTGCCCGATGACCCCTTGCTGCCTTCCCTGACATTAGACCTGTTTCATATTTGCTTCTACTCTGCCTGCCCTGACCTCAGCTAGTTACTGATAATGAGTTTGGTCTTACCTACTTACCTATTGGTGCTATGTACCAGGGTCTCTTGACTACCATGAGTCAGTAGCCAACCAATGAGACTACACCAAGAGGTGTTCCTTCCAGCAACGCACAGATCCCTGTATAGGGGTTAAAGGGTAAATACCAGTGAACTAACAGGATAACGCCTTCAGCTTTAGCACTGTCAAATAAATTAGTTGGCACAGGGTTCCACGCACATTTAGATGGCACAGTGGTTCCACACCCATTGTCGTAATGTGTAATGCTGCTTATTGCTGTTCAAAATAACCCCCTTACAAGAAAAATCTCAACTCCCAATAGTGTGCAAAATAATTGGTGCTATAATAATGGGGCCCTTACACATGCCTACTAGTGATGAGCGGCAGGGACAATATTCGAATTTGCGATATTTCGCGAATATTTGGACAAAAATCCTCCATATATTCGAGAATTTGTGATCTCCTGTCATTATTTTCTTGATTGCGAAAATTCACAATAAAAATTTGCATTAAAATGTAGCATAAAAATTCATAATAACTGGTATTTAAAAAATATATATTCGCAAATTCTCAAAGTGCCAATATTCGCGATTAAAATTTGCAATTCTAATATTTGTGATCAACACTAATGCCTACTCAGCTCACCTGAGCATGGATATGCTTTCAAGAGGTAGAGACTAGTAGTAACAGGTTAGTCCAGCTCACCTGCAAACCAAATTTTGGTACCTCTGGTGCACGGATCGGACGGAGAAGTCCTTGGACAACTGTAGAAAATGCAGCAATGGATCCAGCACTTCAAATTCATCAAAAATCCAAGATACTTTATTTCGGAGATGCCAAAAATACATACAGCGATAAAACTTCAGCACGATTACCACTCCATTGTAGTCTACGCGTATCGAACCATAAGGTTCTTACTCATGTCCTCCGGTCTGTCCACGGCTCTGATTCATATATAGTGGTAGAGAAGTGAACCACCCCTCCTAACTGTGGGGGAAGCCACAGGTGTAACCACCAAAATAATTGGCCGTGGGCAGGTCGGTGTGCTTCAACAAATAAATTAAATTAAAATCGAATATATTAGAAAACACAATTTACTAAGTACCAATTGCTATACCCCAAGCAAACCTAGCAGGAGTGTTGAGTGTTACATACATTAATATTGGAGAAACTGATATTTCTATTGCTTCACAATATGTTGAAAACAAATAATTCACAGGCTGGAAACTGCACAGTGTGTATACTGCAGTGGCAGAAAGGATCCATGCGGTTTCCAGTAATCACCTTCAACCTGATACAACCCCATACAAAAACATACAAGCAATGAATTGAACAAACAACAGGTTGGAAACTGAACAGTGTGTACACTGTCATGGCAGAATGGATTCATGCGGTTTCTAGTGATAACCTTCAACCTGGTACAACTTCATACAAAGACATATAAGCATGAACTTGACCTCAGTAAAAATGCAAAAATTATTTTTTAAAGTTCATTCCTAAGGGAAATCTAGTATTTAATTTGAAAAGCCAAAAGGCTTTCCTGAGTAAGGTTTTGCGTTTTATGTTTCCACCTCGGGGTGGGGGAGACACCTTTTCAATAGCAAAAGCTTTGAAACAACTGGTATTTCTTTCATGTTTGGAAATAAAGTGTTTCGCAGCTCCCGATATATTAGTGCTTGATTCATTGGTGATATAATTTAAATGTTCCAGGATACGGACCTTGAATATTCTGGTTGTACTACTCACATATAAAACATCGCAGCAAGTGCATGCGATTATGTAAATCACGCATGCACTGTTGCAGTTCAAATGTGTATTAATGGTTTATTGCATAGTTTTTGTGGAATCCTGGAATGTTTTAGTAGGACTAACATATCTGCATGTTTTACATGGATGACCTCCACACTGAAAACAACCCTTATGATGTAACCATGTTTTATTTCCTTTGAGGGAATTATTTGAAGAAAAATAACATGGTGAAACGACCGATGCGATAGTTGGAGAACGTCTGTCCACTATCCTAAAACCCTCGAACATGAACAAAATAAATTGGCAACATTACAAAATAACATTGAAGTGCTTAAAACCAATTTGAAACAATATTAATCATCTGACAGTTACCAGGAGTTACAAACAAAGATGGGCTCTACTCTGGAGAAAATTGAACAAGAAATAATGGACATAAAGCATAAAAAATTCCAAAGAGACATCTTTGATTATAAAAATTATCAGGTTTATGAGTGGGGCAGGAGGGAGTCACATCTAAATACTCCCAGATCAATCCTCAAAAAAACTAGAAAAAACAAATCAAAATCGATGAAAGTAAGCATTCAATTCCTCAGGTTCGGAATATCGCAATTATCCAGTGATCCTGAGGACTATGAGCAACCAAGCCAGAAAGACAAGAATGAAGCTACGATAATGAAATTGTCCTACTATAAAAAGGAAAAGCTCCACCAAAGCAATGATGAAACAAAAAACTATTCAGAAGGAGAGGCGGTCGCAAACATCGTAAAAAAAACGCACAATATGAACACGAGAAATCGCAAATAATTAATGATTGTTATGATGTTGTGAATTTGTCTAGTGAGGTTCTGACCCAGGAGGAATTGGAGGTATTAAACCTGGTGTTAAATTTCTCTCCTTTTCAGGACTTTGACCTGTTTTCTACCCTTTTAAGTGTGAATAAATTTGTCAGAGAAATCAGTTAAAAAACACTTCACAGGGCAAGAAAACAGTTCACAAGTAACTTCATCAGAGAAGCACTTTAAAAATGAATTTACATGTTTAACTTTCCAGGAACAAGTGTCTCTTTTACAGTTACAGAATTTTCATGCGGAATCAGAGGATGGTAACAGAATTGCTGACAAAGGCCATTTTGCTGTCCGCAATCCTGATTACTATCCGGTACAAGCACGCACAACAGTTATGGATATTTTCCAGGACCTGGTGGAGAAACAACTCCTCTTACGTTACCAGGAACAAAAAGGTATAAAAAAACGAAATAATTTGTCATCTAAACACAAAGCAGCCCTGGATCAACTCAAGGAGAGGGTGAATTTGACCATTAAAATGGCTGACAAAGGGGGTGCAGTGGTGGTGCTGGATAAAGATGTATATAAAAGCCAAATGGAAACTATTTTATCGGACATTTCAACATACAAAAAACTGACCAAAAATCTAGTACATGATTTTCAACCTTTATTTGTGAATATTGTCAATAAAGGTAAAGATCTGGGTGTTTTTAACACCCAACAGGTCAGTAATTTGTTAGTGGATTCTCCGATCACTCCCATTATGCACGCTTTACCCAAAATTCATAAGGGGATTATCCCCCCACCACTGTGCCCTAATATATCGGGCATTGGCTCCCTATCAGAAAGATTAGGGGAATGGCTAGATTCGGTTATACAGCCCCTGGTATTGAGAACTCCGGGATATTTAAGGGATACAGGAGATGTATTAAGGAATTTTAATGACAAAACATGGATGCCATCCCTCCATCCCCCATGAAATAGCGCTAGATGCCTTGGAGTACTACCTTTACAAGTACAGTAGACACAGTGAGAAGGATATTGAATTTATTCTAGAGGTAACTAAATTACTGTTAACACATAATCATTTTTCTTTTGATAATGTGTACTACTTGCAGATACAGAGAGTCTGTATGGGAGCCAAATTCTCCCCGTCTTTAGCAAATTTAACTATGGCTTACTGGGAAGAAAAATACATTTTCTCTCCAGACAATCCTTTTATGTCAGAGATTGAGTGGTATGGCAGGTACATCGATGATTTGTTAGTAATCTGGTCTGGCGATGTACCTGCCATACCCTCTTTTGCAGATTATGTCAATACTAACCAGTATAATTTAAAATTTACTTGCCAACACAATAAAAAAATGTATTAATTTTCTCGATCTCACCCTGGTGGGAGTCCCTAATAAATGTATTATCACAAAAACGTATCTGAAACTCAGTTCAGGGAAAACCATTCTGAAGGCAAATAGTCATCATCCAATACATACAATCAAGTCAATTCCGGTGGGTGAGTTTACCAGGGCAAAAAGGAACTGCAGTAATACACTCGATTTTGTTGAGGAATGTTCCATAATAACAAGACGCCTTTTAGATCGAGGCTATTCACAATGGCTGATAAATAGGGGTATAGCAATAGCCCAACAAAAAAAATCGCAAGGATCTTTTGTTTAATAATAATCGCAAGAATAATAATAATAAAAAAACTTCCTCACCAATTCTAGTGCTAACTTACAGCAGACAATTCAAACAGATCAGGGAGATTATCATGAGGAATATTTCTATTCTCCATGAAAATGACATGGTCAGCGACATTTTAAAGGAGGGTTTTAGGATAGTGAGCAGACGTTCTCCAACTATTGCATTGGTCATTTCACCATGTTATTTTTCTTCAAATAATTCTCTCAAAGGAAATAAAACATGGTTACATCATAAGGGTTTTTTTCAGTGTGGAGGTCATCCATGTAAAACATGCAGATATGTTAGTCCTACTAAAACATTCCAGGATTCCACAAAAACTATGCAATATACCATTAATACACATTTGAACTGCAACAGTGCATGCATGATTTACATAATCGCATGCACTTGCTGCAATGTTTTATATGTGGGTAGTACAACCAGAAAATTCATGGTCCGTATCCTGGAACATTTAAATTATATCACCAATGAATCAAGCACTAATATATCGGAAGCTGCGAAACACTTTATTTCCAAACATGAAAGAAATACCAGTTGTTTCAAAGCTTTTGCTATTGAAAAGGTGTCTCCCCCACCCTGAGGTGGAAACATAAAACGCAAAACCTTACTCAGGGAAGCCTTTTGGCTTTTCAAATTAAATACTAGATTTCCCTTAGGAATGAACCATAAAAAATAATTTTTGCATTTTTACTGAGGTCAAGTTCATGCTTATATGTCTTTGTATGAAGTTGTACCAGGTTGAAGGTTATCACTAGAAACCGCATGAATCCATTCTGCCATGACAGTGTACACACTGTGCAGTTTCCAACCTGTTGTTTGTTCAATTCATTGCTTGTATGTTTTTGTATGGGGTTGTATCAGGTTGAAGGTGATTACTGGAAACCGCATGGATCCTTTCTGCCACTGCAGTATACACACTGTGCAGTTTCCAGCCTGTGAATTATTTGTTTTCAACATATTGTGAAGCAATAGAAATATCTGTTTCTCCAATATTAATGTATGTAACACTCAACACTCCTGCTAGGTTTGCTTGGGGTATAGCAATTGGTACTTAGCAAATTGTGTTTTCTAATGTATTCGATTTTGATTTATTTTATTTGTAGAAGCACACCGACCTGCCCACGGCCAATTATTTTGGTGGTTACACCTGTGGCTTCCCCCACAGTTGGGAGGGGTGGTTCACTTCTCTACCACTATATATGAATCAGAGCCGTGGACAGACCGAAGGTCATGAGTAAGAACCTTATGGTTCGATACGCGTAGACTACAATTGAGTGGTAATCGTGCTGAAGTTTTATCGCTGTATGTATTTTTGGCATCTCCAAAATAAAGTATCTTGGATTTTTGATGAATTTGAAGTGCTGGATCCATTGCTGCATTTTCAAGAAGTAGAGACTACTCTGGAAGTGAAACTTCTCCCATGGAAACAAAACATCGGGAATGTTGAAATCCAACATGTTCAATTCCTCTCACCTCAACTCCTGCCACGGTGTAAAGTCTAGACACACACATACACATTAGGCGGTCAACTGGGGGCTTTGACTGACATATCTAATGTATGATGGCAACTTAATTCCAATGATGTTATTAAAATACTCACCAATCCTCTTCTTGTAGAGCAAAGCTTAAATTATTCTTTATCATTTAGGACTCATAAAAAGGGTGTCCAAGACTCCCAGAAATAACAAAAATAAGACTTACCTGTCCACCTCCCCTCTGTTCCAGTGTCACCCACCAGTCTTTGTTCCAGCATGGTAGCAATGATGTCCCTTGACTACCCCACACAATCACTACACCAAATAACTTTCATCAGTGGTTGTGTGGGGTACTCTGGGACGTCATTGCTACAGAGAGACCAGCATAGCAGCGACACATCCCTGAATATCTCAAAATAGCAGAAATGTGGATCTTCTATTCTCAAGTTCTAGTCAGGATAACAAGCATTGTTCCAAAGGAGCGATAATAAAACCAAATAAATATCATTATAATCGGTAGCATGATACAAATTAATGAGGTTAAAATAGAAATAATAAAAGCAAGTATAAGTATGCTAACAATAGATGGATATCATGACACAGAAATATGAGTCATTAATAATTATAATTAACAAATAACATAATACGAGCATCGACAATGATATATGTTCTCTTGAGAAGAGCAAATTTATAAGAAGTTCAATTCGGCTGATTCGCAGAATTTTACAAAAATGTTCGTCATGAAGCGCATTTATTTGTAAGTAGAGGTTAAATGACATGGAGCTGCGATAGCGCCGCCCATTGTCATTGTACCACTCAGATGCCGCGTTCATACATTATCACGGCACCTGAGTGTAAAAACAGTACGAAATTAAGATAATTTTTTAAAATCAAACTTACTGCCTCACGACGGGCCAGCCGTCATACGTCATCACGCACGGGATTTCGGCCAAGATTTTCAATCAAGATGGAGACTGGTACCGGTCATGAGCAAATGGAGGAGGTAAGTATAATTTGTTTAGTTTTTTACACTATTTCAGGTTAAATCACGAAGCACAAGGAAATTCGACTTTTAGGCGAATCAAATTTTAATCTGAAATTCGGATCGAATTCCACTTTGTGGGATATGATTCGCTCATCTCTAATGTTCTCCAAAGAGGCCATAAGGAATAAGGTGAATCAATTTATTGTTAATAGCTGAACATAAGTTCCTTCCTGTTATTGAGCCCTTTTGGATATGGTTTTCCCCGTCACATCCTTAAAGCTTGTAAAAAGGGGGATCTTGACATAGGGGCCCCTAATATGGTGGATTTGGTGATCTCTGTAATGGAGACACCCCTTTGCTCGGTTTTCCATCCTTTGAGGGATATCTGGCTTTCATTGTGTTGTAGACTCATAACTGGGGCTCCACATTTATTTTGCATATTACTGTTTCCCAGGGAGCTTTGCACTTTGGATTGCTGTGTTGAGACTCTTAAGTGAGGCTCCATGGTGTTTTTTGTAGCTGGTCTCCCTGAGATCAGCTATTGGTGTGTTTGAGTAGTCTCCGAGGCATTGCTCCCGGTTAGCCAGAATTCTACTCCGCACTGATGAGGGGCAACACCCCGAAACAGCTGTCTGTGGATGGATAACTGGCTTAGGTTTTCCCCGTCACATCCTTAAAGCTTGTAAAAAAGCGGGATCTTGACATAGGGGCCACTTAATATGGTGGATTTGGTGATCTCTGTAATGGAGACACCCCTTTGCTCGGTTTTCCTTCCTTTGAGGGATATCTGGCTTTCATTGTGTTGTAGACCCATAACTGGGGCTCCACATTTATTTTGCATATTACCCTTTTGGATAAAACTAAATATCCAAGGCTTCTTTATCAAGCACACACAATTACATATCTACTCTCGGTTTACATACACTATATAAAAAGACACATATGAATGTTTTTCTTAATATCTGACATGAAATCAGAATAAACCTTTACTGTTTTTGGTTAGTTAGGATTACCATAATTATTATTATTTGCCAAATGCCAGAATGATGAGAGAGAGAATGTTTTAAGACATTTTTACTTTCTGCAATATCAAAAGTTTACATATACTAAGATTACTATGCCCAGGTCATGCTTTGCAAATCTGACATGTGTTACTTTATGTGTTAATAGCTTTGGAACCCTTTTACTTATCCAAGCCATTCTGAGATTGTTTTCACACATTGCACATTGTACTTCATGATAGTCATAAATTTTATACTGCTAAGCTTAGTGTACCTTGTATTTATTAAAACGTAACGTTTATTTATTGATAGATAAAATAAATGAGTCACTTCATGTAAAACAATGATGGTGCACTGCTTTCATGGAAGGAGAAGAGCAGGTATTTTTACAGATATAAGCCCGTTCATATGGTGAGGCTATTCCTTGGAGGTGAGCGCCTACTAATTGCTAGTAATAGAGGGGATGTTCAGCCTAGATTCTGTCCCTGTGTGTGCTAAGTCTGGACGCTGGGAGAACCCTGAATGGCTATAGTCGGAGCACCCTCCACGAAAAGGGTGACCCCAGCCGCTGAAACCTCGGGTCTATGCTGTCAATACCTGGATAATATCCTTCCTATCATTTAAATGTCCAATATCCGATGCATTTCGCTATAAAGGATTATGGCTCTTCAGGGACACTGCCTTACTTTACATGCAGGAGCGCTGCCACTGCATCTAGCGCTCCATCACTTTATCCATGTCCACGAAGAGCCATAATCCTTTAACATTATGTTTTAATAAATACAACAAGGTACACTAAGCTTAGCAGTATAAATTAAAGACACCACTGAGTTTTCTAATAGTTGGTCTCGTCGACTTAATTTTTGACCTCTATTTAATGTGTATTGATTAATAGTCATAAATTTGAGTCAATATATTTCATCTTTATTTGCGAAAAAATCCCAAATTTACAAAAAATTTTGAAACATTTCACAAATGTCCTAATTTCAATTTCTCTACTTTTATAATAGAATGCACCATTTTTCCGCACGTGTGCAAACTGTTGTAATGCGTTTTGCACGCACGTGAGATAAATAGGCATGTTTGGTACCCAGACCCGAAGCCAGACTTCATCACTGAAGTCCGGTTTCAGGTTGAGTATTCTGTATATTTTCCCTTATAACATAGTTATTAATTTACATTTCCCATATGTCTACTTCATGTTTGGATCATTTTGAAAATTACATTTTATTTTTTTGGGGACGTTAGAAGGCTTAGAAATTTAGAAACAAATATTGAAATTTTTAATAAAATTTCCAAAACCCACTTTTAGTCATAAAGTCACTTTGTGGGCTTACATAATAGAAACAGCCCAAAAATGACCCCATTTCAGAAACGACACCCATCAAGGTATTCAAAACTGATTTTACAAACTTTGCTAACCCTTTAGGTGTTCCACCAGAATTAATGGAAAATGGAGATGAAATTTCAGAATTTTACTTTTTTGGCAGATTTTACATTTCAATCCATTTTTTCCACTAACAAAGCATGGGTTAACAGCCAAACAAAACTCAATATTTATTACCCTGATTCTGCGGTTTACAGAAACACCCCACATGTGGTCGTAAGCTGCTGAATGGCCACAGGGCAGGGCACAGAATGAAAGGAATGCCATATGGTTTTTGGAAGGCAGATTTAGCTGAACTGGTTTTTAGATGCCATTTCCCATACAGTAGTAACTAAAAAAAGTGACCACATTTTGGAAACTACGGGATAGGGTGCCAGTTTTATTGGTACTATTTTGGGGTACATATGATTTTTAATCGCTCTATATTACGTTTTTTGGGAGGCAAGGTAACCAAAAAATTTATGTTTTGGCATAATTTTTTTTATTTTTTACAACATTCACCTGACAGGAGATCATGTGCTTTTTATAGCGCAGGTTGTTACCGATGCAATGATATCAAATATGTCTACTTTCTATGTTTGTTTCAGTTTTACATAAAACATTTTTGATAAAAAAATATCTTTGTGTCTCCATTTTCTGAATGCCCTATTTTTTTCTGCCCTTATTGGTACCATTTTTGGGTACATATGATTTTTTGATCATTCATTATTACACTTTATGGGGCAAGGTGACCACAAATTGGTTGTTTTGGTGCAGTTTTTATTTATTTATTTTTACAGCATTTACCTTAGGGGTTAGGTCATGCAGAGCAGATCGTTACGGATGTGGCAATACATAATATGTTTACTTTTTCTTATTTATTTAAGTTTTACACAATAATAGCTTTTTTGAAATCGAAATAATGATGTTTTAGTGTCTCCATAGTCGGAGAGCCATAGCTTTTTAATTTTTTGACCGATTACTTTAGGTAGCGGCTCATTTTTTGCAGGATGAGGTGTTGGTTTGATTGGTACTATTTTGGACAGCATAAACCTTTTTGATCGCTTAGTGTTGCAATTTTTGTGATGCAAGGCGACAATAATGGCTTTTTTTTTACACCGTTTTTATTTTTTATTTTTCACAGTGTTCAGCTGAGGGGTTAGGTCATGTGATATTTTTATACAGCTGGTTGTTACAGACGTGGCGATACCTAATAAGTATACTTTATTTTTATTTATTTCACTTTAGCACAATAATAGCAGTTTTGAAACAAAAAAAATTATGTTTTAGGGTCTCCATGTTCTGAGAGCTATAGTATTTTTTTTAGCGATTTTATTATGTAGGGGTTCATTTTTTCCGGGATGTGGTGACAGTTTTATTGATACCATTTTGTGGGACAAACGCCTTTTTGATGGCTTGGTGTTGCGCTTTTTGTGATGTAAGGGGACAAAAATGGCTTTTTTACACAGTTTTTATTTGTTTATTTGTATGGTGTTTATCGGACAGGGTGGATCATCTGATATATTTATAGAGCTGGTCATCACGGATGCGGCGATACCTAATATGTGTGTTTTTTCTGTTTTTTATTATAAAATAAGGGGAAAGGGACGTTTATCTTTTTTTACTTAAAGGGACACTGACAGGCCGTATAAACATATTTAGATATTCATATGCCATCATAGGTCTTATAATGTGTAAGCTAATCATATAAGTGTACCCCCTGTCCGCATTTCCAACACTATAAAACCAACTTTAAATTCATATGTCAATCACTTGTCTTTGTGCCCAAAGGCAGTCTTTCTCCTACATTTGTGCCCAGCCGCGCCCCAACTGCTGCTTCCTAGCGCCGCCCAGCTCTGAAGCTATGAAGCGCTGGATAGGAGGTGCCTGTGAAGAGAGAGCAGGCGCAGCAGGAGACGATGAAGCTGTCGCAGACTAGGTTATGGGACGCAGGCGCACTACGATTACGGTGAGTAAGGGTGTCGTGTAAGGTATCCAGCGCAGACGCACAAGCTCCAAGTGAGGCCGATGCCAGTACGTTTCTATTGGGCATGCGTGGGATCTCGCAGCATCGGGGACTGGAAAAGCCGCTCAGTACAGTGAATAATAATGAGCTGGGCGGTGCTAGGAAACAGCAGTTGGGGCGTGGCTGGGCACAAATGTGGGAGAAAGACCACTTCTTGGGCACAAAGGCAAATGATTGACATATGAATATAAAGTTGATTTTAAAGTGTTGGAAATGCAGACAGGGGGTACACTTATATGATTAGCTTACACATTATAAGACCTATGAGGGCATATGAATATCTAAATATCTAAACATTTTGACGTAATAGTACATCATGGTGATCGGGCGGGCACCAGAGCGGTGCGTGCCTGATCACTGCAGGGGTCCTGATAGCCGGGCCTCTGCTGTATCCGCCAGCATCACTGTTTACAGCAATGCCAGCGGATTAACACCTTCTATGCCGTGGTCAGAGCTGACCGCGACATAAGGGGTTTGCTGCCGGTGAAGGGGCCCATTGAGTCCCACGCTGCTGTGTCAGGGACCTGATGGGTGACAAGGCAGCGTGATGCCATGAAGAGGCTGTCCAATGCCTTGAACGGCATCGGGACCTGCCTTATATGGGTGCCCAGGAGATCCAGCCCCCGGCCACGTCTCCTAGGCAACCTGTTAGTGTATTACTCAGATGTATTGTAATGCATTGCATAGGGAAACAGACCCCCAAAAGTTAAAGTCCAGGAGTGGGACAGAAATAAAGTTTAAAAAAAAAGGTAAAAAAAAAAAGTGTTTTTAATAAAAAAAGAAAAGTTTCAAGTAAAAAAAATGAAAAAAAATGCTGCTTTCCCCAGATTTTATAATAAAAAATAGAAAAAACACACATATAAGGTATCACCACATTCATAATGATCGGCTCTATAAATATATCATATGATCCGATCAACACCATAAAAATAAAAAAATTAAAACTGTGTCAAAAAAAGCCATTTTTGTCACCTCACATCACAAAAAGTGCAACACCAAGCGATCAAAAAGGTGTATGTTGAACAAAATGTTACAAATACAACCATCACCTCGTCCTGCAAAAAAATAGACCCTAAATAAGAAAATCGCTTAAAAAATAAAAAAAAATATAGCTCTTAGAACATGAAGACACTAAAACATAATTTTTTTCTTTCAAATATGCTATTATTGTTTTAAAGTGAAATAAAATAAAACAAGTATACATATTAGGTATCGCCACGTCCATAACAGCCAGCTCTATAAAAACATCACATGACCTAACCCCTCAGGTGAACACAGTAAAAAAATAAAAACAGTGCCCAAAAGCCATTTTTTGTCACTTTACATTACTAAAATTGTAACACCAAGCGATCACAAAGGCGTATGCCCCCCAAAATAGTACCATTCAAACTGTCACCTCATCCCGCAAAAAATGAGACTACCTAAGAGGATTGGTCAGAAAATAAAAAATATATTAACATATTTTTTTGGTTTCAAAAAAGCTATTATTGTGTAAAACTTAATTAAATAAGAAAAAATAGACATATTAGGCATTGCCACGACCGTAACGATCTGCTCTATAAAAATATCACATGACCTAACCCCTCAGGTGAAAAATAAATAAATAAAAACTGTTTCAAAACAACCAATTTTTTGGTCACCTTGCCCCATAAAGTGTAATAATGAATGATCAAAAATTCATATGTACCCAAAAATGGTACAATAAAAATTGCAACCCTTCCTGCAAAAAATAAGCCCCTGCACAAGACGATCGGCAGAAAAAAACATGGCATTCAGAAAATGGAGACACAAAAAGATAATTTATTATGTAAAACTGAAACAAATAAACAAAGAAAGTAGACATATTTGATATAATTGCGTCCGTTACAACCTGCTCTATAAAAAAGAAAAAATTAAAACAGTGCCAAAACAGCCATTTTTTGGTTACCTTGCCTCACAAAAAACATAATATAGAGCAATTAAAAATCATATGTAACCCGAAATAGTACCAATAAAACTGCCACCTTATCCTCTAGTTTCCAAAATGGGGTCGCTTTTTGTGAGTTTCTACTGTGAGGGTGCATCAGGGGGGGTTTCAAATGGGACATGGCATCTAAAAACCAGTCCAGCAAAATCTGCCTTCCAAAAACCATCTGGCTCTCCTCTTCTTCTGCGCCCTGCCGTGTGCCCTTAGATCAGTTTACGACCACATGTGGGGTGTTTCTGTAAACCGCAGAATCAGGGTAATAAATATTGAGTTTTTTTGGCTCTTAACCCTTGATGTGTTAAAGAAATAAATGGATTAAAATGGAAGATCTGCTAATAAAGTGAAATTTAGAAATTTCATCTCCATTTTCCTTTAATTCTTGTTGAACACAAAGGATTGCCAAAGTTTGTAAATAAGTTTTAAGTAACTTGATGGGTGTAGTTTATGTTTTTTCCCCACTAACAAAGCAAGGGTTAACAGCCAAACAAAACCCAATATGGGTTGCCCTGATTCTGTAGTTGGCAGAAACAGCCCATATGTGGTCGTAAACTACTACTTGGCCAAATGGCAGGACATAGAAGAAGGGGAACGCCATATGGTTTTTGGAAGGCAGATTTTGCTGGACTGGTTTATTTACACCATGTACCCTTTCAAGCCCCCTGATGCACCCCTAGAGTTGAAACTCCATAAAAGTGACCCCATCTTGGAAAATACGGGAAAAGATGGTAGTGGTTTTGGTACTATTATAGGGTAAATATGATATTTGGTTGCTCTATATTACACTTTTTTGAGGCAAGGTAACAAAAATTGTAAATTCTAAAATTGTTTCTACATTCGCCATTAAGTTTTGTGGAACACCTAAACGGTTAAAAAAGTTTGTAAAGTAATTTTTTAATACCTTATGGGGTGTTGTTTCTTAGATGGGGTAACTTTTTTGGAGTTTCTAGTCTAGGCTACATCAGGGGGGCTTCTAATGGGACATGGTGTAAATAAACCAATCCATCAAAATCTGCCTTCCAGAAACCATATGCCGTTCCCTCCATTCTATGCCCTGCCATGTGGCTATTTAGCCAATTACGACCACATATGGGGTGTTTCTGCAAACTACAGAGTCAGAGGCAATAAATATTTAGTTTTGTTTGGCTGTTAACCCTTGCTTTATTACCAGAAAAAATGAATTCAAATGGAAATTGTGCCAAAAAATTTGTGTTTTGGCACCGTTTTTATTAAATTTTTTTGATGGTGTTCATCCGAGGGGTTAGGTCAAATGTTATTTTTATAGGGCAGATTGTTTCGGACTGTGGCGATACCTAATATGTCTACTTTTTAAAATTTGTTTAGATTTTACACTATATTATAATTTTAGCAACAAAAAAATAAATAATTTTAGTATCTCCATAGCCTGGGAGCTACAGTTTTTTTTTGTTGGGCGACTATCTAATGTAGGGGCTCATTTTTTGCGGGATGAGATGGCGGTTTTATTGGCACTATTTGGTGTTACATATAAGTTTTTGATTGCTCGCTATTGCACTTTTTGTGATGTTAGGTGACAAAAAATGGCTTTTTTTGAAAGTTTTTTTTTTTTTTATGGCATTTTTTCTGAGGGGTTAGTTTATGGGGTATTCTTATAGAGCAGATTTTTACGGAAACGGCGATGCTCAATATGTATGGCTCTCAGACTTTGGAGACACTACTAAAACTAATATTATTTTATTTAAAAAAAAGGTTGTTTCCGTGTCTCTAGGGGACTGTCGGGAATTATAAAAATTTAGTACTCCGTGTAAGTGTGATACTCCCTGAAGCAACCAATAACGCAGAGGCCTGGATGATCTGGGGACGTGTCACACTGAGTGGTGGTGTCCTTCCGTATCCCCCTCCTGTGACACACTCTGCATTTGTTTTGGGTTTGTCCCTTCTTTCCAGTATGATGGACCACACCTGGAAAGTGTTGGCCAGGGACGATCCGGGCGCCTCCAAATCCCGAGGTACTCCGACCTGCTCTTTCCTGGTCTGAAAAGATCAGGTCCCTGAGGACTGCCTCATAGAATTAGAGGTATGTCCCTATGCTGCCAGTGCTTCAGGATAGTACAAAACTTTGTACAAGGCAACCTGTACCAAGTAGACCGCAACTTTTTTGTACCATACCCGGGTTTTCCGCATGGCATTATATGGTTTGAGGACTTGCTCAGAGAGAAAAAACTCCTCCCATATACCGATTGTAGTCGACAATACAATCAGGCTTGAGGACCGTTGCCGTGGTACCTCGCACAGGGACAGGGGAGATGCCGTTACCATGAATTGTGGTCAGTACAAGGACATCACTCTTGTCCTTATACCTGACCAGCAACAGGTTTCCACTGGTAAGGGCACGGGTCTCACCCCTGGGGATAGGTACCTGGAAGGGGTGGACAGGGAGGCCGTGCTGATTTTTCCGCACGGTCCCACAAGCGAACGCGGATCTGATGGCGAGGGCCTGATACAAGGGGATACTAGTATAAAAGTTATCCACGTACAAGTGGTAACCCTTATCTAGTAGTGGGTACATAAAGTCCCACACGGGTTTTTCGCTAACACCCAGAGTGGGGGGACATTCTGGGGGTTTAATACAGGAATCTCGCCCCTCGTAACACACGAAATTTGTGAGGTACTCTCACAAATTTTGTACATTTTCACGCCATACCTCGCTTGCTTAGTGGGAATGTATTGGTGGAAACTGAGTCTCCCCTTGAAATCAACTGCGACCTCCCTTCCAGGTACATAGGCCTGCGCAAATTTGGCCCCGAAATCATCTATGACTGGCCGTATCTTATAAAGACAGTCATAGGCAGGATCACTGCGGGGAAGACATGCTGCATTATCTGCATAATGCAGGCATTTCCGTATGGCCTCAAACCGTGAGTGTGTCATGGTCATACTGTAGAGTGGGGTCCTGGTAGAGGACGTCCCCACTCCAGTAATGCCTGGCACTAGGTTTCTTGACTAAGCCCATGTGCAGCACGAGACCCCAAAACATCCTCATCTCGGCTGCACTGACCGGGGTCCAGCCACCTGGCCTAGCCAAAAAAGAGCCTGGGTGTTGAGCAACGAACTGTTGGGCGTACAGGTTACGTTTGCTCCACCATCAGATTCACAAGTGGGTCACTGAAAAAAAAAAAAAAAGTAAATTTCAGTAAAGCCCACTGTGGGAATTTGGATTCCTGGATTGCCAACAAATTCGGGAATCACAGGCTCAAAGTCCACTGGGATACACCAGCTAAGTTCACCGGTAGGCTTATTTGGTGGGCCGGGAAACCAGTACGAGTCCCAGGGCTGCTCATACTGGTGTGGGCCACGGGGTCCCTAGCATGTGAGGGCCCTGTCTCCACCGTCTTGTGGGCTTATCATCATCAGATGATGAGGAGGAGGATGTGGATGACAAGAGGAAAGTGGGGTCATCCTCATCCTCACTGCATGATCGCAGCAGGAACCATGTTCCTAGCGCGCCTTTTATTTTTTAATATACGTTATTTTTTTCAGGACGTATGGGTAAGCCCTGTGTCCTTAAGGACTTGGACATCAGGGCGTACCCATAAGTCCTATGTCCTTAAGGGGTTAAAAACCTAGAAATTGAAATTTTTACATTTTTGACTATCATGATGTACAATGTGTCACGAGAAAACAATCTCAGAATGGCTTGGATAAATAAAAGTGTTCTAAAGCTATTACCACATAAAGTGACACGTGTCAGATTTTCAAAAAATGACCTGGGTAGAAGGGGTTAATAAAATGTTTAGCCACACTAGAGATGTTCAACTGATTTGGATTTTTAATATAATATAATATTTTCAAGAATTCTGGTTTTAAACTTCCTAATTGTAGGTACCAGCATATGCGAAATCACAATCTATACATAATATTACATAAACTACATTGTGAATTGCAATTCATGTAATGATTCACAGAAAAAGTGGTACTATGTTCAGAATCTTGAAACGTTTTTCCTGCTGCAATCTTAAACGCTAAGAAATGGGCAGAATAGAGCAGCAATTTTACTGCGCCGAATGTAACGTAGGCTATTTTATCTGTAGTGTGTATTCTTATTACCTACAGCAAGTATAGGCACATTAAATTTAATGTGGCATAATGTTCCTGAAGATTACTTAGTATTAGCTTTATATCATGTGATCAGCATTATCAGAATAACTCTAAACTTTCTTTTGGATGAATCACTGAAAGGTGATAAAGCCTAGAGAAGCCTAGAAACCTAGAGATCACATATTTTTGTTCTTTTTTTAACTGCAATAGTCTTTTTTTAAACTTCTGTACCTTTATATCGCTACAAACTTGATTTGATCTCCCCCCTAGTTTTGATGTGATTAGAGATGAGCGAATCCAAGTTGACGAAGTGGAATTCAATGCGAATTTCAGGAAATATTTGATTTGCACCGAATCTAAATTTCCTCACACTTTGTGGTAACGAATCACATTTTTTTCCTAAAATGGCTGCTGCACATGTGAGGACATAGAGCAAGGAACTCTGGGAAGGCGGAATCACCCATAATACCATGCATGCAGCCAATCAGCAGCCGGCCAGCACTGAGATGTCACAGCCCTAGAAATAGCCTCAGCCATCTTGGATTCTGCCATTTTCCAGTGTACTTAGTGCAGGGAGAGACGTCTGCAGGCGCTAGGGACAATGCTAAGAAAGACTTCATTGTGCTAAAAAAAATGATTTACAAGTTTAGGGAAAGATTATTCAAGGTGTAGGTAAAGGATAGGTGGGAATCATTCCTCAGCATTGATGTTGAACAGGGTTCAGTAGGGAAGGTTACAGCAAGGAAATATTTCTATGTCTTATTTGCCCTTGTGCGGTACAGTTATATGTTCTAATGCATTTTTTGGCTTGTATTCGTGCGGGAAAAAGGGCTAATTAGCCGTTGCATGGTGAAGTGCGAAAATTACAGTCATTTTTGTCATGTATTAGTGGCAAAAAAAAAAAAATATTTGCCATTCAGCGATGCAGTTATATGTTCTAAAGCGCTTTTTGTCATGTATTAGTGGCAAATGTAAAATATATTTGCCGTTCAGCAGTGCAGTTATATGTTCTAAGGCCTTTTTGTTGTGTATAAGTGGAAAAAAGAAAACATATTTGCCGTTCAAAGCGGAAAAAAGAAAAATATCATCTTATTTGCCCTTGTGCATATGTTCTAAAGCATTTTTTGGCTTGTATTAGTGGGAAAAAAGGGCATATTTGCCGTTGTGTGGTGAAGTGCAAAAATTACAGCCCTTTTTGTCGTGTATTAGTGGCAAATGTAAAGTATATTTGCCATTCAGCAGTGCAGTTATATGTTCTAAAGCCAGTGGCGTACATACAGGGGTCGCAGGGGTCGCATTTGCGACCGGGCCCGGCACTCCAGGGGGACCGGCCGCCTGTGGACCCCTGGCCTCTGCACTAGTGCTGCACTGCTGCTGTATCTGTATGTACCCGGCCGGGGCCCAGTGCTAGCCTCCTTGTATCCGTGCGGCCCATCCCTTTACCCTCCACGGCCGGCGCTTCACTGTCCTGACCTGAGCGCGTACAGCATCAGGACGTAGAGTGCGCACTATGACCTGACGCTGCACGCTGTCAGGTGAGATGAAGCGCAGTGCAGCGACGGAAGGAGGGGAGCAAACGCGACTTGTGCCGGAGATGAGGGAGGAGAAGCAGCGGCCCAGCAGAACTGGTAAGTTATGTTGGGGCTGGGCCGGGTGTGTAAAGCTGCATTCCGAATCCACACCACACTTATGCTGCAGTTACTTTCCACCAACTACAATGTGTGTGTGGGAAACAACAGTGTGGGGGAAACAACAGTGTGGGGGAAATTACTGTGTGTGTGGGGGGGCAAATTACTATGGGGCAGTGTGGGGGAAATTACTATATGGAGGCAGCATGGGGGCGTTGCTATTGGGGAAGCACTGTAGGGGCAATTCTATTTTTGGGGACACTGTACAGGGATTACTGTCTGGAGCACAATATAGGATGCTATTATTACTGGGGGCACTCTAGGGGACATTATAGATGCTGTGTGCACTATAGGGACATTTGAGGTAATTTATCAAACTAGTGTAAACTAGAACTGGGGAAGTCGATATAAAAACTTAGAAATCTAACGTGTTTATGTTGCAAACTCTAGAGATCAAAGAATCGCGTCTGAAAGAATTTGTCATGGCGGTCTGGGTCAAACGGAGGAGAAGAGGAAAGAAAAGCTACATGACAGGAGATGTCCCTGGATGTAATAGTGTAATAGGTATGTGGTCAAGTATTGGGGTGGGGAAGGGGGGGGGGGCAGAGAAAGGACCCACCCCGGGTGCTAAACACCCTAGACACGCCACTTTCAAGTGCTCTTCATTTTCCCTTTAATATACTTACCCTCTCCGGCCGGCGGTTCACTGTCCTGAGAGCGTACAGGGGGTGGAGGCATTTTGGGGTGGTTTGGGTGATGGGGAGGGGGCCGGCGACAGGGAGGGGGCCCCATGGATCAGTTTTGCACCGGGGCCCCATGGATTGTGTGTACACCACTGTCTAAAGCCCTTTTTGTCATGTATTACTGGCAAAAGTAAAATATATTTGCTGTTCAGTGGTGCAGTTATATGCTCTAAAGCCCTTTTTGTCATGTAATAGTGGCAATATAAAAATGTATTTTCCGTTCAGCGGCGCAGTTATATGTTCTAAAGCCTTTTGTGTCGTGTATAAGTGGAAAAAAATAAGGGCCTATTTGCCATTCAGCGGTGCAGTTATATGTTCTAAAGCCCTTTTTGGCGTGTATTAGTGGCAAAAAAATATATATATTTGCCGTTCAGTGGATATGTTCTAAAGCCCTTTTTGGCGTGTATTAGTGGGGAGAAAGAAAAAGGGCTTATTAGCCATTGTGTGTTGACGTGAGAAAGTTACAGCCCTTTTTGGTGTGTATAAGTGTATTAGCAATAATCAGAGTTTGCCCTGGAAAAGCTGCCCGCACAGTAGTGTGGCATCAGAGTGAGTGTTTAGTGTGGCAGGGGCCATAGTTACCCCAAAAAGAATTTGTCTGTCCACCCAAAATGTGGAGAGACTGACCTTTATCAAGATGAATCAGACGTGGATCAGCCAGGTTTTCCACCCACCAATGCCTGATGCATCAGACTACTATTTTGATGCTGCCATCCGCCTGATGCCACACATCTGATGCCAAGTGCTCCTTCTTTCACCCACCATCTTCAGCTGGTACTCGTATTGGCACCCACCTCCCCACTCACCAGGTCATTCTGTGGTCTCCTAATGCTGCTGCCACCTCCTACACTATGTCATCTTGCCATTCTGTGGTCTCCTGATGCTGCTGCCACCTCCACACTATGTCACCTTGCCACTTTGTTGTCTCCTGATGCTGCTGTCACCTCCACACTGTCACCTTGCAACTCTGTGGTCTCCTGATGCTGCTGCCACCTCCACACTATGTCACCTTGCCACTTTGTTGTTTCCTGATGCTGCTGTCACCTCCACACTGTCACCTTGCAACTCTGTGGTCTCCTGATGCTGCTGCCACCTCCACACTATGTCACCTTGCCACTTTGTTGTTTCCTGATGCTGCTGTCACATCCACACTATGTCACCTTGCCACTATGTGGTCTCCTGATGCTGCTACTACCTCAACACTATGTCACTTTGCCACTCTGTGGCCTCCTGATGCTACCACTGCCACCACCACACTTTCATTGTGCCACCCTGTATCCTCTTCCTGATGCTGCTGCTGCCACCTCCATACTCCTTCATTGTGCCACTCTGTGGCCTCCTGATGCTGATGTTTTTTTTGGCATTAGCAATACTTATGGATTAATGACCAAATGCTGTCTGAGTGAAAGTGGATGCTCAACAGACAGGATCCGTTTTTTGGGGGTTATTCTTCTGACGGATCAGAGAAAGGGCAAAAAAATCAGTGACGTCAACACAAACTTACTGCTGACACCCTCTCCACTCTGTCAGGGTTAGGCTCTTCTTGTAGAAGCGTTTAATAGAACAGGTTCTGTAGACATTTATGTGGAATCAGCTGACGACGATGTAAAAGGAGTGCGCTTCTTCTTGGCACTAACATTGACCTGCAAGACTGAGTTGATACTTGAGTTATATGGTCAGTTTTGGACCCGTGACTGCCCAAATAAGTGAAGTGTGCAGTGATTCTAAGAGCGACGCCTACTGACTCACAGTATTATTTCACTACCACATCAGACTCCCTATGAGTGTTCCTGCAAGGCATAGTGTTCAGGCTCTTTAAAGTCAGGAAATAGCCAGTTTTTTTATGTGATTCACCGCGAATAAATTCTAATCAAAACAAATTTTTCAAAAAATTTGGCGAACCTGCTGAATCGAATTTTTGAAAGATTCGCTCATATCTAGATGTGATCTTAACCTAATGTGTTTGCTTCTGGTGAGAAGACCCTGCATTGAGTATACCAATTCTTATTGGCTGGCTGGAATCAATATGCCTTGTAGGGAGGCAATGACTTTGGTAATTTCAGTATCACTAACTGTAGGCAATAACAGGTGGAAATGAATTCTCAGTGTCATAATGGGATTGATGCTAGCTAAGCTGTGGTACAAATTCCCTGGTCTTCACCCTTGAGCCCCTTACAGGAAAGCCACTCTGCCGGGGGTCAATACCAAAGTCATGTTATTGTTTTTTTGAGATATTGTGTAACGGTCCTTGGCTCACCTGAGTCAGAGGACAGCCGGCTGGTGGTTGGAGTCCAGTGGCAAAGACCCACAGAAGTAGCGTGGTCGATCAGTCCGGGTCGGCAGTAGAGATGGCAGCGAGGTAACAGCAGGAGTAGACAGAGGCGTGGTCGGTGGAAGGCAAAGGGTCAATGCAGGCGGCAGTTCAGCGAGGTCAAACGGTCCGGGTCGGCAACAAAGGTAGAGGTCTGGTGCTAGAGGCTGGGCTTATAAAGGGGAAGTAACAGGTGCACAGAATCAAGACTGATGAACAAGAGTAGGCTGGAGCAAGATAGATCAAAGAGTTCAGCAAGAGGAAAAGTCCAGAAGGGCTGGTAGTCTAGTGACTAGAGCTACCGCCTGGGACATGACTGGTCACAGGTTCGATTCCCGACATATTGTGAATACAATTTAAGCTTGGAACTGAAACTATAGCATCATGTTCAGGCTAAGACGACTACTGGCCAGGCAACTTTACCATCCCCCCTTAAATCCTCATTCACAAGTCCGTGTCTGTGCTCAAATTTGTGAGCAGGTGGTCAGTGATGCATCTGTGTTGGGTCAGTGTGTCTGTTTTTTGCTGTCCGTGTTGCATCCATGTTTCACTGACACTGAACAGCTGAAAAATAATTCTCAAAGTATCTCTTCATAATGATCCGTTGTTTTCACGGACCCATAGACTATAATGGACGTGATGGGTCCGTGAACACAAAATACAGCATGCATCCATGCTAAAAACACTGACCCACGGACAGTGCTAAAACACTGATGTCTGAATACACACATTAAAATGAATGGGGACGTGTGCTGTCCGTGGAGAACACGTACAGCACACGTCCGTGAAACTCTGACGTGTGAATGAGGCTTTAGTTGTCTGCGGCATCTACATATTATACCAAAGTGAGAATAAGACACAGTCCAAAGGCTCTGTTAGAATTGGTCAAAAGGGGTATCTAGAATATACCTCTTTTAAGAGAGATGCAAAAGGAGCCCTTGAACATGCAGTTTCATGGGATTTGTAGAAAGGAGCTTCTTCTCAAGCGGCCACCTTGGGCTTTGGTTGTCCACACCCCCTGCTCCCAAATAAATGTCTCAGCTATTATCTCCTCAAATGTTATTTATGGATTGGTATCCAAACAATTTGAAATTATTTTTATGACAAATCACATAAAAAATGATATCCAAGCCCAGTGGCGTAGCGTGTGTTGCCAGCACCAGGGGCAAGCCAAGTATTGCCCCCCCCCCCCAACATGTAACCACTCTTCTTTTTACAAATAATGCAGTAGATGTCACCTGCAGTCCTACATAACACAACAGATATCACGGTGATAACTCTCTGTGTACAGAGATAATCTAGTAGAGTGACTCCGTCACACTGTGACACTGACTGTCACTCAGTGCTGATAGCCAAGCAGCAGGCAGTGAAGTGCCATGAGAGCCAGGCTAAGCAGGTGGCAGTCAGGCTGCTGGTGAAGGATGACCAGAGAGACAGTACTGCCCAGAGGATGCCATCTGCCCATTAGGGTGTGCAGTCCTTTTGCTGAAACCGCTCCTTACTCTGCGCAGAGGCAGAGAAGAGCGAAAAACTCAGTTCACTGATATGTTTGCACCAGTGGCCAGCGCACCTCAGCCGTTTTAGCCCCCCCATATCAAAATTTTTAAACAATACATATGCAGTTGGTTAGATCTTTGTTAGATCAGGTTAGATCAATTGTTTTTTGCGTTAGATCTCACACAGAAGTAGAGATATTAACAGTTATTTGCAGGGGGGGCTAACCCGTCATCAGCCCCCCCTTATCAAAAAATTGACCAAACAATTAGCTATTTTGGAAGATATTTGTTAGATCCGGTATGATCAACTAGCTGTTTTGTTAGATCTCACATAATTACAGAATTATTAAGTGATTAATGAGGGGGGGCTAGCCCCCCCACATGCAATTTTCAGATAAAATTTGATACAGACTAATAGGCCTTCGTTAGATCCGGTAAGATCAAGTGGTTTCAACGTTAGATCTCATATAATTACAGAGATATTTCACATTAAAAAAACAGATATTCGGTAGTATTAAAAAGAGGGGTTAGCCCCCCCACATGCAATTTTCAGGTAAAATTTGATGCAGACTAATAGGCCTTTGTTAGATTCGGTAAGATCAAGTGGTTTCAGCGTTAGATCTCATATATTTACGGAGATATTATAGATATTTGGTATTGCGTAAGGGGGGGCTATCCCCCCCACATGCAATTTTCAGGTAAAATTTGATGCAGGCTAATGGGCCTTCGTTAGATCCGGTAAGATCAAGTGGTTTCAACGTTAGATCTCATATATTTACGGAGATATTATAGATATTTGGTATTACGTAAGGGGGGGGGTTAGCCCCCCCACATGCAATTTTCAGGTAAAATTTGATGCAGGCTAATAGGCCTTCGTTAGATCCGGTAAGATCAAGTGGTTTCAACGTTAGATCTCATATAATTACAGAGATATTTCACATAAAAAAAAACAGATATTCGGTAGTGTTAAAAAGAGGGGTTAGCCCCCCCACATGCAATTTTCAGGTAAAAGTTGATGCAGGCTAATAGGCCTTCGTTAGATCCGGTAATATCAAGTGGTTTCAACGTTAGATCTCATATAATTACAGAGATATTATGGATATTTGGTATTACATAAGGGGGGGCTAGCCCCCCCACGTGCAATTTTCAGGTAAAATTTGATGCAGACTAATAGGCCTTCGTTAGATCCGGTAAGATCAAGTGGTTTCAACGTTAGATCTCATATAATTACAGATACATTTCACATTAAAAAAAACTGATATTCGGTAGTATTAAAAAGAGGGGTTGCCCCCACACATGCAATTTTCAGGTAAAATTTGATGCAGGCTAATAGGCCTTCGTTAGATTCGGTAAGATCAAGTGGTTTCAACGTTAGATCTCATATATTTACGGAGATATTATAGATATTTGGTAATACGTAAGTGGGGGCTAGCCCCCCCACATGCAATTTTCAGGTAAAATTTGATGCAGACTAATAGGCCTTCGTTAGATCCGGTAAGATCAAGTGGTTTCAACGTTAGATCTCATATAAATACAGAGATATTATGGATATTTGGTATTACGTAAGGGGGGGCTAGCCCCCCCACATGCAATTTTCAGGTAAAATTTGATGCAGACTAATAGGCTTTTGTTAGATCCGGTAAGATCAAGTGGTTTCAATGTTAGATCTCATTTAATTACAGAGATATTTCACATGAAAAAAAACTGATATTCTGTAGTATTAAAAGAGGGCTAGCCTCTCACGTGCAATTTTCAGATAAAATTTGATGCAGGCTAATAGGCCTTCATTAGATCTGGTAAGATAAAGTGGTTTTAACTTTAGATCTCATATAAGTACAGGCCTATTAGTCTGCATCAAATTTGACTAGAAAATTGCATGTGGGGGGGCTAGCCCCCCCTTATGCAATACCAAATATTCATAATATCTCTGTATTTATATGAGATCTAACGTTAAAACCACTTGATCTTACCAGATCTAATGAAGACCTATTAGCGTGCATCAAATTTTACCTGAAAATTGCAGTGGTGGGGGGCTAGTCCCTCTTTTTAGTACTACCGAATATCTGTTTTTTTTTTAATGTGAAATATCTCTGTAATTAAATGAGATCTAACGTTAAAACCACATGATCTTACCGGATCTAACGAAGGCCTATTAGCCTGCATCAAATTTTACCTGAAAATTGCAGTTGGGGGAGGGGGGGGGGCAACCCCTCTTTTTAATACTACCGAATGTCTGTTTTTTTTAATGTGAAATATCTCTGTAATTAAATGAGATCTAACGTTGAAACCACGTGATCTTACCGGATCTAACGAAGGCCTATTAGTCTGCATCAAATTTTACCTGAAAATTGCATGTGGGAGGGCTAGCCCCCCCTTACGTAATACCAAATATCCATAATATCTCCGTAAATATATGAGATCTAACGTTGAAACCACTTGATCTTACTGGATCTAATGAAGGCCTATTAGCCTGCATCACATTTTACCTGAAAATCGCATGTGGGGGGGCTAGCCCTCTTATGTACTACCAAATATCTTTTCAATGTGAAATATCTCTGTAATTATATGAGATCTAACATTGAAACCACTTGATCTTACCGGATCTAACGAAGGCCTATTAGTCTGCATCAAATTTTACCTGAAAATTGCATGTGGGGGGGCTAGCCCCCCCTTATGTAATACCAAATATCCATAATATCTCCGTAAATATATGAGATCTAACGTTGAAACCACGTGATCTTACCGGATCTAACGAAGGCCTATTATCCTGCATCAAATTTTACCTGAAAATTGCATGTGGGGGGCTAACCTCCCCTTATGTAATACCAAATATCTATAATATCTCCGTAAATTTACGAGATCTAACGTTGAAACCACTTGACTTTACCGAATCTAACGAAGGCCTATTAGCCTGCATCAAATTTTACCTAAAAATTGCATGTGGGGGGGCTAACCCCTCCTTACGTAATACCAAATATCTATAATATCTCCGTAAATATATGAGATCTAACATTGAAACCACGTGATCTTACCGGATCTAACTAAGGCCTATTAGCCTGCATCAAATTTTACCTGAAAATTGCATGTGGGGGGACTAACCCCCCCTTATGTAATACCAAATATCTATAATATCTCCGTAAATATATGAGATCTAACGTTGAAACCACTTGATTTTACCGAATCTAACGAAGGCCTATTAGCCTGCATCAAATTTTACCTGAAAATTGCATGTGGGGGCTAACCCCTCCTTACGTAAGACCAAATATCTATAATATCTCCGTAAAAATATGAGATCTAACGTTGAAACCACGTGATCTTACCGGATCTAACTAAGGCCTATTAGCCTGCATCAAATTTTACCTGAAAATTGCATGTGGGGGGGCTAACCCCTCTTTTTAATACTACCGAATATCTGTTTTTTTAATGTGAAATATCTCTGTAATTATATGAGATCTAACGTTGAAACCACTTGATCTTACCGGATCTAACGAAGGCCTATTAGTCTGCATCAAATTTTAACTTAGAATTGCATGTGGGGGGGGCTAGCCCCCCCTCATTAATCACTTAATAATTCTGTAATTATGTGAGATCTAACAAAACAGCTAGTTGATCATACCGGATCTAACAAATATCTTCCAAAATAGCTAATTGTTTGGTCAATTTTTTGATAAGGGGGGGCTGATGACGGGTTAGCCCCCCCTGCAAATAACTGCTAATATGTCTACTTCTGTGTGAGATCTAACGCAAAAAACAATTGATCTAACCTGATCTAACAAAGATCTAACCAATTGCATATGTTTTGTTCAAAAATTTTAATATGGGGGGGCTAACACGGCTGAGGTGGCCAGCGCCCCCCTGCAGTCTGCCACCCCTTCCCCCCACACACACACGCTACACCACTGTCCAAGCCTACAAATAAATGTTTGTTTTTTCTATTTTCATAGGTCAGGTTTCCTGAATTCATCAATAACATTTTAGTATAATTAAAAATGCTTCTGATCTGTCATTCATTTGATGTCCTGAGTTTTCTCCCATGTCATTTACATTGTCAATAAAATTACCTCAGCAAAAACACTAAAATGGATTACTATGGGCAAAGCATCTTGGTCAATATTGCTGCAGGAGACTATGAAGATATGTGATTCTCTACTTACATCTAGTCATAAGACAATAACATGCAGTCTACCTGTCTGTCCTCTGTATGTCTATATGGAGAACACTATGTTAGGAAACGCTGACCTCCAAATGTAAGCTCTAAACGTGAACCTCTTCTAGAAAAAAAATGAAGGTCCCTTAGGATAGCTGATCAAGTGAAAAGTAATGCAGATTGTCTTCTATACCCCTATAATGCTTCTAATGGTGGCTAAAAACCTGTTCCAAGTACGCCCAGTCAGCTATAATTTTGGTTCCTGCCCTTAAAATATGCAATAGTCAGGAAAATCTGCAAATATGGCATTGTTCCAGTTACTAGAGCATCACGCCAATTACTGAGGTTTAATGTGCTATGGAATAGTGAAGGTTTATGAACACTGGAAACCTCTTCAATCGGTAAGGAGTAAAAATTATATGGCCTGACCTGCTGGATGTGAAGTAGAATGAAAAAGATTGGAAGGATAATGAAATAGATTGCGGTTGCATCTGAGCTTTATTAAACTTAAAGAGGTTGTCTCACCTGATAAAGTCATAGTTATTGTGTATATGATGTTATTTTCAGTCAATTTGCAATGTACTTCTATTTTCTATATGGCTTCCCTTCCCCTTTTTCTTTCATTATAGCTTCCTTTAGACCCTGCTCGTCTCTAGGGGTTACAGCCACCGGTGAAATGCACTTGCAGTGGCCGCGCTTGCGCACTTGGAGAGAAATATCCGGACTTTCTGGTGGCCGGGAATCGTGGGAGCGAGCGTACATAGGGGCCAGTGTATGTGCATTCTTTCCCGTCCCCGGCCACCTGTTATGTATTCTATAGAACAACTTCAGGACATGAGCTGCAGCTGCAATTATGCTAGGAGGGTAAATAGTATAACAAGTTCGGGGCTTGCACAAATAGCCCCGAACCTGTAATATACAGATCGCAGTGGATTTCACAGAGATTTCACTGTGGAAATGGCCATCAGATCTCCTTACCCCCCTGCACTGGATTTGATCCCGTGCTGAGCCACGCCCCCTGCACTGATCACATGACAGTGACGTCACCTCAGGTCCTTCGGCTGTTCAACAGTTCAGGTTGGTGGAAGCCGCCCCTTATGGATTCCATATGCAGCGATAGTCCACGGTAGTGGAATCCATAACAGGATGTGCGAGTTACCACAACCCAAACGCCGAACGCCGAACTTTTTTTTAAAGTTCGCTCATCTCTACTAATTACATATCTTTATACCAAGAGCATTCCAGTGACCAATTCATGATCTATGTAAGAGAATCATGGAGAATCATTTAGGGTACTTTCACTGTAGCGTTTTTCTTTTCCGGCATTGAGTTCCGTCAAAGGGGCTCAATACCGGAAAAGAACTGATCAGTTATTTCCTAATGCGTTCTGAATGGAGAGAAATCGGTTCAGGATGCATCAGGATGTCTCCAGTTCAGTCACTGAACGGCGTTTTGGACGGAGATAATACCGCAGCATGCTACGGTATTATCTCCATCCAAAATGCCAGATCAGTTGCCGGAATGCCGGATCCGTCATTAATTTACATTGAAATGTATTAGTGCCGGATCCGGCATTAAAAATACCTGAAGGACGGATCCTTCCTTCCGGTCTGCGCATGCGCAGACCTTTAAAACTGTAAAAAAAAATCCAAGACTGATCCTTCTATCCGTATGACAAGCAGAGAGACAGATCCGTTTTTGCAATGCATTTGCGAGACGGATCCGCATCCAGATCCGTGTACAAATGCATTCAGTTTACATCCAGACCGACAGATCTGGCAGGCAGTTCCGATGACGGAACTGCTTGCCGGATCGCTCTGCTGCAAGTGTGAAAGTACCCTTATAAGGCTATTTTTACACTAACGGCAGGGGAGTCCGTCAGGCTGTTCCGGCGGGTGAACAGCCTGTCGGATCCGTTCTCCAGCTAGTTCATGTGTGCCCCCGGCCTGCGACTCCGTCCCTATTGACTATAATAGGGGCAGGGGTGGAGTTCCGGCAGCACATGGCGAGAGACAGCCAATCTAAAAGTACTGCATGTCGTACTGGGTACTTTCACACTTACGTTGTTTGATTTCGGCAGGCAGTTCCGTTGCCTGAACTGCCTGACTGATCTGGTCTGAAAAATGCCTGATCAGACAGAAAAATGCTTTTTAATACCGGATCCTTTTTTCTGATGTCATCCAGCAAAATGGATCTGCATACGCAGACCGGGATGCCGGTTCCGTCATTGCGGTATTTTTAATGCCGGATCCAGCACTAATGCATTACAATGGAAATTAATGCCGGCATTCCGGCATGTGTTCCGGAATTTTGGACAGAGATAATACCGCAGAATGCTACAGTATTATCTCTGGCCAAAACGCCATTTAGTGACTGAACTGAAGACATCCTGATGCATACTGAATGGATTTCTCTCGATTCAGAATGCATTAGGATATAACTGAAGCGTTTTTTTCTGGTATTGAGTCCTGAGGACGGAACTCAATGCCGTAAAAGTTTAACACTAGTGTGAAAGTACCGCCGGAACGGGGCCCCCGCCCCCATTATAGTCAATGGGACGAAGCGGCAGTCCGGGGTCACACGTGAACTAGCGGCAGGACGGATTCGACAGGCTGTTCACCTGCCGGAACAGCCTGATGGACTCCCCTTCCACTAATGTGAAAGTACCCTAACACACAATGGGGGAGATTTTTCAAACTGGTGTAAAGTAGAACTGGCTTAGTTGCCCATAGTAACCAGTCAGATTCCAACATTCATTTTTCAAAAAAGCTATGAAAAATGAAAGGTGGAATCTAATTGGTTGCTATGGGCAACTAAGCCAGTTCTACTTTACACCAGTTTGATAAATTACCCCCCAAATTTTTAAATTTTGCAATAATTCCTGTGGAACACCTAAAGAGTTATCATTGTATCATGACATTTTATCATGTAAAATGTTAACAAGACAGTTAATACAAGTCACTTTCTAAGGCCTCATGCACACGAACGTATTTTCTTTCCATGTCCGTTCCGTTTTTTTTGCGGACAGTATATGGAACTATTCATTTCAATGGGTCTGCAAAAAAAACGGAAGTTACTTCTTGTGCATTCCATTTCCGTATTTCCGTTCCGCAAAAAAATAGAACATGTCCTATTATTGTCCGCATTACGGACAAGGATAGTACTGTTCTTTTAGGGGCCAGCTGTTCCGTTCTGCAAAATATGGAATGCACACGGACGTCATCCTTTTTTTTTTGCGGATCTGTTTTTTGCGGATTGCAAATTATATACGGTTGTGTGCATGAGGCCTAATGCACTTTTATTGTCCATATTGCTTCTCTTGCTGGCTTGATTCATTTATCCACCACATCATACTCTGCTCATTTCCATGGTTACGACCACCCTGTAATCCAGCAGTGGAGACCGTGCTTGCACACTATAGGAAAAAGCATCAGCCTCTTTAGTGTTCCCGGGACCTTGGGAGTGTGCATAGACTGGTGCTTTTTCCTGTAGTGTGCAAGCATGGCCACTGCTGCCGGATTACAGGGTGGTCGTAACCATGGAAATGAGAAGTGTATAACATGATGGAAAAATGAATCAAGCCAGCAAGGAAAGCAATATGGACAACCACAATACATTAGTAAGTCACTTGAATTAACCTTCTCTACATGATAAATAGTAATGAGCGAAGCTTTTAAAAATTTGATTGATTCACCAAACTTTGACAAGAAATTTGAGTAGTTATGAATTAATTTATCATGAATCGCTATAAATCCGGTATACCCGTATGTCACAGTGGCTGAGGGAATGTATGGAGCGGGCTGCTGCTTTGAGCCCAGTCCATATGGGCGGGTGCCGTCTGTATCATACAGCAGACACCCGGCCACAATGATGGGGAATGGCAATTATAATAAAAAGTTTTAAGCACCCCCCTTTCCCAATTTAATATATAAAATGTAATAAACAAAAAAAAAAACATATTGGGTATTGTCTCATTTGAAAATGTCTGAACTATTAAAATATTAATAAAAATTTCATGTGTGCTGATCATTGTAATGGGAAAAAATTAAATTCACCTATTTTTATCCATAAAAAATTGAATAACAGTGACCAAAAATTGTACGTACCACAAAAATGGTACCAAAAAAATTTAAATTTAGTGCTGCAATAAACAAGCCCCCATACAGCTCTGTAGACTGAAATATCCAAAGTTATGGCTGTCGGAAAAGGTAGTGCAAAGAAAATTTAGATTTTTTTCAAAGGTTTTTATTTTTTTAAAGTAGTAGATGAAAAAAAAGTTTAGTGTTGCTGTATTTGTATTGAGCCATAGAATAAGGACATTATGACATTTTTAGTGCACAGTGAACATCGTGATGTCAAAACCCTGAAAACCTTGGCAGAATCGTACTTTTTTTTTTTTTTATTTTACCCCACAAATAATTTTTTTCCCCATTATCCAATAACTGACATGGTAACTTAAATGGTGCTCTTAAATAGTAAAACGTATCCCCCCAAAGATAAACCCTCATATGGCTATATGGATGGAAAATTTAAAAAAGTTATGGCTATTGGAACATTGGGAGGAAACAACTACTGTATATGTTCTGAAAACAATACAAACAATAAAGAACTTTCAAAAATGGACTGAGAATAAATATAAAAATTTACACATTAAAATTATAAATGGCTCTGTTCTGTCAAATGGAAAACTACTGAAAGAACAGAAATTATTTTTGTAACACTTTAGACATGAATCCCTTTAAAAAAAAGAGTAATTTCCATATTCTTAGTGTAAAATAGAAAACTATACAAATATATACTATGAACAGGATGGCATTTTGTTTTAAACATATATTACAGTTAAGGCCATAAGGGAAAGGAGCCTGAAAACTAGTAGCTGCCATATAATATGTTCGCCAAACAGGGTCTGTTGCTGGTATGGAATTTGGCTGGTTAGGTGTGTGGCACGATATGCACATTATTGCTGTTGTGGCCTGCTACTTCCTGAAAATGCCCCTTTTGTATGTAAATTATATAAAGGGGCCACATGGGACCAATAGTTGACCACCATTTTACCTAATGATTAAAGTAATGCTTACCTGTAACCCTTGCATCTTGAAACTACAAAAGAGTATCTTGTGGTGCAGCAAGTGACCGGCAATTGGATCCAACGAACTGTTAAAAGGAGAGAGAAAAATGGCAATAACCATAACCAATAGCTGGGATAACAAATTAGCTGGGATTGTGGCAGTAGGTATACTGCACACAGTGATTACACTCAAACTACACTGTCCCTGCAGTCTCCCTATGCTCTCCCTACAGTGTCTAAAAACTCTACCTACAATCTCCCCACACAATCCCTGCATTCTCCCTATACAATATTCTACAATTAAAAGCTTTTTGCAACACTGTACCTAGCACATAAGTGCTTGTCACGTCTCTCCTTAAGTTCACAGGATGAGGCTTTTTATAGGGCTATCACATCACAGGGACTGGTTAACTGCTGATTAGCTAGCTTCATGGCATTATGGGTCATATCATGTTACCAGGCTTCTTACTTTCACTTTGTAACACATTCAGCAGCCATTTTAGAAAACTCAGATTAGTTACCATGAAGCGCAAGGAAATTCTGCTTCGTGGTGAATCTAATTTTTCCAAAACTTTTAATTCCACTATGGATGCTTTAATTCACTCAGCACTAATAATAAATGTCATTTGCTGAAGGGAGACAACCTCTTTAACAAAGTTTCTAAAATCAGTTTTGAGTTAATATGAGAGGCATATTTTTTTGTAATGGGGTCTTTTGTGGGTGGTTATTATGAAAACCCTGCAATGTCACCTAAAAAAGTACGTTTTTGAAATTGTCTTTTTATATCTTAAAGGCACAGAAATTTAAATTTAGAACATTTATAATTTTTCCTTATTTTTTTTAATTTTGGATTTTTTTTTATAAATAAATTCAAAACATATCGGCCCAAATTTATTACTAAAATGAAGTATGATGTGTCATGAAAAAACAATCTCGCTTGGATAAGTAAAAGTATTCTAACTGACATGTCAGATTTGGAAAAATAAGCTCAGCCCTGAAAGTAAAAACTGTGTCCTATAAGGCTTAAATAGGGAGAGAAAATGGCAGTATAACAGAGGATACATATCCCTAATAGGATTTTTAGCAATTCTCCATTTGAATGACTATTCATATCTTTATATATTAGGCCATTCCAGTCTGCTAGTTTACTTGTTTTAAATGTTTCACAGCCTAGTAATTTGTTACTCTAAACATCCTAGCATAGTCCCAGTCCCTCTACTGTATAATCTGCTGATGTCTATAATTGAGAAATAAAGCTGAGTGAATAGACTCTAAACTAATCTAATGTGTTACAAATTTCTGCAAAACTTTGAATTCTAGCAAATCGAAAGTTTTGTGATGAATTGCTCAAAATGGCAGCCACCATAGTTTTATAGGTCAGAAGACAGAGAAGAGGGCATCTGCCCCAAAAAACAGTTAATTGTTGGAAAATTAAAGAGGAAAAAATACTTGGTTCATCTGTTGTGTATATAACATTCAAAACCTATTGAAACTGTATATGTGCACCTTCAGTATTTAAAAATGCAGAAATAAATATGTCCTAATTCAAAATTGTTAGCTTTATTTAAACACATGCCTCCATGCAGATCATATTTAATCCAAACAGAAAATGTTCATATTGTGAGAGAAATTGCTCATAAAGTATTGGTAATTGTACATCCATTAATAACATAAAGTGTAAGTGATTAGCATAGGCATAAACTGACATAAATGCTTATAAAGAACTGGTAGAGGTTTTAAAGCAGTAATCAGACCCACGCAGTCCAGAAGACTCAATAGATGTATTTTTTGTCTTAAAACATTCCACTTAGCCTGCCATCTGACAAGAGATGCAATTTCCAGATTTTTAAAGGTCTTGTACTCACTGACTAATAATACTCCATAGAACAAATCAAAAGAGATCCAGTAGGAGGGAACAGGAGAAACTTAAGGACAAAACAGTGAATACCAGGAACAACATTTGATTGTGTAAAGTAGTCTGATAAGAACACCAATCTATAATCTCTTATATAATAGTAGAAATCTGCATGCATAACCAAATCATACCACCTATAGAAATACCAACATGCTGGACACAATTTCATACAAAAATTCTAATCTTTATTAATACATACATACAACCATTTACATAAAAAAACACATCACAGTGGAGGCCAGTGAATGACTGTAGTGGTGCACATGACCCTCAAGAGGATGTCACACTTCCAGTTCACAGGGGACCGGAAGCAGTGGGAACAGAACACTCGGCATTGGGTAAAAGTGGCAGTGCAGAGGTGAGCAGGTTTCTTACTTTATTTTAATCACATTCGAGCCTTTAAATAATTTCGGGGTAGGGGGGGGCATACAACCCTTTTAAAGGGAACTATTCCAAGCTTTCAATAAATGATATGAAGAAGAAATTCCAAGAACAAAGTGCATATAAGGTATAATCTAATAAAATTGGATCCTCATTTGTCTATCAGGACTTGTTTATATAGGGTAAAGCTACACCAAGCCCAGGAGAGAAACCCAAAGTACACCATGAGTATCTTGGGTGTGCATACGTGGGGGAACGGGTTGTTTGTCTTTTTTTAATCAGTTTTTCTATGAACTCTTATGACTTTCAAATTGAGGCTGTTAACCCCTTAGTGACCAGCTTCTTTTGGGCCTTACTGACCAAGCGTCATTTTGTCATCGTCATCGTCGCGTTCCAAAAACTATAACTTTTTTTATTTTTCCATCTATATAGCTTTATGGGGGCTTGTTTTTTGCGGGACAAGTTGACGTTTTTAATGTCGCCATTTTGGGGGTCACCAAAACAGCAATACTGCCACTGTGTGTTTACATTTTAAATTTGATTGCGTTCATTTTTAGGTATAAATAACATAATATCTTTATTCTCTGGGTCACTACCATTACAGTGTTTTTTTTCGTTTTACTCCTTTTATCAATAAAACCCAATTTTTTTTAAAGAAAAAAAAATGTTTTTTCATTGCCCAAGACCCATAACATTTATATTTTTATTTCTATGGAGTTGTGTGAGGGCTTGATTTTTGCGGGATGACTTGTATTTTTCATTGGCATCATTTTGGAGTAAATGGCGCTTTTTAATCGCTTGCTATTACATTTTTTTGGCGCCAACTAAGAATACATTTGCAATACTGTCTTTTTTAAAAAAAAAATTTTTACGGCGTTCACCGTAGGGGATAATTGACACGATATTTATGTAGTCTGGGTCATTACGGATATGGCAATACAAAGCATATGGGGGAGAATCTTTTTGGTATTTTTTTCATTGAAAAGCGTACTTTTTTATGGGATTTTTTTATTAAATAAGTGTTAATTTTTTTTTTACTTTTTTTTACCACTTAATAGTCCCACAAGGGGACTATAACAGACAACATTCTGTTTGATTCTAAAATGCAATGCATTATCCCTATAGTGCATTGCATTTTAATATCAGTGCTATTCTGATATTGACCAGCAGGCTGTGCCAAAGAGGCGCGGCTTGCTGGAAATGACTCAAGGCTAGTCTTGGGCCTACACAAGACCCCAGCCAGCCTTCACACACATTGGCTCCCCGCAATCGCATTTGAGAGGTGCCGTTGGGAGACAGATAGAGTCCGCTCCCTCTGTCAGCACTTAACATGCGGCGGGTGCCATTGCCTGCGGCATGTAAACTGTTAAACAGCCCAGATCGGCACTCCTGTGCAGTTCTTAGACTGGACTAGCATAAAAAAGCGGTGGCCCAGCCAGTGGCGTAACTACTGGGGAAGCAGGGGAAGCAGCTGCTTCGGGGCCCGGGCTGACAAGGGGCCCGGTGCCCGGCAGCATGACATCAAGTTTCTCTTGAGTTGATTTATTATGTAATAAAGTTTTGCAGGCCAGTCCGGGCTCCTTCACATACAGTGCGGCACTCCAACCAGCTCTTCCCTTCCCCCCGCCTCCCCCCCCCCCCCCCGGGGCCCTGCCCACTGAGTCAGTCCTGACCTGAGAGAGAAACAACGCGGGCAAGACAGACAGGCAAGAGAGGAGAAGCACGGCAGCACGCAGACATCAGTCACTCACTGTGCCGGGCTTTTCAGGTATGTGTGTGTCTGTGCCCGCTGCCTGTGTGCCCCTTGCCTTTGTCAGCTCTTGTAAGTTGCTGCCGCAGTGCCGCCACTCCGTTCACCTGTCCTGGCTGAGCTCTCAGTGCTGCCGCTGCTCTGTTCGCCTGTCCTGGCTGGCTCTTAAGTTTCTCTTGAGAAACTAAGTTGATTATCTAATAAAAATTTTCAGGCCAGGCCGGGCCCATTCACATACAGTGCGGTTCCGGCCTGTCCATAATCATACCCCCCTCCCCAGCAGTAATGTTGTCAGCAATTTACATTACAGCAGCTCTTCTGTGGGATCTGACCAGACAGGTCAGATATCACCCCCACATCAAGAGAACGTGGGTCTTCATGAAACTATTATATCAAACCTTGTGATCACCGCCACAACATAATGTTGTCTGATGGGTGTTATGTCCGATAGGTGCTATGTCCGATGGCTGCTATGTGCGATGGGTGTTGCACGAGGATGTGGTAGATACAGGGTCAGACACTTTAACCACGCAGAAGCCATGGAAATGTACCGTATTTTTCGAGTTATAGGACCCATTTTTGTGTCCCACAAAATGGGGCCAAAATGTCAGAGTGAAGCAGGGCAGGACTGGCCATGTAACTCTGCGGCATGGTAATGGCCAGCAGCCATATATAGTGCAGTGCTTGCTGTGCTGCGGCGCAGATAAGGTGAGGAACTGGGGTTGTATGTGAGGGTGTGAGGGACTGGGGACATGGTGCTGAAGGATAAGTAAGGTGGACCGCAATCATAATCTACAGCCCCGTCCAGGCCTTAGAGACAAAAAGACCTGCAAAAGGGGGTGATGACTGCACAGAAGTATTTGAAGATCAGATCTGTGGCGGCATACAGGCGAGCACTGGGCACAGTATACACACTGGACTGTTACTGAGGGGCTACTAACAGTGTTTCATCTACAGATCCCCCATAACAGTGTGTCATCTACAGATCCCCCATAACTGTGTGTCATCTACAGATCCCCCATAACTGTGTGTCATCTACAGATCCCCATAACTGTGTGTCATCCACAGATCCCCCATAACAGTGTGTCATCCACAGATCCCCCATAACAGTGTCATCTACAGATCCCCCATAACAGTGTGTCATCTACAGATCCCCCATAACATTGTGTCATCTACAGATCCCCCATAACATTGTGTCATCTACAGATCCCCCATAACAGTGTGTCATCTACAGATCCCCCATAACAGTGTGTCATCTACAGGTCCCCCATAACAGTATGACATCCATAGATCCCCCATAATAGAGTCATCCACAGATCCCCATAACAGTGTCATCCACAGATCCCATAACAACGTCATCCACAGATCTCCCATAAAGTGTGTCATCCACAGATGCCCTCATAACAGTGCATTATCCACACATCCCCATAACAGTGCGTCATCCACAGATCCCCCATAACAGTGTGTCATCCACAGATCCCCCATAACAGTGCCATCCACAGATCCCCCATAACAGTGACATCCACAGATCCCCCATAACAGTGTCATCCACAGATCCCCCATAACAATGTGTCATCCACAGATCCCCCATAACAGTGTCATCCACAGATCCCCCATAACAGTGTGTCATCTACAGGTCCCCCATAACAGTGTGACATCCACAGATCCCCCATAACAGTGCATCATCCACAGATCCCCCATAACAGTGTGTCATCTACAGATCCCCTATAACATTGTGTCATCTACGGATCCCCCATAACATTAGGTAATATACAGATCCCCATAACAGGGTCATCTACAGATCTTCCATAACAGTGTCATCCACGGATCCCCCATAACAGTATCATCCACAGGTCCGCCATAACAGTATAATCCACAGATCCCCCATAATAGTGTGTCATCCACAGATATCCCCCATAACAGTATCATCCACAGGTCCCCCATAACAGTGTCATCCACAGATCCCCCATAATAGTGTGTCATCCACAGATATCCTCCATAACAGTGTCATCCACAGATCCCCCATAATATTGTTTTGCCTGTCCTGACGGGCTCTCAAGTTTCTCTTAAGAGACTAACTTGATTATCTAATAAAGTTTTTCAGGCCGGTCCCCTTCACATACATGACAGGCAGTGTGTGTGTGTGTGTGTATATATATTTATATATATATTTATACATATATTATATAGGAAAAGGATGGCATGGCATCCTAGTCTGGTATAGATCGTGACTAGCCAAAGGAGTGGGGTTTACATACAGGAGGAGGAGTTGCGAAGCGCGTGGGAGGGGAGGGGGGCCCATACAAAAATTTGCTGTGGGGCCCAGTCACTTCTAGCTACGCCCCTGGGCCCAGCCTAAGGCCCCTTAGTGACCGCCGTAAAAAGATGTATGCATGGTCACTAAGGGGTTAGAGAAATTAATGGAGAAACTGACTTCCGGCCCAGATTGTTATGGCAGAAGTCTGTTCCCACTTCCTCTCCTCTCCTGCTGGTGGGCACAGCCGCCGCCTTGTTCAACCATTCCTCTCTTCCAGGGCTCTGCTGGCATCTCGTTCTCCTGTTCCTGGCTGCCAGAGTAGTACTGTGCCTCCCATCTGCAGGCTGAGGCCTACTTATTGCCGGATATGCCTATCCCTGCCTGTAGGGCATGTGCACATGCTCCCTCTGGCTCTTAAAGGTATATCATGTGCACCCTCCCAAGCCGGTTGCAGGTCACCTTAGGTTATTTAAGGCACCTTCCCCTGTGGAAAAGTACCTGAGTAATATGTTCTATTTAGCTAGTTTCCTGAAAGGTGTGCTCTTTATTCATTTCTCTGTTCTGTGTACTGACTTCTGGTATTGACCCTTTGCTGTCTGACCCTTGCCTGATCTAATTTCTGACCCTAAGCTGCCTGCACTGACCTTGGACTGTTTGGACTGACCCTTGCCTGATCTAATTTCTGACCCTAAGCTGCCTGCACTGACCTTGGACTGTTTATCGTATTGTTCGTACTCTGTCTGCCCTGACCTTAGCCTGTCCCTGGCTATGGTTTTGCTGGATCCCTTGGTGTTCCACACTGGTCGCTCTTGACCTCCGCGCGTCTGCTGTGACTTGAACAGACTACTCCGAGAGGTAGTTTCCTGCTGGTTCTCTTGCAGTCAAGTGCAGATCCCTGTACAGGGGTTAAAGAATGAAGACTGGGGAGGGGGCACTGAGGTAATGCCCTTATGGATGATCCACATCCACTCCATTGCACAAACATAAGATGCTATGTCACTTGGACAGTCAGAGCATAAGTCACATGACACAGCTGCAGACCAGAGGAAGTGGATAACTCACAAATATAGTCACCTGTAGAAGATTATGTAGACTACAGTTGACATCATATTATACCGTTCTAACAAGACAGAGAATAAAAAAAATGTGGGAGTGCTGAAGTAGCCAGTAAATTATTCTTATTGTCGTCTATGATTTTCTAATAATGTATGAGATACTTACTTATACTTATGTATTGCCTATTAAAAGTAGACTGTATCTGGAATTACAGAGCTTTGACAGTAATAGTAAGCTTGCTAACAGCAGCTAGTTTTGTTCATGTTATTGTTTAATAATGTATATTTTTCTGCTTGCACAGTCTTCAGCCTACATATTTCGTTCCACTGTGACAACTCGTCTACATTGTCTTCCAGAGTCTTTTACCAAAGGCCTTTCACCGACTGCTGGAACAATCTACGGGGGAACATTTATTAAGACCAGCGTTTTAGATGGCGATCTTAATAAACCCCTAAGCTGGCGGTGGTTCTGCCGAAGTTATGAAGAGGCGTAGGCTCTGAAACAGGCATAGAAAATGGTAAATCAAAGAAATTACCTAATGGACCCTATCTGGGTGTGGGTATAATTAAAGTACTAAACACATGAGCCCGACGGCTTGATTCCCAAACTTGACCCAGATATTTTGCTATAAAAGGACGCAGGGGCGTAACTAGAAGTGACTGGGCCCCAAAGCAAATTTTTGTATGGGGCCCCCCCCCAACTCCCTCCTCCTGTGTAAACCCCACTCCTTTGGCTAGACACGATCTAGACCAGACTAGGCTGCCACACCATCCTTTTCCTATATAATACATATATATATATAGATGCGAGAAACGGACGGCAGCACTCCACTCCAGTGGAGCGCTGCCGTCAGTTTCTAGCATCTACTACAGCGGACTTGAGTAGTCGGTCCTTGGCTGGATTTTTGCACCCACCTAAAAACAGTGTGTTGTTCCTTAATTTTCTCTTTTCTATATACATATATATACACACACTGTCTGTCATGTAGTGTCATTGTATAATACTGTTGTGGGGGCCCTGTCACCTGGATTTTGGGTATAGAGCTGGGGACATGGGCTGCTAGATGGCCGCTAGCACATCCGTAATATCCAGTCCCCATAGCTCTCTGTTCTTTTATTGTGCCAAAAAGGATTTTAAAGATATGCAAATTAACCTTAGATGAGTCCTGCTTGAGAGAGGAGTCAGCGAAGGAGCCCAGCACCGCCCACATCCTCCGAATCTCCTCCTTGCTTCCCGACGCCCACGAAGCTAGAGCGCCGTAATCTTGCGATGCACGAGCCAGCGCATGCGCAGTTCGTTCCTAAAGGCTGATGCCAGCACAGGGAAGGAACACCATGCCGAGCTAGCACACGCACATCGCGAGATTAAGGAGCTCTAGCTTCGTGATTCGGAGGATGGGGCGGTGCTGGGCTCTTCGCTGGACTTCTCTCAAACAGGACTCATCTAAGGTTAATTTGCATATCTTTAAAATCCTTTTGGCACATGGGGACTGGATATTGCGGATGTGCTAGCGGTGATCTAGCAGCCCATGTCCTCATCTCTATACCCAAAATCCAGTGTTAATAGTAAAGACTTCTTTATATAAAACATTGGGAAGGGGGTGATACTGTCTATAGCTACATGGCAGCCTCCCTATCTGCCCGCTGTTCCGCCATGTACTAGTGCTTATTATGGCACATAGAGCGCACACTCTCTGCATATATGAGTAACAAAACAAGCAGTAGTAGATGGCAGAACAGCAAGCAGGGGGCGCAGACAAGGGGCGGGGCGCGCAGACAAAGGCCAGGGGATGCAGATAAGGACCTGGGGCTTCACTGAAAGGACCAGGGTGGCACACACAGGGGCCAAGGGAGCACAGACAAGGGCCAGGGAGGTGCACACAGGGGAGCAGACAAAGGCCAAGGGGGCACAGATAAGGGCCAGGGGAGCAGACAAGGGTCATGGAGGGGATAGAAATAAGGGCCAGGGCCCAGGGGCGCAGACAGGGGCCAGGGGGCACAGGCCAGGGCACAGAGACAAGGGCCAGGGAGGCGCATACAGGGGCCAGGGGTATTTATCAGACTGGTGTGAGTCTGGTACACTCTATGAGGGAGAGGTCAAGAAGAAAGGGAACTGCAGTTGTGGAGAATGATGGAGCCCAGCACAGAAGGGTCACACAGGAGTCAGGGAGGACTCCACCAGGACATGGTAATGGCATACATAAGGACAAGCAGTGAGGAGCAGGAAGGGTTAACTTCAGAGGCTGCCATGCCTGTGTTATCAGTACAAGGTCAGTGTATGCAGCAGCTCTGTATAGATAAGAATCTGTACCGAACACTATGGAACCTAAGGTTTTACCGGGACACTTCTTCACATGAATATTTATTGATTTCTCTGACAAGCAGTTTCTTCTCTAGCCAGGAGGCTTTGATCACTGTGGGAGAGGCACAGACAGGGGTCAGGGGCTGTGCTGACAAGGGGGGCACACAGGCAGTGGGCACAGACATACCTGAAAAGCCTGCAATAGTGTAATGTGCTTCTCTTGCCTGCCGCATGTTCCTCCTGCCTGCTGTTCCTCCTGGAACTTGGTGGGCGGGGCTAATTACAACAGGAACACATCGGCTGGATTCCTGCACTGTGCCTGGCTGGCAGTAAGATGCATGGGAGAGAGAGGGTGGGATAAGGGACAGGCGCACTGCCTGTATGTGAAGGGGCCTGTCTGAAAAACTTATTAACTGATCAAGAAACTTGACACTCTGCCAGGCGCCGGGCCCCTTGTCAGCCTGGGCCCCGAAGCAGCTGCTTCCCCTGCTTCCCTGGTAGCTACGCCACTGAAAGGACGCCCTTGAAGAAGCAGCTGGCGAAACGATCGTCGGGCATTTTGTGGTCGGTATACATGTTTACTTATGGGGAGGAGGCGAGCACATGCTGTTGTTATCTCTGTAGCTATTGCACTTTGCACTTTATTTTGTATATTACTGTGGCTTACTCTGCCTCCCAAGCCTATCTAATATCATTGTGACACTGCTGACCATACACTTTTAGGGAGCTTTTTCTCCCCATCTCTGTTCGTGCCTATGAACTTTCATTGTAGTTGATATTGTGGATCATGTTTTTACATATTGGTGAATTAATAAAGGTATTTGTTTATATTACCTGCGTTGTGTCTTGTTGATAGGTGTGTACTACTACCATGCTGTAGCCCGAGACAGGGTGGCTCTTCATATGCCAGAATACGCCAAATGGCTCACTAGCATCTGATGTCTCACTGATAATTATGTAATGCCATACACTGGTTACATAATTACTTGAGAGAAATTATAACACCAAAAACTGGTTACAAATAAACTACATAGGGCTGGACACGTGTACCCCCGGACTACTGCTCCGGCCCCATTGACTATAATGGGGGCGGGTCAGAGTTCCGGTGGCATGGCAACACACGCCGAGAGGCCGCCTGAATAAAACTACAACATGTCCTCTCGGCGTACACTGCCGTGCCTCCGCCAAAACTCCGCCCGCCCCCATTATAGTCAATGGGGCCGGAGCGGTAGACCGGGGGCACACGTTCACTAACGGCAGGACAGATTTGACAGGCTGTTCACCCAATGGAACAGCCTGCTGGAGGTCTGTGCCGCTAGTGTGAAAGTAGCCTAACCATTGTATGGCGTTACATTATTATTGGTGAGACATCAGATGCTAGTGAGCCATTTGGCGTATTCTGGCATATGCAGAGCCTGCCTGTCTCGGGCTTCAGCATGGTAGTAGTGTAGCAGGGATTGTGCACGTCCCTGCCAGCTAAAGTCTCAGTATTATACATCCACGCTACATATAGGGAAAGGACACAGTATTTTTTAACCCCTTGTGGAGGCTCACTGAGCTACTTTTACTGTGATCATTAAAAGATATGTTTTATAGCAAAATATCTGGGTCAAGTTTGGGAATCAAGCCATGCGACTCATGTGTTTAGAAAATTGTAAATGAGATGGGCCTGCAGGCCTGTCCCCTTCCCTGTGGGGAGAAGTCACAGATCTGTGCCTGAAATACACCTAATATAGGTGTATTTCAGCTTAATACATGACCTGTTATGTTCATAAACAATGGCATATTTTGTGGATAATACAGACAAGTCACCAGAAATACATAGCCTATTGTGTGCATTCAGCTAGATTCCCAGGTAAGCTTTAGTTAAATCGTTTGTTTATTCTTCTGTGCCTCAGCGTATCTCAGTGTTATAGTTCTTTACTTCTGTTTGACTATTCATGATATAAATATGGGTTGCGTTCAGAAATTATGGTGTAGAGCATTTGTCTGGAGGAGAAAGGTTGAAACCAAGGACCCCCTTCTGTCTTGCACCTGAGTTTTCCTGGCATGATAAGGCCATAAATGTCTCAGAGGAGCAGTGTGACAATGACCTACATATGTCAGAAATGACATTTATTACTACCTTTACGAAAAGGGCAACTCTGAGCCCAAGAGTGCCTGCTTACACATAGCTAAATGAAATATATGCATCATCCTCTATCGTCTGCTTGAATTGCAAAGATCGGACAATGACCTAAATTTCAACTAAAATAAGACAAATTTTCAACATAAAAATATACAAATACAGAATGAATTAAATGATCAAATTATCATTGCCTGCTCTATATTAAGTGGAGTAGTCATTATTCATTCCAGCAAAGCTCTTATTCCAGTGTTGTAAGGGCAATATATTATGTTAATTAATGGTAAATTAAGCAATCAATCATCAGAAACCTATTCAAATACCGGCTAACAGCTCTCCAGACCAACAATAGCTGAATCTCCTAGCACAGCTTTATTCCCCTGGTGTTTCTCCTTAATTATTATAGCTGGACTCAGGATGACTTGCTCAGATACATCATTTTCTTTAACCAACTTCATTTACATATGCAGTGCTGTATATTCAGGGCATACTGTATCAATTGCAATTTTTATATTACTGGCATTATGTGTAATTGGCATTTTTAGCTAGAAGAAACAGTTTGCAGACTATGCATGGTGATACTCTTGTGCCCTCTGTTCAGAGCATTATGTAACATATGTACTTTGTCAGCAATGCCCTCCTGCCAGTAATGTCATCTGTAGAGTCCATACTTCCATACCTGCCTTTTACCTCAGAACACTTAGGCAGGGTACTAATCTCCTTAAAGAGATCACTCCTGTATGGAGACTTACTGAAAGTCAGTGGTGTAGCCATAGGTTGTCGCAACTGCGACTGGGCCCCTAAGCCAGGGGGCCCACTGTGTCATCAGGACAGTGATATAGTTAGATGCTGCAACAGGGCATGGTAGCATTGTCTCCCTGCCCCGCAGTCACTTCTCATAGGCTTCAGGTGACATTATTATCATCACACAGTCTGAGGAGGGCAGCTTACAGCTCAGAAAACAGGCCAGAAGAGGCCTGCACCGCATCACTGACAGCAGAGGTAAGTATTTGCATTTATTGTTTATTATTTTGCACCACACTGTTGGGACACTATGGGGGGGGGGGAGCACTGAGGGGTCATTCACTCGGGGAAATAAATACGGGCATTTTGTACTGGCACACAAAAAGGGGGCATGTTCTTGTACTGGCATACATTGATGGGGGCACTATGGGGATATTGGTTCTATTGGGGACACCAAGAGGGGTCATTTTTGTACTGGCACATAGAAGGAGGCATTTTTTGCACTGGCGCACATTGTAAGGGTATTTTTTATTTTTACTAGTGCACATTATAGGGGTATTTTTTGTGTTTTTGCACCATATAAGGGGGGATTTTTGTACTGGCACACATTAGGGGAATTTTTTTTACTGGCACACCATATAAGGAGAATTATTACTACTGGGGGAATATGGGGAACATGATTACTGGTATGGGAACAATTAGGCATTATAACTAATAGGGGCCTACTGTCAAATTACCTCTCCTCTGTCTGGGTGTCAGGGGCCTACATAAATGATAATGGCCTGTTCCATTGCAGGTTGGACTGAGGCCTGTGTTGCTGTTACGGGACCGCTCTCCTCTTTGCGGGGGCCATGGCCCTGAGTCTGTGAATGAGGTCTGTGGCACTGCAGGCAGACATGAATCCTTTTTCGCTGTGATGAGAACTTCAACTCCCATAGCATTCCCACCTGATGCCACCCCATCCTCCAATTCCACCTCCTCCTCCTCCAAGTTGCCAATTGATATTGGTTAATTTTTATGTATTTTATTTTAAGTCATTTCCCTATCCACATTTGTTTGCAGGGGATTTACATACATTTTGCAGACTCTTGCAGCCCTCTAGCCCTTTCCTGGGCTATTTTACAACCTCTTTAGTGCCCAAAAGTTCAGGTCCCCATTGACTTCAATGGGGTTCGGGTTCGGGGTGAAGTTCGGGTCGAGTTCGGATCCCGAACCCGACCATTTTTGGGAAGTTCGGCCGAACTTCTCGAACCCGAACATCCAGGTGTTCGCTCAACTCTAATCACAAATACAATGGGAGGAAGGAGGAGGCTGAGAGTCCCAACTATAACAGGCTAGTGTAACACAGGCTATCATTTGCACCAGAATATTACCAAAGATAAAAAAAATGGCACATTCCATACATATAGATACAAATCACTGAATAAAGTGGCCTAAATGGGAGAAAATGACCAGTACCCTAAACACCGCAGCATATTTATAACCAGGGGAGCAAAACCTCCACATGTGATTCGCTGTAAACGGCAATCCCCAGCAAATAATGCATACACCACATGTGCAGCGGACCACATGTGTCACAAAAAAATCCTACACAAAATTGAATAATGTGTGTATTAGACTATGAGAATAAACAAATCACTGCTAAGGTGCATTACAATATATGCAAATGAAAATACAAGGCTAAACCCTCACACTAGATGTTAAAATGAGACTTTAGCCAATATATTCAGTTCAAGAACATATCGGAGCCCGCACACCCCGTCAAGGTATCTCAGTTGGCACGGGACCTACCGCTAAACCTACCAATAGTGTGTGAACACTGTCTCATAGGTGCTAAGGTCCGACTCACAGCCAAGCTCCCACAAACTTCCACAAACCTCCAAAGTAAGATCACAGTGTTCACACACTATAGGTAGGTTTAGCAGTAGGTCCCGTGCCAACTGAGATACCTTGACAGGGTGCATGGGCTCCGATATATTCTTGAACGGAATATATTGGCTAAAGTGTCATTTTAACATCTAGCGTGAGGGTTTAGCCTTGTATCTTTATTTGCATATATTGAAGTGCATCTTTGCAGCGATTTATTGACTTTGGGGAGCACTATTACTGTGAGGGGCACCCTGGCACAGTATCAGATTAGAATAATTATTTTTGGGGGAGATGATGTTTAAACTATCTTCAGTGTTGCCCCATGAAAAGATATAATAAAATATTTTCAGATATAATAAATTATTTACACTTTCCACATGGTTGAAATTAATTTTTATTAATTTGTATTATTATTTTTTGCGAGGGAGGGGTTTAACATGGTTGAAATAAGAATTCGGTGGTTTGCAGATAGTGATGATGAGGAGCCACAAAGATGCTGATTCGGAAAATGAAGATCTTTAGCCAACTAAGAAAAAATGTTTTTGATTTGAGGATAAAACTAGTTTCTGCTGAGCAATAGTGATAATCTGTGTTTTCTATTAAGATAACCTGGCAACTGTCTTACATTATTTATATGTTTTACCCCAATGTGTAATGGGAGCCTATACATTTTAACTGCTTGGAAGAAAACACCACTTGGGTGTGTTTTACAAACAAAAATTTTGGTTCGGTTTTAAAATATTTTTCCTATGTGTCTGGGAAATTAAAACCATTGAAGTGTTTGTTTTACTATTGCCAAAAAACTCTGTATGTCATTCCTTACAGATCCAAGAAATATATATATTTTGTAGGGGGGGGGGTTAAATTTCTATATGGTGAAGCATAAATGTACATTTTCTCACAATCCAGTCAATGCTTCAGCCTGCATCTTGCCCCTGTGCCTCAATCGTCAGTTTCCGTGTAATCGCTATTAATAGGGTTGAAATGTAAAACATTTTTGGCGGAGTTAGGGTTAAAATGTTATTTTTTTTCTTTCAGGCGCAGCATAAATGTACATGATTACTGTATTAACATCGACATTTTCTTACAGTCCAGACAATGCTGCGGCCTGCATCATGCCACTAATGCCTCAATCGTCAGTTGGGTGGAGAGGGGGGGGGGGCGTTAACATGGTTGAACATTTAACTTTCTTTCTTTTTTGGGGGGGGGGAAGGAGCTCCAGCAGTGGGAAAAGTACTTAACTGTTCTGCCTGAGCTGAGCTCAAGCAAAAATTGGAGGAGGAGGGCTGCTTTAGATGCTGCTATCTCCTGAAAGGTAGCAGCTAGAAACAGGTCTTATTTGAAAGCTAAAAATTCCAGGCTTTCATACAAAACCAAAATGACATCATTACTCCTGGCAACAGAGAAGAAATCACTGTTAAAAATCGAGTCAGGAATAATCGCAGGTAAAACCTGCTTTTACTTTCACTTTCAGCTATATTCACTGCATCCCGATTTCTAACAGTGATATCTTCCCCTGTACTGAACATATTGCTGTCATTCTGGTCATTGTCATGCTTGGACTGTCAGCTTTCAAACAGTACCAAGTATACCAAACCAGAGATATGAGTAGTTGAAGCCGCCCAGCCAGATTCCCCCCCCCCCGCATCACCGTCAGTCTGGAGGAGAATGATAGACTGCAGGGGGAGAGAAATTTAGTAAAAAATATCTAGAAATGTGACATTATCATCATTGTAGTGACCCAGACAATAAAATTATGTTATTTTTACCACAAAGTGAACGCTGTAAAAAAATTCCACAAAATAATGTAAAAATTGCTGTTTTTTTTATCTTTCCCCCTAAAAATAAAATAATGAAAGTTATTTATTACACTAGAAATACCCCAAAATGCTTCCTAAAAAACCTACAACTAATGAAAATGAAATAAAAAAATTAGTAGAAAAAATAAAAAGTTATGACTGCTAAAACACAAAGGGGAAAATACTATTGGTCCTTAAGGCTTCTAATGTCCTAAAAAAATAAAATGACATTCACAAAATGATGCAAACATAAAGTAGACAGATGGTGTTAATTAATACCTACTTTAATTAATAAATATCCATTTTAAAAGCCGAGAAATTGAAATTTAGAAAATAGTATTTTTCTATATATTTTTTTTTAAATGTCATTAGATATTTTTACTGAGAATATCATTACGAATGCAGTGATACCTATATGACTATGTTTTAACTTTTGTTAGCAATCTTACACACTGAAAGCATTTTTGAAAACAGATGCTGTTTTTGTGTTGTCATTGTCTGGGAGCCATATATTTTTTTACTTTTCTGCCAATTATCTTGTATAGGGGGTTATTTTTTGTGGGATGAGGTGACATTTTCAGTATTACCATTGTGGGGTACATTGTACTTTTTGATCACTTTCTACTACACTTGTTTTAAGGCAAAGTGACCAAAAAATTGCTATTTTGGAACGGTTTTTATTTATTTTATTTATTACAGTGAATGAGGATCCGGTAATGATTGGTGGTATCTGGCTTTGCCGGATACAGTGAACTCCAGCAGTCTGTTCATCCTCTGGAACAGACTGCTGGAGTTCACAGTGCAGATGTGAACCCAACCTTAGGCTGTTCCCCTTTTTATGTGCACAGGAGTCATTATCTGCAATATGAGTTTGTTTGTTTTTATATCTTTTGAACATCATTATGGGCCTATCTTTTAACCCCTTAGTGACCATGCACATTTTTTTTTAAAATCGCATTCCAAGAGCTATAACTTTGTTTTTTCATCTATGTATTTGTATGAGGTCTTTTTTTTTGCAGGACAAGTTCTAGTTTTTAATGCAACATTTTGGGTACATGTACTGATTGATTAAACCCTTTAGGACCCTGCCATTTTTCACCTTTAGGACCAGGCCAGTTTTTGCAAATCTGACATTTGTCACTTTATGTGGTAATAACTTTAAAATGCTTTTACTTATCCAAACCATTCTGAGATTGTTTTCTTGTCACATATTGTACATCATGACAGTGATAAATTTGAGTCAAAATATTTCATTTTTATTTATAAAAAAAAAAAAACCCACCAAATTTAAAAAAAAAATGAAAAATTCACAATTTTCAAAAATTCACAATTTTCAAAAATTCAATTTCTATGCTTTTAAAACAGAAAGTGTTACCTCCTAAAATAGTTATTACTTTACATTTCCCATATGTCTACTTCATGTTTGGATCATTTTGTAAATAACATTTTCTTTTGGGACGTTAGTAGGCTTAGAAGTTTAGAAGTAAATCAGAAAATTTCCAAAAACCCACTTTTTAAGAACCAGTTCAGGTCTGAAGTCACTTTGTGAGGCTTACATGATTGAAACCACCCATAAATGGCCCCATTTTAAAAACTACACCCCACAAGGTATTAGAAACTGATTTTACAAACGTTCTTAAACCTTTAGGTGTTCCATAAGAAAGGAAAATGTAGATGAGATTTCAGAAATAAATTTTTTGGGCAGATTTTCCATTTTAATCCATTTTTTCCAGTAACAAAGCAAGGGTTAACAGCCAAACAAAACTCAACATTGATTGCCCTGATTCTGTAGTTTACAGAAACACCCCATATGTGGTCATAAACTGCTGTACGGGCAGACGGCAGGGCGCAGAAGGAAAGGAACCCCATATGGTTTTTGGAAGGCAGATTTCACTGGGATAATTTCAAGTTGCCATGTCACATATGAAGACCCCCTGATGCACCCCTAGAGTAGAAATTCCAAAAAAGTGAACCAATTTGGAAAAATACACACCTCAAGGTATTCAAAACTGATTTTACAAACTTTGGTAACCCTTTAGGTGTTCCACAAGAATAAAAGGAAAATGTAGCCGAAATTTCAGAATTTCACTTTTTTGGCAAATTTTCCATTTTAATCATTTTTTCCAGTAACAAAGCAAGGGTTAACAGCCAAACAAAACTCAATATTTATTGTCCTGATACTGTAGTTTACATAAACACCCCATATGTGGTCGTAAATTGCTGTATGGGCACATGGCAGGGTGCAGGAGGAAATGCCATATAGTTTTTGGAGGGCTGATTTCACTAGGATAATTTTAAGTTGCCATGTCACATTTGAAGACCCCCTGATTCACCCCTAGAGTAGAAACTCCAAAAAAAGACCCCATTTTGGAAACTAATGGATAAGGTGGCAGTTTTGTTGATACTATTTTAGGGTAGATATGATTTTTGGTTGCTCTATATTATACTTTTTGTGAGGCAAGGTAACAAAAAATAGCTGTTTTGGCACAGTTTTTATTTTTTATTATTTGCAATTTTTATCTGACATGTTAGATCATGTGGTATTTTAATAGAGCAGGTTGTTACAGATGCGATAATACCAAATATGACAACTTTGTTGGTTATTTGTTTCAGTTTTACATATTAAAGCATTCTTCTTTTGTGGGGTTAATTTTTTCGGTATGAGATGACTTTGTTTGATTGTTACTATTTTGGGGTGCATATGACTTTTTGATCGCTTGGTATTAACGTTTTGTGATGTAAGGTGACAAAAAATGACTTTTTTGACACCCTTTTTTTTTGGGGGGGGGTTCACCTGAGGGGTTTAGGTCATGTGATATTTATGTATACTTTTTTTAATTTATTTAAGTTTTACACAATAACAGCATTTTGAAACAAAAACCAAATCATGTTTTAGTGTCTCCATATTCTCAGAGCCATAGTTTTTTTGTTTTTTGGGCAATTGTCCTAGGTAGGGTCTCATTTTTTGCAGGATGAGATGATGGTTTGATTGTTAAGATTTTGAGGTGTGTATGACTTTTTGATCGGGTTCACCTGATGGGTTAGTTCATGTGATATTTTTATACAGCAGGTTCTTACAGACTCGGCAATACCTAATATGTATACTTTTTTTAATTTAAGTTTTACACAATAATATCATTTCTGAAACAAAAAAAAATCATGTTTTATTGTCTTCATAATCTGAGAGCCATATTTTTTTATTTTTTGGGGCGGTTGTCTTAGGTAGGGTATCATTTTTGCAGGATGAAATGACGGTTTTATTGGAACTATTTTGGGGTGCATATGACTTTTTGAACGCTTGTATTACACTTTTTGTGATGTAAGTTGACAAAAAAATCTCTTTTTTGACACCGTTTTTTATTTTATCTTTTTATGGTGTTCACCTGAAGGGTTAGGTCATGTGGTATTTCTATAGAGCAGGTTGTTACGGATGTGGCGATACCTAATATGTCTAGGTTTTTATTTAATTTAACACAATAAAAGCATGTTTGAAACAAAAAAAATCATGTTTTAGTGTCTCCATAGTCTGAGAGCCATAGTTATTTTAAATTTTTGGGCAATTGTCTTAGGTTGGGGCTTATTTTTTGTGGAAAGAGGTGACGGTTGGATTGGGGGGTATTTTGGGGGGCATATGCCTTTTTGATTGCTTGGTGTTGCACTTTTAGTGATGTAAGGTGACAACAAAATGTTTTTTTAGCACAGTTTTTATTTGATTTTTTTGACGGTGTTCATCTGAGGGGTTAGGTCATGTGATATTTTTATAGAGCCAGTCGATAAGGACGCAGCAATACCTAATATGTCTACTTTTCTTTTTTTCCCTATTTTATACAATTTTTTGACTTTATTTTGGGAAAAAAGCTTTTTTTTACTTGAAACTTTTAATTTATTTTTGTAAAACTTTATTTTTTGAACTTCTTTTTACACTTTATTTTTTGTCCCACTCTGGGACTTCAACTTTTGCAGGTCTGATCCCCTTTACAATGCATTACAATACTTCTGTATTGTAATGCATTGGCTGTAAGTGTATTACTCACTGTAATACACTTACAGCCTGCTTCCTGTGAAATCCAGGGGGTGGATCTCACAGGCTGTCACGGAAGACAGCTATCATGCCTAAGGAAGGCATCAGGCTGCCTTCCTTGCCATCGGGTACCCGTCACAGCAGCACCCGGCATGATCCCGCACGTGCGAGGGTTAATGCATCGGCCTCGGTGTTTTCACCGATCCTGCCGCTGGTCGGGCGGGCGCAGCTCCTGCACCTGACCGATCAGCCCACCATATATGTACGGCGCTGTTCCTTAAGTCACGTCCACCAGCTCCGTACATGTACGGCGCGGGTCCTTTTGGGGTTAAAGCCAGCTGTTTAGCTAAACTTCCCTATGTTTACATCAGTAAAAAGGCGTATTAGTGGTCACTAAGAGGTTAATATGGTAATTAAAAGTTAACTATTAACTATTAGACACCTATTAAGGCATACTTTCATGTTTTCATACAGTTTATACTTCAAGTTGCCCTATCTTCTATATTATTACTGATCACCCCTCACGTGGTTGTGGTATTTACTTCATTCATCTGCCATACAGACCATGCCAATGGGGGGAAAGAGGAAGACTGTTCTATAGGTGCCTGACAGAGGCATCTAAGTGGTTAAATAACCAGGGTCTCAGCTATATATTACAGCAGCAAAATTACTTAGCTGTTGACATCTTCATGCGATAAGCATATGGCATTGTGAGTTAATGTTCAGCTTGCCATGTTGTATATTTATGGCATGGTGCACTAAGGGGTAATAATAACACCAAAACAATACTTTTTTATCAAGTATACACAGAGTGTCAATTTATCAGGTTCTCTGAACCAGTTTTGTCTCATGAAAAAGTTGAGGTTTTTTTTTTGCAATCATTACTTACACTAAAAGTTAGCAACTTGATAGATTTTTACACCACTCTTAGCACTTAAAGGGGCTTAATAAAACTAGGCATGGCCTCTTAAAGGTCCCTCAGACAAACTATAATTTTTGCCAGAAACTGGCAACAGTTATAGCAGAGATCTATACCAGCTCATACGTGGTGTAGATTTGCTTTCTTGGCGCTTGCACTGCCTGTAGATGCACCAAATTTATTTAGAGGTGTGGACCTCATTAACTTTTCAGTGTGGACATCATTTGCACCCAAGCTCTAGTTGCCTGAGGGGACTCTTCTAAAAGTTATCTGCTCAGAAACCTGACAGTGCTCCAAGTGAAAATGCCTCCATAGCAGTGACAGTCATAGTGCCTCCATAAGTGGCAGCTGCAGTGCCTCACGATGTCTTTTAACCAGTTAATTAGCCTAGCTGAGTTAATAATTGTCTGTTTCACACAGAAAGTACAATAGTTCTTCTTCTGTTGGGCTTTGTTTGGAAGACAGCGAGTGATGGGTCTTTAGACACCGCTTAATTAAGTTTATTTCACAGCTGCGGCTACCCCTCCCCTCTCATTAGATGGATGATACTGTTGAACTGATTATCGCAGCTTTTTCTATTCGTTTATAGCATTAATATGATTACGTTAATTGGGTGACAAGTGAAGGACTTTCATAAAATGCCTTGGTATTATATTTTAGTTAATTGAAGGTCAGTGTAAACTTTTGGGGACTGATTTTCTTAAGTCAAGGATGAAACTTAAGATGGTGAAAGCATTTTATTTGTACAGAAAAGTCAGGAGAAGATACATAAAAATAAATATTTTGCACAATTATTACATAATGTTATAGCTTACTTCTACAAAATATATTCTTTATAATTTACATGTATTTCAGCAAAATAAATGACCCCCTATGTCCCCAAATCAGTCCCCCATATGTGAGGCTGGCACAGGAGGGGGAATTTCTGTAAGGAGAGTGATCAGTGACATTAATGTCAGAACGCATCAACTATACATTTTCCACATTAATTAAAAGGAAATTGCCTTGACGTGAGGTTGTATGAGGCACCTGCTATGCCCCATGTCTGCTAGAGCTCTTTGTGCCAACTCTTATCTCTTGCTATTGCTAACAGAGGGCAAGCCCATACTTGGCCTCCCTTCTATTACATCTATACTTCCTAAGGACATGTGGAGAGGGGGAATCCTAATCAGACAACCCATTTCACAAATTTTTGTGTGAAATAACTCATCTCTGTACTTGATTAAAAATGTTATTACAGTCACTCTGGATATTTAATTGCTACTCATAATGGAAAAATCCTGCCAAGATCTCTGTGCTCTATCTGAGACTACATTATGTGAAATGCAGTGGAAAAAGGAGAAAGTACAAAAAAGTGCAAGTAAATTAATAAGAGGATGAAAGATAGCAATTATGAGAAAAGGTTGTCCACATTTGATTTATATACGATGGAGAAAAGAAGACTAAATGGGGACATAACTGCTGTATATAACTGTATCCATGGTCCCTACCATATTCCTATACAGTAGAAGCCATGGTGTTAGCCAGGAATTATTGTAATATTGTAAATACAAAAATGATTGGCTTATTTATTATACAGTAATCTGCATTCATAGTATACTAGAGTCTGCGCACCTTAATGTGCTCCAAGTGACTATTTGTGCACAGTACATTTCCCAAAAACTGGTGCTGGAGAATTCATTTCAAACTCTACAAAGGTTTTTTACTGTAAGACCTGGAATATTTGATGGTGTATCTGATGTGTTCTGCAGGTATGGCCAAATCTCAGTGTTTTAATGCGTCCCAACCAAAATGTGAAGTTGACTGCAACATTTGAGAAATCTCATCTTACACCTTCTCTTAAGGTGACCATACACATTTGATAATAGAATTAGGTTGATAGTTGAACAGGAGTTCAACAAGCAATCATCTGGTGAATGATTGTTTTGTAGACATAGCCATGCACATTTTAGTGCTACCACATAAGAAAACATTTTAAACATGGGCGATTTATTTGCAGACGATGATGGTCTGTCCTCTGTTTTGTATCTTTTTCTGTGATTTTTTAATAAATGTATATGCTTGAAGGAGTGGCACCTTTCAAGTATGAATATGCTCCTATTATCTTGGGAGTAGCATTCTTGTGCACTTTTTTCCCCACCTATCCCACAGGCGGCATTGATTAGGTGGTAGATATTGCTGTGTGTGCTCCTCTTCTCATTGGTAGCTTGGTGCACACAGAGGTAACTAGAAGCAGCACACTAATGTGTGCAGGGTCTGCTCTCCTGAATATAGATGCCCAATGGCATAGGTATGTTTAGAGTAGGGCCTGCCTGACTGAGACCACCTTGGCGCTGGTAGGCAGGCACAGATGTGTTTTGATCAAAATATATTGGCTGAACGTCTAAGATTTTATCATACCAAAATGAGGTCTTAGTCCATATATAATGATTGCATCTATTGTGTTAGTGCATTATTTTCCGTGATTTTTTCCTTATAAATGTTGCCAAGTACATCCACATATTTAGTTATCATATCGCGCAGGATGTTTTGTATCTTTCTCTGTGATTTTTGTCACCAATGGAGCTTACAATCTAAGTTCCCTATTAGTATATCTTTGGAGTGTGGAAGGAAACTGGCGTACCCAGAGGAAACCCATAAGGACATATATACTTCATGCAGATGTTATCCTCAGTCAGATGCAAGGAATCATTGCTAACCACTGAGCCACTGTGCTGCTGTTAACTTTCCTCCTACGAATAATCGTTTTAATCGAAATTGCCTCTTTTGACTGTGTATGACCACCTTTACACAGAGACTATTCTTGTATTGATGGACGATTCTCTATTGTCTCAGCTCTATAGAACATGAAAATCACCCGTCAACATGGACGGAAGGCTTTGCAAGTGGCAACATGGAATATGGGAGTAGACCCAGAGTGGACATACTGTATGCATGCATAATACATACAATGCTAGCTCGATTTTTGGAGGCATGCTTGGGGTATTATACCCTTCTGGAATGTTGTAGACACTTTTTTTACTAAACGAGATAAACAAGGCGGCAAACCATAATGAGGTGGTTATTATGGGGGACTTCAACTACCCAGATATAGACTGGGAAACTGAAACCTGTACATCCCATAAAGGAAACAGGTTCTTGGCAATAGCCAAAGACAATTACCTTTCCCAAATGGTTCAGGACCCAACTAGAGGGACGGCCATACTGGACTTAGTATTAACCAATAGACCTGATAGAACAACAGACGTGCAGGTCGGGGGACACCTGGGAAATAGTGACCATAAAGTAATAACCTTCCAATTATCCTTCAAACGAGAGTTTCTACAGGGAGGAACAAGAATACCGGACTTCAAAAAAGCAAAATTTAGCCAATTAACTGGGACATAGTCCTCAAAAATAAAATACAACCACAAAATGGGAGATTTTTAAAAGCATTGTAACATCAAATTGTGATCGATGCATACCTTATAGAAATAAAAGGCTAAGAAATAAGAAGGAACCAATGTGGATAAATAGAACCGTAAAAAAAAGCAATAAATGACAAAAAAAAAGCATATAAATCACTAAAACAGGAGGGGAACCAGGAAGCACTGATAAACTATAAGGATAAAAATAGAATATGTAAAAAACTAATAAAAACTGCCAAACTAGAGACCGAGAGATTAATTGCCAAAGAGAGCAAAACTAACCCTAAAATGTTTTTCAATTATTTAAATGGTAAAAAATATAAACCTGAAGGAGTCGGCCCTCTACATAGCAATGAGGGGGGAGTTGCAGAAAGCGATGAGGATAAAGCCAAGCTATTAAATATTTTCTTCACCACTGTTTTCACTGAGGAAAATAAACTGTCAGATGAAATGCAAAATGTAAAAATAAATTCCCCTTTAAAAGTGCCCTGTCTGACCCAGGAAGAAGTACAGCAGCGACTTAAAAAGGTTAAAATAGACAAAATCGCCAGGACCGGATGGCATACACCCCCGTATCCTAAGGGAATTAAGTGATGTCCTAGCCAGACCCCTATTTTTGATATTCACGGACTCCATACTGACAGGGAATGTTCCATCAGACTGGCGTATAGCAAATGTGGTGCCAATATTCAAAAAGGGTCCAAAAACAGAGCCTGGAAATTATAGGCCGGTAAGTTTAACATCTGTTGTGGGTAAACTGTTTGAAGGTTTTGTAAGAGATGATATCTTGGAGTATCTCAATGAAAATAAGCAAATTACACCATATCAGCATGGCTTCATGAGGGATCGGTCATGTCAAACTAATTTAATCAGTTTCTATGAGGAGGTAGGTTCTAGACTTGACAGCGGCGAATCAATGGATGTCGTATATCTGGACTTCTCCAAAGCATTTGACGCTGTACCACATAAAAGGTTAGTATATAAAATGAGAACACTTGGACTAGGAGAAAATATCTGTATGTGGGTAAGTAACTGGCTCAGTAATAGAAAACAGAGGGTGGTTATTAACGGTACACACTCAGATTGGGTCACGGTCACTAGTGGGGTACCTCAGGGTTCAGTATTGGGCCCTATTCTCTTCAATATATTTATTAATGATCTTGTAGAAGGCTTGCACAGTAATATATCAATTTTTGCAGATGACACTAAACTGTGTAAAGTAATTAACACTAAAGAGGACAGTTTTCTGCTACAGAGGGATCTGGATAGATTGGGTGCTTGGGCAGAGAAATGGCAGATGAGGTTTAACACTGACAAATGTAAAGTTATGCACATGGGAAGGAATAATGAAAGTCACCCATACATACTAAATGGTAAAACACTCAGTGACACTGACATGGAAAAGGATCTAGGAATTTTAATAAATTACAAATTAAGCTGTAAAAACCAGTGTCAGGCAGCTGCTGCTAAGGCCAATAAGATAATGGGTTGCATCAAAAGGGGCATAGATGCCCGTGATGAAAATATAGTCTTACCACTTTACAAATCACTAGTCAGACCACACATGGAGTACTGTGTACAGTTCTGGGCTCCCGTGAACAAGGCAGACATAGCAGAGCTAGAGAGGGTTCAGAGGAGGGCAACTAAAGTAATAACTGGAATGGGGCAACTACAGTACCCTGAAAGGGTATCAAAATTAGGGTTATTCACTCTAGAAAAAAGACGACTGAGGGAGATCTAATAACTATGTATAAATATATCAGGGGTCAGTACAAAGATCTCTCCCATCATCTATTTATCCCCAGGACTGTGACTGTGACGAGGGGACATCCTCTGCGTCTGGAGGAAAGAAGGTTTGTACACAAACATAGAAAAGGGTTCTTCACGGTAAGAGCAGTAAGACTATGGAACTCTGCCTGAGGAGGTGGTGATGGTGAGTACAATAAAGGAATTCAAGAGGGGCCTGGATGTATTTCTGGAGCGTAATAATATTTCAGGCTATAGCTACTAAAGATGGGTCGTTGATCCAGGGAGTTATTCTGACTGCCTGATTGGAGTCGGGAAGGAATTTTTTCCCCTTAAGTGGGGAAAATTGGCTCTACCTCACAGGGGTTTTTTGCCTTCCTCTGGATCAACTTGCAGGAAACAGGCCGAACTGGATGGACAAATGTCTTTTTTCGGCCTTTTATACTATGTTACTATGTTACTATGTAGAAATATTTAATATTCTCCTACAAATGCACATCACTCTTATTGATAACGTCATAGGGCAACCAGTCCTGAAAAATGCTGAATGCTGCACTACTGCTGAATTTGCTGAATAATGCTGAATTTGTTGGGGCATTAAGGAGTATTTGATTTTGGACTCTAGGAAACTGCAATCAAAGAATGCAATCATCATGAAGGGGTGTAATTGGTCAGTAACAATGTTTGGGTAGGTAGTACAAATCAAGTACAAATCAAAGTAACATCTACAACATGAATGCTACAACCTATGACTTCTCAGTAGCACTATTTCTGCTTGCCATAGCTCAACTTGGTGCCATTTCTTCCCAGGGTATGAGACCACCATGTACCTGTCCATGCACATGATAGAGAGTAAAACATGATTGATCAGATCAGGTCACCGTTTTCAATTGCACCATTGGCCAATTCTGATAATCTCATACAGATGCTTTTGGGGCTGGACTAAGGTCAGCATGTTTTTTTTTATAGTTATGTCTGAGCAACATAAAGTACATATAGTATATTATAGTGTATATTACAGTAGTGTACAATATATAGCAAATTGATATACATATAATTTGGTATTCCAATAGCTATAATAATAGGCTATGTTTTATTCTACCTTCATGCTTATGGAGAATTAACATACAATCAACACTTAAGTTTTGTTAATTTAAAAAAAACTGTAATCACTTCTCTAAATAAGAAAATTAACTAAATAATAACCAGTCCTTCGAACTATGATCAACTAGTGGAACATATATGTATGGACATCCGCCATGGAGGACATCCAGCACGACATCTTCTAACCTACATGTATCAATGACGTTCAGATGAGTATCCTCTTGTTTGAGCGGTCTTCTGCCATCACTGAAGTGCTGCTCTTAACTTTGCCAATATCATCCACGTATATATCGCTGGTGACTTGACTAGTATTAAATGTGGATGATATGTTTGCTTTTGTTAGCATCTTTATGCATTCTCGCACTTGACATATTATCCTGGGTTTAGAATACGTTCATCAACTTGACCCAGGAGTGTGTATTAGTGTCATAATAACATCTTGGCATTATTTGGTCACTAATGATACCAGTCCCCTGATGAATTGGCAGACACTGATGAAACGCGTTGGGACGTTGATTTGAGCATTAACATGTGCTCGATACATCCCTTTATTTACATGTCGGCTTGTGTGAACTCAGTCATTTGTGCACGGTCAAGTGTTTTTCTGTACTCTTAACTGACAGCAGCAATTGTGTTAGTGCCTTCATGATATAACTAAGTGAGACATTGCAAACATAGGCTGTTCTCAGGAGGAAGAGTGCGATTTGTGACTACTAGCGCCATTGAGGTGTTTGAGGACCCTCTTTTTCATTTCTTTAGACGAAGCTGGGCAGTCCAAAGTTGATTTAAGGGACTCTTCAGGGATATATAGTGAGACTTCACAGAGTTAGCAGTAGGGACCAACAGGGCAAGAGAACCAGTACTGTGTCCTTCTGCTCTCTGTTTTCTCTCTACCCCACATTTTTGGCTATCCCTAGAGGGGTCCTCAATTTATCCTCTGTGGTTTTGCAACCGAAACTCCGGCAGAGAGTATTGTTCTTTTTAATATTATTTACACTGAAATGGGCCTTATTTATATAGACTTGAATAAAAGTTAAGTTTTATGAGCTACCTAATATTTGTGAATTTTGTTTAATTTTTGGGTTTAGCCAAATTCCAGTATCCGATTGACCAATTTGTACCTGGTTTAGTAAATTTGCTAGAACATATATGTAACAATAATTCTGCAACCAGTGGGAATCAAGCTGTTGCACCAAAGTATCCATAATTAGAAATTATGATTTGATTTGAATCATTTAGAAATATCCTCATGGTTTCCTGTCATCAATCACTGCAAGTCAAAACATTTAAATGAGAGACTCCAGAATAAATTTTTACCTGTAAACTGAACCAACAAAATGTGGTGGAGACATTGTAATCAAGAAATTGTTTTATTTGATAAAACAAGTTAATGTCTGTGATGATTTTAGGAATTTATGTCTAATTATGGTGGAAGTACACAATCTGTCAAGTAATTCCCTGAACCTATACACAGTAATAATCCTGAATACAATATAGTCTGACAAGGACTCTTCGTACCATAAAATTGTTTTGTCCTATCTTGACAACAATCTATCTATTAGTAGCATGTAAGGCAGGTGAACTGCAAATGCCCTACAGTATAGTTGCCCCTTTATAAGTTGTGCCGTTATGTATTACAGTGAAAAGCACTTACATATGTTAATGTGACCGATATATGATAAAGGTTTAATGTTTAACTCTGTACTGTGTTGGTTATTGCCATACTGTATATCCATGGAGACGGGAACCCCCTGGCATGTTCAGTAACTGCTGAACTCTGTAGCATTGCCATTCTTGTGTTTGTCAAAGAAGTCCTGTACCAACAAAATGCTATGTAATCTGCAAGCAGTGGGAGAAGCAGATTGATATAATTTATATATATATATATATATATATATATATATAGAACTTTGTAAAAAGCCACGGCACATCCAGTTGATGAAAAAGAAATGTGATCTTTATTCACCCATCTAGCGACGTTTCGGTCCGCTTACTGGGACCCTTGTCAAGCAATGTGTATACAAGCAATGTGTCTATATATAGTGTACAAATCATTAGCATACGTAATTGATAAATATCCAGAGTGACACAAAAAGTGCAAAAATGCATATACAAATATGAATCTAGACATCATAAATATATCTTTCAGTGAAAAACAACATATACAGTACATATCATATAATACCGTGAACAAATATTTAAAAGTACATAAATGTGGTCATGTGATTATTCGGAATTACACCGTAATGCTTGATGACGTGATAAGTAAAATCTACCTTCACCTGTGTGGTGGACGAGGGCGGAGCACATCGTGTCAGAAAATAGCAAGAATCATGGTAGTCCACATTCTCACGGCGTGCCGGAATCACCCCTGCGCATGTCCCGGGGTCTCGGCACGTCACGGGTCATGTGATGGCAACAAATAACATCTGATAGACAATATACGTAACTTGAGTAATGGCGGAACATACTTCCTCGGCGTGTCGGGATCCCACCCGCGCATGTCCGGGAATCCCAAGCATGTCACAGGTCACATGGCCGTCATCAACATCACATGATCAGTACGTCATAAAATTTTTCGATCCGGTCCAAAGCTTCGGATCAAAGAATAAATATAAATAGAATATTTAAGGTAACGGTAAGTAATCATTCACCTAAGAGGCTATTACCATTAATCTGGGTGCTCAAATCATAGCACTCCAGAAAACCCGTCCCCAATTAGCCTTACAAAAGAAGCAGTTCCTGAACTGCGGTATATTAAAAATTGCATAATCTGTATAGTACTTTACAAGTCAGTTCACCCGACATATATGTATCAGGGATAGTTGTGCTCCGTCTTCATCCACCACCAGAACCATCTAAAAAATGAAGACATATACAAAATTACAAAAATACATATACAAAAAATATAAAAGGAGTACAAGAAAATAAAAAAGCAAACACATACACAATACAGAGACTGACAGAAAACATCACATGAAAGCCCAAGGTTTGTATTCTACGTTGAGGCCCTTAGGTTTAAGTGATTGTAACTTATAGATCCATTCAGACTCACGCTTCTTGAGCATATTAACCCGATTTCCCCCAGTACGTGGGAGTGGTATATGGTCAAGAAGCATGAATCTAAGATCTTTCTCGACATGGCCAGATTCAACAAAATGACGAGACACCGGCAAATCTTTCCGTCCTTTACGAATCGTATATCTATGAAAGTTGAAACGTGTTTTAAAATCGCAAGAAGTTTCTCCCACATATAGCAGGGAGCAAGGGCACCATAATACGTATACAACGAAAGATGTATTGCACGTTAAATAATGCTTAATCGGATAACTCTGGTGATTGGATGTACAAAAAAAGAACCTTTCTGCATATATTTGCAATTAATCCAACACAAGCAGGGGAAAGAACTATTGCCAAGTGCACAGTGTTGAGGCGGCTTATTAAAACCCACATCGTTCTTGACCAAACGATCTTTTAAATTAGGAGGTCTCCTATAGGAGATCAAAGGTCTAGATTTAAATGCCTGTACATTCCGGTGACCAGCATAAAGAACCAGCCAATGCTTGTTAACAATGCGTGCCACATGTGGACTAGCTTCAGTAAAAGTAGTAATCAGTACCATCCGTGTATTCTCCTCATCCCTAATCTGTCTTTTACTTCCAAAGTGTAATAATTGATGTCTATCTATTGAGTCCACCCGAACTCTCTGCGTGTGTAACACCTTTTTTGGGTAATGTCTCCTTTGAAAGGCCGCGGTCATAGTGTCCAGGGTCTTCTCTAATTTTTCAGGAGAACTAATAATTCTCTTGGCTCTAATAAATTGACTATAGGGTAAAGACTGAGTCATCCTCTTTGGATGGGCACTGTCATACCTTAGAGTGGCATTACAATCTGTAGGTTTAATATACAGGGAAGTGGTTAGTTGTCGATCAGTAACCTGGACTAAAACATCCAGAAAATGTAATTCGTCCCTGGAGCATTCCATCGTGAACTGAATGTCTGTATTTAGACTATTCAGAAACTGGTGGAACTCCTCCAAATGTGACATAGTACCAGTCCAAATGACAAAAATATCATCTATGTACCTCCACCACCTCAGCACATGGCCGAAGTGGTGGGATACATAGATGTGCCTTTCTTCCATGAGGGAGACGGCGATGTTGGCATAAGTAGGGGCTACATTCGTGCCCATCGCCGTCCCCCTCATTTGCATATAAAAACTGTCTCCAAACAGGAAATAGTTATTATATAAAATCAAACGTAGGAGAGACTCAATGAACTCCACGGCAGTTGGTGAAAAATCAGAAGTAGAGAGAGTCTGATGGACTGCCTCTAGTCCAAAATCATGCTGTATTGAAGTATAGAGGCTCACTATATCGAAGGAGACCAAAATGGCCCCCTCCGGCATAGTGACCTCCCGTAATTTTCCCAAAAAATCATTAGTATCCTGAATATACGATTTAATGTTGAGGACAAAAGGTCTTAAAAGTTTGTCCAAAAAAATGGAAGCATTACTTAACACTGCCCCCCTGCCAGACACAATTGGTCTGCCAGGGGGGCAGGTCAAATTTTTGTGAATTTTGGGCAACAGATAAAAAAGCGGAGTCACCGGATGGGAAATTATCAGGAACTCCGTCAATTTATCATCAATTACATGCAAATCACAATACAGATCTACCAGATTACGTAACTGTGACATTATGGAAAACTTAGGATCCTGTGACATTTTTTTATACACGAGTGGGTCAGATAGTTGCCGAAGTGCCTCAGACATATACATGGAAGTGTCCATGACCACTACCGCACCACCTTTATCAGCCGACTTGATGGTAAGGGAGCGGTCATGGACTAATTCCTCAAGAGCCGAACGTTCAGCCCTAGATAAGTTGGAATGATGTATGACATCGGGGCCACCCTGATCTTTGAGAGCTCGAATATCATCCATCACCGCACTAGAAAAAAGCTCCAGTGCTTGAGAAGATATCTGTGGTACAAAATCACTTTTCGTATGTAGGTCATAGTGAGATAAACACAGTTCACGTTTAGATGAATCAATAGTAGGCATAGTATTAGAAAAATGCAATTTCAATTTCAAAGATCTAAAAAAATATAGGAGATCTGATTCCAGTTGGAACCAGTTAGTATTCCCCGTAGGGCAGAAGCTGAGGCCTTTTTCAAGGACCCCCATTTGAATAGACGTGAGTACATGAGAGGAAATATTTACCACAACTCTGTGCATTAACCCTTGGTTTTCTGGGCAGCTTTCTGGCTTTTACGGAATCGGTATCTCTTGCGGCCTCCTCGTCTGATTTTTTTCTTTGTACTGATGTCCCTAAAAAAGGAGTGGAGTCTGTTCCAGATTGTCCTTTTTCTTAGTTCTGCTACCTTTCATGCCGGCTTGGGGAAAATCTGTCCATGTATACACGCGGCCTGTGGTGTAATCCACTGAATCGCGGGACCATTTGTCGCGTTTCTTATTGCGAATATCCTGTTGAAGTTTATCCAAATGCGGTTGAAACTTGGCCTTGTAGTCATCAATTCCTGTGTTGACAGCATGCTTTTTAATTGTGCCTCATGCGTGTTTAAGTTGGACAGAATAGAAGATAAATCCTTTTGCATAAATTCCACATTAAGTAGAAGCACAACTATCCCTGATACATATATGTCGGGTGAACTGACTTGTAAAGTACTATACAGATTATGCGATTTTTAATATACCGCAGTTCAGGAACTGCTTCTTTTGTAAGGCTAATTGGGGACGGGTTTTCTGGAGTGCTATGATTTAAGCACCCAGATTAATGGTAATAGCCTCTTAGGTGAATGATTACTTACCGTTGCCTTAAATATTCTATTTATGTATATTATTTGATCCGAAGCTTTGGACCGGATCGAAGAGTTTTATGACGTACTGATCATGTGATGTTGATGACGGCCATGTGACCTGTGACATGCTTGGGATTCCCGGACATGCGCGGGTGGGATCCCGACACGCCGAGGAAGTATGTTCCGCCATTACTCAAGTTACGTATATTGTCTATCAGATGTTATTTGTTGCCATCACATGACCCGTGACGTGCCGAGACCCCGGGACATGCGCGGGGGTGATTCCGGCACGCCGTGAGAATGTGGACTACTATGATTCTTGCTATTTTCTGACACGATGTGCTCCGCCCTCGTCCACCACACAGGTGAAGGTAGATTTTACTTATCACGTCATCACGCATTACGGTGTAATTCCGAATAATCACATGACCACATTTATGTACTTTTAAATATTTATTCACGGTATTATATGATATGTATATGTTGTTTTTCACTGAAAGATATATTTATGATGTCTAGATTCATATTTGTATATGCATTTTTGCACTTTTTGTGTCACTCTAGATATTTATCAATTACGTATGCTAATGATTTGTACACTATATATAGACACATTGCTTGTATACACATTGCTTGACAAGGGTCCCAGTAAGTGGACCGAAACGTCGCTAGATGGGTAAATAAAGATCACATTTCTTTTTCATCAACTGGATGTGCCGTGGCTTTTTACGAAGTTCTGTGTGCAACACCGAAGTCTGGGTGTGGGCCGCTGGCACTCCGCCATTCATTTTGGTGTGCAGTCTGAATCGACAGCTGTATATATATATATATATATATATATATATATATATTGTATTTTCTTCATCATAACATGCACCCCTGGTTTAGAAAGCAAAAAATTTAGAAATAAAATGTTTTCTACTTAACGCTTCCTTGGTTGTTAAATGAAGTGGAAGGGCCAATGTCAGTAACAAATACATATAGCACTGCTACATATGCACCTGATAAACACAGCACTATCATCATGGTAACAACAAATCTGCTACATGCACAAAAAAAACACAGTATGGCTACGTGCTGTAAAGACATTATCAGGGTTGCCTTGCTACCATCACCTCTCTTTGTATCATATGAATGTCGGCCAAGTGCTATGTTGTGTGCTGGTCAATGGGAGCTCATTCTTTTGTTGATGACTCTCAGTGATTGCTACTTTACTTAACTTGAAATAATACAAAGAGTTGGTGTGGTCTGGTTGTTTATGGATGGGACCCAAGCATCCATTAGACAAGGGAAGGATGACAGTTTATGCTGTCATATGCAGGGCCGGTGTGTCCTATAGGCGGACTAAGCAGCCGCCTAGGGCGCCCCTTGAAAAGGGGCGCCGCTATGAGTGCCGGCCCCCCTTCATGCTGCAGCCTCCGGATCGCTCTATAGAGGGCCTCAGGCAGCTGCAGCACTGCCCGGGCTGGCGCGTCCATGAGGATGCACCGCCCAGGCTCTGGTGTAGTGTGGCCGAGCTCTGTCCGGGTCCGCGGGTAAAGGAGCTTTTGTTTGCTGTACCCGGCAGGACTAACAGGAAGTGCTGACTTAGTGTGCACTTCCTTTCAGTCCGGCGGGGTACAGGAAACAAATGCTCCTGTACCATGGACCAGACAGAACTTGGCCACACTACACTAGAGGTGGGGGGTGGAGAGAGTCACAAGGGAGGGAGGGGGAAATGAGAGTGACAAGGGAAGTAGGGGGGAGAAGAAAGTGACAAGGAGGGATGGGGAAAAGAAAGTGACAAGGGGGATGGGGAAAAGAAAGTGACAAGGGAGGGATGGGGAAAAGAAAGTGACAAGGGAGGGAGGGGGAAAATAAAGTGACAAGGGAGGGAGGGGGAAAAGAAAGTGACAAGGGAGAGAGGGGGGAAAGAAAGTGACAAGGGAGAGAGGGGGGAAAGAAAGTGACAAGGGAGGGAGGGGGGGGAAGAAAGTGACAAGGGAGGTAGGGGGGAAAAAAAGTGACAAGGGAGGGAGAGAGGAATGAGAGTGACAAGGGAGGGGAGGGGAGAGAATAGAGTGACAAGGGAGGGGGGGAGGACAGATTGACATCCATCACACACACACACAATGCAATGCACTCCTTGCACACATACACAGAAACACACAATGCATCCCTTACACACACATAAACACACAATAAATCTCTTACACACACTCAATGCACCCCTTACACACAATGCATCTCTTACACACACACACACACACACACACACACACACACACACTGCTTCCCTTACATACACAGAAACACATCTTGCAGCCCTTACACATACAAACACAGATTCACATAACGCATTCTGTACACACATTCAGAAACACACAATCCATACCTTATACACAAACTTCTTTCTATCCCTTACACAAAAACACACTGCAATCCACTACAAAGGGACACTATAGTCCCCAGAACCACTGCAGCTTAATGTAGTGGCTCTGCTGTCTATAGAATAGACAGTGATACAAAAATATAATTCCATCATATTTACACACTCAATCCACCATGATATAAACCTACATAAAGATATATATATATATATATATATATATATATATATATATAATACCTTCTTAAAAATTATATACAACTGTCAAAGTGCACAGTGATAAAAAGTGCTCTTGCCCAACAAGAGGTGTAAGAGTGACATGCAGAAAATACCTTAAAGTGTATGTATTAGCTAGAGGTTGGACCTTATGTTTCCACCTTGCATTGAGCTACATACCAAGGATACAGTAGATGAGGCCTGTGTTTGGTGTGAGTATAAGTGACTTCTTTATATATACTCTTTTGTGATGATCCTTTCTCCCTATCACTTTTGGCTAATACGACCTGCTTTGTATGCATTTTCTGACAGCATCGCTTTATTGTCACGCTGGGATCCAATTTTTAATATATATGTATGTTATTTAATCTGATGTATTGTGTACCTTAATAAAGATATCAGTGTATTTATACCTTTAATAGTGTGGTCTCGTTTTGGTGTTTTGTTCGAGGGATTACCACATTTTTTTCCCTTTGGTTACTTGGTAGGTAACTGCTTTTTTGGAGGTTATTCGTTAATTCTAGCAAGCCAACCAATAGGAAAGTTATACCCCTTTTAAAGTTCCACTCGCAGTACGTGAATATAATATTTGCGTACTGCGAGTGGAACTTTGAACAGAGTATACCTTTCCTATTGGTTGGCTTGCTAGAATTAGCGAAGATAGAGAACATAGCGCTATATTCTCTATCTTCGTTAACAGTATCTTGGGTTCAGATTGAAAAAAAACAACGAATATTCGTTTTTTACGAATATATATAGCACTATATTCAAAATATTCGCAAATTAGCGAAGTGCCGATATTCGTAAAAAAAAACGCTATTGGAATATTCACTCTCAACACTATTAGTTAATATGGCAGATCATATGGGTGGGGCATTGTGATATCACATGGGGAGGGGGAGAAATTTTTATTTTGCCTAGGGCGGCAAAGATCCTTGCACCGGCCCTGTACACACAGGTAGATTGCTGCTATACCTTGTAGTAATCACATATATATGCTGGTTTAATTACATTTACAAATTTAAATTCCAACTGTGTATAAACTAAATGTACTTAAATGGATGATTGAGGCTTGATGCTAAATTTCACATCAATACACACTGGTAGATTGCTGCCACACTATAGGAATTGCTGCAGTAATCATATATATATGCAGCATAATTAAATTGAAATCCATAGAAAAAAGAATTTCCGGGAAAATGGGGGGAAAAATTCCAGTATTTAAGATTGCAGGTACTGTAGCTGCTTTTGTGCTTTTGAGGTGCACCTGCACTTCTGATGGCAGGCACAGTCAGCTACAGGTCCTGTGTCCTCCTTTCCTGTCTGTCAGCTGCCCTGCTTCTCTTTATCATACACAACATGCAGAATTCTTCTTTGAAATCCTAGCCTTTACCTTCACTCTACCTGGCAAAAAGCTTGATTGATTTTTGAGTGTCCCTGATTGATTTTTTCACCCTGATTTCCTAAGATTGATTTCCTGGTAGACACTGTCACACCTAACTACCTTCATTCCCAGTGTTAAATAGTGTTCTGCTCATTCTGCTGGGGCCCCCCTCTGCCTGCTCCAGCTCTGATTGGCTCATCCAGGCTGTCTGTTATCCTGGGAGCCAATGTGGGCAAGCCCTTCCCCCTATTTCCTCTCAGGGTCATGTTAAAAACCTTCTTCCTCCCTATTGCTTTTTACCCACTGAAATGTGCACTAAAATGGCACTACGTGCAGTTTATGTGGATTCGTCTGAAACGAACCAGAAAGTACTCAGGTTCATCTGCTGTCTGAAAAAAGCAAAACTGATTTGCTCATCCATAATGGGAATCATCACTTCATATTTCTAGGGGATAAAAATATAGTCTGATCTGTTGATGCTTACAAAAGGGCAAAGCTTATTACAATAGTACAACAGTACCTGTAACAATCCATGCCCCTGTGTGATCCCATAACTAAGATGTCCTTAGCAATAAAGAATGATGGTATTAAATGACATCAAGCAGGCATCTTGAAAACTGTTTGGAATTGATACAAAAAAAAAATATTAGAAAAGAATATAACTTTTCATTATTCAATTACTTTTTGCTAAAACGGTAATATGTGACTTCCTAAAGTGTCAGCATTTCCCACAAGAATATTTAGGATGCTGTAAAAGTGAAGTTATTCAATGGATATACAAAAATAAAGAATAAGCATTTTTTTAGCACCCAAACAGTTAAGTTGCCTAAATATACATAATGGGCAGTAGGATATTTGAGAACTCACCCAGTAACAGGTTACACTGGGACATGTAATCATCATCAGTACAGCTGCTGCAATATTCTCTCAGTGCATACACTGAAACCATTAAGTCCAACATAATATCTCCCAAGAGGGAGCAAATTGCTGAAATTATTGTGATCTGCAGAGTGGTAAAGTGCACTGAGCAGTCATGCCCCAAATAACAAGATTATCTTATATTAAGAAGGGTGGTCTTCTAATGACTTGAATGATTTGTTCTTATACCAAGGTGTAATCAAATAAATGCTGCTGAAATCTTTAGAGTTCCAAAAGGGCGTCATTTCATGGCCTGGCTTCATGTCTTGCAGAAAACTATGGATACCAAATCCTTTGTTTGAAATTAACCCATTCAAGACCAAGCCAGTTTTCACCATAAGGAACAAACCACATTTTGCTAATCTGACATGTTTCACTTTATGTGGTAATAACTCTGGAACACTTACTTATATAAGCGATTCTGAGACTGTTTTCTCGTGACATATTGTACTTCATGTTTGTGGTAAAGAAATATATTTCACCTTCATTTATAAAAAAAAAATCTAAAATTTACTGAAAATTTGTAAAAATTCGCAATTTTTATAATTTGAATGTCTGCTTTTAAAGCAAATTGTGATACCTCATAAAATAGTTGTTACTGTACATTTCCCAGATGTCTACTTCATGTTGGCATCATTTTGTAAATGTCATTTTATTTTTTTAGGACATTAGAAGGCTTAGAATTTTAGAAGCAATTCTTAAAATTTTTAAGAAAATTTCCAAAACCCACTCTTTAAGGACCAGTTCAGTTATGAAGTCAGTTTGTGGGGCTTGCATAGTAGAAAACACCCATAAATTACCCCATTTTAGAAACTACACCCCTCAATCTTACAAATGCTGTTAACCCTTTGGGTGCTCCACAAGAATGAAAGGAAATTAAATTTTACTTTTTTTGCAGATTTTCCATTTTAATCTATTTTTTCCCTGTAACACAGCAAGGGTTAACCACCAAAGAAAACTATATTTTTACCCTGATTCTGCAGTTTACAAAAGAACCCCACATATGGTGGTAAACTGCTGTATGGGTACACTGCAGGACGCAGAGGGAAAGGAGCGCCATATGGATTTTGGAGGGCAGATGTCGCTGTGATAACTTTAAGTTGCCATGTCACAATTGAAGACCCCCTTATGCACCCCTAGAGTAAAAACGACCAAAAAGTGACCGCATTTTGTAAACTACGGGATGAGGTGACAGTTTTATTGGTGCTATTTTGGGGCACATATGATTTTTGATTGCTCAATATTATGCTTTTTGTGAGGCAAGGTAACCAAAAAAATGGCTGTTGTGGCACAGTTTTTATTTTTAGTTTTTTATGTAGTTCTCCTGACAGGATATATATATCATGTGTTGCTTTTTTAGAGCAGATTGATACAGACTCAACAATACCAAATATGTTTATTTTTTTGTTTGTTTCAGTTTTACATAATAAAGCATTTTGAAAACACAAATAATGTTTTGTGTCTTTATTTTTCTTAAAGCTACATTTCTTTTATTTTTCTGCCGATCGTCTTGTGCAGGGGCTTTCTTTTTTGCAGGGAGAGCTGACATTTTTATTGGTACCATTTTTGGGTACATATGATTTTTTGGGGGGAGCAAGGTTACCAAAAAATGGCTAGTTTGGCACAGTTTTTATTTTTATTTTTAGCAGCATTCACCTGAGGCGGTAGATAATGTGATAGTTTTATAGAGCAGGTCATTACAGACATAACAATACTTATTATGTCTATTTTTTAAATTTTATTTCAGTTTTATACAATAAAAGCTTTTGTGAAAAAAATCACTAAAATTTGTCTCACCATTTTCTGAAAGCTATACTTTTTAATTTTTCTGCCCATCTTCTTGTGTGGGGCCTCATTTTTTGTGAAAAGAGTTGGCATTTTTATAGGTATCATTTTTGCGTTCATATGGTTATTTTGATCGCTAGGAATTACACTTTTTGTGATGTAAGGTGACAAAAAATTGCATTCTTTAGTGCCCACGGAAGAATAATGCCCCCATTAGTGCCCCAGGAACAATTATGACCCCCATTAGTGTCCCCCCCAAGAATAATTCCCCCCATTAGTTTCCCCAGCTAAAATAATGCCCTTATTAGTGCCCCCAGTTAGAATGCCCTTCATTAGTGCCCCCACAGTTAGAATAATTCCACCATTAATGCCCCCAGTAAGAGTATTGGGCCCATTAGTGCCCCCCAGTAAAAATAATGCCCCCATTAGTGCATTCCAGAATGAATGCCCCCAAGGAAGAATAATGGCCTCCCTTTTGTGCCCTCAGGAAGAATAATGCCCTTATTTGTGCCCCACAGGAAGAATAATACCCCCATTAGAGTCCACCAGGAAGAATAATGCCCTTATTTCTGCACCACAGGAAGAATAATACCCCCATTAGAGTCCACCAGGAAAAATAATGCCCCCATTAGTGCCCCCAGGATGAATAATGACCCCCATTAGTACACCCACAAGAAAAATGTCCCCCATTAGTGTCCCCAGTTAGAACAATGCCCCCCATTAGTGTCCCTCCAGTTAGAATAATGCCCCCATTAGTGCCCCCGGTAAGAATAATGCCCCCATTAGTGCCCCCAGTTAGAATAATGCCCCCATTAGTGCTCCTAGTTAGAATAATGCCCCCATAAGTGTCCCTCCAGTTAGAATAATGCCCCCATTAGTGTCCACTAGTTAGAATAATGCTCCCATTAGTGCCCCCAGTTAGAATAATGCCCCCATTAGTTCCCCCAGTTAGAATAATGCTTCCCTATTAGTGCGCCCCAGTTAGAATATTGCCCCCATTAGTGTCCCCTTCTCTTTTTCTGCAAAAACAAAAAAACAGCAGAGTGAACAAATGGAGGAGGTGAGTGTTTTTTTTTTTTGTTTATTAACACAAGTGTGGAAGGTAAAGGCTGCAGTAATGAGCGCTCCGCAGTGGAAGCGCTCATCAGTAGCAGTCCTGTTAGGAAAAGACCGGCAATTAACATTCCTGGTAGAAAAAAAATTACCAGCACCAACAGGACCTTGCCGGTGAGATACCGGCTGGGTGGTAACCCTAGTCAGGAGTGGTTTTGCACACTTTCAACATGGATCAGCAATAATAAACTAAGTAGAATGGACATCAGCTATCCTCATTCTCCTTAAAGGGGTTGTCTCACTTCAGTAAGTTGCATTGATCATGTAGAGGTTAATAAAAGTCACTTACTAATGTATTGTGATTATCCATATTGCTTCCTTGGCTGGCTGGATTCATTTTTCCATCACATTATACACTGCTTGCTTCCATGGTTACAGCCCACCCTGCAATCCATCCGTGGTGGTCGTGCTTGCACACTATAGGAAAAAGCGTCAGCCTCTCTGGTGGCCGGGACCATGGGAGCGCACATAGTCTAGTGCTTTTTCCTGATGGATTGCAGGGTGGTCTGTAACCATGGAAACGAGCAGTGTACAATGTGATAGAAAAATGAATCCAGCCAGCAAAGGACGCAATATGGATAATAACAATATAGTAGTAAGTGGCCTGTATTAACTTTGTTTACATGATAAATGCCACTTACTGAAGTGAGACAACCCCTTTAACTCACAGCAACAATGATAACCCAGATGGGTAATAATTTGCAAGTGGCTATTTTGCACTCCTAATGTCACAGTGCTGTTCAATGTGACACTGCATTGCCATGTAGGCTGGCTACTTGCATCTGCGTGTACTGGCTATGGTTGACGTGTTCCCGTGTATGCTGGTTGCTCCCTGTGTTCATGTAAGGGTACATGTTTCCCTGGTCTGTGTGTCTGGTCAGGTGTCTTAGGGTCCTTTCACACTTGCGTTCTGAGGATCCGGCAGGCACTTCCGTCCCGCCGGATCCGTCAGAACGCAAGTCGCCTGAAGCATTAGAAGACTGATCAGGATCCTGATCAGTCTTCGAATTGCTTTCAGGTTACTATGGCAGCCAGGACGCTACTAGCGTCCTGGTTGCCATAGTAGTAGTGAGGAGATGGGGAACGGTATACTTACAGTCCATGCGGCTCCGGGCGCTCAGAATGACGTCAGAGCGCCCATGCGCATGGATCACGTGATCCATGCGATCACGTGATCCATGCGTGTAGGGCGCCCTGACGTCACTCTGGAGTGCCCGGGAGCCACAAGGATGGTAAGTATACTGCTCCCCCGCTCCCCGCTACATTTTACCATGGCAACCAGGACTTTAGCGTCCTGGCTGCCATGGTAACAATTGAGAAAAAAGCTAAACGTCGGATCCGGCGATGTGCCGAAACGACGTTTAGCTTAAGGCCGGATCCGGATTAATGCCTTTCAATGGGCATTAATTCCGGATCCGGCCTTGCGGCAAGTGTTCCAGATTTTTGGACGGAACAAAAAGCGCAGCATGCTGCAGTATTTGCTGCGTCCAAAAAACGTTCCGGTCCTGAACTGAAAACATCCTGATGCATCCTGAACGGATTTCTCTCCATTCAGAATGCATGGGGATGATCCTGATCAGGATTCTTCCGGCATAGAGACCCGACAACGGATCTCTATGCCGGAAAACAAAAACGCCAGTGTGAAAGGGCCCTTAATTACTTTGCTATTTAGATCTGTGAGTTTTGTGTCTAGGACAGGGATGGGCAAACTGCAGCTCTCCAGCTGTTGTAAAACTACAACTCCCACCATGCCCTGCTGTAGGCTGATGGCTGTAGCCAGACTGGGCATGCTGGGAGTTTTGCAACAGCTGGAGAGCCTCAGTTTGCCCATTACTGGTCTAGGAGATCAGTCTGTCTCCAGAAAAGCAGTGTACAGGGTTCTTGCTATCCAGACAAGAGTGTTTGTGACTTCTCAACTGACTCGTGTGTTCAGCCTGATTGTGTATCACCATGTCTGATACCCTACTCACAGAAAGTTAGGGATATTTGGCTTTTGGATGAAATTTATGGAAAATGTAAAAGGTTCACGCTACTGTAATATTATATCATGAAAGTAGAGTATTTAAGTAAAAGCATGCTATGGTGATTTTGTCATCTCATACAATGTATTGAAACAAAAGCCAACTGTGGTGGGTATACCCTCACATAAAATGTTACTATCTCAATAAATTGTCATGTGGCCTTGAGCATCATTTACAGCTTGACAACCCACGTCTCATACTGTTCACAAGTCAACTTATTGTCTGCTGAGGCATGGCATCCCACTCTTCTTGAAGGGGGGCCCTCAGGTCATTGAGGCTCTGGGGTACAGAATTACAAGCCTCTACACAGTGACTCAAATGATCTCATAGGTTTTCAATGGGATTCAGGTCTAGAGAAAGTGCAGGCCACTCCATTTGAGGTACCCCGGTCTCCAGCAGCCGATCCCTAATGATGCGAACTCAATAAGCTGGAGCATTGTCGTCCATGAAGATGAAATTAGGCCTGTGTTGCTCATGCAGGGGCACAATGACTGGATTAATGATGATGTTCAAGTGGTATGGGCTTGTTACTGAAACATTCACAAAGTGTAGGGAAGTTTTGTATTGACTAGACACACCTGCCCACACTGTTACACCACCACCACCACCAAAAACTCATCTGGTGACAACAGTGGCTGATACATAGCAGTCTCCTTGACGTCTCCAACATGATTGTCAGCCTTAATTTCTGCTCAACGTGAATCGACTGTCAGTGAACAGCACTAAGGCCCATTGATATCTCGTCCAGTGTAGATGCTCCCTGGCACCTTGCAAGCACACAGATGTAAGTAAATGGTCTGATGTGACACTTGGGTACCTCCCTTAAATGTGCCTGGAGTTGTGTGCATTCATCATCCGGTCCCGCAGGGCATTGTTCACAATGAAGCAGTCATCAGTGTGGGATGTGGCCAAAGGATGTCCATTTCTATACCAGTGCTCAACACTAATCCCTAAGTTTTTTGTTTTTTTGTGTTTGTGTAGCACCGCCCATCAGCTCTGAGTAGTGCAGCAACAGGAAGCAGGCAGCTGAAGTGAGGGAGAGTGTTAGGAATCTAGCTATTTGTTTTGTGGGTGACCAATCATGATTTTTTTGTGGGTGCAGTACACCAGCTTTGCACCACTGACACAGAAATATAATAATAGATCTGGCTGTTAATTCTGTGGGTGACCTATAGTGATTTTTTGTGGATGTAATGCACCATTTTTGTACCCCTGACACAAAAATATAATAATTAATTTGTCTGTTAGTTTGATGGGTGACATATACCCATTTTTGAAGTGAAATACACATGCATTTTATACGTGACAGGGAAATTAATATAGTTAATCTGACTGTTAGTTCGGTCGGTGACATATACCCATTTTTGGTGTGAGATACACGTGTACTGCATATGTTACAGGGAAATTAATATATTTATTGTGACAGTTAGTTCGGCCGGTGAGATACACGTGTACTGCATATGTTACAGGGAAATTAATATATTTAATGTGACAGTTAGTTCGGCCGGTGACATATACCCATTTTTGGTGTGAGGTATAGTGTTGAGCGCGAATATTCGCAAAGAGAATTTTAATCTCGAATATCGTGATTTTGAGAGTTCGCGAATATGTCGAATACATGACCCCATATTCGCAATTACGAATATTCGCTCTTAAGATGGATAGTGATAGGGAAACTGTATTGAAAATAAAAGATTCAGACATAATTCCCCCAACCTTCCCCCATTGCTTTCTATAACAATTTCCACTATTCCTGTCAGAGTAAAGACTTAATAGGTAAAAACTGTCCTGCGAATGTTCGTCACTTGAATATTCGCATTAATCTATTCGCGGTTTGTATCCTCTTTCCTACCAAGCGTTAACAGGTTGTGTCAGACTCCAGTACGCTGCATGTATTGCGAAAATTCGTATGTCTTTTTCGCACCTTTCCATTCGCACAAATGACTCCCCCCATTTCTAGCAGAAAGTAAAGCTGTTTAAACGTTAATAATAACAAATAGATTCTATGCGCACGCCAATATAACTTGAAAAATTAATCGCCAATCATGAGATTGAATTAAAAATATCGAATATTGCGAAGTCGCGAATATATGACGAATATGATGCGAAATATTCGTGATATATCGCGAACTCGAATATAGATCTTTGCGCTCATCCCTAGTGAGGTACACCTGCACTGTATATGTGACAGGGAAATTAATATAGTTAATTTGTCTGTTAGTTCGGTGGGTGACATATTCCCATTTTTGGTGGGAGGTACAATTGCACTGCATACGTGAGGGAAATTGATGTAGGTAATCTGTCTGTTGGTTCGGTGGGTAACCTCAAAGAATGCTGAAACCGCAAAGTTGGCACCTGCAGCCGATGAGCATCTGTCTTTCACCTCACCCCCTTGCAAATCAGCCAAGCAGTCTGAGCCCCAAGTATTGCAGCAGTCTCTTAAGCTTTTTGATGACTCTGCTGGCGGGGTTTCCGTGGGCCATCCACCTAGCCCTGCCCTAGAAGTGGAAGAGATTAAGTGCACTGATGCCCAAACACTTATTTTCAGGATGTGGACATGGGAGGACCACCACAGGTGCCAACTGCTGTGGCTTTCTGCTGTGTGCAGACCGGCAAGGAGGGCAAGGGTAAAGAATGGGCGGAAGATGATGTGGAGGATGATGAAGTCCTAGACCCAGACCCGGTGCGTCCTATAGGTGGATTAAGCAGCCGCCTAGGGCGCCCCTTGGGAAGGGGCGCCGCCATGAGTGCCGGCCCCCCTTCATGCTGCAGCCTCCCAAGTGCTTTATAGAGAGCCTCAGGCAGCTGCAGCACTGCCCGGGCTGGCTCGTCCATGAGGACACACCGCCCGGGCTCTGGTGTAGTGTGGCCGAGCTCTCTCCGGGTCCGCGGGTACAGGAGCTTTTGTTTGCTGTACCCGGCCAGACTAGCAGGAAGTGATCACTTAGTGTGCACTTCCTTTCAGTCCGGCCAGGTACAGGAAACAACTGTACCACGGACCAGACAGAAATTGGCCACACTACACTAGTGGTGGGGTGCGGGGGTGGAGAGAGTGACAAGGGAGGGAGGGGGAATGAGAGTGACAAGGAAAGTTGGGGGAGAAGAAAGTGACAAGGGAGGGAGGGGGAAAAGAAAGTGACAAGGGTGGGGGGAACAGAGTGACAAGGGAGGGAGGGGAACAGAGAGACAAGGGAGGGATGGGGAGAAGAGAGTGACAAGGGAGGAAGGGAGGGGGAATGAGAGTGACAAGGGAGGAAGGGAGGAATGAGAGTGACAAGGAAGGGAGGGGGGAATGAGAGTGACAAGGAAGGGAGGGGGAATGAGAGTGACAAGGAAGGGAGGGGGAATGAGAGTGACAAGGAAGGGAGGGGGAATGAGAGTGACAAGGAAGGGAGGGGGGAATGAGAGTGACAAGGAAGGAGGGGGGAATGAGAGTGACAAGGAAGGGAGGGGGAATGAGAGTGACAAGGAAGGGAGGGGGGGGAATGAGAGTGACAAGGGAGGGAGGGGGGGAATGAGAGTGACAAGGGAGGGAGGGGGGGAATGAGAGTGACAAGGGAGGGAGGGGTAAATGAGAGTGACAAGGGAGCGAAGGGGGGAGAAGAGAGTGACAAGCGAGAGGGGGGTAGATTGACATCCATCACACACACACAATGCAACGCTTACACACAAAGACAATGCACCCCTTGCACACATACACAGAAACACAATGCATCCCTTACACACACACACACACACAATGCATCCCTTACACACACACAAACACACAATGCATCTTACACCACTCAATGCACCCCTTACACAAAATCCATCCCTTACACACTGCAGCCCTTACATACAATGCATCCCTTACACACAATGCATCTCTTACACACACACACACACACACACACACACTGCGTCCCTTACATACACAGAAACACACCTTGCAGCCCTTACACATACAAACAGATTCACACAACGCATTCCGTACACACATTCAGAAACACACAATACATACCTTATACACAAACTTCTTTCTATCCCTTACATGAAAACACACTGCAATCCACTACACACACACTGCAATCCACTACACACACACTGCAATCAACTACACACACACTGCAATCAACTACACACACACTGCATTACCTACACAAACTGGTATCCCTATACACTACATTCCATAAGCAAACACATTATATTCTCTACAGCAACACTGAACAAACTCATGGGTGGAACATGTAGGTGGACTTATGGGTGGGCCTTATGGTCATACTCACCATCAAGTCCTGGGGCCCAGACCTTGACCTGTATAAAGGGCCCCAAAAAATAGAGCTGCTTCCTGTTCTCCCAGAACATTGATTTGTGACCACATTTGAAAACAGCCTCCAGAGAGCCTGTTCTGCACCAGACCAGTGGAGCCAAACTGCAGTTAGAGCCCATCATCATCCTCAACCTGAAAAATTCCCTGATATGTGAGAGCTGCTGCAGAAAGTGCGGGCCGTCTGTGCGCACTTTCCGCATTCTCACCTTGCTGCTGCTCACCTGTCTGCGCTGCAGCGTAACTTCGGCCTTCCCACTTACCGCCTCATTTGCGACGTACCCACAAGGTGGAACTTCACCTTGCACATGTTGGAGAGACTGTGCAGGCAGCAGCAGCAGGCGATAGTGGAGTTTCAGCTGCAGCGCACACGGGTGAGTCACTCTGCAGAACAGCACCACTTCACCACTAATGAGTGGGCCTCCTTGCAGGATGTGTGTGCCGTGTTGCGCTGTTTTGAGTATTCCACCAACATGGCCAGTGCCGATGATGCAGTCCTTAGCATTACTATCCCACTTCCATTATCGCCCGAAGTGTTTTTTCAAGGAGACATAGAAGAGGATGTGGCACAGGAGGAAGAGGGGGATAATTTCCACAGTTATCAGGCCAGTCATTCACAACTGGCTCGAAGTGTGGGTTCCTGCACCAACAGAGGCCAGGTACACAACTGTCCAGCCAGGGCACAGTTCTGGAGGAGGAGGAGGATGTTGAGGAGAAAGAACCGTGTTCACAGCAGGGTGGCATTTAAAGCAGCTCATGGGAATCACTGGAGCGTGGGTAGGTGGATACAGAGGATACACCTCCCACAGAGGACAGCTTGTCGTTGCCTCTGGGCAGCCTTGCACACATGAGCGACTACATGCTGCAGTGCCTGTGCAACGACCGCCCAGTTGCCCACATTCTAACCAGTGCTGATTACTGGGTGGCCACCATGCTGGATCCCCGCTACAAGGACTACGTGCTGTCCTTAATTCCGTCACTGGAGCATGATCGGAAGATGTGTGAGTGCAAGCGCATGCTGGTAGATGCGCTGCTGATGGCATTCCCACCTGACAGCGGAAGCACAAGGCAAAGGCAGAGGAGGAGGAAGAAGGGAGGGTTAGCATGGCCGAAATGTGGAAAAGCTTTGTCAGCACACCTCAACAACCAGCACCACCAGCTGATACGGAACGTGTTAGCAGGAGGCAGCATTTCAGCAAAATGGTGGAACAATATGTGTGCACACGCCTACACGTACTGAGTGATGCATCTGCTCCATTCAACTTCTGGGTCTTCAAATTTGCCACATGGCCTGAGCTTGCCCTTTATGCCTTGGAGGTGCTGGCCTGCCCGGCAGCCAGTGTATTGTCCGAACGTGGCACCCAGCCATTGTTATACTCCAGCGTACTTTCTCTTTGCGTTCTAATTTCCTTTTCCCAATGTCTTGGCTATCTCCTCCTCCATCGCCACTTCCACCTACACCGCCGCGTCTACCCCCTTCTTAACTTCCTACTCCACTTTGACCTCCGCCCCCTAGTTCAAGCTTAGCATTTTTTATTCTTTTTGTACTCTATGTTATTTTAAGTCATTTCCCTATCCACATTTGTTTGCAGGGCAATAGCCCTGCTCTTACCCCCATTTTGCTTCCTTTTGCAGCCCTCTAGCCCTTACTATGATTATTTCACAGCTATTTTAGTGCACCAAAGTTCGGGTCAAAATTCAGGAGTCAGCAGGGGAGCATCCATTCATTACTTACAATGGCTGTCAGCCATGAGGATGGCTCAGGCGGCCCCATGGGCATCCGCCTACCGGGAAGTTTCCCTTTAGGGTGCTTGCACACAGTGCAGTTCTGACATGCATTCAGGATGCATTTTTTTTAATTTAGCCAGTTTAGCAGCCTTAGCTGACTAAGCAGTTGTGTACCTTCAATGGAAACAGACCATGAGACTTCTAATGAGAATGAGTGCTGAATTTATGAAGCACCTGTTTCACTTTTTGTGAATAAAGTGTAGGGAGAGTTCTTTAATTGTTATTTTTTTTTATTAAAATTTCTTAACGTAACATAAATTCATCTGAAATTTGGAGCATTATGCTTTGTATTCTGCATTGCCTGGGAGTGTTTGACGAATACGGCAAACTGGGTGTGGCAGAGGGCCAATACAAAATTTTGCTATGGGGCCCTATGAGATTCATGTACATTCCTGCACCTCAGCTTTTACTAAAAAGGGATTAACAGTATTGTCTGGCCAGTAAATTATTCAACATAAAGCTCAGAACACTTTAAAATTTTTTTAATATTCATGCGTTCACAGGAATATCAATTTCCGCTAACTTGTGCCAAAAAAAACTCGCCATGCCCCTCACCGAATACCTTGGGATGTCTTCTTTCCAAAATGGGGTCACATGTGGGGTATTTATACTGCCCTGGCATTTTAGGGGTCCTAAAGCGTGAGAATCCAAATGCGTAAACATGCCCTGTGAAATCCTAAAGGTACTCATTGGAATTTGGGCCCCTTTGCGCATCTTGGCTGCAAAAAAGTGTCACTCATGTGGTATCGCCGTACTCAGGAGAAGTAGGGTAATGTGTTTTAGGGTGTATTTTTATATATACCCATACTTTGTGTGAGAAATATCGCTGTAAACGACAACTTTTTAAATTTTTTTATACAAAGTTGTCAATTTACAGAGATATTTCTCTCACCCAACATGGTTATATGTAAAAATACACCCCAAAACACATTGCCCTACTTCTCCTGAGTACGGCGATACCACATGAGTGAAACTTTTTTGCAGCCTAGGTGCGTATTTTTTCACAGGCACAGGAAAAAAGTCACCTATTTTTTACGGACTATCCAGAAATTTCTGAATGGTTGATAACCAGGAGCCAACACACATACTATATGTGTTATTGAGATGTTATCTGCCAACTGCATTTATAACGTTGCCAGAGTGGACTTTTTTGAATGTTAGAGTGGATTTTAATAAGATATGAAAATTGATTAATATTCTGCAGTTCATTTCCTTATATTAATTAAAATTAAGGGAAAAAAATGTGCTGTCAGGTTTAGGTAAGCATGAAAGAATGTGTACTGCTTGTGTTCTTCAGCCGGGATTTTTTAAAACTCAGCACCTAAAGTCAGAAGCAGGTAGAATTTTGTAACTTGGAAACTCATAAATTCAGGGCAAGTTGCATAAAAGTTCACACATTAATTATTAAAGAGATAAATTATTGTCCACTAAGCAGAAATCTTAATGAAAAAGGGTAACCTCACTTATATTCCTGATATCATGCTGAGGCACAACTTAATGAGATTTTCCTAAAACAAAGTGACATTACAGATTGCTTAACTGAATTAACTAAAATAACCTTGTCCTAAGGGATGGACTTCAGCCATGTATTTGCCTCAAGGATAATTTTATTGACTGAAAGCTACACTTCTGGGAGCCCAGTATTGCAGCAGAGATGTATATTTCCCCATGAGGGAGGGAAGTAAGAGGATTTGGGCCGATAATACAGTATTTGTTGCTTGCCAGTCTTTTTGCCATTCAAAGTTAAACTTTGCATTGCCATTCAAAGTTAAACTTATTCTAATGATATGCTGAAATGACAAGTTGTCATTGATTTTATTGCTGTATTTTCTAATGAGTTTAGTCATGGATATAAATATAGTATAAAACTGTAGCACATGGAAGAGCAGACAACAGCAATACTACTGTAGAATATAGACATTGCTGTGAAAAGTATTTACTTCTTTGAAAAATTCTCTATTAAAGTCATTTCTTACACTGGATTGCTTCTAAACAACATGCAACTCTGAACACAGGTAACCTAAATAGGTACGCAAGGGCAAAGTTCTCACAGATATGGTCTCATTATAGCTCCATTTTGTACAGTCCTATTTCGACTTATCTGAATGTGCATGAACTCTCTCCACCTGTATGCCTATGATTCCATAAGGAGGCACACAGAAAACAATTGTTGCAAACTCCATTAGGCTCCATTCACACGTCCGCATTCAGTGTCCGCACCCGTTCCGGAATTGTGCGGGACGGGTGCGGACCCATTCATTTCCAGAGTGCGCTGCTGAACTTCTGGTCCGCAGCTCCGGAAAAAAATAGAAAATGTCCTATTCTTGTCCGCAGCTGCGGACGAGAATAGGCTGTTCTATGGGGGTGCCGGCCGTGTGAATGGATCCTAAGTCTTAATTTATAAGGAAGTACTTCTCTCAAGATGCCATTTCCAGAGGAAAATATCTCCATATCCATGAATTCTAATTCAGCATGTACTGCAGTGTGTGGCAGATGTACAGCTCCATGCATGAGTCCTAAGTAGAGATAAGCTAACCTTTTGAGATTCAGTTCATTCATTTCAAGTTCTCCAAATTAATTTTTTTTTTTAAGTCCAGCCTGGATCTGAATTGGCTCCAAAGTTGCTCCAATTGCCCTAATAATTGGTATACTGCATAACTCCCTCTAGTCTCTTAGGACTCTAGGAAAATATGTTATCTCTTTTTGTTAATATTTTATGATATTTTGCATTTTCTTTCCCTGCACCGCCCCCCCCCCCACAAGCTCTTGAATACAATGAAAGCAATAGCAAATAATGCCAGTGTGACACTGACACACATAGCTATGTGTAAACCTATGGTTGACAGTGTTAAAAACACTCTGCGCTGTCACCTGCTTTTCATAATACAAAGTTTCCAAAAACTGTCCCTTATTGGGGGCAAATGGAGTTTAAACACACACAGCTTTATGGGAAAAAAACAGTGGCTTGTTGGAACCAAGACTCAAAAAAAATGCGTTAACGGGGGCTGAAGGCTTTTCCATATGACATGCACAAGTGGTAATTGTCTAAAGAATAATTGTCTCATTCTGAATGAGCCTAGAAAAATTCCTCCTTTTAATTGGGAGGAGCAGGAGTACTGTGTGGAAAGGTAATCGTGGCTTGTTGTCGCAACAGCAGTGGCAGCAGTAGCTAGGAGCGCACCAACAGGTCTGGATCTTCCCTAGAAACAGTCATTTATTTTTTCAGTTAGGGCCGCACTGCCAATTAGGTGAGGCGATCGCCTCGGGCGGCAGAGCCCTGGATCTAAGCGGAGGGCGGCAGGGCAGTAGAAGAGGAGATAAGCACTTCCATTGTGGAAGAGTTCATCTCAATATTCATCTATATCGTCCTCCTCAGGACTGCGATGCAGATGGATGCAGCTGTGGGGATGGGGAGAGGCGTCTTCTTTACTCGTTCCGCTGATAGGCTGCAGGCACTAGAATATAAACCAGTAAGCAACCCATCTGTTCCAATACTGAGTAGTGTTGAGCGCGAATATTCGAATAGTGAATTTTTTTAGCGAATATCGGCACTTCGCTAACTCGCGAATATTGCGAATATAGCGCTATATATTCGCTATTTCGAATATTCTTTTTTTTTTTTAAAGTTGTTAATCCTTGTTGCTCTCTGGTTGTCTTTCCACTTCCCAAAAGCTGTTCTTACCTGTTCGGAGCATTCCTGGCTCCCTGCCCACTCCAGTCAATGCCCATTGCCGCTTCTGCCGACTTCCGTGTGCATGGGAACGCCTCAATGCTAAAATGTACTGTCGGATGTGAGTATCACGATCTCACAAATTTGACTAAGTTGTAATCGCAATGCGATTAATATAACCTGAATTACTCGCATTGCGAATTCAACTTAATGCTGGGTTCCTAATGGTTGTATTGCTAGAATATAAGGAATATCACGAATTCACGAATATAGCACTATATTCTCAATCTTTGTTATATTCTAGCAACAACCATTAGGAACTCAGCTCAAGTTGAATTCGCAATGCGAACATATACTCGCTTTGCGAATTCAACTTAGAGCTGAGTTCCTAATGGTTGTATTGGTAGAATTGACGAAGATAACGAATATCACGAATTCATGAATATAGCACTATATTCTCAATCTTCGTTATATTCTAGCAAGCCAACCATTAGGAACCCAGCTCTAAGTTGAATTCGCAATGCGAGTAATACAGATTATATTAATCGCATTGCGAATTCAACTTAGAGCTGAGTTCCTAATGCTAGGCTTTCTAGAATATAATAGATATTGAGAATATAGTGCTATATTCGTGATATTCGTTATCTTCGTCAATTCTAGCAATACAACCATTAGGAACTCAGCTCTAATTTGAATTCGCAATGCGAGTATAAATTCACTTAGCATTTGCAATATATAGAATAATGATGAATATTCGATTTTGCCGATTAGATGACGAACATTCAATCGAATATTCGCAAAATATCGCGAAATCGAATATGGCACCTCCCGCTCATCACTACAAAAAAAAAAATTCTATCATTGTTTGGAATAGATGGGTTACACGGAGCGGTGGTATCGCGATTTCTCCTAGAGATTTCTCTTTTCAAATATTTTATAATTCTAAGCTCTGGGAACAGTCTGAAATATTATCTTTGCAGGATATAATGACAGGACACGTCCATATTTTACAGAGTGAATATACACTCCCAGAGAACTTCTGGTTTCATTACTTGCAGATACAGTCATATATTCAGAAACACAATTTATCGTACCGGTTTATGGACCATACATCCAACTTACTGAAAACAAGTGGTTATGTTCTCATAATTTTTCTGAAGGTGGTATTTCTGTTATTTATGGAAACATGATTGTGTCAATCACCAGCGGAAGACCCCATATATGTATAGATAAGATGGGAGAAGGATATTGGGAGCGATTTTTCTATTTTAGAGTGGCAACGGGCCACGGAATGGTCGTTGAAGCTTTCCAGATGCATAAATCATATTGAACTATCACGTAAAATACACTTAAGATGGTATACAACACCACATAAAATGCACAGAGTGGATTTAACAAATAGTAATCTATGTTGGCGAAGTTGTAATGGTGTTGGTCCCATATATGGGTACTTTTACACTAGCTACATAATACTGAATTGCCTTCCAACATTAAAATATAGCTTTTAATAGATAATTTTAAAAGACGTAACGTAAATAATCTGAAGATAAACTTCAAAAACCTTCTTTTCTCTGATATCAGGTCAAATCTTGATAAATGCGGACCAAATATAGAACAATAATAAGGCTATACCAGATGAAGGGTTAGACCCTCTTTACTTACAGTTTGTAGACAAATTTAGGAACCGTGGAGAATTGATGTCATATGTTGGATAACCTGGCAGGGTAAAAGATATAAATTATCCCTATTAAACCCTGGCTTCCCTATCTCTCCCTTAGCCCAGGGAAACCCCCTAATGGTGAGGGTCCCCTGTCCACGTTCCTAATACTGCTAATTGCCCTAAAATGACCCTTGCCACAGGAATAGGGTAGATAAGGAAAAACAATATTGTCTACAAACAGATATATGTTAGGTAAAGGATAGCCCGCAATGAAAAACGTCCCGACGCGGCGTTTCCCCAGCAGCACACTGGTTCGTCAGGGGATTGTATACCTGGACAAAAGTCCGGGGATATAGGATTTCCTTGGTACAGGGTATTTGATTGTAAACCCTGACTCAAGATACCCAGTACAAAATAAAATAAATATCTGGAGTATAACGTCCCTAAGTAGGGAAATGAAGACAGACCTGTGTGTGGATGAAGGCACTGAGATGAAGGCGTCTCACTGATGCTTTGAAAGCTGGCGCCTTATATTGGTCCATTAATTGATAGCCACCTCCCCTCTACTTCCTCCTCTATGTAGACATAACACAAAGATGTACATATACTGAAGGGGCAGATCTATATTGCCACTGATGGTTACTTACATATGACCTATCGAAATAAAGGATCTATGTAAGTCCAGGGTCCAATTCTTTTGTAGTAACCACTACTTAGTTGGTGAAAGAACGCTATGTTGGAACGCAAATGCGTTCCACAGCCAAACCGGATGTTGTAATATGACGCGGTGTGGAACGCAAATGCGTTCCACCGCTAAACCGGATGTTCTCATCTGCGCTCCAACGATAGACCGGATGTCGTCATAGAATAGGAGACGCAGTCAAGGGGCCAAATGGAGGTTTGGAACGCAACCTGCGCTTCACCCTTCAGGAAGTGATTGGGCCTCATTATAACGATGCTAAAACATTTGGTACTTTATTCATTTTGGCTGCAATATATGCTAGTATTGATAATAAATAATGAGACCAATGATATAGTAAAGCGCTAATGAGGCTCTCTTTTTTATATATATTATCATTATTATTTAAATTTGTTTTAGAGGAGAAGGGGAGGCCCTTCTATAATAGAAAATCCAAATGGGCCTATTATCTCAAAACTCACACAGTCAGAGAACAAAGTTAAATAGAGGAAAAAGAAAAATTGTTTTCATTTTGATACCCCCTATATACGTTAAAATAGTATTAAACAAGTTGGGCCTTTCCGGTCCGATATACTTGACTATGGCCCATATTCAAATTTTAGGACCAAAATACCCTTACATAATAGCAAGGGAACAAGATCACTATATGGAGGTTAGATTATTATGTCTGGTTGAAAGAGAAGGGAAAGGGAAACACGAAGAGAGAGATGAGGGGAGGGAAGAGGACAGGAGATGGGGGACAAAAGGTGGACATTATAATTGACACACAGATAAATATTCATAGGAAGCAACTAAACGATAATTGTTCATTCAGGCCCTCTGGATTGGTCGTACGTAATCGATGAATCCAATAGCTTTCCCTTTGAAGTATTTTCCTATTCCAATCCCCCTTACGTGGAGACGGATGGACAACCTCAATAATTTGGAAGCTCAAACATTTGGGGTTCCCCCCATGAAATTCAAGGACATGATTTGCCACTGGTGTGTCCCTCCTATGTCTGATGTCCCCAAGATGTTCCCCTATCCTCCTCCTCAGCTCTCTCTTAGTCTTTCCTACATAGTTAAGGGGGCATTGGCATGTTATAAGATAGACCACTCCACTGGTTCTACAATTGGAGAATTCCCTTATGTCAAAGGATTTTTTAGTTGATACACTCATAAACCTCTTTGACACTAGAATATATGGGCAGGCAATGCATCCACTACATTTGAAGGTTCCCAATGGACAACGATCAAGCCAGGTGCCAGAAGTTTTTGGCTTTGTATACATACTATGGACCAACCGGTCCTTGATCGATCGTCCCCTCCTATATGTGATGGAGGGTCTTGGTGGTAATATGTCAACCAGATCTTGATCAGTCCGTAGGATCCCCAATGTTTTCTTAAAATTTCATACATTTTATCATGGGCATTGTCGTATGTTGCAATGACTCTCACTATACCTGCTTGTTCTTCTCTCACCCTTGGTGTTAGAAGTTTTCACGATTCATCGACAGGGAGTGTTGAAAAGCCCCCTTAAGTGTTTTTCAGGGTATCCCCTCTGTTCGAATCTATTCCTCAGTTCCTTTGATTGTTGTATGAAGGTGGAAGTGTTGGTGCAGTTCCTTCTTGTACGTATGTACTGCCCCTTGGTATTCCCCTCTTGAGAGGTTGTGGGTGAAAACTATCCCAGTGGAGTAAGCTATTCGTGGCTGTCTCTTTTCTGAAAGTTTCTGTATGTAACATACCCCCCTTTTGAGATTTTGACATCAAGGAAGGAAATCTCCTGTTCCTTGATTTCCCAGGTAAATCGTAGACCTATAGGATTCTGGTTGAGAGATTCAGCAAAGGATTTAAAGGTCTCCACTGGACCATCCCATAAGATAAAGATATCATCAATATATCTCCCCAAAAGAGGATATGGGTGGTCCAGGGATCCTTCGCTTCACTAAAGACGATGCGGTCCTCCCACCAGCCCAGGAGCAAATTGGCATAAGTGGGCGCACATGGGCTACCCATAGCCGTGCCCCTGAGCTGGTGGTAGAACTTCGACTCAAATAGAAAAAAATTGTGGGTCAATATATACTCCAACAGTGACAAAACAAACTGGTTATGAGACCGAAATTGGATCCCTCTTGTCTCTAAAAATGCATGTGTGGCTTTTAAGCCCCACTCATGTGGAATACTGCTGTAGAGAGCCTCGACATCAATAGATATCAGCAGTACCTGGTCCTCTACAGCAATATCCTGTATTTTAAGTAACAAATCAGTTGTGTCCCTTATATAAGATGGTAAAGAGGACACAAATGATCGCAATATTTTGTCAACATAAATACTCACATTCTGAGAGAGAGAGTCCACCCCTGATACAATTGGTCTCCCTTTCAACGGGGACCTCCCTTTGTGTATTTTGGGGAGGGTATAAAATGTAGCGGTCTGTGGATATTTTGGAGTCATAAAATTCAGTTCTTCCGGAGAGATAAGTTTATTCTCAAAGGCATTAATCAAAATTTCATTCAGTTCCCCTATAAATTTTTCAGAGGGATCCAACTGTATACACTCATAGCAATGTTGGTCATTAAGGAGGGAATAACACATATCACGATAGATTTTATGATTCATGATTACTATGTTACCCCCTTATCAGATGGTTTAATGATAATATTTTTATCTTTTTCAAGACTATGAAGGGCTTCTCTCTCTCCTACAGTAAGATTGTACATATGTCCCCTGTTAGGGGTGATTTTATCAATCTGTTGTAATACTAATCTTAAAAATATCTCAATCGCTGAATTCTCTTGCTGAGGGGCATTCTTTTACTTTTGAGACGTAGGGTAGTAAAGGGGCCTTCACCCGTGGTGTAATTGGTATCTTCTGTAAGTGATGCCAGTAATCTTACATCTTCTAGGCAGTCAAGAGGGATACCCAATTTCGAGCATTCCTCCTTATCATTATTCTTAAAAAACTTGTGCCATTTTAATTTTCGGGTGAACAGACTAATGTCCTTAACCCATGAGAATGCATCAAAGCCCACTGTGGGGACAAAAGATAAACCCTTTGAAAGAACTTGTAGTTCATCACTATCTAAAGTTCTGGTTGTAAGGTTAATGATGCAGTTCTCATCTACTTTCGTCTGTCCTCTTTTTGAAGATTGTCCCTGTCCCTCAGCTGATAGGGGGACCTATGTTGTCCTCCCCCTTGGCCAAAAATTGGATGAATGCCCACCCGAAGAGACACCATCTGATGAGGAGAATACCTGTGTTCTGCCTTTGCCTCTTTGAGGCCATCTCTTCCCCCTCTACCTCTATTTCGTCCCTTATTGGATGAACTCAATGCAGTGTTTCTATCTGTGTCGGAGGATTCAAGATCCGTACTAGAGTCGTCTCTACCAATATCCCCTGATTTGTTTTCTCTCAAAAAGTCAAATGCTTTTTATCTCTGAAGGTAGTTAGATCTCGTATGAACTGTTTATGTTTCCTTTCTTTCAAAAAGGTTTGGAAACGTTCTACGGATGTCTGAAGAATAGTCTCTCGCCTGTTGAAATCTGGGTCGTTTTTATATGTTAATGCTAGCTCGATCTGTTTATTCAATTTGCAGCAGGTGTTATTCAGGATTTCCTTCTCCTCCTCAAGCAGCAATTGCATAAATCTGATCGAGCTACTTAGCAGTTCTCTCTCCCACTTCTCAATCAGGCGAGGTGAGCGGGATCTCGGGGCAGGAGTTAATCGTACACGTAGACCTCCGGGCACTATCTTATTTTAATATAGTTTTCCAGGGTCCGTGTCTCCCACCACGATTTAAGATTTTCTTTGTAATCCTCATACAGATTCTTAAATACAGTTTTAAGTGATTGTTGACTACTTTTTCAGATGGACCTTCTTGTTCAGAGAAGACCTCTTCCTCCTCCTCCAACCAACTATCTGTGTTAATAGGTCCTTTGAGGAAACCAGCCATAGTAAATTATCAAATATAAATTCTCTTTAAAAATAAATCGCTGCGGATACAAGTACTGAGGAAGTCTATAGACTACATAATACTGAATTGCCTTCCAACATTAAAATATAGCTTTTAATAGATAATTTTAAAAGACGTAACGTAAATAATCTGAAGATAAACTTCAAAAACCTTCTTTTCTCTGATATCAGGTCAAATCTTGATAAATGCGGACCAAATATAGAACAATAATAAGGCTATACCAGATGAAGGGTTAGACCCTCTTTACTTACAGTTTGTAGACAAATTTAGGAACCGTGGAGAATTGATGTCATATGTTGGATAACCTGGCAGGGTAAAAGATATAAATTATCCCTATTAAACCCTGGCTTCCCTATCTCTCCCTTAGCCCAGGAAACCCCTAATGGTGAGGGTCCCCTGTCCACGTTCCTAATACTGCTAATTGCCCTAAAATGACCCTTGCCACAGGAATAGGGTAGATAAGGAAAAACAATATTGTCTACAAACAGATATATGTTAGGTAAAGGATAGCCCGCAATGAAAAACGTCCCGACGCGGCGTTTCCCCAGCAGCACACTGGTTCGTCAGGGGATTGTATACCTGGACAAAAGTCCGGGGATATAGGATTTCCTTGGTTCAGGGTATTTGATTGTAAACCCTGACTCAAGATACCCAGTACAAAATAAAATAAATATCTGGAGTATAACGTCCCTAAGTAGGGAAATGAAGACAGACCTGTGTGTGGATGAAGGCACTGAGATGAAGGCGTCTCACTGATGCTTTGAAAGCTGGCGCCTTATATTGGTCCATTAATTGATAGCCACCTCCCTCTACTTCCTCCTCTATGTAGACATAACACAAAGATGTACATATACTGAAGGGGCAGATCTATATTGCCACTGATGGTTACTTACATATGACCTATCGAAATAAAGGATCTATGTAAGTCCAGGGTCCAATTCTTTTGTAGTAACCACTACTTAGTTGGTGAAAAGAACGCTATGTTGGAGCGCAAATGCGTTCCACAGCCAAACCGGATGTTGTAATATGACGCGGTGTGGAGCGCAGATGCGTTCCACCGCTAAACCGGATGTTCTCATCTGCGCTCCAACGATAGACCGGATGTCGTCATAGAATAGGAGACGCAGTCAAGGGGCCAAATGGAGGTTTGGAGCGCAACCTGCGCTTCACCCTTCAGGAAGTGATTGGGCCTCATTATAACGATGCTAAAACATTTGGTACTTTATTCATTTTGGCTGCAATATTTATGCTAGTATTGATAATAAATAATGAGACCAATGATATAGTAAAGCGCTAATGAGGCTCTCTTTTTTATATATATTATCATTATTATTTAAATTTGTTTTAGAGGAGAAGGGGAGGCCCTTCTATATTAGAAAATCCAAATGGGCCTATTATCTCAAAACTCACACAGTCAGAGGAACAAAGTTAAATAGAGGAAAAAGAAAAATTGTTTTCATTTTGATACCCCCTATATACGTTAAAATAGTATTAAACAAGTTGGGCCTTTCCGGTCCGATATACTTGACTATGGCCCATATTCAAATTTTAGGACCAAAATACCCTTACATAATAGCAAGGGAACAAGATCACTATATGGAGGTTAGATTATTATGTCTGGTTGAAAGAGAAGGGAAAGGGAAACACGAAGAGAGAGATGAGGGGAGGGAAGAGGACAGGAGATGGGGGACAAAAGGTGGACATTATAATTGACACACAGATAAATATTCATAGGAAGCAACTAAACGATAATTGTTCATTCAGGCCCTCTGGATTGGTCGTACGTAATCGATGAATCCAATAGCTTTCCCTTTGAAGTATTTTCCTATTCCAATCCCCTTACGTGGAGACGGATGGACAACCTCAATAATTTGGAAGCTCAAACATTTGGGGTTCCCCCCATGAAATTCAAGGACATGATTTGCCACTGGTGTGTCCCTCCTATGTCTGATGTCCCCAAGATGTTCCCCTATCCTCCTCCTCAGCTCTCTCTTAGTCTTTCCTACATAGTTAAGGGGGCATTGGCATGTTATAAGATAGACCACTCCACTGGTTCTACAATTGGAGAATTCCCTTATGTCAAAGGATTTTTAGTTGATACACTCATAAACCTCTTTGACACTAGAATATATGGGCAGGCAATGCATCCACTACATTTGAAGGTTCCCAATGGACAACGATCAAGCCAGGTGCCAGAAGTTTTTGGCTTTGTATACATACTATGGACCAACCGGTCCTTGATCGATCGTCCCCTCCTATATGTGATGGAGGGTCTTGGTGGTAATATGTCAACCAGATCTTGATCAGTCCGTAGGATCCCCCAATGTTTTCTTAAAATTTCATACATTTTATCATGGGCATTGTCGTATGTTGCAATGACTCTCACTATACCTGCTTGTTCTTCTCTCACCCTTGGTGTTAGAAGTTTTTCACGATTCATCGACAGGGAGTGTTGAAAAGCCCCCTTAAGTGTTTTTTCGGGGTATCCCCTCTGTTCGAATCTATTCCTCAGTTCCTTTGATTGTTGTATGAAGGTGGAAGTGTTGGTGCAGTTCCTTCTTGTACGTATGTACTGCCCCCTTGGTATTCCCCTCTTGAGAGGTTGTGGGTGAAAACTATCCCAGTGGAGTAAGCTATTCGTGGCTGTCTCTTTTCTGAAAGTTTCTGTATGTAACATACCCCCCCTTTTTGAGATTTTTACATCAAGGAAGGAAATCTCCTGTTCCTTGATTTCCCAGGTAAATCGTAGACCTATAGGATTCTGGTTGAGAGATTCAGCGAAGGATTTAAAGGTCTCCACTGGACCATCCCATAAGATAAAGATATCATCAATATATCTCCCCCAAAAGAGGATATGGGTGGTCCAGGGATCCTTCGCTTCACTAAAGACGATGCGGTCCTCCCACCAGCCCAGGAGCAAATTGGCATAAGTGGGCGCACATGGGCTACCCATAGCCGTGCCCCTGAGCTGGTGGTAGAACTTCGACTCAAATAGAAAAAAATTGTGGGTCAATATATACTCCAACAGTGACAAAACAAACTGGTTATGAGACCGAAATTGGATCCCTCTTGTCTCTAAAAATGCATGTGTGGCTTTTAAGCCCCACTCATGTGGAATACTGCTGTAGAGAGCCTCGACATCAATAGATATCAGCAGTACCTGGTCCTCTACAGCAATATCCTGTATTTTAAGTAACAAATCAGTTGTGTCCCTTATATAAGATGGTAAAGAGGACACAAATGATCGCAATATTTTGTCAACATAAATACTCACATTCTGAGAGAGAGAGTCCACCCCTGATACAATTGGTCTCCCTTTCAACGGGGACCTCCCTTTGTGTATTTTGGGGAGGGTATAAAATGTAGCGGTCTGTGGATATTTTGGAGTCATAAAATTCAGTTCTTCCGGAGAGATAAGTTTATTCTCAAAGGCATTAATCAAAATTTCATTCAGTTCCCCTATAAATTTTTCAGAGGGATCTAACTGTATACACTCATAGCAATGTTGATCATTAAGGAGGGAATAACACATATCACGATAGATTTTATGATTCATGATTACTATGTTACCCCCCTTATCAGATGGTTTAATGATAATATTTTTATCTTTTTCAAGACTATGAAGGGCTTCTCTCTCTCCTACAGTAAGATTGTACATATGTCCCCTGTTAGGGGTGATTTTATCAATCTGTTGTAATACTAATCTTAAAAATATCTCAATCGCTGAATTCTCTTGCTGAGGGGGCATTCTTTTACTTTTGAGACGTAGGGTAGTAAAAGGGCCTTCACCCGTGGTGTAATTAGTATCTTCTGTGAGTGATGCCAGTAATCTTACATCTTCTAGGCAGTCAAGAGGGATACCCAATTTCGCGCATTCCTCCTTATCATTATTCTTAAAAAACTTGTGCCATTTTAATTTTCGGGTGAACAGACTAATGTCTTTAACCCATGAGAATGCATCAAAGCCCACTGTGGGGACAAAAGATAAACCCTTTGAAAGAACTTGTAGTTCATCACTATCTAAAGTTCTGGTTGTAAGGTTAATGATGCAGTTCTCATCTACTTTCGTCTGTCCTCTTTTTGAAGATTGTCCCTGTCCCTCAGCTGATAGGGGGGACCTATGTTGTCCTCCCCCCCCTTGGCCAAAAAATTGGATGAATGCCCACCCGAAGAGACACCATCTGATGAGGAAAATGCCTGTGTTCTGCCTTTGCCTCTTTGAGGCCATCTCTTCCCCCCTCTACCTCTATTTCGTCCCTTATTGGATGAACTCAATGCAGTGTTTCTATCTGTGTCGGAGGATTCAAGATCCGTACTGGAGTCGTCTCTACCAATATCCCCTGATTTGTTTTCTCTCAAAAAGTCAAATGCTTTTTTATCTCTGAAGGTAGTTAGATCTCGTATGAACTGTTTATGTTTCCTTTCTTTCAAAAAGGTTTGGAAACGTTCTACGGATGTCTGAAGAATAGTCTCTCGCCTGTTGAAATCTGGGTCGTTTTTATATGTTAATGCTAGCTCGATCTGTTTATTCAATTTGCAGCAGGTGTTATTCAGGATTTCCTTCTCCTCCTCAAGCAGCAATTGCATAAATCTGATCGAGCTACTTAGCAATTCTCTCTCCCACTTTTCAATCAGGCGAGGTGAACGGGATCTCGGGGCAGGAATTAATCGTACACGTAGACCTCCGGGCACTATCTTATTTTTAATATAGTTTTCCAGGGTCCGTGTCTCCCACCACGATTTAAGATTTTCTTTGTAATCCTCATACAGATTCTTAAATACAGTTTTAAGTGATTGTTGACTACTTTTTTCAGATGGACCTTCTTGTTCAGAGAAGACCTCTTCCTCCTCCTCCAACCAACTATCTGTGTTAATAGGTCCTTTGAGGAAACCAGCCATAGTAAATTATCAAATATAAATTCTCTTTAAAAATAAATCGCGGATACAAGTACTGAGGAAGTCTATAAACTACATAATACTGAATTGCCTTCCAACATTAAAATATAGCTTTTAATAGATAATTTTAAAAGACGTAACGTAAATAATCTGAAGATAAACTTCAAAAACCTTCTTTTCTCTGATATCAGGTCAAATCTTGATAAATGCGGACCAAATATAGAACAATAATAAGGCTATACCAGATGAAGGGTTAGACCCTCTTTACTTACAGTTTGTAGACAAATTTAGGAACCGTGGAGAATTGATGTCATATGTTGGATAACCTGGCAGGGTAAAAGATATAAATTATCCCTATTAAACCCTGGCTTCCCTATCTCTCCCTTAGCCCAGGGAAACCCCCTAATGGTGAGGGTCCCCTGTCCACGTTCCTAATACTGCTAATTGCCCTAAAATGACCCTTGCCACAGGAATAGGGTAGATAAGGAAAAACAATATTGTCTACAAACAGATATATGTTAGGTAAAGGATAGCCCGCAATGAAAAACGTCCCGACGCGGCGTTTCCCCAGCAGCACACTGGTTCGTCAGGGGATTGTATACCTGGACAAAAGTCCGGGGATATAGGATTTCCTTGGTACAGGGTATTTGATTGTAAACCCTGACTCAAGATACCCAGTACAAAATAAAATAAATATCTGGAGTATAACGTCCCTAAGTAGGAAATGAAGACAGACCTGTGTGTGGATGAAGGCACTGAGATGAAGGCGTCTCACTGATGCTTTGAAAGCTGGCGCCTTATATTGGTCCATTAATTGATAGCCACCTCCCCTCTACTTCCTCCTCTATGTAGACATAACACAAAGATGTACATATACTGAAGGGGCAGATCTATATTGCCACTGATGGTTACTTACATATGACCTATCGAAATAAAGGATCTATGTAAGTCCAGGGTCCAATTCTTTTGTAGTAACCACTACTTAGTTGGTGAAAGAACGCTATGTTGGAGCACAAATGCGTTCCACAGCCAAACCGGATGTTGTAATATGGCCGCGGTGTGGAGCGCAAATGCGTTCCACCGCTAAACCGGATGTTCTCATCTGCGCTCCAACGATAGACCGGATGTCGTCATAGAATAGGAGACGCAGTCAAGGGGCCAAATGGAGGTTTGGAACGCAACCTGCGCTTCACCCTTCAGGAAGTGATTGGGCCTCATTATAACGATGCTAAAACATTTGGTACTTTATTCATTTTGGCTGCAATATATGCTAGTATTGATAATAAATAATGAGACCAATGATATAGTAAAGCGCTAATGAGGCTCTCTTTTACACTAGCGTCACTCTTTTCCGGTATTGAGTACTGTACTAGGGGCTTCAATACCGGAAAAAAACTGAACAGTTTAATCCTAATGCATTCTGAATAGAGAGCATTCCGTTCAGGATGCATCAGTTCAGTCCCTCTTACGTTTTTTTGCCTTAGAAAATACCGCACCATTCGGAACACGAATGCGCAGACCTTTAAAATAAATACCGGTTCCGTTTTTCCAGATGACAACCGGAGAGACAGATCCGGTATTGCAATGCAAATACAAATGGTATCTGTTTGCATATAGATTGCTGAACTGCCTGCCGGAATCCAACAACGCAAGTGTGAAAGTACCCTATGATGGTCTTGCCCAAAACTAAAACAATACTGTAAAGATAAATCTATGTTGATTTCACATATATGTCCAACCAATTGCTCTCTTGGACGAGATATGGCCCTTTTGGATAGCTGTTTACTGTGCTTTAATTTAAAGTGGGTAGTAGGGAAAATTCTGATAGCCACCAGAGCCCTCATATCGCTTAAATGGAAGAAGCAGGATAAACCTACACCGCAAGAGGTTATACATAAAGTACATGAATTAAACTAGACTGAAGTTTATTTATACTAAAAGCATTTTTGTTTTGTGAAGAAGCTATATATAAATAAAGAAGGACGTATATATGTGTCTGTGAAGGTTCTCATTTATCCAGTTCATGGTATATCTGTAAAGAATAAATCAAGGCAACTGGACTTCCTGTAGATTTCTTAAAAATTCAGAGTTGAGATAGCTTGTTGGAAGAATGAGTGAAACGTTTTCAAGAAATCTACAGCAAGTCCAGTTGCCTTGATTTATTCTTTAAAGATATGACGTATATATGTGTGTGTGTATATATGTATGTCACGTGATCACTCAAAATGGCAACCATCGATTTTAACGAAACTTGGTATATACATCCCTTGCTACCTGAAAATAAATCTTGTGGGGGTCACAGCTCTCTAGGAAGTACGTTTCCTGAGATATTCCCAAAAAAATTACATGCATTAGCCAATACAAGCCTGTAAGTCTTTCTATTCATATCCCAACTGCCATACACACGTACCTTATCAGCCAATAGAAGCACACAGGCCCTTAGTCTCCACATACCCACAGTTTGACTCCAGGTTTCGATAACAACCCAGCTATTTTTCTTCACTGCTGTAGGTCAGCTTTAGGCTAGGGCTGCACGACACATAGGGCACAACTACACTGCTACATGTGTCGCACGACATTGATGTCGCACAACAATTTTTATAATGAAAGTCTAGGGTGTTGCACTGCAACATGTGACATGCTGCAACTGTGACGTGACAGTCACAGAAAAATCCATCATGGATGGATTTTTTGCAACTGTCGTGTCGCAGTACCAGCATGTCACATGTCGCAGTGCAACAACATAGCCTATCATTATAAAAATTGTTGAGACAAAATGTCACGCGACACATGACGTCGTGTGGCCCTAGCATTAAAGGGGCAGGGCACTGTGGAGGTAACTGTTAAAGTGGCGGGCACTGTGGAGGTCACTGTTAAAGAGGCGTTCACTGTGGATGTTACTGTTAAGGAGCAGGCCGCTGTGGAGGTCACTGTTAAAGGAGTGGACACTGTGAAGGTCACTGTTAAGGGGGCAGGGGCCACTATAAAAGGGACACCTACTGTGGAGGTCACTGTTAAGGCAGCGGGGTACTGTGGATGTCACTGTTAGGGGGCGGGCCCCTGAGAAGGTCAATGTCAAGGGAGTGGGGTGCTGTGAAACTCACTGTTAAAGGGGCCGGCTGCTGTGAAGGTCAAAGTTAAGGGGATGGGCCGCTGTGGAGGTCCCATTTTAAAGTGGTGGGGTCAGTGTTAAGGGGTGGGGGACTGTGGAGTTTACTGTTAAAGGTGCGGGATGCTGTAGAGGTCACTGTTATAGGGGATTCTGTCAATATCTTTTAACGACACACAAACATTAACTGAAATAGATTGAATATACCCTTGCGAAACCAGGTCCTTCTGCTAGTCTGCAATATAAGTGGAGGCCATGGCAAACACTCGAACTTCACATGAGATAGAGATCCTTATTTATTTTGAATGTGTACTTATTTTATTTATTTTTTTCTCTTCTTTATTTTTCTCTTACTGGAATTTGACTCCCGTTTACCATCCTCAGAAAGCCCCTGTTTTTCTCTTATGAAGATATCTATATTTGCTAATTAAATGTGGTATAATCTATATTGAAGAATTGGGCATGATATCTTACCATTTTTTACGTTTGTATGTGTATTTCACCATAGCAACGTGCACCTGCGTATTGGGTTGTGCTGACTGCAATCTCCATTTTTTTTCCATGATATCTTACCATGTTTAGAGGATTATAATGTTTTGTACTTATTTATTTGACTAATAAACGAATAAATAAAGTAAAAAAAAATCATAGCTATCCCAAAGTGGTACCAATATAAACTACAGCCCATCCCACAAAAAAACAAGCCATCAGACAGCTATGTTCAGTGTATTGCAATGCAAAATATAATTTATTTTTAAAAAAGTAGTAAAACATGAAAAATATATATAAATTTGGTATCACTATAGCCATACGGACCCATAGAGCAAAGTTATCTTATTATATATACCGAAAAAGTAAAATAAAAAACACTGAAAGAATTGCAAATTTTGTCTACCTCACCTCCTAAAAAGGGTAATAAAAGTGATCAAAAAGTCATATGTACCCCAAAATGGTACCAATAAAAACTACAGCCCGTTCCAGAAAACATAAACCCTCACATAGTTACATTCATGAAAAAATAAAAATGTTAATGATGCTGGTATATGGCGATGCAAAATATAACTTATTTTAATATACAGTGATTTTATTCTGCAAGAGTAGTAAAATATAAAAAACCTATATACATTTGGTATTACCATAACTGTATTGACAAACAGAATAAAATTAGCATATCATTTATACCACAAGAGGAAGCTCATCAAAAATTAAAATAGAAAACACTGACAGAATTGCAGTTTTTGCCCACCTCATCTCCAATAAAATGTTATACAAGGCGATCAAAAGTTAAATATCTTCAATAAAAACAATATTGCGCTCCTTTCCTTCTGAGCCCTATCGAGTGCCCAAGAAGAGATTTACGACCACATATGGGGTGTTTCTGTAAACTGCAAAATTAAGCTAATACTGTACATATTGAGGTTTGTTTTGCTGTTAACCCTTACATTGTTACAGGGAGAAAAATATTAAAATAAAAAATGTGCACTTAAAAATTATTTTTAAAATTTCACCTTGATTTTGTTTTAATTCCAGTGGAAAGGGTTAACAATTTCAAAAATCAGTTTTGAATAATTTGTGGGGTGTAGTTTCTAAAATGGTGTAATTTATAGTATGATATGGTATGATAGGTATGATATGGTATGATATGGTATGATTTCTACTATGAAAGCTCCTCAAAGTAACTTCAGGACGGCTCCTTAAAAAGACAGTATTGAAAGTTTTCTTGAAAATTTTAAAAATTGTTTCCAAAAATCTAAGCATTCTAATGTCCTAAAAAAAATGACATTTACAAAATAATGTCAACATAAGGCTACATGCACACGACAGTTGTTTTTCTTGGCTTCCGTTTCAGTTTTTTTTGCGGATAGGACAGGAACCCATTCATTTCAATGGGTCAGCAAAAAAATGCTGACTGTTCATCAGTGTGTGTTCCGCGTCCGTTGTCCGTGTTTCCCTTCAGCAAAAAAAGTAGTGCATGTCCTACTTTTTTCTCATTTGCGGACGAGGATAGGCATTTATTACAGGGGATCTGTGAAAACAAAGGAATCCTCCAAAAAAAACTGATGGACCATCAGTTTTTTTTGCTGATCCCGATTTGCGGACAGCAAAAAACAACTGTCGTGTGCATTTAGCCTAAATCAGAGAAAGTTTTGAAAATTCTAAATGTTTCCAAATTTCCTGTTAATTTTGGATTTTTCATACATTTAGAGGTAAAACAAATTCACCACTAACACAAAGTACACAAAGTAACACAAAGTATGAAGTGTCACAAGAAAACAATCTCAGAATCACTTGGATAAGACTAAGTTCACATTTCTGTTATTTGGTCAGTTGTATTAATCAGTTATTGTGAGCCAAAACCAGGTGTAGGTCAGAAACACAGAATAAGTGCAAATCAAATCATTACACCTGATCTTTGAGTAAGGCCCCTTGCACACGACAGTATTTTGCAGACCGTATACTGGCAGTTTTTTCAGTTCAGTATACTGACAGTATACTGAACCATTCACTTCAATGGGTCTGCAAAAAATACTGAAGTGTCTCCGTATGCCTTCCGTTTCCGTTTTTTCCGTTTTTTCTGTTCCGTTTAGGCTAAATGCACATGACAGTTGTTTTTCTCGGCTTCCGTTTCAGTTTTTTTTGCGGATAGGACAGGAACCCATTCATTTCAATGGGTCAGCAAAAAAATGCTGACCGTTCATCCGTTTGTGTTCCGTGTCTGTTGTCCGTGTTTCCCTTCAGCAAAAAAAGTAGTGCATGTCCTACTTTTTTCTCATTTGTGGATGAAGATAGGCATTTATTATAAGGGATTTGTGAAAACAAAGGAATCCTCCAAAAAAAACTGATGGACCATCAGTTTTTTTTGCTGATCCCTATTTGCGGACAGCAAAAAAACACTGTCGTGTGCATATAGCCTAAAATATAGACCATGTCCTATTCTTGTCCGCAAATCACGTTCAGTGGCTCCATTCAAGTCAATGGGTCACCAAAAAAAATGGAAAGCATACGGAAAGGCATCCGTATGTCTTCCGTATCCGTTCCGTTTTTGCAGAACAATCTATTGAAAATTTTAAGACCAGCCCAATTTTTATTATGGAATTAATGTATACTGTATATGCCAAACGGAAAAATGGAACGGAACAACGGAACTGAAACGGAAACAAAATGGAAACAAAAAACGGAACCACGGATCCGATAAAAACGGACCGCAAAACACTGAAAAAAAAATACGTTCGTATGCAAGAGGCCTAAGGCTACTTTCACACTGGCGTTAGGTGCTGATCCGTCTTGTATTTGCACAGACAGATCCGCACCTATAATGCAAACGTTTGTATCTGTTCAGAACGGATCTGTTTGCATTAGCTTTAAAAAAAATTGTCATAGTCAAAACGGATCCGTTTTGAATTACATTGAAAGTCAATAGGGAACGGATCCGTTTTCAAATGTACCATATTGTGTCATTGAAAACGGATCCGTCCCCATTGACTGACATTGTAAGTCAAAACGGATCCGTTCGGCTCCGCATCGTCAGACGGACACCAAAACGCTGCAAGCTGCGTTTTGGTGTCCGCCTCCAGAACGGAATGGAGACTGAACGGAGCCAAACTGATGCATTCTGAACGGATCCTTATCCATTCAGAATGCATTGGGGCTGAACTGATCCGTTTTGGACCGTTTGTGAGATCCCTGAAACGGATCTCACAAACGGAATCCAAAACGCCAGTGTGAAAGTAGCCTAAGCTTTACTCCTGGTTTTGGCTCACAATACCTGATGGAAATAACTGACCAAATAACTGAAGTGTGAACTTAGGCCTCATCCACATGACCGTATGTGTTTTGTGGTCCTCAAATTGCGGATCCGCAAAAAAAAGGATGATGTCCGTATGGCATCCGTTTTTTTTTTTGTGGATCTGTTAGTTTTACGGATCCATTCTAATAATGCTTATCCTTGTCCGCAAACTAGAAAAAAATAGGACATGCTCTATTTTTTTTGCGGGGCTACAGAACGGACATACTGATTGCTTTTTGCAGAACAAGTTGCATTTTATAATGCCACCATTGCATACAATGTAGCGGGGAGCTGAAAAAAAAACCTCAACTCCTCAACAGTTAACCTGTTACTTTCATTCTCCAGGTCAGAACAATTACAGCGATACTATAAAAATACTATAAATACTGAAAAAAAATACCTTGAAAAAAATAAATTTTTTATTTTCGTTGCCATATTCTGACCCTTAAAACTTTTTTGTAACATTTTGGGATGTGTGTGACTTTTTGATCATTTTAATTTTAATTAAATTTTTTGTGGATGGTAAAGTGACCAAAGAGACCCAAAATAAAGTTGAATTGGCCATTTTGACTTTTTTCCATCTCATAGATTGCTGCAAGAATAAATATTTTTTGATCTTAATAGTACAGGCATATTCGCATATGGCGATGCACGTGATGTGTGTTTTTTATTGTTTATGTATTTTTATTTTGGGAAAAGGGAGGCTATTTGAATTAAAAAATTTTCTCTTTTTAAAAACGTTTATTTTTACACTTTTTTTAATAGTTAACTATAACAAGCAATCATAAGATTGCTTCTCTCATAGACACTAATGCATTAATATTTGAGTCTATGGGGATTATACTATGTGCAGCAGCCTCTTGTCAATCCGGAGGACAGAGACTGCCGCATATGCGAAAGTGCTCACTTCTGGGTTTTTGCTCCCTGAAATGCCGTGGGCACATTTGACTGTGACCGGCGATAATGCTGATCACAGACATTAGGCCCAGGTGTCTGCTGTATGAAACAGCAGGCACCCATTTGCTATTGTGCCAGATATGTGCCGGAGTGGGAGCCATCTTTAAAGACCCGACATGTGATGTACTATGTCGGGAAGGGGTTAAATGTTCTTTCTCTTGTACAAACATACAGACTGGGAATCAATCAAAAGAGTAGAAAAAAATCCAGCAGCATTATAAAATTCATAGGCTGACCAGACAGGAAAGGTATACGCGTTTCGACTATACGTCTTAATTAGAGATGTCCCGAACTATTCGCCGGCGAACAGTTCCCGGTAGAGATGAGCGAACACCTGGAAGTTCGGGTATGGGAAGTTCGGCCGAACTTCCCGAAAATGTTCGGGTTTGGGATCCGAACTCGACCCGAACCCCATTGAAGTCAATAGGGACCCGAACTTTTAGGCACTAAAAAGACTGTAAAATAGTCCAGGAAAGGGCTAGAGGGCTGCAAAAGGCAGCAAAATGTAGGTAAATCCCCTGCAAACAAATGTGGATAGGGAAATTAATTAAAATTAAAAAAAAATTAAAAAAAATTAACCAATATCAATTGGAGAGAGGTCCCACAGCAAGGAATCATGCGTCAGATCACCCACCACTGGAGAAGGCCACTTTCAGTTATTTCGGCCCAGCACCCAGATCGAGGATACAGGTCCCTTAGCAAGGAATCATACGTCATATCACCCACCACTGGAGAAGGCCACTTTCAGTTATTTCGGCCCCAGCACCCAGACAGAGGAGAGAGGTCCCACAGCAAGGAATCATATACGTCATATCACCCACCACTGGAGAAGGCCACTTTCAGTTATTTCGGCCCAGCACCCAGACCGAGGATACAGGTCCCTTAGCAAGGAATCATACGTCATATCACCCACCACTGGAGAAGGCCACTTTCAGTTATTTCGGCCCAGCACCCAGACCGAGGATACAGATCCCTTAGCAAGGAATCATATACGTCATATCACCCACCACTGGAGAAGGCCACTTTCAGTTATTTCGGCCCAGCACCCAGACCGAGGATACAGGTCCCACTGCAAGGAATCAAGCGTCATATCACCCACCACTGGAGAAGGCCACTTTCAGTTATTTCGGCCCAGCACCCAGACCGAGGATACAGGTCCCACTGCAAGGAATCATGCATCATACCACCCACCACTGGAGAAGGCCACTTTCAGTTATTTCGCCCAGCACCCAGACCGAGGATACAGGTCCCACTGCAAGGAATCATGCGTCATATCACCCACCACTAGAGAAGGCCACTTTCAGTTATTTCGGCCCCAGCACCCAGACAGAGGAGAGAGGTCCCACAGCAAGGAATCATGCATCATATCACCCACCACTGGAGAAGGCCACTTTCAGTTATTTCGGCCCAGCACCCAGACCGAGGATACAGATCCCTTAGCAAGGAATCATATACGTCATATCACCCACCACTGGAGAAGGCCACTTTCAGTTATTTCGGCCCAGCACCCAGACCGAGGATACAGGTCCCACTGCAAGGAATCAAGCGTCATATCACCCACCACTGGAGAAGGCCACTTTCAGTTATTTCGGCCCAGCACCCAGACCGAGGATACAGGTCCCACTGCAAGGAATCATGCATCATACCACCCACCACTGGAGAAGGCCACTTTCAGTTATTTCGGCCCAGCACCCAGACCGAGGATACAGGTCCCACTGCAAGGAATCATGCGTCATATCACCCACCACTAGAGAAGGCCACTTTCAGTTATTTCGGCCCCAGCACCCAGACAGAGGAGAGAGGTCCCACAGCAAGGAATCATGCATCATATCACCCACCACTGGAGAAGGCCACTTTCAGTTATTTCGGCCCAGCACCCAGACCGAGGATACAGATCCCTTAGCAAGGAATCATATACGTCATATCACCCACCACTGGAGAAGGCCACTTTCAGTTATTTCGGCCCCAGCACCCAGACAGAGGAGAGAGGTCCCACAGCAAGGAATCATATACGTCATATCACCCACCACTGGAGAAGGCCACTTTCAGTTATTTCGGCCCCAGCACCCAGACAGAGGAGAGAGGTCCCACAGCAAGGAATCATGCGTCATATCACCCACCACTGGAGCAGGCCACTTTCAGTTATTTCGGCCCAGCACCCAGACAGAGGAGAGAGGTCCCACAGCAAGGAATCATGCGTCATATCACCCACCACCGGAGAAGGCCACTCTCAGTTATTTCGGCCCCACCACCCAGACAGAGGAGAGGTTCATTCAACTTTGGGTTGCACCGCAAGATCATGGTAAAGTTAAAAAAATGAGGATTCAATAAAGAAGTGCCCCGGAGTACAAGAACACATGTTTGAGGGGAAGGCAGTTATAAATGTCTATTCTGCACAAGGGAGGCACAGGTCCTGTGGGATCCATGCCTGGTTCATTTTTATGAACGTGAGCTTGTCCACGTTGGCTGTGGACAGGCGGCTGCGTTTGTCAGTAATGACGCCCCCTGCCGCGCTGAATACACGTTCAGACAAAACGCTGGCCGCCGGGCAGGCCAGCACCTCCAAGGCATAAAATGCTAACTCTAGCCACGTGGACAATTTGGAGACCCAGAAGTTGAATGGGGCCGAACCATCAGTCAGTACGTGGAGGGGTGTGCAGACGTACTGTTCAACCATGTTAGTGAAATGCTGCCTCCTGCTAACACGTTCCGTATCAGGTGGTGGTGCAGTTAGCTGTGGCGTGGAGACAAAACTTTTCCACATTTCTGCCATGCTAACCCTGCCCTCAGAGGAGCTGGCTGTGACCTCTTACTCTTCCTCTTCCTTCGCCTTGGGCTTCCACCTGTTCCCCTGTGACGTTTGGGAATGCTCTCAGGAGCGCGTCTACCAGCGTGTGCTTGTACTCGCGCATCTTCCTATCACGCTCCAGTGCAGGAAGTAAGGTGGGGACACTGTCTTTGTACCGGGGATCCAGCAGGGTGGCAACCCAGTAGTCCGCACACGTTAAAATGTGCGCAACTCTGCTGTTATTGCGCAGGCACTGCAGCATGTAGTCGCTCATGTGTGCCACGCTCCCCAGAGGTAAGGACAAGCTGTCCTCTGTGGGAGGCGTATCGTCATCGTCCTCCGTATCCCCCCAGCCACGCAGCAGTGATGGGCCTGAGCTGTGTCGGGTGCCACCCCGCTGTGAACCTGCTTCATCCTCATCCTCCTCCTCCTCATCCTCCTCGTCCTCCAGTAGTGGGCCCTGGCTGGCCACATTTGTACCTGGCCTCTGCTGTTGCAAAAACCTCCCTCTGAGCCACTTCTAACAGACTGGCCTGAAAGTGGTAAAAAATGACCCCTCATCCTCCTCCTCCTCCTCTTCCTGGGCCACCTCCTCTTCCATCATCGCCCTAAGCCTTTTCTCAAGGAGCCATAGAAGTGGTATTGTAACGCTGATAACAGTGTCATCACCACTGGCCATGTTGGTGGAGTACTCGAAACAGCGCAACAGGGCACACAGGTCTCGCATGGAGGCCCAATCATTGGTGGTGAAGTGGTGCTGTTCCACAGTGCGACTGACACGTGCGTGCTGCAGCTGAAACTCCACTATGGCCCGCTGCTGCTCGCACAGTCTCTCCAGCATGTGCAAAGTTAAGTTCCACCTGGTGGGCACGTCGCATATGAGGCGGTGAGCGGGAAGGCCGAAGTTCCGCTGTAGCGCAGACAGACGAGCAGCGGCAGGATGTGAACGCCGGAAGCGCGCACAGACAGCCCGCACTTTATGCAGCAGCTCTGACATGTCGGGGTAGTTGTGAATGAACTTCTGCACCACCAAATTCAGCACATGCGCCAGGCAAGGGATGTGCGTCAAACCGGCTAGTCCCAGAGCTGCGACAAGATTTCGCCCATTATCACACACCACCAGGCCGGGAACACCGGCAGAAACCACTCGTCGGTCTGTTGTTCAATACCCCGCCACAAATACTGCACGGTGTGGGGCCTGTCCCCCAAACATATGAGTTTCAGAATGGCCTGCTGACGTTTACCCCGGGCTGTGCTGAAGTTGTTGATGAAGGTGTGTGGCTGACTGGATGAGCTGGTGGAAGCAGAGGAGGAGGAAGCCGAGTAGGAGGAGGAGGCAAAAAATGATGCCCTGCGATCCTTGGCGGCGGAAGGACGTGCGCCAAGGAACTCTCCGCCTGGGGCCCAGCCGCCACTACATTTACCCAGTGAGCAGTAAGGGAGATATAGCGTCCCTGGCCGTGCTTACTGGTCCACGTATCTGTGGTTAGGTGGACCTTGCCACAGATGGCGTTGCGCAGTGCACACTTGATTTTATCAGATACTTGGTTGTGCAGGGAAGGCATGGCTGTCTTGGAGAAGTAGTGGCGGCTGGGAACAACATACTGTGGGACAGCCATGGACATCAGCTGTTTGAAGCTGTCTGTGTCCACCAGCCTGAATGACAGCATATCAAAGGCCAGTAGTTTAGAAATGCTGGCATTCAGGCCCAAGGCTCGAGGGTGGCTAGGTGGGAATTTACGCTTTCTCTCCAAGGTTTGTGAGATGGAGAGCTAAACGCTGCCGTGTGACATGGTGGAGATGCTTGGTGACGCAGGTGGTGGTGTCGGTGGCACATCCTCTGTTTGGTGGGCGGCAGGTGCCAACCTTTCCTCCGGAGGCGGAGGAACAGGCCGAGGCAGCAGCAGAAGAGGGAGCAGGGGGAGCCTGAGTGAGTTCCTTGTTTTTAAGGTGTTTACTCCACTGCAGTTCATGCTTTGCATGTAGATGCCTGGTCATGCAGGTTGTGCTAAGGTTCAAAACGTTAATGCCTCGCTTCAGGATCTGATGGCACAGCGTGCAAACCACTCGGGTCTTGTCGTCAGCACATTGTTTAAAGAAGTGCCATGCCAGGGAACCCCTTGAAGCTGCCTTTGGGGTGCTCGGTCCCTGGTGGCGGTGGCCAGTAGCAGGCGAACTCTCTTGGCGGCGGCTGGTCTGCTTTTGCCCCCTGCTCCCTCTTTTGCTACGCTGTTGGCTCGGTCTCACCACTGCCTCTTCCTCTGAACTATGAAACTCTGTGGCACGACCTTCATTCCATGTGGGGTCTAGGACCTCATCATCCCCTGCATCGTCTTCCACACAGTCTTCCTCCGTGACCTCCTGTTCGGTCTGCACACTGCAGAAAGACTCAGCAGTTGGCACCTGTGTTTCGTCATCATCAGAGACGTGCGGACTCCGATGAGGTGGTATTCCCATGTCCTCATCATCAGGAAACATCAGTGGTTGTGCATCAGTGCATTCTATGTCTTCCACCATTGGGGAAGGGATAGGCGGATTCCCTTGGGAAACCCTGCCAGCAGAGTCTTCAAACAGCATAAGAGACTGCTGCATAACTTGAGGCTCAGACAGTTTCCCTGATATGCATGGGGGTGATGTGACAGATTGATGGGCTTGGTTTTCAGGTGCCACCTGTGCGCTTTCTGCAGAAGACTGGGTGGGAGATAATGTTGTGAACGTGCTGGATCCACTGTCAGCCACCCAATTGACTAGCGCCTGTACCTGCTCAGGCCTTACCATCCTTGGAACGGCATTGGGCCCCACCAAATATCACTGTAAATTCTGGCAGGTACTGGAACCTGAGGTAGTTGGTTCACTAGGATGTGTGGCTGTGGCAGAATGGCCACGTCCTCTCCCAGCACCAGAGGGTACACTAACACCACCACGACCGCGTCCGCGTCCCTTACTAGATGTTTTCCTCATTGTTACCGTTCACCAAGCACCACAATAAGAAAAAAAATATTTGGCCCAATGAATTGATTTCAAATTCAGGCCTTTTTTTACAGGCACCTAACACTATCTGCCTATTTATTTATGTAGCGTATTACACTAATCCAGGCACAGCAGTAACCACTGATTTAGGGAAATATCTCTTTTAGGGCTAGTATTTAGGCCCTGGATGAAAGGTATCCTTTTATGGACAGATTTACACTTGGCCTGCAACAGCTCGAACACCAGATTCAGGGTATTGCTATTTTGGCAATTGAATTTCATCCCAGAACAAAATATATGTTTTTGCGGACACTATGAAACTTGGCCAGCCACAGCTGAAACCACAGATTTATGGTATTGCTATTTTGGCAATTGAATTTCACCCCAGAACAAAATAAATGTTTTTGCGGACACTATGAAACTTGGCCAGCCACAGCTGAAACCACTGATTTCTGGTATTGCTATTTTGGCAATTGAAGTTCACCCCAGAACAAAATATACCCTGTTACGGACAGATTTAAACTAGGCCTGCAACAGCTGAAACACCAGATTCAGGGTATTGCTATTTTGGCAATTCAATTTCATCCCAGAACAAAATATATGTTTTTGCGGACACTATTAAACTTGGCCAGTAACAGCTGAAACCACTGATTTATGGTATTGCTATTTTGGCAATTGAATTTCACCCCAGAACAAAATATATAATTTGCAGGACACTATGAAACTTGGCCAGCCACAGCTGAAACCATTGATTTATTGCAGCGTACTCAATTTAGGGTTCAATATTGTACTTGGGTGTTGTAGTGCAGCAATGTCCGCTAACCTGGGACAGGCAGACACTCTGGTTCTTCTTCTAGGACAGGTAGTTATAGGTAGAGTTTGTGACGCCAGTGGCAATTAACGGTGGCACACTGTTTGTTGATAGTAGGAATAATTGAGGAACCACGTTGCAATAAAACAGAACTTGAACTTTACTGAAGCTTGGATAGTAATCATGCATATAAATGGATAGAAGCGCAGTTCCTTAATACATAGCAGTTGCAGAGTAGTTTCGGATGAATAGATAACAGATGAATATAGGTTGTAATTCCTCTGAGATCAAGCAGGTCTAAATCTGCACAGGGATTTGACTCTCCACTATTTCCTCAGGTTCTCTATAGATACAGTTGACTTCAGTTCTTCTGACCTGTCTATTCCTGGGTTACTTTATAAACCAAGGCCCAAATACCTCTTAGTCGGCTTCTATCCTTGGTACTTTACACTTGGAGGATTTCCCTTGCTACCTGCTGAGGACATTCCAGGAGTGCATCACACAGCCTACTCGGTCTGCACACACTTCACAGACTCACATGTCTGCACTGAACTACTTTACTATCTGCTTGGGCCTACCTATATATAGTGGGGTGTACTATCGCCCTCTAGTGGCTGAATTAGACACTACCCCTGCAGGCCTGTACCAGGAAATGAATTAAAGGTACATACAGATAATAAACCTTTTGCAGTGTCGGGTATTAACACCCGTATGCTGCATTATGGTATTGCTATTTTGGCAATTGAATTTCACCCCAGAACAAAATATATGTTTTTGCGGACACTATGAAACTTGGCCAGCCACAGCTGAAACCACTGATTTTTGGTATTGCTATTTTGGCAATTGAATTTCACCCCAGAACAAAATATAGAATTTGCTGGACACTATTATAGTTTGCCAGCCACTGCTGGGACACCAGATTTATGGTATTGCTATTTTGGCAATTGAATTTTACCACATAAAATAATCTATCCTTTGCCAGACAGCAGACAGTATTATACTTGGCTAGCCAAAGCTGGAACACCAGATTTAGGGGATTGGTATTTGGGCAATTGTATTTAACCCCTTATTAAAATATAGAAATTGCTATCCTGAGTTTCTAGGGGTGACAATTAGCACAGCCAAGCCCCTGATGTAGGATATAGCAAAAAAAACTAGTATTGATGGATTAATGGACTTGGTGGCAGCTTGTTCTGGTGCACCACAAGTCACAAAATGGCCGCCGATCACCCCAGAAAATAAGTGACAGAAAAACGCTCTGTGCAGCCTAAAAACCAGTGAGCAAGTAACTAGCAGAAGTTCAATCATTCACAGCTGTAGATCGATCAGTTCATTAGGTGCTGTTGCTGACTTTTCCCTGCCTAATCTCGCCCTCACAGAAGCTGTGTCCTCTCCCTACACTAATCAGAGCAGTGTGACGTGCGGCGCTACGTGACTCCAGCTTAAATAGAGGCTGGGTCACATGCTGCACTTGGCCAATCACAGCCATGCCATTAGTAGGCATGGCTGGGATGGGCTCTTAGGGCAAGAAGTAAAACACTAACCGATTGGCTGCTGTGCAGCCCTTCAGAAAGCGGGAAGTAATCGCCGAACAACGGACCCGAACCCGAACTTTTTTGAAAATGTTCGGGTCCGTGTCCCGAACACCCCAAAATTCGGTACGAACCCGAACTATGCTCGAACTGTTCGCTCAACACTAATGAAGAAGTTATAAATGGTCCTCCAAGACTTCCATAATATCGTCCCTAGGACAGGCCAACAGTGTGTGATCACGAGGGTCCTACACCTGGGAGGACATTCACTGTCTTTATCAAATCTGTGACTAAGTCTCTTTTATGGGTTAACAGATCGCGCTAAGATTTCTCCAATTCTGGACGAGTACCGGATTGGAGCAGGCCGCACTTCACTGGAGGTAAGTGGCTTGATTGTAAACTGACCCTTTGTCCTATCATCCAAAAGGAGTGGTAAGTGGTCACTTACTGTATTCTCTTCTCTTTTGGTTTTTTACTGCCTCCAGCAGTGCATCTATGGCCTGGGACCTTTCTCAAGTGAGTATTTTTGCTAATAAGACTCGACTATGAAAACTTGATCTGAGCTCTAGGTTTAGACTGATCTGAAGTAAACTCATGATCTGGTTGTGTTCTCTTTGCAGCTTATCCCCGCACCGTGGAGGAGATAAACCAACAACGTCTTATCTACTCCATGAGATTCCTCCCGTCTCCAATCTTCAAGATGGAGGTGAGCGATCCTACTGCCTTTCATATTGTCCTCCAGATTCCTTCATGTTCTGTCTATAGATGTGAAGGATTTATAGGAACGTGTCATAGACGAGTGACTGAATCTGTTCTTAGCGCCTCATGCCAACCAACCGAGAAGCTCAGAAGAAATATCTGCCTTTTCCACTGGAGGAAGAAGATCCTGATCCGACACTAATCATGGCAAGCCGTCTGTGTGAAGACCCGATGGAGGAAAAGGCCAAGAGAGAGCGAGAAGAGACAGAGACATCCCAGGAGCAGCAGGATGAGATGACTGAGAAGAAGGCCAAGCAGCAGAAAAAAGAACAGAGGATGGTGAAACTGGAAGTGAAGAGCAAGAGCCTGAGAAGAGTTCAGCATCAGGCCGGAAGGAGACCGAAGATCCGCCAGACAACCACCTTCCAGTACGTGAACACCAACCTGAGAGGAAAGAAGAACATCCTCCGGACCATCTTCTTCAAACAATTCTGCCGGTGATAAATGGTAAGGAGCTGTAAGACCAACAGCAGCAAACAAATAAAAATAAAAAATAAAATCATAAACATAGTAAAAATAAATAACATAATAGATATAATTAGAAAACTTAGAAATAAGGCCTGGGGGTTTGATCCAGGGTTCTACGACTGATCGCCTTTTCCTGGGGTCAAGAAGGAATTTTTCCCCTGTGATACGAATTGGCTGAATGTGTCCAGGGTTTTTTGCCTTCTTCTGGATCAACCGTTTTAGGGATAGGGATCTAATTTAGGGATAGAGATAAGGGGACTTGATCCAGGGTTCTAGGACTGATCGCCTTTTCCCGGGGTCGAGAAGGAATTTTTCCCCTGTGACACGAATTAGCTGAATGTGTCCAGGGTTTTTTGCCTTCTTCTGGATCAACCATTTTAGGATAGGGACCTTATTTAGGTATAGAGATCAGGCGGCTTGATCCAGGGTTCTAGGACTGATCGCCTTTTCCCGCGGTCGAGAAGGAATTTTTCGCTTGTGACACGAATTGGCTGAATGTGTCCAGGGGTTTTCGCCTTCTTCTGGATCAACACTTTTAGGGATAGGGACCTTATTTAGGTATAGATATCAGGGGGCTTGATCCAGGGTTCTATCCTAAAACTGTTGATCCAGAAGAAGGCAAAAACCCCTGGACACATTCAGCCAATTCGTGTCACAGGGGAAAAATTCCTTCTCGATCCAGTAGCAGTAAGCAGGGCAGGCTTTACACACCCATGGCCCCAACAATAATACACTGGTATGATCTAAGGGGGTGGAGCCATGTCGGGGGGTGGTGACAGGGAGGGGGTGGAGCCAGGTGGGGGGGGTGGTGACGGGAGGGCCCCATGGATCAGTTTTGCACCGGGGCCCCATGGGTTGCGTGTACGCCACTGCTGAGGACCTATCACTGGCTTTTAGGTTCCACGGTGTTAGTTTAATATTGTAATAGTGCCTTACTGACGGTAGGTGGTTGAGGTATTGGGAAAAAAATTTGTGTTCTCCTGTTGGAGTTCTTCGTTGACCTTCTGCCCAAATGATGTGATCAACAGTTTCCATAATAAACAGTTAATTTCAAGGGGATAGCATCAGGATTGTAGAGTTGAGGGACCATGGCATCTGAGCGGTGCAGACGTGGGAGCCGTTCTCCAGCTAAGACCGGGGAAGCTGTAATATCCCAGTGATGGCTATGAGCCTCAAGCAGGTTCCTAAACCCATCATTGGTGTATACCAATACAGGCCTGCAGGTGGCAGCATCGTTCTTGTATATAGAAAATGATGTGTTCTGTAATGGATATGTACCCAGCACAGTACACAATTACCAATCTAATGATTGTTAGCTAAGGTCACCTAGGGTCACTTAACAAAATGTATTAAAAAAAATAAAACAAAGTTGTTGTTTTTTAAAACTAAAAGTTCTAATGACCACCTTTTTCCAAATTAAAAATAAACATTATAGGCATAGCAGTGTCTGAAAACCCTCTAATAATATTTATCCCATGCGGCATAACAGAAAAAAAAAATCTATTAGCCATTGTTTGTCACCACCTCCCAAAGAATTTGATCAAAAAGTCATATACGCAATAAAATGAAAGTACAGGTCGCCTCACTAAAAAAAAATTAGATCTTAAAAGCAATCCAAAACGGCCCAGGGAGTAAAAGACAAGAAATGACACCCACAAATACTTGGCGTAGTACAACCAACCCACAATGTGGGTGTCATTTTTTGTCTTTTACGACCTGGGCGCTTTGGATGTTTTTTTGTCACCCCGGTCAATGGTGCCTATCACTGACGGACATAACTAGTTTAATGCTGGCGTCCTTTTGTCCCTTTTGTGCCATTAAATGATCCTCCGATGCTGATTAATAACATCCGCCCTTTGATCCCTAAAAACTGAAGGGGTTTTTCCGCTGCTAGGCACCCCACTTATTGTGCCTGCATCAGTGGATTATTGTATCACTTCGGAGCTTTTGTTTACTTTGATCACGTGGTGCAGGGTGGGCGTGGCCAAGCATCCAATGGGAGGAGCTTAGGATGTAAATACTCAGTGTTTTGGCCGCCGCCTCACGGCCGCACCTTAGGTCATACAAACAAAAAAATGCAACAGCACTCTGCAACCAGAACTCTGCCCAAGATAGAAGCTATAAGAGGACATTAGTGTACGTTTTGATCAAAAGGTAATAAGCCACTCGCCACGCCAAGGCTGTCCCGTGAGTGGTACTAACGCTAAATCTGACCTGTTATGGGCCATGACAGACACATAAAATCCTCCTAACGCTGAATCTTACCTGTTATGGGCCATGACAGCCACATAAAATCCAGCGAGTGTGGGCCCAGCATGCATGGTGGGATAAACCATACTTATTAACCCTTTCTGGTGCTGTAACAGCCTCCATTAGATCCAGGGATGCAGGTACCAACATGCATGCTGAGCCCACTGTACACTCCTCCTGGAGCCAGATGGCTACTAGCAGGTACTGTGAATGCACATTCAGCTTTATACTCACTCTGATTAAAAACCAGCCTCTAGGGCAGACAAACTAGTCAGGTGTGCACGACTGAAGAGGAGGTTGCCACACCTCCAACACATACTAAACAGAAACACAAGAGGGGGTCAGTCAGCAGGTCCCTGTATGCAGGTGCACGTAGCTATGGCAATTATACATACAAACAAAAAAATGCAACAGCACTCTGCAACCAGAACTCTGCCCTGCCTCTAAGATAGAAGCTATAAGAGGACATTGGTGTACGTTTCGATCAAAAGAGGACACTTAACAAAATGTATTAAAAAAAAATAAAACAAAGTTGTTGTTTTTTAAAACTAAAAGTTCAAATGACCACCTTTTTCCAAATTAAAAATAAAGATTGAAAAAAACCTTATAGGCATAGCAGTGTCTGAAAACACTCTAATAATATTTATCCCATGCGGCAGAATAGAAAAAAAAAATCAATTGCCCATTGTTTGTCACCACCTCCCAAAGAATTTGATCAAAAAGTCATATATGCTATAAAATGAAAGAACAGGTCGCCTCACTAAAAAAAAATTTGATCTTAAAAGCAATCCAAAACAGCCCAGGGAGTAAAAGACAAGAAATTACACCCACAAATACTTGGCGTAGTACAACCAACCCACAATGTGGGTGTCATTTCTTGTCTTTTACGACCTGGGCGCTTTGGATGCTTTTTTGTCACCCCGGTCAATGGTGCCTATCACTAACGGACATAACAAGTTTAATGCTGGCGTCCTTTTGTCCCTTTTGTGCCATTAAATGATCCTCCGATGCTGATTAATAACATCCGCCCTTTGATCCCTAAAAACTGAAGGGGTTTTTCCGCTGCTAGGCACCCCACTTATTGTGCCTGCATCAGTGGATTATTGTATCACTTCGGAGCTTCTGTTTACTTTGATCACATGGTGCAGGGTGGGCGTGGCCAAGCATCCAATGGGAGGAGCTTAGGATGTAAATACTCAGTGTTTTGGCCGCCGCCTCACGGCCGCACCTTAGGTCAGTCACTTACCACTAGAACCAACACGCCTCCTTTACATGATACTTTTCTTTTAAAGTTGATTACAATAATGTAATAATTAAAATAAATTGGATCTGTCAACAGCAAATTGTCTGCTTGCTGATAGTTTTCAGCCTCCACTGAACAGGTCTCTACTAACAAATAAAGATGAACGCCACCACTGAGGCCAGTGATTGGTCAGCTTGGTCCAGAATCAGTGCGACACATCATCACTGCAGAGTTGTATATACAGTGCAGTCACATACCCCTATATACAGTGCAGGAACATACACCATAAATACAGTGCAGTCACATACCCCTGTATACAGTACAGTCGCATAACCCTGTATACAATGGAGTCACATACCCCTTGTGGGGAGTCGCTCTGGTAGACAGCGGTGCGGGTGCAGTATAGAGGCAACAAGGAGTCCAGAAGGTGCGGAAAACAGTGTTTTATTCACACTTGCATCAAAATAACAGAAGAAAGTCACTTGGTGTTAAGTCACACACATCAGCAAATGAAGGGGAAAACAAAAAGTCCAAACACAGGTTCCATTCACCTGGCAGGTTTGATGTGCGGGTTCGCACCTGGCTGTCAGCCCAGCCGCAGGACAATCCTCCTTCAGGGTTCCAGGACGGCTGCACGCCTCCTTGCTGGGCACGTCCTTCCAGCCCAGAGAGATCCACAGGAATAGCAGCAGCTTCCAAGACAATCACTCTCCCAGCTGCTAGTGCTGGCTGAGTTTTTAAACCCAGCCCAAAACCAGGACTGGGTCGTGGGGAGCAGCCACCCACCCTACACTTTAGCTGCTCCCGGTAAGAGCCGGCCTGGATCGGCTTTGCAGCCATGCTATCAAGCAAATGTGTCAGTAGCACTACCTGCTACTGACACCAACAAACGGCTTTTACCTCACCGAGGCTATGAACCTCGGTGACACGTACCTGCCATCTAGGACAGCACCCTGCACCTTACCACATACCCCCCTCCTTTGTTCAACCCTGAGGGGGTGGACACACGACAAACAGTGTACCCGGGAGAGCGCGTCTGCGTTTTTTAACAACCGGCCCGCTCTGTGTTCCACCGTGAATTTAAAATTCTGTAGGGACAGAAACCACCTGGTGACCCGGGCATTCCTCTCTTTGGCTTGGGACATCCACTTGAGTGGGGAGTGGTCGGTCACCAGGCGAAGCTTCTGCCCAACAGGTAATAACGGAGGGCCTCGAGTGCCCACTTGATGGCCAGGCACTCTCTCTCGACTATGCTGTACCTAGTCTCGGCTGGGGTGAGCTTGCGGCTGAGGAAGACAACGGGATGCTCCTCCCGTTGACTTCCTGCAATAGTACCGCACCAAGGCCAACCTCAGAGGCGTCGGTCTGGACTATGAATTCTCTCCTGAAATCGGGTGTCACCAAAACCGGGGACCCACACAGGGCCGATTTCAAGGCGGAGAAAGCCTTTTCCGCCTGCTCATTCCAGCGGACCATCCCTGTCTTACGCCCCTTTAACAACTCTGTCAATGGCGAGCGATAGTAGCAAAGTGGGGCACAAACCTCATGTAATACCCCACAATCCCCAGGAACGACTTTACCTGCCTGGTGGTGACCGGTCGGGGCCAATTCCGTATTGCCTCTACCTTATTTACCTGAGGCTTGATGACTCCCCGCCCAATGACATATCCCAGGTATTTGGTCTCTTCCAATCCAATCGCACACTTCTTTGGATTGGCGGTTAGACCAGCTTTCCTCAGGGCATCCACTACCGCCTGCACTTTGGGCAAATGGCTTTCCCAGTCGGTGCTGTGGATGATCACATCATCTAAGTAGGCCGAGGCATACCGACGATGTGGTCGCAGCACTATGTCCATTAACCTTTGGAAGGTGGCGGGAGCGCCATGCAGGCCAAAGGGTAACACCTTGTAGTGATACAGGCCCTGCGGGGTAACAAAGCGGTTTTTTCCTTAGCCGACTCCGTTAAGGGTACCTGCCAGTACCCTTTAGTGAGGTCCAGCACAGAAAAATAACGGGCTTGTCCTAAATTCTCCACAAGCTCGTCTACCCGGGGCATGGGATGCAGCGTCAAACTTGGACACTTCATTTAACTTGCGAAAGTCGTTGCAGAACCGCAACATCCCATCCGGCTTGGGTATTAGGACTATGGGACTGGCCCACTCACTTTTCGACTCCTCAATGACATCGAGCTTCAACATTAATTTCACTTCCTCCGCGATGGCTCGTCGCCGAGCCTCGGGTACCCGGTATGGTTTTAACCGGATCTTGGCCTGAGGCTCAGTGGCGATGTCATGTCGGATGAGAGACGTGCGGCCAGGGAGGTCGAGAACACATCCGTGTTCCGACTGAGAACTCCTGACTTCCTGAACTTGTTTGGAAGACAGGCTGTCTGCAATTCTTACCGTGGTTACGGCTTCACAGGCCTCGAACGGGGGGGCTGGACCCTTGTCACCTAGAAGCCCTGGCCGGGGGCTGTGGTCGTCGGCCGTGTCCCTATCTTTCCACGGCTTTAGTAAATTCACGTGGTACACCTGCTCCGGCTTGCGCCGCCCTGGCTGGTGTACTTTGTAATTACTTCCCCTACTTTCTCGATCACCTCATAGGGGCCCTGCCACCTAGCTAGGAACTTGCTGTCAAGGGTGGGTACCAGAACCAACACCCGATCTCCCGGCTTGAAGCCCCGTACCCGAGCCTGACGATTGTACACCCTACTCTGGGCTTGTTGCGCTGCCTCCATATGTTCCCGGACCAGCGGCAACACCTTTTCCATCAAGAGGGAGAAAGGGAATGACAAGGGGGGGGGGGAGTGTGAAGAATGACAAGGGGGGGGGGTGAAGAATGACAAGAGGGGGGAGAGAATGACAAGGGGGGGAGAGAATGATAAGTGTGGGGGTGAAGAATGACAAGAGGGGGGGAGAGAATGACAAGGGGGGGGGGAGTGTGAAGAATGACAAGAGGGGGGAGAGAATGACGAGGGGGGGGGGAGAGAGAACTGGCGTTAGTTAAAGGGGTTCTGCAGTTTGTTACAACTGATGATCTATCCTCTGGATAGATCATCAGCATCTGATCGGCCGGGGTCTGACACCCGGGACCCCCGCCGATCAGCTGTTTGAGAAGGCAGCGGCGCTGCAGGAGCGGTCTTCTCTCTGTTTACCGCAGGCGCAGTGACGTCACGACTAGTATCACTGGTCTTGGCAGGGATAAGCTCTGTTCACTTGAATGAAGCTTAGCCCCACCCAGGCCAGTGATACTAATCGTGACGTCACTGCGAGAAGGCTGAGGCGCTACTGCCAGCGCAGCTGTCTTCTCAAACAGCTGATTGGCAGGGGTCCCAGGTGTCGGACCCCTGCGATCAGTTTAAATAAACTGCAGAACCCCTGTAATATGGCAGATCATATGGGTGGGGCATTGTGATGTCACATGGGGGGGGGGCGGCAAACTTTTATTTTGCCTAGGGCGGCAAAAATCCTTGCACCGACCCTGATCTTAAGCCTGCCATCCCAATTTTGATGGGGGTAATCCCCCTGGCCAAATTCAATGCCGAGGACTTTTGTAGATTCCTGGGGCTCTGGAAGGGTGTCCGGGTGTCACGACCTTGGTTAAGGTCGCGACTGTGTTGTTGCCAGCGGCAACGTGGGGGCTGCTATCCCGTTGCCTCACGTGCGGTTGCCGTTGGCAACGTGTCACCCTCTTTGCGGCCGTGGCTTTTGACCTGCTGCCTCACATGTTGGCAATGTGTTGTTGCGAATTTCTTGTGGGGGCAGGGCCACGGCAGCCACACATGCTGTTGCTGGTGGCAACATGTCGTTTTGCATGTGTGTGCTCACCTTGTTTGTGAGCACTTTCCTTGGGTGTGGTTTACACATGGTTAATGTCTGTGTGCTGGGTGTGTCCTCTGGCCTCCTTAAGTGTCAGTGTTTGGAGCCTGAGTTTAGTTTGTTTGTCTCCAGCCTTGGTGTGAGCATGTGCTGGAGGTGGTTGCTTGCACCCATGTTATGTCTGTTTGAGTCACCCTTATTTGTTATATTGTTTTCTATGTATTGTTCCCTATGCTTTGTATTCTATGTAGCCTCTCCAGTGTGCAAGTGTGTACCTCTCCCCCACCTGGTGTTGTTGTATGGTGTGGGTATGCCTGGAGCTTGTAGTCACTGTGTGTGTCTGCTCCGGAAGGGGCTTGCTTTCCCGGAGGGGTTTAAGCAAAGACCAGATGGTGTGCTTGCCTGCCAGGATCTCCCCCATGCATCTGGTGTTTGCATGGGGGTCCCGGAGGTCCTGGCGCTGGTTCGTATCTCCAGGGCGGCAGGTAAGTGTGGTGTTACGGTTACTCCCAGGCTAGCTGGAAGCTGGACCGCTTGAATAGTCTGGATCTCTGTTTAGGGAGAGAGAGAGGAGCCGCTTCGTCTCGATATCCAGAAGGATCCTGTAAATGTAGAACAATCCCACTAGCTATTTTACAGCTAGGATAATCTTCCGCCCACAACAAAACGAGTCAACGCTGCGATTTGAAGGTCAAGCTAGGACTGACTGTCCTGGGGCATACAGCCTCTTTTATTTACAATCCACAAACATAGTACTGCCCACAGGGGTCTGAAATACAACCAATCAATCCGTACAATACACACAGACACTCCCACACAAAATCCTCACCTCTGCCTGTGATCGGATTACTGAACACAATGGCTAATATAATTATCACAGGCAGAGAAATACAGTTTTATAAAACATATCACAGGAACCCCAAAACATGCAATAACCCCATAACAAGTATATCCTCGGAACCGGGGATCTGGGTGAGCCACATATCCAAAATTCACCCAGATCCGTTCAGTAGTTTGGACGATACAGGTTAATGCAGATTCCACAGAACATATACAGGCTATATAAAAAATAATTACTGTATCATGTGTCCCCTGCTGTATAGTTTAAAACTACTGCCCGACGTCTTTGTGCACCAAATACCGGCGAGATGGCACCGTGTAGAAAAGTCCAAACAGTGTCTGTGAGTTAAAATGGCCGCCATCCATTGTTCTCACCATGTGCTTCATCCATGAAATGGTGGCCATCCAGTAACTCCACAGTATGTCCCCCAGATGGTTCTTAAAGGGCCAGTAATCCAGAGGCAGGAGGCGGGCAAGCAGTCCTCTACAGGCACAAGTGGCGGAGCTGGTTCCGCCACATTTCTCCTCTTTACTAATCAGACTAACAGGGTAAATAACAGTTTTGTAACATGTGGGTTCTCTATATGTATCTCATGTTACTTGCCTGCCATGCGAGCGCACACTGTCTGGGTCCCGGCTGCTGTGGGGGCCTCTGTAGAGGCCCCATGCTCATCTGTCGTCTAGGGTGAGCAGGTGGTCTCTGCCCTGTTCTTATCTGAGGGCGATGCAGGGTTGGCAGGGCCATAGGTACTTGCGTATGAGCCGTCCCACCTTCAGGGTCCGCTCATATAGCCAGGAGACCAGGGCCAGTTTTAGGGACGTGCCAGGAGGTCACCTGCTCCCTTTATCCCTGTTTTTAGGCCCGTCGACCGAGGATAGTGCGCGGCGGGGGGTTTTCCCCACTCTCCGCCGTGACACCGGGAGATCAAAACCAGGATCTCCACCTCCCAGCCAGAGACTCTCACACTTATCTTGGTTGATCTTGGACCCAGATGACTCTGAGTAGCGCTCTACCTCAGACAGCACCTACTCTGCCTCCCCTCTCGAAGACACAAAGATAGTTACATCATCAGCATACGCCACAAAACCCTCAGTGTGGTCTCCGGAGCCGCCCGGTCCATCCTGACGCCCGCCAACGGCCCACGATCAACCCGTTTAAGGAAAGAATTAATCGCAAACACGTACAAAAGCGGGCTCAGAGGACAACCCTGGCGAACCCCGGATCCCACCCCAAAAGGGCGGCCAATCCAACCATTAACAAGCGGGAAACTCTCTGCCCCTGCATACAAGGTCTTAAGCCAATCAACAAACTCCCCGGGCAGGCCATATCTCAGAAGGACAGACCAGAGGTACTCGTGGTTAAAACGATGAAACGCTTTTGCCTGATCCAAGGACAGCATGTACCCCTTCCAGTGACCTGTCCTGCCCTGCCCCACGGCCTCCCGGACACTGAGCACAGCACTAAAAGTACTGTGGCCGGGAACAGAGCAATGCTGGGCCCCAGAAAGGAGCTGAGGTGCAAACTTCACCAGCCGATTAAATAGCACCTTTGCCAGAATCTTTCTGTCTACACCGAGAAGCGCTATGGGACGCCAATTCTCAATGTGGAAAGGATCTTTACCCTTTGACAGGATGATCATTGACTTTGGTAGAGTACCCGAGGAGAGGCACTCATTTAATACCTTAGTCAAGAGGGGAACTAAGGTGTCCTTAAAGGTCTTAGAAAACTCAGATGTTAAGCCATCCGGACCAGGCGATTTTTTTTTTTTTTTGGGAGCAAGCCCCTCAATCACCAGACTGACTTCCTCTTCACTGATCATTTCCATCAAAAACGTCAAGAGAGGGGTCTACCCCTGGTTCAGGGACAGTTTCAGTCAGGAAAGCTGATATCCTATCATGATCAAGATCCCTCCTTGCCATGAGATGTGAGTAAAAGGATCTGACAACCTCCAAGATCCCTGATCTGGACCTTCTCAGAGAACCCGTACTATCAATCAGTCCTGACACAATCTTACTACTTACTGACATCCTGCAGTTTCTGTAAGGGTCGGGCGAGCGGTATTTCCTGTAATCCCTCTCAAAAACCAAAGATGCGTGCCTATCTGACACCTCATAAGCAAAGACTTCACTCTGGAGATCTCCTCACGGCTACCCCCAGTTGAGACAAGACGTTCGAGTTTCCTCCTCAGGCCCTGATACAGGCGATACTTACTCAGACTCCTGAGGCTTGAGAGCTGGCAGAAGAATCTCCCCACCCTTTCCTTGAAGATCTCCAACCACTCAGACTTACTGCTGCAGAAATCCAGCAATGGTACCTGGCTCTGAACAAAATCCTCAAAGGACTGTCTTATCTCCGCTTCTTCCAAGAGAGATGAATTGAGCCTCCAGTAGCCCCTTCCCATTCGGGGGGTCTCAGTAACATTCAGAGAAAACAAAATCATACAGTGGTCGGAGAACTCCACCTCCACAGCAGACACGGCTGAAGAGACGGCTTCCTCCTTTAAATAAAACTGTCTATTCTAGACCTACAACTACCCCTATGATAGGTGAACCCTGGGTGGCCTGGGGTGTGCCAGATGTGGACATCCACCAGGCGAGCCTCACTAGCTATACTATTAAGCGCGACGCTGTCGTAAGTCAGCTTGTCCCTGGAACCTCCCCTATCCTGGGGCCTCGTGACAGTATTGAAGTCCCCTCCAAAGACCACCTGCCGACTTGTAAAAAGATAGGGCTTGATCCTCATGAAGAGACTCTTACGGTCCCACTTGGACTGGGGACCATAGATGTTAATTAGACGAAGTTCTTGTCCCCTCATGAGGACATCCAGGATCAGGCACCTCCCCATTTCTAATTCAATAACCCGTCGGCATTCTACCAATGCAGTAAAAAGGACTGCCACCCCGCCATACGGCTCGGCCGCAAGAGACCAGTAGGAGGATCCGCATCTCCACTCCCTTTTAGCTTTAAATACAGATGCCAAATCTGGCAGCCTGGTCTCCTGCAAAACCAAAATGTCAGCTTCAACCCGGCTGAAAAAATCAAAGGCCGCAAATCTAGCCGTATCTGACTTAATGCTGGCGACATTAATAAACGCCAGCGTCAACGGAGTGAGTGCCGCCATCATGGGTGATTGAATTAGATGGCTTTCTTTTTCCCACTGCCCCCACCATCTTTTCCATCAGATGATGGCTTACCCCTTTTCAAACAAACAGATGTGTCCATTTCACCTCTGTCCTTGTGCTCTGACTCCAGGCCAGCCCCCCACAGGCCCAGGTGTCACCGCAACTCCCAGAACCTCCCCACCGGCTCCCTCCCCCGAGATGGGGGAGGTGTCACCAATGGCTTGGAACCAGTTTGAGAGACTAATCAGAAGGGGGTTGGTTGTACCTTCCTTTGGCATCTGGCGGGTGGGAGAAGATCTTAAATCTCCCTTTTTCCCTGTATGTTTTTTACCCTGCTTTTGCCATCCCCCACTTCCCCCGTCATGGGGGGATAATGAGGAGATGGCACCTTCCTCTTCCTGGATCCTCCTAATTTTCTCATCCAGCTCACTGTCCCTTTGGGCCTCAGCAGTAGCAGCAGTCTCAGGGGTGAGATCAGAGGTCATCCCAGCTTCCCCAGTTGCCTGAGGTTCCCGGGATTCGCCCATCTCCCTCTCCCTTCGGCGATTTTCCTGACGCCTCAGTTGGGCAGACGTCTTTTGCTTCCTTCACTTCTGCCAGCCTCTGCCCCAGTAGAATTGGCCTCATGGCTTCCTCCCGCTGGAGCATTGACCGCATTGGCAAAGGAATAAGGGCAGCGACTGAATGGGTGACCTAAGTCACCACACAGATGACACCTAATCTCTGCACATGATGCAGCGAGGTGGCCTATCTACCCACACAGTGCGCATTTCTGTACAGTGCAGTTAGCACTGAAGTGTGTGGGGCTGCCACATCTGTGACAGAGCTTCGGCTGACCCTGGTAGAAAATCTGGATGCGATCCCTTCCAAGGAAGGTGGCAGATGGTATGTGAGTAACTGTGTTTCCTAAAAGCCTAAGTTTTACCATGAACGTCCAGGCCCCAGACCAGATACCATGTTCATCCCTGTTCTTCTTGGGAACCTCCACCACCTCCCCATATCGGTCGAGCCACGTCATGATGTCAATACACGAGAGTGACTCGTTACGGGTTAGAACGGTCGCCCTCTTCATGTTGTTCTGACGAGACACCGCCTGGACGGCAAAATCTCGCCAGCTGGGCTCGTCCTTTGCCACCTCATAGTTCGACCAGAAGAGCTCAAGTCCCTCCGGCCGAACAAAGCTGACATCGAACTCAGGGGTCCCAAAAGGATGTATCAAGGCGTAGATGTTGAAGGACATGTATCACTGCCCTTCCACCTTAGACGGACCACATTCCTAAGGAGAGCACCCTGCCCAGTTGTCGGGAAGGACTACGTGGTCTCCCCGCTCCTTTGCTCTCGGAAGGCTGAGAGGCCATGCCTATCTATCCAAAAGGATAGATCAACCTCCCTCCCCTCTACATTGATTGTGCTTTCCCCTCTCTTTAGAGCCTCCAGAAGACGCCGCTGCAAAACGCCGTCCCCAGAGCCAGAGGACAAGGAGGGCCCCCTACTCACCCCGGCTGTGACAGTAGCAAAGCTGCGCACAGGGGCTGCCACAGCTGGGGGGGGGGCAACCGGACCAGGTTCCACACCCTCCCCATTTACCAAAGACCCTCCACCGCCCACTTCCATATCTTCCATCCCCAAACCAGCCTCACTTACAACAGATTCTGCGACCGACCTTCCTTTCCTCCTAACACCATTCACTCCACCATCCAAACCCCCAGACATATTTTTATTAACAAAAACTTTCTGCCCCCCACCTCCTGTCACTACCAGAGCTTTGAGACGTTCTCACAGCTCTGTTTCTCCGCCCCTGTGATGAGGTCTTTACTTTCAGTTTCCCTCCTCCCAGCTGTCCCTCCTGTGATTGATTCCTCTTCCTATAAAATACCCCTCTTCCTGTTTAATCGTGCGGATTATACTTTTCATTTGACCTGTATCTCTCGCTTTAGTATCTTCACTTGTGTGATATCTTTTTACTGGACCTGTGTTCTGCTGAAGCAAGTACTTCAGATATTGTCTGCTGACTTTGGATCTGTTTTCACTGCTGCTGCAGCTCCTTCAGTTAAGTGTGCAGACATTGTGTGTTTCTGTTTGTTTGCTGACTGGATCCGAGGCGACCCCGGTTCCGTCCATATACTGAGCAGGGCACCGGTGGCCATGCCCCTTCCACTATTGTAGGGGTTACAGTGGTCATCAGCCTTAGGTACGCGGGCATGTCTCGATCCACCATCTGGATCTGGACATGGGCTTAGCAGCATAGGGAGAGCTTTTAGGGTCTGACAGGGGTCACCCTTTATGTTCCCTAGTTTGGGTCCGGTCAGTAGCTAATTCACTGTGTATGCTCTTGTTGCTCACATACAGCCGTGACACCTGCTCCCTCACTCATACTGGCTGAACCGGTGTGTTTTGGTGTAATGATTGGTACCTCAGCATCACTGGGCTCTGGGGCTGGAGCTGCCCCCGAAAGACAGGCCACAGCCCCAACCCCACTTTTATCATTGCCCTCTGCTTCCTCATCACTATTATTTACAACTTTTGGGCGCCGCTGATCCATTACCGGGCGCCGCTGATCCAAACCCTGCTGATCTGTTCTTTCATGGCGCCGCTCATCTGGACCAGCAGTGCCAATACAAAACAAAGGCTTTGGCCTCAGTTCTTGTCCTTCATTGGGGGGCGTCCTTCATGCCTCTGCTATCCCGAGGGAACAGCGTCATCAGCGGTTGGAGCCATTGGAGTTCTCGCAGCCATCTGTGGCGTGGAGCCACCCCCCCCCCCCCCCCCATCAGGGAGCAAACTCCAGATTTTTCTCTCATCCCCCACAGTAACCTTCCTGTCCGCCTTTTCAGCCGGTGCCGCACCTGCTCCATCCCAGTTACTGCAAGCAGAGACGGAGCTCGCCAGCATATCGGACACCTCGCTCTCCCCTCTCTCCTGCAACGAGTCCACCGCAGGACATGGGCTGGGCTGAGAAGAGGGGCTAATACAGTGAGCCGGCCCTGCGGTCGACCTGGGGGTCCCAGGGAGGGGGGTGTATACATATCTTACCTGCTCCTGGAGCTTGGTCTTCTTAGCCTTTTTTCTTTCCCTCCCCAGGCATCTCCGGTGGCAGCTCATCACCAAAGCACAAGTCCTGGAAACGCACTGGGGACTCCAGGAGCTGGATCTCCTCCATGAGGGCCGCAGCTGGGTGACCTTGCTACTTGGCGTGCAGGGGGCTCACTGTACGGAATCTGCTCCTGCAGGCTGCCAGGTGGATCTTGCTGGTCATCATCATCCTCCTCCTGCTCGACTGGTTCCTTCTCCACCTGGCTGTCAGGCTGCAGCCCCGTCTGCCCCTTCTCCTTCTCCTCCGCCATCTTCCGAAAACGTTCCTCGTTTAGGAGTTTTTCCTTAAACAGGCCGCTTTTCTCTCGCAGTACAGTCCGTCTTTCCTCAATCTCGCCAATCTCAGCTTCAAGCTGCTTTATCTGATTCTGCAGCCCCTGCTTCTTCCTCTTTGGGGCCACTTCAGCACAAGACCTCAAGCCGCGCAGCTCCTCCCGGAGCATCCTCAGGGTCCTAGTTGCGTCTTCATACTCACGGAGGTGGCTCATGACCCGGGATCCGTAGGTGGAAATGGACTCCCGGGCCCTCAGTACGCCCCAGCCTTCCTCCTCAAGATCTGCTTCACTTCCGTGAACACTCGGCTTTTGCTGGGCCCAGGAAGGGCCACTCTCACCCACGCTGGCATTCGGGTCCTCCTTAGTGGATCCAGCCTTGCGGCTCTTCCTTCGGTCCACACACTCAGGGGAGACAGAAGCCACATTACTGCGACTCCTGCCAGATCTTCTTACCCCTGAGTCCTCCATGCAGGCCAAACGCTGGCTTCTCCTGTCCCCTGAAGGCCTGCCGCTGGGAACAGGAGCCTGGGGCTTGCTTCACTCGCTCATGCCTGAGAACCCACTCTCCCCCTGGGGAGGAGAGAGCCGGCCTCAGGTGTATAGATTTTCCTCCAAACGCTCAGGAGCAGCAGCAGCACACAGCCACAGGCGACCACACCCACAGGTAATTGCAGCTCAGGAACAGCTGGTCCAGAACTGCACTCACTATTCTGCTGGTGGACTCACTGTAAACATACATTATTTATCCTGTACTGATCTTGAGTTACATCCTGTATTATACTCCAGAGTTGCACTCACTATTGTGCTGGTGGAGTCCACTGTGTACATACATACATTACTTATCCTGTACTGATCCTGAATTACATCCTGTATTACAGTCCAGAGCTGCACTCACTATGCTGCTGGTGGAGTCACTGTGTACATATATTACTTATCCTGTACTGATCCTGAGTTACATCCTGTATTATAATCCAGAGCTGTACTCACTATTCTGCTGGTGCAGTAACTGTGCACAAACATTACTTATCCTGTACTGTTCCTGAGTTACATCCTGTATTATACTCCAGAGCTGAACTCACTATTCTGCTGGTGCAGTCACTGTGTACATACTGTATATTACTGATCCTGAGTTACATCCCGTATTAGACCTCAGAGCTATACTCACTATTCTGCTGATTGTCATTGAAAACCATTTTCTAATGGTTTGTATATTCTTATGTTTGTAGGTGTATAAACTCCAATTTAAATGTGCCTGCTTTTCATCTACAGGTTACATTCAGGTATACCTGTTAGGCCCTGGGCCATATCAGCCCATTGCAAGCATGACCACATGCTGGAGGTTACTGGTAAGCTGTCTGTGAGTCAGGCCTTATGCTTCCATAATTTTCCCAATGGCCCCTGGTATCGCCCATACGGCACAGGTAGGTGAGTGGTAGGGCCTCGGGCTACTTGAGAGACCTTGGCGCGGTGCCCGAGCTTAAGACATGTCCTCCTAGTAGGATATGTCGAACTAACCTCTCAATTTTAACATCAGTGTGAGGGTTTAGTATTATCGCAGAGTGCACCTGTCTTTGCTATTGTTATGTGTTTGATTGTTCTCCACATCCACATAATCGTTACCTTATGTATGATGGTTATTGTGGTACTTGTAATCCGTTGCTGGCATCTTCCATTGTATGCATTTTTTTTTGCTGTTGATTGCCACCAGCAACGGACTCCCCTGCAGGATATGCTCCCCTATTTACATGCACAACTGCATATGGGTTTGAGCATATCCTGCTTGTTTAACACCACGTTTTCTAATGGTTTTTATATGTCATTGAAAACAGGGAATCATTTCTATATCAGATGACTGTGCAGTGCCTGGGATAAATGACACCTCCCAGACTATAAGTCAAAAAAACTCTTTGAAGATATTGAACAAGCAGGGAGAGTTTTACCTGAGGTCTACAGAACCGTGAATCTGTATTTTTACCTTTATTTCCTTGCATCCACATTCTAATAGGCAGTGCAGTAAGGAGGAGAATAAAGAAGACATACCCTAATGCTGTGAGTGAAGCATCATGGGAGACTTTACGATGATAAGGTACATCTGTAAGAACAAGCAGAACATGATGTACAGCTTGTATTCTGCAGACGGCAGTCAGGAATATGAAGATACTCAACAAAACTAGGAGGATCCAATGTTCTCAGTGTAGGGTCTGCCATTAAAGGCCAAGCTTTATAAGATGCATGGAGCTCGGTTATGGGGTGTTGTTTTCTGGAGGCCTCACAGACTGTACCTAGGACCTTGTATCTGTCCATGACATACAGAGAATGTTCTCCACAGCGTAGCCTTTCTATAGTCAAAAGAAGAAGTTTTCTCTTTCTGTAGAGCTGCTATTTTCTTGGTCAGGAAATGTAAAGCACCAGTGACCACATGGTTGCCACCATGTTCCACGCTGATACAGGGACAGTCACAAGCAGCTCCTCACTTTAGCTTCCTGGATTCTTATGTTTTTTTTTTTTTAAACTCGTTTTATTGAACGAATGATCATGAAAGTACAAAGTACAGTGATATACATGGAAGTCAGTAAGACATTCATGAACTTGAACAATACCATATACATACTATTATTCATAGAAATGAGATGATAATTCGTATTATTAGTGCATACGCAAATCAGACATCTTTGACATATTACATGTGAATGGTAGACATATAACTAGATTACCCTAGCACTGCATGGAGATCAGCAGAAAATCTAGGAGATGAGTACATAGTTTGCATGGACGAACACCAATTTCCCCATACCTTACCAAATTTCTGGGGGCATCACCGATTCTTAAATACAATGTTCTCATAGGATACAACATTATTCACGAGCACTTTCCACTGATTGAGGGAAGGGTTCCTCGCGCCCATCCAGCGAATCGCGATTGCTTTTTGAGCTAGAAACAGTGTTTCCCTAAGGAAAATTCTCACATGGTGAGGATATACCTCTTCATCAGCTATACCAAACAGGCACATCTGTGGAGTTAGTGGTACCGAGAGGTGTATAATTACAGAGAGGAAATTAGTAATCTCAGACCAAAAGGTTTGTATGCGTGGACAGTCCCATAAGAGATGCCAAAATTCTGCCCCTTCTGAGTCACACCTGTGACACCTAGAGTGTGATAACGTGTCCATCTTTTGTAACCGGACGGGAGAGAGATGGCTTTGGTGAATAATGCATAATTGTATAAATTTATTATTAAGGACAGGGAGACCAATATAGGAGATTCCAGTACATCACTAACCTCCTCATCTGTGAGATCGGGTATCAAAGTTTTCTATTTGGACAGTACCGAGAGGGGAGCATTGTGCATTTTGGTGCTCAGTAGGTGAGTGTAGAGAGCGAAAATGACTCCCCTGGGGCCTTGGGAGCGCATGACAACGATCAGTGGGTAGTCAGAAATTGCTACTTGAGTACTTCTAAAGTGTGCATCCATAGTATGTCGTAATTGTAAATATTTATAAAATGCGTTCTTAGGTAGGTCATGGCGGACTTTCAGTTGCTCAAAAGCATAAACCCCTTAAGGACTCAGCCCGATTTTACCCGAAGGACTCGGCCATTTTTTGCAAATCTGACCAGTGTCTCTTTATGTGGTAACTTTAAAACACTTTTTCTTATCCAGGCCATTCTGAGATTGTTTTTTCATCACATATTGTACTTCATGACAGTGGTAAAATGAAGTCGGAAAATGTCATTTTTATTTATAAAAAAAAATACAAAATTTACCAAAAATTTTGAAAAATTTGCAATTTTCCAAGTTTCAATTTCTCTACTTTTATAATACATAGTAATACCGCCAAAAAAAGTTATTGTTTTACATTCCCCATATGTCTACTTCATGTATCGATCATTTTGGGAATGCTATTTCATTTTTTGGGGACGTTACAAGGCTTAGGCCCCTTTCACACAGGCGAGTTTTCCGCGCGGGTGGAATGCGTGAGGTGGACGTATTGCACCCGCACTGAATCCGGACCCATTCATTTCTATGGGGCTGTGCACATGAGCGTTGATTTTCACGCATCACTTCTGCGTTGCGTGAAAATCGCAGCATGCTCTATATTGTGCGTTTTTCACGCAACGCAGGCCCCATAGAAGTGAATGGGGCTGCGGGAAAATCGCAAGCATCCGCAAGCAAGTGCGGATGCAGTGCGATTTTCCCGCATGGCTGCTTAGCAACGGGACCAGATCTTCATTATTTTCTCTTATAACATAATTATAAGGGAAAATAATAGCATTCTTAATAAAGAATGCTAAGTGAAATGAAGATAAAGGGGTTAAAAATAATAAAACTTAACTTACCTTAGCCACTTGATCGCGTAGTTGCGATCTGTCTTCTCTCTTCAAGCTTCAGCTAACAGCTAAAGGACCTGTGATGACATCACATCACATGGTCCAATCACATGTTGATGGACCATGTGATTGGACCATGTGATGTGACGTCATCACAGGTCCTTTAGCTGTTAGCTGAAGCATGAAGAGAGAAGACAGATCGCAACTACGCGATCAAGTGGCTAAGGTAAGTTAAGTTTTATTATTTTTAACCCCTTTATCTTCATTTCACTTAGCATTCTTTATTAAGAATGCTATTATTTTCCCTTATAACCATGTTATAGGGGAAAATAATAAATTCTACAGAATACTCTTCCCGAAACCGGACTTCAGTGATGAAGTCCGGCTTCGGGTCTGGGTACCAAACATGGCGATTTTTTTCACACGCGCGTGCAAAACGCATTACAAACGTTTGCACCCGCGAGGAAAAATCGCGCATATTCCCGCAACGCACCCGCCTCAAACATGACGCCCGTGTGAAAGAGGCCTTAGAAGTTTAGAAGCAAATCTTGACATTTTCAAAAACCCACTTTTTAGGGAACAGTTCAGGTCTGAAGTCACTTTGTGAGGCTTACATAGTAGAAACCACCCAAAAAGTACCCCATTCTAGAAACTACACACCTCAAGGTATTCAAAACTGATTTTACAAACGTAATTAACCCTTTAGGTTTTCCACAAGAGTTAATGGCAAATGAAGATAAAATTTCAGAATTTCGATTTTTTTTTTTTTTTTTTTTTTTGGGGAAAATTTTCCATTTAATCCATTTTTTCCAGTAACAAAGCAAGGGTTAACAGCCAAACAAAACTTAGTTTATTCCCCCGATTCTGTAGTTTGCAAGAACACCCAATATGTGGTCGTAAACTGCTGTATGGCCAAACTGCAAGGCGCAGAAGGAAAGGAACGCCATATGGTTTATTTGGTGGATTTTGCTAGACACCATGTCCCATTTGAAGCCCCCTGATGCACCCCTAGAGTAGAAACTCCATAAAAGTGACTTCATCTAAGAAACTATACCCCTCAAGGTATTTAAAACCAGTTTTACAAACTTTGTTAACCCTTTAGGTGTTCCTCAAGAGTTATTGGCAAATGGAGATGAAATTTCAGAATTTTAATTTTTTGTTACCTTGTCTCAAAAAAAGTGTAATATAGAGGAACCAAAAATCATATTTACCCTAAAATAGTACCAACAAAACTGACACCTTATCCCGTAGTTTCCAAAATGGGGTCACTTTTTTTGGAGTTTCTACTGTAGGGGTGCATCAGGTGGGCTTCAAATAGGACATAGGGTCAAAAAACCAGTCCAGCAAAATCTGCCTTTCAAAAACCATATGGCGTTCCGTTCCTTCTGTGCCATGCCGTTTGGCCATACAGCAGTTTACGACCACATATGGGGTGTTTGTGCAAACAAGCGAATCAGGGCAATAAATATTGAGTTTTGTTTGGCTGTTAACCCTTGCTTTGTTACTGGAAAAATGGATTAAAATGGAAAATTTTCAAAAAAAATTGCTGTTTTGGGACCGTTTTTATTTTTTGTTATTTAAATTGTTGCACTGACAGGTTAGATTGTGTCCTATTTCTATAGAGCAGGTTGTTACGGACGCGACAATACCAAATATGACTACTTTTTAGGGGTTTTTGTTTCAGTTTTACATAATAAAGCATTTTTGAAAAAAAATATTTTTTAGTGTCTCCACATTCTGAAAGCCATAGTTTATTTTTATTTTTTTGGGCGACTGTCTTATGTAGGAGCTCATTTTTTGCGGGATGAGATGGCGGTTTGATTGGCACTATCTTGGGGTGCATATGACATTTTGGTCGCTTGCTATTACACTTTTTGTGATGTAAGGTGACAAAAATGGCTTTTGACACCGTATTTTTTTTTTTTTTATGTGTTCAGCTGAGGGGTTAGGTCATGTGTTATTTTTATAGAGCAGGTTGTGACGGACGCGGCAATACATAATATGTATACTTTTTATTTATTTATATAAGTTTTACACAATAATATCATTTTTTAAAACAAAAAAAAATCATGTTTTAGTCTCTACATAGTTTGAGAGCCATATTTTTTTTTTTTTTTGGGCGATTGTCCCATGTAGGGGCTCATATTTTGCGGGATGAGGTGACGGTTAGATTAGCACTATTTGGGGGGTCATATGACTTTTTGATCGCTTGCTATTACACTTTTTGTGATGTAAGGTGACAAAATGGCTTTTTGACAAAGTTTTTATTAATTTATTTTTACAGATTTTACTTGAGGGGTTAGGTCAAGTGATTTTTTATAGAGCAGATTCTTACGGATGTGGAGATACCCAATATGTCTACTTTTTAGTTTTTTTTTTTACATTTAACACTAAAAAGTATTTTTGAAACAAAAAAATCATGTTTTAGTCTGAGAAGCATAGTTTTATTTTTCGGCCAATTGTTTTAGGTAGGGGCTCATTTTTTGCGGGATGAGATGGCGGTTTGATTGGTACTATTTTGGGAGGCATATGCCTTTTTGATCGCTTTGTATTACACTTTTAGTGATGTAAGGTGCCAAAAAATGGCTTATTTACACCATTTTTTTTTTTTTATGGAGTTCACCTGAGGAGTTCAGTCATGTGATATTTTTATAGAGCGGGTTTTTACGGACGCGGCGATACCTAATATGTGTAGTGTATTTTTTTTTTTTTTTTTTTTATTCAGTGATATGTGTTTTTTTTTTCATTTCATTTTTCATTTTTTTTTTACTCAGACCCACTTGGTTCTTGTAGATCCAGTGGATCTGGTGTCTGTATAATACAGTACACTATATAGTGCACTGTGCTGTATTTTTTACTTTATAAAGTCTGAATAGACCTTTAGCAGGTCTATTCAGACTTTCAGCACCATAGAGAGCAGGACGCTTCTGAAAGCATCCTGCTTCCATTGCAACCATCACCCGCTGCCATAAGAGAGCAGCGGGTGATGGATGGGGAGGGAGTGAAGCCCCCTCCCTCTGCGATCCCATCCTGTTGGGGGGCTGCAAAGGCACAGCAGACCCCCGATGGGAGAGGGAGGGAGCTCCCTCCCTGTTAACCCTTCCATACCGCGGTCCCTACGGACCACGGTACGGAAGGGGTTAAACGGCTGACATATGATCCACTAGACATCAGGGAATATTACAGAGGAGGCGGACTGGGGATCCCAATCGCAATCCCGCCTCCCGCTGCACCCCTGAAGCCATAATATGATTGGGGGCTGCAGGGGGGGTTAAAAATGAACACTTTGTGGGCATTAACTCTCTGATCCCCGCGGTCACAGACCACGGGGATCAGAGATCGCACAAAGCGCTGCAAACCGCAGGTCTGAATTGACCTGCGGTTTGCAGCGATCGCCGATATGGGGGGGTCACAGGACCCCCCTGGGCATTGTAACAAGGTACCTGCTGAATGATTTCAGCAGGTACCTTGTTCCGATCACTGCCGGCTGAGCAGCAGTGATCGGAACTACTCATGACGTACCTGTACGTCAAGGGTCCTTAAGGACTCGGAAACCATGACGTACAGGTACATCATGCGTTCTTAAGGGGTTAAACACATTATTAGTATATAGGTCATCTAGCACTGCAATCCCATGATCCCTCCAGAATGTTTTATCCAACACAGCTTGAAGAGAGGGGAACATAGGGTTGTCCCACAAGGGTACGTTGGGGATCATTCCGTCATAAGAATGCAATCGTTTGCTAGTATCCCAGACCTGAATAGCTAATTTATGTATGGGCAACAGTGCTCGGGGGAAGAGTTGTGGTCGTTCCAGTACTGGCCACAAAGAGGAGAAGTTCAGACATTCAGCCAAATGTCTTTCTGCCCTATCTAGTCTGTCACCAGGGGAAATCATGATCTCAGTTGTCTCAATTGTCCCGCTATGTAATAGAAGTGTAAATCAGAGAGGGACATACCTCCATTCCCTCTAGGGCGACATAACTTATATATGAAGAGCTTAGGTCTGGTATTGCCCAGTGGGGACATTAGCGACCTTCAATGTTGGAAAATTGCTTTGGGAACAATACAGGGTGCATGCTCCAACACATATAGCCACTTCGGGAGTATGATTAACTTGATCAAATTTATTCGTCCTGACACCGACAATGGAAGACCTCCCCAAACCTTAAATTTGTCCCCACTATAGTTCAGGAGAGGCTGTATATTAAGGCTATGAAAAGAGGCCTCATCTTTAGTGATATGAATCCCTAGGTACTTAAATTCAGAGACTATAGGTAGCTCAGTATTAAGAGGGGATGAGGGTAGGGAGTACAGCGGAAATAGAACAGATTTAGACCAATTTATTCTTAAACCAGAAAATTGACTAAATGCCTCAATAAGAGCAGTAGCTCGGGGCAACGTGGATTCCACATCTGACATAAAAAGTACCATGTCATCTGCATCCACATATAGTCCCACCCTATCTTCCTGAGCACCTATAGGCATTCCCTTAAATTGTGCATCAGACCTAATGCGGATGGCTAAAGGTTCGATCGCTAAGGCGAATAGCAGTAGCGACAATGGGCACCCCTGCCTAGTCCCACGGCCCAGATCGAAGTTTGCAGAGCACATACCATTCACCAGAATACCAGCTTTTGGCCGTTTATACAATATTGATATCCATCTAATAAATGCAGGTCCAATCCCAAAGCATTCAAGAGCAGCCAGTAGGTAAGGCCATTCCACCGAATCAAAGACATTAGCAGTGTCCAAAGATGCCAAGGCCCATCGCCTCTTCCACTGCAGACCTATTTAAGTAACCACTTGCACTCTGCGAATGTTATCTGTTGTGGACCTACCAGGCAAGAATCCAGATTGATCCGGAAGAATGAGGTTAAGAATAACCCTGTTCAGTCGCTGTGCTATAATCTTGGCCAAGATTTCGTAATCCAAATTTAACAATGATATGGGCCTATATGATCCACAATCAACTGGATCCTTGCCTGGTTTAAGGAGTATCACAATGGTGGCCTCATACAGTGAAGGTGACAAGACACCCTTCAAAAAGGAGTCATGATACATTTGTAGCAGAGGAGGGGCCAGTTGGTCAGCGTATCTGGAGTACACCTCTAGAGGTAGCCCATCTGGGCCAAGGGACTTTCCGTTCGCCAAGGACTTAATGGCCTCTAATATTTCCTGATCCGATAGAGGACCCTCTATCGATTGAGCCATCTAATGAAAAAGTTTGGGATATTCTAGTTCTTGCAAGTAATTTGAGACTGTCTCGGTAGTATAGTCTACTCGAGCCTCATATAGGTCCTGATAAAATTCCCGGAAACGGTGAGCTATGGCCTCCAGTTCCGTAACCACAATGCCCTCCTTGTCCCATATACATAATATGGCAGGAGAGGCCTGGTATTGGTGAACAATATTTGCCTGCAACCTGCTAGACTGGTTGCCGAGTTCAAAATAGGATTGCTTGGTAAAGAAAATTTTGCGATGGGCCTTTTCATGTAACAAAGTAAGGTCCATGATATACAACCTCTCTATCCTAGCACATTCTGCTGCCAGGCCCTTTTCCTGCTTGGCCAAATTACGTTTGATGAATGATATAGAAGATCTCAAGCACCCCCTCAACTACGCCTTCAGCGTCTCCCATACTAGTGACTTGTCATTATAGGAAGTATGGTCGGTCAAAAACAGAGACAACTGAACCGGAATTTGATCCGAAGGTGGGAACAATGTGAGCCAGAAGGGATGTACTCTCATGAACTGCCCCGAACCCCTAACACTGGCTAGCAAGGACAATAGGACAGGGTTATGATCCTACACTCCCCGAGTTCCGCATGTCACTTGATAAGGAAGTGAGCACACACTGGAGTCCCCAAATACATAATTAATGCGGGATAAGGAGTGATGACTAGCTGACTGACACGAGTAGGACCGTTCTTCAGGGTGTTTAAGACGCCATAGATCCACCCAGCCCACCTCCGTCATCAATTTGAACAAGGGTGATTCAGAAGGAGCACTCCCTCGTGGCTGCTCATCACCTTGAAACCTATCCAGCAGAGGATGTAGGGTCATGTTAAGATCACCCATGAAAATAATCCTTGCTGAGGGATAGGAAGCAGCGAAACATATTGCTTGGTGGATTATTTGTAGGAAGGAGGGGGGAGGGATATAAATCCCCAGTATAACATATAATATGCAATTAGTATATGCTGCCACAAAAATGTATCTCCCTGCATTGTCTATCTGTAGTTTCTCCACCTCCCATCTCAGAGATTTGTGTACCAGGAGACTCCCCTAGCCAGGTTAGAATGACATGAATGGCGGGACCATTGAACCCAGGGTTTACACAACCTCCTAGTCATATCAGGGAGTAGGTGAGTCTCCTGCAGACACAAAATATGAGGGTTAAATTGTCTGACCGCTGAAAATACCATGGTGCGTTTCCTAACACTCCCAAGGCCCCTGACATTCCAAGACATTAACCATATATATCCAATTGTAACATCTTAAGATAGATATATCGCTCCCCTCTCTATAGTACATGCGCCCACCTCCATGTATACATCTTCAAACCCTTCACATGGTGTGATAGTACACAAATAAGTATGCTATGGCAATAGAGATCCATAAAAAACCAAACAATTAACATGAGCTCTTTAAGAGTCATCTAGCAGACAGATCTAACAGCGAGTATCCTGGTCAAAATGTACATGCAGCAGGGTACAAGGTGGTAGATCCGATGTGACAAAACAATATACGGGGTGTGCTAGTGGTTAACTTAACCCTTCGCACTAAACGGACTTAGAGAGTACATGGAGAACTTGTTCCCCAACTTTGCATTATGTGAAAACCCCTATATATAGGAAGAACCCTTTGTGCTATGCAAGTAACCATAACTCTGCCCCTACAGACCAATTTATCTGCGGCATATCGCAGAGTAAATTGAGTATAAGTACTGCCTTACGACAGCCAGCTCGATCAACAATAGTGTGTAAGATCTCAACACTTTAAGGCAGGTGCTAAGCAATGATCATCAAACATCAAATATTAGGAGGGCAAAACATAAAAAGTGCCAAAGTAAGAGGAGAGCAGAGAAGCAGGTCGCCAGAACAGTGAGGAGACAAAGAGTAGAAGAGAAGAAAAGAAAAGGGGAGGGAAGGGCGAAAGAAAAAAGGATAGAAGGAAAATAAAATAGAAGAGGTACAGGGAGGTTAGGTAGATCAGAATGACAATCGATAAAACAATCACCTAGCAGGGCATATCTTCAGCGAAAAAAGCCTGGGATCAATGGTGAGGTCCATGGTAGTGAGCAACATCAAGGATTTGTGGCGGGTAAACATCTTGGAGATGTCGCTGGATGTTGCTTGCCCTCCAGCCAAGCCGTAACTTCCGCAGGAGTGTTAAAAAATCTGGTGGACTTTCCATCCACTACCCGCAGTCTGGCTGGGTAGGCCATTGAGTATGGGAGGTTTAAATCCCGGAGGAGCCTTTTCACCCCTGTTAACGTCGCTCTGCGTTTCTGGAGCTCTGCTGAGAAATCCGGGAAGAGCATGAGCGAAGTGCCTGCTTGCGACGAGCCAGTTGTAGTATAAGGCCTCGATCTGCAGATGTCAGTAAACATGCCAGTAATGGTCGCGGAGGTTCTCCAGGCGGCAATGGTTTGGCCGGTACTCGATGTGCCCTTTCAATAATAAAGGCAGAAGAAAAAGTGGCATCAGGAAAAGTGGCTCGCAGCCATGTAGACACAAATTCACATGGGTTGCTTCCCTCCGTGCGTTAAGGGAGTCCCACCATACGTAAATTGTTGCGGCGTGTGCGGTTTTCGTAATCGTGGCACTTTTGCTGCCAATAATCCACTTTCTTCTCCAGATCAGCCAGGCGGGCCGGTATTGGGTTCAAATGGTCTTCCACCGTGGACACGCGGGTTTCCACTTCTTTAATGCGTTTGCGTATGTTTTGCATGCCGTGCCTCAGGAGACCAATGTCAATCTTGACCTCCTTCATCTTCCCAGAGAGAGAGGAACAACAGGTAGCTATAGCCTGGAGCAGTTGGTCAGTCACCTGCTTGAGGGAGGGTTCGGTGTCCAACGCAGGGTCCTCACTAGGAGCAGGAGAGGCACGCCGGGAGGCTGAGGGCTGCAAGCAACGCTTCACAGCCAGCGCCATTTTGGAAATCAAGCCGGGCAAACTCTTTAAGTTTCTCAGCGGCCGACAGCGCCTTGTTCCGTGCCATCTTGGGCCTGCGGGTGCTTCCTGACCTTTCTCCACCGTGGAGGATATGATTGCGGTTGGTAAGTTCAGGATAATAGCGAAGTTAGGGCAGCGATGCCGGAGCTCAGCTAGACACGTCCGTTCATCTTGGTCTCAGGCCACGCCCCCCCCCGGATTCTTTTGTTTATGTTACATGGAATAGTCTGTTTCCTGAGAGAACACTTGACCAAACCACCACAATGGAAATAAAGCATAAAATGGTCATCAGAAAAGGACCTAATGTTCAAGTCAATCTTTTACACTGAGCCTAATAATCAATCCCCTGACACTTCCAGTTCTGTACAGATCACTTTTCAGCAGTCATCTCATTATCTTTAAAGGAAGCATTATAACCAGGGGCGTAGCTAGAAATGACTGGGCCCCACAGCAAAATTTTGTATGAGGCCCTCCCCCCCGCTCGTATATTATAGGGGGGGTGTTATATGGCTGGGTGGCTACTACTGGCACATTATAGGGGGGGTGTTATATGGCGGGGTGGCTACTGGCACATTATATGAGGGGGTGTTATATGGCTGGGTGGCTACTACTGGCACATTATAGGGAGTGTTAGTGGCTGGGTGGCTACTGGCACATTATAGGGCCTATAATGTGCCAGTAGCCACCCAGCCATACAACACCCCCAAACTGGGCCAAACTGAAAGGGGGGGGGGGCCCAACTTGTGGATGACACTGCTATGGGGGATCTGTGATGGATGACACTGTTATTGGGGAATCTGTGGGTCCGTGTAGGAATGACCCCCAATACAAGGGGTGAGGCTGTGGGGTAGTATCTACTTTTTTGTTGACTACGCCAGCGGGGCCCGTGCAGTGACTGTATTCTACTACACCCCCGCACTGTATATAATCTTAACTATATAATTGTAGTGATTTACTACAGTTATATAGTTAATAAGATTTTATCCACTGAGCGGGGGGTGTAGTAGAATACAGTCACTGCACGGGCCCTGCTGTCATTATGAAATAGCATATGTGACCCCCACCTCTTTTATTGGTGGTCATTCAGTAAATTAACCCTGTTTTGGGGGGGTGGGGGGTGTCTGTGGATGACAAATATGTGCCATCCACAGATTCTCCCCATAACAGGGTTCATTTAGTGAATGACCACCCAAATTCTGGTGACCCAATACATGGGAGTTGCATCTGCAGAGCTTTTGTATAATGCCACCCCACACTGTTGTGCCCCCCACACAGTAATGTCCGCCACACTGCCCCCCACACAGTAATGTCTGCCACACCCCCCTCAACCACACAGCAGTGCCCCCACATAGTAATTTGTCATGCTCTCCCCCTCTTGTCATTCTCCCCCCCACCCCTCTTGTCATAATCCCCTCTTCTTGTCATGCTTTTTCTGCCCCCTGCCATTCTCCCCCATCTTTTCATGCTCTTTATACCCCCCCATGTTGTCATGCTCTTTCTGCCCCCCCCCACCCCCCATCCCCCATGTTGTCACAGACTTCATGTAAGGGGGCCCGGCATTTTCACTGTACTTAATGCCGGGCCCCGTCAGAGCGCTCCTCTCACCTCCATTATGTTCACTGCTCCAGGCTTCCGGGATCAGGCCCCAGCGCTGCCACACATTAAGCAGGTGGGCGGAGCCTAACGGAGGTCCGTTAGGCTCCGCCCACCTGGTTACTGTGTTTCTAATTAGGCAGCGGGGCCTGATGCTGGGGGCCTGAAGCAGTGAACATAATGGAGGTGAGAGGAGCACTCTGACGGGGCCCGGCTCAGGGAATGACAGGAGGGAGCGCTGTGCGGTTCCCCCCCTGTCAGTCCCTCTCCCTCTGACCGGCCCCTGCCTGCGCCCTGAGGCTGGAGCCTCCCCAGCCTCTGTGTTAGCCCGGCCCTGGTGTCAGCTGATTACTGGGGCGGGGAAGCAGAGGAGAGAGGACACGTGCTGCCTGGCGCTGGGCCCCTTGTCAGCCCGGGCCCCGAAGCAGCCGCTTCCCCGGTAGTTACGCCCCTGATTATAATGAAATATATCTATATCTAGATAACACAAGGTCCACCATTTGCAATAGGGGATGTCACAGCTTATCTACTCCCCTCACAGAGCATGCCCACAACACTCTTCCATAGACATCAATGACCATTTTCTGTCTATTGTGTTCCTGGTCTATATGGCTGCTATAAAGCACATCTCTAAATGCTGTGTTAACAGCAACTCAGGCAAGATCACCGACCCCATAATTAGTGATTTGCCTTCTTTCCCGGGAGTCCAGGAGCTCTCTTCTTTTTCTGAGAGCTCCCTGATATTCCTGGAGAGCTGTCAAGTACAGTATGTTCTAGATTTCCCACTTCTCACCAATAGAGATAACGTTAGTCAAAAGTGAAGCTTTATTTAAAAAAAGAAAGTATAAACTTTCCAATTATGGAATGTTTCATGACATTTTTATTAATTAGGGCAAGGCAGACATGAGGGACATTAAAAGGAGACATTCTTTTGGTCAGCCAGGTTGTGGACTATGCACATTATTTCTGTGTCCTGGTAGTCTGGTATGTATCTATAGCCACCTGTTGAGAAGCAGGATTTCACACTGATAAAGATGTTCTTCTGATCAGCTGGGTTCTGAACTATACACGTGACTTCCATGACCTGGTGGTTAGGTGGTAGTGATATCTGGATGGAGCTTCCAGTACTATGAATATCCTGGTACTTAGAGTCCTGGAGTCTGTATATCCAAATATAGGAGAAATCTGATGTATTTGATGGGACAGAACAATGGAGAGTCACATTACATTGTTTTTTGTGTGTGTTTTGCATCACTTTAGTCCATATAGCCAGAGCGGGAACCGACTCTGAAATGAGAAACCATGTTAGCTATGAAAACACCAGGTACCTACCACACGATCTATCACAATTTTTTATGGACTCTTCTTGATTGGCATAGCCAATAGTCAAACCACATTCTCCATCAACATATCTGCTGAGTTTTCAAGAACTGAACAAGATTTGGAATTGTCTATATACAGGAAAAATACACAGAAAACAGCTCTTAAAGTTCTAAAATAACAATAGAAGCCTAAGTCTCTTTACCAATCCCCCAACGCTTTCTGGTCCCCATCTGGTCTCTTCTCTTTTCTCCTGCTGGCTCTGAAATTCTCAAACTTTACCTTAGCAACTGTGGCATACTTACATACAGGCAACTTGGACTAGGACCAGGGTTCTAGTGCTGTCAACTTCTAAACTTGCAGATTTTTGAGCTCTCCAGGGGTGGGCCGTAGGACTGAAGATTTGCTCTTCCTGTAGGCTTGCCCCTCCTCCTTCTACACAGGGCACAGTGACAAGTCAAGTGAGCAGTGGCTAGGCACACCTCCCTAGCAGCCCAGTCAGGGTTAGCATTGTGAGGGGGGCTTGTGGGATCCCATGGCATGACTTTGGGGCCTAGCTAGTCCACTGCTTATCAACAAGGTTCTTTGGTTCCATTGATATTTATGAAGTTGCTTTATTTTTCTTTACTCAGATCTTTGATGACTACTGCACACTGCCTACCATTTCTGAGACCTCTCTAATATCCACTTGCGAACAGCTGTTGCTATTGGAGTCCAGTCCACAGAAAAGACTTGGATTCCCTTTTATAAGAATGGACAATCCCTTAGACTCTAGCTTTGAGTCTAGCCCCCAAGCGATGTGATGGGTCCACTATCTGTCCACAAGCCCATCCATGACAATGGCATAATTCATTGCATGGTTATAATGAAATTAGGAATATGAATAGTGTACTCAGAGGCCACCAGAAGAAGAACAGGGGTGCACTGGTGGCATTTGTTGATTGCCTCTACATTTTAGCTGTTTTGGTCCATTCCTCCTCTTTTTTATCTTCTTAAAACAAGAATGGACCCTAATGGGGAAGAGACGATGAAATATGGAATGGGTTTAGCTTGAGGACATACCATAGACAATGAGGACGTAGGATACATGATGTATTTCATGATTTCTGAAGGTTATTATGGCAGTGTAAGACCCCTTTGTATTCAATCCTCAGGTCCTGGATATGTAACTTGGTCCCATTATTGGACAGCTCCAGACAGTCGGCAAACTAAGGACTGTAGATGGTTAGTTGGTCTTTATGATACTTGACCATTTAGGTTGTCTTATTTTGGGTTAAAAATTGCCACATAACATCTAGAACAAGAACTGATAGATCCGGATTGTATAACTCTACTGAATGGTGGAGAATACCGTCTACTCGCTTAGCACCCGCTTCTCCTCCTGCAAAACACAAATCGAGGCAGAATTAATGAAACCTGAAAGACCTACCTGCTGGGAATGTCAGATATGGTTATATTGTATACTATATATAGTGGTCATCTTCCTTGAGAGGATCACTTCTGTAAATCATTTTTCACTAAAATTTTCAGTGAAATATTGGGCAGTCGTCTCAAAGACTTGTTCTATCCTGCATTACAAAGACAACCCATTACTTTGAATGGACACTGTGTGGTGGCGTTGCTGGAAAAATTAACACTTACTGCCAGGTTTCTATGATCCCTGGAGAACACTGTATCTAGCTATTTATAAAATACCTAAAAAATATGCAATAACTTAAAATATATAGAGCATTCCTGGCCCAGGAAAACACTGTGGGGTGCCTGTGATTAAGAAACTAGTCAAGAAAAGCACAATTATTTCTGGTTGAACTTTTTAACCTCAGGATAGACCATCACTAGCTCTGGCGGAGAAGCTAAACAGCGCCATCCACTGTGTTATGGTCACAGCTAGTTACTGCAGTGCTACCGCCTTGTACGAATACTAGATGGACAGTAGATGGAGATATGAGGACAGAGATATGTAGCTCGGACGTCAAGGTGTACTAAAGCTGACAGTGCGGAGTGTTGGACCCCCGCTAATCAGATAGTGATGGCCTAATCTGAGGATAGGCTTGTAAAATGCTAGATCAGGGATCAACAACGTTCGGGACTCCAGCTGTTGTGAAACTACAACTCCCAGCATGCGCCATTCACTTTTTTGGGAGTTTTGAGAACAGCCAAGCAACTGTGCATGCTGGGAGTCGTAGTTTCACCAAAGGTGGAGTGCCAAAGGTTGCTGACCCCTGTGCTAGATGGCCCCTTTAATCAATTCTCACTGCTCCTTTGCAGGTTACCAGAACATCTCACCTAATTCCTCATATAAGTTTGACCAATCTGCTGTACCATACTGTAAAATATGCTGGTGAGCTCTGAAGTTATCATCTCCATTTACTAGCTACACATTATGGGAAGAACACTGAACCAGACCTTCTCAGGTGATCATTTGGGTGTCGCTCCAGTAAACATGCAATAGTCTGAATGATGGCATATAACAGAGGACACCTTCAGATGTCAGTAGTGTTGCCAATATTTCTCCAGGCAAGTTTTGGAGCTGCCTGGGCTCCCTGGCACATACAGGTATATAGTAAAGTCTCCATATGGAGATGTGGGATTGTGAAGGCCTGGACTGGATTTTGCTACTACAAACAAAGGTATTTGTAGATTGGTAATCTCTAATGTCATATATACAATAAAAGCAGACCATGTGCTCACCAGATCAGATGTTATTGCACAAAACAGTCAACTGCTCAACATTGCTTTTTTGCAATTAATGTCAAGGAACCTTTCTGGGTAAAAGACAAGGTTGTCGGCTCTGTAGGTAGGAGACTAAAAATAGGAACACCTGTTAAAAGCACAGAGGAGCAAGGTTTTTCTGATGGTGTGCAAACATAACTATGGGTTAGGATGCTCTTAAGCAGGCAAAGTAGTAATCATATTTTGGAGGAAATGTATCTTAGATTCAGGGGTCTAGCGATGTGATAAAGAACCATGCCTCTCCCTGGTGCGTATGTTGTGACCAGAATACTTCCACCAGTGATCGTATGACAAGATGGAGGTGTCTCAGGCGGCAACCAGGAGGTCGATGAACCTGAACATTCTTCAATACTAAGACTACTCAATATATCCAAAATCAAATCATAGGCAAAGAAAAAGTATCCAACTCAGGATGACCACAGGGTACAACAATGGTCATAATATGCATGGGTAATATGTCATATAAAAAGTTCAAGGATTACTTTCAGATCTACATAACATAAGAGGGATTCCACTGACAGCCCTATATAGCCTATTAAATATATCATCCATCAAGAAACAGACCAGGGGTGTAACTAGGACAGGCCCCGGACTTTAGGCCTGAAGGTCCAGGTTTGCTGGTTACTGTACTGGTTACTGTTTTTACTATCCTCCAACTTGTAGACCACATGACCATGCACATAATTGTGCCGTGCCACTAATTTTGAAGACCAGAAGAGTCTTGAACCACTTTGTAGTCGGGGGATCAGAGTAAGGTACATTTAAGTAAGGGGATAATCGACAAAAATATTGCATGATATTAAAAACCGCAACTCTAACCCCGAAGGACTTTTGTGTATGTTTTCCCTCATGTGCGCCTCATTATCGGGTATAATATCTAGAAATACATCAACCGCTATAATGATCAAAAGTATACAATCAGAGACTCAAAATCACCTGGTCAGCGAGGGGTTAAAAAGACGTTTTAATTAAAAGCCTGTGATTTTACATGAATTTCTTCTTAGCACATTAATAATGTAATAACATGTCAGATATAACAGTGATCAGATATTACGCCCCCTGGTGGAGATATGAGGAGTAATAGCAGCAGGTCCCCGCAGATTATCTCCACAGCTTCATGATATCTCACATACAGGACATGCACTGCAGTGAGAAAACAGCGTCCTGTCCCTTTAAATTTCCTCACTGCTCAGCAGCCAATGGGATCGCTGGATTTGAACTTGAAAGGAAAGGAACGGTCAGTGATCCTTAGACCATTACAGGACGACGAGAGGTGAAGATGGATGCCGGTGAGATCTCACACCCCTCATCTGACATAAGTGACGCTTATCTCATCTCTCATGATGCTTCACTCACAGGATTAGGGATCTGATGAGGTTTTTATCCTTCATCCCACTAGGGGGAGCTAGCTGTATACGTGTACTGCCCCAATATTAGCTGTATACTTATAGGTGTAGTGAGCTCCCCCTATTGGCTGGTGCAGGAAACAGTTTTTTTTGTTGTTTTTTTTCCCAGTTAATTTAATGTTATGAAGGGAAATACTGTGCTAGGTTTGTCTATATAGGGACTCTTCTGCCTGTATTGTTTATTTAGGGCACCATACTGATATTATTATTAATTGAGGTATGTGTATGGTGTTGAGGCAATTTATTTCACATTTTGGGGTATTGTTTTATTTATGGGCTAGAAAACAGTCTGTCATATCATATATCTTTATAAGGCACCAGTACAATACAGTCTGCTTTATGGGGGGGGATTTATAAGTACTGGTGCAAAGGAAAACTGGCTCAGTTGCCCATAGCAACCAATCAGATGCCACCTTTCATTTTTCAGAGCTGCTTTGGAAAATGAAAGGAACGATCTGATGGGTTGCTATGGGTAACTGAGCCAGTTCATATCAGTTGAGATAAATCTCCCCTCTGTGTTATGTGCGGTATTACGTATATTGGCCCTTCTGCTATAAGGGACCCTACAAATACCCAGTAAAGACGGCACTATACATACACTGCATGATCATATGTGATTATTATCCTCTTATATGTAATGTGAATGTCCGCCTTTTATCATCAGGACATTTTTTATGTTGATTCATTTCTTGATATATTTTTATAGTGATCAGAGCTCTGTTTTACTGATACAAAGCTCCAAATCCTCTGCACTGTCAAAAATGGTAACATTAGATCTGCCTGCAGACACCACTAGAGGGAGCTCCGGACTGATTACTGTCTGCACAGTACGCGCCTCTGCTCCCCCTAGTGGTGGCTTCAGGCAGCTACAATTTATCATTTTATTCTATGGTTATGCAGGGGATTTGGAGCTCTGTATGAGGAAAGTTGATCTCTGACTGACTGCTATAAAGATATATGAAGAAGTTATAAATGGTCCTCCAGGACTTCCATAATATCGTCCTTAGGACAAGACATTAGTGTGTGATCATGAGGGTCCTACACCTGGGAGGACATTCACTGTCTTTATCAGATCTGTAACGAAGTCTCTTTTATGGGTTAACAGATCGCGCTAAGATTTCTCCAATTCTGGACGAGTACCGGATTGGAGCAGGCCGCACTTCACTGGAGGTAAGTGGCTTGATTGTAAACTGACCCTTTGTCCTATCATCCAAAAGGAGTGGTAAGTGGTCACTTACTGTATTCTCTTCTCTTTAGGACATTTACCGCCTCCAGCAGTGCATCTATGGCCTGGGACCTTTCTCAAGTGAGTATTTTTGCTAATAAGACTCGACTATGAAAACTTGATCTGAGCTCTAGGTTTAGACTGATCTGAAGTAAACTCATGATCTGGTTGTGTTCACTCTTCAGCTTATCCCTGCACCGTGGAGGAGATGAACCAACAACGTCTCATCTACTCCATGAGATTCCTCCCGTCTCCAATCTTCAAGATGGAGGTGAGCGATCCTACTGCCTGTCATATTGTCCTCCAGATTCCTCCATGTTCTGTCTATAGATGTGAAGGATTTAATGAAACCTCTCATAGACGAGTGACTGAATCTGTTCTTAGCGCCTCATGTCAACCAACCGAGAAGCTCAGAAGAAATATCTGCCTTTTCCACTGGAGGAAGAAGATCCAGAGCCGGCACTGATGATGGCAAGCCGCCTGTGTGAAGACCTGGTGGAGGAGAAGGCCGAAAGAGAGCGAGAAGAGACAGACATCCCGGGAGCAGCAGGATGAGACGACTGAGAAGAAGGCCAAGCAGCAGAAAAAAAAACAGAGGATGGTGAAACTAGAAGTGAAGAGCAACAACCTGAGAAGAGTTCAGCATCAGGCCGGAAGGAGACAGAAGATCCGCCAGCCAACCACCTTCCAGTACGTGAACACCAACCTGAGAGGAAGGAAGAACATCCTCCGGGTCATCCTCTTCAAACCATTCTGCCGGTGATAAATGGTAAGGAACTGTAAGACCACCAGCAGCAACCAAATCAAAAAAAAAAAAATCATAAACATAGTAAAAATAAATAACATAATAGATATAATTAGAAAACTTAGAAATAAGGCCTGGGGGTTTGATCCAGGGTTCTAGGATTGATCGCCTTTTCCCGGGGTCGAGAATGAATTTTTCCCCTGTGACACGAATTGGCTGAATGTGTCTAGGGTTTTTCGCCTTCTTCTGGATCAACACTTTTAGGGATAGGGACCCTACTTAGGAATATATATAAGGGGACTTGATCCAGGGTTCTAGGACTGATCGCCTTTTCCCGGGGTCGAGAAGGAATTTTTCCCCTGTGACACGAATTGGCTTACTTTGTCCAGGTTTTTTTTGCCTTCTTCTGGATCAACAGTTTTAGGATAAGGACCTTATTTAGGTATAGAGATCAGGCGGCTTGATCCAGGTTTCTAGGACTGATCGCCTTTTCCCGGGGTCGAGAAGGAATTTTTCCCCTGTGACACGAATTGGCTGAATGTGTCCAGGGGTTTTCGCCTTCTTCTGGATCAACAGTTTTAGGGATAGCGATCTAATTTAGGGATAGGGATAAGGGGACTTGATCCAGGGTTCTAGGACTGATCGCCTTTTCCCGGAGTCGAGAAGGAATTTTTCCCCTGTGACACGAATTGGCTGAATGTGTCCAGGGTTTTTTGCCTTCTTCTGGATCAACACTTTTAGGGATAGGGATCTAGTCAAATACTATTAGAAATATTAGTAATGAGTCAGGATAATATAGCAGGGATAGCAGTAGTATAATAATGGAAATAATAGTAATAATTCTAATAGTATATAATAAATAATATGATAGTCATTAGTGTTAGTGTAGGAACCCACTTGAAGGAGGTCGCCGTGACGTGGCAAGTGGGCTTATACATTTTGATAACAATGTATACTAAGAACCTCCTGCCCATTGTTATAGCAGCAGTAGATGGTGGTATGATATGTGGATGGGGACAGAAACGGAGGCCCCTGAAAGCTTTTTTTTTAATAGAATGCTTTAGAGTTTGATTGGCCTGATGTGAATTAGCCCTGAACCTGCAGTACCAGGCATTCCTACCCACCCCACCGAATCAGTGCAGGGGGGTGGGGACACAAAGGTCATTACACCCATCTGCAGCATAGCCACTTACTACTAAATAATTGTTCTTTGGGCTTCATAAAATAGGCTCTAAAATAGACCTCTATTGACCTGCAAATTTGTGTGGCCAGCCACCATAGGTCAGAAGGGTGAGGCCACCAAGTGAAAATACAGCCTTACAGTTACTCTTTTTACCTTTGTCCAAAACGCAATAATAATGTCTCTTGTGTCCGGTGCCAACATTTAGTCAGAAACAGCGGTGATGATGACAAGATATGATTCTCATGCTTTTGTGGAGATCCTCATTGAGTAGAAGTCTTGATGAACAATTTTGGACCTGCCTGTTATGTAAAGAAAGAAGGTGCTGAGGACCTATCACTGGCTTTTAGGTTCCACAGTGTTAGTTTAATATTGTAATAGTGCCTTACTGACGGCAGGTGGTTGAGGTATTGGCAAAAGAATTTGTGTTCTCCAGTTGGAGTTCTTCTTTGACCTTCTGCCCAAAGGATGTGATCAACAGTTTCCATAATAAACAGTTAATTTCAAGGGGATAGCATCAGGATTGTAGAGTTGAGGGACCATGGCATCTGAGCGGTGCAGACGTGGGAGCCGTGTGCTCCTGCACCTGTGACAGCATTCTCCAGCTAAGACCAGGGAAGCTAAAATATCCCAGTGATGGCTCTGAGCCTCAAGCAGGTTCCTAAACCCATCATTGGTGTATTCCAATACAGGCCTGCAGGTGGCAGCACTGTACTTGTATATAGAAAATGATGTGTTCTGTTATGGATATGTACCCAGCACAGAATACAATTGCCAATCTAATGATTGTCAGTTATAGGCACGTAGGAGCAAAAAAAAAAAGGGAAACAAAGTTTTATTAAAAGTTTTTTTTTTTATCTAAAAGTTCAAATGACCACCTTTTCCCAAATTAAAAATAAACATTAAAAAAACATATAGGCATAGCAGTGTCTGAAAACACTTAAACAATATTTATCCCATGCGGCATAACAGAAAAAAAAAAAATCTAAATCGCCAATTGGCCATTGTTTGTCACCGCCTACAGGTTGACCCACAAAAGAAAAAATTAGATCTCACATAACATTACTACAAAAATTATGCTATAGAGGTAAGAACATGGTGATAAAAACAAAACAAATATTTTTCTTCAATGTTTTAATTTTTTTTCAGTATTGAAACACTAAAAGCATAAAAACTATACAGTGACCTGGAGAATGAAGGTAACCAGTCAATTTTACCACAGGGAACGCTGTAAAAAAAAAGGCTCACAATTGCTGTTTTAGCTCAGTCAGGTTTGCGTCACCTTACTATACGTAATACAGTCTGATATATGGGACGCTAAAAAAGGAAAACAAAAAAGTCTTTATTTAAATTATTAAATATAAAATGGGAAAAACTGGTCTAATAACAAACAGAACGAAAAACCAGACAACCTGGATTAGTGGTGACGGTAAAAGAAGCAGGTGTCAGAATGATATGCCCCCGCACCAGCGTCCCTAGTTTTGGGGTTACACCGGTATCACCACCAATACAGGTTATAGCACACTGTAGGGTAACAGCACCCCTCAGCGTTATATGTGCTTGAATTAGGTGATTATAAAACATGTGGGTGGTCAGGAGGTGTACCCCCGCAAAGACACCCGCGTCCCAGATTTCAGGGTACGCAGCTAACACCACTGATACCGGCTGTGGTTCTCTGTGGGGTATAGCATGAACCCTTTCGTGCTCATTTGTCGCTATATTAACTCTAATAACCCTCGTCTGATAACATGTCCTCAGCTAGCAAACACTTCACTCTTGCCGTGGATTACTACAGCTGGTGTGCGGCCGAAAACAATGAAACAAGCAGCCTGGGGTTAACTTCGCGCTCTGTGCCGCTATACTGCTGATATCACATTAGTACTGATCTATGCCCTAAACTCGTGCCGTACCAGCTCTACGCGTTTCTTTCTATAAATCATCAGGAGCCCTACAGGAAAGCATAGTGTTATAGAATATAGTTCCAAGTAGCAGCACGCTACCTCCCCATAAACTTGGAGGCAGCGCTCCGGCACTGGAGCGGCCGTGAGGCGGTAGCCAAAACACTGGGCATTTAAATCCTAAGCTCCTTCCATTGGAGGTGTGGCCACGCCCAGCCTGCACCACGTAATCGGAGTAAACAGAAGCTCCGAAGTGATACAATAATCCACGGATGCAGGCACAATAAGTGGGGTGCCTAGCAGGGGAAAAACCCCATCAGTTTTTAGGGATCACAGGGCGGATGTTATTAATCAGCATTGGAGGATCATTTAATGGCACAAACGGGACAAAAGGACGCCAGCATTAAACTAGTTATGTCTGTTAGTAATAGGCACCATTGACCGGGGTGACAAAAAAAGCAGCCAAAATGGCCCATGGAGTAAAAGACAAGAAATGGTACCCACATATACCTGGCGTGGTACAACCAAATGCACCTCACATGCCTATGTACCCTTCAGCATTAACTCATAGGCGGTATTGTACGGTGATGTACAGTGATTAGTGTTGAGCGTGAATATTCGAATAGCGAATTTTTATCGCGAATATCGCAACTTCAATAATTCGCGAATTTTGCGAATATAGCGGTATATATTTGCTATTTCGAATATTCGATTTTTTTTTTTTTTTTTTTTGCTGTTAATCCTTGTTGCTCTGGTTGTCTTCCCACTTCCCAAAAGCTGTTCTTACCTGTCCAGAGGATTCTTGGCTTCCTGCCCGCTCCAGTAAATGCACGTTGCCGCTTCTGCCGACTTCCCGTGTGCATGGGAACGCCTCCATGCTAAAATGTACTGTCGGATGTGAGAATCACGATCTCACAAATTTGATTAAGTTGTAATCGCAATGCAATTAATATAACCTGAATTTTCAATCCACGGCAAGAGTGGAGTGTTTGCAATTGGTAGCTGAGGACATGTTATCAGACGAGGGTCATTAGGGTTAATATAGACACAAATGAGCGCGGAAGGGTTCATGCTATACCCCACAGAGCGCCACAGCCGGTATTAGTGGTGTTAGCTGCGTACCCTGAAATCTGGGACGCGTGTGTCATCTTCTGGCCACCCTCATGTTTTTGAATCACCACAGATCCAGGATTGGCCTAATTCAAGCACATATAACACTGAGGGGTGCATGTTACCCTACAGTGTGCTATAACCTGTATCGGTGGTGATACCGGTGTAACCCCAAGACTAGGGACGCTGGTACTTTTGTGCGGGAGCATATGATTCTGACACCTGCTTGTTTTACCGTCACCACTGATCCAGGTTGTCTGGTTTTTCGTTCTTTATGTGTTTTGTCCTGTTTTTCCCATTTTATATTTGAATAAAATTTTTTTTTTTTTTTTTAGCATCCTGCATATCAGAATGTATAAAAAATATAAATAAACAGAACATAAAACTGGCAGAATGTTTTTTGGAATTTTTTACCCGTAATTTGTCCTGCAAAAAAACAAGCCCTCATAAGGCTATGGATCAGAAAAATAAAAAAGTTATGGCTCTTGGAAGGTGCAGAGTGAAAAATGAAAACACACAAAAAGGAAAATCAAAAGGTCCTCTAAGGGTTAAATGGAGGAGGCAATCAAGATGTTCACTAGAGGTCACTGTAGACCTAACCTTGCCCTATATGTTGAGGAGCGCTCTTTGACACATTTCGCCCATAAGGTTTACTGCAGGCTCATCAGGGAGACCACCAGCAGCATAATTGTAGCATCCCCACTGAAGGGACAGCAGGAGATGCCAGTGATGGAGAGGCAGACACCTGGGTCCTCTGGGGCAAACTCTTGTTGTAGAGACACAGACTAGATGTTGGGTGAGGTGCCCGGTGCCCTTGGTGTTGTGATTTAACGTGCCTATAACTAGGTCCCTTAAGGTTCGTGACGCCAGTGCCGGTAACAGTGGCACACCGATTGACAGTGGGAATAATGGAGGTGCAGACACTTGAGGTGAAGCAGAACTCTTCTTTACTGAACAATTGAAACAGCATACACGCTCCTTGTAGTTCCACAGAAGACAATTGGTACACAGCAGACTTTACAGTACATAGGCAGGTATTTCTTGGCAAGGTACACAGAGGGTTAATCAGAACTCACAGTACAGGCTGAACTCCACAGATTCCTGACTGGTAAAACATCCAAGGCCTGTATGCCCTATTGCTGGCTTTATCCTTGGGAAATATTATAGTACCACCTCTGTTTTCTGTAGTACCTCTTGCACTGACTTTTCCTTCCTCTGTCTCTCAGCTTTGCTTCTAGCTGGTTTCTGGTGATGGCACTGCTGGTTCTCCCTCTGCTACCAGAGCAGGGTCCTCCTCAGACTCCCAGGTCTGGACTCACTTTCACAGGCTAGTGGCCTGGACTTAACTTCACAGGTTCATGGCCTGGACTTAACTTCACAGGTTCATGGCCTGGACTATACTTCACAGGTTCATGGGCTGGACTATACTTCACAGGCTCATGGCCTGGACTAGACTGCCTTTCCCTGACTGGGCCTGAATATATAAACTAGAGCTCCCTAGCTCCCTCTACTGACCTAGAGCAGGAATGACATCCCTAGCAGGCCTGTACATAGCAATACATTCACAGTAACAGGGTTTCGCAGTGTGCAATAAAAGGACATACCAATCTCCCCACAGGTGGGGGGAACAACGTGACCCTTGTGACCCTTTTGTAGTGGCCACCATCACGGAGTGGGACACTACATATGCTGGTTGTTGTTCGGAGCATGCTGGCTGCAGCATTCTGTGTCTGCTGTGAACTGACACTTGTGATTGTTCTATGGTTCTGATGGGGTTACATCGCCTGGTCTGTTCCTGGGTGTGGCTTATCAGGTGCCCTTATTGATGCAGCTATATCTATCTGTGAGCTGTGGGGTTTGTGCTCAGTCTCTTGTGTCTTGCTGGTGTAGCCCCTTGCTGCTCACCCATCTTGACATCTGCCCTTGTGTGTGGTGTCGCCAGGGGCGTAACTGTAGGGGAAGCAGGGGAAGCGGCTGCTTTGGGGCCCTGACCCAGAAGGGGCCCATCCAAGAGGAGGAGGAGAAGTACTAAAAGATTATGTCAGGGCCCCTCAACAGTATTACACAATGAAATTATATACAGTGGCAGTATAGACAGTGTAGAAAATGGATGAAACAGCTGCCGGGCCTGGTCTGAGAGAGCGATCTTTACTAACCACAGGAAAGGGGGCGGCATGAAAGGAAGGGGTTGTGAAAAAATTAATGGGGAGGGGGCCCCATTCAAAAATTTGCTGTGGGACCCAGTCATTTGTAGTTACGCCACTGGGTGTCGCCTAGTAAAGTGATCTTGTTGGTGTTGTTGTTATCCTTGTCCTTGCCTTTTCTGTACCTGTTATCTGTTTGGATCCACTCTGTTCCATGTCGAGCCCAGCAGTGCTCTAACTGCGTCTGATCTAGTCTGTTCCATGTCCTGCCTGGCAGTGCCTACTGCTTCTGTTCCTGTCCTGTGTATATCCTGCCTTCATGAAAAGGTTCCTGGGTTCTCCAGGGGGAGGACATCTAGTCTGTGTGCAGCTCTGCCTAAAACCACTATGCTTCCATTCTGCATGGGGTCCAGGCATCTGCTTGTATGCTGATTCCCGTTTGTTGTCTGTTCCATGTCGGGAGTTTGGGTTCCAGTCCTGTTTTTGTCTGTGATTCTCTGCGGCCAAGTGTACCAAGACCTTCCTGGAGACACGACCACCCTCGGCCCACTTCATCCTCACCACTGGGTTCTTTGAAGAACGGGGCTCACTGGCTCTCCGCCCTCTGGGTTTTGCCTCTGGTCTGCTGGTGCACTTGGTTCTGTGGTAGTTCTGCCACTATTGCCGAACCTGCATATCTGTTACTGTCATGTTCATTTATTACATCTGTAATAAAGTACTCTGTTGGTCCCTGATCTGAGTCTACCGGTCTTGTCCTGTTTGCATGACATTCCGGAGGTCTGTCCCGGCCACTGGCAGATCCAGGAAGCTGTACTTACCACTTCCTGGTCCTCGGCTGTGCAGGGCTGCACACAGCATGAGGAACATTGTGACATCACGCTGTGCGCGCCAGTTCAAAGCGCACAACCGAGAGCCGTCAGCAGGAGGAAGAAAATCACGGGCAGCAGCGTCCAGGAGCAGGAGAGGTAAGATTTTATTTTATAAAAAAGGCTGCTGGGGGGTTATGAGAGGCATTATGGGGGCTATTGAGGCATAATGGGGGCTAATGAGGCATAAGGGCTGAAACTGGGGGCTAATAAGGCATAAGGGCTGATATGGGGATGATGAGAGGCATGGGGCTCTTATCTGAGGTCTGATTGGGGGTCATTTACATTGGGGTCTGAGCTAAGGTCTGATTGGGGGTCTGATTTGAAGTCTTATTAACATTGGGAGTCTGATTGGGGCTGTCAGTTGCGGTCTGATTAACATTGGGGGTCTGATTGGTGGTCTGACCTGAGGTGTAATCAAAAATATTTTTTTCTTATTATCCTCCTCTAAAACCTAGGTGCATCTTAAGGCCGGTGAGTCTTACATTGGGGAGAAAAATACGGTACTTGCTTGCTCCTCCTCCTGACCTCCCCTATCCTTTGTGTACGCTGCGCGTCACGTGGAGGCATGGCAACGCCAGTGTGAGCCGAGCCCGGTCTCTTTCCTGAACTGCACAGCGGTGCCCACTTCCAGCCCTGAGCCCAGCTGCCAGAGCACTGATCCTGAGCCTGCTGGAGTCTTCAGAACTGTAAGCTATATTATATATTTTATGTGAGTAAGGGTGCTGGGTGGTTGGAAAAGGAGGGGGGGTGGAGAAGGAAGAGGGAGGGGTGGATGGAGGGGTACAATGCTATCTGCACATTGTATAAAAAAAAAGTAATCTGCTAAATACTATATATTTGTGTCAGAAGTCGCCACAAAACAATCTGGAAGTGCCCCTCCCAAGACCAGGCTCTGGATTCACCACAGGCCCTGACCCCCGGTACGTGACAAACCATATTCAATATCTGAGGTAAATGCCAAGTAATACCGGTATAAATAATAAGAATAATACAGGTATAAATAATAGGAATAATACCGGTATACACTGCTGAATAATGGCTGGTAGTTTGAGGTGAGGATTTTGATATGGATTCCGATAACACATGCAGAATTTCCCCATTGATTTCAATAAGAAATCTGCATGTTAAACCCTACGGAGTTTGTTTTCCAGTTTGCGGTTTTAGAAACTGTGCAACGGGAAAAAGACGTGTCCTGTCCAATCATGATGCAGAACCCGTGTTCAGAATTCTATTGAAAATGGACAGGAATTAAAATCTACGCTGAAACGTAGTGATTAAATGATGCAGTTTAGATAAACTTTACAATTTGTTACCTGGTTAAAAAAAATTGGTACAAGACGCATGACTCGGACGAAGGTGAGAAGGCCGATCGTATTAAGAGCAAATATAATCCAAAGGGAACTGACAGACAAATCTCCTAGAAACAAATTTGGAAATATATACTTTAGAGCAGGGGTCTCAAACTCAATTTACCTGGGGGCCGCAGGAGGCAAAGTCTGGGTGAGGCTGGGCCGCATAAGGGATTTCACAAAAAAAAGTCCTCAAATGTCATTGTTAACAGTTTTAATTATTTCTTCTGAACATGAAGTTTCCTGAACATGAATAGAACAGTGAGTGAAGTTCCCCCTCTGGCTCCCTCCATGTTATCACATTTCTCCCCCTCTGGCTCCCTCCGTGTTGTCACATTTCTCCCCCTCTGGCTCCCTCCGTGTTGTCACATTTCTCCCCCTCTGGCTCCCTCCATGTTGTCACATTTCTCCCCCTCTGGCTCCCTCCATGTTGTCACATTCCCCCCCCCCATCCATGTTATCATATTTCTCCCCTCCATGCCATCCATGTTGTGTTGTCACTCACACCACACTCGCTACCCTTACATAATACAACCTGACCTGTCCTGACTCTCCTGCTGGCTGCCTGCGACTCTTCAATTCAATCTTTTTCTGACCGCTGTGGCTGTGTCAGACTGCTCGCCTCTGATAGTCCCTCTGCTCTTGCTGCTTCCCGGCCTGCCCTGAGCCCATGTGACCGTTTGTTGCCATGACGGTACTCGCAGGCTGGGCGGGCGGCGTGGTGCTGCAGCAGTACTACAGTAAGTCAGATGATTTTTTTTCATTCATTCATTTTTGCGCAGGCCGGCCGTTGGTGCGGGCCACAAAATATTGTACTGAGGGCCGCAAATCGCCCAAGGACCGCGAGTTTGAGACCCCTGCTTTAGAGCATATGTCACATGTCCACCCCTGTACATACATTACTTATCCTGTACTGATCCTGAGTTATATCCTGAATTAGGCCTCATGCCCACGACCGTAGGTGCTTTGCGGTCTGCAAACCGCAGATCCGCAAGACACGGAAGCTGTTCCGTTTCGCAATTTGAGGAACGGAACGCGGCCCATTGTAGAAATGCTTATTCTTGTCCGCATAACGGACAAGAATAGGACATGCTCTATTTTTTTTGCGGGGCCACGGAACGGAGCAAAGGACACGGACAGCACACGGAGTGCTGTCCACATCTTTTGTGGCCCCATTGAAGTGAATGGGTCCGCGCCCGAGCCAAAAAATATGTGGCTCGGACGCGGACCCAAAATACGTTTGTGTGCATCAGGCCTTATACTCCAGAGCTGCACTCACTATTCTGCTGGTGCAGTCACTGTGTACATATATTACTTATCATTAGGGCTGAGCGAACCCGAACTGTACAGTTCGGGTTTATACCGAATTTTGGGGTGTTCGGGACCCGGGCCCGAACCCGAACATTTTCATAAAAGTTCGGGTCCGTTGTTCGGCGATTCTTCCCGCTTTCGGAAGGGTTGCACAGCAGTCAATCAGCAAGTGTTTTACTTTTTTGCCCTAAGAAGCCATCATAGCCATGCCTACTAATGGCATGGCTGTGATTGGCTGAGTGCAGCATGTGACCCAGCCTCTATTTAAGCTGGAGTTATGTAGCGCCACACATCACTCTGCTCTTCTCAGTGTAGGGATAGGATGCTGCCGCTTCTGTGAGGAACAGATTAGGGAAAAAATCTGCAGAACCTCTTATACATTAATACACAAGATAAAGCAACTAGAGAGGGAGGGAGCTTCAGCAATCCTACATTTCTGTACCCAGCCACTGCCAAGGAAATTTTTTTTTTAAATCCATCTGTTACAGAGGTGGGGGTCGGCGGCCATTTTAGCCGTTGCAATGTACTGCATGTCTGCCAGCCTGGCAGGGACATCAGCTTTATCCTTTTCGGTAGCTCAGTGAAGGAGAAAATGCTTTTATTCTGGCTGCTCAAGTCCCCTACATTACTTTTGGTATAATTAAGGGGTAACATAGTCTATTTGTCTAGTCTGGGACCTGTGGTGCCCCAGAGCACTTGTGTATACAATGCACTAAACTGTATATTCAATTTCTGCAGTATTTGTGATTAAAAAGCTGTAATCCTGGTTCCCAAAGCAATTTGAAATACACTGCCCAAATACAAATTTGACATTTCTGCAGTGAAATAGTGAATAATTTTTTTTTTTTTTGTGGAAAAAAAGCAATATTCTTGCTTCACAAAGCAGTTGTGCATATAGCATACAAATATATATTTAATATTTCTGCAGGGAAATAGTGCATCCGTGTGTTTCCTGGAAAAAAAACGTTATTCCTGGTCCACAAAACAGTTTGAAATACCCCGCCCAAATACACATTTGACATTTCTGCCATGAAATAGAGCCTCAGTGTATTTTTGGGAAAAATAGAAGTATTCCTGGTCCACAAAGCAGTTCCAAATACACCACCCAAATACACATTTGTAATTTCTGCAGTGAAATAGTGAATACATTTTTTTTTATTTTTTGGGGGGGGGGGGGGAAGCAATATTCTTGCAGTTGTGCATACAGCATAGAAATACCAAAGTTTTTCTGGATTTTATTAAAAAAAATCCTTGTTCTGGGTCCACAAACCACTTTTGCATAAACCGTAGAAATAGCTATGTTTTATTAGTAGTGGTGAAATACTGATTTTCTGTGTTATATTGAAAAAATCTGTGTTCTGGGTCCACAAACCACTTTTGGATAAACCATAGAAATAGCTAAGTTTTATTAATAGCAGTGAAATACTGCTTTTCTGTGTTCTATTAAAACAATCCTTGTTATGGGTCCACAAACCACTTTTGCATAAAGACCCGAGTCGTTTGCACGCTGTGCCATCAGAGCCTGAAGCGAGTCATTAACGTTCTGAACCTTAGCACAACCTGCATGACCAGACATCTACATGCAAAGCATGAACTGCAGTGGAGTAAACACCTTAAAAGCAAGGAACTCACTCAGGCTCCCCCTGCTCCCTCTTCTGCTGCTACCTCGGCCTCTTCCTCTGCCTCGGGAGGAATGTTGGCACCTGCCGCCCACCAAACAGAGGATGTGCCACCGACCCCATCACCTGCGTCACCAAGCATCTCCACCATGTCGCACGGCAGCATTCAGCTCTCCATCTCACAAACCTTGGAGAGAAAGCGTAAATTCCTACCTAGCCACCCTCGAGCCCTGGGCCTGAATGCCAGCATTTCTAAACTACTGGCCTTTGAAATGCTGTCATTCAGGCTGGTGGACACAGACAGCTTCAAACAGCTGATGGCCATGGCTGTCCCACAGTATGTTGTTCCCAGCCGCCACTACTTCTCCAAGACAGCCGTGCCTTCCCTGCACAACCAAGTATCAGATAAAATCAAGTGTGCACTGCGCAACGCCATCTGTGGCAAGGTCTACCTAACCACAGATACGGGCCCCAGGTGGAGAGTTCCTTGGCGCACGTCCTTCCGCCGCCAAGGATCGCAGGGCATCATTCTTTGCCTCCTGTAGCCTCCTCATCCTACTCGGCTTCCTCCTCCTCTGCTTCCACCAGCTCATCCAGTCAGCCACACACCTTCACCACCAACTTCAGCACAGCCCGGGGTAAACGTCAGCAGGCCATTCTGAAAATGGGCAAAATCTCGTCGCAGCTCTGGGACTAGCCGGTTTGACGCAAATCCCTTGCCTGGCGCATGTGCTGAATTTGGTGGTGCAGAAGTTCATTTACAACTACCCCGACATGTCAGGGCTGCTGCATAAAGTGCGGGCCGTCTGTGCGCGCTTCCGGCGTTCACATCCTGCCGTTGCTCGCCTGTCTGCGCTACAGCGCAACTTCGGCCTTCCCGCTCACCGCCTCATATGCGACATGCCCACCAGGTGGAACTCCACCTTGCACATGCTGGCCAGACTGTGCGAGCAGCAGAAGGCGATATTGGAGTTTCAGCTGCAGCACGCACAGGTGAGTCGCTCGGCGGAACAGCACCACTTTACCACCAATGACTGGGCCTCCATGCGAGACCTGTGTGCGCTGTTTCGGGTACTCCACCAACATTGCCAGTGGCGATGACGCCTTTATCAGCGTTACAATACCACTTCTATGTCTCCTTGATAAAACACTTAGGGCGATGATGGAAGAGGAGGTGGCCCAGGAGGAGGAGGAGGAGAATGAGGGGTCATTTATAGCACTTTCAGGCCAGTCTGTTAGAAGTGGCTCAGAGGGAGGTTTTTTGCAACAGCAGAGGCCAGGTACAAATGTGGCCAGCCAGGGCCTACTACTGGAGGACGAGGAGGAGGTGGAGGAGGATGAGGATGAAGCAGGTTCACAGCGGGGTGGCACCCAACACAGCTCAGGCCCATCACTGGTGCATGGCTGGGGGATACGGAGGACGATGACGATACGCCTCCCACAGAGGACAGCTTGTCCTTACCTCTGACTGATGGTTCGGCCCCATTCAACTTCTGGGTCTCCAAATTGTCCATGTGGCCAGAGTTAGCCTTTTATGCCTTGGAGGTGCTGGCCTGCCCGGCGGCCAGCGTTTTGTCTGAACGTGTATTCAGCACGGCAGGGGGCGTCATTACTGGACGATGACGATACGCCTCCCACAGAGGACAGCTTGTCCTTACCTCTGGGGAGCCTGGCACACATGAGCGACTACATGCTGCAGTGCCTGCGCAACGATAGCAGAGTTGCCCATATTTTAACGTGTGCAGACTACTGGGTTGCTACCCTGCTGGATCCCCGGTACAAAGACAATGTACCCACCTTACTTCCTGCACTGAAGCGTGATAGGAAGATGCGCGAGTACAAGCGCACGTTGGTAGACGCGCTCCTGAGATCATTCCCAAATGTCACAGGGGAACAGGTGGAACCCCAAGGCGAAGGCAGAGGAGGAGCAAGAGGTCGCCAACGCAGCTTTGTCACGGCCAGCTCTTCGAGGGCAGGGTTAGCATGGCAGAAATGTGGAAGAGTTTTGTCTCCACGCCACAGCTAACTGCACCACCACCGTATACGGAACGTGTTAGCAGGAGGCAGCATTTCACTAACATGGTTGAACAGTACGTCTGCACACCCCTCCACGTACTGACTGATGGTTCGGCCCCATTCAACTTCTGGGTCTCCAAATTGTCCATGTGGCCAGAGTTAGCCTTTTATGCCTTGGAGGTGCTGGCCTGCCCGGCGGCCAGCGTTTTGTCTGAACATGTATTCAGCACGGCAGGGGGCGTCATTACTGGACGATGATGATACGCCTCCCACAGAGGACAGCTTGTCCTTACCTCTGACTGATGGTTCGGCCCCATTCAACTTCTGGGTCTCCAAATTGTCCATGTGGCCAGAGTTAGCCTTTTATGCCTTGGAGGTGCTGGCCTGCCCGGCGGCCAGCGTTTTGTCTGAACGTGTATTCAGCACGGCAGGGGGCGTCATTACTGACAAATGCAGCTGCCTGTCCACAGCCAACGTGGACAAGCTGACGTTCATAAAAATGAACCAGGCATGGATCCCGCAGGACCTGTCCCTCCTTTGTGCTGAATAGACATTTATAACTGCCTCCCCCTCAACCATGTATTCTTGTACTCCGAGACACTTCCTTATTGAATCCTCATTTTTTTAACTTTACCATGATCTTGCGGTGCAACCCAAAGTTGAATGAACCTTTCCTCAATCTGGGCGCCGGGGCCTAAATAGCTGAAAGTGTCCTTTTCCAGTGGTGGGTGAAATGACGCATGATTCTCTGCTGTGGGACCTCTCTCCTCTGTCTGGGTGCTGGGGCCTAAATACCTGAAAGTCGCCTTCTCCAGTGGTGGGCGATATGACGCCTTATTCTCTGCTATGGGAGCTCTCTCCTCTGTCTAGGTGCTGGGCCTAAATAACTTAAAGTGGCCTTCTCCAGTGGTGGGTGATATGACGCCTTATTCCTTGCTGTGGGACCTCTCTCCTCTGTCTGGGTGCTGGGGCCTAAATAACTGAAAGTGGCCTTCTCCAGTGGTGGGTGATATGACGCCTTATTCTCTGCTATGGGAGCTCTCTCCTCTGTCTGGGTGCTGGGGCCTAAATAACTGAAAGTGGCCTTCTCCAGTGGTGGTTGATATGAAGCCTGATTTTATGCTATGGGACCTCTCTCCAATTAATATTGGTTAATTTTTATTTATTTTATTTTAATTCATTTCACTATCCACATTTGTATGCAGGGCATTTACCTACATTACCTACAGCCCTCTAGCCCTTTCCTGGACTATTTTACAGCCTTTTTAGTGCCCAAAAGTTCGGTCCCCATTGACTTCAATAGGGTTCGGGATGAAGTTCGGGTTGAGTTCGGATCCCGAACCCGAACATTTTAGGGAAGTTCGGCCAAACTTCTCGAACCCGAACATCTATGGGTTTCGCTCAACTCTATTTGGGACATACTGTCCCCATTTAATTTTGGGGTTTTTAACTGGTTTTAACTGTATTATGGCACAGAATAGTCTGTAGATCAGGCCTTATTTTGTCCTATATTAGATCCCTGTCCTTAAGTTTTTTTTAACTCTAGTTGATTGTGCACCCCCTCCCGTCCCTTCATCTTTATCTTTTCTTTCCTAATTCACCCTTTTTTCTCTTCCCTGCTCTTTCTCTGTCTTTTCACAGATTTTAAGATTGGAGAGATTCGCTTTATAACATCCAAGATACCCATAATTGGGCATATATAATTGCACTGGGGGATACGTTGGTCACTTATTTATTATTAAATATATTTATGTATTTTATCATCAGGGTTATAATAGGTTGTACTGATTTGATTTGTGTATATAATGGGATGTATATCCCTATAAGGTCATGTGGATTGACTATTGATATGGCATGATTATAATTAACCTGTCACGGTTTATATTTTATATATTATATACTGTGTTGCTCACAAGGATATTCTGCAGAATCAGGTATAATTTACACTTTTTTTACAATCGTGTTTTTTTTCTCGTTGTATTTTTATCACTTTTTATCACGGCATGTTCAATATATAAAAAACTCACCTTATTTATTATTTATCTTTCATTTTTTATTCATTGTCAATTTTTTTATGGGGAATATTCTGGCGATCATTTCCAGACATGTTATTTGACCATGTTATTAGGAGAAGTATAAATAGGGGCTTTTATTTAATTTTTGTATGTAAAAATAGGAGAATAATATGTTGATAGTAGGAGAGACATACGATGACAGGTGCTCTAATTCCTCTAAGGTTCCTGTAGCAGCGGCCGCATGCGTTCCAGGGTGGAGCGCAAGTGTTGTGCATGGATGTTACGTCATACGAGGTGGACGTCCAGACTTAAAATTGATGGGCTAATTATGCCTGGGTGTGTGGCCTGTCAGTAGGGGCATGGTCCCCCTTCACAATGATATAACCTGGCCGTTACTGGGGCTCATTTATTATTACTTTCAGGAGCCAGCACTTACGTGGCATATGCGTTCCAGTTTGGAGCGCATGGATCCACTTCTGGTGACGTACTTCTGGTTGTGCACTTCCGGCCAGCGGCGAAATAACGAGATATACCACAAGGGGAGGATTCGAGGATGGACCGGTGCAAGGGATTATTGTGGCTAGTGTATGTATATAAATGGGGACAGACTGAACAACATCATTCACCCCCTGAGGAAGAATTAGGCGAAACGTGCATTGGGACGTCGGATACGTGGCTGGTATGTTATAACTGTTTTTACTATGATTGATGTAGTTGCTGCTGGGTCGCACTATGCACTTTACTCTGTAAATCTTTGAATGTGATAATACTTATGCACTTTATATTGATATTGCCACTCATGTAATGGTTTTGTGTAAATAAGTGACACACGTATGCTATCAGGACAACTTGTCCTATCTTCTATCACCATCAATGTAATTTTTATATGTTTTTAAGTGTTGTTATAATAAAGATATATTGATTGATTAATTCCGGCTGTTGCTATATTTTTCCGAGTGCTGTTTAAGGGCTTTAGCCGGAGCGAGACATGAGCTTGTAGCCCCTGCTTATTATAGGTGTTGATGGCTATCCACATTGTTAGATCCTCGGTACTGATAAAAAAAGGGGGCATTTTTTTGATCTTCTGAGAGGGATACAAAAGTGTGCTACTACATAGACTTGCTGTGTAGTCACACCAAAGTTATGAAGAGACGCAGGCCTCTCCATAACTTTGGCTTATGCAGCGCCAGTTCTAAATGTACAGTTGTGTTCAAAATGATTCAACCCCCAATGCTGTAAAGGGTTTTAGGGAATTTAGTGTACATTTGTAATTGTGTTCAGAATGAAATCTTACAGGGACTTTTTAAAGAACCAAATGCAACTAAAATGACATCAATTGTTTTTGTAATACAGTATTAAATGTTTTTTTTGTGAGTTCTTCATTGACACAATTATTCAACCCCTTAAAGACTACCACTCTTAAGAACAGAGGTTCATTCAAGTGTTTTCGATCAGGTATTGAAAACACCTGTGGATGTCAAGGAGCAGCAATCAAGCATAATAAGCACCAATTAGGCAGATTTAAAATGACTGATACTCAGCTCCTTCTAGACATTTACTGGTGTGTTTACAAACATGGTGAAATCAAGAGAATGGTCCAGGAAGACAAGAGAAGAGGTGATTTCTCTTCACAGGAAGGGCAATGGCTATAAGAAGATTGCAAAGATGTTAAACATACCAAGAGACACCATAGGAAGCATCATTCGCAAATTCAAGGCAAAGGGCACTGTTGAAAAGCTACCTGGTCGTGGCAGAAAGAAGATGCTGACTTCGACTGCTGTGCGTTACCTGAAGCGCAAAGTGGAGAAAAGTCCCCGTGTGACTTCTGAGGAACTGAAAAAAGATTTGTCAGATGTGGGTACTGAAGTTTCAGCTCAGACAATAAGGCGCACACTGCGTAATGAAGGCCTCCATGCCAGAATTCCCAGGCGCACCCCCTTGCTGTCTCCAAAGAATAAGAACAGTCGACTGCAGTATGCCAAGTCATGTGGACAAACCACAAAAGTTTTGGGATAGTGTTCTGTGGACTGATGAAACAAAATTAGAACTGTTTGGGCCCATGGATCAACGCTATGTTTAGAGGAGGAAGAACAAGGCCTATGAAGAAAAGAACACCTTGCCTACTGTGAAGCATGGCGGGGGGTCAATCATGCTTTGGGGCTGTTTTGCTTCTACAGGTACAGGGAAGCTTCAGCGTGTGCAAGGTACCATGAATTCTCTTCAGTACCAGGAGGTATTGGATGAAAATGTGATGCAGTCCGTCACAAACCTTAGGCTTGGGAGACGTTGGACCTTTCAACAGGACAATGATCCCAAGCATACCTCCAAGTCCACTAGAGCATGGTTGCAGATTAAAGGCTGGAACATTTTGAAGTGGCCATTGCAGTCACCAGACTTAAATCCTATTGAGAACCTCTGGTGGGACTTAAAGAAAGCAGTTGCAGCGCGCAAGCCTAAGAATGTGACTGAACTGGAGGCTTTTGCCCATAAAGAATGGGCGAAGATACCCAGATCGCTGCAAGACACTTGTGTCAAGCTATGCTTCACGTTTAAAAGCTGTTATAACTGGAAAAGGATGTTGTACTAAGTACTAAGATTGAATGTCACTTGGGGGTTGAATAAAACTGATAATGATGTGAGCACAGAAAAGACATTTGTGGTTATTTCATTATAAATGTTATGTTATATTTGTCTGACTTACAAGTGCCTCTTTGACATTGATTTTGATCATTTCAGTCATCTTGTTTACAATTAAATCAAACTGGCCAAAACACTCAATTTCAGTGGGGGTTGAATAATTTTGAACACAACTGTAAGACAGCTTCCTACCTATCTTACATTTAGACCATTTTCTACACCTAAAACAGGAGTAGAAAATGATAAATGAGACAGGCCTGTTGGCCCGTCCCCTTCCCTGCCCACACCCACAATTTTAGACCTGGGGTGAGTTGGGAGAATGATGCGCCACCATCTGCGACTGAAATACGCATAATATGGGGATGTTTCATAATATGTATTAGTCGAAACATTGCACTATTTTGTACTTTTTGATGGGCCACTGTGAATAAAGAACCATGGAGGGTGTGTGACACCACCTTAAAGGTATACTTTTTGGATGAGGGACATTTTCTTTGGCTGAGGAAAATATCCATAGGTCCCTCCCTGTACATATGTTCTTAGAGAATAATAACTGCTAGCTTGGAGAACCAGGGAGAATTGTGATAATGACTAGGGATGAGCAAACTTCTGTTTTCAAGTTTGGCGTACAAGGTTCGGGTTATCTAAGAATTACGTTATGGATTCCGCTACCACGGACAATAAGTTATCGTCCATGGTGGCGGAATCCATAACTGAATTCTTAGATAACCCAAACATTGTACACCAAACCCCCACTTTCCGTAATAGTTCCTCTAAGTCCCAGACCACCTGATTTATTTCTTGTTGTGCCCTGTGTAGCATCATTTATTATTATTATTTTTTTTGTTTTTTAGAGGGCACTGCTATTTTTGGGGATCCTGTGCAAGCTTTAGCATTTCTAGCACTATCATTTTTTGGGCAAGAGGGAGACATTTATACGTAATTTTGTGAGGGGCATGATGTGTGGCATGATTTGCAGGGAACATTATGTGGCACTGCTTTATGGGTGTACTGTGTATTGCACTAGTAAATTTAGGGTGTCTCAGTATGGTAAGAGCTTATTTCTGGTGCACTATATGTGTTACACTTGGATCCAATATTGTATTGATACAAACATTAATTGTTTGTAGTGTATTTAGGCTGGGAGATTTGCAGTGGTGTGGTGTCTATTCCATAAGTGCCTTTAGCTTCTGGCAGTGCACAATCTAACTGAATGGTGTGTGCACATCTGTGAATCTATGCAAATGTAATGGATGGGTGTAATCTAGTGAATGAGAGTACTGTAGGTAATGTATATACCTAATTGTATTCATACTGTGGCAAAATATTTTTAGTGGGGGTGCCTCACATGTTTAAAAAATACATACACATAAACCAAATTGTTGGTAACCTTCTGTTAAAGAAAGAAAAACTCTCAATAATCACTGAAATAACTTGAAACTGACAAAAGTAATAATAAATAAAAAGTTACTGAAAATCAACTAGTGATCATCAAACATTAGTATGAAGTAAATAGCTCACTCCTTTACAATTCTGGAGTAGGTGCTCTAGTCTCTACTGAATTCAGAGAAAATGTAACTACCCAAACTAATTTGAGACGCATTCTTGCGTGTGTGAATCAACCACAGACTTTAATAAATAAAACATTTATTAATATAATAGCATGCTGCAGATAAATTATGGCATTCACCACCAATATCAACCAATAAGATAAAATAAATAACTGAAAAATAGAATAAAAATACATGATAAAAATATTGCCAAAAAATACCCAAAAATAACTTCAAAAATAGTCCACATTAAGTTATGTTCAAATTATTCAAAAGTTCATCTTCCTGGCTGTGCAAGTCTTATAACAAATTAATACTGGGCCAGACCAGATATTGTTTTTATACAAGTTCCCCATTAGATACACAGAGTATCAATTTGTTATAAGACTTGCACAGCCAGAAACATGAACTTTTGAATAATTTAAACAATATATAAGTTCCCCATTAGATACACAGAGTATCAATTTGTTATAAGACTTGCACAGCCAGAAACATGAACTTTTGAATAATTTAAACAATATATAAGTTCCCCATTAGATACACAGAGTATCAATTTGTTATAAGACTTGCACAGCCAGGAACATGAACTTTTGAATAATTTAAACATAACTTAATGTGGACTATTTTTGAAGCTATTTTGGGTATTTTTTGCGATATTATTATCTTGTATTTTTATTCTATTATTCAGTTATTTATTTTATCTTATTGGTTGATATTGGTGGTGAATGCCACAATTTACCCTTATCTGCAGCATGCTATTATATTAATGAATGTTTTATTTATTAAAGTCTGTGGTTGGTTCACACACGCAAGAGTGCCAGTCTCACATTAGTTTGCAAACATTGCTTTTGAATTGTTGTTCAACAGAATAATTTCTAAAACAAACTAATGAAACTGGCCTGGACAAGAATATTTTGTTGCACAACCTTTTGAGGCAATCACTGCAATCAAGCAATTTCAGTAATTCTGAATGAGTCTTTTGCACCTACAGTTGTGTTCAAAATTATTCAACCCCCACTGAAATTGAGTGTATTGGCCAGTTTGACATTTATTTTGATCATTTCAGTCATCTTGTTTACAATTAAATCAAAGAGGCACTTGTAAGTCAGACAAATATAACATAACATTTATAATGAAATAACCACAAATGTCTTTTCTGTGCTCACATCATTATCAGTTTTATTCAACCCCCAAGTGACATTCAATCTTAGTACTTAGTACAACATCCTTTTCCAGTTATAACAGCTTTTAAACGTGAAGCATAGCTTGACACAAGTATCTTGCAGCGATCTACAGGTATTTTCGCCCATTCTTCATGGGCAAAAGCCTCCAGTTCAGTCACATTCTTAGGCTTGCGCGCTGCAACTGCTTTCTTTAAGTCCCACCAGAGGTTCTCAATCGGATTTAAGTCTGGTGAGTGTGATGGCCACTTCAAAATGTTCCAGCCTTTAATCTGCAACCATGCTTTAGTGCAGTGTTTTTCAACCACTGTGCCGCAGCACACTAGTGTGCCCTGAGACATTGACCGGTGTGCCGTGTCCGTGAGCTTCAATTATTGCGAATATTCGTGGTAAAAAAATCGCATGTGATTTTTATACCACGAATATTTGCGAATAATTCGAGCTCAACACTATTCTTGAGGTCACGGCAGGTCTCGCGGGATTTGGGAACATGTGCCCCGCGCGACTTGCACAGCAGCACTTGGAGGTGGAGCAGAGCCAGAGAAGAGACTGAGAGGGAAGGAGGACGGGACTCATCATCCAGAGCCAGGACAGGAGCTATAGGAGCAGGTAAGTAAGTTCATTCACAGGCACGCCAATTTAACTTCAAGCCAAGCACAGCACCACCCGGTCCTGAGATATAAGGAGAGGAGAGGAGAGGAGAGGGGGGGCTGGGAACTTGACAATGATAGATGAGCTGGCGGGAAAAAAGCCCTCCGCTCAGGATGCACCTTCTGCACTGTATCAGCGAAGATCAAAGAAATAATTTCTTTGTGTTTATTTCATTCCTATTTAAGACACTTTGACGAGAATTACTTTATATAGTCAATATAGGGCTTATAGGCTACAGAGTTTAATTTTTTTAACATTTTCTAATGGTGGTGTGCCTTATGATTTTTTTCATAAAAAAGTGTGCCTTGGCACAAAAAAGGTTGAAAAACACTGCTCTAGTGGACTTGGAGGTATGCATGGGATCATTGTCCTGTTGAAAGGTCCAACGTCTCCCAAGCCTCAGGTTTGTGACGGACTGCATCACATTTTCATCCAATATCTCCTGGTACTGAAGAGAATTCATGGTACCTTGCACACGCTGAAGCTTCCCTGTACCTGTAGAAGCAAAACAGCCCCAAAGCATGATTGACCCCCCGCCATGCTTCACAGTAGGCAAGGTGTTCTTTTCTTCATAGGCCTTGTTCTTCCTCCTCTAAACATAGCGTTGATCCATGGGCCCAAACAGTTCTAATTTTGTTTCATCAGTCCACAGAACACTATCCCAAAACTTTTGTGGTTTGTCCACATGACTTTTGGCATACTGCAGTCGACTGTTCTTATTCTTTGGAGACAGCAAGGGGGTGCGCCTGGGAGTTCTGGCATGGAGGCCTTCATTACGCAGTGTGCGCCTTATTGTCTGAGCTGAAACTTCAGTACCCGCATCTGACAAATCTTTTTTCAGTTCCTCAGCAGTCACACGGGGACTTTTCTCCACTTTGTGCTTCCGGTATCGCACAGCAGTCGAAGTCGGCATCTTCTTTCTGCCACGACCAGGTAGCGTTTCAACAGTGCCCTTTGCCTTGAATTTGCGAATGATGCTTCCTATGGTGTCTCTTATGTATAGGTATGTATGTAGGTATGTTTAACATCTTTGCAATCTTCTTATAGCCATTGCCCTTCCTGTGAAGAGAAATCACCTCTTCTCTTGTCTTCCTGGACCATTCTCTTGATTTCACCATGTTTGTAAACACACCAGTAAATGTCTAGAAGGAGCTGAGTATCAGTCATTTTAAATCTGCCTAATTGGTGCTTATTATGCTTGATTGCTGCTCCTTGACATCCAGAGGTGTTTTCAATACCTGATCGAAAACACTTGAATGAACCTCTGTTCTTAAGAGTGGTAGTCTTTAAGGGGTTGAATAATTGTGTCATTGAAGAAATCACTAAAAAAAACATTTAATACTGTATTACAAAAACAATTGATGTCATTTTAGTTGCATTTGGTTCTTTAAAAAGTCCTTAAAAGATTTCATGCTGAACACAATTACAAATGTACACTAAATTCCCTAAAACCCTTTACAGCATTGGGGGTTGAATAATTTTGAACACAACGGTATCAACAAGTATTGAGGCTCACTTCTCATGAGCAAACTGTCTCAGGTTTGAAGGGTGTCTTCCTTCTGCAAACTGCATGTTTCAACATCTTCTAAAGATGCTCTTTGCTATTCTTGGTTGTTTTTAGCTGTATGTTTTGGGTCATTATCCTGTTGAAGGACCCAAGACCTGTGATTGAGACCAAGCTTTCTGACACTGGTCAGCACGTTTTGCTTCAGAATGCCTTGATAGTCTTGACATTTTATTGTACCCTGAACAGACTCAAGACATCCTGTGTAATATGCAGAAAAGCAGCCCCAAAACATAACCAAGCATCCTCCATGTGTGCTTCATTTTCTGTGAACAAAGAGTTGATCTGACTTGCCAAAAAGCTCCAGTTTTGGCTCATCTACCCAAATGTGCTGCCACGCGGTTAAATTTATGTGGATTTATATAGTTTCATTCATTGAACCATTTCATATGCACTTGAGTTCAAGCTATCTGATAAGGATTGTCCGCATTGGTTATATCTGCTTATACAGGCCAGGCATAGAGGTCTCACTAGGGATAAATCGCTATTGCAACAATCGGAGTCAGAATAGTCAAAAGATGCATAGAATTCCTACAGCCTGCTGTGTATATGTGTGTGCCTAATCTGCAATCAAGCTCAGTGCCATCCGCCATCTTGTGAAATCACATGGTCACGCAAGCTTACGGCACTATAAGTGAATGTTGAAAACTGTTTCTCTACATTGAACTGTTACCCCACCTATCTAAGCTGCTGTTCGTCTTCTTAAAGAGACAGTATAATTTTTTACAAAACCATAAAAAATGTCTAGACAAGGCTCTGAACACTCTTTTATGGCTGAACTAACGCAGATACCTCATGCCTCTAAACCGGCAGACATACAGGGAGCAGATTCTGCAGATATTACCGAACAGAGTGTAAGACCCAAACGTCCAATAAAACTAACACAGAAACTCATAGAAAACTATGAAGCCACTAGAGATGAGTTCTCCAGTAATCTGTCAGACCTCTGGGACAGAACCTCACACTGGATGTCAGTTTTGTTACACTCTAATGACCAACCAGCTAAAATAAGAGACTTTATAAATTGCCTATTTTCTGCGTATGTACACTACCAGTAGCAATCTGCAAAATACTCAGCTTTCTTGCAGGACTGTAATATACAGGACTCTTTAGCAGAACTGACCAGGACTGATGCACTAAGCCAACAAAGAGATCTCACAGTGCAAAATGCTAAGCTTAAGGCAGAACTCCATATTTCTAAACTGCAGGAGACCAGATCTCACAGATCCAACTCAACCAAACAGACTGCACTTTCTTCTAAATCCTCTCGTTCCCGAAGATCAACATTAAGCGACAAGCTAATAGAGGCCCGCTGTGAGGCTCTTTTACCAGAAAGAAAGCAGAGGTAGAAGCGCACAAGGCAGCTCGCCATGCTGAGATGGCTGCTCAATATGCAAAGATGGAAGCTCAAAGCAAAGATCTCCAAGCACAAATGGTTGCTCAACAAGCAGATTCACAAATAAAGATTCTGCAAATGGAAGGAGAGGAAGGCTGAAAGTCCTTGAACAAGCAATGGGTCAAAGTACTAATTCAGACTGCCTTATCCCAGCAGAATTGGAAGATCCAGTTGAAAGCACCAGTGAATACCTTCTAAAGCATAACATCTGCAAAGATACAGAGTCATCTCCTGTACCTCCTACAAACACGGTTCTGACTCTCAACGCAGTGACCTCTCAGCACTATATGCCTGAGCCTCTTCAAGTCTACAACACAAGTACATCTATGCAGCAAACCACATCAACTCATGCCAACAACAAAGTGACTTCCAGTGATAAGCCACAGCTCTTGGACACCGCTCATGGTTAGAGTTGAGTGAACCCGAACTGTAAAGTTTGGGTTCGTACTGAACATTACGATGTTCGGCACCCAGCCCCAAACCCAAACATTTACGTAAAAGTTCGGGTTCGGTGTTCAGCGATTTCTATGTCGCCTTTTAAAAGGCTGCAAAGCAGCCAATCAACAAGCATCATACTACTTACCCCAAGAGGCCATCACAGCCATGGCTACTATTGGCATGGCTGTGATTGGCCAAGTGCAGCATGTGACCCAGCCTCTATTTGCTGTAGGGATAGGATGCAGCTGCTCATTCAACTTCTGTTGGTTCAGTGCTCACTGGTTTTTAGGATGCCGAGAGTGTTTTTGTGTCACTTTTTTCTGGGGTGATCGGCGACCATTTTATGATCTTTTGGTGCACCAGCACATGTTTTGAGCTGTGAAAAGCAAGTTCAACATACATTTTTGGGTTCAATAGAAGGCTTTTTATTTTTTTGCAATACCCTACATCAGGGGTTATGCTTATTTGTCACACCTTGAAACACAGGATAGAAATTGCTATATTTTATTAAGGGGTGAAATTCAATTCCCAAAATACCAATCCCCTAAATCTGGGGTTTCAGCTGTGGCTAGCCAAGTGTAATGCTGTCCGTAAAAGGATATTTTTTTTTCTGGGGTTAAATTCAATCCCACAAATACAAATCCCCTAAATCAGGGGTTTCAGCTGTGGCTGGCCAATTATAATAACGTCTGTAAAAGGAGTTTTTTTTTCTGGGGTTAAATACAATCCCCTTAATACCAATCCCCTAAATCTGGGGTTTCAGCTGTGGCTGGCAAAGTGTAATAGTGTCCGTAAAAGGATATATTTTTTTCTGGGGTTAAATTCAATCCTCCAAATACTAATCCCCTAAATCAGGGGTTTCAGCTGTGGATGGCCAATTATAATACTGTCCGTAAAAGGATTATTATTTTTTTCTGGGGTTAAATACAATCCAAAGTGAAAACTTCAGCTTACCTATAGTTAGTTGTATTCTCTGACCGGGTGCATGGAGTTAAGGTGATAGGCCTTGATGCAGACTTGAAGAAAAGAAAAACGAACTCCAGCTCTGATAGTGTCTCTCTTTGTCTTTATTCAATAGCTTTGCATAAAATTTACAGGATACACATCCTCAATGGATCATGGCTGTTGACGCGTTTCGAAAAATTCTTATTCGTAACAGTGCCAGATGTACGCTCCGTCCGGGATTTTATTGTCTGAATGAATCAAGAGGTTCCTCTCCACTCCTCCCCCCGCCGGTCAAGGTGTGGGGGGGGGGGGGGGAGGGAGAGGAGCCAATTATCGCCCACTTGAAAACGAAGGCTTGCCCTTAGTTTCTACAACACATATGTTTTCAATGTAGTTTAAATGTTCAAGGATGCGGTTTTTAAATTTTCTAATCGTACATCAGATTACATTTATTGCATTGGATCTCATAGACTACTCCTGCTGTGTTGCAATTTAGATATGTTTTTATTTTGTATAGAAGTGTATTGTTGCTATTGTCAAAGGTTTTTGTGTTAAGGGCGTATTCACATGTGCGGCATCGTCGACTGCCGCACTTGGTGAAGCCTTTATATTGCAACCATGTGGGATTCTTTCTGTATGTCGGTCGAGTGTATAGGGATGGAGACAATATATTCCCTATTGTTTGGGGTCTCCTGGACACTATTCTACATCCCTCTTTTAGGGTTTCGTCCAGTATATTGTCATCTGACAACACGGGTAAATACTTTTCAATTATTTGTTGGATTTCTTTGAATTCATTCACAACTACCCCGACATGTCAGAGCTGCTGCATAAAGTGCGGGTCATTGGGCGCGCTTCTGTCGTTGTCATCCTGCCACTGCTCGCCTGTCTGTGCTAAAGCATAACTTCGGCCTTTCCGCTCACCGTCTTATATGCGATGTGCTCACCAGGTGGAACTCCACCTTGCACATGCTGGAGAGACTGTGCGAGCAGCAGCAGGCCATAGTGGAGTTTCAGCTGCAGCACGCACGGGTGAGTCGCACTGCGGAACAGCACCACTTCACCACCAATGACTGGGCCTCCATGTGAGACCTGTGTGCCCTGTTGCGCTGTTTCGGGTACTCCACCAACATTGCCAGTGGCGATAAACACGAGAAAACACTTAGGGCGATGATGGAAGAGGATGTGGCCCAGGAGGAAGAGGGGTCATTTCTAACACTTTCAGGCCAGTCTTTTAGAAGTGGCTCAGAGGGAGGTTTTTTGCAACAGCAGAGGCCAGGTTAAATATGGCTAGCCAGGGCCCACTACTGGAGGACGAGGAGGAGGAGGAGGAGGAGGATGAAGCATGTTCACAGCGGGGTGGAACCCAAAGCTGCTCGGGCCCATCATGGGTGCATGGCTGGGGGGATACGGAGGATGATGACGATACACCTCCCACAGAGGACAGCTTGTCCTTACCTCTGTGCAGCCTGGCACATATGAGCGACTACATGATGCAGTGCCTGCGCAGCGACAGCAGAGTTGCCCACATTTTAACTTGTGCTGACTACTGGGTTGCCACCCTGCTGGATCCCCGGTACAAGGACAAGGTGCCCACGTTAATTCCTGCACTGGAGCATGATAGGAAGATGCGCGACTACAAGCACATGCTGGTAGACGCGCTCCTGAAAGCATTCCCAACTGACACGGGGGGACAATTGGAAGCACAAGGCGAAGGCAGAGGAGGAGCAAGAGTTCCCCAACGCAGCTGTGTCACGGCCAGCTCCTCTGAAGGCAGGGTTATTATGGCCGAGATTTGAAAAAGTTTTGTCACCGCACCACAGCTAACTGCACCACCAGCTGATACGGAGCGTGTTAGCTGGAGGCAGCATTTCAACAACATGGTGGAACAGTACATGTGTATACGCCTCCACGTACTGACTGATGGTTCGGCCCCATTCAACTTCTGGGTCTCCAAATTGTCCACATGGCCAGAGCAAGCCCTTTATGCCGTGGAGGTGCTGGCCTGCCCTGAGGCCAGTGTATTGTCTGAACATGTATTTAGCATGGCAGGGGGCGTCATTACAGACAAACGCAGCCGTCTGTCCACAGCCAACGTGGACAAGCTGCCGTTCATAAAAATGAACCAGGCATGGATTCCACAGGACCTGTCCATTCCTTGTGCAGAATAGACATTTATAACTGCCTCGCCCTCAACTATACATTCTTGTAATCCAGGGCACTTCTTTATTGAATCCTCTTTTTTTAATTGTACCATTATTTTGGGGGCAACCCCAAGTTGAATGAACCTCTACTCTGTCTGGGTGCCAGGGGCCTACATTTCAGCTAATCGCCTGCTGCTTTGGTGCGTGACATTAACCTCTTTTTGCTGTCTACCCACTAAAAATTGCTTATGTGTGGCTGTGCTGTGATCACCTCTCCTGGTGCAAACCCGCCATTGGTATATACCTGGTGGATAGGTGATCAGCCCGTGTAGGAGATTTAGTTAATATTAATAATTCACTGGTTACATATCATCCATGTAAGCCAAAACAAACCCACTGTTGCAAAATACTGTTTACGAAGGACTGCCCTTGATGGAGAAAAGGAGTATGGCGTGGATGCTCGACACTTCGTCGAGAGAGACTTTTATGTTGACGATGGACTTAAGTCTTTACCTACAGACGAAGAAGCCATAGACCTGCTCCAAAGGACACAAGGTATGCTTTCTGAGGCTAACATCAGACTACACAAGATTGCCTCAAACAGTGTTGCTGTTATGAAACCCTTTCAATCTGGCAATCATGCCACAGGGTTTAAAGACTTAAATCTGGGAATGGACATTCTGGGCTGGGCCTACGGTGGGACTTATTAGAAGACACTTTCGGCTTTCAAGTCAGCTCTACAGACAAGCTATTTACCAAGCATGGTGTTCTGTCAATAGTGAACAGCTTATACGATCCAATGGAATTTGTGGCTCCCATCACCATACAAGGTTAAGCCTTACTTAGACAGCTCTTAGAGTCTATTAAAGATTGGGACCCTCCACTGCCATCTGACAAGCTTTCAAAGTGCGAGTCCTAGAAGCAATCTCTACATGCCTTAGATGTAATCCTTATACCATTCTGCTACACCGCAGCCTCTCTTGCTACAAGCCAAAGAAAAGAACTTTGCATCTTCTCAGACGCATCTACTGAGGCCATAGCGGCTGTTGCCTACCTCAAGGTGAGAGACTCTTCTGATCAAACCCACATAGGATTTCTGTTTGGGAAAGCTAAGTTAGCACCTAAGCCTGAGCACACAATTCCTAGGCTTGAACTTTGTGGGACTGTGCTACCTGTAGAAATCGCAGATTTCATATTGTGCGAGCTAGACATTCAGATAGATGACACCAAATTCTACACAGACAGTAATGTTGTTCTTGGCTACATATACAACCAGACTAAACGTTTCTATGTGTTTGTCAGCAACCATGTAGAAAGAATCAGGAAATCATCTAAACCTGGACAATGGCATTACGTCCCATCTGAAATTAATCCTGCAGATCATGCCGCCAGGCCAGTGTCTGCAGGTGTTTTTGCAAACTCTTCCTGGTTAACAGGTCCTGAATTCCTGCTGGATCACACATAAGAGACCACAGCTGATGTCTTCAGTCTTGTAGAACCTGACAAGGATCCAGAGATTCGTCCTGAAGTTAAAACCCTTGTAACCAGAACTGAGCAAAGACTTAAAATACCTGCTTGCCACCACATCACCACTTTGCTCATAGCACTACTATGAAAGGGGTAAGGTATGCAAGGTGGAGGTGAAAGTTGCAAGACAAGGGACTGTAAAGACTTTCATAAGACCAATCACGGAACTTGTTCTGCTCTTGCCCTTTGGAGAATGAACTTATTTGCCTATGCTGCTGGTTCCTACCTGAGACTTCAAGAAGAGTTTGAACTTTATTTGCTATAACTTGATTTGCATTCATAGTTGTTGCATTATATGCATGTTTCTTTTTATGTCTTTCAGTTTTTCAAGACATCAAGCAAATTGCACTGTTGTTTATTTGCATGTATCACTACCGTTATGGTTTAAATAGTGACATTTTCAATGCCAGACGGGGAGTGTGCTGCCACACGGTTACATTTATGTGGATTTATATAGTTTAATTGAACCATTTAAAATGCAGTATTTCTATAAGTGGTTATATGCTCACATCTAGTGGCCGTTTTTGGTACTGTAGTTGTTTTTTCTTATTCTCATACCTATGACTCATTTCCTCTCTATGCTCCACCCATCTTCTGTGTACTTCACTTCCTGTGTCTCCATATTGCTTCAGCCTCATAAATCAGGTACATATGTTTTCTCATGTACGCTAATGAAAGCATCATCTTTTGACCGCACAATACCGGAATCCAATCCATCTGTTCTGCTGTACTCTGTTGTCTGACTTACACAATAAAGCAAGTTACATGGATGAACACGGTGTTGATGAGGTCAAGCTATCTGATAAGGATTGTCCGTAGTGTTTATATCTGCTTATACAGGCCAGGCATAGAGATCTCACTAGGGATAAATTGCTATTGCAACAATCAGAGTCAGAATACCAAGAAGCTTTGTGGCTTGTCTATATGAATTTTGGCAAATTCCAGTCTCGCTTTTTTATGATTTGCTTTCAACAGTGGTTTCCTCCTCGGTAGTCTTCCATTAAAGAGGACCTGTCATCACAATATTAAGTGCAGTCTGAAAGCACTATGTTATAGAACAGGAGAAGATTGATATATATTTTTGTGAGAAAATATTTAGTAAAACCTATAATTTATATATTTTATCTCTGCTTGTTTCATTTCCTGTGAAGTGCTATCAGTACAGGAGGGAGTGTTATCAGTGACTGACCGCTATCTCTGTACTGATGCTGTTATAAATGTATAAATTGCAAGTTTTATTAAATATTTTCCCACAAAAATATATATCAATCTGATTGGCTTCTCTTGCTCTATAAGTCAGTGTTTTCAGATTGCAATGTATTTTGTGGTGACAGGTTCTCTTTAAGTCCACTTTGGCTAAGATAGCGATGGATTGTACGATCAGACATTGATGTACCTTGACCTTGGAGGTCACCTCTAATCTCTTTGGAAGTTGTTCAGGGATTTGTTTACTATTTGTATTATCCATCTCTTCAATTTGTCATCAATTTTCCTCTCGATACCACATCCTGGGAGGTTCCTGACCATGATACCAAACAGCACCGTGACTACTTATCGTCCTTTAGCCCTTTGAGGACCCTGTCATATTTCATCTTAACCCCTTAAGGACCGGGCTCATTTTCACCTTTAGGACCAGGCCATTTTTTGCAAATCTGACCAGTATAAAACGCTTTTACTTATCCAGGCCATTCTGAGATTGTTTTTTCGTCACATATTGTAATTCATGACACTGGTAAAATGGAGTAAAAAAAACAAAACATTTTTATTTATAAAAAATTCAAAATTTACCAAAAATTTGGAAATATTTGCAAATTTCAAAGTTTAAATTTCTTTGCTTCTATAATACATAGTAATACCCCAAAAAATAGTTATTACTTTATATTCCCCATATGTCTACTTCATTTTGGGAATGCCATTTTATTTTTGGGGGAGGTTACAAAGCTTAGAAGTTTAGAAGCAAATCTAGAAATGTTTCAAAAATGTTCAAAAACCCACTTTTTGAGGACCAGTTCAGGTCTGAATTCACTTTGTGAGGCTTACATAATAGAAACCACTCAAAATGTACCCCATTCTAGAAACTACACCCCTCAAGGTATTCAAAACTGATTTTACAAACATTGTTAACCCTTTGAGTGTTCCACAGGAGTTAATGGCAGCTTTAGATTTTTTGGTAAATTTTCCATTTTAATCCATTTTTTCAAGTAATAAAGCAAGGGTTAACAGCCTAACAGAACTCAATATTTATTGACCTGATTCTGTAGTTTAAAGAAACACCCCATATGTGGTCATAAACTACTGGAGAGCCATGTGGTTTTTGGAAGGCAGATTTTGCTGGACTGGTTTATTTACACCATCTCCCATTTGAAGCCCCCCGATGCACCCCTAGAGTAGAAATTCCATAACAGCGACACCATCTAAGAAAGTACACCCCTCAAGGTAGTCAAAACTGATTTTACAAACTTTGTTAATCCTTTAGGTGTTTCACAGCAGTTATTGGCAAATGGAGAGGAAATTTCAGAATTTAGATTTTTTGGCAAATTTTCCATTTTAATCCATTTTTTCCAGCAACAAAGCACGGGTTAACAGCCAAACAAAACTTAATATTTATTGCCCTGATTCTGTAGTTTATAGAAACACCCAATATGTGGTCGTAAACTGCTGTATGACCAAACGGCAGGTAACAGAAGGAAAGGAGCGCCATATGGTAGATTTTGATGGCTTTTTTTTTTACACCATGTTCCATTTGAACCCCCCCCCCCCCCCGATGCACCCCCACAGTAGAAACTCCAAATAAGTGACCCCAGTTTGGAAGCTATGGTATAAGGTGGAAGTTTTGTTGTTACTGTTTTATGGTAAATATGATTTTTGGTTCCTCTATATTACACTTTTTTGAGGCAAGTTAAGAAAAAATAGAAATTCAGAAATTTCATCTTAATTTGCCAATAACTCTTGTGGAACACTTAAAGAGTTAACAAAGTTTGTAAAACTGGTTTTGAATACCTTGAGGGGTGTTATTTCTTAGATGGGGGTCACTTTTCTGGAGTTTCTACTCTAGAGGTGCATCAGGGGGGATTCAAATGGGACATGGTGTAAATAAACTAGTCCAGCAAAATCTACCTTCCAGAAACCATATGGTGTTCCTTTCCTTCTGTGCCCTGCCGTGTGCCCGTACAGCAGTTTACGACCACATATGGAGTGTTTATGCAAACTACAGAATCAGGGCATAAATATAGAGTTTTGTTTGGCTCTTAACCCTTGCTTTGTTACTGGAAAAATGGATTAAAATGGAAAATTTAAAAAAAATTCTAATTTGGGACCGTTTTCATTTTTCATTATTTACATCGTTGATCTGACTGGTTAGATCGTGTGTCATTTCTATAGAGCAGGTTGTTACGGACCCAAAAATACCAAATATGACTACTTTTTGGGGGTTTTTGTTTCAGTTTCACATAATAAAGCATTTTTGACAAAAAAGATTTTTTTGTGTCTCCACATTCTGAAAGCCATATATATATATTTTTTTTGGGTGACTGTCTTATGTAGGGGCTCATTTTTTGCGGGATGAGATGACAGTTTGATTGGCACTATTTTGGGGTGCATATATTTTTTGATTGCTGGCTTTTACACTGTTTGTGATATGAGGTGACAAAAATGTTTTTTTTACACGGTTTTTATTTTTTTTTTTTCACGGTATTTACCTGAGGGGGTAGGTCATTTTATTTTTTTAGAGCAGGTTTTTACGGATGCAGCGATACATAATATGTGTACTTTTATACATTTATTTTACATTACCACAATAACAGCTTTTTAAGGGGTAAAATTATGTTTTAGTGTCTCCATAGTCTGTGAGCCATATTTATTTTTATTTTTTGGGCGATTGTCTCATGTAAGTCTAATTTTTTAAGGGATGAGGTGTCCATTTGATTGGTACCATTTTTGCGTACATACGACTTTTTTGATCACTTTTATTACCTTTTTTGGGAAATAAGGTGGGCAAAATTTCAATTTCATCATAGTTTTTTTTATGGTGTTCACCATGCCGGGAAAGTAACATGACCGTTTCATAGATCAGGTGATTACGGACGCAGTGATATAAAACATGTGTAGTGTATTTTTTATTTTTTTTTGTTTTATTCAGTGATAAATGTGTTTTTATTTTCCACTTTTTTTTGACCCAGTCCCACTTGGTTCTTGAAGATCCAGTGGGTCTGATGTCTGTATAATACAATACAGTACACTATATAGTGTACTGTACTGTATTTTCAGTTTACACAGTCTGATCAGACTTCTGCCTTTAGCAGAAGTCTGATCATACTTACCATTACCTTGGCAAGCAGGATGTCTGTGAAGGCGTCCGTTTGCCATGGTAACCATCACCCGCTGCCACAACAGAGCAGCGGGTGATGAGGAGGGAGGGGGCCCCTCCCTCTGTGATCCCGTCAAGAATCGGGGCCTGAAACGGAACAGCAGCCCCCTGATGGGAGAGGGAGGGAACTCCATTCCTGTTAACCCCTTCCATACAGCGGTCCCTACGGACCACGGCATGGAAGGGGTTAAACGGCTGAAAACAGGGGAATCCCGCACCCGCCCCGTAAATACACATGTCGTATTAGTACCTCATGTGTCCTTAAGTACCAGGGCATCATGACGTACCGGTACGTCATGTGTCCCTAAGAGGTTAAGGACCAGGCCAGTACATATATGCTGCATATAATGTGAGTAATTGATTATACATGTAATCATATATATGAACCTTTATTTCTATGTGTGTATCTTCAGTGAACTTTATCATACATTCCACGGTTTCATAACAACTTGGTCTTAGAATACATTCTAAAGGCCATCTGTAATTGTGTTGCAACTTGAATCCTTGTAAGGATAAGGGAGTATTTCACCCAAATTGGAACACAATGAATAAGGTTGACTATCTTGGAGTTTGAGATGATAAATTACGATGTTCTTAGTAACTCCAGGAACTGGTTAAGAAATGATGGCGCCAGATGTCTAAAACATGTGTCCAACTTGGACCTGATACTCAGAAATTAACCTTCTACCTAAATTCTTGTCCAAATGAACTTTTACCTAGTTTTCAGACTATAAGATATTGCCAATATGCTATCACATGTAATTATGTAATCTGCCACGTCTTAATTTCAATATTATAACCGCCTGGGAACTCCCAGTTACTCCCATTATCTTGTATGTATATAATAAAGGTCTTTGAGGCGGGGTTTTTCAGATCTCAGCAGATACAGCAAACTGTGATTGTGTCTGTGCTATCGGCCGATTGATTGATTTAATTATTTTATATTGATTACTTTATACCTGACATTGAACTACTCTAACATTTCTTGGAGGCCCCAGCGAGATATCCAGCCAGCTGAACCACCAAGGAGATGCTACCCACTGGTTGAGGAACGCCATATCCTAGGTAAGTGGGCCGTTGACTCACTGGCTTTCCTAAAATGATGGGGAGTGCTTCAGGATCAGTCTGGTGGCTTGCAGGTGTCGGTTATCATTCAGGTAGAAGGTTATCAATTTCATGTTGATGTTTCTGGTTGATTTAAGCTGTTATTGTGTTATTATATTATCTGTGATTTTACTACTAACGTGCCCAAACTGTAGCAGGCGTGTGATTGATGATATGAATCTTGTACTGTCCTCTGGTTTCCTGTGAAGAGTTAACTTACCCAGTGACTCTGAGCGGGGGTTTGAATGAAGTGGCCGCTTCTGGAAACATAAGCTGTCCATGTGAGTCAGCTTTAGGACCCTTGCATCTCTTGGTGTACAACCCATAAATGGGGGCACTAAATCAGGGGTTAGATTGAATTGTCTGTCTGTGTCTGTTTTGTCATTTCTTTGCTACTAAACCTCTTCACTGAAATTAACCCTCTGGGGATAGTGTGGAGACAGGATACGCTCTGCACACTGCGGCTGCTTTGGAACAAGGCAGGATCCTAGTGTCTTTGTAACGTGCTAACACACTATTCGGTAAAATACAACATTAGAACTGCGACCAACTGTAGATTGGATGCTGATTTTGTGATTTGCCAATTGTGATGTATGAGGAATACATAGGAATCACATTTGGCTTGTCTTTATATGTTTTTGTATGTGTCCATCTGTGGTATAGAGTTTGTTTAAAAGCAAGAGAAGTGCAGGCTGCCTATCCTGATATACTTCTCATTTCCTATATACGGATGACAGAGTTATAATGTAACCCAATCATATAAACTGTGACCGACAGGAGTAACCGAAAGGTCAGGGATAGCATCCCTCAACAGTTTGCTATGGGAACTGGTTCTAGCAAGCGAGAAAGGGAAGAAAAGGGTTGTCCCAGCATTACAATGAAGCGCTTGGTAGAAGTAGAACATGGGAAATAGGCAGTTAAGAATACTACTGCTATTCTGAAGAAAGCTGGTATGCCACCTGCCGGGTGTTTGGATGTCGCCAGGTGGAGAAGATTTAAGATAGAAGAGAAAGAATGGATAGAGAATTATGGGTACCAAACGCAGGTGGAAGCATGGCTTAGCGCCTCTGCAAAACATGATCCCCTATATAATACAAAGAAAGACGAAGAAGCTTATAAGGCTGGGGGAATAATAAGGCAAGTGGCTCCTAGAAGTGTAAGTTTTAGTCCATAGGCCAGAATTTCCCTTGCAGCCACTTCCCCATCTAGTCCAGTTATTCAGAGCCAGCAGAAAAGGTGTACCCAGAGTTATCAGGGGTAGACTTTACACTGCCCAGTACAAGCACAGAATATGGAGACATGAATGGATTAGAGCGGGCACATGCCCTTCCACCACCAACTTATAGAAGTACACCCCCACCAACAACTTATAGAAGTACAATGACGTGACGGTCCCCACAGCTATCAACCCCTTCGACTCCCTCTTATAGGGAAAATGATGAAGGGTGGAGATGTAGTGAGTGTAATGAGTGCAATCCTGTTAATAGAAATCACTGCACCAAATGTGGCACTCCGCGAGACGAGTTTGCAAGGTCATGCTGGAGATCAGAGAACCAGAGCACCTCTACTCCGGCTCCTAATTCTCCCAGTTTCGACACTAAGGCTGGGTTCAGACTTGCGCGTTTTACAGCACGTTCAAACGCGCTGTAAAACGCTCAACACATGAAAACCAATGCTTCCCTATGGCTCTGGTTCTCACTTGAGCGTTTTACAGCGCGTTAGAACGCGCTGAAAAACACCCTATGCTCAAAAAAGTTCTTGAGCTTCTTTGGGGCGTTTTGTTGCGCGTATTGTGATTGATGCCACAGTAGTACGACGCGTGTTTCCTATTTTCAAAAATGCGCTGTAATACGTGCGACAGGGTTCAGACCTGAGCGTTCTTGAAACGCGCGTTTTACGCGGGTTTTTGTTGCGCGTATTTCAGCACGTTTTTGCAAATAGGAAACACGCGTTCGTACGCGCGTTCTTGTGATTGACTACTGTGGTGTCAATCACAAAACGCGCGACAAACGCCCCCAAAAAAGCTCAAGTACTTGTTTATGCGTCGGGCATTTTACAGCGCGTTCAAACGCGCTGTAAAACGCTCAAGTGAGAACCAGGGCCATGGGAAAGCATTGGTTTTCATGTGTTGAGCGTTTTACAGCGCGTTTGAACGCGCTGTAAAACGCTCAGGTGTGAACTTAGGGTAAGAGATATGTTGCACATGTGATGAAGAAGGGAGGGCTGTGGCACACTGTGATAGACACCTCTGAAAGTGGTAAACCATCAATGGTGCTGAGATCTGCGATGTGGATTTGTTTGTTTTCTCGTGACACATTGTACTTCACGATAGAGGTAAATTTCAGTCAATATTTTTCATTTTTATTAAAAAAAAAAAAAAAAAATTACCAAAAAATTTGAAAAAGTTGCAACTTTCCAAATTTCAAGTTCTCTGCTTTTAACCCCTTAGTGACCACCCATATGTGTTTTTAAAGTGGTCACTAAGGGGCCTTAGACTGGGCCGCCACTTTTTTATGGACGAGTGGGTTTTAGAAATTTTCTGAAACATTTTTTGATTTGCTTCTAAACTTCTAAGCCTTCTAACGTCCCCAACAAATAAAATGGCATTCACAAAATGATATAACTTTTTTTATTTTTCTGTCTATATAGCTTTAGGAGGGCTTGTTTTTTGCAGGACAAGTTGTAGTTTTTAATATTGTCATTTTGGGGTACACATAACTTTCTGATTAACTTTTATTAACTCTTTCTTGGAGAGAGATGGGAAAAACAGCAATACTGCCACTGTGTTTTTACATTATAAATTTTATGGCATTCATTTTTCGGTATACAGATGTAGCAGCGCTAGCGATCATAGTAGAATCGCGTGAGCACACAGCGATATCGTGTTTCATTATCTAAGGAATCGCATAAAAAGGGTAGTGAGAAAATTCAGAGTGCAATTTGGGTTTGTAAACAGCAGATGGCGCATGGAACAGCAGTTTCATACAGTAGTATTTATACTTAATGAAGCTTAACAAACCCTTTCACAGCAGAAGGCCGATCGTAAGCCTCGTAAGAGATCGTAAGCCTTCTGCAGTGAAAGAGTCTATCTCCAGTGTGTAGGGGAAAGAAAGGCAACATCTACATAGGGGACACAAATAGTGACTCAATTACATATATAAACATGAATAGTAGTGCATGAAAAGTATCAAATACATGTGAAACCAAGAGTCTATTTACCTATTGTACGTCTCCACGCGTCAGGGCTGGCGCCATCCCAGAGGAGACATACAATGGGTAAATAGACTCTTGGTTTCACATGTATTTGATACTTTTCATGCACTATGCACTTGCACCATTGTTTATATATGTAATTGAGTCACCATTTGTGTCTCCTATGTGGATGTTGCCTTTCTTTCCCCTGCACTTGTTTTTATGTATGAATTGTCAATCATGAATTATGTCAATAAATTATATTTATACTTCATGCGGTCTGGCAATTTTTAATAGATATATGTATATGCTTTTGCCATAGGCATGTGCGGATTGCATATTGCATGGTGTTGATATATATGAACGATTGCTCCATTTTTTGGAGGATTTCTTAATGATTTTTTGGCTCACATTTTTTGGATATATCTCAAGTGCGTTCCTGAGAGCAACAGATGGGCCAAACAGGTAATGGGTGAGCATGGCGCTGAGAGGAGCTACAAGTGCCGGCATACATCATTGATAAAAAATTTACCCTATCCAGAGTTGTCTGTTATCACTATGATGAAGTGATCTATTGTGGTGGAACTACAAGTGCCAGCACACATCATTAATAAAACTGCAGCCTGGCCATGAACCTCCATCATCCCGTGTCTGTCCTCAGTTCTCAACTTCTCGTCATGAACCCCGCCTGCCATTCTGTATTGTCGAATAAAGAATCTCACTTAATGTATTTGTGTAATTGTTATTATCTATTTATTATCTATTATTATCTTGGCGATGCCTTAATATGAAGCAATAATTATGAAAATCATGTATATTTGAATTGTTTCATTATAGCGGATATAACCAAAATAGACAGACAAAAATAGACATATATATATATATATATATATATATATATAATATTTTTAATGTATTTCACAATTTCCTGGAATTTTTTTGTAATCAAGTATTTACTGTACTATCTTTTATTATTATCTTCTAGATAGCCTAAGATGAATTAATAACTATGAAATTGTATATATTTGAATTGTCTCATAGAATCTAATATTTTACAGTAGTTCAGAATATTTATAGTATTTATTATGTATAGTATATATTATGCCCACTTGAGAACCAAGTGGGCATGTCGTTCATTCTGTAAAAGTGAACAATAAGGAGCCAGAGACACGCGACAAACAAATAATATACATCACGGCCCATATAGAGAATAACAAACACATACTGTACAACCACACATCTGAAGCCGGAGTTCCTTTCCTCTAGTAGTCATATCCCTACGGTATGTAGGTCGGTCTCACTTAGCCACCTATTCCGCTATATTGATACATTAAATAAATACTACTGTACATTATTCCTCCATAATCCCGACACTTTACCCTGTTTGTATTCCCTCCACACGGAGTAAAAGCTACTGTATACTGGCTCCATCATCAGAGAGCCGCTGGTTCCTGCCGGTGTAATAATAAAAACCAAGCGCTTCCACTATTAAACTACAATGGCCAGCAAGCTTTGAGCTCTTATTTTCTGATACAGCCTCACGCTCTACAGTAACCTTTGAGACAAACATTGGATACAGGTCCAGCAACTGTATACTATATAACTCCTGCACACAGCGGATCGCATTTACTCATACAGAAGTACAATACAGTAGTGATACGCAAGATGGAGTCAGACATTCCACTTATACTGTACTCATACCACGGGAGCCAAGTTATAAATACAAACAAAATAAATGTTTTTTTTATATGTAAATATTCCCATGACTGTCCCCCCTCCCCCCCCTCTGACCTCTGACCTCCGACCCCCGACCCTCTGACCTCCGACCATCTGACCTCCGCTCCAAAAAGGGTTTTAAACTACGCTATGCCCGATTCTCCTCCTCAACCTTTCTCCACACATCCCTCCACATCTTCCCCACTCTGCTAGCCCTTTTTTGTCAAATATAAAAATATATAGTGTATATGTAGGTATTATATACAGTATCACCATTTGTATTAATGAAAAGTTGTACTGTCCTACTGTACTATAGTAGGAGTATACAACTGTACTAGAAGGAACATGACTTGTGTTCATTCAAGAGCTACAGTTTATACAGTACGTACAGTATTTCATTACTGTCTACTACACTATAATTATTACATTTAAATATACTATATAAATTAAATATACTACACCATATTATAGCCTAAACTTTGATTAATTGATTTTTTTGTGTAATAATTTTTTTATTTACTGAATTTTTGATAATACCATGAATTAATTTCAAAGCTTTATGAGAAAAGTTTAAATTACAGTACGTTTCCTGCATCACCAAACAAAAAGCAAGGAGAAACCAACTGGTGAAAGAAAGAAGAGAAAATAGAAAAATGTAAGAAATATGGAGAAGTAAGAAAGCTTAACCAGTCCCGGACCGCCGTACGCAGGATTGCGTCCTGCGGGCGGCCGGGATCTTCTGAGTGGACGCATCGGCGCGTCCTCTCGCGAGACCCGTGAGTTCCTGTGAACGCGCGCGCTCACAGGAGCGCGCGTCTGGAGAGTTAAACTACAGCCTGCCAGCGATGATCAATCGCTGGCAGGCTGTAGATGCGATATAAATCGCATCAAACATGTATACCAGACGCTGTTTTGTGAACAGCGTCTGGTATACCTGCAACCTGGTCCTCTGGTGGTCCCATTTGCTGGGATCGACCACCAGAGGACCAGGTAACACAGTAAAGTTGCACCAAACACTACACTAACCCCCCCCCCACCCCCCCCCCTCACCTATTAACCCTTTGATCACCCCATCTAGACCCCTGATCACCCCCTGTCATTGATCACACCCCTTTATGTGTCCATATGTGTTTTGCGGATCCGTGGATCCGATCCGCAGATCCTCAAAACACGGACACCGGCAATGTGCTTTCCGCATTTTGCAGATCCGCACATTGCCAGAACTATATAGAAAATGCTTTCTTGTCCGCAACTGCGGACAAGAATAGGACATGTTCTATATTTTTGCGGAACGGAAGTGCAGACTCGGAATCGCGGATCCGTAATTCCGATCCGAGCGGGACAAAGTCTGTCCCCATAGAAATGAATGGGTCCGCAATTCTGCTCCGCAAACAGAATTGCGGACGTGTGAATGGGGCATAAGGGTCCCTTATCACCGCCAGTTAGTTAGCTACTTGTTAGGTAGCTAGCGCCCAGCCCACCGCACCGCAGTCACTGATTTGGCAGAGATTTTTTCATCCACATTGACCGATGCGAATGAAAAAATCTGTGCCGTTCATTTTTTATTTTTTTTCAGCGCAGAGGCCGAACGGAAAAAAAAAATCTCATTACCCGTATGCTCAATATACGGAGAATCGCAGAAACTCCTAATGCTGGCCATACGTGTAATGATTGCGGAGACCCTCAAATGCCAGGACAGTATAAATACCCCACATGTGACCCCATTTTAGAAAGAAGACACCCCAAGGTATTCCGTGAGGGGTATGGTGAGTTCATGCAAAATGTTATTTTTTGTCACAAGTTAGTGGAATATGAGACTGTAAAAAAAAAAATAATCAATTTCCGCTAACTTGTGCCAAATTTTTTTTTTTCTGTGAACTCGCCATGCCCCTCACGGAATACCTTGGGGTGTCTTCTTTCCACAATGGGGTCACATGTGGGGTATTTATACTGCCCTGGCATTTTAGGGGCCCTAAAGCGTAAGAATCCAAATGCGTAAAAATGGCCTGTGAAATCCTAAAGGTACTCATTGGTTTTAGGGCCCCTTTGCGCATCTTGGCTGCAAAAAAGTGTCACTCATGTGGTATCGCTGTACTCAGGAGAAGTAGGGCAATGTGTTTTGGGGTGTATTTTTACATATACCCATGCTGGGTGTGAGAAATATCGCTGTAAACGACAACTTTTTAAATTTTTTTATTCAAAGTTGTCAATTTACAGAGATATTTCTCTCACCCAGCATTGGTATATGTAAAATACACCCCAAAACACATTGCCCTACTTCTCCTGAGTACGGCGATACCACATGTGTGACACTTTTTGCAGCCAAGATGCGCAAAGGGCCCAAATTCCAAAGAGTACCTTTTAGGAGGGCATTTTTACGCATTTTCTTCTCACGCTTTAGGGCTCCTAAATGCCAGGGCAGTATAAATACCCACATGTGACCCCATTTTGGAAAGAAGACACCCCAAGGTATTCGCTGAGGGGCATAGTGAGTCCATGAAAATTAAACTTTTTGTCAAAAGTTAGCGGAAAGGGAGACTTTGTGAGAAAAACAATAAAAATCAATTTCCACAAATTTGTGCCAAAAATTTTTTCTATGAACTCGCCATGCCCCTAATGGAATACCTTGGGGTGTCTTCTTTCCAAATGGGGTCACATGTGGGGTATTTATACTGCCCTGGCATTTTAGGGGCCCTAAAGCATGAGAAGAAAAATGCGTAAAAATGCCCTCCTAAAAGGTACTCATTGAATTTAGGCCCCTTGCGCATCTTGGCTGCAAAAAGTGTCACTCATGTGGTATCGCCGTACTCAGGAGAAGTAGGGCAATGTGTTTGGGGTGTATTTACATATACCCATGCTGGGTGAGAGAAATATCTCTGTAAATTGACAACTTTGTATAAAAATGTAAAAAGTTGTCGCTTACAGCGATATTTCTCACACGCAGCATGGGTATATGTAAAATACACCCCAAAACACATTGCCCTACTTCTCCTGAGTACGGCGATACCACATGTGTGCCACTTTTTGCAGCCTGGGTGCGCAAGGGGCCCTAAAACCAATGAGTACCTTTAGGATTTCACAGGCCATTTTTATGCATTTGGATTCTCACACTTTAGGGGCCCCTAAAATGCCAGGTGAGTATAAATACCCCACATGTGACCCCATTTTGGAAAGAAGACACCCCAAGGTATTCCGTGAGGGGCATGGTGAGTCCACAGAATTTTTATTTTTTGCCACAAGTCAGCGGAAATTTTTTATTTTATTTTTTTTAATTTTGTTTTTTACAAAGTCTCATATTCCACTAACTTGTGACAAAAAATAAAATTTTACATGAACTCACCATACCCCTCACAGAATACCTTGGGGTGTCTTCTTTCCAAAATGGGGTCACATGTGGGGTATTTATACTGTCCTGGCATTTTAGGGGCCCCTAAAGCGTGAGAAGAAGTCTGGAATCCAAATGCGTAAAAATGCCCTGTGAAATCCTAAAGGTACTCATTGTTTTAGGGCCTTTGCACTAGGCTGCAAAAGTAGCACACATGTAGTCGCCGTACTCAGGAGAGTAAGGCAATGTGTTTTGGGGTGTATTTTACATATACCATACTTGTGTGAGAAATATCTCTGTAAATGACAACTTTTAAAAATTTTATACAAAGTTGACAATTTACAGAGATATTTCTTCACCCAACATGGGTATATGTAAAAGTACACCCCAAAACACATTGCCCTACTTCTCCTGAGTACGGCGATACCACATGAGTGACACTTTTTGCAGCCTGGGTGCACAAAGGGGCCCAAATTCCAACGAGTACCTTTAGGTTTTACATGGCGGCTCACAATTTAGCCCCCGCCAAAATGCCAGAACAGTAAACACACCTCACAAATGACCCTATTTCGAAAGTAGACACCCCAAGGTATTCACTGAGGGGCATAGTGAGTCCGTCTGAGATTTATTTTTTTTGCCAGAAGTTATCAGAAATTGAAACTTTTTTTTTTTTTCCTCAGAAAGTGTCATTTTCCGCTAACTTGTGAAAAAAATGAAATGATACATGAACTCACCATGCCCCTCCGCGAATACTTTGGGGTGTCTTCTTTCTAAAATGGTGTGATTTGGGGGGTATTTATACTATCCTGGCATTCTAGCACCTGAAGAAACATGACAGGTGCTCAGAAAGTCAGAGCTGCTTCAAAATGCCGAAATTCACTTTTTTGCACCATAGTTTGTAAACGCTATAACTTTAACCCAAACCAATAAATATACACTTATTGGACTTTTTTTTATCAAAGACATGTAGAACAATAAATTTAGAGAAAAATTTATATAGAAATGTAGTTTTTTTTGAAAAATTTTACAACAAAGTGAAAAATGTCATTTTTTTGCAAAAATTTCGGTCATTTTTGATTAATAGCAAAAAAAGTAAAATTGTCAGCAGCAATGAAATACCACCAAATGAAAGCTCTATTAGTGAGAAGAAAAGGAGGTAAAATTCATTTGGGTGGTAAGTTGCATGACGGAGCAATAAATGGTGAAAGTAGTGTAGTGCGGAATTGTAAAAAGTGGCCTGGTCATTAAGGGTGTTGAAGAAATCATAAACAAGGGTTCTTATTAGGGCCGCTTAACTATTCAAGAAAGAGCCCCTCATAATACCTTATACAGTGAAATTAGGCCGCTTTCACACTAGCGTTGTAAGGATCCGGCATGCACTTCTGTCGCTGGAAATGTCCGCCGGATCAGTCCAACGCAACACACCTGAGACTGATCAGTCTTCAAAATGCTTTCAGTGTTACCATGGCAGCCAGGACGCTACTAAAGTCCCGGCTGCCATGGAAAAGTAGTGGGGAGCAGTGGCTTTCCATTCCATGGCAGCCGGGACTTTAGTAGCGTCCTGGCTGCCATGGTTACCATTCAGAAAGCTAAACGTCAGATCCGGCGATGCGCCAAAACGACGTTTAGCTTAAAGTCAGATCTGGATTAATGCTTTTCAATGGGCATTAATTCCGGATCCGTCCTTGAGGAATGCCTTCAGTTTTTTTGGCCAGAGAAAAATCTACTAGACTCCCGCCAGCAAGTGTCTCGAATCCTGCCCGAAATTCTGGACTTTGTAACAAGAGGGCCAGAGACAAAAACTAAGGTGTCACTGACCTTTGTGACGGACTATGGCTCTGTGCAGTGGGAGCTGTTGAAATGCGAGACCCTGAGGCTAGAGTTCGTACTGGGCAAGGATTTTCCCTTATTTTGGCAGATATGGTATGGCGGGAGTACTTCAAGTCCTGCAGTTTGAGTTCCGGAGGACAAGTAGCCTTCCCTGCACAGAATCCTAAAGGGTGCGGCTGCAGTGACCGTCCGGAGAAAGACAGGAGACAAGTCCAAGGCATCTCCGGTGGCAACTACTGCATTGAGGAGAAGGGTGATGACCATGCTGGAGGTTGTCCTGAGCTACCCTTATCTTCCATGAGTGCTGAATCTGTGACGACAATCGGTAAGATCGTTCCGATTATCCCGTGTGTAGCAGACCCAGTGACAGTGAGCTGGCGGCAGTTGCTACTTGCTGGGCCGTGGGGTGATGCATCACCAAGGAGAGAAACTGTTACGGAAATGTGTGACTATGTGAAAAACGCTGTGTCTGAACAGGCGGGTAAGCCTGTTGTATTTGCTTCCTTGCAGGAATCTGGAGGGGAGAAGGTTTCTGTGTTGACTAAAGTGCCTGTGACTAAGGCTAGATATGGGATGGAGAAAATTAGAGATCCCATGCTAGCCCGGGTAAGAGGTAGCATGGTAGTGAGAACTGAGACTGATGAACTTGATAATGCAAAAGTGCTCATACATTTTTGGCCGTGATTTCCCATCGTTCCGTGATTTGTGGGGAAGTGGAATCACTCCTGCAGAACTGGTACCTATCCCTTTAAGTAAAGTGACCATTGGAATCAATGGTGCAGATAAAATGCAAAGTGATGGTACCAACCCAACCTTGCGGAAATGAATAATGACAATGTGGATATTTGTGAAATATATCATGCTGTGATGATGAAGATGACAATTATCCTTTTCCTTTACAGGCTGTCATGGGCGAAGAAGCTTCCCCTGTTGGTAAATATCTGTCTCATGTAAAAATGCTGATAAATGTTGAAAGAACACCGCTGGGAGAACCCCCTGTAGACAATGTAGCGGGGCTAGAGTGTGTACCACACGTTCCAGAAATAGATAGGCAGTTTCCACAGGGTTCTATGGTTGCTGGGGAGGTGTCCAATGTGGGGTTTGGGTCATCGGTGCCCCTAGAGGTCAGAATTGATAATGACACAATCGGTATATATGACGTATGTGCCGTGACCGATAGCAATGCAGAGAGGGAAGCTGCCATATCAAGGTCTTGTGAAGTTAAGGTAGTTGCTGGTAGCGACCAGGCAACAGTTATACCTGACGTGACGAGAGTTAAGGGAGGAGACGTCCGCATAGGGTCTGAGAATTATACCCAGGCAGTGGAAGATTTCCTAGCAGGTCTGACCAACCAAAAAGAGTATGTAGAAGAGCATGACCGACTGTTGGCAGAGGCTCACTACAAGCTAGGCCTGGCAGGTCAGTATGGCTGCAAACTTGAAGATATTTTCGCCCAATCCGCACAGTCCCTAGATACACTAGAGAAGGGACTAGCTGTTCTCGCAGAGCAACTGCAGAAAGCTCCAGAAGAGTCAAAGGAGGAGACTCAGAAAGAGGTAAATGAACTGAAGGATCTAGAGTCACAAATAGAAGTGGAAATTCTCCAATTTCAAGAGGAACTTGCAGCTTCTGAGCTATCCAGAGGTCATGCAGAGCAGAAAAGGGATGAACTGGCTGATGAGGTCTTAAACAGCGCCTCAGAAAAATCTGCTCTCTTGGAGGAGAAAATACATTTGAAAGCTAGAATGGCTCAACTTGATCAAGAGTTGCATGATCGGATGGTGGACCTGGACCACCAGAGACAAACGGTGTCTAGATTGGAGAAGAAACAGAAGAAGTTTGACCAGCTCCTGATTGAAGAGAAATACATATCGGCTCGATATGCCGAAGAACGTGACCGAGCGGAGGCTGATGCTCGGGAGAAGGAGACCAAGGTCCTCTCCCTGGCTCAAGCCCTTGAAGAAACGCTTGAGGAGCCAGATAAATTTGAAAGACTAAACAAGCAACTCAGAGCAGAGATGGAAGATCTCATGAGCTCAAAAGATGAAGTCGGGAAGAATGTCTATGAGTTGGAGAGTTCTAAGCGTGCTCTCAAGCAGGAGGTGGAAAATGAGAAACCTGAAGAGGAGAGAAAGATGTCAAGAAGTCTAAGGCCTCTTTCACACTTGCGTTCTGAGGATCTGGCAGGCACTTCCGTCCCGCCGTAGCCGTCAGAACGCAAGTCGCCTGAAAGCATTAGAAGACTGATCAGGATCCTGATCAGTCTTCGAAATGCTCTCAGGTTACTATGGCAGCCAGGACGCTATTAAAGTCCTGGTTGCCATAGTAGTAGTGGGGAGCGGGGGAGGGGTATACTTACAGTCCGTGCGGCTCCCGGGGCGCTCCAGAATGACGTCAGAGCGCCCCATGCACATGGATCACGTGATCCATGTGATCACGTGATCCATGCGTGTAGGGCGCCCTGACGTCACTCTGGAGCGCCCCGGGAGCCGCACGGATGGTAAGTATACTGCTCCCCCGCTCCCCACTACACTTTACCATGGCAACCAGGACTTTAGCATCCTGGCTGCCATGGTAACCATTGAGAAAAAGCTAAACGTCAGATCCGGCGATGCGCCGAAACGACGTTTAGCTTAAGGCCGGATCCGGATTAACGCCTTTCAATGGGCATTAATTCCAGATCCGGCCTTGCGGCAAATGTTCCGTATTTTTGGACGGAACAAAAAGTACCGGGTATTTGCTGCGTCCAAAAAACGTTCCGGTCCTGAACTGAAGACATCCTGATGCATCCTTAACGGATTTCTCTCCATTCAGAATGCATGGGGATGATCCTGATCAGGATTTTTCCAGCATAGAGCGCCGAGGATGGAACTCTATGCCGGAAAACAAAAACGCCAGTGTGAAAGGACCCTAAGCCAGAGCCCGTTAAGAATGGGTCTGGAGATGGTGGCGTCGTGGTGCCGGCCGAGGCAGAGAAAATGATGGAAGATGTATCTGCTGAACCAGTTAATGGGGCTGATGTGAATGTAGAAGCCAAGAGGCTCATAGCATTGTGTGGCCAGGATCTGGTCATGAAAGGCATCCCCTCTGCTGTCAATGCCTTCCAGAAAGCCAGCAGTCTGCTGGGGAAGAAATACATGGAGAAGGTCGACCAGTATGAGGATCCTGTCTACTACGATTGGCTCGCTCTCCTGAATCCTGCCCAAAAGGAGAACAATATCCTGGGTGAGCCTATGGAGAAAATGCCAGAAGATGAAGATTTTGATAAGGCCCCCGGTGTCCCCAGTACCTCCAACCTTGATGACAAAGAGGAGGAGGAGTTAAGAATGCAAGTATATGATGCCGTGTCAGAGAAGGATGAGAAGGCTAACAAAGTGAATGAAGTCTCCAAAAGACACTCAGAGGCTGAAGAAGCTAAGGCCGATGAGACCGAGTGGGAGAAATCCTTGGATGTTCCCGAGACCAAAGATAAGGCTGAAGAAGAGTCTGCCAAAGCGGGGGAACAGTTCAGTCGAGAGTTGCAGCAGTCCAAGAAAGGACATGCGGAGCATGTGCTGATGCCAAATGTGGAGAGAAAAAGAAAAACGAAAAGAAAGAGGCCACGGGTGCGAAAGCGCATCATCCTCACTCGTGAAAGAGAGTACCGGGTCATGAGATGGGCAAGAAAATCCCGTAGGTCTTATCTGCCCCGTACTAAACTCATGCGGGTGACAAACCAAGCGCTATTGGCAGAATAAGGGGAAGACTCTAGGCCAGGTCAATGCCCTCTCACGAGCATCTTGGTTGGATGCCAGTGTTCACCCCTACAGGGTTGAACAAAGGGGGGGGGGATATGTGAGGCAGTGACAGGCCTCATGGCTGATAGGAGAGAGGAATGGCAGGATTATCCATCTCTTTCCCATCAGTGGGCAGGCTTGAGGCAGCAACAGGTGCCACAATCAACAGAGCATGAAGATGTTCTCAAAGTGAGATGGGTGGGTCTTGTGTGCAGAAGCCTGGAGTGGTTCTGTGTATGGTCTGAGCTGGGAGCGCTGAGAGACTACGAGGCTGGGATTAGCCTGAGGTTTGGGGGTCCCGCGACGCTTAGGGATAAGGGTTGCATGGTCAGCATCGGGCGGACGACTAGACCACAATCCCCCAAAAGACAACAATGAGGAAACAGCCAGGAGGCTAATGGACATTAGGCTGGGAAAGCCGCATGGGTTCCCGTGTGTGTGAACGGTGACTTAGGTGAGTCAGGGATATACTGTGTTTAGGTAGAGCCCGGACGGGCAGGCTTTCATTTTGTTTTGTATCATTTGTTTTTGCTTGTGGAGCAATAAAGCACGAATTGGGACATGAAAACCTGTTGTCTGCGAAGCTATTTGTGAGGATGATCTCCGGAAAGAAAGCTACCCCTCACAATATATATGTATATGAAGAGTAAGGGAAAAAAGGAAAAAATATAAAAAATATATAAACAAATGTTATAAAAACAAATTGTTGCATAAAATATATGAATTCCAATTCATTATACCAAAAAGGAGGCTATTTTTTTCTCTTCATTTCCTTCTGTCTGCTAATTTGTTCAAAGGAACCTTGAATGCTTTTGTTCAGAGGAACCTTGGATATTCTTATTGTGCAGATTACTGAAGGCACCCAACCCCCACAATCTCAATCTATTGTTCATCATGGCTCCGGCTCCATCAGGGAAAAGACACACATCCTCCTGCAACAGGGACGGCAGCACGCATCCTCCGACACTCAGGACAGTCCCTTTTGCAGAAGCTTGCAGCCCCCCGCCCCCACACACCTTTCCATAACTAATAAACAAATAAACACAAGATCTACTAACAGGGACAGCAGCGCGCAGCCCTCCATAACCAGGGCATTAGCGCGCATCCCCCGCATATCTTGCCATAACAAAGGACAAACAAATAAATAAATATAAACATAAACACAATATTTAATGACGGGGATGGCAGCAGCGCGCAGGCCTCCATAACCAGGGCACATCGCACAACAACTGAGAACCAAGTACTAATAACATTGTGCATAAATAGAACTACAAGTGTAAATAAGCAGTAGTGCACCCTTAAAGGGGTTATCCAAGTTAAATAAATATATGTTAGGGCAGCTTTAACCCTTATTAAAGATACATTTCTAATGCACATTCATTATTTATTCTGCCCTGTTTCCACACGGCCGATGAGGGTCAAGTGACCCCTGACGTCACTCACCAGGCTCCGGCGGTGACGTCTCATGTACAGGCTTCTCCCTGCTTGAAGGAGTGGCCTGGCTCTGTACACGAGACATCAGAGCCTTTGGTGCCCGCCCCCCTCTCTCCCTGTATCTGGTTGCTACAAGTCCTGTGAGGGATCCTTACCAGTGCAGGCAGCCGTGAATAAAGATTCCGTGGATTCCAAAGCTCTCTCCCTCTGGTCCACCAGTGTGCCCGTTGCCCTGCGTCAGGCGATCAAACCTCTTAAAACCCCCAGGAACAGCAAAAAGTAAATCATTGTCCATAATATACATATTGCTGTAATATAGCTTAGATAGATATTGGTGTCATATGACACCTATATGCATCTAAGCTATATGACACCTATATGTATCCAAGCTATATAACATCTATATGTTCTTAAGCTATATGGCACATATATGTATCTAAGCTATATTACACCTCTGGATGTGCCGTAGGGTTTATCATTTTTGTAAGTAAGGTGGGTGGATCGCCCCCACAGCCGCTGGCACCCTACCATACTATTTTTCTTGTTGTCTTTTTGCATACATAGTTTTTTTCATGCAAAGTTAGGTTGTGCAGAGCAGGGTGAGGGGAAGGTCAGCTTGTTCACACCCACAAATATTCATGAGGGAGAGCTCAGGCATAGTTGTTACACGCCCCCATTTGCTGCAGCTTGTAAACGTAGCAATAATAACAGAACCATGCAAAGGTGTAAGTATGGGTTTTTCTATTAAGAAATCAAGCTTAACTAATTTATATGTATATCCCGATGAGTTTTATAAGTTTTTTTTTTTTCTTTTGCCCATAACTCGGATAACCCCTTTAAAATGGAACATAGCAGTTAACACCATTTAAGTTCCAGCACTGATATCAGCTCCTCACTGAAGTCCCCACTCTATGAAAAATAACCAATCCACTCCTACAATCCAAAGAGTGGCTTCTTCTAGTTTTGCATACAGGACCAATTATTTATTAAAAATGTTAAAAACTAATATAGAATTATATATACATTAGCCAAAATAAAATAAAAAAATAAAAAATAAAGATAAAAGATCTGAAGTTCATACACATATTGTACATATTTCATTTTCAATTGCAGTACATGATTATATGAATATATGAATGAGTGCATGGTAATTGCAATACATGATTGTATCAATAAAGTGATATACAGTATGAAAAAATGGGTTATAAATGAATGAGTGCTAATGCTAACAGTGATAAGCACTCAATTCACACAAAAAATTAAGAGCATTAGCATATAATACCCCTCAATAGCTCATAATATTTGGAATATATTCAGAACAGTATTGTATTTTGTATAAGTGACCAATATAGTTATGAGGAGCCTATATATTGTGGATAGATACTGCAAATATTGTATAAACCAAGAAGTTAGTCCATAATCCAAATCTTATTTGATGACACTCAGCAAAATCACTGCCACCTCCTCCATCACCGCTTTAGCCCTTGAACAGCTTGAGCAGTGATAGAAGGAAGAGCATGAAAGGGTCAAAGGGTTTCTGTCACCAGATTTTGGCCTCATAAGCTGTCTGACAGTAGCTATGGGAGCGGGATTTCGGCATGAAGACAGTGCCGGAGGCAGGAGAGCTGTGCTGCCCGTCACTGTCAATCAAAAGAAGAGGGGCATGGCTGCAGGTGGGAACACGGAGCGTCTAGGAGCAGGGGCAATGCCCTCCCTGCTCCTAGAGGCTAATTTGCATATGATAAAAAATAGGTTTTTAGAGTTATGACAGGTAGGGGGAGCATTTGATTAACATTATTAGGTTGGTCTGACATTGGCCCATAGCTAATGTCAGACAGCTTATGAGGCCAAAATCTGGTGACAGAAACCCTTTAATTTTTTCCCTTTCAAGGAGGGTGCCTGGAGCAATGAGCAGCACTTCATTGTGGCTGCTAAGCCCTCCATGTAAATCACTGTCCCCTTCTCCGTCACCGCTTCAGTTGGAGCAGTGATGGAAGAAAGGGGATGAAAGGGTTAATGGGCAGCATCCCTGCTCCCCAACAAAAGTGGACTGCTATTTTCTTTTCTGCCTGATCCTTTTATACCAGGAGGTGTGTTTTCATTGGTTCCACAAGTCACATGCCCTCCACTGCCCATTCACATTAAAAAATGGGTTTCAATCACAGAATTCAGCATAGTCAGCCAATTAGAAAACATTTCCCACGGTCATGAGAGCCAATGAGATAAACGTTCCCAGGCAACTATGGTTAATTGCCTTGTTAACAAATATGATACTTTGCTTTAACAACCTGTCATCACCAATTAACCACCCAAGCTCAATAGAATGTAAAAAGTGTAAAAACGACCCAATTAAACACATTACATATTTTTTCTTCATTGCATTTCATTTCAGACCATCTTATTTCACTTTCCTTTGGTTAATTTTGATCATTTTTCTCATTTATTTTGTGTATTTTTTTTTTGTTTTGCTTTTTTAACACAACAATTCTCTATTACAGTAAATGTGCTCCAGTACAAAAAAAATACAAATATATATTTTATTACCTCATCTTTGCCTCTGTATATTCAACTTTTAATCTTTCTGTCTGACTTTTTTGGCTTTCAGACATGAGTGCAGCAGTGAACCGACAGGGGTTAAATGAGTGCACCTTCTTTACCTCCCTCTGCTCTGGTGTAAGCACAACTTGTAGGAGATTGTCATGGCATTTATTTTTTGTATGAAATATTTTTATTAGAATATCTTAATCTGTCATCTATTCCTGAATAATCGTCCAGATATAAAAAGAAAATGCACAAGAACCACTGTAGAATAAAATCTAGATATAAATATAAAAGCAAGATGCAGCTAGCAAATGTATCTGCAGAGAAGTGGTGCATGTCCTCCTAGAAAACCAAGGACATACATTCTATAGTGCCTGCTGTTCTATGTATTTGACACACTTGGTGTGCTGCCTTTCCCCAGCTAAAGAAACTACGCCCAAAACTAAGAAATAGTGAATTCCAGATACACTTCCTAAAACCTTTGCCTACATGCACACGGCAGTGGTTTTTTGTGGCCTCCGTTCCGTTTTTTTTTGCGGGTCCGATGGTTTCCCATTCATTTCTATGAATCCGTTAAAAATGCAGACGCCTCTTCCGTTGCCTGTCCGCGTCCGCTGTCCGCATTTCACGTCTGCAAAAAAAATATGGCATGTCCTATTCTTGACCGCAAAAAATGGTTTGCAGACACATAAAAGTCAATGGGTCCGCAAAAAAAAGGCACTTGAACATGTACTTTGCCAGGGCACTTGAATATGTACTTTAAGGAACTAGTTCAAGCCTTCCGGGTTTTTTTTGCGGATCCGCAAAAAAAACGGAAGACACACGGAAACAACCTACAAAATTTGCGGACACACGGAACGGATGTGGATGTGAAAAAAAAAAGGAAGATGGATCCACGATTTGCGGACAGCAAAAAACGTCGTGTGCATGTAGCCTTAGTATGATGATTCTAACATAACAAGGACATCAATGCAGATATTGTGGACTAAAGTGAAGAATAATATTGTCATTATTTAATTATTTTTAATGGCTGTCTGTATATGTGTGTATAGATATATATATCTATTTGGCTTGACAACGATCCCAGCAAGAGGATCGAAACGTTGCATGGGTGAATAAATGATCCCATGCTATCACCATATTGCAAGTGCTGTGGTTTTTCTTTTTCTATATGCACTTAGCCTTGGTCGGACAATACCGCTGGCACTCTGCCATCTCAAAGGAGTGCTGCTCTGAACTGTATTTCTTAAAGTATATATATTTGTATTTTTATACATTAGCATAATACATTTGCATAATACTGATAAAATTAAATAGGCACAAACTGTCTGTACATTGCTATAGGTTGTGTAAATGTACTGAATATTTATAGAGGCCAGTCAGAATATTAATCAAAGTCTTTGTAAAGAGCCTTTGTTCTGCTCGTTTTGTGTTACCTTGATGTGCTGCCTGCCCCACCAGCTAAAGAAAGTATTGTATGCACTACGCCATTTTTTTTTTCTTCCCTTGGAGAAAAATAGATGGAAAATAAAGGGGGTTGGGTGCGCTAATTGTACTGGAGCACATTTACTGTAGTAGAGAATTTTTGTGTTAAAAAAAACCCATAAAAAATAAATGAGAAAAATGATCAAAAGTAACCGAAGGAAAGTGAAATAAGATAGTCTGAAATGAAATCCAATAAAAAAAAGTTATATGTGTTTAATTCTGTGTTTTTTTTTTACACTTTTTACATAGCTATATAGGCCATTCTATTGAGGTTGGGTGGATAATTGGTGATGACAGGTTATCAAAAAAAAGTTTTATATTTGTTGACAAGGCAATTAACCTTAGTTGCCTGGCGACTTTACTCTGATTGGCTCTTATGACCATGGGAGCTTTTCTCTGATTGGCTGACTATGCTGTGCTCTGAGAATGAAACCAAGTTTTTAATGTGATTGGGCAGGGGAGGGAGACTTGTGGAACCAATAAAAACACTCCTCCTGGTGTGAAAGGATCAGCCAGAAAAAAAATGGCAGTCCAATTTTGTGGGGGAGCAGGGATGCTGCTCCTTTTTTTTTTTTTTTTTATTGACCCAGGGTGTTCTGGAGCGTCCCCCTGGCCATTTGTCATACTGCCCCTTAACTCTTCATTCCCTTTCTTTCATCACTGCTCCAGCTGTTCAGTGGCTGAAGTGGTGATGGAGAAGGGGGCAGTTTTTTATGTGGAGCGCTGAGCAGCAACTACAGTATGAAGCGCAGCTCAGTGCTCCTGCTCCAGGCTCAATCCCTGGGAAAAAAAAAAAAAAGAATACTAGACAAAAATGAAAATGTCATTTCATTGTATATGTTTTTTTTCAAGAGAGGCTCTTTCTTAAATAGTTAAGCGGCCCTAATAAGAGCCCTTGTTTATGATTTAGCGTCATTCTTCATTCATTTAAGCTTTTTTCTCCGGTTTTCTTCTATTTTTTTACCCCGTCAAAATTAATTAATTAATAGCTATTATTAGTTGGTATTCATAGATTATGTGATGCAGTTATATTGCTACCGCATTTGTTTATATTCTAGTTGTATTTCAATTAGATCCTCATCTTATTAATATTCCACCTTTAGAAAAAAAATGTCTTCCTTATACCGTCTGGTAATATATTAATATAGGACTGGTATAGAATAGTATAGTACTGTGTAATGACACTTCAACCTAATTTGCTTATAATCCAGTTGGGTCTTCTTATCAATAATCAACACTTATGCTGTCGGTCCTTGTAGCATCTATTAATGTATTAATAGTAGACTGGTGAGGGAATTATAGGTTTCATAAACTGTCCAGCAATATATAGTTTATTACCCTTTATCTTTATATTGTTCTGGTTCCCTTTTAGCAGTACGTTTCCATTATACAGTCGATCAGTAATTTGTTCTTACTATTAGTAGCTGGTTCTCCATCGATCGTGGCTTCCAACGTGTTTGGTACCTAGCTTACCTCAGTCAATATACTGCTATGCTGAATGTAGAGTTGTGCTATATTGCAGTCTGTAATAGCCTGATCACAGTACCTCCTGTAATGCCGCTTGTTTAATCCTGGCATCCCACATGGCACATCGCCACTTCCCTATTGTTCAGGAATTCAAAGGATTATTTCTATAGTGTCCATGGAGCACTCCACAATTTTGCTTTATTTTCAACAATAGGATGTTGATATCAATCCATCAATGTATCTTTTAAGTGGGTCTCAGATCCTAATATTACCAGACGCTTTTTGGAGTTAATCCCACTCCTTCATCAGTGGCCCTAAAACCTATAATTCCCTCATCAGTCTACTAGTAATATATTAATAGATGCTACAAGGACTGACAGCATAAATGTTGATTATCGATAAGAAGAGGACCCAACTGTATTATAAGCAAATGAGGTTGAAGTGTCACCTTACTATACTATCCTATACCAGTCCTTTATTAATATATTAACAGACTGTATAAGGGCTTATGCACACGACTATTTTCTTTCTGCTTCCATTACGTTTTTTGTGCGGCCCATATATACGGAACCATTCACCTAAATGGGGCTGTAGAAAATATGGAAGTTACTCTTTGGGCATTCCGTTTCCGTTTTTCTGCATGACTGTTCCGCAAAAAAATAGTGCATGTCCTATTATTGTCCGCAAATCACGGTCCGAGGCCCCATTCAAGTCAAGGCGTCCGCAAAAAATATGGAACGCACATGGAACACATCCGTATGTCATCCATATTTCATCCGTATTTTGCGGATCCATACTGTAGAAATGCTATGCCCAGTACATAATGCTAATTTGTTTGTTGATTAATAAGTTACTGTTTCCAATTCCAAGACGCAAAAATCAGATCGCATAAGGAAACCATACGGATATGTTTTGTGGAATAACGGAATGGAAGAGGACTTAAATCAGAGAAATGAAATCTCAGATGCGGAACAACGGATCCGTGAAAAAGAGACCGCAAAATAACAACGGTCGTGTGCATGAGCCCTAAGGCCTCTTTCACACGGGCGTCATGTTTGACGCCCGGATAAGAGGCGGGTGCGTTGCGGGAATATGCGCGTTTTTCCCGCGCGGGTGCAAACGTTTGTAATGCGTTTTGTACTCGCATGAGAAAAATCGCCATGTTTGGTACCCAGACCCGAAGGTTTCGGGTCTTCGGGAGAATTGATTATTTTCCCTTATAACATGGTTATAAGGGGAAATAATAGCATTCTTAATAAAGAATGCATAGTAAAATGAAGTGGAAGGGGTTAAAAATAATAAAAGTTAACTTACCTTAGCCACTTGATCGCGTAGTTGCGATCTGTCCTCTCTTTCCCAGCATCAGCTAAGAACTAAAGGACCTGTGATGACGTCACATCACATGGTCCAATCACATGGTCCATCACCATGGTCCATCAACCATGTTATAAGGGAAAATAATAAAGATCGGATCCCGTTACTAAGCAACCATGCAGGAAAATTGCAACGTATCCGCACTTGCTTGCGGATGCTTGCGATTTTCCCGCAGCCCCATTCACTTCTATGGGGCCTGCGTTGCGTGAAAAACGCACAATATAGAGCATGCTGAGATTTTCACGCAACGCAGAAGTGATGCGTGAAAATCACCGCTCATGTGCACAGCCCCATAGAAATTAATGTGTCCGGATTCAGTGTGGGTGCAATGCGTCCTCCTCACGCATTGCACCCGCGCAGAAAACTTGCCCGTGTGAAAGGGGCCTAAGGAAGACATTTTATTTATAAAGGTGGAATACTAATAAGAAGAGAATCTAATTGAAATACAACTGGAATATAAACAAATGCCGTAGCAATATACAGGTACTTCTCAAAAAATTAGCATATTGTGATAAAGTTCATTATTTTCTGTAATGTACTGATAAACATTAGACTTTCATATATTTTAGATTCATTACACACAACTGAAGTAGTTCAAGCCTTTTATTGTTTTAATATTGATGATTTTGGCATACAGCTCATGAAAACCCCAAATTCCTATCTAAAAAAATTAGCATATCATGAAAGGGTTCTCTAAACGAGCTATTAACCGAATCATCTGAATCAACTAATTAACTTTAAACACCTGCAAAAGATTCCTGAGGCTTTTAAAAACTCCTAGCCTGGTTCATTACTCAAAACCGCAATCATGGGTAAGACTGCCGACCTGACTGCTGTCCAGAAGGCCATCATTGACACCCTCAAGCAAGAGGGTAAGACACAGAAAGAAATTTCTGAACGAATAGGCTGTTCCCAGAGTGCTGTATCAAGGCACCTCAGTGGGAAGTCTGTGGGAAGGAAAAAGTGCGGCAGAAAACGCAGCACAACGAGAAGAGGTGACCGGACCCTGAGGAAGATTGTGGAGTAGAAACATCCAGAGCCACCGTGTACAGGCGTGTGCAGGAAATGGGCTACAGGTGCCGCATTCCCTAGGTCAAGCCACTTTTGAACCAGAAACAGCGGCAGAAGCGCCTGACCTGGGCTACAGAGAAGCAGCACTGGACTGTTGCTCAGTGGTCCAAAGTACTTTTTTCGGATGAAAGAAAATTTTGCATGTCATTCGGAAATCAAGGTGCCAGAGTCTGGAGGAAGACTGGGGAGAGGAAATGCCAAAATGCCTGAAGTCCAGTGTCAAATACCCACAGTCAGTGATGGTCTGGGGTGCCATGTCAGCTGCTGGTGTTGGTCCACTGTGTTTTATCAAGGGCAGGGTCAATGCAGCAAGCTATCAGGAGATTTTGGAACACTTCATGCTTCCATCTGCTAAAAAAGCTTTATGGAGATAAAGATTTCATTTTTCAGCACGACCTGGCACCTGCTCACAGTGCCAAAACCACTGGTAAATGGTTTACTGACCATGGTATTACTGTGCTCAATTGGCCTGCCAACTCTCCTGACCTGAACCCCATAGAGAATCTGTGGGATATTGGGAAGAGAAAGTTGAGAGACACAAGACTCAACACTCTGGGTGAGCTTAAGGCCGCTATCGAAGCATCCTGGGCCTCCATAACACCTCAGCAGTGCCACAGGCTGATTGCCTCCATGCCACGCCGCATTAAAGCAGTCATTTCTGCAAAAGGATTCCCGACCAATTATTGAGTGCATAACTGAACATAATTATTTGAAGGTTAACTTTTTTTGTATTAAAAACACTTTTCTTTTATTGGTCGGGTGAAATATGCTAATTTTTTGAGATAGGAATTTTGGGTTTTCATGAGATGTATGCCAAAATCATCAATATTAAAACAATAAAAGGCTTGAACTACTTCAGTTGTGTGTAATGAATCTAAAATATATGAAAGTCTAATGTTTATCAGTACATTACAGAAAATAATGAACTTTATCACAATATGCAATTTTTTTTAGAAGGACCTGTAACTGCATCACATAATCTATGAATACCAGCTAATAATAGCTATAGATCAGCATCTTTGAATCTAGATACAGAGACAATAAAAGTTCAGGTGAACCTATTCCACATGCTATTTATTCCATTTTATTTTTATTTTTTAGTTTGCATTTTGATATTTTTTAATTAATGATTTTTATGTTTTTATTTAAGGGGTCTGTTTTTTAAATACAATGTATTTTTAATCTAAGTATGTAATTTAGTAATGTCAGAAATTAGTGTAATACTGGTAAATACCTTTGCATAGTAACATAAAACCAGGATCAGACACTATCAATTTCAAAGGAAAGCAATAAACACTCGGGTAAGGTCTTTTTTTTTTTCTTCTTTTGCTTTCCTCTGATGGGGTTCCTTTATATGCACCACTATGCATGTGTGACCGTAGCCTTATGTTGGGACAAATATTACCCTGAGAGGTTTGTTGTACAAATTATTGCTTGAGATGTTCAGTGCAAACACAAACATAGATTTGAATTAAAATCATCATTTGCTTGGACTTACAGTATTGCAACGGTGTAACTTTGAATGACAAACAGTGAGATAAGAGCAGATTTATCCTGCTAAGGAAATAAGGACAACTTGAACATTTTTTTTTTTTTTTGAAGGACAGTGAACTGAGAAACACAAAGCTTTAATATTACGCTATGACATTACATAATCACATCATTGATGCCCATTTCTCACCAGGTGTTTATAGATGTAAGGGCATTGTTAAATCAAGGTTGGCAATAACAGGTTCAATTAATACTGAAACATGAAATGTTCTAAAAAGGTCCCCCCCACAGTAAAGTATTGTGTCCATCTTTAGTATATAGCTCTTACACTTGCACTTTTTAGCTCTGCATATTAATGCGGCTATAATTTTAGCCATAGAAACAATAAGATTACCCTTGTGAGTGGCCTCGTGATCACACGGCACAAACAGATGTGCCATGCCTTAATAAGCAGAAGAAACCGCAGATTGATGTCCATTCCAATCATATCTATAAAAACTAATGCACTGTAAACTTCATATTTTCTGCATGAAATGAGCTACTAAACTAGAACATATATTAGGTTCTTTGGAGGGGTAACTTCTTTCTATGTTTAAATTTATTTTCAGGTGTTAAAAACTGAAAGCCACATACAGTATGCAGAGTCCTCAAGTGACGTTGGTTCTCTGGCCAATATGTTGATGAGAAAGTAATACATTTCGATCTCTGTGGCAGTACTGTAGGATCCTGCTAAGCTCAGAGTCATTCAGATTGAGCTCATAAACCCCTAATATTTTACTGTGGAATCACCTCATTACCATTCAATTTGAGTCTTACTGGTGTGGGTTTCCTCTTGTTTTGCGTGGATATTTCTCCACATTTTAAGTAATATGTGATACCCACCAGATGAAATGATAGAACTATCCCTTAAAATATGTTTCAAAGGGTCCATTAGAATGGGTACTGTGATTTATTAGCCTTGAGGTAAATCATAATAATCTGAATCCTCAAGAAGCTTTGCATTGTCAGAACATTGATCTGCTTGAGATATTTCACTTGTCTTTCAAGATGTTCTCCACTTTTTATAATTTGGCTTCCAGTACCACAGTTCCATTAGAAGCAGTCAACTAGTGATATCATAATTTTCATCAAGCTTTTTATTACTACAGCCAAAATAACAGAATTTTCATGTATTTTTGCAAATGGAAGAACCGAATAAACCAGTATAAAAAAGAGACCCAGGGATTTGAAGATGTATTTCAGGTAGTCAAGTACAGCAGAGAGCACAATCAGGGTGTTATAAAATGTATGATACACTGGACCATCAAGATATCCACTCTCTGGAAAGATTATAGGCTTAATTTTCCCATATGCGTAATGCCACTGACTCCCATTGTTAGTAAGTTGAGGGCTTCAGAGAGCCTTTATAGGGGTGTAGAACACTGTGTCTTGCAGTAACATGCATAGGGAGTCTGCTGTGGTAGTGAAATAATACTGTCACTATGACATGCAGATGACAGGGGTCGCTCTTAGAATCACTGAATACTTCACTTATTTGGGCAGTCACGGGGCCCAAAACTGACCAAATAACTGAAGTATCAACAGCCTTACAAGTAGATGATAGCGTCAAGAAGAAACACACTCCTTTTACATCCTCGTCAGCTGATTCCACATAGATGTCTACAGAACCTGTTCTATTAAACACTCATACAAGTAGAGCCCCCCTGACAGAGTGGAGAGGGCAACAGCAGTAAGTTTGTGTTGACGTCACTGATAGTGATGAGCAAGCACCAGTGTTCGGGTGTTCAGGTACTCGGTCCAAACACATAGCGATATTCGTGCGCTCGACTGAGCACCCAAGTATAATGGAAGTCAATTGGAGACAACCAGGCACCACCTGCTCGGATGAGGGGTGGGCGCCTGGTCCAGTGGAAACACCACCGAAATGGATCTGGAATCGCATGGGGACCATGTCTTGGTGCATCTTGGACTCCAATGTTGCTGCTGGGAACCATGCTGTCCCAGCTGCCACTTTTACAGACTGAAAAAATTACGCCCCAAATCCCGCCCTCTTAAAAAAAAAACATTTATAGAGGTAAAATTGTTAGGAAACATTCTTTCCTGTATATTCAATTGTATATACAGTGCAAGTGCTGCCAAAAATAACAAGGAAGAAGCACTTTGATACAGCCTGTATATCACATAAAGGAGGGCCTCATTCACATGGTGCTACAATTGTTCAGGTACACTGCTACATTTAAAGCCTATGCACTAAGTGAAAGGGATGCCAAAAATTACAAGGAACCCGCACTCCAATTCACTCTTTATTACACAAAAAGGAGGGCATCATACACACCTTTGAAAAATTATGATTGATGGCCTGCTGGTGACCCTCAAAAACATTAGGAGCAAGGGCCTGCTGGTTACCCTCTAAAACATTACGGGTGCGGGCCTGCTGCTGAGCTGACCCTGTAAAACATTATAGTTGAGTGCCTGAAGGTGAGCGAACCCCTTAAAACATTGCAGTGATGGCCTACAGGTGAGAAGACCGTATAAAACATTAGAGGTGAGGGCCTAAAGGTTAGCAGACTGTATAAAACATTGGACATGAGGGCCTGAAGGTGAGCAGACCGTATAAAACATTGGAGGTGAGGGCCTGAAGGTGAGCGAACCCCATAAAACATTGCAGTAATGGCCTAAAGGTGAGCAGACCATATAAAACATTGGAGGTGAGGGCCTGAAGGTGAGAAGATCGTATAAAACATTGGAGGTGAGGGCCTGAAGGTGAGCGAACCCCTAAAACATTGCAGTAATGGCCTACTGGAAAAGCAGAAGGTGAGCAAACCCCATAAAACATTGGCAGTGAGAGCCTGAAGGTGATGGAACCCCATAAAAAATTGCAGTAATGGCCTACAGGTGAGCAGACCATATAAAACATTGGAGGTGAGGGCCTGAAGGTGAGCAGACCATATAAAACTTTGGAGGTAAAGGCCTGAAGGTGAGCGAACCCCATAAAACATTGCAGTGATGGCTTACAGGTGAGCAGACCATATTATAAAACATTGGAGGTGATGGCCTGAAGGTGAGCGGACCCTATAAAACATTGTAGTGAGGGCATATATACTGTATGGAAGAGAAGGAGGAGGATGATAAAACAAGATTAAAAGATATACCCTTTTTTGTTATGAAAAGGGTACAGCTGAATCTTGTGGATTGAGTACATTATAAAGCATAAAGTTAAATTGCGTTTTTGTTCATTAGCTCAGCTTTCCTCTGGTGGAGTGGAGAAGTCAGGGGCAATCCAGGCCTTGTTCATTTTTATCTGAGTCAACCTGTCAGCATTGTCAGTGGACAAGCGGATACGCTTATCTGTTATAATACCACCACCAGCACTAAATACACGCTTAGACAGTACGCTGGCGGCAGAGCAGGCCAGCACCTCCAAGGCGTAGAGCGCAAGTTAATGCCACGTGTCCAGCTTGGACACCCAGGAGTTGTAAGGCACTGAGGGATCATTTAGGACGCTGACACAGTCTGCAATGTATTCCTTCACAATCTTCCAAAACTTTTCCCTCCTTGCAGCACTAGGCCGCGCTTCAGGATGAGGTTGCTGGTGGGGTGTCATAAAAGTGTCCCATGCCTTGGAAATTGTTGCCCTGCCTCTGTTCGCCGTCCCCTTGTCTCCCTTCTTCGGTTGCCTAAGGAACTATGGACTCTGGCGGCCGCATTGACAGATGGAAAATTTTGGAGCAATCTCTCAACAAGTACCTTCTGGTATTTGCACCGTTTTACTCGTCCTCTCCACCACAGGAATGAGAGATGAGAAGTTTTCTTTGTAGCAGGGGTCGAGAAGCGTGAACACCCAGTAATCTGTGTTACCTAAAATGCGTATAATGTGAGGGTCGCAGGAAGGGCAACCTAACATGAAGTCAGCCATGTGTGCCAGAGTACCAACAGGCAAGACGTCGATGTCAACATCAGGATGACTCTCCATCCCCTCATCCTCCTCCTCTTCTGCCCATCCACGCTGAACAGATGGAATTAAAGTTCCATGGGTACCAGCCTCTGTAGTAGAGGCAAGTGTCTCCAGCTCCTCCTCTTCTTCTGTGGGTGGTATGGTTATCACCCTGTGTAATGTTCTCCCCCATTTCCTCGTCTGCCACATTCAGAGCATCTTCCTTAACTGTGAGCAGCGATCATTTGAGAAGACGCAGCAGTGGGATGGTTACTCTGATAATAGTGTTATCACCACTAACCATCTGTGTGGATTCATCAAGTTTTTTAAAACCTTGTGAATACAGTTGAGCAAACTTCTGTTTTAAGTTCGGGTTCTTATCCAATCCAGTACTGAGCCACGCCCCCTGCACTGATCACATGACTGTGACATCACCCCAGGTCCTTCACCCCATGTTCCAAATGCCGTTATGGTCCGTGGTAGCGGAATCCATAACGGGATGCTTGGATAACCCGAACCCGAACTTTGGAAGCCGAACTTAAAACAGAAGTTCGCTCAACTCTACTTTTGAATAGTGGCAGTTGACTTGAAATGCGACAACCATGTTGCAGCTAGTACTCACCAACTGCCCTCTTCTGCTCACAAAGCCTGGCCAACATGTAGAAGATGGAGTTCCAGCGCGTGCTCATGTTGCACAACAGTCGGTGAACTGGAAGCCGCAAGTGCTGCTTCAGCGTTGGCAGAGCGGCTGAAGCTGTGGACGACTTTCGGAAATGGGCACACAAGCGGTGCACCTTAACTAGTAGCTCCTGCAAATTGGGGTAGGTTTTGATAAACCGCTGAACTACTAAGTTGAAGAGGTGGGCTAGGCATGGAATGTGTGTCAGGTTGCTGAGCTCCAAAGCCGTCACCAAGTAACAGCCATTGTCATACACAACCATGCCTGGTTGTAGGATGAGTGGCGAGAGCCACAGCTTGGTCTGGTCCCTTATACCCTGCCACAGCTCTGCGGCGGTGTGCCGTTTGTCCCCTAAGCAGATCAGCTTCAGCACGGCCTGTTGATGCTTACCCACAGCAGTGCTACACCAGCCAACATCAGGCTGCGGATGGCCTCAGTGTTCACAAGCCTAAATGGCAACATTTCAAGGGCCAGTAATTTCAAAAGTTGCACATTTAGTGCTATTGCCTGTTGGTGGATGGGTGGGTGTTTGTGCTTGCGTTCAAATGCCTGTTATCGACATTTGGATGCTGCACTGGGACAAGGAAGTGGATGTTGTTGCTGATGGTTCATGCAAAAGTCCAGGTGCAGGGCGAGTTGCATCCGTGCCTCTGCCTTCGACAGGGGATTGGCCTGCAGTGCTTAACACATGGGAAGAGGAGGAAGTGGTGTGACCCGCAGACCCAGATTGTGGACCCAGGCATTCGCCCCACTTATTAGGGTGCTTGGATGCCATGTGGCAGATCATGCTGGTGGTGGTGAGGTTGCTAGTGTAAACTAGGCCCAAGATAATGGAATTTGTAACACACACTGTATTCAGATGTAGTTCAGTATTGGAAGCAGAATACAACAGATTTCGGCCAGTAAACTAGGCCCAAGATAATGGCATTTGTAATATACACACTGTATTCAGATGAAGTTCAATATTGGAAACAAAATACAACAGATGTCGGCCAGTATACTCGGCCAAAGATAATGGAATTTGTACTATACACACTGTATTCGGATGTAGTTCGGTATTGGAGGCAAAATACAACAGATTTCAGCCAGTAAACTAGGCCCAAGATAATGGAATTTGTAATATACACACTGTATTCAGATGTAGTTCTATATTGGATACAAATTTGTCCCAAATAAAATGTATTCTCTTCTGGAATACTGTATATACGATTGCGGCCTAAATGCACGCGCAGATGTGCCCAAAACATGTTAACTATGGCCAAAATATTAATCACTCTCTGCTGGAGCAATTAATATAACGGTTGCGGATTGAACACACACACAGATGTGGCACAAATTAGGTTAATTTCCCCAGAAAAAATAATTTCTCTGATGGTGCTATGTATATCTCACTAGCAGGCACACTATAGTAAATAAGCCCCTTTTTATAATGTCTGCCCAACACACTGCTTTATGATGGTGCAGTGTATATCTCACTAGCAGGCACACTGTAGTGAATAAGCCCCTTTTTATAATGTCTGCTCCACACACTGCTTTCTGATAGCGTACTGTGGATGTCACTAATCGGAAATCTTTCTGTCTTTTAGAAGTTTGGGTACTTAAAAAAGTGATTTTCAAGCCCTGCACTCTCTGTCCCTTCCTGAAGATGCCTGTGTCTGATAGTGCTGAACTCCTTCTTAAAAAAAAAAAGTGCAGCACTGCTGTCAAACACACAATGTAGTCCTTAAAAGGACTGCTTGGTCTTTCGATAAGGTTTTTGGAGTAAAATCAGTAAGTTTACAGCAAAATGCTATCTGTCTCTGCCTACTGTCCGGGCAGCCAATCAGTGTAAGGCTTACAGCTAACATGGCTATGGCCTTACACTGAAGGGAATTACTTACCTGGACCTTGATTGGCTGCTTAGGAGGCGCCAAATGTGCAGGGAGGAGATTCGAGCAATGCGACCAACACACGTGGTGCTCGGCAGAGTTAAGCCGAGTGCCGAGCATAGCGACGCTTGAGCTGAACCAATACTCGGCCGAGCATGCTCGCTCATCACTAGTTACTGATTAATTTTCCCCATTCTCTGATCCTCTGTAGGGGCAGGAACAGAGAAATGTTAAATACCCCCTCCCACCACCAACACCAGTGCTTCCAAAATCACACAAAGTAACCCGGTGGTGAACAATTGAAAAAATAATAATCATAAATAGAAGGTATTAGCTTCATACCTCCTAAAGACCCTCCATTAAGATGTATTCTCTCATTCTCTTTTTTTTTTTTTTTGGTAGGGAGGGAATAACGTGTTGTCGTGATGATCTCATGGAAAACGTATTATCGGTAAGACTGATCCCGGTTTTTCCATAGCATCATCACGACTAGAGATGAGCGAACATTTAAAAAAAGTCCGTTGTTCGGGGTTCGGGTGGTGGTTAATTGCGCATCCCGTTATGGATTCCACAATAGCGCATATGGAATCCATAAGGGGCGGCTGCCACCAACCCGAACTGTAGAACAGCTGAAGGACCTGGCGTGACGTCACTGTCATGTGATCAGTGCAGGGGCGTGGCTCAGCACGGGATCAAATCCAGTGCTGAGCCACGCCCCCTGCACTGATCACATGACAGTGACGTCACGCCAGGTCCTTCAGCTGTTCTACAGTTCGGGTTGGTGGCAGCCGCCCCTTATGGATTCCATATGCGCTATTGTGGAATCCATAACGGGATGCGCAATTAACCACCACCCGAACCCCGAACAACGGACTTTTTTTAAATGTTCGCTCATCTCTAATCACGACGGCATACAAGGAGATGTACAAAATAGATACTTAGGGGGGGACTACCGCCTGGAGAACTCTCCGACCAAACGATAAATCAGAGGATCTGGAAAGGTCCAGGATGTATTGTTTAATAAAAGTATGAATGCTGGACCATGTCGCAGCACGACAAATTTCTTCCAGGGAGGCACCAGCTTGTTCAGCCTGGGAAGAAGACATAGCCCTGGTGGAATGCGCCCTAATATTTAGGGGACTATTAAGATTCTGGGACTGGTAGGTGAGGAGAATAGACTCCCTAATCCACCTAGTTATGGAGGACCGGGAAGCCTTCTGGCCCTTGTACTTCCCTGCAAAAAGGACAAATCAATTTTCAGACTTTATAAAGGATTTTGTAGCAGCGATATACCCCAGGACCGCCCTCCTGACATCCAAGGTATGGAAGGAGCTCTCTTTCTCATTGGATGGGAATTGACAAAAGGATGGTAGAGTGATTTCCTGACTATGGTGGAAGTTGGAAACTGCCTTGGGTAGGAAACCTGGGTCGAGACGAAGGATTACTCTATGATCAAGAATTTGAAGGTTAGGCTCCCTAATGGATAGGGCCTGTAGTTCCCCTAATCTGTTGGCTGAAGTGATTGCTATTAACCACCTCAGCCCCCCTAGCTTAAACACCCTTAATGACCAGGCCACTTTTTACAATTCTGCACTACACTACTTTAACCGTTTATTGCTCGGTCATACAACTTACCACCCAAATGAATTTTACCTCCTTTTCTTCTCACTAATAGAGCTTTCATTCGGTGGTATTTCATTGCTGCTGACATTTTTACTTTTTTTGATATTTTACATTTTTTGACGAAATATTTGCAATAAAAAAGACATTTTTCACTTTCTGTTGGAAAATTTGCCAAATAAAACTACATTTCTCTATACATTTTTCTCTAAATTTATTGTTCTACATGTCTTTGATTTAAAAAAATGGAATAAGTGTATCTGTATTGGTTTGGGTAAAAGTTATAGCGTTTACAAACTATGGTGCAAAAAAGTGAATTTCCGCACTTTGACTTTCTGAGCACCTGTCCTGTTTCCTGAGGTACTACAATGCCCAGACAGTAGAAACACCCCATAAATGACCCCATTTCGGAAAGTAGACACCCTAAGGCAGTGATGGGCAACGTGCGGCTCTCCAGCTGTTGCAGAACTACAACTCCCAGCATGCAAAGCCTGTCTATAGCTATCAGCCTACTGCAGGGCATGGTGGGAGTTGTAGTTTAGCAACAGCTGGAGAGCCGCACGTTGCCCATTACTGCCCTAAGGTATTCACTGAGGGGCATAGTGAGTTCATGGAAGTTTTTTTTTTGTCACAAGTTAGCGGAAATTTATATATTTTTTTTTTCAAAAAATTTCATTTTCCGCTAACTTGTGACAAAAAATAAAAACTTCCATGAACTCACTATGCCCATCAGCGAATACCTTAGGGTGTCTACTTTCCGAAATGGGGTCACTTGTGGGGTATTTTTACTGCCCTGGCATTTTAGGGGCCCCTAAAGCGTGAGAATCCAAATGCGTAAAATTGCCCTGTGAAATCCTAAAGGTACTCATTGGATTTAGGGCCCCTTTGGGCATCTTGGCTACAAAAAAGTGGCACACTTGTGGCATCGCCGTACTCAGGAGAAGTAGGGCAATGTGCTTTGGGGTGTATTTTTACATATACCCATACTGTGTGTGAAAAATATCTCTGTAAATGACAACTTTTTCCATTTTTTATACAAAGTTGTCAATTTACTGAGATATTTTTCACACCCAGCATGGGTATATGTAAAAATACACCCCAAAACACATTGCCCTACTTCTCCTGAGTACGGTGATACCACATGTGTTACACTTTTTTGCAGCCAAGATGCGCAAAGGGGCCCTAATTCCAATGAGTACCTTTTAGGATGGCATTTTTACGCATTTTTCTTCTCACGCTTTAGGGCCCCTAAAATGCCAGGGCAGTAAAAAATACCAAAAATGTTACCCCATTTTAGAAAGAAGAAAAATTCTGTGAGGGGCATGGTGAGTTCATAGAAGATTTTTTTTTTTTGGCACAAGTTAGCGGAATTTGATTGTTTTTTTGTTTTTCTCACAAAGTCTCCCTTTCCGCTAACTTGTGACAAAAAGTTCAATCTTTCATGGACTCAATATGCCCCTCAGTGAATACCTTGGGGTGCCTTCTTTCCAAAATGGGGTCACATATGAGGTGTTTGTACTGCCCTGGCATTTAAGGGTCTCCACAATCATTACATGTATGGCCAGCATTAGGAGTTTCTGCTATTTTCCTTATATTGAGCATACATACAATGATATTTTTTTTACGTTCAGCCTTTGGGCTGAAATAAAAAATGAACGGCACAGATTTCCTCATTCGCACCGATCGAAGTGGATGAAAAAATCTCTGCCAAAAAATATGCAAGAAAAAAAAAGAGGGGCCTGGCGATTGCCAGGACATAGGGGCTCCGCCCAAACATCCATACCCACTTCAGCTCCTATGTCCTGGCAAACGTGATTTCTCCATTCACATCGATCAATCGATCGTTGTGGAGGAAGACATCTTTGCCAGATTTTTGATACAAAGTGTTTGCCAAAGCATATGAACTCCAACACCTCTCCTCAGCTCATATGCCTGGGCAAATGTTCCTGTACTGCAGAGGAGAAATCTCGTCTTGCAGCGCCGCATACACCGACTTCACGTGTCTTCTGACAGCAGCGCAATGCTTCTCTCAGAATGCACATCAGTGCTGCAGCGTTTTCGTCGGTTGGTCCATTGGTCTACCTGGAAAATAAAGGGTGGTTAGGGGGAAAAAAAAAAAAAAAGAAAAAAAAAACAGGCAGCAGGCTCAAACTTTTTTTTTTCTTGCTACCTGTTTAATATTTTTTTTTTTACCATTTCACTCTATATTTTCCTAGCAGAAACCTCTCCTTTCCCATGGGACAATGTGTAAAGTGTAATTCACACAGAGATGGTGCGAAGTACATTATGCACTTTATCAAGTGAGAGGAGAAGTTTCTACCGTTTCACATTTCTGCTGTAGCACACCAGCACCCCTATGTGTTAGGGTCTCTCAAAACCTAATATCCTGAGAGACTTGTGTATATAGTAGAAAGAAAAGATCCAGCACTGCCGTTTTCAATTGAAAAAGCCAAAATACCTTTATTCCGTTGCATAAAATACAAGCGACAGCTTTGCCTTGACTCGTGGAAACACACTCCTCGGTCTACGCGTTTCAGACACACCTGTCCTTAATCATGACCTCACCAGCTTCTTTCCCAGCAGGGTGTTTTAAAATCTACTGCACCAATCACAAACCACTTCTAATGATGGTATTAACCCTCACCTGGTACTTCAAAACGACTCTGCTGGAAGCTGGTTGTACGTCATTTAGTTACATACATAGTCTTAAAAAAATATAAAAATAAAACCCATTGAAAGTGGAAGTATAGATTCACAAACCAACATTTGTGGACTAATAATTATTTCAATGGATCCATGATACCACCTACAAATTGTATATGGGTTCTAACATGCCATCCTCTTTAAACAAAGAAAACGCATGGTGTGAATCCCGACATAACATAAAATGCATACAATATCTATATATGGCACATGCTATTTATAATTAATTATGTTGTGGAAAAACCTCTGCCAGATCATTTTTTACTATTAGTAATAATGCATAAATTCTCTTTTATAATTCAGACCTTTGGGATATCTAGTCTTTAAAGTGTACATCCAAAAGGCCTCTCTTTGCAAAACTTTTTTCTTGATATCCCCACCTCTTTGTGATGGAAAAATCCTCTCTATACCATATGCTTGAAAATAACACACCTGTCGATTGTGTGAAGAAATAAAATGTTTCGCTGCCCCTGACACATTCGTATAGGACGGGTTGTTAATATAATTTAGGTGTTCTAGAATTCGGTTTTTTAATTTCCTTGTAGTACTACCTACATATAACAACATAATTAATTATAAATAGCATGTGCCATATATAGATATTGTATGCATTTTATGTTATGTCGGGATTCACACCATGCGTTTTCTTTGTTTAAAGAGGATGGCATGTTAGAACCCATATACAATTTGAAGGTGGTATCATGGATCCATTGAAATAATTATTAGTCCACAAATGTTGGTTTGTGAATCTATACTTCCACTTTCAATGGGTTTTATTTTTATATTTTTTTAGACTATGTACAGTGGAGGAAATAATTATTTGACCCCTCACTGATTTTGTAAGTTTGTCCAATGACAAAGAAATGAAAAGTCTCAGAACAGTATCATTTCAATGGTAGGTTTATTGTAACAGTGGCAGATAGCACATCAAAAGGAAAATCGAAAAAATAACTTTAAATAAAAGATAGCAACTGATTTGCATTTCATTGAGTGAAATAAGTATTTGAACCCTCTAACAAAAAAAGACTTAATACTGGGTGGAAAAACCCTTGTTTGCAAGCACAGAGGTCAAACGTTTCTTGTAATTGATGACCAAGTTTGCGCACATTTTAGGAGGAATGTTGGTCCACTCCTCTTTGCAGATCATCTCTAAATCCCTAAGGTTTCGAGGCTGTCTCTGTGCAACTCTGAGCTTGAGCTCCCTCCATAGGTTTTCGATTGGATTAAGGTCCGGAGACTGACTAGGCCACTCCATGACCTTAATGTGCTTCTTCTTGAGCCACTCCTTTGTTGCCTTTGCTGTATGTTTTGGGTCATTGTCGTGCTGGAACACCCATCCACGACCCATTTTCAGTTTCCTGGCAGAGGGAAGGAGGTTGTCGCTCAGGATTTCACGATACATGGCTCCGTCCATTTTCCCGTTAATGCGAATAAGTTGTCCTGTGCCCTTAGCAGAAAAACACCCCCAAAGCAAAATGTTTCCACCCCCATGCTTGACGGTGGGGACGGTGTTTTGGGGGTCATAGGCAGCATTTTTCTTCCTCCAAACACAGCGAGTTGAGTTAATGCCAAAGAGCTCTATTTTGGTCTCATCAGACCACAGCACCTTCTCCCAGTCACTCTCTGAATCATTCAGGTGTTCATTGGCAAACTTCAGACGGGCCTGCACATGTGCCTTCCTGAGCAGGGGGACCTTGCGAGCCCTGCAGGATTTTAATCCATTGCGGTGTAATGTGTTTCCAATGGTTTTCTTGGTGACTGTGGTCCCTGCTAATTTGAGGTCATTAACTAACTCCTCCCGTGTAGTTCTAGGATGCTTTTTCACCTTTCTCAGAACCATTGACACCCCACGAGGTGAGATCTTGCGTGGAGCCCCAGAGCGAGGTCGATTGATGGTCATTTTGTGCTCCTTCCATTTTCGAACAATCGCACCAACAGTTGTCACCTTCTCTCCCAGCTTCTTGCTAATGGTTTTGTAGCCCATTCCAGCCTTGTGCAGGTCTACAATTTTGTCTCTGACATCCTTGGACAGCTCTTTGGTCTTTCCCATGTTGGAGAGTTTGGAGTCTGCTTGATTGATTGATTCTGTGGACAGGTTTCTTTTATACAGGTGACTAGTTAAGACAGGTGTCCTTAATGAGGGTGACTAATTGAGTAGAAGTGTCTAACCACTCTGTGGGAGCCAGAACTCTTAATGGTTGGTAGGGGTTCAAATACTTATTTCACTCAATGAAATGCAAATCAGTTGCTATCTTTTATTTAAAGTTATTTTTTCGATTTTCCTTTTGATGTGCTATCTGCCACTGTTACAATAAACCTACCATTGAAATGATACTGTTCTGAGACTTTTCATTTCTTTGTCATTGGACAAACTTACAAAATCAGTGAGGGGTCAAATAATTATTTCCTCCACTGTATGTAACTAAATGACGTACAACCAGCTTCCAGCAGAGTCGTTTTGAAGTACCAGGTGAGGGTTAATACCATCATTAGAAGTGGTTTGTGATTGGTGCAGTGGATTTTAAAACACCCTGCTGGGAATGAAGCTGGTGAGGTCATGATTAAGGACAGGTGTGTCTGAAACGCGTAGACCGAGGAGTGTGTTTCCACGAGTCAAGGCAAAGCTGTCGCTTGTATTTTATGCAACGGAATAAAGGTATTTTGGCTTTTTCAATTGAAAACGGCAGTGCTGGATCTTTTCTTTCTACTATATTCACAAGTCTTTGCTTGATGGTCCGTGCACTTCATTGGATAAAGCCACTACGTCTACAGCAGGTGAGCTGGAGTTTTATCTATCTCTTATCCTGAGAGACCCTGGAGCCTGTGGAAAAACTACTTGTGTTGTGCAATCCCTACGTCCCTAAGTATACCTGAGTGTGGTACTTCCGGAAACACTCCCCTAGGCATAGGGCAGGGTGGTCAGGACAGTCAGGACAGAAATAATGGGTGTCACGCCTTATTCCACTCCTGCTACAGACACAACATCTTTTTCGGGGTGGCAGTTGGTTTGAGGTACCAGCAACGACATTGGGGAAATGTCGCTCGTGTAGACGGCTCACTACACTGGTGGTTGGGGCCACGGAACCTCCTGGATACAGGAGGTTCTCGATGATCTCTTCCTGAAATTTGAGGAAGGATCCTGTTCTCCCAGCCTTACTGTAGAGAACAAAACTATTATATATAGCCAATTGAATTAGATATACAGACACCTTCTTATACCAGCATCTGGTCCTGCGGGAAAGCAAATATGGGGCCAACATCTGGTCATTGAAGTCCACCCCTCCCATGAGCAAATTATAGTCGTGGACCGAGAGGGGCTTTTCAATGACACTGGTTGCCCGTTCAATTTGGATTGTCGTGTCTGCGTGAATGGAGGAGAGCATGTAAACGTCATGCTTGTCTCTCCATTTCACCGCGAGCAGTTCTTCGTTACACAAGGCTGCTGTCTCCCCCCTTGCAAGACGGGTGGTAATGAGCCATTGGGGGAAGTCCCGGCGACTAGGTAGCGCGGTGCCACAGCAGTCAATCTGTTCTAGGAACAAATGCCTGAAGAGGGGCACACTTGTGTAAAAATTGTCCACATAAAGATGGTACCCCTTGCCAAATAAGGGTGACACCAAGTCCCAGACTATTTTCCCACTGCTCCCCAGGTAGTCAGGGCAACCGACCGGCTCCAGGGTCTGATCTTTTCCCTCATAGATCCGAAATTTGTGTGTATAGCCTGTGGCCCTTTCACAGAGCTTATACAATTTAACCTGTACTGTTTGAAGCCAAGGCGCCCGGTAAAATGTATCAGGGACTCATCTACGCAGATCTTTTGTGCGGGGGTATACAAATCTGCAAATTCCAGGTTGAAGTGGTCTATGAGGGGCCGAATTTTGTGGAGCCGGTCAAAAGCTGGGTGGCCTCTGGGACGGGAGGTGGTGTTGTCACTAAAGTGCAGGAAACGCAGGATGGTCTCAAATCGTGTCCTGAACATGGCAGCAGAGTACATGGGCATGTGATGAATTGGGTTCGTGGACCAATATGACCGCAATTCATGCTTTTTGGTTAGGCCCATGTTGAGGAGAAGGCTCAGAAAAGTTTTAAATTCGGAAACTTGGACTGGTTTCCACCGGAAAGACTGGGCGTAAGAACTTCCCGGGTTGGCATTTATAAATTGGGTGGCATACCAATTTGTTTCTGCCACGACTAGGTCAAAGAGCTCCGCAGTGAAGAACAGCTCAAAAAATCTTTCCATGGCTTTAGTAAATTCACATGGTACACCTGCTCTGTCTTTCGCCGTCCTGGCTGGTGTACTTTGTAATTTACCTCCCCTACTTTCTCGAGTACCTCGTAGGGCCCCTGCCACCTAGCTAGGAACTTGCTGTCAAGGGTGGGTACCAGAACCAAAACCCAATCCCCCGGATTAAAGTCCCTTACCCGAGCCTGACGATTATACACCCTACTCTGGGATCGTTGCGCTGCCTCCATATGTTCCCGGACCAGCGGCAACACTCTTCCCATCCGTTCCTGCATCTGGGTGACGTACTCAATAACACTTTTGTGGGGGGTGTGTTGTTGTTTCCATGCTTCTTTGGCGATGTCCAACAGACCCAGAGGGTGTCTGCCATAAAGCAGTTCGAAGGGCGGGAACCCAGTAGAGGCCTGGGGCACCTCTCGCACTGCGAACATGAGATAGGGCAGAAGCAGGTCTCAATCCTTCTCATCTATAGACACCAGCCTTTTTAACATATTTTTTTAAAGTTTGGTTAAATCTTTCCACGAGACCGTCCGTTTGCGGATGGTAAACGGACGTCCGTCCCTCTTTTATATGCAACAATTTACAGAGTTCTCTCATTACCTTGGACATACACGGAGTCCCTTGGTCAGAACCTCTTTAGGCAGGCCCACCCGGGAAAACATCTCCATTAACTCCTTAGCTATGAGCTTAGCTGATGTGTGTCACAGGGGCAGCGCCTCCTGGTACCGAGTGGTGTAGTCGAGAATGACCAGAATGTGTTGGTGGCCCCTAGCAGACTTCGGTATGGGCCCTATTAGATCCATAGCGATTCGCTCGAACGGGACCTCAATGATTGGAAGAGGTACCAGGGGACTACGGAAATATGGCTAAGAGCTATTTATCTGACAGGTTGGACATGACTTACAATATTCTTCCACCTCTCTGAACACACTGGGGCAATAAAACCGCTGTAGTATGCATTCCTGCATTTTATGCCACCCCAAGTGTCCCCCAAAAACATGTTGGTGGGCAAGCTCCATAATGAGCTTGCGATAAGCTTGGGAACCACCAGCTGTTCAACAAGCTCACCCCGGATTTGGTTCACCCGATACAACATTTCCTGGTGAACAACAAAACGGGGAAATATTAACTTAGTCCCAGGTTTTTGGGGTTTACCATCAATTATCACAACATTCTCCCAGGCCCTGGTTAGGGTTTGGTCCCGGTGTTGCGTAGTCCCAAAATTTTCTCCGGAGATGTGGAGGTCTGCCAATTCAGGTCCCAGTGGCAAGTCTTCCACGTCTCCCACCATTACACTCAGTGGGGTTGTCTCCCCCTCTATCACAGAAGTGAGGGTCATCCCTACCGCTGGCCCTGCGGACTCGGGTTCCGGCCTCCCACTGGAACCAGGCCACTCTGCTAGGGTTGTCCCTGTCTCATGGTTATTAGTCACTTTCACATCAGGCCACAGTGCCGGGAAACCTGGGAAGTCTCTCCCAATTATTAGTCCATACTGCAGTTTGGCGGAGACAGCCACCTCGTGGGTCCACTTGCCGCCACTGTGGACAGAGACACCAGGGCGGTGAGATAGTCCTTTAGGTCTCCGTGGATGCACACAACCCCAATTTTCCGCCCAGTATACTCGGCGGGCCGTACCAGAGCAGCTCTCACCAGGGACACCAGACTCCCTGAGTCGAGCAGAGCCACCGCCAGATTGTCCCCCACTTCGACCTGACACAGGTGACTATTGTATAACACCTCAGGTGTACCCGTTGCACACAGTTTTCTGGTGTACAATGAATGGCGGTAACCATAGTACGTCTCCATGGGTTCTCCCCGATGTGGACAGTCGGCCCTTATGTGGCCAGGCTCCTGACACCGCCAGCAGACTATCGGAGCCGGGTCCACAGGGGGTACATTCCGAGCAGGTTTTGCTGGTACCAGTCGTCAGATCTGGGTTGGAGATCTCCGGGGTTTGACTGCCCCCCCCCCTCAACAGAACCTCCCTGCAGGTTTTTGGTGGCCTCATAGTCGACCATCTCTAAGGCATTAGCAGGAGATACCTGGCCGATCCAGTGCTGGAAGGGGTATGGCAAAGCCCTCCAGAACATATCAGCCAACAGACGGTCCAGCATAGCAGTAGGACTTAGTACATCAGGCTGCAGCCATTTTTGGAATCTGTGCAGCAGATCATAGTACTGCGGTCTGGCGGGTTCAGCTGCTTTAAAGCCCACTGGTGCACTCGCTGAGCCCGGACCAACACGTTCACCCCCAGTCTGGCCAGGATCTCACCCTTCACTGTCGGGTAATCGGCAGCTTGGTCATCCGCTATATCAAAAAACACCTGCTGGGGTCCAGATGCCAGGAATGGAGCGACCACCTCAGCCCACTGATCACGGGGTAGCTTCTCCCTCATTGCCACCTTTTCAAAGACCGCCAGATAAGTCTCAGCGTCGTCCGAGCGGGTCATCTTTGGGGTCACTGCACGGACCGCATTGCGGGCATCATGGACGTGGTGGGATGCTCCTGCTGCTTGTAAAGCCATTACATGTTGCAATAGCAGCTGGTTAGTCTCCTGCTGCTGCTTGTTGGCTTCCTGCTGCTGCAAGTTAGCCTCCACAAGAGCTTTTACAACCGTTTCCATGTTGTCAGATAACACGAGTTGAAATTTTGCCGGCCTGTTATAGAACATACAGTCGTGCTCAGCAAAAACAAAAAAATTTCGGCGTTCACGCCAGCCTCACTGCACATGACCACTTCAGACACCAAATGTGGGGAATTGCTCTGGCAGACAGGCTTGCGGACGTAGTATAGAGGCAAGGTACACAGTTCATGAATCAAGCAGTAGTGTTTTATTCACACTCTTGAATCACAGTCTTGGTGCTTGTTCACACACAGCAAAACAAAAACATTGGAAAAGTTCACCTGTAGGATTTAGGTGTTAGTTCACACCTGGCTGACAGCTCAGCCACAAAAAAGTCCAGGTGCAGGCTTCCATGCAGTCTGCACGCCTGCTTGCAGACTTCCACTCCCAGCACTGAGAGCTCCACAGCGTCACTGGCAGATGGAGGATAATCCACACAGCTGCTAGTGCTGGCTGCCTTTTAAAGCCTGCCAAAACCCGGCCTGGAGCATGGGGAGTAGTCACCCACCCAGCACTTTGACTACTCCCAGTAAGAGCTGTCCCGGATCGGCTTTACAGCTATACTAACTATCAAGGTGTCAAACAGCACTATCTGCTGCTGACACACAAAACAGGCTCTAACCTCACCGAGACCTCGGTGACACATATCTTCCGTCAATGACGGATCCTTGCACTTTCCTACACTACAATTCAAAGAATGAGACACTCGAGTCGGAAGAATTACCTGTTGGTCTAGGGATGACTGTTTCCGATTCCAGACTTTCAGGATCCATGCCTGAAGAGGTCTGAAGCATGTTTGACACCAATGGACCGCCGGAATACAAGATGTCAGTAGGCCCAGCAAGCTCATTGCATCTCTGATTGAACATGTCCTCTTCGTTTGAAAAGATCTGATCTATAGCTGAAGAGATCTTGCCTTGTCCTGAGGAAGAAATACCTCTTGTTCTTGGGAGTCTAGGATCATCCCTAGAAAGCGGACTCTTTGTGATGGAATAAGAACAGATTTGTTCCTGTTTATAATCTAGCCCAGGTCGCCAAGAATGGAAGTGAACTGTTCGACATCCCTGTTGCATTAATGATAGTTCTCGCTGATAAGAAGGAAGTCGTCTAGATATGGGACTACCATGAGACCCTGTGTTCTGGAAAATGCTACCATCTCCACCATCAGCTTTGTAAAGACCCTTGGCGCTGATGAAATCCCAAAGGGCAGGGCCTGGAATTGAAAATGATGAATCTTCCCTGATGCATCCTGTATTGTGAACCTGAGAAAACTCTGGGAGTCGACATGTATGGGGTCATAATAATATGCGTCCTTTAGGTCTATTGTTCTCATAAAGACATCTTTGCTCAGGAGCGGGATAGTTAAGCATAGAGTCTCTATCCTGAACTTCTGATATTGAATAAACCGATTCAATGGTTTCAAATTTATGATCGTCGGAAACGATCCTTCTGTTTTCTTGATGAGGAATAGAATAGGTAGTATCCCTGACCTTTTTCTGATGGTGGTACTGGAACGACTATGTTCATTGAGCAGAGATCCTGAACTCCTTGCCAAATGTTGGGTTGGTGGCGGGTTATAGCAAATCTGTTTGGGGGTAAAGAAGACCACTCTATTCGGTAGCCATCTCCGACTACTCTGGAAACCCAAGCATTTGGGGAAATTAGTTTCCATTCGTTCAGAAAATAAGAGATTCTTCCCCCCACTCCGGCGTCATTGCTTGTCCGAGGATTTTTGGTGGCAAGAGGATTGTCCTTTACCCTTCCCTCCTTTAGGGTAGGTCCAGCACCCTGAATTCCCCTTTCCCTATAGCTTTTCTCTTGGCCTCAGTAAGAACGAAAGGGAAACCTATGTTTAAAGGGGCGCTCCTCTGGAAACCCTTTCTTTTTGTCAGCGGCCTTTTCAAGTATTTTGTCCAAAACCGGACCAAACACATATTCCCCCGAGAATGGGATTGAGCATAACTTTAATTTTGATGTTTTATCTCCGGACCAGCACTTTATCCAAAGTACCCGTCTGGCAGAATTAGTGAGGGCCGCATCTCTGCCCTAAAAACGTACGGTTTCTGCCGAGGCATCTGCCAGAAAGGCCGTAGCCGATTTTAAGAGAGGGAGGGAGTTAAGTAGTTCCTCTCTGGGTGTCTTGTTTTTAATGTGTTCCTCTAATTCCCCCAGCCAAAAGAACATGGATCTCGCCACCGAAGTGGCCGCGATGTTAGACTTTATGATAAACATAGAGGCCTCCCAGGATTTCCGCAGCAAGCTGTCGGCTTTGCGGTCCATGGGATCCTTAAGCTGTGAGGCGTCTTCGAAGGGGAAAGAGGTTTTTTTGTTAACCTTGGCCACCTGGACGTCTATTTTGGGGTTTTTATAAATAATTTAGACTCCTCCGGGTCAAAGACCAAACAGTTCCTAAAAGACGTAGATACCCCCAAACGTTTTTCGGGGTCTGCCCATTCGTCTAGAATCATATCCTTTATATTCTCATTTATAGGGAAAACACGGGGCTTTTTAACTCTCAAACCCCCAAACATTTCCTCCTGGATAGTATGGGGCCGTTGAACCTCCTATACACCCACTGTGGCTCTAACCGCCCTGAGTAAATCAGGCATATTTTCCATGGAAAAATAAAATCTATGTCCACTGTCTGAGTTCGAATCGGACATTCTCTCTCTTTCTTCTAATGATCTAGCAGAATGTACACTCTCATCCGCCAAGGGCTCAGAGCCGGAAGAAGAGGGGGATCCAGTACGCCTTTTCTTAGGCTGAGGAGCATCAGAAGGGTTAGACAGATGGGCCAGGGAGGATTTAATTTCTTCCTGAATCATAGACTTAAGCTCCTGTTTAAGAGAAGTTGTTTCTTTACGAACAATGTTAGATATACAACTTTTGCCAAGTCTGTTTGAATAGTTATCCGGTAGTTTGTTATTACAAGAGATACATCTAGGTGTCTTCTTGACTCTTCTAAGAGACTCCTTAGCCACCTAAAAGGAGAATTGTACCAAAGCATGAGGATTGGCACCCTATATATGTCCCCATACACAAAAAGGCTCCCTGGGGGAAAAAAGGAGAGGGGGTAATAGACCATATAAATATGTTGTAGGCACTGCAGAAACTTAAAATTTGAGGCAAGTAGGTAATAAAAACACTATTCCCCTAGCCCCCCCCCCTCGCCCCCCGGGAGGGGAGAAGTACTCACATTTAAACATTACCCCACCAGGGGAACTCACGGCTGGTGGGAAAGGTGGCTTCGGCTCCTTACAAGGAGAGCGGAGGTCTGATGACATCGCGGCTCCTCCGTCTTCCTGGTTCGAGCAGGGAGGAGGTGAGGGGCTCCCAGACTATCTCCGCCGAGAACGGTCCCCGAATGCCGGCACCTCGGATTTGAGCCGGGCCCGGCGCCGCACGCTGCCTACGTCACTTCCTGAGCCGGAAGTGATGTGAATACTGTGTGCCCCGGCACTTCGGCTCACCTCCCAGCTGCAGCCTACACCGAGACCAGGAGGGGGTGAAGCGCCGTGGAGACAGGTCCCCAGATAATACCGGGGATGGGTCAGCCATATCACCACTGGCCCAGCCTAATTACAAGGACCGTGGGAGGGCAGGGGACTGCCATAGCTTCATCTACCTGCATACAGGGAGACCTTTCTCTGCCCTGTCCTCTGTAGGGACAGGAAACACTGGTGTTGGTGTTGGGAGGCGGGTATTTAACCTTTCTCTGTTCCTGCCCCTACAGAGGTCAGGGGTCAATCTCCTTGTATGCCATCGTGATGATGCTATGGAAAAAATGGATCCTGTCTGTGGAGCATACGCTTTCACTCAGTCAGCATTTGCTCAATAATCCATGAGTATTCCTAATGCCAAAGAAAAAACAGGAGTGGATCTAAAACAAGGATGACACGTGATTGGAATATTTGCATGTTTTCTGTGTTTTCTACCCACTCCTGCTTTTGGCTGCCAAATTATAAGCTAATTCTAAATGGACCACACAGGCCTTAACCCCTTAAGGACGAAGGGCGTACATGTACGCCCTTGCGTCCTGGTATTTAAGGACCAAGGGCGTACATGTACGCCCTGTGTTTAAACTGCTACTGCACCCGATGTGGGCGCAGTAGCAACATGGTTCCTGCTGATGTAGATCAGCAGGAACCATGTTCTAATGCCGAGGGGGGTCATGTGACCCCCCCGTATCGGCGATCGCTGCAAACCGCAGGTCAATTCAGACCTGCGGTTTGCAGCGATTTCAGCGATCTCTGATCCCGCGGTCTGTGACCGCGGGGATCAGAGAGTTAATTGCCCCAAAGTTAAAAATTTTAACCCCTCTGCAGCCCCCAATCTTGTTATGGCGGCGGGGTGCAGGGGGTGGTTGCGGCGGCGGGAGGCGGTGCGGGAGGCGGGCGGTGCGGGAGGCGGGATCGCAATAGCGATCCCCGCCCGCCTCCCTTGTAATAATTCCCTGGTGTCTAGTGGTTCTATCAGAGTGCCAGCACATTGCTGGCACTCTGATAGAAAACGGCTGGCATCTGTGCTGCAGATGCCAGCCGTTTAACCCTTCCTTACCGCGGTCCAGACGGACCGCGGTATGGAAGGTGTTAACAGGGAGGAGCTCCTCCCTCTCCCATCGGGGGCTGCTGTGCCTATGCAGCCCCCAGGATGGGATCGCAGAGGAGGAGCTCCCTCCTCTCCTATCCATCACCCACTGCTCTCTAATGGCAGTGGGTGATGAGCTACCATGGCAGCAGGACGCTTTCAGAAGCGTCCTGCTTGCCATGGTATAGTAACTCTGGTCAGACTTCTGCTAAAGGCAGAAGTCTGACCAGACTGTGAAAAGTAAAAAATACAGTGCAGTACACTATATGGTGTACTGTACTGTATTATATAGACACCAGATCCACTGGATCTACAAGAACCAAGTGGGTCTGGGTCCAAAAAATGTAAAAAGTGAAAAAAGTAAAAATAAAAAAAAACACAAATCACTGAATAAAAAGTAAAAAAAAAAAATACACTACACATATTAGGTATCGCGCGTCCGTAAAAAACAGCTCTATAAAAATATCACATGACTGAACCCCTCACGTGAACGCCATAAAAATAAAATAAAAAATGGTGTAAATAAGCCATTTTTTGGCACCTTACATTACTAAAAGTGTAATACAAAGCGATCAAAAAGGCGTATGCCTCCCAAAATAGTACCAATCTAACCGCCATCTCATCCCGCAAAAAATGAGCCCCTTCATAAAACAATTGCCCAAAAAATAAAAAAACTATGCCTCTCAGACTAAAACATGATTTTTTTGTTTCAAAAATGCTTTTCAGTGTTAAATGTAAAAAATTTAAAAAAGTAGACATATTGGGTATCTCCACGTCCGTAAGAATCTGCTCTATAAAAATATCACATGACCTAACCCCTCAAGTAAACACTGTAAAAAAATAAAATAAAAACTTTGTCAAAAAGCCATTTTTTGTCACCTTACATCACAAAAAGTGTAATAGCAAGCGATCAAAACGTCATATGACCCCCAAATAGTGCCAATCTAACCGCCACCTCATCCCGCAAAAATTATACCCAACCTGAGACAATCGCCTAAAAACTGAAAAAATATGGCTCTCAGACTATGGAGACACTAAAACATATTTTTTTGTTTCAAAAAGGATATTATTGTGTAAAACCAAAATAAATTAAAAAAAGTATACATATTGGGTATCGTCGCGTTCAGTAACGACCTGCTCTATAAATATATAACATAACCTAACCCCTCAGGTGAACGCCGTAAACATAAAAAATAAAAACGTTGTAAAAAAGTCATTTTTTGTCACCTTACATCACAAAAAGTGTAATAGCAAGTGATCAAAAGTCATATGCACCCCAAGATAGTACCATTCAAACCGCCATCTCATCCCGCAAAAAATGAGCCCCTACATAGGACAATTGCCAAAAAAAAAAAAAAACTATGGCTTTCAGAATGTGGAGACACTAAAAAATCATTTTTTCAAAAATGCTTTATTATGTAAAACTGAAACAAAAAAAACAAAAAAGTAGACATATTTGGTATTGTCGCGTCCGTAACAACCTGCTCTATAGAAATAGCACACAATCTAACCTGTCAGTTCAACGATGTAAATAACAAAAAATACAAAACTGTCCCAAAACAGCTATTTTTTGCAAATTATCCATTTTAATCCATTTTTCCAGTAACAAAGCAAGGGTTAACAGCCAAACAAAACTCAATATTTATTGCCCTGATTCTGTAGTTTGCAGAAACACCCCATATGTGGTCGTAAACTGCTGTATGGCCAAACGGCAGGGCGTAGAAGGAAGGGAACGCCATATGGTTTTTGGAAGGCGGATTTTGCTGGACTGGTTATTTGACACCATGTCCCATTTGAAGCCCCCTGATGCACCCCTACAGTGGAAACTCCAAAAAAGCGACCCCATTTTGGAAACTACGGGATAAGGTAGCAGTTTTGTTTGTATTATTTTAGGGTAAATATGATTTTTGGTTGCTCTATATTACACTTTTTTGAGACAAGGTAACAAAAATAGAAATTCGAAATTTCATCTCCATTTGCCAATAACTCTTGTGGAACACCTAAAGGGTTAACAAAGTTTGTAAAATCAGTTTTGAATACCTTGAGGGGTGTAGTTTCTTAGATTGAGTCACTTTTTTGGAGTTTCTACTCTAGGGGTGCATCGGGGGGGCTTCAAATGGGACATGGTGTCAAAAATCCAGACCAGCAAAATCCGCCTTCCAAAAACCATATGGCGTCCCCTTCCTTCTGCGCTCCACCGTTTGGCCATACAGCAGTTTACGCCCAAATATGGGGTGTTTCTGAAAACCACAGAATCGGGGCAATAAATATTGAGTTTTGTTTGGCTGTTAACCCTTGCTTTGTTACTGGAAAAATGGATTCAAACGGAAAATTTTCCAAAAAATCGAAATTCTGAAATTTTATCTCTATTTGCCATTAACTCTTGTGGAAAACCTAAAGGGTTAATGACGTTTGTAAAATCAGTTTTGAATACCTTGAGGGGTGTAGTTTCTAGAATGGGGTCATTTTTGGATGGTTTCTATTATGTAAGCCTCACAAAGTGACTTCAGACCTGAACTGGTCCCTAAAAGTGGGTTTTTGAAAATTTCAGAAAAATTTCAAGATTTGCTTCTAAACTTCTAAGCCTTGTAACATCCCCAAAAAATAAAATGGCGTTCCCAAAATCATCGATACATGAAGTAGACATATGGGGAATGTAAATCAATAACTTTTTTGGGCGGTATTACTATGTATTATAGAAGTAGAGAAATTGAAACTTGGAAAATTGCTAATTTTTCAAAATTTTTGGTAAATTTGATATTTTTTTATAAATAAAAATGAAATTTTTCGACTTAATTTTACCAGTGTCATGAAGTACAATATATGACGAAAAAACAATCTCAGAATGGCCTGGATAAGAAAAAGCGTTTTAAAGTTATCACCACATAAAGTGACACTGGTCAGATTTGCAAAAAATGGCCTGGTCCTAAGGTGAAAATGAGCCCGGTCCTTAAGGGGTTAAAGCTGCAACACAGACAAGATCCATTGTGCGCCTCATTTTTCCTTCCTTTTGACAGATCAGAAGAAGCGTTAAATAAATGATGATGTCAGCCAGACCGAAATCCAAAATAATGGACCAGTCATGGTGGGAGGGTGGGAACAGCATGAATCCACAGGGTGTCCCTATGACAGGGTCTGGAGGTGGAAGGAGCATGAGGAGACCACAGAGTGACCCAATGAAAGGGTCTGAGGTAGAAGCAGTATGAGGAGGCCACCATGACAGCAGCAGCATGAGGAAGCCACAGAATGGTACAATGACATAGTGTGGAGGTGGCCACATCATCAGGAGACCACAGAATGGCATGGTGAAATAGTGCGGAGGTGGCAGCAGCATGAGTAGGCCACAGAGTGGCATAATGACAGAGTTTAGAGGTGGCAGTAGCATGAGTAGGCCACAGAATGGCACAATGACAGAGTGTGGAGGTGGCAGCAGCAGGAGTAAGCCACAGAGTGGCATAATGGCAGAGTCTGGAGGTGGCAGCAGCATCAGAAGGAGGCCACAGAGTGGCACAATGACAGAGTCTGGAGGTGGCAGCAGCATGTGGAAGCCACCGAATGGCACAATGACAGAGTCTGGAGGTGGCAGCAGCATGAGTAGGCCACAGAGTGGCACAATGACAGAGTCTGGAGGTGGCAGCAGCATGAGTAGGCCACAGAGTGGCACAATCACAGACTGAGGAGGTGGCAGCAGCATGAGGAAGCCACAGAATTGCACAATGGCAGAGTGATGATCAACCAAGATACTTCTGGGGGAACCTGCCTGGCATGAACAGGCCTCTAGTAGCTACAGACAATGAGTCAAGATAGCTTTGAGCCCGGAAAGTCGCAAAGTTCATCAAGATATGTCACTAAAGATTTTACCGCATATACCCGCATCGCTGACCGCTGAAAGAATTTTGTTTTTCGACCGAAATACTTTAATAAAGATTTGACCACATATTACTGCAGCGCTGAACGCTGAGTAAAATGTGTTTCTCCACCGAAATACATCAATAAAGATTTTACCACATATAACTGCAGCGCTGAGAGCTAAATAAAATTAGTTTTTCGACCAAAATACGTCACAAATGATTTTACTGCAGATAACCACAGCGCTGAACACTGTATAAAATTAGTTTTTTAACCGAAATACGTCACTAAAAGTTTTGCCACATATACCTGCAACTGTGAATGCTGAATATATTTTGTTTTTCTACCGAAATACGTCACTAAAAGTTTTACCACATATATAACTACAAATGTGAGCACTGAATATTCGAATATGAGTGCCGCCGCCTTATTTCTCTTATATGTGAAAATTTACTACGTCTGAATCTTTGGCTGGCTGAGCACTGCTTGATTGCAAATGAGACACAGACCTGCACGGGACTACATTGATAGTGTATGAAGATTTACGGTGTTTGAAAGAGTGTGTAGTTGTGCCGCCCATTTCCTCTCAAAATATGAATATATTTTGTTTTTATACTGAAATAATAACTGCGGAAGTAAAATGCGTATATATTTTTAGTTTTGTACTGAAATAGGCCACTAAACGCATTCACTATAAATAACGGCAACAGTGAACTGTCTATATATTTTTCTTGTAGTACAGAAATAAAAAACTTAACAATAGCAAAGACAGGTGCACTCTGCAGTAATACTAAACCCTCACACTGATGTTAAAATTGAGAGGTTAGTTCGACATATCCTACTAGTAGGACATATCTTAAGCTCGGGCACCGCGCCAAGGTCTCTACAGTAGCCCGAGGCCCTACCACTCACCTACCTGTGCCGTATGGGCGATACCAGGGGCCAGTGGGCAAATTATGGGAGCATAAGGCCTGACTCACAAACAGCTTACCAGTAACCTCCAGCATGTAGCCATGCTTGCAATAGGAGGTGGGAGGTGCCTGCGAGCCCCACCTGAGACTGGCTGATATTGCTCAGGGCCTAACAGGTGCACCTAAATGTAGCCTGTAGATGAAAAGCAGGCACATTTAAATTGGAGTTTATACACCTCCAAACATAAGAATATACAAACCATTAGAAAACGTTGTGTTAAACAGGCAGGATATGCTCAAACCCATATGCAGTCTTGCATGTATATAGGGGAGCATATCTGCACTTGTAGTCTGTTGCTGATGTAGTACAGAAATAAGTCACTAAACGCTTTCAACCCCACTAGTCAGACCACATATGGAGTACTGTGTACAGTTCCTGGGCTCCTGTCAACAAAGCAGACATAGCAGAGCTGGAGAGGGTTCAGAGGAGGGCAACTAAAGTAATAACTGGAATGGGGCAACTACAGTACCCTGAAAGATTATCAAAATTTGGGTTATTCACTTTAGAAAAGAAACGACTGAGGGGAGATCTAGTAACTATGTATAAATATATCTATCCCATCATCTATTTATCCCCAGGACTGTGACTGTGACAAGGTGACATCCTCTGCTTCTGGAGGAAAAAAGGTTTCTACACAAACATAGAAAAGGATTCTTCATGGAAAGAGCAGTGAGACTATGGAACTCTCTGCCTGAGGAGGTGGTGATGGTGAGTACAATAAAGGAATTCAAGAGGGGACTGGATGTATTTCTGGAGTGTAATAATATTACAGGCTATAGCTACTAGACAGGGGTCGTTGATCCAGAAAGTTATTCTGATTGCCTGATTGGAGTCGGGTAGGAATTTGTTTTCCCCTTAAGTGGGGAAAATTTGCTTCTGCCTCACAGGGGTTTTTGGCCTTCCTCTGAATCAACTTGTAGGAAACAGGCTGAACTGAATGGACAAATGTCTGTCTTTTTTCGGTCTTATATACTATGTTACTATGTAAATAACTGTAGAAGTGAACTGCGTATATATTTTTCTTTTTGTAATGAAAAGGGCCACTAAACGCTTTTACCGCAAATAACTGCAACAGTAAACTGCGTATACATTTTTCTTGTAGTACAGAAATGCGTCACTAAACACTCTCAGCACATATAGCTGCAGAAGTGAACTGTGTATATATTTTTCTTTTTGTAATGAAGTAGGCCACTATACTCTTTTGCCGCAAATAACTGCAACAGTGAACTGCGTATATATTTTTCATGTAGTACAGAAATACGTCACTAAACGCTTTTAACCCCAAATAACTGCAGAAGTGAACTGTATATATATATTTTTCTTGTAGTATAGAAATACCTCACTAAACGCTCTCAGCACACATGGCTGCAGAAGTGAACCGCGTATATATTTTTCTTTTTGCAATGAAGTAGGCCACTAAACGCTTTTATCGCAAATAACCGCAACAGTAAACTGCATATATATTCTTCTTGTAGCACAGAAATATCTCACTAAACACTTTTAACCCCAAATAATTGCAGAATTGAACTGCGTATATATTTTTCTTCTAGTACAGAAATACGTCACTAAACGCTTTCACATGAATTAATGAATGGGGGGCACACCTAGTATATAACAGGAGTGCTGGTCAAGGTGAAAATAAATAACCAAGAGAAAACAACCTTAGAACACCATATAAAACAACCGCACATCCTATAAAGTCAGATCAATTTATTGAAACACAAAAAATGACATAAACCATCATAGACAAATGTTAAAAATGGATCCACCACATTGGCCCTGTCAGGGACAATAAGAATAAAAAACTACACAACTGACCAGGAAGCATAAATTCAACATGAATGAATAGTGATCAAGAATAAACTTCCTCAAATTATGAAAATCAAAAAAATCAATACCACAATCATTATAGCCTCACATAGCAGCGTGTAGTTAGGGTAGAGCCCCTAAGGGAAAAACCTGACGCGTATCGCCGTTCCTGGCTTCCTCAGAAGTTCTGGTGAACTGAATCAACAGTGTTCCTTTTAAATGTTACATAATTATAAATGATTAAAAGGCACCTGATACATATATAATTAAATACCCAGTAATCGGGGGCTAACCTGTAAGAGAATTGAGGTTTTTTTTCATACCATAGGTCAAACATGCGGTCTACACTAAACGCTTTCACCACATATAGCTGCAGAAGTGAACTGCGTACATATTTTTCTTTTTGTAATGAAATAGGCCACTAAACGCTTTTACCGCAAATAACCGCAACAGCGAGCTGCGTATATATTTTTCTTGTAGTACAGAAATATGTCACTAAACACTCTCACCACATATGGCTGCAGAAGTGAACTGCGTACATATTTTTCTTTTTGTAATGAAATAGGCCACTAAACGCTTTTACCGCAAATAACCGCAACAGCAAGCTGCGTATATATTTTTCTTGTAGTACAGAAATATGTCACTAAACGCTCTCACCACATATGGCTGCAGAAGTGAACTGTGTATATTTTTTTGTTTTTGTACTATTGAAGATTCCCTCAATCGGGGCTGATTATGTTTGCTCTACTGCTCCAAATTAGTGGTAAGTCAAGGCTTTTACGTGCACGGAGAAATTGGGGGTCACAGCAAATTCTAATTTATTACAGGAAGAACAGCAGTTTATATAGACATCAGAGAGGCATTCCCCCTGAGGCATGTGGCATTGTTACATTGGCTAGAATATGAAAATAAGAAAAGAGATAACACCTGGCATCTGCGCAGTGTGCATTGTTTTACTAACTCTGGTATGTAAATATCTAGCTATAGCGGCCATCTTGTCATGGAGTCTGTACTAACAGCAGAAAAGCATATATGACGTAGCAAGGAGGAGTGTTCCCTTCGGTAGGATGGGGAACCTTTGTGCTCTGATGAGGTGTTGTCTGAGAGATGGAGTATATGGGAGCTTTCTTAGCTGATTCAAAGAATGATGTCTACATCTCTATCAGTCCCCCATTGGACCTCATTCTTTCCCTAATACAACCTAGCACATCTGTCCCAATGCTCCGAATCCTCTTTACCAGCTTCCATGACAATCTAGCCTAGTGTATAGACGTCCATTACACTGGACTTAGCATGGGGAAGTCAGATGTCACTCCCTACGCACAGTGATCTCCAGGTAGCGTTGTAAGCAGGGGGAACCAACATAACTAGGTGGACTTTGTCTCCCATCCTCATGAAATTCTCTCATGATCATCTCCAGGGTAGCCTTAGCTACGGATATGAGCAGAAGCCTCCAAATGCAGGGGATGATACAACAGAGAATTACTGCAAGGATCAATAATACAATGACTATAACCATTCCAATTTGTAACAAGGTCTGTTTTTAATCCAGTTTTCAAACCAATTTTCCCATGAACTATCCACCCCAGAATTTCTCTTTAATTCCTCTGAGGGAGAAGTAAGTCCCCTCAGGGCATTCATGACATGACCATTTGGTCCTAAGTTATCAGGAATTACAGTACAGCAGGTTTCACCAATCATTTTGCACACACCACCTTTTTCTGCCAGTAGCATGTCCAGGGCCATTCTATTTTGGAATATCATGACACTAGTGGGCCCCAGCAGCTCCACTATACCCTTTAATGCATCTCTGGTGCAATTAACAAATATCTGCTGATTATAAATAATAGATGTAGTTGATCCAACCACATTTTTGTTTATAATAGCTATAAGGATTAAAGATTCAATCCCTGCTACCACTTGACTTCTGGCTTTGAATTAATCTGGGACCCCCCTGGGCACTCCTATAGCATCTATGTACATGTGGGAATCGAGGCTGCCTCCTGGGCTGGTATCCTGCCTTCTCCTTACCATTGATTCTCCTTAGGCATGACCAAATCCTAACCCAGGGTTCCTTATTTTCTCAATGGTTCTCTCCCAGTCAATGGGATTAAATACATGGAAAGGCATCAACACTAGGGCTAAGGCACATTGCCCATGCTAGCCCATTGTCAAATTTGTCCTTAGTTTCATATCTGCACACAACCAGATCACATTCCCTAATGCTTGAGTCTGCTTCATCAAAATGACTTTGATAGGCTTCACCAGTGGTATTCACCACAGTTCCACAATATCCTTCTAGAAACCTGCCCATGTTATTCCCTTTTTTGACCTCTATTTCAAAACAGGAGTAATTCCCCTGGTATATGGTTTTCCCTCCCCCAGGTTCAAGTGTTTCTCTTAAGATTGGGAAATTCTTTCCCCAAACCTTGCATTCAGTCATGTCGGCCATCTTATTCACATATATTCACATATATGCTTGTAAAACATGAATATTGACTAGGACTTAAGTGAAGGGGCACAGTTCCTAAGTGTGGTCTGGCTGTGGCACAGGTGATACACCCAGATCTGTTTACCTGTGATGCTGTGTACTTCATTCATTCCAACCAAAAATTACGGTTAGAAAATCCTGTTTTCACTGCCAGTGTCTCCTCTACAGTAAAGAGGGGTCTAGCTACTTTCCCTGGAAACAAGGGGTTGGGCTTTTGTATTGGCAGTGAATTGGGGGTAGGATTTGGGAAAGGCCTGTCTGTGATGTCCTTAAGGTGGAACTGTCCCCATTGCCCATATTTATCAGAGATATATTTCCTCAAAACATACATTCCCAAGTATGTTGGTTGGGGGAATTCTATTGTCAGTATTAATGGATGACAACCCAGGGGCCCTCCTTGATCAGCGGGATATTTTTGACATGTTTAGAGCTAAGTTTTTCCCATATTCTTTGAGTCAGGATCAGCAGTCACACACAGGGAACAAGAAACATCCTTTCAAGTCTCCAGACTCAACACTTTCTTGAAATGACCTAAATTAGGCTTTCCTTCACTGGTGTGATTGTGGACAACAACACTTGGAATGGACCATCAAAAGGTTTTAGGACTTTCCTAATGTGTCCTTTTACCAACACCCAATCTCCAGACACAAGTGTGTGGGTTCCTGGTACTTTATCAAGATCTCGAAGTGAAGCAAAAACTCGAGAATGTATTTTAGTCAAATGCTTGTGCAAAATGATCACATAATCTGTCAGGTAACCATGTTGCATCTGGAGCCACTGTGGAAAATACAATTCTGTCTTAGGGGCTGACCCACTAAGGACCTCATAGGGACTGTGGCCTGTACTATGGTTAGGGGTATTCTTTACTGGAAAGACGGCTACCAGCAGGCAATCTGTTCATGGCTTTTTTGAATCTTAAAATTTAGTGATTCCGTTCAGTTCCTTTTTCCATGCCCTACCGCTGCTTTGTGGATGGTACGAAGCATGTAAGGCCTGTTCTACACCCAAAACCTTCATCATCTCCTGCATCACTTCACCTGTGAAGTGAATGCCTCTGTTACTTTCAATGGTCTCAGGTACCCCATAACTGCATACAACTTTGGCCATAATCTTTTTTGCTATGTTTTTGGCCATCCTGAAAACAAGTCATTGCCCATCAATACATACTCATACACACCCACCTTGGGAAGTTAAAGGTAGTCTGAAAACATTGAAACAGATACAAAGGCTAAGACACGTTTTTCTGGATTACCTTAACCACTTTGCCCACTTTGTTTTGGGCACCAATCATACATCCTTGGTTATATCTGGCTGCTACAGTGCTGAACCCTCGGGCGTACCATGAGCTATGTACTAAATCACACAGCAGTGTTTGACTGGTGCCTCACTCTATGGGTTGCCTGTGATATTTTGGGGTAGGGGGACCTGGGAAGGCAGAGTTCACCTTGGAACCGTATTATGCCTTCCTCATTTGTAGTCCCCCCTTTATACATCCCCTAGTCCCTTTCCTCCTTCCCCACCTGGTTCTGTAAGGTCTTAAGAACTTCCAGTGAGACAGGAGGAGTTATTTCAGGGACCTGAGCTGTGGCCACTTAAGGCAGGGGTCTGCCTAGGCAATTTGGCAGCCATTTTTGCTGCCTGATCTGCTGGGCCTTTTCCCTTTGCCTCCTCTGAGTCGGTGGTACAGTGGCTCTCTTCTATATATACATTTTTTTTTTATCACCACCACTTAAGTTAGCGACATGAGGGCTTCCATCAGAGACCTTACTGCTTCCCCATTTTTTAATGGGTTTACCTAAAGCGGTCAGGAAGTCTCTGGCTTTCCAAATGGGCCCATAATCATGAGCCACCCCAAAGGCATACCTAGAATCAGTGTAAATGTTGGCTCTTTTCCCACCTGCATATCTGTAAGCCATCTTCAGGCTCCACTTCTTGAGAAGACATGTGTGGTGGTGTGGACTATGCATTTTTAGATTGTCAAGTTTAATCACCACTGCCCAACCTGTGTAGCACCTGCCACCCTGGTCATACCTTGATCCATTCACAAAGAGCACATGAATTAGATTACCTAATGGCTGATTTACCAAATCCCGCTGTCCCTTGTGACATTATCTGCAAACAGTCATGAGCCTCTTCCTCTGGATCTGGAAAAAAAGTTTGTGTCCTAACTCTTCCCTCCCCCCTTGCTCCAGTGGCTGGATCCAAAATATTATATCTTTGGACATTTCAGGCGTCAAATGAATACCCTTTGTCAACGAGAACACATTACATTAATCAAATAAAGTGGATAATCATACATGAACACAATAATATCTCTGATAGGCACAATATTTTGATGAAAAGATTGATGGAAAAAGTTACGATAGCTGGAATTCTGTAATAGAGAAGCAATTCTATAAAGATAATATTATCTAGAATGGTCCCATATATTAGTAGTTAGGACAAATAGTCAACATGATGAATCCATGATAGTACATAAAACACTTGATCTACAAGCTTAAGGCAATAAGTTTGTAATACGTTATGATCGTCTTTAACAATGTCAATTGTGATATGCCGAAAGGAAAGACAATCTAGAATGAAAGTCCATGACATGATCCTATGTGTTAGTAGTAGGTTAAAAAATTGAAAGAACAAAGTCCAGCTCCTTGTTGCGGATAAAAAATCTTCAATCTTTATTTCATATCTCCAGTATAAAAACTTGACATAGAGGTATTCACATTCGTCTACACGTTTCGGACCATATCACATCAAGGTCCTTACTCATGACAAACTTTTAAAACACTGGACAGACATTTATGGGGAAAGAGGGAAACACCTCTCCCTTACCCACAATTCCTTGCATTGTGAATCTGTATGCTCCAGTTTAATTACAACACCTGTTGCTCAAACACACCCAAAGTGCTAAAAACTATATATTAGTTGCACTAAAAGAATATATGTATATATATATATATATATATATATATATATATATATAGTTACTATATACCTATAATATATATCATACATAATTGCAGACTTGACATTTCAAAGTAATTAACTGAATAGATAGTACATATATGAGTTAGTATTTTAAGATTAAATCCTGTCTGATATTTAAACCTGCTGGTTGCCTTGTCTCTAGTTGGAAAATCCAAAAAGCTTCTCTATTAAGCAACTTACGTCTTCGATCACCACCACGTGGGGGCAGCACCACTCGTTCTATGGCCTGCACACGTGAGGGATCACCAGCATGAACTAGGGCACAGTGCAGACTAACCGCCGACACATTGCGTTTTCTATAATGCGGTATGTCAGATAAGTGTTTGCGTATGCGAACCTTAATTGAATTTGTGGTGCAGCCCACATATCGTACTCTACAAATCTCACATGTGAAGAGATAGATCGCATATTTTGTGTTGCAGTTCACATACGAATACACTTTGTAAACTTTGTTATTTACAGCAGATGTAAAAGTTCTTGACTGTGTCATATGCGTGCAACAAATACATCTGCTGTGTCCGCATCGATAACTTCCCGGGTTATTGAGCCACGTATGTTGTGTATTTTTATTACTTTGAAAAAGACTGGGGCTGAGGACGTTTCCCAACGTGCGTGCGCGGCGAGCTACGCATCTAATACCCTGAGACACAACGGGAGACCATTCACTATCCATATGCAAGACTGGTAGGTATTTATTAACAATCTTGCAGATCTTATGATATTCTATGCTATACCGCGTAGAGAACATTAAAGACCCCGAATTTTTTTCTGAAGATGGAAACGAGGAACCGCCATGGGTACCAGGTTCGCCCCCAGTTATGCCAACTTATTTATGGCAGAGTGGGAAGCCCAGACCATTACCCCGCTCCTTGGGGCGGACCTGGTACTCTGGCGTCGATATATCAACGACATTATTCTTATTTGGAAGGGCACAGAAGATGCTCTAACACAATGGATACAACAATTAAACAACAATACCCAAAATCTAACATTTACAAGTAATATCAGCCGATTAAATATAGAATTCCTAGATCTCAATATAACAGTTAGTAACCAAAAACTGTTATGTAGCACATATCACAAACCAGTGATGAGAAACAGCTATATACTCTATTCCAGCTGTCACCTTCCTCGTTGGTTATTAAACGTTCCAACTAATCAATTTAGACGCCTAAAAAGAAATTGCACACAAGAGGAACAATTTGAAAAAGAAGCAGTAGAATTGAGCAAACAGTTTATAGCCAAGAATTACCCACATGAAATCATCAATACATTACTAGAAAGGGTTAAATTGATGAAGAGAGAAGAATTCTTTAGCCCTAAATCAAAAGAAACAAATCAAGAGGTGGGATTACGCATAATATTACCATATAATGCCCAATATAGGCATATTGAAAGGATAATTCATAAACATTGGTCCCACCTGCTACAAGATAAAACTCTTGGTCCAATTTTAACACCCAAACCAAAAATCAGTTACACTAGAGCACCAAATTTAGGCTTATTAATAGCACCATCTATAAAAAGAGAGAGATCCCAAATGAAAAAGCAAAATTGGCTATTTTCCAAAGGCTTCCACAGATGTGGCATGTGTAGTAACTGTAAATTAACCAAATTCCCGAGAAAGATTGTAGAATACCAATCAAAACATAACAATTTCTGTCACAAAATCAAAGATAGCTTGTCATGCAATTCAATGGACATCATTTACATCATCCAATGCCCATGTATGAAACAATATATTGGTCGTACCAAGAGGACACTAAAGATCAGAATTGCTGAACATGTAAACAATATTAGAAAAGGTGTGGAAACTCACTCTTTATCCCTACATTACAAACAGTACCATAACAAGGATCCCACCTCACTACATTTTGCAGCTCTAATGAAAGTTAGAAGATCATGGAGAGGAGGAGACCATATTAAAAATATGTCAAGGATAGAATCAAGAATGATTTTTGAATTTAACTCCATGATCCCATATGGCCTCAATGCAGAAATGGAGATTTTTGGGTTCATTTAATCATGGACGTTGGGCCGATGGGGGACGGGGGGGTCGACTGCCAGGCTGTTTATCAGCGCGTCGACCGCCCCTTCCCTGCCGGCTCCACGCCCCTACCCTTCATTACAAATCAAGTTTTACATTACAGACTAGTTTTTATTAGAGCCCAAGATACTGAAGCCCCCCCATACATGTATTGATATATTGAGATATTGAGATATACACATATACTTTACTGATTCTGCAACCTCATATTTTATTTCTGTCATATAACATGGTGATTCGATACTTAGGCATAATGAATAACAGCTTACATCAGAAATCTTGTTTTTTATATTTATATTTTTAATTTCTATTTTATATTTTTATACATATTTCTATAAATGTTTCATATGGTATCAAATGGAAGCATGAATAAAAAAGAATGAAAAAAGAAGAAACATATAGCCGTCAATCATAAAGAAAATCTAACCCCACTAGTGATCTTATTGCGATAATGAAGGAACGAACAATAAAGATGGATATATATAAAAAAAGAAAAAAAGAGAAAAAATAACTGCCAATCAAAGAGATAACCCAACCCCACCAGTGATCTCATCTAAAAGATCACTAGGTGTTTTTGTTGTTCTTTGAGTTTTACACCTAGTATTCATTTATGACAGTTCTTATTAATAACCTTCTCTTATCTGAAACTGACCACTTCATTTTATACATTTATTTTTGAAAATGAAAGAATGGACAATAAAGATTGAAACAAAAAGAGAAAAAAAGAGAAAAAAAGAAGATGAGTGAGCTGTCAATCAAAGCGATAATCCAACCCTATCAGTGACCTCACTCAAGACCTCACTGGTCGTTTTCAAATTGATGCCCCTTTAAAAAGCGCACGATTATTGATGCTGGCAACCCACTGAGGAAGGGACCGTATGTCCCGAAACGCGTTTGGGAGGAACCAGCATCATCAATGAAAAAAGATTGCACATTCCGATTTCACTGAGCGCTCAGCCCCTAATCCTTCACCTCCAGCAACACGCGGGACGCCGCGGGTATTTTCTATTATAACACAAATACCGAGAACCGGACTACATGCAATAATCCATGTGAGGGATATCGCGCGCACAGCCGCCGACCGAGTGGTAACGTAGCCAGTGCGGCATCCTCTCTTTTGCTCCCATAAACAGCAAGTACTATGTAGTGGATACAATTGTTGTTAATAGTGATATAACCTATCTGGGGAAGATACTTCGGTTATAAGACCACTATTAAGCAGAAGAAAGTCTGCTACACCGGACATTGCTCCCAGAAACAGGGAATAATATGAAGTGGACTGGATATAATTATTCTTTTTAACGATATAACCACCCTTTTTAAGCGATTTTTGGCAAAGATACTTTCTTCTATATAAGACAGCTACTAAGAAAAAGAAAGTTTGTCTTAGCAGACACATTACTGCACTAACTACAAGAACCAAAGAAGGTTATCTCACCTCTACGAATACGGACATTTTTTGTATTTTACACCACATTGACATAGAGGAAGACGGACCGTCCTAATCTATAGATATCTGTTGAGATATATATATAATTTATATATATTTCTCAGATACTTGCTGACAATCTACTTGTGAATACACATCTATTCAGATTATAGATACGGCAGACAGCCTGCTATTGCTACCATTTGCACAGTATTTGATACTAACAACTTTGTATATCTAATTTTTTACTCTTATTTTTAATTGTTTTTAATAGCCGATAAATAAATATTATTTTCATATTTCCACAAATATCTCTTCACATTATTTGGCCCAAATATTGAGTGCCCTCCCCACATCCTATTGCTCTTTTACCTATACCTACATTCGGGCGAGGTGTATAGCCCAAGGAGAGTGAGCACCTATTCTGTGTATACTAGGGGGTGAGCCATTGAAAAATTCCTCTTTTTAATACATAAATTCATGCATGCAGTCAATTCAATTCCAGGTCCACTTTGATAAATTGACCATTAACTTTTTAGATCTATGCTTGATGGCAGACATAGAAAAAGAGCGAGTGGTTACCAAAACCTATAGAAAGGAAATAGCAGGTAATACCATCCTATTGGCAAATTCATGCCACCCTCCTCATGTAGTGGCTAATATCCCGAAAGGGGAATTAATCAGGGCAAGGAGAAATTGTTCTGACCAAAACTTGTTCTTAAAAGAAGCTGAAAATGTAGAGAAAAGACTGGTTCAACAAAAATACCGCGTAGAGAACATTGTTAGATCCAAGAGATTAGTATCTTCTATGGAAAGAAATGATCTTATATCATCGGTAAAGAGGACTAAAAAATTAAAAAATTCGGGGTCTTTAATGTTCTCTACGCGGTATAGCATAGAATATCATAAGATCTGCAAGATTGTTAATAAATACCTACCAGTCTTGCATATGGATAGTGAATGGTCTCCGTTGTGTCTCAGGGTGTTAGATGCGTAGCTCGCCGCGCACGCACGGTGGGAAACGTCCTCAGCCCCAGTCTTTTTCAAAGTAATAAAAATACACAACATACGTGGCTCAATAACCCGGGAAGTTATCGATGCGGACACAGCAGATGTATTTGTTGCACGTATATGACACAGTCAAGAACTTTTACATCTGCTGTAAATAACAAAGTTTACAAAGTGTATTCGTATGTGAACTGCAACACAAAATATGCGATCTATCTCTTCACATGTGAGATTTGTAGAGTACAATATGTGGGCTGCACCACAAATTCAATTAAGGTTCGCATACGCAAACACTTATCTGACATACCGCATTATAGAAAACGCAATGTGTCGGCGGTTAGTCTGCACTGTGCCCTAGTTCATGCTGGTGATCCCTCATGTTTGCGTGTGCAGGCCATAGAGCGAGTGGTGCTGCCCCACGTGGTGGTGATCGAAGACGTAAGTTGCTTAATAGAGAAGCTTTTTGGATTTTCCAACTAGAGACAAGGCAACCAGCAGGTTTAAATATCAGTCAGGATTTAATCCTACAATACTAACTCATATATGTACTATCTATTCAGTTAATTACTTTGAAATGTCAAGTCTGCAATTATGTATGATATATATTATAGGTATATAGTAACTATATATATATATATATATATATATATATATATATATATATATACATATATTCTTTTAGTGCAACTAATATATAGTTTTTAGCACTTTGGATGTGTTTGAGCAACAGGTGTTGTAATTAAACTGGAGCATACAGATTCACAATGCAAGGAATTGTGGGTAAGGAAGAGGTGTTTCCCTCTTTCCCCATAAATGTCTGTCCAGTGTTTTAAAAGTTTGTCATGAGTAAGGACCTTGATGTGATATGGTCCGAAACGCGTAGACGAATGTGAATACCTCTATGTCAAGTTTTTATACTGGAGATATGAAATAAAGATTGAAGATTTTTTATCCGCAACAAGGAGCTGGACTTTGTTCTTTCAATTTGTACTGGGATCGGTTGGTCCATGATCCGTGTCCGTGCACCAACTTTGTGGAAATCAAACAGGTGAGAGCTGCTTAGTTTTTCTAGGTTAAAAAATTGACACAATAAATATATGATCGGGTTCAGTTATTAACTGTTAATTACACATATATACTGTTGACAAACACACACACACACGTGTACTAGTCGTTGTCTGTCTCTTGCCTTTTTGAGAAATTTGGACTGAAATTCTGAGCTGAGCTGGATGGGTAGATGTCTTTTCTCAGCAATATAAAACTATCTTATAACCAATTCGCTCATCCTTGTCAGGATGAACGTGAACATTAAAATCAGCAAACAGAGATATACTGAGGTTCAGTCCTAACCGGACTGTGGCCTTCTTCCGGCACATAAGGATTTAGCAGAGTTAAACCATACACTTCCTAAGTTATCACATCTAACTCTGCGGGCAACAAAAAGGTTTTTGTGTTGTACTTTTATGAGGATAGACATAATATCACTGTCACTTTGTGGGTCAGGACTATCTCAGAGCTTTTATCAAGCATGGCTTGTATAACTACTACAGCTCTGATGCAATAAGGGGCACGTATGACCACAGGGTCAAGTCTGGCTTAATAATATGCCACAGGGCATTGTCACTGGCCCAATGTAAAATATGCCCTCAGTTAAAATGGCCGCCGTGCCTTGAAGTTACAGGAGTAAAGATGGCTGCAAGACTGGACTCTGGATTAGTTAAGAATGCCACCGGAGCAGAAATTGAGACGTTGGGAGTGCCATCTTGTGTGATAACCGGATACAAAGAGGTGGGCCTAGGGCGTGATTTTGGACTTAACAGGTCCACCCCTCTGGACTGGAGGGGGCTGGTTATATGGTGGGGGATGTGTCTGCGGGAGAGCGGCAGGGTTCTCCCCCTTTTGGAAATAGCTGAACATCCAGTGTTCACGGATGATTTCACTCCTTTTTTGGCGTAAAGGCAGAGCACACCCTACCTGTGTCTCGGTGCTGATTTCTTTCATCACATAAGGATTTAACCCTTACTTCATAGAACTGACTTTGTTCACAGCTGGCTCACAGTAAACGTGGCTGTGCGACCTTCCTCTACTAGTCAGTTTTCTAGTTGCCAACACACAAGGTCAGATTCCTGGTCCACACAGACATAAAGAAACATCTCCCATACTTTAACCCACACAAATCTTTGAACTTATTAACAAAAAGCATACCAATAACAGACACACACGCTCAGTACCTCACATACATGAACTTTTGATTATCTGTTTGGCTTGCAGACAACGTTCTCGCTACTCGCTATCACACATTCCAATGTCATGTCGTCACTTCCCCCGTGCAGCTACTTGGCCCCCTAAGTCTCACTCTGGACTCAGCCATATTCACTGGGCAACAGAGACATGCACGGGCACACAGATACATAGACAGACAAGCAGGCACCTTCTCCTTCACATTCCCAAGCAGGCTCACCCCTGGCTCACCCTTGTGAAGGGTATTTTTTTTTTATTTTCTTCCCTGCCTACCACATCTGGTCCGCCAGTCCAGGACTAACTCTCCGCCACTCCAGGCAGATAATTTTTAGTCCTCCCGGGACTCCCCAGGGACACACCCTTCCTCTCCTGGGATAATTTAGTGGCCCTTAGAGGGTGTCACCCTGGGTAACCCCAGGTGGGACTCAGATTGTCACTGGGACAGATAAATCAGCAGCCCCTAAATTAAGCCCCGTCCCGCAGCACCCCAGAGCTACACCCTTTGTCTGAACAGGACAGATAATTTAGTAGCCCCTAATGCGGCTCGGCCTCCCTGCCAGGGGAAATCTCTTGCTCTGCTTAACCATTAACTGTGAAGGTGCCTGACACAAATTACATAGACAAACACACAGTAGAGCAAATCAAAATGGTTCTAGGAACTCAGGATTTTACATCAACCGAAGTTGTTACTATCCACAACGTATCAATAGCAGAACAGATTACCACAGCACAGTGGAGCACCGCAAGAGGCAGATGAGATAACCAGAATTTTCTCACCTTGTCTCTGAGGCTGCAGTCTTCACCCTTAAGCATGGTCCACCGTGCTCTGGGAACCCCAAACTTCAGCTAGTGATGCTACGTCTCCTGAGCCCCACGTTGGTCGCCAAACTGTTGAAGATTCTCTCAATTGGGTCTGATTATGTTTGCTCTACTGCTTTAAATAAGTGGTAAGCCAAGGCTTTTACGTACGCAGAGAAAATAACAGTGACACACACATTGGGGTCATAGCAAATTCAAATTTATTACAGGAAATACAGCAGTTTATATAGACATCAGAGAGGCATTCCCCCTGAGGCATGTGGCATTGTTACATTGGCTAGAATATGAAAATAAGAAAAGAGATAACACATATGACGTAGCCAGGAGGAGTGTTCCCTTCGGTAGGATGGAAACTTCGTGCTCTGATAGTGTTGTCTGAGCGCTAGAGTATTTGGAAGCTTTCTTAGCTGATTCAAAGAATGATGTCCACATCTCAATAAGTACTGAAATAGACCACTATACGATTTTACCGCAAATAATGGCAACAGTGAACTGTGTATATATTTTTCTTGTATTACAGAAATACGTCACAAAAGGCTTTTAACCCCAAATTCACTGCAACAGTGAACTGCGTATATATTTTTATTTTAGTACTGAAATACGCCACTAAACGCTTTCACCACATATACTGTAACTGCAGAAGTGAACTGAGTATATATTTTTCTTTTTCCACTGATATAAGCCACTTAAGGTTTTTCTACATAGCATTTGCACCCCAAGAATAAATTGATTGAATGACAGAGCTGTATAATGGCTGTTTGGATCCCCAAATTATCTTTCCCTGCACTTGTAAATTGCTTTTCTAGCACTGTCCCTAGCTCCTTTTGACATCTCTCCCTGCACTAAGATGCTGTGAAAAGATTCCTCCCTATCCTTTCCCTGCACATATAGTTTTTTTTGTTTTATTTTTCACATTTAGCTTTTTCGAATTGCTTCCCCTAGCACCTTCTCACGTCTATCCCTGCACTCAGAACGCTTGAAAATGGCAGAATCTAAAATGGCTGCGGTATTTGTAGGGCTCCGACATCCCAGGGCTGGCTGATGATTGGCTGCATGCATGCATGTCAATCTTGGTGATTCCACCTTTTCCAGAATTCCTTGCCCCATGTCCTCCCTCAGTCCTCACACGTGTGGCCACCATATTAGGAAAAGTTGTGATTCATTACCACAACGTGCGAGAAAATTCAAATTTGTTGCAAATCAAATTTTTCCTGAAATTCGGATTGAATTCCACTTCGTCTGATTAGATTCGCTCATCTCTAATAATCATCTTCACTTCCTGCAGACTTTTCACGATCAAACTAGAAACTTCTCGATTCCACAAACGATATGGTTCCATTTTCATTAAAGGTTATGTTAGTTTTCTGTTTGTGCTTTCTTTAAACGCAAGCCCACGTCCTTCAACCCTTGGTTTCTCTCCCAAAAGAATTACTTTAGTATTCATCACTTCAAAAACAAAGATTGACATGAAGAAGGGTACTGGGAGACCCCTCCACATTTCATAAGCAAAGCCACTTGTTGCTTCATGATAACAGGGACCCAAAATACCAGCAACGGCAGAAGGCTTACGATCTCTTACGAGGCTTGCGATCGGCCTTCTGTCGTGGAAGGGATTGTTAAGCTTCATTATTGTACGTACTTTAGGTTAAAACTGCCATCTACTGTCCTTGTTGTGTATTGCTGTTACAGTTGCTTTCTTCGGAGTGAAAGAGGAGAAGACGTGATTCGTTAGTAGCGCTATGCGAAAGCAGTGATCGCTAGCACTGCTACATCTGTACATGCTGGTTTTAATAAATTGACTACCCCACAAAAATTAAAATTGCAACTGTGTGTAGATAGAAATAGACAGATTTAGCCGTAATATTATGTTATCCTGTGTATTTTATATGGTTTATATGGTTTTTAAAATGTTTAGATTGATTAAAATGGTAGATTGATGGTAGAACATGTGTTGTACAGTTTTGTGCTTATTCCACCTTGACCCCATGCCCCCAAAAACGGATTTCTGTTAAAATGGGAAAAAATTTAAGTAATGTCCTTGCAGGTAAGCTGCTTTTTGCAAATTCCCAGCAGCTGCAGTTCTACTAGCCTCAGCTCCTCACTTCTCACTTCCTGGCTGACAGCTTCCCTACCTCCCTATTTTACATGCACAATTTTTCTTCTTATTTGTAAATCTAGCCTTTTCCTTCATTATCTCTGGCAGTAAAATATAAGCTTGATTGATTTATGACTGTCACTGACTCCCTAAGGATGTTTTTCTGGCAGACACTGTAAGATCTAACCACTCTGATTAAAAGCCCAGCAGAAAATCACCTTCTGCTCATTCTGCTAGGGCACCTCCCTGCCTGCTGCAGCACTGATTGGCTCATCTAGGCCTGTGAGCCAATCAGGGCAAGTCTCTTCCTTCCATTTCCTCTCAGGGTCATGTGAGCACCCTTCTTCTCCCTAGTGCTTTTTTTCCACCATGTGTGATAAAATGGCGCTACGTGCCGTTTTAGTGGATTCGACCAAAACGCTCCTGAATAGGTTTGGGTTCGCCTGTCATCCAAAAAAATTGCAAAGTTCGTAACGAACACAGTTCATTATGAAATGCTCATCTTTAATTCAGATGTCTGGTTTTTTTTCTGTGGACCAATGGAAGAATGCACTTTTTTGTATTGTTTTCCAGATGATCTAACGTATGCAACTTTATGCGTCTGTGAAAATCAGACAGCACATGGGTGGCATCCATGTTTGGTCTGTTTTTCATGGACTGTTGCTAGGAGATGCTGCAGAAAGCCTTTAGGGTAACCCAAAAGGGCCCAACTGCATATAAAAAACCGAAACACGCAAAAGGCAAATAATGGACACATGGAACAAAAGCAGACACAACAAGGATATCACATTGTCTCAGATGAAAAATTACTTATTTTTTCATGTACGTGTCAATAAGGCCTTTGTTTTAACTGAAGGAGAATGGGGACGGACACAGAGGGATTTTTCAGTTCTTTTCAAATGGTATAGACTGGGTGCAGCTTGTGTCCTTGGAGTAACTGGCCTCAGCAACCACTGACTTCTTGCTGATGGTATTTCCAAAGTGAGTATAGAAGCATTGTTATACAGATATGAATTTGAGGAAGGCTGTGATCCTAGGGCAAGGTCAAGAAACAACCTTGATCAAATCCAGGACAGTGAACAATAGCCAGCTTCACAAACGCACAGGAACCAAATACCCTTGTTGCTATCCTACCTATATTCACATTAAGGCCTGCAAAATGGATAAACGTAGTGCATGATGTGTTATGCACGTATTTTATACACCCACATGAATAGATTAATGAAGTGACAATCCATACTACAAGAAAGAACAGATGGAATACGTCATGATAAATTTGCTTGCATCGGGCCTCTTTTATAAGACAAAATGAGGAGGGGAACACAAAAATGTATAATGGTAAGAATTGACCACCACTAGTTTTGGCTGTTAAATACTGCTGCAAAATTCTAACCTAAATATTGCCATATGAAGGAGACCTTAGGCTAGGGGTACACTGACAGCTTTTATCCCTTTACATTAAAAAAAATATTTACACAGTACAATTCCATATTCTAGTATTATATGCCATGTGTGTAGCCCGTCATTGATTTTTAATTGGAACGGTCTTCAATCATTAATTTACTAAGCCACTTTAAGTCTATACTTTAATACAAAAATAGCCCTCTTGATAACGCTCTGAATATATATAAGAAATATGGCCTTACCATTATTTTTCCTATAAATCTATGATAATAAATGCATAACTCTGAATAAATCATTCATGGTAGACAAGGTTTTTACTAGTTGCCTACTAGCTACAATAGATCCACAAGTTCTAAAACGGCATCATGTAAAATGCATCTAATCACAAAATTTCTATGCATATTATACTCCATATTAGCACTGATATTATTTCTTTGCAGAGGTTATTTTTGAAAGTTATTCAATTCATGGCTTTCTCAAGAGAATAACCTTAATACAAGCATAGTCTGCTATTCAGTCCCCAAAGGAAATCAAATGCCTGCTGTGTACGTCATCCCCATTGATAAGATGAATGAATGTCACTTCTGAAAAATGCTCAGAACTGTCTCATCCTTCTATTGGCAATTATTTTTTCCATTATGTCACACAATCATCTGTGCATTTCTATTGGTTATTATAGTTTTCTATATTCAGGTACCATAATAAATACTACTGATGTTGCTGTATCTTTAGTTTTATACCTATTGCACAACAGATAACCAGAATATGTGTTAGGGAAAGGATGTTACACCATGAACCTAAGACAAAATATTGATATAAATATATATACTGTATATCCAGTGGGCCTCCCCCTGGGGCCCTAAATATGACCAGATTACCCAGGTGTAGGAATGGCAGAGTGGTATAGAGTGGCCTACAATGTTCCTTAATGTTTGTGTCATGGTGCTCCTACCTGGATACGACTGGACCCCAGGCGTTGGTTTCGAAACAGACTAATAGGGGAGTATAGTTGAGGAGTTTGAAGAAATAATTGAGTCCATAAAACAGTTTACAGACTGTCTTGGTCCCAGCAGGCTTAAGCACGAAACTCTGGCATGCAAACTCAACTTTGCTACATCTGTTGCACTCTGGCTCTCTGTACTAACCGGCTGACAGGGAACTTTCTTCCTGGCTCCTGAGGCTCTAAGCGGTGGCCTCCATATCCAGCAGAGCAGAAGGTGCTCTGGTTGGCTTAGCTTTGCTTGGCCTGGGCACATCCAGCAGTGATGTGCCCAGCACTTGCTTCCTTCCCTTAAGCTAGACTGCACCTAGAAACTGGTCGTCGTCGTCGTCCCCCCCCCCCTTCCTGCAGGAAGTGGGACTCTCCCACTCCTCCACAGAGGGGGGTGTAGGATAGAATGGAAAGCTCCATTCAACCTAACTGTAGCTCTGACGTATTTGCTGCCACCTGCTGGTGAACCAGGCACATTACATGTGAACATAACAGTTACAAAACATTGGAAATGCACTGTGTTTGGAGCAGGAAAAAATACACATTATGACATAAGATTACCCAATAAAGACAGTAGCAGGGTGCAAAGGTGGTAATGCCACTCTGGGGCGTTAGATATATATATTGTGGAGATGTGTACAGTATAAGGGCTGGGAGTCATGTATATCCAAGCCAAAAACCTCAGCTGGGTGAGATAACTGAAATCCAGAAAGCAGCAGTGGTTTTAGCAAAGTGTAGTTTGCTGAAATAGTTTTGTCTAGATGTTGTTCTGGGCTGGATTTCATCTGGACTGGGGGATAGGTTTGGTAGTGGGATCTGCCAGTCCACACCCTTCCACTACATGTATTGTCTTTTGCCAGAGGTGATCGCAGGTCAGGTCAGCTGTTGTAATCAAGGAAGGATAAAACAACCCTCTGTATGACTTGGAGGGAGAAAGGCTGAGGAAGCCTGAAAGAGAGGGGAGCCTGAGAGGCTCTGTGTGGTCTTAGCCAGGAGGGCCGAGGGGCCACTAGGCTTTGTAAAGCCTGAAGTTTGGGGGGTCCAGCGCTGCCTATGGAAAGAGGGTCGCTAGGTCAGAGTCGGGAGGAATTCTGGACCATCTCCCCCCAAGGGTGCTGGTGTGGTCACAGCCTGGAAGCTGCTGGACAGTATATGGCTGAGGAAGCTGGATCTAATCCCATGTGTGAACGGTGCTCTATAGGTGAGGTAGAGACAACACGTGTATTAGGTAGAGCCCAGACGGGCAGGTGTTTATTTTCAATGTTTATGTGTGTGATGTGTGTTGCTCTACCTGAGGCTTGCATTACTAAGTGATTGCTTTTATAAGTGGAGTTTAAAGAAACTGTAGTTTAAGAAAAGAAGCAAGAAACAAAGATTCATTAGCTCTTCCTTGTATAGAGTTGGCTTGATCCTAGCTGGTCTTCCTACTACTAAGAGGACCACAGTAAGTAAGAATCTTATCACTGCTCTATATTGTATTTAATTTTTTTTCTCTTTTCCTGCGTAATTCCCATTTAGTATGACTTCCATCTTGTCTGATGTATGCAGTCCTGGAACAGCCGTTCAAGGGTGTATATGTTTGTTCAAAATGTGAGCAAATTATCCATTTGGAATCGCACATCGAGTCTCTAAACAGGCGAGTTGCAACACTGAAAGCCACTGACAATTTGGAAAATAGTTTGCTGCTCACTGAGGAGCACTCTATGGAGCAGATAAGGGGGGGGGGTGACAGTGAGGGGGCTGAGGAGAGCAGGGCCGGTGCAAGGATTTTTGCCGCCCTAGGCAAAAGAAAAGTTTGCCGCCCCCCCCCCATGTGACATCGCAATGCCCCACCCATATGATCTGCCAAATTAAAAGGGTTCTGCAGTTTATTTAAACTGATCGACAGGGGTCCGATACCCGGGACCCCCGCCAATTAGCTGTTTGAGAAGGCAGCGGCGCTGGCATTAGCGCCTCAGCCTTCTCGCAGTGACGTCACGATTAGTATAATTGGCCTGGGTGGGGCTAAGCTTCATTAAAGTGAACAGAGCTCAACTCCGCCAAGGCCAGTGATACTAGTCGTGACATCACTGCGCCTGAAGTAAACAGCGAGAAGGCCGAGGCGCTACTGCCAGTGTCGGACCCCGCCGATCAGTTTAAATAAACTGCAGAACCCCTTTAACTAACGCCAGTTTTCTCCCCCCCCCCCCATGTCATTCTCTTCCCCTCCCCCATGTAATTCTCTCTCCTTTTCTTGTCATTCTCCTCCCCATGTCATTCTCTTCCCCCCCCCATGTCATTCTCTCCCCCCCCCATGTCATTCTCTTCCCCCCATGTCATTCTCTCCCCCCATGTCATTCTCTTCCCCCATCCCATGTAATTCTCTTCCCCCTCTTGTCATTCTCTCTCCTTTTCTTGTCATTCTCTTTCCCCCCTTTTCATTCTTCCCCCCCGCTTGTCATCCTCATTCTCAACCCCCCTTTGACATCCTCTTTCTCTATCACCCCCAAACCCCCCTTGTCATCCTCTTTCTCAATCTCCCCCTCCCACCCACCCCCCCTTACCTCTGGTGTAGCGTGGCGAGCGCTGTATGCTCCACGGGTACAGGAGCTTTAGTTTCCTGTACCCGGGCGGACTGATAGGAAGCGCACACTGTGTGCACACCTCCTGTCAGTCCGGCCGGGTACAGGAGACAGATGCTCCTGTACCGCGGACCATACAGGGCTCGGCCACGCTACAATGAGGGACTGACAGGAGGGAGCGCTGAGCGCTTCCCTCCTGTCAGTCCCTATCTTCATGGTGCGCCCTCATGGACGTGCCAGCCCAGGCAGTGCTGCAGCCGCCTGAGGCTCTCTATAGAGCGCTCGGGCGGCTGCAGCATGAAGGGGGCCTGCGCTCCTAGCAGCGCCCCTTCCCAAGGGGCGCTCTATGTGGCTGCCTAGTCAGCCTATAGGACGCGCCGGCCAGGGAGGAGAGTGAGGTAGTTAGCTGGGTAACAGTAAGAAAGCGAGTAGAGGGAAGAGTGCCAGGGAGGCTAGCCTTGATCTGACACACCCCAACAAGTTTGCACATTTGGCAGATGAGGGGGATGTCAGTTCAGGGATGGCACTGCTGCAGCCGGACACTTCCTCTGCCAGTCAGGGGAATGTCAGCTCCAGTAAGCAGTGGCTCAGAAGAGCAGGGCAGGCCAGCAGGTGTTGGTAGTGGAAGACTCCATTATTAGGGAAACAGATAGGGCAATCTGTCACAAAGACCGTGATCACCGAACAGTGTGCTGTCTTCCCGGCGCTAGAGTTCGACACATCGCGGATCGGGTTGACAGATTACTGGGAGGGGCTGGAGAAGATCCAGTGGTCATGGTCCATATCAGAACCAATGATAAAGTTAGAGGAAGGTGGAGAGTCCTTAAAAATGATTTCAGGGATTTTGTTTAAAAGCTTAGGGCAAGGATCTCAAAAGTAGAATTTTCTGAAATACTGCCTGTACCACAAGCCACACAAGAAAGGCAGCGGGAGAATAGGGAGGTTAACAAGTGGCTCAAGAACTGGTGTAGGAAGGAGGGGTTCGGGTTCCTGGAGAACTGGGCCGACTTCTCTGTTGGCTACAGGCTCTATCGTAGGGACAGGCTGCACCTCAATGGGGAAGGGGCAGCTGTGTTGGGGAGAAAGTTGGCTAGAAGGTTGGAGGAGTGTTTAAACTAGGGAATGCAGGGAGGGTAATTACATTATAGGAGGGGTGAGGTCGTGTGACTGGGGGAGGAATCGAAGGTGGGACTAGAACAGTTCAGAATGAAAGATGTAGGGTAAAAAATACACATAAACCTCTCAAATATATGTATACTAATGCCAGAAGCCTGACTAACAAGACTGGTGAACTGGAATTAGTGATGTGTGAGGAGGACTATGACATAGTGGGAATAACTGAGACATGGCTGGATGATAACTATGACTGGGCAATTAATATAAAAGGTTACAATCTGTTTAGAAAGGATTGTCAAAACCGGAGAGGGGGAGGGGTCGGCCTTTTTGTGAAGTCCAGTCTAAATCCCACAATTCGAGAATACATTTGTGAGGGACATGAACATGTGGAGTCACTGTGGGTAGAAATACATGGAGGCAAAAACAATAATAAATTACTAATAGGAGTTTATTATAAACCACCTAATATACCAGAGTCCACAGAAAATCTACTGCAAAACGGCGGCAAATCATAATGAAGTCGTTATTATGGGGGACTTCAACTACCCAGATATAGACTGGGAAACTGAAAGCTGTACATCCCATGAAGGTTCTTGGCAATAGACAAAGACAATTACCTTTCCTAACTGGTTCAGGACCCCACTAGAGGGTCGCCATACTGGACTTAGTATTAACTAATAGACCTGACAGAACAACAGATGTGCAGGTCGGGGGACACCTAGGAAATAGTGACCATAAAGTAATAACCTTCCAATTATCCTTTAAGCGAGAGTTTCTAAAGGGAGGAACAAAAATAACAGACTTCAAAAAAGCTAAATTTAGCCAACTAAGAGAGGCCATAGGCCTAACTAACTGGAACAAAGTCCTCAAAAATAAAAATACAACCACAAAATGGGAGATTTTTAAAAGCATTGTAACATCTAATTGTGAGAGTTACATACCTTATAGGAATAAAAGGCTAAGAAACAATAAGAAACCAATGTGGGCAAATAGAACCGTAAAGAAAGCAATAAATGACAAAAAAAAAAAATCATATAAATCACTAAAACAGGACGAGAGCCAGGAAGCACTGAAACTATAAGGAAAAAAATAGAATATGTAAAAAAACTAATAAAAATTGGCAAACTAAAGACCGAGAGATTAATTGCCAAAGAGAATAAAACTAACCCTAAAATGTTCTTCAATTATATAAATGGTAAAAAAATATAAATCTGAAGGAGTCGGCCCTCTACATAGCAATAAGGGGGATGTTGCAGAGAGCGAGGAGGATAACGCAAAACTATTAAATATTTTTTTTCTCCACTATATTTACTGAGGAAAATAAACTGTCAGATGAAATGCAGAATGTAAAAGTAAATTCCCCATTAAAAGTGCCCTGTCTGACCCGGGAAGAAGTACAACAACGACTTAAAAAGATAAAAAATAGACAAAATCGCCAGGACCGGATGGCATTCACCCCCGTATCCTAAGGGAATTAAGTGTTGTCTTTTTGACAAAGGGGTATAAAAGGAAGTATTATCACCTAAGCTAGGCTACCACTGAGGAAGAGGTCAGTAGTGCATCCAGACCTCGAAACGCGTTTGGTAAAGAACAAAAACCTAGCTTCAAATGCTTCCTGTTTAGCGTACGCTGAAATTTAAAATAAATTTTGTTGGAGTTTAATTGCTTTCACATCCAGAAGCCAAATACTACGGCAGGTGCTGGCAATTACAGACAACACCTGACCTGAATGAGGAGAGACTTTAGGGAATCTGTGGATGGAGACCAGCGCACACTATTGAAAAAAAACCGAGTGTGGTGAGTTACAGGTTCAGTGCGGCAAAGCGCAGATGGAGTAGAGGTAAGACGAGAAATACTTACTGTATGGTGGGACGCCAACCGCTACACATAGCCTGTGCTTTATTTCATTAAGAGACTGAATCACTAAATGCCGCTTTAATTATGCCAAAATATACTGTACCTCTCACACCAATGAAATTACCTACACACAGATGAATTGGATTTTTTCTATATAAATCCCCTATCAAATTGTTTTCTTGTAGAGCAAATTGTTTTCCTGTGGAGCAACACGTTGAAATATAGATAAAACCAATAAGGAACACAATTAAGGGATATCCTTCATTGGGATTGAAGTATATAATGTTTCAGCAGTGATACGCAAAAAAAAAAAAAAAAAAAAAAAAATCGCACAAGAATCGCAATATAATCGCATGAGGGAAAAATCGCATAAGAATCGCAATATAATCGCAGGTTGTGGTAAAGAGGATTATTGGACTCTGTATTTTCTCCAGCACTAATAAACCAGATTAATTGATCTGTCTGTGGATTATAAGCTTAAAATATCCAATAGAAGCTGAAATGTGTACTATTGCAATGCGATTTAATTTTTATACGTTAATGTGAATATAATGGATTTGCACTAGTGTTTTATAGTTCTTTTATGTATGTTTTATAATAAATCTGTTGAAAATCAAAGGTGTTTGTCCATACTCCAGATATTTGAGTGCCATACCATTATTTTTATTTATCAATAAGATAATGAGTTGCATCAAAAGGGTCATAGACGTTGTGATGAGAACATAGTCCTACCACTTTACAAATCACTAGTCAGACCACACATGGAGTACTGTGTACAGTTCTGGGCTCCTGTGAACAAGGCAGACATAGAGCTGGAGAGGGTTCAGAGGAGGGCAACTAAAGTAATAACTGGAATGGGGCAACTAAAGTACCCTGAAAGGTCATCAAAATTAGGGTTATTCACCTTAGAAAAGGGGAGATCTAATAACTACCGTATTTTTTGCCCCATAAGACGCACTTTTTCCCCCAAAAAAATGGGGGTGAAATGCCCCTTCGTCTTATGGGGCAAATGCTGACATTTTTACATCGCAGCCTGTGATGCTCCAGCATCGCAGGCTGCGTTGTATGAACGAGGAGAGACTGGGAGGAGTTTCTGGGGGCCGGCAATTGTGGCGGGGCTGATTCATTCACTGTGCTCCGGCCCCGCCGCTCACAGTGCTGCAGTATATAGTTATAATTATAAAATGTCCCCTCATTTAATTAAACATGATTAAACATGCCCCCTCACTTATTACGGTACCTTACATCCTAACAGCTTATGAACAATGCGGGCAGGCGGCAGTGTGACTCCCTGATGTCACGTGCCTGCGGCTCCTACTTTATGAATGAAGCAGCCTGCACAGCCTGCCTGTATTCTTTATAAGCTGTTAGGATGTAGGGTACCGTAATAAGTGAGGGGCATGTTTAATCATGTTTAATTGAATGAGGGGACATTTTAGAAATGTATAGTGCAGCACTGGAGTGGCAGGGGGGGGGGGGAGAGATCTGTGGATGACAGGTTTATGAGGGACATCAGTGGATTGCACTGTTAATGGGTAGGGGGGTCTGTGGATGGCACTGTTATGGAATTGGGGGGGGATCTGTGGATGGCACCGTTATGGGGTGGGGGGTCTGTGGATGACAACAGTGCCATCCCCAGATCCCCCATAACAGTATCCATCACAGATCCCCCATAACACTGCCATCCACAGATCCCCCATAACAGTGTCATCCCCAGATTCCCCATAACAGTGCCATCCACAGATCCACAGTAATAGTGTCATGCACAGATCACCATTAGTTCCAAACCCACCAAAAACACACCTTTTGGTTAAAAATATTTTTTTCTTATTTTCCTCCCCAAAAACCTAGGTGCGTCTTATGGGCCGGTGCGTCTTATCGGGCGAAAAATACAGTATGTATAAATATATCAGGGGTCAGTACAGAGATCTCTCCCATCATCTATTTATTCCCAGGACTGTGACGAGGGGACATCCTCTGCGTCTGGAGGAAAGAAGGTTTGTGAACAAACATAGAAAGGATTCTTCACGGTAAGAGCAGTGAGACTATGGAACTCTCTGCCTGAGGAGGTGGTCATGGTGAGTACAATAAAGGAATTCAAGAGGGGACTGGATGTATTTCTGGAGCGTAATAATATTACAGGCTACAGCTACTAGAGAGGGGTCGTTGATCCAGGGAGTTATTCTGATTGCCTGATTGGAGTCGGAAGGAATTTTTTCCCCTTAAGTGGGGAAAATTGGCTTCTGCCTCACGGGGTTTTTTGCCTTCCTCTGGATCAACTTGTAGTAAACAGGCCGAACTGGATGGACAGATGTCTTTTTTCGGTCTTATATACTATGTTACTATGGTGCTGAAGCGCCAAAATAAAGCTTTTGGACTTGAACCCTGTTGTCAGAGGAGAAGTCTGTGATTGCAACCCACTGAGAGAGAGCGATCCTATACAAAATAAATATATATATATATATATATATATATATATATATATATATATACACACACACACACACACTACCCACAAAAAGTTAGGGATATTTGGCTTTCAGGTAAAAAAAATGTATTGAAACGAACGCTAACAGTGGTGGGTATACCCTCACAAAAATATTGGTTACACTTACCGGTAAGTGTTTTTTCCTGACCCACCGACAGCACCACAATGAGATGGCTCCACCCCTGAGACAGGAAACCTGCGGCATAAAAAAGGTGGAGCCGCTCTCTCCCTCAGTGGAGGTTTACAGAGAAAGAGAGAGAGACTCCCACCAACATAAAGTCAAAAAATACATTTTCCTATTCCAATACCTATCACACACCTTCACCTATATATCCACGTGCCTACATATATAATTCAATATATACATTATTTATATATATATTCCTCTTTTCCCTTTTTTTTTTTTTTTTTTTTTTTTTTAGGGAGGGAACAAAAGGGTGCTGTCGTAGGGTCAGGAAAAAACACTTACCGGTAAGTGTAACCGATATTTTTCCCATCCCCCACGACAGCACCACAGAGAGAGATTACAGAGAACTTTAAGAAGGGTGGGCCGCTACCTCAAGCACCTTTCTACCAAACAGAGTGTCCGACACCGACTCTAACTGCAGCCTGTAATGGCGGTAAAAGGTGGAAGGAGATGACCACGTAGCAGCTCTGCAAATGTGTTCAACCGATACATTGCCCCTTTCCGCCCAGGAGGTAGAAACGGCTCGGGTTGAATGTGCCCTAATACCCGTAGGGGGATTTACTTTCATTATCGTATAGGCATAGGCTATTACATCCTTAATCCATCTAGCGATGGAGCTCTTAGACGCTGTCTTACCTTTATTTTTCCCCGAATAAAAGGACAAATAGGGAAGAATCCTTCCTCCATTCTTTGGTTACTTCCAGGTAATGAACCATAGCCCTCTTCACATCCAAGGAGTGTAACGTCTTCTCCCTGTCATCTTTTGGATTGACATAAAAGGAGGGTAACACAATTTCCTGCAGTCTATTATTTCTAGAGGGCACCTTAGGTAGGAACTTAAGATCAGGTCTGAATACTACCCTATCATCTAAAATAGATAAAAAAGGAGGGATAATAGAGAGAGCCTGCAACTCACTTATTCTTCTAGCCGATGTCAGGGCGACAAGAAGTACTAACTTCCAGGTTAAGAACTTCACAGACACACTTTCAATAGGTTCAAACGGTTCCTGAGTTAAGGCATTCAGGACTAGATTCAAATCCCACGTGGGAAACCGAGGGCCCGAAATAGGGAGAATTCTATCCACCGCCTTAAAGAATCTAATAATCCAACTATTTGAAGCTAGTTCTACATTCCACAATGCTGAAAGGGCTGATACCTGAGCTTTAAGAGTACTCTTGGCCAAGCCCAAACTCAAGCCATTTTGCAAAAATTCCAAAATATTATCTATCGGAGGAACACCCAGATCTCCCTCTAGGGGTATATTCGCAAAAGTGCTAAACCTTCTCCAAATCCTAGCATAAATTTTATTAGTGACCTGTTTCCTACTTCTTAACAGAGTCTGCACTAGCTGCTCAGAAAACCCTTTCCTAACTAATATACGCCTTTCAATATCCATGCTGCTAAATGAAGTGCCTTCACTGTGGGATGATTTACTGGACCCTGTGTTAGCAGACCCTGACTGTCTGGCAGAATCCACGGATCTGACACTGACATTTCTCTCAATAGGGAAAACCACCCCCTTTTTGGCCAAAATGGGGCAATCATTATGACTTTCGCTTTTTCCATCCTGATCTTCTTCAGTACCCGAGGAATTAGTTGAAAAGGAGGGAATGCATAACACAGAGGAAAGTCCCAACTTTGGAGAAGTGCATCTACCCCATCTGGGTCCTCTCGCGGATCCAGAGAGAAAAAGCGCCTCACTTTTCTGTTCTGTTTGTTTGCAAAGAGGTATATAGATGGAATCCCCCACAATTTGGTTATCTGGCAAAAAACTTTCGGACACAGACCATTCTCCTTCTCTTAGATGCTTTCCGCTCAGAAAGTCCGCTGTCAAGTTGTCCTTTCCCTTTATATGGAGTGCAGAAAGGCTCTCTATCTGGTTCTCTGCCATCTGAAAAAGTAAATCTGCTTCCCTCATCAGAACCTGGGATCTTGTTCCCCCCTGATGATTCACATAAGCAACAGCAGCTCTGTTGTCGGATAGGATCCTGACCGTTCTGCCCTGAACCAATGGAAGCGCTGACCTTAAAGCTAGCCTGACTGCTGCTAACTCCTTTCTGTTTGAGGACCATTCTTCTTGAAGAGGAGACCATGTTCCCTGAACCACCTGATCCAGAAAATGGGCCCCCCACCCCCATGGACTTGCGTCTGTCGTGATCACTACTGGGGTCGTTGAACACCACCGGACTCCTTGATTGAGGTTCCGAAAGTCCTTCCACCAGGACAGGCTCTCCAAGGTCCTTCTTGATATCTGCATCCTTGCATCTAGATCGGTGTTTCCCAACCAGTGTGCCTCCAGCTGTTGCAAAACTACAACTCCCAGCATGCCCGCACAGCAAAAGGCTGTCCGGGCATGCTGGGAGTTGTAGTTTTGCAACAGCTGGAGGCACACTGGTTGGGAAACACTGATCTAGATTGCCCTTTTCTTTTCCTACTGCAAACAGCACCTCCTTCTGCAACCGCCTCGTGTGGTATTGTGCCCACTGCACGGCTGGGAGACAAGCAGTCATTGATCCTAATACCGACATCACCTTCCTGATCCTTTGGTTGGGATTTCTCCGGGTATTCTCTATGATGTTCAGCACAGAATTGATCCTTCCTTCTGTCAAAAACATCCTTTGAACTATTGAATTTAACTGAAAACCCAGAAAGGTCTGAACTGTTACTGGCTCCAGTCTCGACTTTTTGAAATTTATTATCCAGCCTGAGAGATAATTCTCATTACCTCTTGCACTGCAGCACTGCAAGTAGCCCGCGACCTCCCCAGGATCAGGAAATCGTCCAGATATGGGAGGAATGTAATGTTCCTTTTCCTTATAAATGAAGCCATCTCCGCCACAATCTTTGTAAAGATCCTTGGTGCCATCGAAAGGCCAAAGGGAAGCGCTCTGAACTGGAAATGCTGAATCTTTCCTTCCATTTTCACAGCTACTCTTAAGTATTGTTGATGGTCTGGATAAATGGGCACATGCAGATAGGCATCTTTTAAATCTATGACCGCCATAAAACACTGTGGGTATAAGAGATGGATCACCGACTTTAAGGTCTCCATCTTGAATTTTTTGTACTGAAGCGATTTGTTTAGGCTCTTCAAATGTATTATCGTCCTGAAGGAGTTGTCCGGTTTCTTTACTAGAAACAGGGTTGAATAATAACCTAGCTCCCTTTCTTTCACCGGAACAGGTACTAACACCTCCTTTTTTACTAGCTCTGTTACTTCCTTGTTTATCTCTGACGACACCTTTGTTAACACAAATTTTTTCAGGGGAATTCTTATAAAGTCCAATCTTAAACCGTCTTTTATTATAGACTTGACCCAGGGGCCTGCCACCTCCTCCCAGGCTGGAAGGAAGTTTGTTAATCTCCCTCCCACTGCTAGCCTGGCGTCATGCCTTGGACTGTTTTCTACCAGGAGAGGAGGAACCCTGAAATAAGAATCCCTTCTTCGCCGTATTTCTGTATCTAGCGTTACCCCTATCTGCCTTTTTATCCTGATATCTGGGGAAGTTGCGAAAGGGCTGTCTGAACCTTTTGCGAGAGGAAAAAGAGAACTCCTGAGCACCCACTGGAAATCTCTTTTTCCTATCTGCAGCCCTCTCCAGTAATGTATCCAACTCAGGCCCAAAAAGGTATTGGCCCTGACATGGGATAGAACACAACTTTTGTTTGGATCCTACATCTCCCCCTTTCCAATTCTTCAACCACAGAGCCCTGCGAGCAGAATTAGAAAGGGAGGATGCCCTAGCCGAAAGCCTGACTGCGTCCATAGAGGCATCTGCCACGAAATCCACAGCCTTCCTGATAGTAGGTAAAGAAGCTAATAACTGTTCTCTAGGACATTTGTCCCTAATCTGAGCCTCCAACCTCTGTAACCAGATACCTACAGATCTAGCTGCTACCGTAGAGGCTATGTTTGGTTTAAACGTTGAAGTAGACGCCTCCTAAGAGTTTTTTAAGCATACATCCATCTTTTTATCCAGCGGGTCCTTAAGGGAACCTAGATCATCGAAGGGCAAGGCTGAACGTTTGGAAATTTTTGAGATGGCTACATCCAGCCTAGGGGCTTTACTCCAGGTGGAGGACGCTGCCTCCTCAAATGGATACTTCCTTTTGAAACTTTTTGTTAAAAAAAACCTTCTTATCTGGTCTGCTCCATTCCTTTTCTATTACACTAGATATATTATCATGGACCGGAAAACATCTTGTTTTTTCCCTCAAAGCTCCAAACACAGAATCCGCTAGCGTTTTATTTTCTTTCACATCCTCTAGCTCTAGTGTGGATCTAATTGCCTTCAAAAGTTTCTCCGTATCCTCTGCCGGAAATAAATAACTACTCTCTTTTTCTTCATCTGAAGAGGAAGAGAAGTCTGAGCAATCTACAGATAATTCTTCTTTACTAACTTCAGAGTCCTCAGACCCAGAGTTTATCTCCTCTTGGGATTTCCTCTGTTTTTTGTGCAATTTTAATGACTCCTTGACTTCTGCCCTTATCACTGATCTAATGTCATCCATAAAGGACGGACCTTCTTCTGACAGCGTTTTGTTAATACAGGCTTGACATAGTTTTTTCGTACAAGCGGATGAGAGCGAGACTTTACAAATAGCACACTCCTTATACTTCTTTTTTGATACCGCCTTCTTAGGACCCACCTAAATGAGAAAATACACTGCGTCAGAGATACTATCTCCAAACCAAGCGGCACTCACCCCAAGGAACTTTACCACCGGGGTCTGGCTCTCGCTTTCCACCTGTTCCGACTGCTTGCCCTCCTCCATCTCTGTTCAAACAGGAGGAAGCAGTAAGACGAATGCACCCTAGGCTGAGCACACAACCGTGGCATTCACCACTCCTACCTTCGGAAAAACCACCTCCCAGCCTGAGGTCTGTACTGCAAGGCGGCGTCCTGCGTCCTACAGCGGAGGCTCCAGACTCGGCAATCTCCTGCCTTCACCACCGCCATAAATGCACGCCGTCATTTAAATTACGCACTTCCGGTCGTGGCCGGAAGTGCGTCACTGGAACGCAAGAATCCCGGAAGTGCCTGGCCTATGAACCGCAGAGAGATGCGCAAAGCCGAGTCAACAAAACAGAACTCGCGCTGCGTCCCTCCTGCCACGCTGATACAGCCCCATCAGTATAGACTTACCCAGACCAGGGCTGCTACTGGGCTGCTCCAATTCAGCGCCGTCTCTGCCTCCTTGATGAGACAAGCGCTCCGTGCGTCAGGCGATACCCCACAACCTGGACTGTGAGCTCACCTAGGGTCCTCCCCACCTCAGGACCCTGAGGGATGGACCCACGCAGGTAAGCCCTCTCACCCTCCAGAAACTATCTGGGTCTTGCAGGTGATCCGGCTCCTAAAGGAAAAAAGCCGCAAGTCTCCTATTCCAGGGACAGGAAACCTACACTGAGGGAGAGAGCGGCTCCACCTTTTTTATGCCGCAGGTTTCCTGTCTCAGGGGTGGAGCCATCTCTCTGTGGTGCTGTCGTGGGGGATGGGAAAAAAGGTCAATGTCTCAAAAACTTGTCATGTGGCCTTGAGCATCAATTATAGTTTGATAACGACGTCTCATGCTGTTCATAAATTGACTTATTGTTTGCTGAGACATGGCATCCCACTCTTCAAGGGTCATTGAAGGTCTGGGGTACATAGTTATGAGCCTCTACACGGCTACTCAGCTGATCCTATAGGTTCTCAATGGGATAAGGTGTGGAGAAAGTGCAGGCCACTATATTTGAGGTACACGAGTCTCCAGCAACCGACTAGCTGGTACATTGTCGTCCATGAAGATGAAATTAGGTCTGTTGTTCATGCAGAGGCATGACTGTAGTGTAGGGCAGTTCTGTATTGACTAGACACACCTGCCAATACTGTAACAGCACCACCAATAGCTTGTCTGGTGACAAACAGTTACTGATGCATAGCATTCTCCTTGATGTCTCCAGCATCACTGGTGGCCATCATTTCTATTTAGTGTGAATTGACTTTCATCAGTGAACAGAAATGAGGCCCACTGGTCGCTCATCCATCGTAGATGCTCCCTGGCCCATGCAAGACAATGACCCTTGCAGGTTGTATAGCACGCAGACTATGCTGATGTCAATTATTTTGAATACCACACGTATAAATACAGTTGTGTTCAAAATTATTCAATCCCCACTGAAATTGAGTGTTTTGGCCAGTTTGACATTGATTTTGATCATTTCAGTCATCTTGTTTACAATTAAATCAAAGAGGCACTTGTAAGTCAGACAAATATAACAACATTTATAATGAAATAACCACAAATGTCTTTTCTGTGCTCACATCATTATCAGTTTTATTCAGCCCCCAAGTGACATTCAATCTTAGTACTTAGTACAACATTCTTTTCCAGTTATAACAGCTTTTAAACGTGAAGTATAGCTTGACACAAGTGTCTTGCAGCGATCTACGAGTATCTTCGCCCATTCTTCATGGGCAAAAGCTTTCAGTTCAGTCACATTCTTAGGCTTGCACGCTGCAACTGCTTTCTTTAAGTCCCACCAGAGGTTCTCAATCGGATTTTAGTCTGGTGACTGCGATGGCCACTTCAAAATGTTCCAGCTTTTAATCTGCAACCATGCTCTAGTGGACTTGGAGGTATGCTTGGGATCATTGTCCTGTTGAAAGGTCCAACGTCTCCCAAGCCTCAGGTTTGTGATGGACTGCATCACATTTTCATCCAATATCTCCTGGTACTGAAGAGAATTCATGGTACCTTGCACACGCTGAAGCTTCCCTGTACCTGTAGAAGCAAAACAGCCCCAAAGCATGATTGACCCCCCGCCATGCTTCACAGTAGGCAAGGTGTTCTTTTCTTCATAGGCCTCCTCCAAACATAGCGTTGATCCATGGGCCCAAACAGTTCTAATTTTGTTTCATCAGTCCACAGAACACTATCCCAAAACGTTTGTGGTTTGTCCACATGACTTTTGGCATGCTGCAGTCGCCTGTTCTTATTCTTTGGAGACAGCAAGGGGGTGCGCCTGGGAGTTCTGGCATGGAGGCCTTCATTACGCAGTGTGCGCCTTATTGTCTGGGCTGAAACTTCAGTACCCGCATCTAACAAATCTTTTTTCAGTTCCTCAGCAGTCACACGGGGACTTTTCAACACTTTGCGCCTCAGGTAGCGCACAGCAGTCGAAGTCAGCATCTTCTTTCTGCCACGACCAGGTAGCGTTTCAACAGTGCCCTTTGCCTTGAATTTGCGAATGATGCTTCCTATGGTGTCTCTTGGTATGTTTAACATCTTTGCAATCTTCTTATAGCCATTGCTCTTCCTCCTTCTCTTGTCTTCCTGGACCATTCTCTTGACTTCACCATGTTTGTAAACACACCAGTAAATGTCTAGAAGGAGCCGAGTATCAGTCATTTTACATCTGCCTAATTGGTGCTTATTATGCTTGATTGCTGCTCCTTGACATTCACAGGTGTTTTCAATACCTGATCGAAAACACTTGAATGAACCTCTGTTCTTAAGAGTGGTAGTCTTTAAGGGGTTGAATAATTGTGTCAATGAAGAAATCACAAAAAAAACATTTAATACTGTATTACAAAAACAATTGGTCATTTTAGTTGCATTTGGTTCTTTAATAAGTCCTTGTAAGATTTCATGAACACAATTACAAATGTACACTAAATTCCCTAAAACCCTTTACAGCATTGGGGTTGAATAATTTTGAACACAACTGTATATACCAGCAATGAATATACAGCATACATAAATATATACTAGCAGTGGATTTACAGCAGAAATAAATATATATCAGCAGGGAATATAACGCACGCATAACTATATACCAGCAGTGAATACACCGCACATATACAGTAACTATATACCAGCCATGATTATACTAGCACTGACTTCAGTGGGACCATAGTAGTACATGACTCCATTCGTTTATCAATTACCATTGCTCTGTGGAAAAACAAAGATTATAGAGTAAAAATATTTGTGGTCGGATCGGCTATCAGAAAGGTGTACCTAACCTATCTAACCCTATCTACAACAAGCAGTAGAATTATGCCATAACTGCTGCGGTAGGGCAGCCTAAAGGGGGCCACCCTAATATGAAATGATTGTAAGATGGTGTGGGTGGGTGAAATCAGCTGAATCGGCGTCAGCCTGGGCCCACAGGAGCCTGTAAATAGCCTAGCAATCAGCCAGCCTAGGCCCGCAGGTGCATGTAACTAGCCTTGTGATCCGCCTCCCCTCCCACAAATGCAGCAAATATATTTGCTTAAAACTTGTGGTCGGATCGGCTATCAGAAAGGTGTACCTAACCTATCTAACCCTATCTACAACAAGCAGTAGAATTATGCCATAACTGCTGCGGTAGGGCAGCCTAAAGGGGGCAAAAGAGCAGACCTTAGTTTAGAGCAAAATATATACATACCATTACTACACCCACTTTAAACGTAAAAGACATTCCCCGATGAAGGTGCGGAATATACCGTACATATCAGAGTGACTACCATCAACCTTACCTCTGTCATGTGCACTGGCACATCATTCTTGGAGGTGGCTAATGTTGATGCGATTGAAGGAGTGGCCGGTAACCAGAAACTATTTACTCCTGTGTATACTAACAACATATGAACATATTACGAGAAGGTCTGGATCCTGAGAGCTGCAGACTGAAACAAACAATGGTGAATCTGTTGGAAGGCATAAATGAATTCCAAGCATTCGCCGAGGGCCCTGACCGGGCACCAACTGTTCCTGGTTGCAATCTACTACACCTCTACTTATTCCCCAGGCCAGACCATATATTATATATATATAGCCCCAAAAGTTAGAACATGGCGTATGTCTTCTTACTCTATTAGTAGGTTAAGCGGAATATGTGAACACACCAGGCCTGGGGAACCATCAACACGGATACATGGCTATTTCAATTAACGAGCTAACGTCGCCTGTAGTGAGGACAGAGAACGTACACACCATACCTGCAGTTGTGACAGGAAATAAGCTTAAGGTCGTGATAACTATGAATGCTGTGCCTGTAGTCGTGATAGGACTTGTCGAGTCTGTAGCTGTGAGACATTGTGAATTGCGCCTTATTACTGTACCTCCTACTGGAAGACTGACCGATACCCCGGACTTAGGCCCGACACCAACACCCTCAGCCCGAGTGGCGGACAAAGACATGGAAACTACTTGTAGTGGGGCCACGAGGCCGACCTCAAATGGTGAAGTCATATATGAAAACATTTAATCGTAGAAGCCATGTGTGAGAGACTAATGGCGGTGCCATGCGTGAGAGACTAATGGCGAGGTCAAATGTCAAACACTAACTGGAGAAACCATGCGTGAGACTCTAATGGCTGTGCCATACGTGAGAGACACTAATGGCGGAGTCATGTGTGTAAAACATGAACGGAGAAGCCATGCGTGAGAGACTCTAATGGCGGAGTCATGTGAGTAAAACAAACTGAGGGCCATGCGTAAGAGACTCTAATGGCGAAGTCATATGTCAAACACTTAATGGGATAAGCCATGCGTGAGAGACTAATGGCGGTGCCATGCGTGAGAGACACTAATGGCGGAGTCATGTGTGTAAAACATGAACGGAGAAGCCATGCGTGAGAGACTAATGGCGGAGTCATGCGAGTAAAACATAAACTGAGGGCCATGCGTAAGAGACTCTTACATATGACTTCGCCATTAGAGTCTCTTACGCATGGCCCCCAGTTTATGTTTTACTCACATGACTCCGCCATTAGAGTCTCTCATGCATGGCTTCTCCAATTAGGTGTCCGCCATTAGAGTCTCTCACGCATGGCACTGCCATCAGAGTCTCTCACGCTTGGCTTCTCCAATTAAGTGTCCGCCATTAGAGTCTCTCACATGAAACATGAGACTCTAATGGCGGACACCTAATTGGAGAAGCAATGGCACTGCCATTAGAGTCTCTCACGCATGGCTTTTCCCATTAAGTGTTTTACATATGACTTCGCCATTAAACACTTAATGGGATAAGCCATGCGTGAGAGACTCTAATGGCAGTGCCATTGCTTCTCCAATTAGGTGTCCGCCATTAGAGTCTCTCACGCTTGGCTTCTCCAATTAAGTGTCCGCCAATAGAGTCTCATGTTTCATGTGAGAGACATGATGGCAGTGCCATGCGTGAGAGACTCTAATGGCGGACACCAAATTGGAGAAGCCATGCGTGGGAGACTGATGGCGGAGTCATATGTGCAACACTAAATCGGAGAAGCCAAGCGTGAGAGACTCTAATGGCAGTGCCATGCATGAGAGACGCTAATGGCAGTGCCATGCATGAGAGACTCTAATGGCGGACACCAAATTGGAGAAGCCATGCGTGGGAGACTGATGGCGGAGTCATATGTGCAACACTAAATCGGAGAAGCCATGCGTGAGAGACTCTAATGGCGGACACTTAATCCGAGAAGCCAAGCGTGAGAGACTAATGGCAGTGCCATGCGTGAGAGACTCTAATGGCGGACACTTAATCCGAGAAGCCATGCGTGAGAGACTCTAATGGCAGTGCCATGCGTGAGAGACGCTAATGGCGGACACCTAATTGGAGAAGCCATGAGTGAGAGACTGATGGCGGAGTCATATATGTAACACTAAATCGGAGAAGCCATGCGTGAGAGACTAATGGCGGACACTTAATTGGAGAAAGAATACGGTGTGGACGGCTCTCTAATTGCCCCAATGGATGGTGCTCAGATCACAATTGTTACACCCAAACAAAGGAGGAAAACTAAACAGGAAAAAGAGGTGATCGGCACTCACACTGGATCCAGATGAGACAAGAGGGGTCAAGGGTGAAGATAAACCTACAAAATTAAATTTATTAAATACTCATAAAAACAATAAAAACAATAAAGATATCACCATAGCCCCATCTGCCTTACAAACTAGCAGATACAATAGAAACAAAATATTGGGAATGTCGCATGTAAAATAGCACAGTGAATAAAATGAGGTAGAGGTATACTGTGAAGTAAAATCACACAATGATGAATCAACGGATCATCATTTGGCGCATCAATTGGGGATAATTCATAGGTCACTCAGGATTGTCCATAGGTTACTCAGTTCCCCTTGTAATCCGTAGTTAGATCTACCGGGGGACACGAGTTGTCTGGAACAGTTCTATAAATAATTAAAAATATAAGTTACTTACGGGTAATGGTATTTTCCTGAACCCACGACAGCACCACGAGAGAGGATGGATCCGCCCCCAAAGACAGGAAACCTGCGGCACAAAAAGGCGGAGAATCCTCTCTGCCCTCAGTATGGACTCCACCGATTTGAGGAACTCCGCCATCTAGTTTAGTCTTATATCATAGTCCTTATGTCTAAAAAGGTCCCTTTTTTTTTTTTTTTTTTTTTTTTTTTTTAACTGCGACACCCGTGAACATTCAATGAAGAACCAAAGAAGAAAAGGAAGGGAGGGAAAAACCAGGGGTGCTGTCGTGGGTTCAGGAAAATACCATTACCCGTAAGTAACTTATATTTTACCCCTCACCCACGACAGCACCACGAGAGAGAGCCAAGGAGGCTTAGGGTGGGATAACAGCAGAAAGAACCGAAGACCCAAAAGCTAAATCAGCTGGTGATTTTAGAAGTAAACGATAGTGATTGAAAAAAGTCGAAGGTGAAGACCAGACTGCAGCTTTACAAATATCCTCAATGGACACTGCTGATCGTTCTGCCCAGGAAGTAGAAACTGCTCTGGTTGAGTGAGCGTGCAGATCTTCAGGAGGATCTTTTCCCGATGATGAGTAAGCCAACCTGATTGCTGAGGTGATCCATCTCGCCAGTGTTTTCTTTGATGCCTGATGACCTTTATTCTTACCCTGAAAAGAATAAATAGCGAAGGCGATTTTCTCCATTCTCTAGTCTCATCCAGGTATTGAATAAGAGATCGTCTGACATCTAAACAATGGAAAGCCTTCTCCTTCTCTGAAGAAGGATTCTCAAAAAAGGTTGGGAGGATAATCTCCTGAGTTCTATGAAACCTAGACGCTACCTTTGGCAAAAAAGCTGGATCTGGCTTGAGAATGACCCTATCCTGTAAGATAGTCATGTAAGGAGGGCTAATGGAAATGGCCTGAATCTCAGAAACTCTCCGGGCTGAGGTAAGGGCCACTAACAGACATAGCTTCAGAGAAAGGAATTTGACATTTATCTGGCTAATAGGCTCAAATGGAGGGCCCGTCAGGGCCTGCAAAACTATGTTTAGGTCCCAGGGAGCTACCTTACATGGCACTATCAACCTTGTCCTAGAGACTGCTCTAAAAAACGTAAAATCCAAGGGTCTAATGCCAACCGAAAATTAAAAAGAGCTGATAAGGCCGAAACCTGCACTTTTAACGTACTGGGAGAAAGACCCAATTCCAACCCCTTCTGCAGAAACTCCAAAACCACTTTAATTGAAGGAGAGGCAGGAAGATTATTGAGCTGAAGCCCTGCGAAAGGAAGAAATTTACCCCAGGTTCTAGCATAAATGGACATGGTTATACTCTTCCTACTATGTAACAGGGTATTAGTAAGGTTGGTAGAAAACCCCGTTTACTCAAAAGTTGCCGTTCAAGTTCCATGCCGTCAAGTGCAACCTGTCCACCTGAGGATGACAAATGGGACCCTGGACTAACAGACCCTGATTGCTGGGAAGGACCCAGGGATCTGACACTGACATTCTCCTCAACCATGTGAACCATGGGCGTTTTGGCCAGAAGGGGGCAATTAGGATCACTCTTGCCTGATCCTCTCTGATCTTCCTCAGGACCCTCGGAATCAGGGGAAAAGGTGGAAAAGCGTAAGCCAGGGCAAAATCCCATCTGTGGAGAAAGGCATCTAGACCACAGGGGATCCCTCTGGGGACAGGGAAAAAAATCTCCTTAGTTTTGTGTTCTGAACCGTAGCAAAAGATCTATATCTGGACAGCCCCATAATCTGGTGATCTGATGGAAAATCCCCTGTCCAGAGACCATTCTGCCTGTGAAACTGGATAACGGCTCAAGAAATCTGCCTTGACATTTTCTATCCCCTTTATGTGTACTGCTGAAATTGAGCGGCAATGACCCTCCACCATCCCTATGATGGAACTCAGGGTTTCCATCAAACACTGGCTCCTGGTCCCCCCTGCCTGTTTATATAGGAAACCACAGTCGTATTGTCGGACATGATTCGCAGATCCTTGCCCCTGCAAAGATGAAGAGCCCTCTTCACTGCTTGTTCTACAGCTAGTAACTCTTTCATATTTGAGGAAGCTGACCGGATGTTCGCTCTCCATCTTCCCTGAAACGTCATCTCTTGAATATGAGCCCCCAACCCCAAGGACTTGCATCCGTGGTAAGGCATATGATGTTGTCCCTTTTCCATGGAAGGCCCTGAACTAAGTTCTCTTTGTTCATCCACCATTCCAGACTCAATAACGTCTGCGCAGAAAGAGAAAATTTCATTTCCAACGGAAGACTTCCCTTTGCCAAGTCTCCAGGATCTCCCACTGTAGTGGCCTCGTGTGAAACTGGGCCCAGCCGACTGCCGGAATACATGATGTCAGGCTTCCCAGAATTGACATACCTTTTCTCAAGGTGACTCGTGGCCGATGCAACAGATTCCTGATCCTTTGCTGGATGGACAGTATCTTTTCTTCTGGTAAAAACATCGCTGCTGGACAGAGTCCAGAATTAGTCCCAAAAACAGTTGACGCTGAAGTGGCATAGGCCTTGATTTCTTCTCGTTGAGAATCCAACCAAGTTCCTCTATTATTCCCCTCACCTCCTGAACCGCCATCTGGCAAGCCCTCTGGGTTGCAGCTACAATCAAGAAATCGTCGAGGTAGGGAATAAAAGGATGTCTTTCCTCCTGACATACGCTGACATCTCTGCTACCACCTTGGTGAAGACTCTCGGGGCCATTGCTAGACCAAAGGGAAGTGCCTGAAACTGCCAGTGTGTCAATTCCCCTCCATCTTTATGGCAAACCTTAGAAATCTCTGATAGTCCTTGTGTATGGGAATATGGAGGTAGGCGTCTTTTAGGTCCAGAACTGCCATAAAGCATCCTGGAAACAGAAGGTTTATCGTAGAGCCTATTGTCTCCATTCTGAACTTTTTGCCTGGAGAAACCGATTCAAACCCTTCAGATTGATAATCGTTCTGAACGATCCGTCTGGTTTTTACTAGAAAGAGAGAGGAATAGAATCCCTCTCCCTCCTGTCCTCTTGGAACCGGTACTACCACCTCCTTCTGAACAAGAGCCACTACCTCTGATTTTATAGCCTCCCCTTCCCTCCGCGCTAAGCTTGTTTCCATAAATCTTCCTGGAGGGAATTCGCGGAACTCTAGTTTTAAACCGTCTCTTAGTGAATCCAAAATCCAGGGGCTGTTTGAGATGTTTTCCCAGGCTGGAAGAAAAAATCTTAACCTTCCCCCTACCTGGGCCCTGGCGTCATTGCTGATCACTCTTTTTCTCCTGTCTAGATTGTTTGTTGAAAAAGAAGGATCTATTACCCTCTCTACGCGGTTTCGACTTAAAAAATCTGTCCTGCTTGAATTCTTCTCTGTTGTCCCGAAATGACCTAAAGGTTCGAAAGGAACGACTAGATCTATCCCTGGAAAAAAAGGGCTGACCTGGGAATTTTTCTTCTTATCAGCGGCTTTTTCTAATAAGTCATCTAAAGCAGGACCAAATAAATAGTCTCCCTCACAAGGAAGGGCGCATAGCCTCTTCTTGGATTGCAAGTCACCTTTCCAGTTTTTTAACCATAAGGCCCTGCGGGCAGAATTTAGTAACCCCGCCGCCCGGGCTGATAGTCTAACCGCATCTACCGAGGCATCTGCCAGGAAATCCACACCTTTTTAATCGTGGGAGACTAGCTAAAATATCCTCTCTAGGGGTCTTATTTCTAATTAACTCCTCAAGCTCTGAGATCCAAACAATTAACGATCTGGCCGTACAAGTAGAGGCTACCGAGGGACGAAAAGAGGAGGTAGACGCCTCCCAAGCTCCCTTTAAAAACCCATCAGCTTTCTTGTCAAGAGGGTCCCTAAGGGAACCCATATCATCAAAAGGAGCGCCGCCCTCCTAGCCTCTTTTGAAATGGCCACATCAATTTTGGTGCCTTATTCCAGGAGGCAGATGCTTCCTCTGTAAAGGGATATTTTCTTTTAAATTCCTTGAAATAAATACTCTCTTATTTGGCCTGCGCCATTCTTCTTTGATAAGTGCAGAGACATTGTCATGCAAAGGGAAGGCTTTAGCCTGCTTAGTCTGAAGCCCCCAAACATAAAGTCCTGGACCGACCTAGTCCCTTTTTCCTCCTCTATACCCATCGTAGTTCTGATGGCTAACAACAATTTATCTATATCCTCTACTGGGAAAAAAGTACGTCTGACTTCATTATCCTCTGAATCGGAGGAGGGAGAGGAAAGATCCGAATCTAAAGAAACAGAACGGTGCTCCTCTTCACGGTCTGACTCCAACAATACAGATTTTGACGCTCTCTTTTGGACATAGAAGAAGACTCCTGTTTCTTTGAGGATAATGAAGCACTAACTTCCGTGCGGATTAATTTCTGAAGACAATTATAAAAAGAGGGTGTTTCTTCTGCCACTGTCTTATCGATACATTGCTGGCAAAGTTTTTTGCTATAGTCCGAGGCCAGGGCTGTATTGCATAAAGCACACTCCTTATGGCGTTTTTTGGACTGGGCTTTTTTAGGTTTTTCCTACAGGGGAACACATAAAACAGAACAGATTTCCCCATTACTAGGCTGAATAAGAAACAAAAAGTGGCTTAACCGCCTCTCACCCATCCTATACCGAGACAGGGGTAGCCGCCGGCTGTTCAGCCTGTTCCCTTTTTTCCTCCTCCATCCTGGTTCACAGGGCCTCAGACACTGCGCACACCTCTGCAGTGGATACCGGCAGCCTGAACGGGTTGCTGAGCTGTTTTAAACTCCCCACCCTTCCACACAGCAGCTACTCCTGCGCTGCTGTGCTCTCCACGCCTCACTCTCATACCGGAAGTTGCAGGATGTGACGGCGTTAGGCTCCTCCCCCTCTGGCCGAATCCTCCGTCCCGCACTTCCTGGTTGCCTCCAACGTCGGACGCTGCTCGTGCTCGGACCGCACCGCAGCGTCATGCCCCCAGCGCTCAGGAACAACAGCCATCGCGCCTCTGCAGACCCCCTGCGCACCCTGTGCCGCACTAAGTAAGGTGGGTCCCAGGAACTCCGGGCAGCCAAGGGAGAGAGAGGACAAACGCAGGCTTCCCTCAAAGACAGGAAACCATACTGAGGGCAGAGAGGATTCTCCGCCTTTTTGTGCCGCAGGTTTCCTGTCTTTGGGGGCGGATCCATCCTCTCTCGTGGTGCTGTCGTGGGTGAGGGGTAAAAAGAAACTCATCCAATCTGTACTCTGTCGTCACATTGGTTGGAGTATCCTGAAAGGTGCTATATATGCAGTCCAAAAGAGACAACTGATAACTCTTGCAACGTAGTGGAGTAGTCGTGGCAATAGTAACTCACTATGTCTGCCTACTGTATAGCCACTTAAGGCAGTTCCTGATAGCGGTAATGAGGAATATTGTATATACTGCCCGTACATACACTTAAATGGGCGATATTTTTCATGCACAGTTAGCCCGATAGGTTTACCTTGTAGTAGTAGGGGATCGACCTCTCGTTCCGGCGCAGCATGTAGTGGAGAATGCATTACAGAAAGTGAGAACTCTAAATAGAGAAACGTTTTTTGATGAAAAAAAACACAACAGCAATACAGGAAAATGAGGTCATAAGAATGATTCTACCATTCAATATAAAACATAAGGAAGTCCGTAAAATTATTAGTAAACATTGGCACCATATCAGATGTGATAAAGTGGTGGGAAGTAAATTACCTGATACTCCACAGATCACGTTCACGAGGGCCCCAAATTTGGGGATACAGATTGCCCCTACGATCAAAAGAAAAAAGATAACTAAGAATGTTTTACAGGGAGCCACTAAGGTTGAGGGTTTTTTTAGATGTGGAAGATGCAGCAATTGCCGCACTACCTCTTTTCAGAAAAAAACAAGTACTATATCCTCATCAGTTAATACACATGTACACCATATTAGGGATTGTTTAACATGTGACACTACAGAAGTTATTTATGTGATACAGTGTCCATGTGATAAACAATATGTTGGACGCACCAAAAGGACATTGAAACAACGTATAGCGGAACATATCACTAAAATTAGGAATGGGTACACCAAACATTCTTTGTCCAACCACTTTAAAGAAATACACAACAAAGACCCAACGGGACTCAAATATGCCGCAATAGAGAAAGTTTCGAGAGATTGGAGGGGTGGTGACCACATCAGAAAAATGTCAAGGCTAGAATCTCGAAGAATTTTTGAATTCGAATCTTTGACTCCGAAGGGCCTTAATGCCGATTTTGAATTGTTCGGCTTTTTATGATGGTGGGGCCGTGCCATCCGCGGACTGGTTGCCAGGGTTGATATTATTTTTCCCTGGCTCCCAGTCGGCGGTTGGCCCGCTCCCTCACTCTTCATGAAGCAAACATATATTACTACATATGTGATGTATAAATATTCTCAGTCCTCCACTATTCCTACTATAACAGTCGTATTTGATTTTGTTATATATATATGTATTATGTTTCACATATTTACTTTTTATATTATTATATTATACATTAATTTATCTATGTATTTGGTGATATATATATTGTTCTTATATTTAGGACTATTACTATATATATATATATATATATATATATATATATATATATATATATATATATTCACATGGTGTATACATTTCTCTTTCTATCCCTATTTTCACTAGAACAACACTACTAGATTCTGGCTTATCCTTTTTTGGTTCACACATTTATTCATTTGTTCTCTATGTCCCCCTCTTCTTATGGGACACTATTATATATATACACACATTTATTTGGAGTATACATTTCTACACCTTATTCCCCATTCTTACATTTTCTGTGCCCGTGTTGGGTATCCCAATTATGTCCATCTAGATATAAATTAAACCTTCTATCTACTATATATAGTGACATTAATGCCATTGGCAACCAACCAATACAACATGCGTCATCTTCATTGGAAATGTGGCTGAGATATAAGGCATTTCCACATATGGATATATGTTTTCATGTGTTTTTATTTGGTCTAACATTTGATAGATGGTCCAAATGATTTCTTCTTATTATACAATTTTCCTATACTAAAGTGACAGTGTCTAATCCTTGCCAATCCAGTCCAGATTTTCTCTCGAACAACCTAAACGGCAGCAGAGATCTTATAAGGCCGATCGTTACTTGCGGGTCCTCACCACTGATGAAGGGACGTGTTCTAAGTCCCGAAACGCGTTTGGTACGGAGGAACCCCTGGAGAGGACAAAGTAATCTAAATACTTTTTACTTGTGGAGCGCTCCATACACCAGCTGCGTAATAGGATCTGATCCTTTGACCCCGGGACGCAGCAGAGGAAGAGAACTTGCCCGTACGGCAGCAGATACACAGCAACACTGAATAGAAGACGTCGCAGTGCACATCACCCGCATTGAGAAACTTCGGGGTAAGATCCCTCTCGCCGTTCCTTGCACATGGGACGCCGCGGCCGGAACGAGAGGTCGATCCCCTACTACTACAAGGTAAACCTATCGGGCTGACTGTGCATGAAAAATATCGCCCATTTAAGTGTATGTACGGGCAGTATATACAATATTCCTCATTACCGCTATCAGGAATTGCCTTAAGTGGCTATACAGTAGGCAGACATAGTGAGTTACTATTGCCACGACTACTCCACTACGTTGCAAGAGTTATCAGTTGTCTCTTTTGGACTGCATATATAGCACCTTTCAGGATACTCCAACCAATGTGACGACGGAGTACAGATTGGATGAGTTTCTTTTTTAATTATTTATAGAACTGTTCCAGACAACTCGTGTCCCCTGGTAGATCTAACTACGGATTACAAGGGGAACTGAGTAACCTATGGACAATCCTGAGTGACCTATGAATTATCCCCAATTGATGCGCCAAATGATGATCCGTTGATTCATCATTGTGTGATTTTACTTCACAGTATACCTCTACCTCATTTTATTCACTGTGCTATTTTACATGCGACATTCCCAATATTTTGTTTCTATTGTATCTGCTAGTTTGTAAGGCAGATGGGGCTATGGTGATATCTTGTTTTTATTGTTTTTATGAGTATTTAATAAATGTAATTTTGTAGGTTTATCTTCACCCTTGACCCCTCTTGTCTCATCTGGATCCAGTGTGAGTGCCGATCACCTCTTTTTCCTGTTTACTTAATTGGAGAAGCCAAGCATGAGAGACTCTAATGGCAGTGCCATGCGTGAGAGACTCTAATGGCGGACACCTAATTGGAGAAGCCATGCGTGGGAGACTGATGGCGGACTCATATGTGCAACACTAAAATCGGAGAAGCCATGCGTGGGAGACAAATCGCAGAGTCATATGTGCAACACCTAATTGGAGAAGCCATGCGTGAGAGACTGATGGCGGAGTCATATGTGCAATACCTAATTGGAGAAGCCATGCGTGAGAGACTAATGACAGTGCCATGCGTGAGAGACTCTAATGGCGGAGTCATATGTGTAACACTAAATCGGAGAAGCCATGAGTGAGAGACTGATGGCGGAGTCATATTTGTAACACTTAATTGTAGAAGCATTGCATGAGAGACTATAACGGCGGAGTCATGTGTGTAAAACATAAAACGGAGAGGCCATGCGTGAGAGACTAATGGCGGTGTCATGCGTGAGAGACTCTAAGGGCAAAGTCATATGTCACACTAAATCAGAGAAGCCATGCGTGAGGGACTCTAATGGCGGACACTTAATCGGAGAAGCATTGCTTGAGAGACTATAATGGCGGAGTCATATGTGTAACACTTATTTGGAGAAGCCATGCGCGAGAGACTTAAATGGCGGAGTCATATGTGTAACTCTAAATCTGAGAAGTCATGCGTGAGACTCTAATGGCGGAGTCATGTGAGTAAAACAAACAGAGAAGTCATGCGTGGGAGACTAATGGCGGAGCCATACATGCGAGACTAATGGCAGATTTATATTTTTTTATTTTTTTATAAAGCACTTAAGCAGCACCATTATGACTTGGGAACTCGCGTAACCATGAACCCCTTTGACAGGGAACCTAAGACGCTAACAGCCTACAACCATATGGTACCCCTAACGAACAACATGAAGGACGGTCAAAGGGCCACCCGAAGCGATCATCGGGCCCCCCGAAGCCATGAGACCCCTCGAAGCCAAGAGACTGAACTGAATGACTTTACAGAGACGATAAGTAATTAAATGTGAGCCAGACCGGATGGGATATGCATAGATATTAGTGAAGCGAACCACGTGCATAAAAAAAACATTAACCATCCGTGAATTTGAACAGATGGGAGACAACGAAGAGCCAGAGGCCTAACAATTCGCTAAGAGAGGACCCTTATCTTGACAAATAAAAGGATTTGTAAAAACATAGTAGGAAACGTACTCCAATTGGGCCACTGACCGCTGAAAAGCTATTTCGTTAACTGGGGCAAGGGACCAATCTGAGTGAATATGAACCAGAAGTAAAGCGGACCGGTCTAAGTAACCGCAAACCAGGACTGAAACACCAAAATAAATTTTTTTTTTTTTTTTTTTTTACATATGTTTTTTTTTTTTTTTTAAATGAACAGAAAAAGTAGAAGTAGGCCTTCGGATTGTGACAAACCAACGAGGAAATAAGCAAGCCTGAAAAGAACGCAGCTATTATGTTTATCGGGAGAGCAGTGTCAGAGAGGTGTGCTGACTGCCCTAGTGAAATTACTGGCTAACCATGATGTCAAAATAAAAGGAAAAACATAGTTTAGACTTACCGGTAAAGTCTTTTCCAGGAGTCCGACATGACAGCACACACATGGAGGATGTCCTTCCCTTTTCTATTGGACAGGAAGCAGAGGAACAGGTTAAATTGCCCCTCCCTACTCTAGCTCTCCAGTGTTCTTACTTCACACTAGAAGCAACAAGCTAGTCCCTATATGGACTTACTAAGCTTATGAACTATAACCCTAAACCAAAACACCCTAACATCGGAAAAATTATAAATATATCATCATTTTTTTTTTTTTTTTTTGGGGATCGTGGTGCTGTCATGTCGGACTCCTGGAAAAGACTTTACCGGTAAGTCTAAACTATGTTTTCCAGGACGTCCTCCATGACAGCACACACATGGAGTACTACCAGATAAATACTCTAGGGAGGGACTGCAGCCTGGAGGACCTTACGTCCAAAGTCCAGGTCTGATCTGTTAGATAGATTCAATCTATAATGTCTGCAAAAGGTCTGAAAACTGGACCATGTAGCAGCCCTGCATATCTGCTCAATAGATACACAAGCTTTTTCTGCCCAAGACGTAGACACTGACCGTGTGGAATGGGCTGTGATCTTTATTGGGCAAGGTAAATTCCTAGCTCTATAAGCCATCTGTATTGTGGATCTGATCCATCTAGCAATGGTGGCCTTGGAAGCCTGCCTACCTTTATTCTTCCCCATGAACTGAACAAACAATGAAGTGTCTTTCCTAAAGGGACCTGTCGCTTTCAAATACTTAAGAACCGATCTCCTAACATCTAGAAAATGTAGGACCTTCTCTTTTTCATCCTTAGGATTGGGAAAAAGGATGGTAGGATGACCTCCTGGTCTCTGTGGAAGGAGGAAGCCACTTTGGGTATAAATGCTGGATCTAGCTTCAGGATTATTCTATCTTCCAAGATTCTTAAGTATGGCTCGTTGGAGGAGAAGGCCTGCAATTCCCCAATTCTTCTTGCTGTGGTGATAGCCACTAAAAAGGCAGTTTTAAGAGATAGATTCTTTAATTGACAGTCCTCTAGGGGTTCAAAGGGAGGTTTACAAAGTTCATCCAAAACAAGGGAAAGGTCCCAAGGAGGCGATAAACACTTGACCCTAGGACGAATCCGAGAAATTGCTCTGGAGAAAGATCTGATCCACCGGTGATCCGCTAAAGGAGTGTCTAAGAACCAACTGAGGGCAGATATCTGAACCTTTAAGGTACTTGGCCTGAGACCCAAATCGAATCCTTGCTGAAGGAATTCCAGAATCTGATGTACTGAAACCGGGTTGTTCCACGTATACTTTGAACATCGCCAGGAAAGGAACTTCTTCCAAATTTTAGAATAGATTTGACTTGTAACTTTCTTATGGCTGTGAACCATTGTAGAAATTACTTTCTTAGCAAGACCTCTGGACCTCCACAATTGCTTCTCAGTAGCCAGGCTGTCATCTTCAATTTCTCCAACTGAGGATGTAGAAGAGGGCCCTGCACTAACAGGTCCTTCTCTAGAGGGAGAAACCAAGGGCTGTCCAACTGAAGAGATAGAAGGAGGGGAAACCAGCTCTGTTTCGGCCAATAAGGGACAATTAAAATTAATGTCGTTTTTCTGATTTGAGTTTCCTTAGAACCGCCCCTATCAGGGGAAAGGGGGAAAGGCGTAGGCCAAATCCATGTCCCACTTCTGGGAGAGGGCATCTAGAGCTAAAGGTTGGTCTCCTGGGAACAGAGAAAAGAAATTTAATAGTTGACTGTTTCTTTTCCTCGCAAAGAGATCTACCTGAGGGGTTCCCCATCTCTCGCATATCCGTTGAAATACTGATTTTTTCAATTGCCATTCGCCCGGCTGAATCAGGTTCCTGCTGAGAAAATCTGCTGTCACATTGTCCTGCCCCTTCAAATGAACCGCTGTTAGGGAGAGGATCTTCTTTCCGCCCAGCCAAATATTTGATCGGACACGCCTTGTAGTGACTGGATCTTTGTCCCGCCTTGTCTCTTTAGATAGGCCACTGTGACCATGTTGTCGGAGAACACTAGCACGTGTTTGCTGACCAGTAGAGCTTCTGCTGCTAATAGGGCCTGCCGGACCGCACAGAGTTCCCTGAAGTTTGAGGATCTTCTGTTCATACTTTCGCCCCAGACTCCCTGAAAATATTGACCTTGAATCTGGGCTCCCCAACCCGATTTGCTGGCATCTGTTATTACTGATACTTGGGGGAGAGGATCCATGGAATCCCTGCTGTAAGGTTTGACTGATCCAACCACCAATGAAGACTGGATCTTACCTGCTGCGGAATTAGAATCTTTCTGTCCAGGTGACAAGGATTTCGATCCCATTGCTGCAGAATTGTCTTTTGTAGAGGTCTCGCATGATACTGACTCCAGGGTACTGTATAGATGCAGGACGTCATCAGACCCAGGATTTTCATGGCCGATCTGATGGGCCATCTTCTCCGACTTTGAAACTGGGAGATCTCTGAAAGCATTTTCTCTAGCCTGACATCTGGAAGATAAGACCTCTGTTGCAGGGAATCTAGAAAAGTGCCTAAAAACTTCTTCTTTGTATCTGGAACGAGATCTGATTTTTCGAAGTTGACTATCCAGCCTAGATGGGAAAAGAAGTCTAGACAAAGATCCCTCTGGAGAATCAGCTTCTCTACGGATGGAGCGGTAAGGAGAAAATCGTCCAGATAAGGGACAATACAAACGCTTTCTTCCTTTCTCAGCCAGGCAGTCATCTCTGTCACCAGCTTTGAAAATATTCTGGGGGCCGAGGAAAGGCCGAATGGCAGGCACTGAAACTGAAAATGAAGAATTGATGCATCTGTTCGAATGGCGAACCTCAGATATTTTTGATCCTCCCTGTAAATGGGAACATGATAATATGCATCCTTTAAGTCTATGGTACACATATGTGCTTTGTGGTCTATCAACCTTATGGCAGACTTTATGGACTCCATCTTGAACCTCTGGTATTTTACGAATTGATTCAGATGTTTCAGGTTTAATATCGTACGGAAGCTGCCGTTCGGCTTTTTACTAAAAAACTTTTGAGTAATGCCCCTTCCCTGCTGATTTTGAGGCACTGGAACTATAGCCTGAAGAGAAAGGAGTTTGTCCAGATCTCTGAGGATTGCATTGATCTGGGCGGGCTGACTGAAGCTTGTTATCACAAACTTCTCTGGAGGGGAAGAGTAAAATTTATCCTGTACCCGAACTCTATGGTGTTTAAAATCCAGGTATTTGAGGTTACACTCTGCCACGGGTCCGAAAAAATCTTAATCTCCCCCTACCGGATAGTCACTGTTTTTGTTGACTGGTATTCGGATTAAGGAGGAACCCTCTTCCTTTACCTCCTTTGGGATAGCTCCACCTCCCGGTTTTGCCTTTCCCTTTATACGACTGCCCAGAATAACGAGGTCCCGGCCTACGAAAGGACTGAGGGTTTCTAGATTTCTCCTCTGGGAAACCTTTTTCCTATCTGTGGCCTTTTCTAGAATTTTATCTAACACTGGGCCAAACAGGTATTCTCCTGTGAACGGAATACTACACAATTTATTCTTTGACGGAACGTCGCCTGCCCATGATTTCAGCCATAAAGCCCTTCTACTGCAATTTCCTAGAGCGCAGTTTCTAGCGGCAAACCTCATAGACTCTGCCGAGGCATCTGATAAGAAGGCCGTGGCCATTTTTAACATGGGAATGGAATCTAGAATATCTTCTTTGAGGAGTCCCCAGATAGGTGACTCTCTAACTGCTGTAACCACAGAAACAATGAACGGGCAACAGAAGTGGCAGCTATATTAGTATTTATCAGAGCCGCCGAGGAATCCCAGGCTTTTTCAATAGGCCATCTATCTTTCTGTCCATTGCGTCTTTTAACTGTGAAGAATCTTCAAAGGGCAAGGAGGTTTTCTTGATGATTTTGGCAATTGGACTGTCCACTTTAGGGGTTTCAACCCAGAGCTTAGTCACATTTGGATCAAATGCCAGGCGTGTCTTAAATTCTTTGGGAATAAAGAGCTTCTTTTCAGAATCTTCCCACTCATCTAGAATAACCGATTTTAGATTGTCGTTAACTGGAAATAAATTTTTACGCTTAAATCTAAGACCGCCAAACATTTCGTCCTGAATGGACCTGGGTTCTGACACCTCTTCTATATTCATGGTCTGTCTGACCGCAGATATTAAAGTATCCAAATCCTCAGAGGAAAAGAAATATCTTTTCCCTTGCTCAGCTGAGCCTAAGGCTTCAGGCTCCTCCTCATCATTCTCCACTATTTCACCCTCTGAAACCATTTCCATTTCTTCCGAATCAGACTCAAAGTCTATTCTGACTCTTTTCCTAGCCTGCGGAGTTTTTGGAATCATTTTTGAAACGGAAGCCTGAACTTTTCATCAAACAATTTAGATATTTCAGATAAGAGAGATGGCTGTTCTTCTTTAACTATCTTCTCAATGCAGGAAGAACATAACTTCTTTAAGTAGGAATCTGGTAATCTTGAATTACAAGTTGCACATCTCTTAGTCTTTTTCCTCAGAGCAGAGGATGTCCTTTCTGCCTCCTCCTGAAACAGTTAGTAAATAGATATATGTAGACCAGCCAGCCTCATACCAGAAGAAGTAATAGGCTATACACTTACATGACCCTGGGCAGACCCCTGAGCAGGCCCCTCTGAGGTAGGTACGGGAGTGGAACGCGGGTTTGCGCCGGCTGCTTCCATTCTTTCAACAACCACAGAGAAGGAAGCAGCCACAGCAGATCCCCTTATATTCTTACCTCTGAGGATCGCGCCATTTTCCCCGTCACCCGGCGTCCGGATCCCGAAATCTCGCGAGATCCGTGACGTTGACTTCTGAGTTCCCGATCTCGCGGGAACTATACTGCCGCATGCGCGCGCGCGGACGCGCGAAGTTTGGTCCCCGAGAACCCTCAAGCAGAGGGGAGCGGGGCGCAACTGTCCACCGGGAAGAGACCAGGGAACCCCCGCGTTAGGGGTGCTGGTGCAGAGACCCTCCGGCGGCATCCGACCTGGCACTGGACACCAGGTAACCTATCCTGCTCCTGTTGCCTCCATAGTGGGACAGGAAGAACACTGGAGAGCTAGAGTAGGGAGGGGCAATTTAACCTGTTCCTCTGCTTCCTGTCCAATAGAAAAGGGAAGGACATCCTCCATGTGTGTGCTGTCATGGAGGACGTCCTGGAAATGTAGCTATAAGTAGAAGCAGTGTATAACGCATGGTGTAAGAACAGGTGGGTGACTGCAGCTCTGGATGTGAGTAGTGCTCAACACATGGTATGGGCGCAGCTCAGAAAAACACAGAAATGCACAGCACTCTGCAACAAGAGCTCTGCCCAAGATGGAAGCAATAAGAGGACATTAGTGATATCGTATGCAAACAGTGGAGACATTGGTTTACATTTTGATCAAAAGGTAGTAAGCCCACTCACCTCGACACGGTTGTCTCCTAGAGTGGGTACTAACGCTAATTCTGACCTACTATGGGCCATGACAGCCACATTAGATCCTCCTAACGCTAAATATTACCTGTTATGGGCCACGAAAGCCACACAAAATCCAGGGAGTGTGGGCCCAGCATGCATGCTGGGATAAACCGTACTCATTAACCCCTTCTGGTGCTGTAACAGCCTCCATTAGATCCAGGGATGCAGGTACCAACATGCATGCCGAGCCAACTGTGCACTCCTCCTGGAGCCAGATGGCTACTAGCAGGCAATGTGAGTACACATTCAGCTTTATACTCACTCTGATTAAAAACCAGCATCTAGGGCAGAAACACTAGTCAGGTGTGCACGACTGAAGTGGAGGTCGCCACACCTCCAACACATACTAAACAGAAACACAGGGGTCAGTCAGCACTCCTGTATGCAGGTGCACGTAGCTATGGCAACTATACATACAAACACAGAAATGCACAGCACTCTGCAACAAGAGCTCTGCCCAAGATGGAAGCAATAAGAGGACATTAGTGATATCGTATGCAAACAGTGGAGACATTGGTTTACATTTGATCAAAGGTAGTAAGCCCACTCACTCGACACGGTTGTCTCCTAGAGTGGTACTAACGCTAATTCTGACCTACTATGGGCCATGACAGCCACATTAGATCAATTTGATCTAATGTGGCTGTCATGGCCCATAGTAGGTCAGAATTAGCGTTAGTACCCACTCTAGGAGACAACCGTGTCGGGGTGAGTGGGCTTACTACCTTTTGATCAAAATGTAAACCAATGTCTCCACTGTTTGCATACGATATCACTAATGTCCTCTTATTGCTTCCATCTTGGGCAGAGCTCTTGTTGCAGAGTGCTGTGCATTTCTGTGTTTGTATGTATAGTTGCCATAGCTACGTGCACCTGCATACAGGGAGTGCTGACTGACCCCCCCTTGTGTTTCTGTTTAGTATGGGCGCAGCTCAGAGTTTGAGCATCATATAAAGCAGCCGTATGAATGCAATCTTAAGTGAGTAGAGTATTAATGTGATACAACAGAAGCATGAACGCAGCTCTGGTAGTGAATGGAGTATAGGACAAAATGTAAATGCAGACACACAGACGTAGCTTTTGCAGGTAACGAACCTAGCCATGATCATTCTACCATTAGTGCCCAACCCCCTTTGCCCCAGAGCGCTACAAGTCACAGACCGTCCGATCCCACGGTGAATGCCAGCACTCGCCTGGCACCTTCTGCCATTGCCCAGGTGCGAATGAACCTCCACATAATGCTGCAGGATTATTATATATATTTTTTTTTTTTAAATGATGGTCACCACAACACCACCTCGTGTTCCTGTAAGAAAACAAACGTGGTTGAACATAAACCCTGATACAACGCCAATTAATCAACACAATAGCACAGAACCGCTGACACATGCGGGCCCAAAACATAGAATTTATAGATTAAACACACTTACCAGAGCATCAGCACTCAAATACAGGCGCATTTATCAACCTGCTAGTGGCCCCATATATGGGCCGCTGATACACATTCACCAACACCTTGCGTGTCTGGCGCTAACTGCGGACGTGCGCCCCACATATACAACGGTGAGAGAAAACATGAACTTTTTTTTTTTTATGACCCTTGATACATGACCCTTCCAGAGAGATAACTAAATAATACCATCACTTAAACACAGCATGCGTAGCTTGGAGACACGTGTCCCGTATGATACAGATATCAGAAAACATGCGACCATACCTACTCTAGGCGCATGCAACACCAATAACTATATGCAATAGCCCCCAACAATCCCCTAAACAGCCGGACAAAATACTAACAACAGTCACTTGACCATTAGCGCCCAACTTTGCTTCGCCCCAGAGTATTACAAATCACATACCGCAGTGTGGGTCTCGTGCCAACAAGTGTGATTCTACAGTGAATGCCAGCACTCGCCTGGCACTTTGTCGCTGCCCAGGCGTGAAAGAGCCTGCACACGATGCAGCTGCGCTACATGTCGCGGACCACAGCGTGGGTCCCGAGCAAACCATTCCAATCCTACCATGAATACCAGTGCCTTCCTGAGAGATTCTGCCATCGTCCAGCCGTAAGGCGCCTCCACACCATGCTGCAGTATCCTAGCGCTGACCCAGAGGTAGTGAAATCAGCTGAATCGGCGTCAGCCTGGGCCCACAGGAGCCTGTAAATAGCCTAGCAATCAGCCAGCCTAGGCCCACAGGTGCATGTAACTAGCCTTGTGATCCGCCTCCCCTCCAACAAATGCAGCAAATATATTTGCTTAAAACTAATATCAGTAAGAGTGCATTCCAACAAATGCAATTATTTTGCAGTCTGATTATACTGCACACAAAAATATATATCAGTAGTGAATATACCGCACACATAAATATATACCAGCAATGATTATACCACACACATAAATATATACCAGCAGTTATTATACCGAATATATAAATATATACCAGGAGTGAATATACCGCACACAAAAATATATACCAGAAGTAAATATACCGCACACATAAATATATGCCAGCAGTGACTATACTGCACAAACCAATATATACCAGCAGGGGATGTGCTGCACAAATAGATATATATCAGCAGTGAATATAACGCACACATAACTATATACCAGCAGTGAGTATACTGCACACAAATATATACCGGCAATGAATACACCGCACCTATACAGTAACTACCACCCAGCCATGATTATATCAGCACTGACTTCAGTGGGTCCTTTGGTCTGTATCACATCACAGACCATAGTAGTACATGACTCCATTCGTTTATCAATTACGATAGCTCTGTGGAAAAACAAAGATTGGAGAGTAAACATATTATTATCAGTAAGGGTGCATTCCAACAAATGCAATTATTTTGCAGTCCACAAAACAAGGATTCGCAAAAAAATACAGATGACATCCATGTTAAATCCATTTTTTTTTGTTGAGGACGCATTGTAGCAATGACTATTCTTTTCCACTAGGTATTCTTGTGGTACTACGGAATGGACATATGGATACAGACAGCACACTGTGTGCTATCTGTATTTTTTGTGGCCCCAGTTAAATGAATGGACCTTCATCTGAAAGTGTGGATTAGAAGTGGACTAAAAATATGGTTGTGTGAAAGGGGCCTAAGAATGTGTGCTGTCTGTGGAGAACAGCCACACCACAAGCCCGAGATTCACTGATGTGTAAAAGATGCTTTAAAAGGGGTTTCCAGGTTTGAGTAAGTGATGGTTCAACCACACACATAAATATATACCAGCAGTGAATATACCGCACACATAAATATATACCAGCAGTGAATATACCACACACATAAATATATGCCAGCAGTGAATATACCACACACATAAATTTATACTAGCAGTGAATATACCACACACATAAATATATACTAGCAGTGAATATACCACACACATAAATATATACTAGCAGTGAATATACCACACACATAAATATATGCCAGCAGTGAATATACCACACACATAAATTTATACTAGCAGTGAATATACCACACACATAAATATATACTAGCAGGAAATATACCACACACATAAATATGTACTAGCAGGTAATATACCACACACATAAATATATACCAGCAGTGAATGTACCGCACACATAAATATATACCGGCAGTAAATATACGTACACTTAAATATATATCAGCACAGATTATACCACAGATTTAAATATATACCAGCAGTGAATACACTACACACATAAGTGTATACCAGCAGTGACTATGCCGCATGCATATAAATATATACACATAAATGTATACCAGCAGTGGTTATGCCGCACACATGAATATTTAACAGCAGTAAATATACCGCACACAAATATATACCAGCAGGGAATGTACTGCACATATAAATACATACCAGCAATGATTATACTGCACACATACATATATACCAGCAGTGAATATACCACACACATAAATATATACCAGCAGTAAATATATATGTATGCTGGTATAATCATGGCTGGTAAAAATTTATGTGTGCTGTATATTCACTGCTGATATATATTTATGTGTGCAGTATATTCATTGCTGGTATATACTTATGTGTGTGGTATAATCACTGCTGGTATGTATTTATGTGTGCTGTATATTCACTGCTGGTATATATTTATGTGTGCGGTTAGATCATAACTTACTTAAGCCTGGATAATCCCTTCAAAGCCTCTTGCAAAAATCAGTGAATTTCGGCGGTGTGGTGTGTCTATTCTCCACAGACAGCTCACATTTTAAGGACCCATTCACATGACCATATTTTTGGTCCACATTCGATCCATATTTTCTGTGCATTGGATTCAAACCTATTCATTTAAATGGGATCACACCTATTGTGCTGCCTGCGTCTATATGTCCATTCCGCAGTACAAGATAAAAGATAAAACATGTCCTACAGTATTTTGTCTGTTTTGCAGACAAGAATAGTCATTGTCACAAATGAGTCCGCAAAAGAAGAAATTCACAATGGATGTCATTCTGATTTTATTCACACATTCTTGTTTTTCCACAGAGCACTGGTAATTGATAAAACAATGGAGTCGTGTACTACTATGGTCTGTTATGTGATATGGCCAAACGACCCATTGAAGTCAGTGGGTCTAAGAAAACCACTGACTGTCAAGGATTGAGAACAGTTAGCAGGAACTGATAAATAACAACAGACTGGCTTGATCCAAAACTAAGGAGCATATAGGTGAGCCCTTTAAAACCCTAAGAGCTCTCCCTGACTGCTACACATGCAAAGGCCTCAATGGTAGATGATTGCATGCCCACATACCTAAGACTGTGTGACACCTGAAAACCCTATAGTAGTGAGGGGACACGGCCACCGGCTCCCTGCACTGAATACGGAGGGAGTCAGGGTCACCTAGAATAAAGCAAACAAAACACAAAGTAAACGGAATGCACTTATCTTAGAGCAAAACAACTGCAGCCTCCAGCAGCACACACTTCATCCAGGAAGTAATATAAACCGCAAGGAGGAGCAGTATGAGAGGGAATATAAAGCAAGCCAATTAATCAAGATAAAAGGCAGCTGAGGGAGAGAAAGGAACTGAGCAAAGTGAAACCAAAACAAAGAACGTCATACAGAAGACAGGGAGGAACCTCTGACTGACCGTCTCCCAGAACCGGCGGTGACAATACCCCCCCTTCTACGGGTGGACTCCGGACACTCAGGACCGAGCTTCTCAGGATGAGACCGATGGAAAGCCCTGATGAAACGAGTGGCCTTAATGTGTCCGCCAGTGGGACCCACATCCTCTCCTCAGGACCATAACCCTCCCAATGAACGAGGTACTGAAGAGAACCGCGGATAATGCGGGAATCCACAATCCTGGAGACCTGAAATTCAAGATTACCATCAACTAAAATCGGGGGAGGAGGCAAAGAGGAAGGAACAGTAGGTTGGACATAAGGTTTCAATAGGGACTGGTGAAAAACATTATGGATCTTCCAAGTCTGAGGAAGATCAAGACGGAAAGCAATGGGATTGATGACAGATAAGATCTTGTAAGGCCCAATAAACCTAGGACCCAACTTCCAGGAGGGAACCTTCAGATTGATATTCTTTGTAGACAACCACACCAGATCACCCACATTCAGGTCCGGACCAAGAATACGTCTCTTATCTGCCACACGCTTATATCTCTCTCACTCATCTTCTTTAGATTACACTGAATCTTTTGCCAAATAAGAGACAAGGACGAGGAATCAGGTAAACCAGAAGAGCCCTCTCCAGAGAATATCCCAAACTGCGGATGAAACCCATATGCACCAAAAAATGGTGACTTATCAGAGGAGTCCTGAGAACGGATATTTAAAGCAAACTCAGCAAGGGACAAAAAAGAACACCAATTCTCCTGATTCTCCGCAACAAAACAGCGCAGATATGTCTCCAGATTCTGAGTGACGCGTTCGATCTGACCATTCGACTGCGAGTGAAAAGCAGAAGAAAACGACAACCGAACCCCCAAGCGAGAACAAAAGGCCTTCCAGAATCTGGAAACAAATTGCGTGCCCCTATCAGAAACGATGTCAGAAGGAATTCCATGTAATTTAACAATGTGATCAACAAACGCTTGTGCCAGCGTCTTAGCATTGGGTAACCCAGGAAAAGGAATAAAATGCGCTATTTTGCTAAAACGGTCCACTACCACCAGAATCACAGTCTTCCCCGAGGACCGAGGCAAGTCCGTAATGAAGTCCATGGACAGATGTGTCCAAGGATGGGAAGGTATGGGTAACGGGAGGAGAGATCCCGATGGCCGTGAATGAGGGACCTTGGCACCAGTGCAAGTCTCGCAGGCTGCCACAAACACCTCAACCGTATTACGAAGAGCTGGCCACCAGAATCTGCGAGCAATGAGATCCACTGTGGCTCTACTCCCCGGGTGCCCAGCAAGAACACTGTCATGGTGCTCCTTAAAAACTTTGTGTCGCAAAGCGAGCGGCACAAATAACCTCCCAGGAGGACAAATATCAGGTGCCTCTGCCTGGGCTGCCTGAACCTCTGCCTCCAAATCGGGATAAAAATCAGAGACTACCACCCCATCAGCCAAAATGGGACCTGGGTCCTCAAAGTTCCCCCCCTCCCGGAAAACAACGTGACAGGGCATCCGCCTTCACATTTTTAACCACAGGGCGGAACGTAACAACAAAATTAAAATTAGAAAAGAACAAGGACCATCTGGCCTGTCTTGGGTTCAGACGCTTGGCTGATTCCAGATAGGACAGATTCTTATGGTCGGTAAATACGGTAATTGGGTGTATGGCTCCCTCCAACCTATGACGCCATTCCTCAAAAGCCAATTTGATGACCAACAACTCCCTATTTCCCACATCATAATTTCTCTCTGCGGCGGAGAGCTTTTTTGAGAAAAAGGCACACGGTCGCCATTTATCAGGAGAGGGACCCTGAGATAAGACCGCGCCCACCCCCACCTCAGAGGCATCCACCTCAACAATAAAAGGTAGAGAGACATCAGGATGCACCAAAATGGGAGCGGAAGCAAAACGCTCTTTAATACTAGAAAAGGCTTGAAGCGCCTCTTCTGACCATGAGGAAAAATCCACCCCCTTTTTAGTTATATCAGTGAGTGGCTTAACAACAGAGAAATAATTCAAAATGAACTTTCTGTAATAATTAGCAAAACCCAAAAACCACATCAACGCCTTCTGATTTTCAGGAAGCTCCCAATCAAGCACGGCACGGACCTTCTCCGGGTCCATCCGAAAACCAGAAGCGGAGAGAAGAAAACCAAGAAATTGAATCTCTGGAACCGCAAACACACATTTTTCCAGTTTAGCATACAATTTATTCTCCCACAAAATCAGCAGGACCTGAGATAGATGGTCCCGATGAGTCTTGAAATCAGGAGATAAAATCAAAATGTCATCTAGATACACCAGTAAAATTTCCCCATTAAATGATAGAAAATGCTATTCACAAAATGTTGGAAGACGGCCGGAGCATTCATCAAACCAAAGGGCATAACCAAGTTCTCAAAATGACCCTCCGGGGTATTGAAGGCCATTGAAGGTCTTCCATTCATCCCCCTTCCTGACCCTGACAAGGTTGTATGCCCCTCTTAACCACTTCAGCCCCCCTAGCTTAAACACCCTTAATGACCAGGCCACTTTTTACAATTCTGCACTACACTACTTTCACCGTTTATTGCTCCGTCATACAACTTACCACCCAAATGAATTTTACCTCCTTTTCTTCTCATTAATAGAGTTTCATTTGGTGGTATTTCATTGCTGCTGACATGTTTGCTTTTTTTGCTATTAATCAAAAATTACCGAATTTTTTTGCAAAAAAAATGACATTTTTCACTTTCTGTTGTAATTTTTTTTTTTTTAAACTACATTTCTATATACATTTTTCACAAAATGTATTGTTCTACATGTCTTTGATAAAAAAAAATCCAATAAGTTTATATTTATTGGTTTGGGTAAAAGTTATAGCGTTTGCAAACTATGGTGCAAAAAAGTGAATTTCCGCATTTTGAAGCAGCTCTGACTTTCTGAGCACCTGTCATGTTTCTTCAGGTGCTAGAATGCCAGGATAGTATAAATACCCCCCAAATGACACCATTTTAGAAAGAAGACACCCCAAAGTATTCGCGGAGGGGCATGGTGAGTTCATGTATCATTTCATTTTTTTTCACAAGTTAGCGGAAAATGACACTTTCTGAGGAAAAAATAATAATAATAAAGTTTCCATTTCTGCTAACTTCTGGCAAAAAAAAAATCTCCCACGGACTCACTATGCCCCTCAGTGAATACCTTGGAGTGTCTTCTTTCCGAAATGGGGTCATTTGTGGGGTGTGTTTACTGTTCTGGCATTTTGGGCGGGGCTAAATTGTGAGCAGCCATGTAAAAGCTAAAGGTACTCGTTGGAATTTGCGCACCCAGGCTGCAAAAAAGTGTCTTTCATGTGGTATTGCCGTACTCAGGAGAAGTGGGGCAATGTGTTTTGGGGTGTATTTTTACATATACCCATGTTGGGTGAGAGAAATATCTCTGTAAACTGACAACTTTGTATAAAAAAATTTAAAAGGTTGTCATTTACAGAGATATTTCTCACACCCAGCAGGGGTATATGTAAAAATACACCCCAAAACATATTGCCCTACTTCTCCTGAGTACGGCGATACCACATGTGTGACACTGTTTTGCAGCCTGGGTGCGCAAAGGGGCCCAAATTCCAATGAGTACCTTTAGGATTTCACAGGACATTTTTACGCATTTAGATTCCAGACTTCTCACGCTTTAGAGACCCCTAAAATGCCAGGGCAGTATAAATACCCCACAAGTGACCCCATTTTAGAAAGAAGACACCCCAAGGTATTCCGTAAGGGGTATGGTGAGTTCATGTAAAATTTTATTTTTTGTCACAAGTTAGTGAAATATGAGACTTTGTAAAAAACAAAAATCAAAAAAAAATATATCAATTTCCGCTAACTTGTGCCAAAATTTTTTTTTTTCTGTGAACTCGAAATGCCCCTCACGGAATACCTTGGGGTGTCTTCTTTCCAAAATGGGGTAACTTGTGGGGTATTTATACTGCCCTGGCATTTTTGGTGAACCTAAAGCGTGAGAATTTAAATGCGTAAAAATGAACTGTGAAATCCTAAAAGGTACTCATTGGTATTAGGGCCCTTTTGCGCATCTTGGCTGCAAAAAAGTGTCACATATGTGGTATCTCCGTACTCAGGAGAAGTAGGGCAATGTGTTTTGGGGTGTACTTTTATATATACCCATGCTGGGTGTGAGAAATATCTCTGTAAATGACAACTTTTTAAAATTCTTTATACAAAATTGTCAATTTACAGAGATATTTCTCTCACCCAGCATTGGTATATGTAATAAATACATGCCAAAACTCATTGTCCTACTTCTCCTGAGTACGGCGATACCACATGTGTGACACTTTTTTGCAGCCAAGATGCGCAAAGGTGCCCAAATTCCAATAAGTACCTTTTAGGGGGGCATTTTTACGCATTTTTCTTCTCACGCTTTAGGGCCCCTAAAATGCCAGGGCAGTATAAATACCCCACATGTGACCCCATTTTGGAAAGAAGACACCCCAAGGTATTCCGTGAGGGGCATGGCGAGTTCATAGAAGATTTTTTTTTTGCACAAGTTAGCGGAAATTGATTTTTTATAGTTTTTTCTCACAAAGTCTCCCTTTCTGCTAACTTTTGACAAAAAGTTCAATTTTTCATGGACTCACTATGCCCCTAAGCGAATACCTTGGGGTGTCTTCTTTCCAAAATGGGGTAACTTGTGGGGTATTTATACTGCCCTGGCATTTTTGGTGAACCTAAAGCGTGAGAATTTAAATGCGTAAAAATGCCCAAAATGGGGTCATTTGTGGGGTGTTTGTACTGTTCTGGCATTTTGGGTGGGGCTCTATTGTGAGCAGCCATGTAAAACCTAAAGGTAAAAAAGTGTCACACATGTGGTATCGCCGTACTCAGGAGAAGTAGGGCAATGTGTTTTGGGGTGTATTTTTACATATTCCCATGTTGGTTGAGAGAAATATCTCTCTAAACTGACAACTTTGTATAAAAAAATTTAAAAAGTTGTCGTTTACAGCGATATTTCTCACACAAAGTATGGGTATATATATAAATACACCCCAAAACACATTGCCCTACTTCTTTTGAGTACGACGATACCACATGTGTGACACTTTTTTGCAGCCATGATGCGCAAAGGGGCCCAAATTCCCATGAGTACCTTTAGGATTTCACAGGGCATTTTTACGCATTTGGATTCTCATGCTTTAGGACCCCTAAAATTCCAGGACAGTATAAATACCCCACATGTGACCCCATTTTGGAAAGAAGACACCCCAAGGTATTCCGTGAGGGGCATGGCAAGTTCACAGAAAAAAAAATTTTTGGCACAAGTTAGCGGAAATTGATATTTTTTTTATTTTTTTTTTACAAAGTCTCATATTCCACTAACTTGTGACAAAAAATAAAATTTTGCATGAACTCACCATACCCCTCACGGAATACCTTGGGGTGTCTTCTTTCTAAAATGGGGTCACATGTGAGGTGTTTGTACTGCCCTGGCATTCGAGGGTCTCCGCAATCATTACACGTATGGCCAGCATTAGGAGTTTCTGCTATTCTCCTTATATTGAGCATACGGGTAATGAGATATTTTTTTTCCGTTCAGCCTCTGGGCTGAAAAAATAAAAAAATAAACGGCACAGATTTCTTCATTCGCATCGATCAATGTGGATGAAAAAATCTCTGCCAAAATCAGTGACCGCGGTGCGGTGGGCTGGGCGCTAACTACCTAACATGTAGCTAACTAACTGGCAGTAATAAGGGACCCTTATGCCCCATTCACACATCCGCAATTCTGTTTGCAGAACGGAATTGCAGACCCATTCATTTCTATGTGGACAGACTTTGTCCCACTCGGATCCGGAATTGCGGATCCGCACTTCCAGGTCTGCACTTCCGTTCCGCAAAAATATAGAAAATGTCCTATTCTTGTCCGCAATTGCGGACAAGAAAAGGCATTTTCTATATAGTTCTAGCAATGTGCGGATCTGCAAAATGCGGAAAGCACATTGGCGGTGTCCTTGTTTTGCGGATTCGCGGATCCGCAAAACACATATGGACATGTGAATGGAGCCTTACAGGGGGGTGATCAGTGACAGGGGGCTGATCAGGGAGTCTATATGGGGTGATCAGGGGTTAACAAGGGGTTAATAAGTGACAGGGGGGGGTGTAGTGTGGTGCTTGGTGCTACTTTACAGAGTTACCTGGTCCTTTGGTGGTCGATCCCAGCAAATGGGACCACCAGAGGACCAGGTAGCAGGTATATCAGATGCTGTTAACAAAACAGCGTCTGATATACCACTTTGATGCGATTTAATTTGCATCTACAGCCTGCCAGCGATTGATCATCGCTGGCAGGCTGAAGTATCACTGCCGAGCTGTGCACTGCTGTGAACGCGCGCGCACTCACAGCAATTTTCGCCTCTCACGAGATGATGCACGAATGCGTCCAGGAGGAACAAACCTGCCGCCGCCTGGACGCATCCGTGCGTATAGCTGTCGGCAGGCGGTTAAATCCAACTTAGAAAAAGCTTTAGCCCCCACAATCTGGTTAAACAAATCTGGGATCAGAGGAAGCGGATAGGAGTCACAAATCGTGATACGGTTAAGCTCCCTGAAATCCAGACAAGGTCTTAAAGAACCATCTTTTTTTTAACAAAGAAAAAACCAGCGGCAACAGGTGACATTCGAGGGTCTGATATGTCCCTTTCTCAGGCTCTCAGAGATATAAGTACGCATGGCTGCTCTCTCAGGTTGAGAGAGATTGTATAATCGTGATTTAGGCAGCTTGGCGCCTGGGATCAGATTAATTGGACAATCATACTCCCGGTGAGGGGGCAACTCCTGGACACCACTCTCGGAAAACACATCAGAAAATTCTGAGAAAAGAAGGTACGGTCTTGGTAGAAACCTCTGCGAGAGTTGCCATGAGGCAATTCTCTCTGCAAAACTCACTCCAACCATTTATTTGCCTTGCTTGCGAATCAATGGTGGGATTATGATTATTATTTAGTGAGCCAGAGTAGCCCCAACATTAGAGGAGTAGGTAATCTGCTTAAGACAAAACATGACACATCCTCAACATGAGTGTCACCCACAGTCAAACGGATATTGTGAACTATGCCCTTTAACAATCTCTGAGAAAGTGGAGCGGAATCGATAGCAAAACAGGTATAGCTTTTTCCAAAGTACCCACCTAGAAACCATGTGTTGTAGCAAATTGACTATCAATGAGATTAACAGCTGCTCCACTATCAACAAAAATCTCACAAACAAAGTTCTTTCTGTCTAGCGCCACCCTGGCAGGTAGGAGAAAACGGGAACTACAAGCCAACGGCAAATCTTCAATTTCCGCATTAACCTTGCCAATTGTAGCAAATGGAAAATTTTTAGAGGGCTTCTCTTCCCTTTTCTTTTTATTACGCTCAGGAAACCCCATGAACCTCCTAGAAGGGCAAACATTAGCTAAATGGTTAATACCTCCACAACAGAAACATACCCTCCTCTGAGAGCTGAATCCTCTAGTATCAGAGGCAACTAAACCCAGCTGCATGGCCTCCTCCTCAGAGGGTATAGAGACAGAGTGAGACCCCTGCGCACTGCATGAGACAACTCCAGTGTCCTTGGGCTGAATATGACAGGAAAGAGCAGTCTCCTCTCTCTCTCTCAGACGCCTGTCGATACGAACAGCTAGAGACATGGCAGACTCCAAAGACACTGGCCTCTCATGAAACGCAAATGCCTCTTTTAATCGCTCAGAAAGACCATGACAAAATTGACTTCGGAGTGCAGCGTCATTCCAACCAGTATCAGCTGCCCACCTCCGAAATTCAGAACAATATATCTCTGCGGACTGTTTACCCTGGCATAAAAGACGCAGTTTAGATTCAGCCAGAGCAATATGATCCGGATCATCATATATCTGACCCAGGGCTATAAAAAATTCATCTACCGATTGGAGGGAGCATGTCCCCGCCGGGAGCGAAAAGGCCCAAGACTGAGCGTTATCCCTGAGCAGCGAGATGATGATCCCCACCCTCTGCTCCTCATCACCAGAGGAATGGGGACATAAGCGAAAATGGAGTTTGCAAGCCTCTCTAAAACGAACAAAATTCTCACTACCCCCAGAGAACGTATCCGGAAGAGAGATTTTAGGCTCGGAACAAACTCCATGAACGCCAGCAGAACCGGTCACCTGAAGCTGAGAAACTGTTTCACGGAGATCTGCTATCTCCAGAGAAAGACCTTGCATGCGGTCAATCAAGGCTGAAACCGGATCCATGCTTGAGACAGTTATGGCGGGTTATAATGTCAAGGATGGAGAATAGTTAGCAGGAACTGATAAATAACGACAGACTGGCTTGATCCAAAACTAAGGAGCATATAGGTGAGCCCTTTAAACAGGGCCGGCGCCACCTGTAAGGCGACCTAGGCAATCGCCTAGGGCGCAATTTAGCAGGGGGCGCCACCGGAACCCTGGATGTAAAAAAAAAAAAAAAAAAAAATTGTTAAGTGGCGGCCGTCGCGGCGCCCCGCTCCAGGGGCCGGGCTGGTACGGGGGGCAGGCAGGCAATTGGCCGCCCTTAATCATGTTAAAAAACGGCCGCAGCGCAGAAAAACTGCGTCTGAGCCTGGTGGAGGGCAGTCTCACCAAGTGCTGGAGGCGGACAGTGGGCGGTCCTCTGAGCAGGGGGAAGCAGAGAGCCAGCAGCCAGGAAGATGAAAGACGGCTCTGTCAGTTTCTGCAGACTAACAGGCCACGCCCACCGACCCGTGAAGCCACGCCCCTAAATTGTGTGAGGTCACGCCCACCATCCTCCGTGAGGCCATGCCTCATTTCTAGGAAGGAGAGAACTTCATAATGAAAGGTATGGGGGGGGGGGGGGAGCACTGGCAGCCAGGCTGATTGTCTCCCCCTCAGTCAGCCCCTGGGAGCCATGTCTGCAGCTCTAGGGACTTACTGGGGGTGAGAGAAGTTGCTGCAGCTCAGGCTAGCTAGGGGACAGTGCCCTGTGGGAAGCTCCAGGCCTCCTGCTGGACTCATGTGACATGAGTCATGTCTAATCTGCTAGGTGTATCAGTATAGCACCTCTTAAAGGGGTTGTCCGGGTTCAGAGCTGAACCTGAACGTACCCCCATTATCACCCAGGCAGCCCTGGGGCTCTCTGTGGGGCTGGCAGGAAGCCCGGTGACGTCAGCGGCTCTGATGGGTGGGCTTTAGCGCTGCTCATTTGTGTAATATGGCTAGGGCAACGCTAAAGCCCGCCCATCAGAGCCGGTGACGTCACCGAACACACTGCTGGGCTGAAGTTTCCGCAGGGGGGCTGCCTTGGTGAAAATGGGGTTATGTTCAGGTTCAGCTCTGAACCTGAGCAACCCCTTTAAGCCTCATGCAGACATCTGTGGAGCCCGGTCCGTGAAATCCTGTCCTTCTAAAGCGCACGGCATCATAGTAACCAATAACGCTGTGCGCTTTATGCACGTCGGCAGGCAGGGATTTCACGGACCGTGCTCCATGGATGTCTGATGAGGCTTTATCCGGCATCCTGTCTGTGAAGTACACACTGAGGTTACAAAAGAGTCTTATTGTGCATAACTGCCAGTGTTGTTCTTGATAAGGCTGTGTTCACATGTGCCTTATAATTTCCGTTTTTCTACTGCTCTGTAGTTAGAGAAATACAGACTTGGAGCTGACACTGCACACAGTGCTGGATTTTCCCATAGGCCCCTTTCACACGGGCGAGTTTTCCGCGCACTGAATCCTGACCGATTCACTTCTATGGGGCTGTGTACATGAGCTGTGATTTTCACACATCACTTGTTCGTTGAGTGAAAATCGCAGCATGCTCTATATTTCACGCAACGCAGGCCCCATAGAAAAGAGTTGGGGTGCGTGAAAATCGCTTAACATCCGCAAGCAAGTCTGGATGCAGTGCGATTCTCACGCATGGTTGCTAGGAGGTGATCGGGATGAGCGACCCCTATTCGCTGTATCATTTTCCCTTATAACATGGTTATAAGGGAAAATAATAACATTCTTAATACAGAATAACTCCTCTCATTCAGCCGGACGTGTGATGAGCGTCACTGAAGGTCCTTTTCCAGCCAGGTCCTGCCAGAAGAAGAAGAAAGAAGACGAGACCAGCTGCGTGATCAAGTGGATGAGGTGAGTTAATTTTTTAAAAATTTAACCCCTCAATGGAAATTTTACTTTGCATTTTGTATTAAGAATGCTATTATACTGTATATTATACAGCGTGGTGCAGGGATTATACTGTATATTATACAGCGTGGTGCAGGGATTATACTGTATATTATACAGCGTGGTGCAGGGATTATACTGTATATTATACAGCGTGGTGCAGGGATTATACTGTATATTATATGCTTGCTTTATAACATCAATATCCGTTATAAAACAGGGAAAAGGTGGGAGTGGATGGTGAGTGGTGATGATGATTCAGTGGTGCAATAGGCCACTTCACTGGATTTGCCCCCAGGACTAAGGCTGCCAGCCCTTCCCTGCCCTGCTCTCATGCTGCGCCGCCTGAGCACCAGTGGCGTAGGGATCGCCATAGCAGTGGCTATGGGGCCCTACGCCACTGGGGCCCGCCCGGGACGCCTTCTGTTGATTTTTTTTTATTTACACTAGTGGCCTGTCCGCGGCCCGGGCCTGGCTGGGGAGAAGGAGTCAGGTGGAGGAGGGCAGCAGCCAGCAGAAGATGAGGTAGGTCATGTCACGGTCACGTGGTGGAGGGGCCGGGACAGGGTGTACCTAAAGTCAAGTGGAGGGAGGAGCAAATGGTCCCGCCGCGGCGCCAGTCAGATTCCCGCTCTCTGGCTGAAACCAGTCTGAGCAGCGCAGCAGTGTCTGACTGAGACTGAGTGTCTCCGAGTCAGTCTCACTGCTGCCTGCTATCCAGCCTGCGCTGTGGGACCGGGTCCTCTTCTCTGCTGAGTCTGCTCGCTCACTGGTGCTGCTCCTGCCTCCTCCCCACTGTCTCCAGTCCTCTGTGCCTGCCTGGCCTGCTATAAAAGTAAGTGAAGTGAAAGAAAGAAAGTGAGCTATCTTAATGATAATCTAATCTGATTCTGTTGATAATGATGATCTGAAATATGAAGTTAAAAAGAGCTGCCGGCAGAGCTGAAGTGAAGGAGGGCACCCTCCTTATCATTGCAGGTATGCAGGCAGCTCTTTTTAACTTCATATTTGGAGGGGGGGGGGCCTGGGGGCGGCAATTTTTATCTTGCCTAGGGCGGCAAAAATCCTTGCACCGGCCCTGCCTTTAAAACCCTAAGAGCTCTCCCTGACTGCTACACATGCAAAGGCCTCAATGGTAGACGATTGCATGCCCACGTACCTAAGACTGTGTGACACCTAAAAACCCTATAGTAGTGAGGGGACACGGCCACCTGCTCCCTACACTGAATACGGAGGGAGTCAGGGTCACCTAGAATCAAGCCAGCAAACAAAACACAAAGTAAACGGAATGCACTTATCTTAGAGCAAAACAACTGCAGCCTCCAGCAGCACACACTTCATCCAGGAAGTAATATAAACCGCAAGGAGGAGCAGTATGAGAGGGAATATAAAGCAAGCCAATTAATCAAGATAAGAGGCAGCTGAGGGAGAGAAAGAAACTGAGCAAAGTGAAACCAAAACAAAGAAGGTCATACAGAAGACAGGGAGGAACCTCTGACCGGCCATCTCCCAGAACCGGCGGTGACACTGACAGAACACAAATGACATCTATGATCTGTCAGTGTTTTTCAAAGAACAATGGTAGGAGATGCTGCGAAGACACAAGGGTCAGTAGGTGCTCTCATCCGACAGTCTGGCTATCTTTATAAAATCTGTGGAGTGCCAGGGCTAATACCACTGCACACTTGGGCTCCTTTCCCATCTGTGGAACGGTACTCAGAAAACACAGGGTGAGGGTACAACACTTCAGGAAGACTTTATTGTATAACCAACTGTCAGTAGCATACAGTACAGTCCCAGCAAGGACACAGGATGGCACATGTGACAGCAATTTATCCTTCCGCTGACTTGCCAGAGATTAAACCTCCGCGACTTTGGGGGGACCCAGGACCAACTACCGCAGCCAGAAGTACCCCCGCTTTGGGCGGACACCTACCAAGAGGAGATAGCGGCTGGCTTAGGGAGCCAGCCGTGCACAGCGAGGCCAGATGACCTGATTGTCCCAACCTGTACTCTCCAACTGAACTTCTTGGTTCGAGGTTAGGCAGAAGTGCAGTTCTGAAGTCCACCATCTGGAACCTTAGTCCCTAGGCTAAAGTCCTGCTGAATAGCCACTGATGAAACGGGCAGGCCCCTTTTTATTTCCCTCAGCCACCATTTGAGTGCATTGGCCTTATAGGATTGGTGGAAGATAATCATGGCTGTTCCATCATTGCTTGTCAGTTGAATCCGACTTCATAATGTTATTCTGATGACATAGCTTTTCCATTTCAGCCAGATAGGCTGAACAGCTCCTAATACACAGCAGGGTGGCTAATGCAATCCATACAGGGGCTAATGCAATCCACCGCATAGTTGATTCAAGTTGCTGTGGAAGTCAGACAGCTAAATGAAAGACACATATTAAACAATAGCTCATGCCCCTGATTGCCTCCCCAAAATGATCGACAAAGAAACAGATTCTCTTGAATTGTGTTTCAGCCTAACAGTGTGCATGCACTACAAATGAGGGGGAAAAAAATGGAAATCAAGGTAAATTGTGCTATCAGTTCACAGGCAGCTTCCAGCAGTCAGTATGCAGCTGTGCACAGATACACTGGAGGTCGTGCTGTGTCACAGTGTGGGAGCGGGTTATTGGAAACACACAGAAAAGGGAGGGGGAGCACAGCTGTGCTTGTGCATGTGAAAACAAAACAGTCAGGGGAGAGGCCATGTAAGAAGTGCTGAGGGAACGCCCTCAGAGCCTGAATTGAGAAGAGAAAAGGACCGGAAATCCAGGTACCAGCATTGCTGAGAGCATATGAAGGGACGCTGAATCCAAAAAACATTCAAGTTCAATTTTCATTTCTGCTGCATTTTTGTAAGTTATAAAATAGCCTTAAAACGCCATGACCCTTCTTACTGAAATGTCAAACTACAGTGGTTTTCCCTTATTTATTTTTGGAACTATCCTCTGCAATCATTTTCTTCTTCCCATTTCAATGTCCCACTACCCATGTGGGTAATGCAAAGTTGTCGTATTATGCTTTGTATGCTTTATATAACCTGTTTTATGCTGCAGTGCATCTTTAGGCATAATCCCTGCCTACAGGTGTATTAGATTACATTACACTGAGCCTACTTTTAGGGGGAGATAACACATCCCATATATAGCCCAGCTCAGGCCTAGTCAGTTGAGAAGTCAGTCTTCAGACCTGAGCTGAAGTGTCCACATCCTGTTCAGATGTCAGCCAAGAGTTAGTGGTTTAGCTTCCCAAAGGGTTACGGCCATCTCTACAAGCGCCTTAGGACCTTTGGAGTTATCTAGTGAAGGAATTACCAGTCTCCGGCAGCCTCACTAACCTGCACTGGGATAACAGGGACCAGCATTGAAGTCACCTACCAGTAAGCACAAATCTAAACCAATATTAACTTTAAACATAAATATCACATCTGTCAGCAGTGGATCATTGCAGCTTTACCTCTGTTTATCTTAAAGAGACTGTATTTCATAACTGGATGTACTAGAGACTGTTTTATACTTGGATGTAACTGTTACCAGGAGAAACGTTCAGTAAAAGTTATAAGTTGGATTGCACCATCCTTGTCTCAGTTTCCAATTCCTCAATTACTACAACTATAAATGGTTGTACCACCACAAAAGGTACTGGCGTCACAACAATCAGGGACCTTGCCATAGGCACATTAATACAGACCACCAAGGGCACCTCAAACCACCATCTGGCCTATGTCCCTTATCAGAGCGTGCCCCAGAGAATCGTTGTGCTGTTCTCCTCATCACTTATGCAAGCCTGCCCAGGGACGACATAACTGTGAGTAACCAGAACTGTGTTTTCACTCGGACTACCTAATTTCTCACACCGTGACCTCACATATAATTCCCCTGTCGGTATGGCTCACTGCATAAATAAATCTTGGCGTCACGAACAGGATCTTACCTTCTACGCCATATTTGAACAGGATGTATTCCCTTGCGTTATATTTGAACTTAATAAAGTCCCAAACTGTTTGAACTGTTATACTGTGCTAAAAAACTGTTTGCCAAAGTTAAAAAGTGACTGTGTATGCTGCACTTATTCGCTGCTACAAAACCGCATTGCTGAAACTGCAAAATTGTGGATTATTCAAGAGTTAGTAGCGCTGCTTGATTTATTTCAATGGACTGTTTTGCACTTAAAATGGCTGCCTAAAGGACTTGTAGTTGTTTGCTGCGCCATCACTGAGCAGCTTGGTGGGAAAAAGTTGATGAGCCACCCTATATGCAAAGTAATCAGTAGTAATGAGAGGCAGGGGCAATATTCGAATTTGCGATATTTGACGAATATTTGGGCGAATATTCGCCATATATTCGAAAATTCGCTAATTTGTAATCTCCAGTCATTATTTTCTTGATTGCGAAAATTCGCATAAAGTATTTCGCATAAAATTTGCATAAAATTTGCATAAAAATTTGCATAAACTGGTATTTAACCACTTCAGCCCCCCTACAGTAGCTTAAACACCCTTAATGACCAGGCCACTTTTTACAATTCTGCACTACACTATTTTCACCGTTTATTGCTCCGTCATGCAACTTACCACCCAAATGAATTTTACCTCTTTTTCTTCTCACTAATAGAGCTTTCATTTGGTGGTATTTTATTGTTGCTGACATTTTGACTTTTTTTGCTATTAATAAAAAATTTACGCCATTTTTGCAAAAAAATGACATTTTTCACTTTCTGTTGTAAAATTTTTAAAAAAAAAACTACATTTCTATATAAATTTGTCTCTAAATTTATTGTTCTACATGTCTTTGATAAAAAAAAATCCAATAAGTGTATATTTATTGGTTTGGGTAAAAGTTATAGCGTTTGCAAACTATGGTGCAAAAAAGTGAATTTTCGCATTTTGAAGCACCTCTTACTTTCTGAGCACCTGTCATGTTTCTTCAGGTGCTAGAATGTCAGGATAGTATAAATACCCCCCAAATAACACCATTTTAGAAAGAAGACACCCCAAAGTATTCGCGGAGGGGCATGGTGAGTTCATGTATCATTTCATTTTTTTTCACAAGTTAGCGGAAAATGACACTTTCTGAGGAAAAAAAATAAATAAATAAAGTTTCCATTTCTGCTAACTTCTGGCAAAAAAAAAAAAATCTCAGACGGACTCAATATGCCCCTCAGTGAATACCTTGGGGTGTCTACTTTCCAAAATGGGGTCATTTGTGGGGTGTGTTTACTGTTATGGCATTTTGGGCGGGGCTAAATTGTGAGCAGCCATGTAGAAGCTAAAGGTACTCGTTGGAATTTGGGCCCCTTTGCGCACCCAGGCTGCAAAAAAGTGGCACACATGTGGTATCGCCGTACTCAGGAGAAGTGGGGTAATGTGTTTTGGGGTGTATTTTTACATATACCCATGTTGGGTGAGAGAAATATCTCTGTAAACTGATAACTTTGTATAATTTTTTTTTAAAAGTTGTCGTTTACAGAGATATTTTTCACACAAAGTATGGGTACATATAAAAATACAACACAAAACACATTGCCCTACTTCTCCTGAGTACTGAAATACCACATGAGTGACATTTTTTTGCAGCCAAGATGCGCAAAGGTGCCCTAATTCCCATGAGTACCTTTAGGATTTCACAGGGCATTTTTACGCATTTAGATTCCAGACTTCTTCTCACGCTTTAGGGGCCCCTAAAATGCCAGGACAGTATAAATACCCCACATGTGACCCCATTTTAGAAAGAAGACACCCCAAGGTATTCCGTGAGGGGTATGGTGAGTTCATGTAAAATTTTATTTTGTCACAAGTTAGTGGAATATGAGACTTTGTAAAAAACAAAATAAAAAAAAAAATATATCAATTTCCGCTAACTTGTGCCAAAAAAAAATAAATTCTGTGAACTCGCCATGCCCCTCACAAAATACCTTGGGGTGTCTTCTTTCCAAAATGGGGTCACGTGTGGGGTATTTATACTGCTCTGGCATTTTAGGGGTCCTAAAGCGTGAGAATCCAAATGCGTAAAAATGGCCTGTGAAATCCTAAAGGTACTCATTGGAATTAGGGCCCCTTTGCGCATCTTGGCTGCAAAAAGTGTCACACATGTGGTATCGCCGAACTCAGGAGAAGTAGGGCAATGAGTTTTGGAGTGTATTTTTACATATACCTATACTGTGTGTGAGAAATATCGCTGTAAACGACAACTTTTTAAAAAATTTTATTCAAAGTTGTCAATTTACAGAGATATTTCTCTCACCCAGCATGGGTATATGTAAAAATACACCCCAAAACACATTTCCCTACTTCTCCTGAGTACGGCGATACCACGTGTGCCACTTTTTTGCAGCCAAGATGCGCAAAGGGGCCCAAATTCCAATGAGTACCTTTTAGGAGGGCATTTTTCTTTTCACGCTTTAGGGCCCCTAAAATGCCAGGGCAGTATAAATACCCCACATGTGACCATTTTGGAAAGAAGACAGCCCAAGGTATTCCATGAGGGGCATGGCGAGTTCATAGAAAAATTTTTTTGGCACAAGTTAGTGGAAATTGATTTTTTATTGTTTTTTCTCACAAAGTCTCCCTTTCCGCTAACTTTTGACAAAAAGTTTAATTTTTCATGGACTCACTATGCCCCTCAGCGAATACCTTGGGGTGTCTTCTTTCCAAAATGGGGTCACATGTGGGGTATTTATACTGCCCTGGCATTTTAAGGGCCCTAAAGTGTGAGAAGAAAAATGCGTAAAAATCCAGGAGGAACGCATCCGTGCATTAGGCGGTCGGCAAGCGGTTAAAAGGTATCTTTTAAATGCCAGTTTATGTGAATTTTTATGCAAATTTTTATGTGAATTTTTTTATGCGAATTTTCGCAATCAGAAAATAATGACATTATTTCTGCTACAGTGGAAAGCTCTAAGTTAATAATGACATTATTTTCTTGCTTGCGAAAATTTGCATATAAAAAATTCGCATAAAAATGAATATTCGCAATTGCGAATATATTTAGCGATATTCTAAATATTCGTGAATTCTCGAAGTGTCAATATTCGCGATTAAAATTCGCAAATCGAAAATTCGTGATCAACACTAGTAATCAGTAAAAGTACCACCTACCACTCCTATAGCGATCCGGGGAGGCCGAGCTGTATGTATATTGTAGCATGGCCCCTCCTGGCTGTGAGTCACGTTGAAGAGAAATGCCGCGCATAGGACTTGAGTGTGACATACTCTTGCGCATCGCGAGATCTGGCATGCGAGAAAGAGAGAGCAGAATTGCCGCATTGCTAGCCAACCTCCATGGAATAGTCAAATTTAAGCTGCAACCTCTAGATAAACTGTCATTGCCATGTCTGCTCTAGAGGAAGCCACGCAGTCTGACCTCAGCGGATCCCCTGCAGCAGCCGCAGCTGGCCCCAGTGCACTACCAGCCGCTGCAGCAGACAGCATGATGCCACTAACCATGCCCTACTACTCTGAGGCCCCTTGGTTCCCCCAATACTCGGTGAAGTCCTGGCCCAACTCTGAAAGCAGAACACTGGGACAGATATTCGAGAGACTCTACACCACCTTCGAACCCAAGACCGTGTCAGAGGTCAAAATGAGGTTCTTCAGCACGAAACAACAAACCGGTGAGTCACTCAGAGACTTTGCACTGTCTTTACAAGAAGCCCTTACAGCTGTGGTTCAGGTAGACCCCCGTAAGGCAGAGAACCAAGACAAAACTCTGAAAGAACAATTCATTATAGCTTGCATCATTCTCAAAGTGCAGCATTTCTAAGTGCACTAGAGATATTCAGGAGACTAACTTAGAGCTTTCCACTGTAGCAGAACTTCAGCTGAACTTTCCACTGTAGCAGAACTTCAGCTGTGTTTTGGTGTGCTTCAGAACAGCAGAACTTCAGCTGAACGTTCCACTGTGGAAGAACTTCAGCTGTGTTTTGGTGTGCTTCAGAACAGCAGAACTTCAGCTGAACTTTCCACTGTAGCAGAACTTCAGCTGTCTTTTAGTGTGCTTCAGAACAGCAGAACTTCAGCTGAACTTTCCACTGTAGCAGAACTTCAGCTGTCTTTTAGTGTGCTTCAGAACAGGTAAGGAACTTGTTTGACAGGTGTTGCTATTGTCTGATTGCTAATGAGCATAGGGCCATCAAGGTGTTAAATTTGTTGTTGTGGGGGGGGGGGCTGTTGTAGGAGTGTGTTATAAGTCAGCTGTCTAAAATTAATACAAACAAATCACAGGGGCCTGATGGGATACACCCAAGGGCCTGGAAACCCCCCCCCCCCCTCCGGCCCGCTCCTACTCCGCCCTTTAGAATCCGCCGTATTTCAGTATTTTTTGTTTTAGTTTTTTTTTTATATGTGTAAAAATGTTAATGAAAAAAAAAAAATAATAATATATATACAGTTGTGTTCAAAATTATTCAACCCCCAATGCTGTAAAGGGTTTTAGGGAATTTAGTGTACATTTGTAATTGTGTTCAGAATGAAATCTTACAAGGACTTTTTAAAGAACCAAATGCAACTAAAATGACAATTGTTTTTGTAATACAGTATTAAATGTTTTTTTTGTGATTTCTTCATTGACACAATTATTCAACCCCTTAAAGACTACAACTCTTAAGAACAGAGGTTCATTCAAGTGTTTTCAATCAGGTATTGAAAACACCTCTGGATGTCAAGGAGCAGCAATCAAGCATAATAAACACCAATTAGGCAGATTTAAAATGACTGTGATACTCAACTCCTTCTAGACATTTACTGGTGTGTTTACAAACATGGTGAAGTCAAGAGAATGGTCCAGGAAGACAAGAGAAGAGGTGATTTCTCTTCACAGGAAGGGCAATGGCTATAAGAAGATTGCAAAGATGTTAAACATACCAAGAGACACCATAGGAAGCATCATTCACAAATTCAAGGCAAAGGGCACTGTTGAAACGCTACCTGGTCGTGGCAGAAAGAAGATGCTGAGTTTGACTGCTGTGCGCTACCTGAAGCGCAAAGTGAAGAAAAGTCCCCGTGTGACTGCTGAGGAAGGCCTCCATGCCAGAACTTCCAGGCGCACCCCCTTGCTGTCTCCAAAGAATAAGAAGAGTTGACTGCAGTATGCCAAAAGTCATGTGGACAAACCACATTTGTGTTCTGTGGACTGATGAAACAGAATTGGAACTGTTTGGGCCCATGGATCAACGCTATGTTTGGAGGAGGAAAAACAAGGCCTATAAAGAAAAGAACACCTTGCCTACTGTGAAGCATGGCGGGGGGTCAATCATGCTTTGGGGCTGTTTTGCTTCTACAGGTACAGGGAAGCTTCAGCGTGTGCAAGGTACCATAAATTCTCTTCAGTACCAGGAGATATTGGATGAAAATGTGATGCAGTCCGTCACAAACCTGAGGCTTGGGAGACGTTGGACCTTTCAACAGGACAATGATCCCAAGCATACCTCCAAGTCCACTAGAGCATGGTTGCAGATTAAAGGCTGGAACCTTTTTATAGTGGCCATTGCAGTCACCAGACTTAAATCCGATTGAGAACCTCTGGTGGACCTGAAGAAAGCAGTTGCAGCACGCAAGCCTAAGAATGTGACTGAACTGGAGGCTTTTGGCCATGAAGAATGGGCGAAGATACCCGTAGATCGCTGCAAGACACTTGTGTGAAGCTATGCTTCACGTTTAAAAGCTGTTATAACTGGAAAAGGATGTTGTACTAAGTACTAAGATTGAATGTCACTTGGGGGTTGAATAAAACTGATAATGATGTGAGCACAGAAAAGACATTTGTGGTTATTTCATTATAAATGTTATGTTATATTTGTCTGACTTACAAGTGCCTCTTTGATTTAATTGTAAACAAGATGACTGAAATGATCAAAATCAATGTCAAACTGGCCAAAACACTCAATTTCAGTGGGGGTTGAATAATTTTGAACACAACTATATATATATATATATATATATATATATAGATTAGTTTATCAATAATCTGCTTCCCGCTCCTGCAGCTGCACAGAGAGCATGCATGGGAGCAAGAATGGGAAGCCGGTTGTAGAAGCATGGAGATCACAAAGCTACAGGAGTTGGAAGCAGGTTGTAGTAGTGTGGAGATCACGTAGCTACAGAAGTGGGAAGCAGGTTGTAGAAGCATGGAGATGCTGCAGCTACAGGAGTGGGAAGCAGGTTGTAGAAGTATGGAGATCACGCAGCTACAGGAGTAGGAAGCAGATTGTAGAAGCATGGAGATCACGCAGCTACAGAAGTGGGAAGCAGGTTGTAGGAGCATGAAGATCACGCAGATACAGGAGTGGGAAGCAGGTTGTAGAAGCATAAAGATCACACAGCTACAGGAGTGGGAAGCAGGTTGTAGAAGCATGGAGATCACGCAGCTACAGGAGTGGGAAGCAGATTGTAGAAGCATGGAGATCACGCAGCTACAGGAGTGGGAAGCAGGTTGTAGAAGCATGGGGATCACACAGCTACAGGAGTGGGAAGCAGGTTGTAGAAGCATGGAGATCACGCAGATACAGGAGTGGGAAGCAGGTTGTAGCTACTTAAACATCATGCATCTTCAGTAAGAAGGTTGTGAGAGCTGGATTTTCCATTCAGAAGGCATAATGGAAAAAGGAACATCCTTGCAGTGTTACATGTTTTCCTGGTGGACATTTTACAACAGTCCAAAAGTAGTTGACATGTTATGGGACCCAATATTTGGAAAGCTGGATGTGAAGGAGAAGTCTAGAAAGGGAGCTGACAGAGATTACCTACATTATTACTAAAAATTTAGATGGTGCTACCAATTCGCAAGCAGCGTTTTGGTGTCCGCCTCCAGAACGGAGCCAAACTCATGCATTCTGAGTGGATCCTTATCCATTCAGAATGCATTGGGGCTGAACTGATCCATTTTTGACCCTTCGTGAGATCCCTGAAACGGAATCCAAAACGCAGGTGTGAAAGTAGCCTAAGGAATATAGTTTACCCGTTTATGTGCAAAAGAAAAAAAAAGAAGACAGCTTCAATCAGATATCTGCACATAGACCAAGACTCTTGATCTATGTGCAAATATCTGATTGGAGCTGACTTCTTTTTTTTTTCTTTTGCACATAAACAGGTAAACTATATTCCTTAGTAAAAATGCCAGTCCACACCATGTGGGTCTATATTTAAGAGGGATTCTGAGCAAAGATTAGTAAATGTTGCCCCAGTTCAGCAGAGAGCACCCTTATGTCTCTCTAATAATCCTCCAGTAATTAACCCATGAAATCCATCACTCCCAGTCCTTTTGACTATACTATAATGGGGTTGGAGTATGTCGTTCTAAATAAAAAAAAGTCAATATGCGCTCTCTGCGCTCTACTTACCACTCCTCCTCCTCCTGTCCCGACGCGGCAGTGACAAGTCTGGCTGTGTGAGTGAGTCACTGCTGTCACGTGACTGTCACTACCAGAGCTTTGAGACGTTCTCACAGCTCTGTTTCTCCACCCCTGTGATGATGTAACTACTAGAGCTTTGAGACGTTCTCACAGCTCTGTTTCTCCGCCCCTGTGATGAGGTCTTTACTTTCTGTTTCCTCCCTCCCAGCTGTCCCTCCTGTGTTTGATTGCTCTGCCTTTAAATCACCCCTTTTCCTTTGTACGGTGCGGATTATACTTCTTCATTTGAGCAGTATCTCTCGCTTGAGTATCTTCACTGGTGTGATATCTTTTCTGGACCTGTGTTCTGCTGAAGCAAGTACTTCGGACATTGTCTGCTGAGTTTGGATCTGTTTTCACTGCTGCTGCAGCTCCTTCAGTTAAGTGTGCAGACATTGTGTGTTTCTGTTTGTTTTGCTGACTGGATCCGAGGCGACCCCGGTTCCGTCCATATACTGAGCAGGGCACCGGTGGCCGTGCCCCTTCCACTACTGTAGGGGTTACAGTGGTCATCAGCCTTAGGTACGCTGGCATGTCTCGATCCACCATCTGGATCTGGACATGGGCTTAGCAGCATAGGGAGAGCTTTTAGGGTCTGACAGGGGTCACCCTTTATGTTCCCTAGTTTGGGTCCGGTCAGTAGCTAATTCACTGTGTATGCTCTTGTTGCTCACATACAGTCGTGACATTATAATCCGCCGAAACCGTCCTTTTGACATGGATCCGCTTTCTGACCTGGTTGACCGCATGCAGGGTCTTTCTTTGGAGGTAGCGGATCTCCGTCAATCTATAATTCAGCTTCAAGCATTGGGCTCGGCCCGGCCCATGGAGTCTGTTGCGAGCCAAAGGTCTCACTTCCGGAAACGTTCTCCGGGGCAGTGAGAATTTTGTTCGCTTCAGAGAGGCATGCAAACTCCATTTTTGCTTGTGTCCCCGTTCCTCTGGTAATGAGGAGCAGAGGGTGAGGATTGTCATCTCCTTGCTCAGGGGTAATGCTCAGACTTGGGCTTTTTCACTGCCATCGGGGGATCCCTCCCTTCGATCCACAGAAAGATTTTTTGTGGCCCTGGGGCAGATATATGATGACCCGGATCGTGTTGCTCTGGCTGAATCTAACTTACGTTTTTTATGCCAGAACAAACTGTCTGCAGAGCTTTATTGTTCTGAATTTCGGAGATGGGCAGCTGATTCAGGTTGGAATAATGCTGCACTCCGAGTCAGTTCTGTCATGGTCTCTCAGAGAGATTGAAAGATGCGTTTGCTTTCCATGAGAGACCAACATCTTTAGAGTCTGCCATGTCATTGGCGGTACGCCTTGACAGGCGTCTAAGAGAAAGAAACGAGACCTCTCGGTCCAGCCATTGTCACTCTAGGGGCAGTGGTGCGGACTCATTCAGTGTGCAGGGGCCTCATCCTGTCTCGGTCCCCTCTGAGGAGGAGCCTATGCAGCTAGGTCGACTTGCCCCTGATAAAGGAGGATTTAGTCCTCAGAGAATGGTGTGTTTTTGTTGTGGGGGCATTGGTCATTTGGCAAATGTTTGTCCCTCTAGGGAATTCATGAACTTTACTAAGGGTGATAATAAGAGAAAATCCTCAAAGGAAAATCATCAAACTCTGCTTCATCTGCTACCTTGGGCAAAGTTGATGTAGGAATTGGGGCTTTTCCTCTGACCTGCAGTTCTCGTTTTCTCCTTTCTGCCAGGGTGGCGCTAGAGAGTAAAGTCATTTCTTGTGAAATTTTTGTTGATAGTGGAGCGGCCGTCAATCTTATTGACAGTCAATTTGTAGCCATGCATGGTTTTCGGGTTTGCACATTAGAAAAAGATATACCTGTTTTTGCCATTGACTCTGCTCCACTCTCACAGAGATCCCTGAAGGGCATTGTTCACAATATCCGGTTAGCTGTAGGTGACACTCATGTGGAGGATATATCTTGTTTTGTCCTTAACGGATTGCCTTCTCCTCTAGTGTTGGGGTTACCCTGGCTCACTAAACATAACCCCACTATTGATTGGCAAGGAAGGCAAATAAATGAGTGGAGTGAGTTTTGTAGAGAGAATTGTCTCACAGCGACTTTTGCAGAGGTATCTACTAAGTCTGTGCCATCATTTCTCTCTGATTTCTCGGACGTGTTTTCCGAGAGCGGTGTGCAGGAGCTACCTCCTCACCGGGAGTTTGACTGTCCCATTAACCTCATTCCCGGCGCCAAGCTGCCAAAAGCACGCCTGTACAATCTCTCACAACCTGAGAGAATCGCAATGCGAACCTATATCTCTGAGAGTCTCGATAAGGGGCATATTCGTCCCTCAAAATCACCGGTCGCCGCGGGTTTTTTTTTGTTAAAAAGAAAGATGGCTCTCTGAGACCTTGCCTAGATTTTAGGGAGCTGAACCGTATCACGATTCGCGATCCCTATCCCCTTCCTCTGATCCCGGACCTCTTCAACCAAATTGTTGGGGCCAAGGTTTTTTCCAAATTGGATTTGAGAGGCGCTGCATAACCTGGTCAGGGTCAGAGAGGGGGATGAATGGAAAACAGCCTTTAATACTCCCGAGGGGCATTTCGAGAATCTCGTTATGCCTTTTGGCTTGATGAATGCTCCGGCCGTCTTTCAGCATTTTGTTAACAGTATTTTCTACCATTTAATGGGGAAATTTGTATTGGTGTATCTTGATGATATTTTGATTTTTTCCCTGATGTTCGGACTCATCAGGATCATCTTTTTCAGGTTCTGCAGATTCTGCGAGAAAATAAATTGTACGCCAAGCTGGAGAAATGTGTTTTTATGGTATCGGAGATTCAATTTCTGGGTTTTCTCCTCTCTGCTTCTGGTTTTCGCATGGATCCGGAGAAGGTCCGTGCTGTGCTTGAGTGGGAGCTTCCTGAGAATCAGAAGGCATTGATGCGCTTTCTGGGTTTTGCGAACTATTACAGAAAGTTCATTTTGAATTATTCCTCTGTTGTCAAACCCTCACTGACATGACCAAAAAGGGGGCGGATTTTTCCTCTTGGTCGGAGGAGGCGCTTGCAGCTTTTTCTAAGATTAAAGAGAGTTTTGCGCCTGCTCCCATCTTGGTGCATCCCGATGTTTCCTTACCTTTTATTGTTGAGGTGGATGCTTCCGAGGTGGGTGTGGGTGCGGTTTTGTCCCAGGGTCCGTCTCCTTCCAAATGGCGACCCTGTGCCTTTTTCTCTAAAAACTCTCACCGGCAGAGAAAACTATGATGTGGGAGATAGGGAATTGTTGGCCATCAAGTTGGCTTTCGAGGAATGGCGCCATTGGTTGAGGGGGCCAGGTACCCTATCACCGTTTTTACCGACCATAAGAATCTGGCGTACTTGAGTCGGCTAGCGTATGAATCCGAGACAGGCCAGATGGTCTCTGTTCTTCTCCAGATTCAATTTTGTCGTTACATTCCGCCCTGGGATCAAAAATGTGAAGGCTGATGCCTCTCTCGCTGTTTTCCGGGAGGAGGAAACTCCGAGGACCCGGGTCCCATTTTGGCGGAGGGGGTAGTTGTTTCTGCTCTGTATTCTGATTTGGAGGCCGAGGTCCAGGCTGCCCAGACTGAGGCACCTGCCCGTTGTCCTTCTGGAAAGTTGTTTGTGCCTCCTGAGTTACGTCACAAACTCTTCAAGGAGCATCACGATACTGTTCTTGCTGGTCACCCCGGGAGTAGAGCCACGGTAGATCTCATTGCTCGGAGATTTTGGTGGCCGGCTCTTCGTAAGTCGGTGGAGGGTTTTGTGGCTGCTTGTGAGACGTGCGCCGCGCTAAGGTCCCTCGCTCACGGCCTTCAGGTCCCCTTCTCCCCTTACCCATACCTTCCCGTCCTTGGACACACCTGTCCATGGACTTTATCACGGATCTTCCTCGTTCCTCAGGGAAGTCGGTGATCCTGGTGGTGGTGGACCGCTTTAGCAAGATGGCACATTTCATACCCTTCCCTGGATTGCCCAATGCTAAAACGTTGGCGCAAGCTTTTGTCGACCATATTGTTAAATTGCATGGCATTCCCTCTGATATTGTTTCCGATAGAGGCACGCAGTTTGTGTCCAGATTCTGGAAGGCTTTCTGTTCTCGCCTGGGGTTCGGCTGTCCTTCTCTTCTGCTTTTCACCCGCAGTCGAATGGTCAGACTGAACGCGCCAATCAGAATCTGGAGACATATTTGCGCTGTTTTGTTGCAGAGAACCAGGAGGATTGGTGTTCGTTTCTCCCTCTTGCTGAGTTTGCTCTGAACAACCGTCGTCAGGAATCTTCTGATAAGTCACCATTCTTGGTGCATATGGGTTCCATCCGCAGTTTGGGACATTCTCGGAGGGGCTCCTTCTGGTTTGCCTGAGGAGGAGAGATTTTCCTCGTCTTTGTCTACCATTTGGCAAAAGATTCAGACTAATCTAAGAAAGATGAGTGAGAAATATAAGCGTGTGGCTGATAAGAGACGTGTGCCTGGTCCGGACCTGAATGTGGGTGATCTGGTGTGGTTGTCTACAAGAAATATTAAACTGAAGGTTCCTCCTGGAAATTGGGTCCCAAGTTTATTGGGCCTTATAAAATCTTGTCAGTCATCAATCCTGTTGCCTTCCGTCTTGATCTTCCACGGGTTTGGAAGATACATAATGTATTTCACAGATCTCTCTAAAACCATATGTCCAGCCCACGGTACCCTCCTCTTTGCCTCCTCCTCCGATTTTGGCTGATGGCAATCTGGAGTTTGAGGTTTCCAGAATTGTGGACTCTCGCATTGTCCGCGGTTCTCTTCAGTACCTCGCTCATTGGAAGGGTTATGGTCCTGAGGAGAGGATGTGGGTTCCGGTGTCGGACATTAAAGCCACTCGCCTCATCAGGGCTTTTCATAGGGCTCATCCTGAGAAGGTGGGTCCTGGGTGTCCGGAGTCCACCCGTAGAGGGGGGTACTGTCACTACCAGAGCTTTGAGACGTTCTCACAGCTCTGTTTCTCCACCCCTGTGATGATGTAACTACTAGAGCTTTGAGACGTTCTCACAGCTCTGTTTCTCCGCCCCTGTGATGAGGTCTTTACTTTCTGTTTCCTCCTCCCAGCTGTCCCTCCTGTGTTTGATTGCTCTGCCTTTAAATCACCCCTTTTCCTTTGTACGGTGCGGATTATACTTCTTCATTTGAGCAGTATCTCTCGCTTGAGTATCTTCACTGGTGTGATATCTTTCTGGACCTGTGTTCTGCTGAAGCAAGTACTTCGGACATTGTCTGCTGAGTTTGGATCTGTTTTCACTGCTGCTGCAGCTCCTTCAGTTAAGTGTGCAGACATTGTGTGTTTCTGTTTGTTTTGCTGACTGGATCCGAGGCGACCCCGGTTCCGTCCATATACTGAGCAGGGCACCGGTGGCCGTGCCCCTTCCACTACTGTAGGGGTTACAGTGGTCATCAGCCTTAGGTACGCGGGCATGTCTCGATCCACCATCTGGATCTGGACATGGGCTTAGCAGCATAGGGAGAGCTTTTAGGGTCTGACAGGGGTCACCCTTTATGTTCCCTAGTTTGGGTCCGGTCAGTAGCTAATTCACTGTGTATGCTCTTGTTGCTCACATACAGTCGTGACAGTGACTCACCACCCATTAGCTCCAGACTCCAGTCAAGTCCCTGCCGGCTGCTCACTCCTGCAGTGCAGCCGCCGCAGCGCCACTCACCAGGCAGTCACACCCCCTTTACCACGTGACGGCCGGGCTGACGTGCTTGTGAGTGAGAACTTTGAACTCCGGCCTGCGGATAACACCCCTTTAGACTGGTGTCACCCAGTGCGACCCGCGCCTCACTTGCAGTTCCACTGAAAAAAGGCTCGGGACCAGCCCGGGCCCCCCCGGGGTCCGAGCCCCTTATTGAGGTATCGGCTGTACCCCCCTGATGGCGGCCCTGGGTGCTCGTGCTGCTCTACAGAGCACTAGTCAGATCTCATTTGCGGTATTGTGTGCAGTACTGGAGACCATATCTGCAGAAGGATATTTAAACTTTGGAGAGAGTTCAGAGAAGATCTACTAAACTAGTACATGGATTGCAGGACAAAACTTACCAGGAAAGGTTAAAGGATCTTAACATGTATAGCTTGGAAGTAAGAAGAGACAGAGGGGATATGATAGAAACTTTTAAATAAATAAAGGGAATCAACAGGGTAAAAGAGGAGAGAATACTTAAAAGAAGAAAAACTGCAACAAGAGGACATAGTTTAAAATTAAAAGGGCAAAGGTTTAAAAGTAATATCAGGAAGTATTACTTTACTGAGAGAGTAGTGGACGCATGGAATAGCCTTCCTGCAGAAGTGGTAACTGCAAATACAGTAAAGGAGTTTAAGCATGCATAGGATAGGCATAAGGCCATCCTTCATATAAGATAGGGCCAGGGGCTATTCATAGTATTCAGTATATTGGGCTGACTAGATGAGCCAAATGGTTGCTGGTACTACCCATTGTGCGATACCGTTTTTCGAGGTCCTTATCAACAATCCATCCTGTAATGAGAATTGGGACTTGCCCTTTTTCAAAATTTACAACTCTTCTTCTATTCAGTATATTGGGCAGACTAGATGAGCCAAATGGTTCTTATCTGCCGACACATTCTATGTTTCTATGTTTCTATTGAAGGTGTTAACACTAATAACCTAAAAAGCCAGTTGAGAATGTTAGCTGCGCAACACCCGAGTGTCACCTTCCTGGACTTTAAAGAGCTAGCCATTAGCATTCTGGGAAAAAGTCCGCAACCAGAGCTTGCTAAATCTGTTGAAACACCTGTCCATATGCCTGCTACTCCTTCTAAGTGCTATCCGATAGCCAGTCAAGCAGCTCAAACTCCAGTACCTGATGCTGTAGCAGTCTTGACAGAACAGGTTAACTTCCTAACAAAAAGCCTGGAGAAGGTGAGTCATAAATTAGAACAATGGGAAAAGCCCTTATTGTTGGAGGACGAAACACTGTTACCAAGAAGACGTTCCCTCCTGACTACAAGGATATATATCCCAAAGGGCCTGGTGGTGCCCAAATGACCACTCAAATGCCCGCAGGTGACCTATTTACACCTACTGTCATAAGTCAGGGCATACAGAAACATTGTGAAGGCGGTTAAAAGAGCGACCCTCAAGGCCAAGGACCGCACTCGGGAGGTAAACCAGTAGGTCCACAAGATCCCAACTGGATGCCCAGATATGTAGGATCCCGGCCAGAAGTAACAATCCAATTAACGGAGTCCCCTTGGTTGCCCTACTGGACACCGGATCTCAGGTCACTACCATCCAACGGCCTGCATTTGATAAATACTGGGACCAGAGCCAACTTACGCAACCACCAGAATCCTGGTTGGATCTTACAGCCAGCAACGGTACCCGTGTCAATACATGGTTATTGGTAACCAACTCTGCAAGTAGGAGAAACTACTCTACCCCAACAAGGTATTATTGTTGTACAAGATGGAGACAAAGGTGGCTCCTCAGTAATCCTAGGAATGAATGTCCTTAGGAATTGTTACACCGAAATGCTTGAGGCATTACACCAATCTATGCCTACTGCTTGACCTGCCTCCAAAAGGTCATACAACAGACCATCCGTATGTTGAGCGCACAACAGAAATTCGCCAATGAGAAAGGGGAAATCTGCTTTGTCCGCATCAGAGCTAACCAACCTGTGATCCTGAAACCAAATACCGAGACCTTAATCTAGTGCTGTGCCGCCCCGGGAATTCAAGGTCAAGACTACCAAGACATGGTAGAGCCCTTCGCGCTGGACGATCATCCTGTCATGCCTTTTCTTAAGTATATAAACATTTATACATTATTATTGTTATAACGTGTATTCATGGCCTATAAGCAGCCATGTTGTACTTATATTCACCCTCCTGTATGAACCTTCATTGTAAAAGAGAAAAATGGGTTCAAGGAAAGGTCCTTCCTGGCAGATGTGGGCCTATCTGAGGGAGTGATTTTACCTCATCACTAGGCTATAAGCCGAGATAAGGTTCTTCCTGGCGCTCGTCTGTCATCTTTTTATAATGAGATGTATTAATGAGACAAACATATAATGTCTGTTTGTTCATATAGTGGATCGTATTTAATTTTGACACAAGTTAATCGATATATCACATATGTGTTGTTTTATGTTTCACGTATTGGTTTATTTTGTTACATATTATAATCATATACTAACAAATATATATATCCTGTGTGTGTATCACCAGAAGCGTGTATTCCTGAGGTATCTAGGAAAGCATGCTCAGTTGGATTTCTGCTCAGAAAAGTTGTGTTATATTCATAAGATAAGGCACCTGTGAAATCCGAAACCCACTCATTTGTTGTCTACATTTTAACTTTATGACATGAGAACAGTTATACTAGTTTCTGGGAATCTAGGTTTTAATTGCTTCAAGTGTCAGAGGCTATTCCTCCCTTTTTTCCACGTAATTATGCTGAGACAGTCATTATATTAAAAGCATAGAGTTGAGGATGTGCGATCCAGATTCACTCTCCAGTATATATTGTAATTACTTATTTTCTTTTCCCCCCTCTGGTATCAGCACTCCTCCCCATTTGGACTAGGTGTTTTTAATTAGCCTAGCTGCAAGGGGTTTATAAACTCCTACTATCTCTCAGATGCATTTCCTGAGGGTTGTGACTGGGTGAGCTCTTTGCACTCGTTCACATGGTGCAGTACTGCGTGTCTGCCATTGCTGCCTCAGTGCTGTGCTGGTGGGGCGGTGGGTCCCAGAGCCAAGGAGGCTTTGCTGCACAGTGGGGTTGCTGTGTGGCTCCTGGGTCCCACCGTCTGCTGCTGGTGCGGTGCTGGGGCGCTGGTGGTCGCCACGCACGGCTGCGCCATTTATAGGTTAGAGTAGTTTCCCACTTGTAGAGGCAACCTTGTCGCGGTTAGTGGGCCTATGCTCTTTGATCAAACTGTATACTAATGCCTCTTATGCACAGCATACAATGTATTACAAATTGAGCGGATATGCCACGTAATTATGCTGAGACAGTCAATATATTAAAAGCATAGTGTTGGGGATGTGCAATCCAGATTCACTCTCCAGTATATATTATAAATTGGATTATGTTGGAATGTCCAAGAAGGGCTTTTCATATGGATCCTTCACGGAATATAAGTCCGACAAATGTTTCTTTTGATTCTCCATCTCTGCATGAATACTTAGCAAGTTAATTTTCAGTGAACCAATCTCAAGTTCCAATGTCCTAATAGAGATGGAATTGGCGACTGTCATACTGGTGGCAATGACAGCACCTACAACGCCAAATGATGGCGACTACAATTGCAGAAATGAACCTCTTTGGCCTTTGATTTGTAGAAAACTGTTCCCTGGTCAGGGTCTTTCTTGCCTGTTCCAGGATCTGTGTAATCCGTTCTTGGGAAAAATCGATGTGTCCTTTATACCATGACTAAATCTCCGACGTCAGGATTTCGGATACGTTGAACTGTCTTTCAACGATAGTGCATGGATCCAGACTGATGTAGATCTTCTGAGACAGGACCCTCTTATTCGTCAAGATGAACCCCGCAGTATCCTGCAGCATAATCCAGGATGAAGGGCCTGGTACAGCCATCCACTCAGCGTGGAACTCCTTCCCCAAGATCAGAATGGTATAGACAACAGCAATAACTCTTAATGTCATCTTGCCTACAAAATATTGTATGACAAATATAAATATACATATCTTTCACTTTTTATTCTGCAAGAAAAGTTTATCTTACCATATACCTCAATTGACATTGGTTCTTTTTCTTGAACAGAACAATTTCTTATTCAGAAGTGAGTTAAGAGATAGTTAGTTACAGAGGAAACACACACGAGGATTGGTTAGTACACTTGTTCGCTTATACAATACTGATCCTGGGTTTCTGTCTTTAGCTGGAACCTTGATATCTCTTCATCTCTCTTCATCCAACTCCTTCTATTTCACGAAGTCGTGAACTAGGATGACAAACACGTAATTGATTAATATGCACCCATTTTTCTACAAAATCATCCCCCTTTGGAATTTTGATCTTGTACCACAGGTGACAGTTTTTCAATGACGACGTATGGTCCTTTCCAGGAAGGTAAAAATTTCCTTTCCTTCATCTGATCCCGGGCAAAGTTATACAGGTAGACTGATCGGAAATTTGATATTCCTTCTGAGTTGTCTTCAAGTCATAGTAAGTCTTAATGCTCACTGCTGTTTTCTCCATATTCTTTTGGGCAAATGCAAAAGCATGCTGAAGGTGCTTGCGTAGATTTTCCATATATTGATGAGCAGTTGAAGCATTTATCAAATTGTAGCCCGTTGTCCGGTAGAGTAAATGCTGGGGTAACACCATCTTTCTGCCCGTAAGCATTTCAAAAGGAGAAAGTTTGGTTGCTGTGCTTGGGGTGGCCCTGATGGCCATAAGAACCAAAGGCAATTTGACATCCCAGTCCTTACCGGATTCGTTAAGAAATTACTTTAGAATGTTGACAATGGTCTGGTTGTAGCGTTCCACTCCACCACTAGAGGCTGGCCGATAGGCTATGTGGAGCTTCCTCTTTACTCCCAGTATCTCCCACATCTTTGATATAACCTCACTAGTGAAATGACTCCCACGATCCGGGAAGACCAAATCTGGAAAATATGTGGTTAATGAGTAGAGAGGCACATACACTTGAGCTGCATGATTTGCAAGGCAAGCATTCCACCCATTTTGTAAATAGACAAGTTACGGTTAGCATGTATCTGTTGCCTTTTGATGAAGTTGTTACTGGTCCAATGAAGTCGATCTGGATGTCAGACCATGGCATGGACATCCCCCTTTTCATCAGCGGTGCCCGATGAGTGGGTGCCTGTGGCTGGAATTGAGGGCAGATTAGACATCCTTGACAATATGTGCGAACATCTTGTAACATATGTGGCCAGTAAGCATAGTCCCGTAACAATTCGTACGTTAACTTTTCACCCCGGTGGCCAGCTGTTGGGGCATCATGAGCATGTTGTAACATTAAACCTCGGTATGTTGCTGGTACTACCCATTGTGCGATACCGTTTTTCGAGGTCCTTATCAACAATCCATCCTGTAATGAGAATTGGGACTTGCCCTTTTTCAAAATTTACAACTCTTCTTCTATTCAGTATATTGGGCAGACTAGATGAGCCAAATGGTTCTTATCTGCCGACACATTCTATGTTTCTATGTTTCTATTGAAGGTGTTAACACTAATAACCTAAAAAGCCAGTTGAGAATGTTAGCTGCGCAACACCCGAGTGTCACCTTCCTGGACTTTAAAGAGCTAGCCATTAGCATTCTGGGAAAAAGTCCGCAACCAGAGCTTGCTAAATCTGTTGAAACACCTGTCCATATGCCTGCTACTCCTTCTAAGTGCTATCCGATAGCCAGTCAAGCAGCTCAAACTCCAGTACCTGATGCTGTAGCAGTCTTGACAGAACAGGTTAACTTCCTAACAAAAAGCCTGGAGAAGGTGAGTCATAAATTAGAACAATGGGAAAAGCCCTTATTGTTGGAGGACGAAACACTGTTACCAAGAAGACGTTCCCCTCCTGACTACAAGGATATATATCCCAAAGGGCCTGGTGGTGCCCAAATGACCACTCAAATGCCCGCAGGTGACCTATTTACACCTACTGTCATAAGTCAGGGCATACAGAAACATTGTGAAGGCGGTTAAAAGAGCGACCCTCAAGGCCAAGGACCGCACCTCGGGAGGTAAACCAGTAGGTCCACAAGATCCCAACTGGATGCCCAGATATGTAGGATCCCGGCCAGAAGTAACAATCCGAATTAACGGAGTCCCCTTGGTTGCCCTACTGGACACCGGATCTCAGGTCACTACCATCCAACGGCCTGCATTTGATAAATACTGGGACCAGAGCCAACTTACGCAACCACCAGAATCCTGGTTGGATCTTACAGCCAGCAACGGTACCCGTGTCAATACATGGTTATTGGTAACCAACTCTGCAAGTAGGAGAAACTACTCTACCCCAACAAGGTATTATTGTTGTACAAGATGGAGACAAAGGTGGCTCCTCAGTAATCCTAGGAATGAATGTCCTTAGGAATTGTTACACCGAAATGCTTGAGGCATTACACCAATCTATGCCTACTGCTTGACCTGCCTCCAAAAAGGTCATACAACAGACCATCCGTATGTTGAGCGCACAACAGAAATTCGCCAATGAGAAAGGGGAAATCTGCTTTGTCCGCATCAGAGCTAACCAACCTGTGATCCTGAAACCAAATACCGAGACCTTAATCTAGTGCTGTGCCGCCCCGGGAATTCAAGGTCAAGACTACCAAGACATGGTAGAGCCCTTCGCGCTGGACGATCATCCTGTCATGCCTTTTCTTAAGTATATAAACATTTATACATTATTATTGTTATAACGTGTATTCATGGCCTATAAGCAGCCATGTTGTACTTATATTCACCCTCCTGTATGAACCTTCATTGTAAAAGAGAAAAATGGGTTCAAGGAAAGGTCCTTCCTGGCAGATGTGGGCCTATCTGAGGGAGTGATTTTACCTCATCACTAGGCTATAAGCCGAGATAAGGTTCTTCCTGGCGCTCGTCTGTCATCTTTTTATAATGAGATGTATTAATGAGACAAACATATAATGTCTGTTTGTTCATATAGTGGATCGTATTTAATTTTGACACAAGTTAATCGATATATCACATATGTGTTGTTTTATGTTTCACGTATTGGTTTATCAATTAACAATTTCTTATTCAGAAGTGAGTTAAGAGATAGTTAGTTACAGAGGAAACACACACGAGGATTGGTTAGTACACTTGTTCGCTTATACAATACTGATCCTGGGTTTCTGTCTTTAGCTGGAACCTTGATATCTCTTCATCTCTCTTCATCCACCATCTCTCTTTACCTGCACCATCTTTTATGGTTATGGGACAATTCTGTGGATCCTCAATGTGTTTGTAAAAGACACCTATAACTGGATCTCCCTTTTGACTCGCAATGAGATCCTCACTAGGGGAATCTTGGCCCCACTGAACCACATTGGCCTCAGCCCCCTTTTGGGCCTGTCTTCTAGTCATTGCATCCACTTGGATGGTCCCCATGAGGTCATCAACATCTTCTCCATCTTCTCCATCAAGGGCTTCTCGTTTGACGAGGGAATCTACTAGATCATTCCCTTCCTTGTCAACTCCTGGATGTTTTGAATTACCACTTACCTTTTTCCAGTAAATAGTAAGACTGTGAGTGGTGACCATTTCGTCAATCCTGCAAAACATTTTACCATGTTTAACTGGCTTGTTGTTGCTCCTTACCATGTTAGACCTTTTCCATCCTGGTAAATACTCCACAAAGCTGTTGCGAATATATTCAGAATCCGTGATTATGACAAACTCCTTAAGATCATTTTCGATAGCCATTTGTACAGCTTTATACACAGCGGTGAGCTCTGCGACCTGGCTACTTTTGGAACCAATTTTATATCCCACGGACACATCATGGAAGATATTGTTCCACACAATCCCGATACCTGCGACCAACGTGCGTTCAGTTCCTGAATCCGTATGGAAAGAACAGCCGTCAACATATACACACAGTAATGATTGGCAGTACTCTTCCTCGTAAGACTTATATGGAGATGAAAATTGTTTCTCTAGGAAATCATTTTCTGGGGGCTCACCTTTGTGTCCCACATTGGTACAATCGTGGAGTTCAGCTAGTCCTTAAGCAACTGGATTCCTATTATTTTGCTTATACCTGATTTCCAGTGGCCATCCCATTAAGGACATTGTCCAGGCAGTTATCCTGCTATTTGACAGATTTCCATCCTTGATTCTGTCACTTTGCAAATATTGCAGTGGTTGGTGTGCAGTTTCCACAATGATCTTTTCGCCTTGGATAAAACTCCTGAAATATTGCAAAGCCCACACAGTCGATAGCAATGCTTTTTCACAGTCATTGAACTTTACCTCAACCGGTGACAAGGACTTGCTGGCATAGGCGATGATCTTGTTTAGGTTTTCCTGTTTCTGAAAGAGGACTGCACTCACGCTTTTGTCTGTAAAGCCTGTTTCAATGAAGAAAGGTTTTCCACCTTCTGGGTAAGCAAGGCACGGAGCCTGGGTAAGTCTCGTTTTGAGTTCAATCACAGCTTGCTCGTGACGCTCACTCCATTCCCATCTCACTCCTTTCTTCAGTAACTGCAAAAGAGGTTTTGTAATTTCGGCATAACTGTCTATGAACTTACGTGAATAGTTCATCATGCCCAGGAAGGACCTCAACTCCTTGGGATTTGTAGGGGACTTTGTATTGATCACTGCCTCAGATAGGCCCACATCTGCCAGGAAGGACCTTTCCTTGAACCCATTTTTCTCTTTTACAATGAAGGTATATACAGGAGGGTGAATATAAGTACAACATGGCTGCTTATAGGCCATGAATACACGTTATAACAATAATAATGTATAAATGTTTATATACTTATGAAAATGCATGACAATTCTCTAGTCAGAGCTGCCAGGAGTGTAGTGACTGTTTCCGAAGGTAAAGTGCCTGTCTGTCTCCTAAACTTGAATGATCACCACATTACACTCACTAAACACTATCCTGTTGCTCAGTTATTGCAAATCTCTTTCCAGGATGTCATCAGCATGCCTACAATTAAAGTAGCACAATCAGTGCAGAACTCCGGTACTCCTGAACATGCTCCACCTGCATCATGGTGGGAAGAACTCAGCGTGGGAGACAGCTCTACGCCCAAAAACCATATTGAAGGAGTTTTGAACATTGTGAGGGTGCATCATCAAGCGTTCAGTAAACACTCTACGGAATTAAACACACTATCCCTACCGGCTCTCACCCTCCAACCAGCCTATACCACCAACGATGTACCAATCCATGAAGCAAATGATCCGAGATGAAGGATTCCAATATTATCTAAGACAGCCATAGTCCATGGGCTACACCACTAGTTCTTGTCTGGAAAAAGGATGGTAACATCAGATTCTGTGTGGACTATAGAAAAATTAATCAAATCACCCACAAGGATGCCTATCCTTTACCCAGAATTGAAGAATCCCTGACAGCATTGAGGTCATCAGCCTATTTCTCTACCCTTGATCTGACCAGTGGATACTGGCAAGTACCTATGGCTCCTGAAGACCGAGAGAAAACAGCTTTTACTACCCCCATGGGCCTATTTGAATTTAATTACATGCCCTTTGGACTTTGTAATGCACCAGTAACATTTCAAAGACGCTGTTTAGGCCATATAAACTTCGAGACTGTCCTGCTCTATCTGGATGATGTCATTATTTATTCTAAATCCTACGAAGACCATTTAAAACAACTTGCAGAAGTCTTCCAAGTCCTCATTAAACATGGACTCAAGATTCAACTATCTAAGTACTACCTGCTGAAGCCAGAAGTCAAGTACCTGGGACATGTTGTCAGTGCAGAAGTTGTTAAACCAGATCCGGAAAAGTTAGCTGCAGTCCGGAATTGGCCTACTCCTACCACACTAAGGGAGGTGAGTAGTTTCCTTAGTTTTGCAGGATACTACAGACGCTTCATCCCTCACTTCGCCCAGATTGCTGAGCCAATTCAGTAACTCCTAAGAGGACATCCAAAGAAGTATCAGAATACCTGTGGAATGGAATAAAGAAAGGGAAATTTCCTTCCAACTCCTGAAATAGAAGCTGACCGAACCACCTGTCTTGGGATATCCTGATTACCAACAGCCATTCCATCTTTACACTGATGCCAGTAACAAAGGCCTGGGAGCTGTTCTGTCCCAAATGCAAGAAGGACAAGAAAGAGTGATTGCTTACGCTAGTAGATCCCTGAAAGGAGCTGAAAAGAATGACCGGAACTCTTTCAAGTTAGAGTTCCTCGCACTTGTGTGGGCTGTCACCAGAAAAATTCAAGGACTACCTTGCAGCAACTCCCTTTATAGCTTTCACCGATAACAACCCACTGGCACATCTCAATACAGCTAACTTAGGTGCCTTAGAACAAAGATGGGCCTCACGTCTTGCTAACTACAACTTTATTGTAAAATACAGAACGGCCAAGTCCGACGAGAACGCGGATGCCTTATCTCGCCTGCCTACCAAGGAAGATCCTACTGCACACATAGATGTCTGTGAAGAAGTGGAGATGCCTGATTTCTACAAAAACTTTGCCCAACAAGTCATCCTCTCCATCAAAAACAAAAGAGTCTGAAATCCTCATCCACAGAACAATCCAGAATCTCAAATTTAAAAAGAAAGATGGATCAAACTTCAGTCAGAAAGTAGAGTAATCAGAGAACTACATGACTTCCTCACCAGTGGAAGAACACCTTAAAGGATCCGCAGAAGAAATGCAGACCCAGTACTGTTGAAGCTGTGGAGACACCGTAAACAACTCTTTCTGCAGAAGGGCCTACGATTAAGAAGAAGCCTAGATCCAGTTAGCTATGACAGGGTATACCAAATCCTAATACCCCACCGAGATGCAAGCATCATTCTCGAGATGTACTATGACAAATCAGGACACTTTGGCATGCAGAAGACAGAAGCTACCATCCGTAGATGATTCCATTGGATTGGAATGCGAGGAGACATTGAGAAGTGGTGTCGAGAGTCTTCTGCCTGTGCTGTTGGAAGAAGTGAAAGGCATGACCAAAGAGCATCCTTACATCCTATTGTAAGCCAGACACTGTTAGAGATCGTTGCAATTGACCACGTGAAGCTGGAACCAAGTCACTCAGGCTATACATACGCTATGACCATCATTGACCATTATACAAAATTCGTTGTAGCTGTACCTGTTAAGGACTTGACCGCTAAAACAACTGCAGATGCCTTCTGGAAACATTTCCTATTGCCATACGGATGTCCAGAAAAAATTCTTATAGATCAAGGATCTGCCTTTGAGTCGCAACTCTTCAAAGAACTGTGTTTGCTTCACAATTGTCAGAAAATCATAACAACAGCTTACCATCCCCAAGGTAATGGACTTTGTGAAAAGATGAACCAGACCCTAATTGAAATGCTTAGAGCTGTGCCACCTGCTACCAGGAATGATTGGCCTACTCTTCTATCTCAATTAATGTATAATACCATTACAATAATACCATTCACTGTTCCACTGGGTATACACCTTACTACCTCATGTTTGGCCGACAAGGTAAACTACCTGCTGACCATACTTTGGACGTACAAGTGCCTGATGCCATCAATCCATTGCCAAAAACTGATTGGGTAAGTGAACACCAAAGACGTCTAGCTCATGCACAAGAAATTGTCCACCACCGCATGGAAAATGCCCACAAGAAGCAGCAAAAGGATTATGACCAATCTGCCAAAGCAGAGCCTTTTGAAATTGGTGATTATGTGTGGCTAAAGAACAATCATCACACCAGCAAGTTTGACATTAAGTTGGAAATAAACCCCTACATCATTTCAGCTACCCCCAATCCAGCAACTGACACCTATGAGATCACCATAGAAAATAAATCACCTCAAATAGTGCATCGCAATTGCCTGAAACTGTGTAAAAAGGAGAAAGATACTGCAGGAGGAATACTTCCAGATAAGACTGTTGCAGAGGAAAATCAGCCTCCAACTCAAGTGTCTGAACTACCAATTAAGCCTGCAGAGCCTATGCAGACTGTTGAAAAACTAATGACGGAAACAGATAAAATGGATCCTTACACCCTGGTTAAACATTGCTTTGCCTGCTCCAGTCAGTACAGTGTCACATCAGCCGGAGGAACCACCTCAGGAATAAGTTTCAGTAGTGCAAGAAGCTCCCTTGAGCCAAGGTCAGAAGAAGGGATACCACTTCGCAGATCCAGCCAGATTACAAAGGGACAACCACCTAGCCATTATAGGGAGTGTCTACTGCAAACCCAGAGGAGGATTAGGGAGTGTTTATTTCAACCCAAGAGGAGAATGCTTCCAGCTATCCCAGTTTAATGTGGATTACAATTTCGCTTCTTTGTGGAACTACAGAGTCTAGGTAGGAGACTTATTGACTTGTTTGCCTTGCTCTAAGAACCCTCCCATGGCTACATATTCCCTTATGTTTGCAACGTTCAAGCCTGTGCCCAGAGAAAGACTCAAACGCATCTGGGCCTCTGTGTTGTTCATCGTTTTACCATCACCTATGCTCAGGGAACGGACTTATGCCCTGTGAGCCTCCTGACTCTCATCCATGTTTATTATTTCCCCATTACGGACTACCCTGGTTTGTTACTACTCTGCTGTGCCAGGTCAGTGCCCCTGTTCATCAGTCTTCAGAGGAAAGAAACGATGCCGCTTTTCACTTGTTTACTACCATTCTTGATGTTTGCCTGATATCTACATTTGTGCCTAACCAATTGCTTTTCAGCCTCAAGAAAAAGTATTGTTATGGGTTATGGTACTGTTCTTCATGCCTGCAGGATTGTTCTCTCTTTTTGTATCTTTCAGGAGACCTTCATCTTCGTGTTGAGGGCGACAGAGGTTAAACAAGGGGGGTATGCAGTGTCCCACTACCGAAGTGGGTACTGCAAAGTTGTCGTATTATGCTTTGTATGCTTTATATACAGTAACCTGTTTTATGCTGCAGTGCATCTTTATGCATAATCCCTGCCTACAGGCGTATTAGATTATATTACACTAAGCCTACCACTAGGGTATATAACACATCCCATATATAGCCCAGCTCAGGCCTAGTCAGTTGAGAAGTCAGTCTTCAGCCCTGAGCTAAAGTGTTCACATCCTGTTCAGAACTCAGCCAAGAGTTAGTGGACATGAGCTAGAAGTTTAGCTTCCCAAAGGGTTACGGCCATCTCTACGAGCGCCTTAGGACCTTTGGAGTTAACTAGTGAAGGAATTACCAGCCTCCGGCAGCCTCACTAACCTGCACTGGGATAACAGGGACCAGCATTGAAGTCACCTACCAGTAACCAATATTAACTTTAAACATAAATATCACATCTGTCAGCAGTAAATCATTGCAGCTTTACCTCTGTTCATCTTAAAGAGACTGTATTTCATATCTGGATGTACTAGAGACTGTTTTATACTTGGACGTAACTGTTACCAGGAGCAACGTTCAGTAAAAGTTATAAGTTGGATTGCACCATCCTTGTCTCAGTTTCAAATTCCTCAATTACTACTACTATAAATGGTTGTACCACCACAAAAGGTACTGGCGTCACGACAATTAGGGACCTAGCCATAGGCACATTAATACAGACCACCAAGGGCACCTTGAACCACCATTTGGCCTGTGTCCCTTATCAGAGCGTGCCCCAGAGAATCGTTGTGCCGTTCTCCTCATCACTTATGCAAGCCTGCCCAGGGACAACATAACCATAAGTAACCAGAACTGTGTTTTCCCTCGGACTACCTAATTGCTCACAATGTGACCTCACGTATAATTTCCCTGTCGGTCTGGGTCACTTCACTATTACCAGATAGCTGACCATATAGCGGATCAATGTTCATTGATCTGAACCCTGGCACATCTAGAAGTTTGTCCAGCATAAACTAAATCACATTGTGACTGTTACAAGTAAAAAATCCTTTAATGTGAATCTTATGCCCCTTAAAGGGATAGTACACAAAATCACTTTTAAGAACACTATTGGAATTTTGACAATTTAGATTCCTTTCCCTGAGCACAAAAAATGTTTGTTTTGAGATACTTTCTTTTGTTGTACAGGTGCATCTCAATAAATTAGAATATCATTGAAAATTTAATTTATTTCAGTAATTCAATTCAGAAAGTGAAACTCATTAAAGATTAATTAGATCTGTGTGATCTATTAATGTTGATGATTATGGCTTACAGCTAATGAAAACCAAAAAGTCAGTATCTCAGAAAATTTTAATATTATATAAGACCAATTAAATAAATGATTTTTAATACAGAAATGTTGGCCTACTGAAAAGCAGGTACCCAATACTTGGTTGGTGCTCCTTTAGCATGAATTACTGTATCAGTGCCACATGGCATGGAGGTAATCAGCCTGTGGCACTGCTGAGGTGTTATGGAAACCTAGGTTGATTTGATAGTGGCCTTCAGCTCGTCTACATTGTTGGATCTGGTGTCTCTCATCTTCCTCTTGACAATACCCCATTGAATCTCTATAGAGTTTAGGTTGAGCAAATTTGCTGGCCAATGAAGCACAGTGATACTATGGTTAAACCAGGTATTGGCAGTGTGTTCGGATGCCAACTCCTACTGGAAAATGAAATCAGCGTCTCCATAAAGCTTGTCAGCAGAGTTAAGCATCAAGTGCTCTAAAATTTCTATGCTGACTTTGGACTTGATATACCACAGTGGACCAACACCAGCAGATGAAATGGCTCTCCAAACCATCACTGACTGTGCAAACTTTACACTGGACATCATTGAACCTGGGCTTTGAGGCGGGAAGTCTAGGCTTTCTGATTCACCTCAGCCTGGCATGGCATGTGAAAAAAACGGCACCACCATGTTGTGGAGACTGAACTGGCTGCTGCTGCTGCGATTTCTGGTGACTGTGGCAACAGGAGATTGGCAAATCTTCCGGGTACGGAGAGGGGCCTCCAGACATGCTGGAGGCCAGCATCTACTTGCCGAAAGCTGTGGCAAGCTGCATACACAGTGTTTCCTGGTAATAATGTAATTTGGCCTCCCATTTGGAGGGAGGAAAACATTCCACCATTATGCTTTGACAGCGAAGGTCTAATAGCATTGCTATCCAGTAATTATCAAACTGCTTGCTTCAAAAGATACTCCTGTCAGTGTGTAAGAGAATAAGCCTACAGGTCGCCATTCTGGCTAGTATGCCAGCTCCGGAACTAACTGAGATAATTAGGTGTTGTGCAGGGGCGTACATAGAAGTCACTGGGCCCCATAGCAAGATTATGATTGGGCCCCCTAACCCCGCCCACTACCCACCCCTGGCCAATCCCGCCTCTTGTCCTGACTCCTCCCCTGCCACACCCCCATTTTTCAAAAAAGAAATGTATACAAACATACTTTCCTACAGATAACACAGTGATGGCACTCTGATTACAGAAAATGTAGTGGTGTTACCTGCAGTCCTATGTAAAACCACAGATAACACTAGTGTAGATCATGTGGTAGTGTTACCTGCAGTCATATGTAAAACCACAGATAACACTAGGGCTGATAATGTGATAGTGTTACCTGCAGTCCTATGTAAAACCAAAGATAACACTAGTGTAGATCATGTGGTAGTATTATCTGCAGTCCTATGTAAAACCACAGATAACACTAGTGTAGATCATGTGGTAGTGTTACCCACGTCCTTAGTGTACCTCCCACATACTGGTGGCACTGCCTCCTCTTCCTTCTTCTTTTTACCCCGCACAGAATGTCCTGATGTAGCTACGTAAAGACATAGGAACACTGTCGGCATTGTGACGGGGACACACAGGAAGATACACATACGTACAATAAATTGGATCACCAACATATGTCCTATAAGATATAGACATATATATATATATATTTTATATATATATATATATATACGGAAAAACCAACAGCACTCCAAAAGTTCACATTCTTTAGAAATGTTGGCCCATATTGATAGGATAGCATCTTGCAGTTGATGGAGATTTGAGGGATGCACATCCAGGGCACAAAGCTCCCATTCCACCACATCCCAAAGATGCTCTATTGGGTTGAGATCTGGTGACTGTCGGGGCCATTTTAGTACAGTGAACTCCTTGTCATGTTCAAGAAACCAATTTGAAATGATTCGAGCTTTGTGACATGGTGCATTATCCTGCTGGAAGTAGCCATCAGAGGATGGGTACATGGTCATGAAGGTATGGACATGGTCAGAAACAATGCTCAGGTAGCCCGTGGCATTTAAATGATGCCCAATTGGCACTAAGGGGCCTAAATTGTGCCCAGAAAACATCCCCCACACCATTGCACCACCAGCCTGCACAGTGGTAACAAGGCATGATGGATACATGTTCTCATTCTGTTTACGTCAAATTCGAACTCTACCATTTGAATGTCTCAACAGAAATCGAGACTCATCAGACCAGGCAACATTTTTCCAGTCTTCAACACTCCAATTTTGGTGAGCTTGTGCAAATTGTAGCCTCTTTTTTATATTTGTAGTGGAGATGAGTGGTACCCGGTGGGGTCTTCTGCTGTTGTAGCCCATCCGCCTCAAGGTTGTGCGTGTTGTGGCTTCACAAATGCTTTGCTGCATACCTCGGTTGTAACAAGTGGTTATTTCAGTCAACGTTGCTCTTCTATCAGCTTGAATCAGTCGGCCCATTCTCCTCTGACCTCTAGCATCAACAAGGCATTTTCGCCCACAGGACTGCCGCATACTGGATGTTTTTCCATTTTCACACCATTCTTTGTAAACCCTAGAAATGGTTGTGCGTGAAAATCCCAGTAACTGAGCAGATTGTGAAATACCCAGACCGGCCCATCTGGCACCAACAACCATGCCACGCTCCAAAATTGGTTAAATCACCTTTCTTTCCCATTCTGACATTCCGTTTGGAGTTCAGGAGATTGTCTTGACCAGGACCACACCCCAAAATGCATTGAAGCAACTGCCATGTGATTGGTTGACTAGATAATTGCAATAATGAGAAATAGAACAGGTGTTCCTAATAATTCTTTAGGTGAGTGTGTGTATATATATATATATATATATATATATATATAAAATGTGTAATGGATCGCACAGCAAGTTCACATGAAAATAATGTACGGGAGTGCCAGTAGCTGTGAGGGCATTCCCCTATGCCCACGGCTATGTAAAAGAACAAATTCCACAGCACTTCCCAAAATAATGAAAAAAATTCCTAGTTCATTTACCGAGTAAAAGCGACATTTCGGTGCGCCCAATGGCACCTTTCTCAAGCAGTGATAAAATGGTGTAACATTCAGGAATATATACATGTGTAGTTAATTCATATAATTGATGTGATCAAACAATTTGCATAATTGTGACATATAAACAATTACAAAAAAATCTAATATATCCAGTGATCAAATATCTAAATCAAATTAAAGTGATATAAGAAGACAACTAGAGTTCAATATAAATGTGTCCGTGTCGAAGATTAATGATCTTGATCATCATTGTGAAGATTAAAACACAATAATTCATAATTGTAAATCATGAGTGACATGTGTATATAGTTCAATAAATTAAAAACAATACCGATGACACGGAGAGATCAATAGCGGCCAGCATGGTAATGGATTCCTACGCTTCCTTAGTTACAGACTGCGCATGTCCCAAAGTGTTTAAAGCATGATGACGTTATCCACGTGAAACGTCACAGTCCTGTTCTGTCACGTGACCTAAACTTGCTGTTGGTTGCTATGGAGCAGAGTCACCTGATCTACATACAATGGATCACGTGACACTCCAATAGCGGACTATAAAATATAAAGGTACCGAGTATATCAAAATCGCAATAAGGATATCACCACAGGGAGAATCATGTTTGGACATAAATTAAAGATCACTATTAACTAAATTTATAGTCAGGTGCATCCATTCTCACTAAACCGAATCCGAATCCATGATGTATATCACAACCACGGTCTGATTCTAACACTGTGTTAATCAAGAACTGACAGTTTGCCCAGCGATTCCTCACTGTGTCAATCCGAGTTCGTTGTGAAAAAAGAACCGAGGACAAGAATGTCGATATATATGTGTTAACGAGATTCCTCCTGAGGCACATAGTCGCCACAATCTTTGGGGTTCACATCAGGTCACCGATGCGGAAACCCAAGATTCAGTCCTGTCAGTTCTAAGTTGTATATACTTGAACAAAGACCGTCTCGGGTTGTACTAATTACCACAGAATGGGTGCTATTGACATAAAAGTGCAACATGCAAATATTAAACTAAAGATGTCCAATCAAGATTACTCCCTGCACAGAAGCAGGTCGTGAATATGGGAAAAAAAACTTCAATTTTTCATAAATGCTGGTCGGGTTGAGGTCTCCATTCGTCACTTGGCGATTAACTGCAAGAAACAAAAAAATAATCAAAGTTATTATATGACAAAAAAATTATCATATATTTATTAAAAAGATTTAACACCATTAGTCGAGAGCGAAGCGTCATGATAGGCATCATCCCAGTAATGCGATGGATCCAATTAAATTAACTGGGTTCAAAATGGTTTCCGATCTACATATAGTCCCTCTGATTAAATCCCATTCTCCATTATATATCACCTCCCTTCTTTATTTAAAAAAAGGAAAAGAACACACAGGATCCTGCAATATCCACCACCCCAAGAGCAGTGAATCCTATAGGATCCATAGTCTACATTCAGTCCGCCTGGTTTGAGGCTATTTAGTTTCACTATCCATTGCATCTCACGTTTTTGCAAAGCCAAAGTTCTGTTGCCCCCTCTGCGGGATAAAGGAATATGATCAATCAACATGAATTTTAAATCACTTTCTTTATGGCCAGAATCCAGAAAGTGTCTGGAGACTGGAAGATCTGTTCTTTTCTTCCTAATCGTGTATCTATGGTGATTACACCGAGTTCTAAAGTCTAACGACGTTTCTCCCACGTATACTAATCCACAGGGGCACTATAGGGCATATATGACATAGGATGATTTACACGACAAAAAGTGTGAAATTGGGTAAATTTTTTTAGTCAAGGGATGGGTGAAAACACCTCCCTTGATCACATATTGGCAATTGATACAACTCAGACACGGAAAATAACCTTTTTTTCGGATATATAAAAGTTGTTGTCCATGTTTTTTCTGTGGCCCTATGTCAGTGTGTACCACTTGATCCTTCAAATTTCTAGTCCGTCTATAGGACATTAATGGTAAACATTTGAACTTGTCTATTTTGTTGTGTCCACTCCTCAATACAGACCAATGTCTCTGTACAATGTCTCTCATTTTATGACCATCCTCTGTGTAAGTTGTTACTAGAGGGATACGGTTCATGGATTTTTTGGATTTCTTTGAGATGTGGTTTTTCCCCAGTAATTCTACTCTCTTCAGTGATTGCATTTTGTTAATGTGAAAATTCAGTAAAGTGGTGGGGTAACCTCTGTCTATGAAGGCCCCACTCATTTTATTAAAGGAAGTCTGTAACATAGTTTCATTATTTACAATGTGTTTCACACACATAAATTGGCTCAATGGCAGTGATTTGATCATTGATCTTGGATGGGCACTGTCAAATTTCAACAAAGTGTTTCTATCAGTACATTTCATGTATACGTTAGTTTGGACACATCCGTCTTTGATGGAGACTGTCGTGTCCAAAAAATTGATTTTTTCAAAGGAATAATCCAAAGTGAATTTAATATCATCATTGACGGTGTTTAAAAACATAAAGAAACTGAGAAGTTCCCCTTCAGTGCCCAGCCAAATCAGAAAAACATCATCTACGTATCGCCACCACCTCAAAACATGTGAGAAGTGGGGCGACACATAGATTTATGTTTCCTTAAGGAAGGAGACCGCCATTTTGGCATAAGTGGGCACCACATTAGACCCCATGGCGATCCCCTTCAACTGTAAATAAAAATGATCCCCAAACAGAAAATAATTGGAAGTTAAGACAAGATGCAATAGTCTCAAGATAAAATCCTGACAACTCCCTGACCATTGTGAATTCTGTAATGCTTTTTTTACCACTTCCAATCCAAAACTATGTTTATAGAAGTATAGAGACTTACAATATCAAAAGAGGCTAGAATTGCTCCCTCTGGAATTCATGTACTTGACAATTTTCTCAAAAAGTCAGATGTGTCCTCGTTATAAGAAGTTGCAGAGGTGGCATATTGTCTCAATACTTTATCCAAAAATATGGAAATGTTATTCAGTAGAGAACCCCGCCCAGACACAATAGGCCTCCCTGGTGGCTGTTCTAAATTTTTGTGTATCTTAGGGAGTAGGTATAACATTGGGGTAGTGGGATGTGCACCAACAAGAAAATCCTTAGTTTGAGTGTCAATCATGCCCGCAGTGATGCTCTCAGACAGAATGGAGTTAATTTTCCTTTCAATGTCCCACCTAGGATCACCATTGAGTCTTAAATATACATCATTGTCTGAAAGTTGACGCATAGCCTCGGCTATGTAATGATCTGTGTCCATGACCACAACAGCACCCCCCTTGTCAGCGGGTTTTATAGTGATGCTGTGGTCATGGACAAGAGTACCCAAAGCCTCCCATTCACCCTTTGACATGTTAGGGTGACGAAATATCGTGTTATTAGAATCTTTCAATTCACCAATGTCACGTAATACAGATTGCATAAATACATCAATCGCATCTGTGGATGGAGGAGTAAAATCACTGGTCTGATACAGATTAAAGTCCGATAGACACATTTCAGAGGTTTTTATATTTTTCTTATCACTCACATGTGTAGAAAACCAGACCTTGAGCTTGAGTCTCCTAAAAAATTGGTACAGGTCAGACTCAACCTGTAACCAATTAGTATGGATATTAGGACAAAAGCTCAAGCTCTTTGCAAGCACATTGATTTGATTAGAAGATAAAACATGTGAGGATATATTTACCACTGTGTTAGTCCTTAGTTCTTCTTCCTCTGGAGTCTCTTGCCTTTGTTTCTCTGCAAGTTTGTGTCTTTTGCGGCCCCCTCGTCGCATCAGTCTCCTGTTTTGTGTTCGTGGTGATCTTCTAAAAAAACATCTGCGGAAGGTTGATTATTGTCCTCTACTTGTATTTTTCTTGGCATGTTCTTTTTATCAATCCTTAATGGGGCCAATTTCATCTGTGAATCGTTGCTCTTCCAGTTATAGACAGTCCAGTTTGAATAATCAGTGGGCCACTTGAATATCCCTTTTCAATTTATCATAGAAGGGCTTAGACTTTGATGTAATATCCAAATATTCCTCAGATTATGTCAATGAGCCCAAAGTCACTTCCAATGCTGATTTTTTCTCCAAAAAAGCAGTTAAGTCCTTTTGCAGAAACTCCATGTTTAGTAAAATTAAATCCAATGCAAATTTATTGGCTATTAATTCATACTTAGATCTAAAGTCAATATCCTTCATGTGCATAGTGGATTGTGCCTGTACGCGCATGCCTCTGGGAATGCGTCGGGCCCTGTAGTATTCAATTAGTATGGTGAGATGCAATTCCAGCAAAATAATACGTTTGATGGTGAATTCCAAATTTTTCTTAGTGTCCAATATTGTAGGGGTAGACAGAAAACCAGCATCACCTTGAAAAGCGCCCAAGATCCGCTCAGCCTCGTCTTGTGAATATGAAAAGGTCCCCGGTAGTGTAGATTCATTCTGGAACGATTTCGGTACCTCCATAATCCAAAAACAGAAAAAAGGAAAACAGCCTGCTGATCCAAGGGAAAAACTAGAAAAAAATGTGTAATGGATCGCACAGCAAGTTCACATGAAAATAATGTACGGGAGCTGTGAGGGCATTCCCCTATGCCCACGACTATATAAAAGAACAAATTCCACAGCACTTCCCAAAATAATGAAAAAAATTCTTAGTTTATTTACCGACTAAATGCAAAATTTCGGTGCGCCCAATGGCACCTTTCTCAAGCAGTGATAAAATGGTGTAACATTTAGCAATATATACATGTGTAGTTAATTCATATAATTGATGTGATCAAACAATTTACATAATTGTGACATATAAACAATTACAAAAAAATCAAATATATCCAGTGATCAAATATCTAAATCAAATTAAAGTGATATAAGTAGACAACTAGAGTTCAATTTAAATGTGTCCATGTCGAAGATTAATGATCTTGATCATCATTGTGAAGATTAAAAGACAAAAATTCATAATTGTAAATAATGAGTGACATGTGTATATAGTTAAATAAATTAAAAACAATACCGATGACACAGAGAGATCAATAGCGGCCAGCATGGTAATGGATTCCTACGCGTCCCTAGTTACAGACTGTGCATGTCCCAAAGTGTTTAAAGCGTGATGACGTTATCCACGTGAAACATCATAGTCCTGTCCTGTCACGTGACTTAAACTTGTTGTTGGTTGCTATGGAGCAGAGTCACCTGATCTACATACAATGGATCACGTGACACTCTCATAGCGGACTATAAAATATGAAGGTACCGAGTATATCAAAACCGCAATTAGGATATCACCACAGGGAGATTCATGTTTGGACATAAATTAAAGATCACTATTAACTAAATGTATAGTCAGGTGCATCCATTCTCACTAAACCGATATACTCGGTATCTTCATAGCAACCAACAACAAGTTTAAGTCACATGATAGAACAGGACTGTGACGTTTCACGTGGATAACATCATCACGCTTTAAACACTTTGGAACATGCGCAGTCTGTAACTAGGGACGCGTAGGAATCCATTACCATGCTAGCTGCTATTGATCTCTCCGTGTCATCGATATTGTTTTTAATTTATTGAACTATATACACATGTCACTCATGATTTACAATTATGAATTTTTGTGTTTTAATTTTCACAATGATGATCAAGATCATTAATCTTCGACACGGACACATTTATATTGAACTCTAGTTGTCTACTTATATCACTTTAATTTGATTTAGATATTTGATCACTGGATATATTTGATTTTTTTGTAATTGTTTATATGTCATAATTATGTAAATTGTTTGATCACATCAATTATATGAATTAACTACACATGTATATATTGCTGAATGTTACACCATTTTATCACTGCTTGAGAAAGGTGCCATTGGGCGCACCGAAACATCTTTTACTCGGTTAATAAACTAGGAATTTTTTTCATTATTTTGGGAAGTGCTGTAGAATTTGTTCTTTTATATTTATATATATATATATATATATATATATATACACACATGCATTCATACAGATACATAGACACACACATATATCCATAGGCACACTCCCACACCCCTATATATATATATATATATATATATATATATATATATATATATTATATATACATACACACAACACGCATACATAGATATATATAGACACATATATACATACACGCATTAATAGATATACTGTACACTATACACACATAACAAACATAGATTGGTCACTTACCTGGAGGTTGCAGGAGAGAAGCAGTCAGGAGGCATGGAGGAGGAGGGGGAGCACTGCTGATGGCATGCAGAGGTTTCTTCTTCCTGACCTCTGCATGCTTCCTTCTGAGCGCGCGGACCTGGCAGCATCAATCAACGTCAGCAGGCACATGTATAGAGCCGACTCCTCATTGGCTCAGCGTGCCTGCTGACGAGTAATGCTGCTGCCCTGCGGTCCTCCTGAGCCTGCATTCCCGAGGCCAGACACAGTTAAATAAACAGGGGTGGGGAGGGCCCGGGCCACCTCAATGCTGGCCCATATTATCTATAGTCTAGTGACAGTCTCTGTCTGTGCAGAGTAGGGGGCGGGGCCTTCCATTCGCTCTGGGCCCCCTGTGCTGCGGGCCCCATAGCAATGGCGTGGTCTGCCTATATTAGTGGTACGCCACTGGTGTTGTGGCCAGTGTCATCATCATCATCGTCGGTTCGTTCACCTCTGACTCCTCCTCCTCTAGGAGCAGTTTTTGATTCTCCTCCATGAGAGTTTCACCTCGTGGGCCCCCACAGCTACAGGACGTAGCTGTGTGTTAACTGTTCTGCAACCGTTGTCCCCTGCTACATGAGCGTCAGTGTCTGTTATAAGATAACTATGAAGGGGGCTATTCGAAGGACTTCAGCACCCAATTTAGCTTCCAGGTACTGTCCAGCACACAATCATTATCAGGGTCCTCAACCTCCCTGCCACTTTTGTTAGACTGTGATATACACTATCATGGTGGACTCCTTGGCCCCCTACCAGCTTCTCTTCTCTGTATTTTCCCTGAATGGCACTGTCATTGTCACCTACTGCCAATATTGTGAATATGGGTGTCACTATCACCACCACCAACATTATACTCAGAATAGTCCAAACACTGGCAGTGAAGACAGAGAAGACGGCACTAAAAGGCTTCTCTGGGGCTACAAGGTGAAGCAGGAGGAATGCTGTCACTAGAGATGAGCGAATTGTTTAAAAATTTGATTTGCCAGTCTGCCTAATTTTTCGGGAAAAATTAGGTTTAATCCGAATAAATTTGCAGCAAATTATGTTAAAGAATGGCTATTTCCTGGCTGCTAAGAGCCTTCATAGTGGTGTAAAACACTGTGCCTTGCAGTAACACGCGTAGAGAGTCTGCTTCGGTAGTGAAATAATACTGTGAGTCCGTATGACATGCAGATGATAGGCGTCGTTTTTAGAATCACTGCACGCTTCACTTATTTGTGCAGTCACGGGGCTAAAACTGACCAAATAACTCAAATATGAACTCAACCTTACAGGTCAATGTGAGTGCAAGCGCACTCCTTTTACACCGTCGTCAGCTGATTCCACATAGATGTAAACAGAACCTGTTCTAATAATCGCTTCTAAAAGTAGAGTGGAGAGGGTGTCAGCAGAAAGTTTGTGTTGACGTCACTGATTATTTTGCCCTTCCTCTCATCCATCAGAACAATAACTAACAAAGCCTGTATGTTGAGCCTTTACCTTCACCCGAACAGCATTTGGTCAGTAATCCATCAGTATTGCTAATGCCAAAAAAAACAGGAGTGGATCCAAAACAAAGATGACATGCAAACGGAAAATTTGCATGTCTTCTGTGTTTTCTTCCCACTCCTGCTTTTGGCTACCAAATCACAAGCCATTTCTGATGGGACCATACAGGCCTTACAACTACTACAAGGAGAGAATCCATTGTGCGTCTCATTTTTCCTTCCTTCTGACAGATCAGAAAAACTGTGAAATAAAAGATGATGTCAGCCAAGCCAAAAAGGCAAAATAGTGGCCCAGTCATGAAGTGGGGAGGGTGAAAAAAGCATGAGAAGTCCACAGAGTGGCTCTTTGACATAGTGGTGAGGTGGAAGCAGCATGCAGAGACCACAGACTGGCCCAGTAACAGAGTGTGAAGGTGGCAGCAGCATGAGGAGGCCACATAGTGGCACGATGATAAGAGCTGACAGTCAAATAAAACCAGTAAATACTGCTGTTACATTGTCGGTTGACAAATTCCCATTTTTTGTGCTAGAAAGTAAATTTTTTGGCCTGCGCTGCATTTCTGACAGTCCAATAAAAACGTTAAATACTGCATTTAGATTTTTGGTAGAAAAAAAGCACACTTTTTGCGCTAGATAGTACATTTACGGCGGCGCTGCATTTCTGACCGTGAAAGAAATACACTTAAATCCATCTGTTTAATTTTGTGTTAAAAAACACCTTTTTGGGGCCATAAAGTACCTTTGCAGCCTGCACTGCATAGCAGATAGGGCAATAATTTTAAAAAATTAATCTGTTCCATTGTTGGGTGACAATAACCCATTTTTACAGTAAGTAAGTGAAAATGTTTCTTGCTAGGATGCTAGCAGATCATGTGGAGCGCCAAATAAATTTAGAAAGAAATTTTTAAAAACACGCTAGAAAAAGGGGTTGCAATATAATACCTGCCCTTTTAATGCGTGAAAGCTTTAAAAGCAGTATGACAATATAGTAGATAATATATATATAGTGGTGGTCACATGGGACCTTTTTACTCACTTCACCAGGGGGGTGGGTCAAGATAAACTCAAGACACTTGGAGCCCACATCCCCCTCGTCGAGGTCGCCTGTAGAGTATTTGGATCCCCTTGCTGTCCTGTTGAAATGATCACCCGCAGGACTTTCACTTGCACAGGTATCCCTTATTCAATGAAGCTTGACGCGTTTAGGGTCACAATGAAACAAGACCCCATCTTCAGGAGCATATACATTATTACAGGTATGATACAGACATATATTTACACAAATACAATTGACAGTGTGTACTACATGTGTTTCGGGTTTCACTTCCGGTCACATGGTCCGTGACCCGGAAGTGTCCAACCTGAAAAAACTGTTTAGGAGATATCTAGATCAAGTACTACCATTATATATGTCCTTATAAAAAAAAGGGGGTATAAATGTACAACCCTATAGGCCTATAAATATATATGTGCATATGTGTATGAAGAGTCTAAACTATATATACACATAGATATATAAATAAGGTTGACATCATACGTAGTAGATTCATTCTCATATTAAAAAACATATAACGCACACATCACATATCTATGTATAACATATTGCACATGAGCATACATAAAAGACTCATTAAAAGATACTCATTAAAAAAATAAAATAAGCAAAGGGGTTCTTTCCAATAAAAGATATATAATATATATAATATGTATGATCAATTTTATATATATATATATATATATATATATATATAATCAATAAAAAATTATAGTAAAAATGTATTGATATAAATGACACATTCGGAAATGCATCGGGGTGGGACTATATATAAAAGTATAAATGTATATGTGAGTTCCTATCATTAAGTTATTCCGATAGCTCTCAGGTACGTGTCGGATTGATCATGATTGGCTAAAATACTTTCTCATGTGTGAATGTTTTTTTTGTATATTTTTCTTTCTATTCAATCCTTTAGTAGGAGGTATTCGTGGCTTTCCTCCTCCGCTCTATATATCACTGGATGCCTAGAGTGAGTATCCCTGCATTCTCATAGGATGATTTTATAGATGATAAACTGGTGCTTAATAGCTGAAATCAATAATGACTATACTCCAGGGTCTCATTGAGACCAAAGGGGGATAGAGGATTAAATCTATAAATCCAATACATTTCTTGTCTGCACAGCTGGGAATGTGATTGTGTGACTAAATCAATAGGGGTGATCTTGAGGCCCGAAAAGTTCCCAGCATGTGCTTCCGAGAAATATTTGGAAACGCCGTGTTTAAGGTACTGTTTCTGTATATTGGACCGATGGGTATTGAGTCTCTTCCTTAATGTTTGGGTTGTTCTGCCCACATATTGTAAATGGCATGGACACTCTAAGAGATATATAACATATCTGGAACTGCAATCCATGTGGTGTTTTATATGGATTGTCTCAATCGTATTGGATACGGTCATTGCCTTGACTCAGTGTGAGATGCTGAGACAACAAAGGCAACGTTTTGACCCACACTTATATGATCCAACGTCTGCCTTCTTCTTGGTTTCCTTCTCTGGGTCTTTTTTGTCATCATTAGTCAGTCTCAGGAAGGAGGGGGCCAAAATATTTTTTAAAGTATGGGCTCTCTTGAAAGTAATTCCCGGTTTACTTGGAAGCCATTTGCCAATAATTGGGTCCTGGTGGAGTATCGGCCAATGTTTTTTGAGAATAGATTTAATGGAGTTGTGTTCAGTATTATATCTCGTGAAGAAATTTTATTGTATCTCCTGGGGGTTATTGGTTTTAGGCATTCAGTTTGACTCACAGTGGAAATGCGTAATCGGGCATCTTGTATTAATTTTTTGGGGTATCCTTTATCCCTAAACCTCCTTTGAAGGATATCTAATTGGTTTGAGAGGATTTTGCCATCTGAGCAGTTCCTGTGGACGCGCCTCATCTGCCCATAGGGAATGTTCTTCTTCCATTTGTGGAAGTGACATGCGGTTTCCGTTGGCAACATGTATGTCATGACCTCTGTTGAGGTTGTGTTTGTTATTACCCGCGGTGGGTTGTGACTCTGGTTTTACATGCCGTTGCCGGTGGCAACTGGTATGTCACGACCTGTGTTGAGGTTGTGTTCCTCTGTCTCGCATGCTCTTGCCAGCGGCATGGTTTTCGGTTGCCGCGCATGGGGCTATATGTTGTAGTCTCATGTGCGGTTGCCGCTGGCAACTTTGTGTCTAAATCTATCTGTGTGGTGTGTTTTTTTCCCTGTGTGTGGTGCACATGGGGTTAATGTCTTTGTGCTAGGTGTGGTGTGCACAGAGTTAATGGGTGTGTAGTGAGTGTGACCTCAGGCCTCCTTATGTGTGTGTGTTTGGAGCCTGAGGTCAGTTTTGTTTGTCCAGCCACAGTGAGAGTGTGTGCTGGAGCTTGTTGTGTGTTCCCACTGTTATGTCTGCGTAAGCCACCCTTATTCGTTATATTGGTTTCATTGTCCATTGTTTATCTTGTCTGTTTGGTGTATCCCCTCCAGTGTGCTTGTTTTGCTCATCCCCTTCTTGTGTTGTTCTTATGGTGTGGGTCTGTCTGGAGTGTGGTCGTAGTTGTTTGTTGCTTCGGAAGGGGCTTGCTTTCCCGGAGGGGTTTAAGCAAAGACCAGATGGTGTGCTGCCCTGCCAGGATCATCCCCATGCATCTGGTGTCCGTATGGGGGTTCAGGAGGTCCTGGTGTTGGTTCGACTTCGCCAGGGTGGCAGGTAAGTGTGGGTTCTCTGTACGTTATTTCCCATGTTACTTGCCTGCCGTGTGGGCGCACACTCTCTGGTTCCCGGCTGCAGAGTGGCCTCTGGAGACTCCTGCCCATCTGTGGTATTGGATGAGCAGGTGGTCTCTGCCCTGTCATTATCCAGGGTTAAGCAGGGATTCTTAGGGCTCCAGGTTCCTGAGGTATAGGCCCTCCTACCTTCAAGGTCGGCCCATACAGTTAGGAGGCCAGGGCTCTATAGGGATGCTTCAGGAGATCACCAGCTCCCTTTTCCTGCTATCTGTCCCAGCGGCCGCGGACGATGCACGGTGGGGGGTTTCCCACACTTCCCGCCGTGACAGTACCTTTGTAGGGTATAATCCAGATTGGCAGACAAATTAGATGTTAGTGAGTCTATACCTGAGATAATTGGACGGTCAGGAGGGTTTATTAGGGTTTTGTGAATTTTTGGCAGATAATAGAAATACGGGGTGGACGGAAAGGCTATTTTTAGAAATTGGACTTCTCTCTTGGTAAGTATTTTATCTGTGTAGCCTTTATCTAGAAGGGCACTTATGTTTTTTTTTAAAAGATTCTGTAGGCTCGTTTAAAAGTTTTGAGTAATATTTGTCGTCTGATAAGATTCGTAACGCTTCAGTGTGATACGCTTTTGAGTCCAATATAACAATCCCACCACCTTGTCTGCAGATTTGTAGATGTTTGACGTACCTTTGTAGGGTATGGTCCACAAATAGGCAGACAAATTAGATGTTAGCGAGTTTATGCCGGAGATAATTGGACGGCCAGGAGGGTTTGTTAGGGTTTTGTTAATTTTTGGCAGATAATAGAAATACGGGATGGATGGGAAGGCTAGTTTTAGAAATTGAACTTCTCTCTTGGTAAGTATTTTATCTGTGTAGCCTTTATCTAGAAGGGCACTTGTGTTTTTTTTAAAAGATTCTGTGGGGTCGTTTAAAAGTTTAGAGTAATATTTTGAGTCCAATATAACAATCCCACCCCCCTTGTCTGCAGATTTCAAATCTGCAGACAAAGGGGGTGGGATTTTTATATTGGACTCAAAAGCGTATCACACTGAAGCATTAAGAATCTTATCAGACGACAAATATTACTCGAATCTTTTAAAAAAAACATAAGTGCCCTTCTAGATAAAGGCTACCCAGATAAAATACTTACCAAGAGAGAAGTCCAATTTCTAAAAATAGCCTTCCCATCCATCCCGTATTTCTATTATCTGCCAAAAATTCACAAAGCCCTAATAAACCCTCCTGGCTGTCCAATTATCTCAGGCATAGACTCGCTAACATCTATTTGTCTGCCTATGTGGACCATACCCTACAAAGGTACGTCAAACATCTGCCGTCATACCTTAGAGATTCTAGCCATTTGATCACCCTCCTACAAGAAATTAGATGGGAGCCTGAATTTATATGGGTCACATTGGATGTCTCTGCATTGTATAGCAACATCCAACACACTCTGGGTCTAGAAGCAGTTAAAAGTTTCCTGGATGAAGATATATATCTACCCGACTGCCAAAAAATATTCATCCTCGACTCTATCAAGTATATTCTTACACATAATTATTTTAGATTTGAGGGAGATTTTTACCTCTAAAAATGCAGCCCGGCGATCAGGACGAAATTTTCCCCATCGTACGCAAATTTATTTATGGGAGCGTTCAAAAGATGTATGGGCCTATTTGACCATAAGGACATCTTGTTTTATAAACATTTCATAGACGACACCATCCTTATATGGAGAGGGAATCCATCCATCTTATCTAATTTCATCCAGAATTTAAATCAGAATGACTGGAACCTGTCATTTACAGCACACTCCAGCCCTGATACTGTAGTTTTAATGGATTTAAACTTAAGCAGCCAGGGAGACAGGATCACAACCCATACCCAATTTAAGGAAGTGGACGCGAACAGCTACCTTGAATTTAGTAGCTGTCACTTCCACAATTGGAAGAAGAACATCCCCTATGGGCAGATGAGGCGCGTCCGCAGGAACTACTCAGATGGCAAAATCGACTCAAACCAATTAGATATCCTTCAAAGGAGGTTTAGGGATAAAGGATACCCCAAAAAATTAATACAAGATGCCCGATTACGCATTTCAAATTTCAAAGTCAAACTGAATGCCTAAAACCCCGTGCTTTGAATAATAACCCGCAGGAGATACAATTAAATTTCTTCACGAGATATAATACTGAACACAACTCCATTAAATCTATTCTCAAAAAACATTGGCCGATACTCCACCAGGACCCAATTATTGGCAAATGGCTTCCAAGTAAACCGGGAATTACTTTCAGGAGAGCCAATACTTTAAAAAATATTTTGACCCCCTCCTGCCCGAGACTGACTAATGATGACAAAAAAGACTCAGAGAAGGAAACCAAGAAGAAGGCATATGTGAAGGCATAAGTGTGGGTCAAAATATTGCCTTTGTTTTCTCAGCATCTGACACCGAGTCAAGGCAGTGACCATATCCAATACGAATGAGACCATCAATATAAAACACCACATGGATTGCAGTTCCAGATATGTCATATATCTCTTAGAGTGTCCATGCCATTTACAATATGTGGGCAGAACAACCCAAACATTAAGGGAGAGACTCAATAGCTATCGGTCTAATATACAGAAACAGTACCTTAAACACGGCGTTTCCAAACATTTTTCATGCTGGGAACTTTACGGGCCTCAAGATCACCCCTATTGATTTAGTCACACAATCACATTCCCAGCTGTGCATGTGCAGACGAGAAATGTATTGGATTTATAGATTTAATCCTCTATCCCCCTTTGGTCTCAATGAGACACTGGAGTATAGTCATTATTGATTTCAGCTATTAAGCACTAGTTTATCATCTATAAAATCATCCTATGAGAATGCAGGGATACTTACTCTAGGCATCCAGTGATATATAGAGCGGAGGAGGAAAGCCACGAATACCTCCTACTAGGGGATTGAGTAGAAAGAAAAATATACAAAAAAAAACATTCCCACATGAGAAAGTATTTTAGCCAATCATGATCAATCTGATATGTACCTGAGAGCTATCGGATTAACTTAATGATAGGAACTCACATATACATTTATACTTTTATATATAGTCCCACCCTGATGCATTTCCGAATGTGTCATTTATATTAAAACATTTTTTACTATAATTTTTTATTGATCATATATATAAAAAAAAAATTGATCATACATATTATATATATTGTATATCTTTTATTGGAAAGAACCGCTTTGTTTATTTTATTTTTTAAATGAGTATCTTTTAATAAGTCTTTTATGTATGCTCATGTCTGTGCAATATGTTATACATATATATGTGATGTGTGCATTATATGTTTTTTAATATGAGAATGAATCTACTACGTATGATGTTAACCTTATTTATATATCTATGTGTAAATATAGTTTAGACTCTTCATACACATATGTACATATATATTAATAGGCCTATAGGGTTGTACATTAATACCGCCTTTTTTTAAAAGGACATATTTAATGGTAATACTTGATCTAGATATCTCCTATCCCACAGTGCGACCAGTGATACTAAAACATCACCTATTATTGAAGAACGGGCAGGCCGGTAGTTATCTGGTACCACCAACAACTCCACCCATGGTCACATGATTGAGAGCTCTGTTCGACTTGTGCATGCCCGCTCCCAGCCACTTCGGGTATGCGCTTCACTCTGGACCGCATGCTAGCCTGTAGCGACCTGCGCATGCCCACCCCTAACTAGTCCGCACGTCAGTCTGTCGCATGCGCTCCTCCTTCAGACGTTGCGAGCATGTGTTCCACCCTGGAGCGCCCGCCCACCCTCACTGGAACATGTGACCGGAATCCCCGCACCGCGATATGGGAATCGTGGCGGGGACAAGCAGTGGCATTCCAGACTAGACAAGGTAATGTGGGAAAGAATTCAATACACCCATTAGCCTACTCTTCCATTATTGGATTATTTTAATAAACCATGAAGGAAAACTGTTTTTTGGGGTTGGACACGTCCGGTTCACAGACCACGTGACCGGAAGTGAACCCCGAAACACGTGTAGTACACACTGTCAATTGTATTTGTGTTAATGCAGTATCATGCCTGTAATAATGTATATGCTCCTGAAGAAGGGGTCTTGTTTCATTGTGACTCCGAAACGCGTCGAGCTTCATTGAATAAAGGATACCTTGTGCAAGTGGAAGTCCTGCGGGTGATCATTTTAACAGGACAGCAAGGGGATCCAATTACTCTACAGGCGACCTCGGCAAGAGGGATGTGGGCTGCAAGTGTCTTGAGTTTATCTTGACCCACCCCCCTGGTGAAGTGAGTAAAAAAGTTATTATATTGCAACCCCTTTTTCTTGCATGTTTTTAAAAATTTCTTTCTAAATTCATCTGGCACTCCACATAATCTTCCAGTGTCCTAGCAAGAAACATTTTCACTTACTTTCTAGTTTCTATCACAACTTTATCCTAAGCCGTTTTTTTGGTCTGAGCAGCCACAATCAGGACCCATTTCTCCCCGACAGGACTTTCTATTCCTTTGGGACACCCCCTGGTGCCATTTCTCTTTCCTTGATCCACACTTCACACTCTATATTATGCACTTCTACCCTGGGACTAGCTGAACCAGGGCCTATTTTGTTTCACTCATTTTCTGGCATTGATGCTCCCATTTTTTCTTTGATACATTAACCCATTTTTGGCTGTTTTATAACCCTGCCCTACATAGCAGACAGGGCAATAATTTTTAAAAATTTGTCTGTTACATTGTTGGGTGACATTAACCCAGTTTTGCCGTATAGAAACCCCTGGTGACAGATGACAGGGAAATAAATTTCTACAATTGGTCTATTAAATTGGTGGTTGACATTGAACAATTTTTGCAGTATACAAACCCCTGCTCTGCATGGGTGACAGGGACCTATATTTCTAAAAATCCTCTGTTACATTGGTGGGTGACATTAACCCATTTTTGCCGTATACAAACCCCTGCTCTGCATAGGTGACAGGGACCTACCCTATATTTCTAAAAATCATCTGTTACATTCTTGGGTGACATTTTACCATTTTTGCTATAAATAAACCTGTGCTCTGCATAGGTGACAGGGACCTACATTTCTAAAAATTGTCTGTTCCATTGGTGGGTGACATTAACCCAGTTTTGCCGCTGGTTTAAACCCCTGCTCTGCATTGCAGGGAACTAAATTTAGTAAAAACGTTTGTTATTCAGCATATTGGGCAGACTAGATGGGCCAAATGGTTCTTATCTGCTGACACATTCTATGTTTCTATGTTACTTCAGTGGGTGACCACAAAAAATTAGGAGAGCGTCAAATAAGGGATGCGGTCGTGGTGCTGCTGGTGTTGGTGGAGCTCCTTGTAATGGAACGCCTGGCACCCTGACTGGGCATCTTCCGCTGACGCTTGCTCCTAGCGCTTCCCGAGGGCTCTAAGCACTCCTACGGACACCATAACCACCACAGACCCCACGAACCGCCTTCAGCTTGGTTGGGGTCTCATTGCCCTCCACCCACTCTGGACCCAAGACAGGGCTTCAGCTTCCAGTGGGTGGACTTCTCCTGACTCCAGAAAGCAGTAACCAGGAACAAGCTCTTACAAGAGCCTATGCTCAGGGGAGTATTGTGTCATAGCAATCCCCAAGAGTGTAGTTATCCCATCCCCCAATCATGAGCCAAGACTTCATGAAGGGGTAAAGCAGAAGTTCTTTAATGACCACACAAGTATTTCCTTTTATACACATTTTCCAACAAGGTTACCACCCACGTGGACCTTGTTGGGAACTGAGGACATAAACATAGCAGCCAATCGTTTACAGTTTCACATTTTAAACAGAACCCATTCATCACTGTACATTTAACAACCACAATGAGCATTGTCTGTAACCTAATCAACAAACACAATGACATTGTCCGTGACACAATCAACAACACAATGGCATTGCCTGTGATACAATCAACAACACAATTGCATTGCCTGTGATACAATGAACAACACAATGGCATTGCCTGTGATACAATTAAAAACACAATGGCATTGCCTGTGATTAGTGTTGAGCGAACAGTTCGAGAATAGTTCGGGTTCGTACCGAATTTTGGGGTGTCCGGGACCCGGACCCGAACCCGGACATTTTCAAAAAAGTTCGGGTTCGGGTTCGGTGTTCGTCGATTACTTCCCGCTTTCTGAAGGGCTGCACAGCAGCCAATCAGCTAGCGTTTTACTTCTTGCCCTAAGAGCCCATCACAGCCATGCCTACTAATGGCATGGCTGTGATTGGCCAAGTGCAGCATGTGACCCAGCCTCTATTTAAGCTGGAGTCACGTAGCGCCGCACGTCACACTGCTCTGATTAGTGTAGGGAGAGGACGCAGCTGCTGTGAGGGCGAGATTAGGCAGGTTAAAGTCAGCAACAGCACCTAATGAACGGATCAATTTACAGCTGAGAATCATTGAACTTCTGCTAGTTACTTGCTCGCTGGTTTTTAGGCTGCACAGAGCGTTTTTCTGTCACTTATTTTCTGGGTTGATCGGCGGCCATTTTGTGACTTGTGGTGCGCCAGAAGAAGCTGCCACCAAGTCCATCAATCCATCAATACTAGTTTTTTTTTTTTTGCTATATCCTACATCAGGGGCTTGGCTGTGCTAATTGTCACCCCTAGAAACTCAGGAAAGAAATTTCTATATTTTATTAAGGGGTTAAATACAATTGCCCAAATACCAATCCCCTAAATCTGGTGTTCCAGCTTTGGTTAGACAAGTATAATACTGTCTGCTGTCTGGCAAAGGATAGAATATTTTCTGGGGTTAAATTCAATTGCCAAAATAGCAATACCATAAATCAGTGGTTTCAGCTGTGGCTGGCAAAATAGAATAGTGTCCGAGGTAACGCACACACGTACAGACGCACGTACTACGATTCTTGAATAGTTGTATTATCGCGATAATAAAACTAACAGTGTAAAGTTGACTGTATTGCTCTAAGTTATATTCGCGTACGAATGTAACTTCTATTACAGCACACCAATACTAAAACTGACTAAGAGACAGCTTTAAGTTCTATTCGAACGCGATTGCAACTTTGGAACTTAAAGTGGTGTACGATTTTAAAAGTTGAGTACTAAAAGTTGGAATCGCAATGCGATTCTTATGTATTTACTTAATCGCATTGCGATTACAACTTTGAGCTACCGATCACCATGGGAACGCCTCCTCCAGTAGAATGTACTGTCGGATGTGAGAATTAAGTTGAAATCGCAATGCGATTATTATATATCTGCTTAATCGCATTGCCGTTTCAACTTAGCATTGCTAAATAATTCCATCCATATTCATTAACTTACTGACTCAGTAAGTTAACGATATGGATGGAATTATTTAGCAATGCTAAGTTGAAATCGCAATGCGATTAGCTAAATATATAAGAATCGCATTGCGATTTCAACTTAATTCTCAGATCCGACAGTACATTCTACTGGAGGAGGCGTTCCCATGGTGATCGTTAGCTCAAAGTTGTAATCGCAATGCGTTTATTGCGGTATATTATCCCTCTGGGTGTCTTTTACAGCCTTTTTAGTGCCCAAAAGTTCGGGTCCCCATTGACTTCTATGGGGTTCGGGATGAAGTTCGGGTTGAGTTCGGATCACGAACCCGGACATTTTCCGGAAGTTCGGCCGAACCTCTCGAACCCGAACATCCAGGTGTTCGCTCATCTCTACCTGTGATACAATCAACAAAATAAAAGTTATGAATCCAGGCAATAACAGGGGTTCTGTTCCAGTTAAAAGTCCAAGGGGCAAAAACAGTACCTTTAAAGCCAATATGCCCAAATAGTGTCCCAGGGACCATAGTCACAGGACAAGAGGCTGGCAAGCAGGCCTCTCCAACTCCCAGTGACAAAGGTGCTTTCGTCACACTCCTGTTGCAGGGAGGGGACATGGTCGATCTATGCCAGCTACATGCCCAAATGAAACACCTTCTTCAGGTGCGAGTAGACGACAGAGCCTTCATCGTTATTTAGTAAGCCCGAATGCCGCTCTATGAATGGTGAGGACAGAACAAGTACAGTTGCTAGTAGATTGGATGGCTGACAGTGCCTCCAGTACCTTCACTTTGTCTCCCACCCGGTCCACTGCTGAAAGCTCAGAGTTGGCACCTGCAGGGCATGGGCATCTATCTAAAACCTCATCCCCTTGCAAATCAGGAAAGAAGTCTAAAGGTCAAGTAACGCAGCAGTCTCTTATGCTTTTGGATGACTCTGCTGGCAGCATTTCCCAGGGCCATCCACCTAGCCCTGCCCCAGAAGTGTAAGGGATTGAGTGCACCGATGCCCAACCACATATGTTTGAGGATGAGGACATGGGAAGACCACCGCAGCACATCTCTGATGATGATGAAACACAGGTGCCAACTGTGGCTTTCTGCAGTGTGCAAAACGACAAGAGGGGCAGGGGTGAAGACTGGGTGGAAGATGATGTGGAGGACGATGAGGTCCTAGACCCCACATGGAATCAAGGTCATGCGAGTGACCTGTGCAGTTCGGAGGGAGAGACGGTTGTCGCACAGAGCCACCAGCACAGCAAAAGAGGGAGCAGGGTGCAAAAGCAGAGCAGCCATCCCCTAGACAGTACGCCTGCTACTGCCCACTGCATCCAGGGACCGAGTACAACAAAGCCAGCTTCAAGGAGTTCCCTGGCGTGGCAGTTCTTCAGAAAATGTGCAGACGACAAGAGTGGTTTTCACGCTGTGCAATCAGAGCGTGAGGTGAGGCATAAACATTCTAAACCCAGGGGGGTGGAAATCGTATCGCCCGACGCCTGGGACATGCAGTTCCGGGCTCCGGGCATATAGTTTGTTCAGAAGCTTAGCCCTGCATCGGGCAAGTTGCAGGGATGAGATAGGGTTGGGCAATATGCCTCCTGCATTACTACTAGCGCGGAGGGCTGGACATGACCACAAGTGCACTGGAGGGAGGGGGGCACGCACCAGACTTTTCATAAATAAACCTGTCATAAACTGCCGCACAAGTCTGGTGCTTCACCGCTGCCTCTCATCTTGCTCTGCTCCACGTCCGTTGCCTCTTGTCTTGCTCTGCTTCGCTCGGCCCCGCCTCCTCTTCGCTCGGCCCCGCCTCCTCTTCGCTCGGCTCCGCCTCCTCCTCATTCTGCTCTGCCTCCCCCTCACTCTGCTCTGCCTGGCTTGGCTCCGCCTCTCCATCGCTCGGCTCCGCCTCCTCCTCATTCTGCTTTGCCTCCCCCTCACTCTGCTCTGCCTCTCTTGGCTCCGCCTCCTCCTCACTCGGCTCCGCCTCCCCCTCATTCTGCTCTGCCTCCCCCTCACTCTGCTCTGCTTCGCTTGGCTCCGCCTCTCCCTCGCTTGGCTCTGCCTCTGTCCTGCTCGACACCGCCTCCCCCTTGCTCTGCTCTGCCGTGCTTAGCTCCCCCTCGCTCTGCGTCGCTTGGCTCCGCCCCATCCCACTAGGCTCCGCCCCCTGTCCATGCAGACGTTTGAGTGACATGCCTACAACTCGGTGGGACCTAACAAATAGCCTTTTCTCTGAGCCATGGGAAAGCTCACATATACAGCAGTAAGTGATCTTGCTGCCATCTACTGGAACATTACCAGGACGACTTTGTATAATCATTAAAGGGAGTCTTTCACCACAAATGTCCATTATATAGCATTAACACCATTTTGTTCATAACAGTCCCCATATTAAAATGCTTCATACCATATTTTGGTCCGTTGCAAAGTTGGCTAAAAAGCACTTTTATTTGATATGCAAATGAGGGTCTGTAGGAGCCCAGAGGCGGCGTTCCATCGGCCGGTGCCCAGGCCCTCGCTGATTTTCATATCCAACCACTCCCCTCTTACCCCTTTGGCTGATCACCTCCGTCCTCCATTCTGAAATCCCACGCCTGCGCCGATGACAGCCCTCTGATGCGGCACTGGCTGGAACGTCACGTACGGGCTGGCGCATGCGCACTCAAAACTCTGCTGCCTCTGCCCATAATGGGTCATACAGTGCGCAGGCGCGGACATCCCGTTGATCGGCGCAGGATTTCAGAACTGAGGACGGAGGTGATCAGCCGAACAAAGGGTGGGCCAAAGGGGTGAAAGGGGAGTGGTTGGATATGAAAATCAGTGTGGGGTCTGGGAACCGGCCGTTGGAACGCCGCCCCTGGGCACCTTCAGACCCTCATTTGCATATTGAATAAAAGTTTTAGCCCAACTCTGCAACGGACCGAAATATGGTAAGAAGCATTTAATATGGGGACTGTTATGTACAAAATGGTCTTAATGCTATATAATGGACATTTGTGGTAAAAGACTCCTTTAATATGTCACCAACACACGTGTCCTCACTCCAGTGTCACAGGTTGTCCCTCTGTGATGTGACACACATGTAAATAGAGAGGTCACTGTGTACATACAGGACGTGTATATCTGTGTATATCCTGTGTACTGGGCTCTGGTCGACTGATGGCTTACATCGATGGTGTTTTCAGAGGCGTCGCCCCCTGACAGCCCACTACTGACTGCTAACATAACCCCTGGCAATTCCACTGCTCCTTCATGTAATCCAACTGTCCATGGGGGGGATTTATAGGGGCAGGAGAACTTCCTATGTGAAGTCAGCTTCCTCATGTACTTGGGGGTGGAGAGTGACAGCTCCACAGAATGACCCCCCGCACATCAGCTGTCACTTCCAGCCCATGTGGAGCCCTGTCCCCTTCTTTAAAATCTCCCAAAGAAGACTACCTGCACTAATTACCCTAATAGGATCTTACCCCAGTTACATGGATCATAAGAGGCGTCCCTACACTACCACACACAGCCCCTTGTGGCTGCCCCCAGACAGTATAAGGTCTCCTTGTGGCCCCCAGACAGTATAACGTCTCCTTGTGGCTGCCCCCATACAGTATAATGTCATCTTGGGGCTGCCCCCATACAGTATAACGTCTCCTTGTGGCTGCCTCCATACAGTATAACGTCTCCTTGTGGCTGCCCCCATACAGTATAACTTCTCCTTGTGGCTGGCCCCATACAGTATAACGTCTCCTTGTGGCTTCCCCCATACAGTATAACGTCTCCTTGTGGCCCCCATACAGTATAACGTCTAATTGTGGTCCCCATACAGTATAACGTCTCCTTGTGGCCCCCATACAGTATAACGTCTCCTTGTGGCCCCCATACAGTATAAGGTCTTCTTATGGCCCCCATACAGTATAACGTCTCCTTGTGGCTGCCCCATACAGTATAATGTCTCCTTGTGGCTGCCCCATACAGTATAACGTCTCCTTGTGGCCCCCATACAGTATAACGTCTCCTTGTGGCCCCCATACATTTTGGGCCTGTCTTCTAAGTTGCTATCAATAAAGACCTTATTTAAATACGGTTTTGATTTAAAATCATTTTTTGCATCAGGACAAGTAGATTGTCATGAGGGACAAGTAGATCGAGCCCCCACTTTAGTCCTTCGACAAGAAGTTTTTTTTTTAATTTCCACACCCCTGTAAACCTGAGCACAACCTGCATGACCAGGCATCTAAGTGCAAAGCACGAGCTGCAGTGGAGTAAACACCTCGAAAACAAAGAAAGGTCTTAGGCTCCTCCTGCTCCCTCTTCTGCTGCAGTCTCTGTCTCTTCCTTCACCTCTGGAGTGACAGTGTCACCAGCCACCCCGCAAACAGAGGATGTGGCAGCAACGCCACCATGTCCATCACCTTCAACCAGCAGCAATACAATGTCCCATGGCAGCGTTCAGCTGTCCATCTTCCAAACAATAGAGCGAAAGAGTACCCCCCCTACCCACCCTCAATCCCTGGCCCTGAATGCCAGCATTTCAAATTTCCTGGCCTTTGAAATGCTGTCATTCCGTCTGGTGGAGATGGAAAGTTTTAAAAACCTTATGGCGTTTGCTGTCCCACAGTACGTTGTTCCCAGCCGCCACTACTTTTCCACGTGAGTCATCCCTAACAGAACACTGGGTAAATGCAGTCGTGGCTGGGCCTGAGGTGGATAGCTGTTTGGCGCATATCCTTCCGAGGATTGCAGGGCATTTCTCTTTGCCTCCTGTTGCCCCCTACTCCTCTTCCTCCTCTAACATCTCCTCATTCGGTCAGCGAAACACCTTTACCACTAGCACAGCCAGGGGAAAAAGACAGCAGGCAGTTTTGAAACAAATCTGTTTGGGGGACAAACCCCACAATGTGCAGGAGCTGTGGACAGGCATGGAACAACAGACCGATGAGTGGTTGGTGCCACTGAGCCTCAAGCCTAGCCTGGTGATGTGCGATAATGGGCAAAATCTCGTAGCAGCTCTGGACCTAGCCGGTTTGACGCACATCCCTTGCCTAGCGCATGTGCTGAATTTGGTGGTGCAGGAATTCCTGAAAAACTACCCCGATATGTCAGAGCTGCTGCAGAAAGTGTGTTCCGTCTGTCTGCGCTTTCGGCATTCTCACCCTGCTGCTTGCCTGTCTGCACTGCAGTGTAACTTCGGCCTTCCCGCTCACCGCCTCATATGCGAAGTGCCCACCTTGCACATGCTGGAGAGACTGTGCGAGCAGCAGCAGACGATAGTGGAGTTTCAGCTGCAGCACGCACGGGTTAGTCACTCTGCGGAACAGCACCACTTCACCGCCACTGAGTGGGCCTCCTTGCGAGACCTTTGTGCCTTGTTGCATTGTTTCGAGTACTCCACCAACATGGCCAGTGCCGATGACACCGTTCTCAGCGTTACTATCCCACTTCTATGTCTCCTTGAAAAAACGCTTCGGGCGATGATGGAAGAGGATGTGGCTCAGGAGGAAGAGGGATCAATTCCACGGTTATCAGGCCAGTCATTCACAAGTGGCTCAGAGGGTGGGTTCCTACACCAACAGAGGCCAGGTACACAACTGTCCAGCCAGGGCACAGTTCTGGAGGATGAGGGGGAGGATGAGGAGGAATAGTGTTCACAGCAGGGTGGCACCCAAAGCAGCTCAGGGCCATCACTGCAGCATGGCCGGGAGGATACCGAGGACACAGACGATACACCTCTCACAGAGGACAGCTTGTCATTGCCTCTGGACAGCCTGGCACACATGAGCGACTACATGCTGCAGTGCCTGCGCAATGACTGCCGAGTTGCCCACATTCTAACTTGTGCTGATTACTGGGTGTCCACCCTGCTGGATCCCCGTTACAAGGACAACGTGCCATCCTTAATTTCCTCACTAGAGCATGATCGGAAGATGCGCGACTTACTGCATGGATGATTTTCAGTAATTAGCCAATGATTGTCCAGTCTACTAAAAAGTGTAGACTGGAAGGTGGGTTGGAAATTTAATATGAAAAAAGCAAGTTGGCATTTCCTCTAACAGTTATTTTCCATCTATGCTTTTATGCTCTATTCACTTTATTATTTTTCCATTAATACTGGAAACTAATTTAGCAAATTAGGTTATTTTTTTATGAAAGAAAAATCACTAAGCAGAAAAACAGCTGTTTGTTATCCTATTTCTGTTTGCTATCTGAAAACAGTGACTCGGAAATGGAACAAGAACTAATGTGCATCTTCCAGAATTACTGCTGTCTGTCATGAACAGATAAGAGATCTGAGATACAAACAAAAAACACAAGGCAACAGAACAGGTTGAATGGCCCAGATAAAAGACTATCAGAAAGTAAGAGGAAAGGCTTATAGACTCTGTTTGACAGTAAATGCTACAGAATAAAGGTAAAGCATGATCAAAGGTTAGAGACAAAGAAGTTCGATCCAGGGTCAGATCACATCATGATCACTGCCAAAAGCAAAGTAAAAGAATGATGAAGAAAATAACAAAATATCAAGATATAATAGAATGAAGTCAGAAATATAAATTGGGAGGCCAGGATTGGCTATATAAAGGATAGAACAGGGTAATTTAAAAAGGTAGAATTCCAGTAAGAATGGACACATTGGTCTCTAGTGATGGATCATTCTACATATCAAAGACATAAAAAAACACAAAAGGTTTTGGTGAAGTAATTCTTTAAAACTAAGTACTAATCTACAATGAGCCATACATCTGTGTCCATCAAATGATCAGGACCGATTTACACTGCAAAGCTCAAAAATTTATTTTTCTGTATGACCTATGTATTCACTGTATTTTGTATGCACACAGTATTAATAGTCCATATTCACAGCCACCACTAGATGGGCTGGTGTCACCCTCTCTATAGAGATGCAGAGATGAATTGCGGCACAAGAAGCTTATAGACTCTAGTCTACAGCCCTAGTGTCCAGATGTGTAAAAGCTTCCAACCCTGGATATATTCTGCAGTTTGAAGATATCCACATCTCACAATTAAATTGTGGACTCGCAACCTGTTCTAAAAAGATTCAGAGCTCAGTCTGATGTTTAGGGTCCACCCTATGGGTTGCATTGCTTTATAAGAAGTATTACATCCCATCAGAGGCAGACTGGGAACTAAAAGTGGCCCTGGAAAAACAAAAAAGTGGCACAGGTGTCCAAATTAACAGAAGGCGGAGCAACCCAAATAGGTGGGGCAAGCAATACCATAATGTAAAATACTGTCCAAGCAGAACCATATACTACCGAGCAGCACAATATATTGCCCCCAAAGCTGCCCTTCTGTTGTGGCCATCATTAGATGCCATAAGATATGGAGCAGGGGGCTTAGGAGGTGAGATGTAGGCCACAGCAGTTGAATTCACATGCACATGGCATGTGCGGTTGCTGGTGGGGTACATGAGTTTCTGATTCTCAGTGTTAATTACCGCTGAGAGCTCATTATGTACCTGGCCAGCGGCAGAGAGAAGGGCATTGGCCCACCAGGACCTGTAAGGTCTTTGGCCAATTCGCCCCTGCATCCCATGCCTGGATGCTGAAGTACAAGTTAGATAGAGAAGGTTGCTCTAAAGAGACATTTTGGCCAATTAACTACCTGTGCAGCCATGAAACCTGTAACATCTATGGAAAGGGCATTTTGTGTACCAACTGCCAGTCTGTGCATGATAAGAACTGTCCTAATATGTTTGCATTTAGTAACATGGTAACATAGTTTATAAGGCCGAAAAAAGACATCTGTCCATCCAGTTCGGCCTGTTTCCTACAAGTTGATCAGAGGAAGGCAAAAAAAACTTTGAGGTAGAAGCCAATTTTCCCCACTTAAGGGGGAAAAGATTCCATCCCGACTCCAATCAGGCAATCGGAATAACTCCCTGGATCAACGACCTCTCTCTAGTGGCTGTAGCCTGTAATATTATTGCACTCCAGAAATACATCCAGGCCCCTCTTGAATTCCTTTATTGTACTCACCATCACCACCTCCTCAAGCAGAGGGTTCCATAGTCTCACTGCTCTTACCGTGAAGAATCATCTTCTATGTTTGTGTACAAACCTTCTTTCCTCCAGAGGATGTCCCCTTGTCACAGTCACAGTCCTGGGGATAAATAGATGATGGGAGAGATCTCTGTAATAACCCCTGATATATTTATACATAGTTATTAGATCTCCCCTCAGTCGTCTTTTTTCTAAAGTAAATAACCCTAATGTTGCTAATCTTTCAGGGTATTGTAGTACCCCCATTCCAGCTATTACTTTAGTTGCCCTCCTCTGAACCCTCTCCAGCCCTGCTATGTCTGCCATGTTCACAGGAGCCCAGAACTGTACACAGTACTCCGTGTGTGGTCTGACTAGTGATTTGTAAAATGGTAGGACTATGTTCTCGTCACGGGCATCTATGGCCCTTTTGATGCAACCTATTATCTTACTGGCCTTGGCAGCAGCTGCCTGACACTGGTTTCTACAGCTTAGTTTGCTGCTCACAAAAAATAGTTTCCGGGCTCTGTTTTTGGACCCTTTTAAATATTGGCACCACATTTGCTATGCGCCTACACTCCCTGTCAGTATAGAGTCCTTAAATATCCAAAATAAGGGTCTGGCTATACCATTACTCAATTCTCTTAATTCTCCCCTTTATCTCTTAATTCTCCCACTTATCTTACTGGCCTTGGCAGCAGCTGCCTGACACTGGTTTCTACAGCTTAGTTTGCTGTTCACAAAAAATAGTTTCCAGGCTCTGTTTTTGGACCCTTTTTGAATATTGGCACCACATTTGCTATGCGCCTACACTCCCTGTCAGTATAGAGTCCTTAAATATCCAAAATAAGGGTCTGGCTATACCATTACTCAATTCTCTTAATTCTCTTTGAATTCAGTACTTCAGTAAACAACTCTTCTGCTTCACAAATGTCTTTTATTGCTTCCTGCACTGCTACACTGCACCAACATCCACAACAGCACCAAGGGTCCCTGTCTGACACCTCAAAACCTTCAACATCAAAGGCACCTCATTAGGAAGGAGAATCTCAGAACCAGACTGTGCCCCAAAGGGAAGGAAGGTGTGCCCTTTCCATCACTACACAGTCTAGGAGAGCAACAGAGTACTACTTGCTGCTATCACTCCTGTTTTCCTCCTCGACACACCTCCCCTGCAGCATTAATTGTTTCAGAATAAAGGAGGTATGATTTCGTGTAAAAATTCAAAAATTTTACCCCGTAAAGTTATGTCACATGATCTCACAAAACTTGGCAATGACTGAGCCATGGATAGATTTAAAAACGGATTAGACATGTTCATAGAGAAACAAAGGGGGTCATTTATTAATCTGAAATATGCCTAAATTAGGACGACTTCTCCCTGCCCATGCCAGGTCTAAAAAAGTACAGTGGCATGGGCACTGGGAAAGAGACCTGTTTCAGGTGTAGAAAAAGGTCTAAATGTAAGACAGCTAGGGAACTGTGTTACATTTAGAACTGGCAGAGGATCCGCTGAAGTTATGAAGAGGCCAACGCCTCTTCATAACTGCGGCGGATGCACCGCCAGTCTTAATAGGTGTGCCCCAAACTATCCAGGATAGCTGGTATTCATGTAGAATGTTGATCCAGGTACCTCTATGATTTCCAGTAGGAGCTCATGAAGATTTTTTTTCACTGGCAAACTGGTCTAATAGTATTTTTCTGGAAGGAATTGGGTTGAAAAATCCCAATGTAATTATGGAGACTGTAAGTTTGCACAGGAGTTGTAGTGAGAAATCATTCAATATTAAGGAAAACAAACAGAGCCGAGACCTGTACACGAGACACAAGGGGATCTAGGAAAAAGGATGTACAGAAAACAAGCTTATATTAGCTTTATCTTTGCAGGCATTTTTTTCCTCAGAGGATAACTTGAATTTCCTATACCTTCCTACACCGAATTCAATTCTTTCAATTGCTGTATAGCAAAAGGCTTAACACAAATTATAACTTCTAGCACAGATTAGCCGTTATATTAAAGCACATTTAGACAGGTCAACAAACACCCTAATGTTAGTTCATATAAAAGTTTGTTGTCATTCATTGCCCCATATAAATATGCTCAGCAATCACCGGTCAAACAAGCAAGCGATCATTTGTCAGGCATAAAACTCCCTTAAGGGCTCATGCACACAACTGTATGTTTTTTAGGGTCCATAAAACATGGATGTGCAAAAAATACGGATGACATCTGTCTGCATTCCTTATTTTGCGGAACGGAACAGCTGGCCCCTAATAGAACAGTCCTATCCTTGTCTGTTATGTGGATAATAATAGGACATGTTCTATTTTTTTGGGGGAATGGAAATTGAAATGAATGGTTCCACATACGGTCTGCAAAAAAACGGAACGGGCACGGAAAGAAAATATGTTTGTGTTCATGAATCCTTAAGCATATGTTCCTGTGTAAACAGCGATATGCTGCTTATACCCAATATGATTCTATGAAGGGGGATTTTGTTTCAACTGTTTTTTTCTTTTAATTACCATTTTGTACTTGTCTAATAAAATAACAAGAAAAAAAGATAAACATGCTTAAGGGTAAGTCCCAAATAGGGATGAACGAATCGACTTCGGATGAAACATCCGAAGTCGATTCGCATATGTCAGAATATCTTTTATATGAAGAAGAAAGTGTTCATACAAGAGATAGGATCAAAAAAAAAATATAATAGTTATTAGATCCTGTAGGCAGACATAAACGCATCTTCTTTTATTTGAGAATCTAAATTTGTTATGTGCAAGCAGTGAAACAAAGGGGACAATTATTTATTTAAAAATATATGTAATAATTTATTTACAAATGAGTATAAATCCAATACAAATACCGACATAAGATAAATAATGACCAATAATGCATTACCGACAAACTACCACTAGAGAGTGCTGTAACCAAACACCACCACTTCACCAGCACAGGACAACTTAAAGTTACCTATGATAACATGCAAACGCTATACTTTTAACAAACAGACCAATGATTAATATACCAGCAGAAACTCAGGATCTTCTGTTTACTAAACAGGCTATAACATGACGAAACACAGATTAATACAGGAAAAATAAATGTTATCCCCTGACTCTGTTTCCTTATGACCAATCAAAAATATATGATATTAACATGATAAAATATCCAGCTTGGCAATCAGAATTACGGAATATAACTTCCCAAGGGCTTAGTCCTCTTTTCAAATAATGCCAGCTTTTCCATTACCAATATGCATCTTTGCTAAGAGAATAATTAACATTATGGAGGCACTTAACACTATATATTCCCACAATATGGGGACTTTTGGCTATATACTGAGAGAAATATCTTATTAATATGACGAGAGATAAGCATAGTATACGTTGCCGGGTCAAGGATGGACAGAGTTTCGGATGGGACTAGTTCTCAAGAATTTTTCTAGTAGTCAGACTCAAAATATAATCCAAGTTTCTTTTGGTATATCTTTCTTACGGTCAGTTTCCTTTGTGAGTTTTTTCCTCTTGTGAGATCCTCCCTGATGCTGCTCACTATAATTATTTCCCCCTATCTAAGAACCACCCCCTTCTGGATTAGGAATTTCCAATCAGGTAAGGTGGGTGTACTCATATGCTAATAACACAATGATGTCATATTAACCCTTAAAATGGTATTAAAAAAATGGTAAAAATGATATAATATTGTTCGTCTGCCTCCAGATAGCACTGCTGTACAACATATTAACATCAGACCTTTAAGTGAAAAACTATATAAAGTGGCTTCATTTTATATATGGCAAAGAGAAGTCTCCAATCAGAACTACAGCTACACTATATCACAATCTAACCTACACTGACTATCTCCCACTAACTATCTGTATATATATATATATAAGCAAACTAACTAACTATCTAATTTAATGTGACATTATTGGAATTTGTAATACAGAAATTGTTTGCACATGTTCTACAGTATTGGTTAAAGAACACCACAGATTATGGACACTAGATGTGGCCCAGATTATTGGAATTTGTAATACAGAAACTGTTTGCAGATGTTCTACATTATTGGTTACAGAACACCACAGATTATGGACACAGATTATGTGGCCCAGATTATTAAAGACACAGTCTGCGGATGATGTACAGTATATGTCACTAATAGGTATAAAATAAAAATATCTTGCTGCTGTCAAACACACACAGTAGTCCTTAAAAGGACTTTGGGGCAGTTGAGAAGCTTTTGGTAGTAAAAGCAAATGTCTCTCCCTGATATATCTGTCTCTTCCAAAGCACTGTCCCTGAGACTGCAGGAGGTATATAGATTGCTGCTCTAAAACGCACACACACACAGTAGTCCTTAAAAGGACTTTTGGGTCTTGGAAAAGCTTTCTCTGAATAAAAACTGTGAAAATCGCTCCCTAAACTGTCTTTCCGTTCACACGCTCTGCTCTCCCTGTCTACGTTTGAGCCGAACATGCGTCATTGGGTGCTATATAGCACCGGATTATGCGTTCCGGCCAGCCAATCACTGTGATGCCAAAATGTCTACTGGCATTACAGTAAGGGCAGTACTTACCTGCATCTTTATTGGCTGCTTAAAACCCGCGAAACGTTCGGGGCGGAGACTCGAGCATTTTGCTCGAGCACATGCGGTACTCGAGCCATGTTCCAAGCATAGCAGAGCATGCTCGCTCATCACTAGACTTCGGGTGTGCTTCTGCCATTGAACACGAAAACCCTACCGGCGATACTGCACCAATTAGGGAATGTTACCGGCAAATCCCACCTAAAATGTACCAGGAGGTGAAGGATATGATAACCAGCATGTTGGAAAGCCGGGTGATCCAGGAGAGTCAAGTAGTCTTGGTGCGGAAAAAAGATGGGAGTCTCCGGTTCTGCATGGACTATCAGAAACTGAAATCCCAGACCGTCCGGGATGCCTATCCCCTCCCGCGGATTGAGGAGTCGTTGTCAGCCCTGAGCCACGCAAAGTTCTTCTCGACTCTTGACCTGGCCAGTGGGTATTGGCAAGTACCGGTGGCCAAGAAGGACAAAGCGAAGACAGCTTTTATTCTACCTATGGGACTCTACGAGTTCAACCGGATGCCATTCGCCCTCTCAATGCCCCAGGAACATTTCAGCGGTTGATGGAGCACTGTCTGGGGATCTCAACTTCGAGTCAGTATTGATATACCTGGACGACATAGTAGTGTTTGGGGCCTTCTTTAAAGATCACATCCAGAAGCTGCGACAGCTCCTAGGATGGCTACGAGACCATGGGCTCAAGATCAAGCCTAAGAAGTGCCAACTGTTTCAGCAACAGATCGAATATTTGAGACATGTGGTCACCCAGGAGGGGGTAAAGCCGGCCCCCAGCAAGGTGGAAACCATCCAGAAGTGGTCCCAGCCAAGAGCAGGCATTTGTGGGACTGGCCGGCTAGTATAGGAGGTTTATACCCAAATTTGCTCATTTGGTGGACCGATTAAACGAGTTATTGAGGGGCATTGCAGGAGGCCCGAAGAATCGTTCCATCAACTGGGGACCCTGGCAACAAGAGGCCTTTGAGGCAGTGAAGGAGGCACTGACCAGTGCCCCAGTTCTGGCTTATGCGCAGTTCGACACCCCATTCACTGACGGAAGTCTACATGGTCTTGGGGCCATGTTATCCCAAGTCCAGAATGGACGTGAGAGAGTCATTGTCTATGGTAGCCAGTCTCTAAAGGAGTCAGAGAGCAATCCTTAAAACTATAGCTTCTTTAATGTGGAACTACTGGCGCTGGTGTGGGCCATGACCTAAAGGTTTGCGGAGTACCTGACAGGTGCAGAGGTGACCGTGATGATGGACAACAACCCGTTAGCACACCTATAGAATGCCAAGCTCGGTGCGCTGGAGCAGAGGTGGTTGGCTTGTTCCAATATCGCATCAAGTTCCGGTCAGGTAGGGAGAACGGCCCTCTCCGATGCACTCTCCCGAGTCCCTGTAAGAACGCCAAATCAGAGAGCCAATGAGGAGCTAGAAGACACTGAAACTCCTGACCTTGGTCGATTACCCATGTTCCAGGATGTGGCTCATTCAAGTGGGGTGTCCAGGGTGTTGGGAAAGACATTGGCTGACCTGGAGAGAGTCCAGAAGGGCTGCCACATATAGCTTCATAAGTGAACTAAGAACATATTTTTCTTTTTGTACTGAAATAGGCCTCAAAGTGCTTTCTACCACATATAACTACAGAAGTGACCTGCGTATATATTTTTCTTACTGCACTGAAATACGTCACTAAACGCTTTTACAGCAAATAACTAAAACAGTGAACTGCGTATATATTTTTCTTTTTATACTGAAACACACCACTAAATACTTTCACCACATATAACTGCAGAAGTAAAATGAGAATATATTTTTCTTTTTGTACTGAAATAGGCCACTAAATGCTTTTTCCACTTATATAGTAACTGCAGAAGTGAACTGAGAATATATTTTTCATTTTGTGCTGAAATAGGCCACTTATCACTTTTACTGCAAATAACTCCAACAGTGAACTGTGTATAAATTTTTCTTTTAGTTCTGAAACACGTCACTCAACGATTTTACCGCAAATAACTGCAACAGTGAACTACATATATATTATTCTTTTTGTACTGAAATACGCCACTAAGCGCTTTCACCACATAACTGCAACAGTGAACTGCGTATACATTTTCCTTTTCGTACTCAAATACGTCACTAAACGCTTTCGCCACAAATAACTGCAAAAGTCAAATGCGTATATATTTTTCTTTTTGTACTGAAATTGGCCATTAAACGCTTTTGCCACAAATAACTGCAACAGTGAAGTGCGTATATATTTTTCTTTCTGTGCTGAAATAGGCCACTAAACACTTTCCCCACATATAACTACAGAAGTGACATGCGTATACATTTTTTTTCTGTGCTGAAATGGGCCACTAAACACTTTAGCCACAAATAACTGCAACAGTGAAGTGCCTACATATTTTTCATTTTGTACTGAAATGGGCCACTAAACACTTTAGCCACAAATAACTGCAACAGTGAAGTGCCTACATATTTTTCTTTTTGTACTGAAATAGGCCACTAAACGCTTTCACCACGTATAACTGCAGAAGTGAACTGAGAATATATTTTTGGTTTTGTACTGAAATAGGCCACTAAACACTATTACCGCAAATAACTGCAACAGTGACCTGCTGTCAGAAACCGCCCTGATATAGTTTACCCTGCCCTTAAGTTTGCCCTCAGTCAAGATTCCTGGTTACCATCTCACTTCCTGTTCCTTTTTAAACTGGCCAGACCTTCTTGTCTTTGCTGGAGTATTGTGTTTGGCTTTTTGTCCGCAATCCTCTTTCTGGAACTCACTCCTCTGTGTGTTCTGTGCCCTAGCGGTTCTCCCTGCTACCTTCTGTTGCCGACCCGGACTGTTCTTGGACCTTCAATGCCCCACCCATATGATCTGCCATATTAAAGGGGTTCTGCAGTTTATTTAAACTGATCGGCAGGGGTCCGACCCCCGTGTCCCCCGCCAATTAGCTGTTTGAGAAGGCAGCAGCGCTGGCAGTAGCGCCTCGGCCTTCTCGCTGTTCATTCAAGTGAACAGAGCTTAACCCTGCCAAGGCCAGTGATACTAGTCGTGACGTCACTGCGCCTGCGGTAAACAGTGAGAAGGCCGAGGTGCTACTGCCAGCGCCACTGCCTTCTCAAACAGCTGATCGGCGGGGGTCCCGGTTGTCGGACCCCTGCCGATCAGATGCTGATGATCTATAGATAGATCATCAGTTGAAATAAACTGCAGAACCCCTTTAACTAATGCCAGTTCTCTTTCTCCCCCTCTTGTCATTCTGGTCCTTCCCATGTCATTCTCTTTGTCCTTCTTGTCATTCTCTCCCCCCCCCATGTCATTCTCCCCCCCCCCATGTCATTCTCTTTCCCCCCTTGTCATTCTCTCCCCCCCTAATGTCATTCTCTTTCCCAATCCCCCCCCTTGTCAGTCTCTTTCCCAATCCCCCTCCCATGTCATTCTCTTTCCCAATCCCCCCCCCCACCTCTGGTGTAGCGTGGCCGAGCTCTCTCGGCCACGCTACAATGAGGGAGTGACAGGAGGGAGCGCTGAGCGCTTCCCTCTTGTCAGCCCCTATCCTCTTGCTGCGCCCGGGCGGTGCGCCCTCACGGTCGCGCCAGCCCGGGCAGTGCTGCAGCCGGCTGAGGCTCTATATAGAGCGTTCGGGCGGCTGCAGAATGAGGCGGGGCCGGCGCTCCTAGTAGTGCCTAGTCTGCTTACAGGACGCACCGGCCCTGCCTACCAGTAAACCTAGAGTTATTGGAGAGAGTACATCACGCCAAAATTTTCTCAAAGTTAGACCTACGAGGCGCCTATATCTTGGTCTGTATCAGATCGGGAGATGAATGGAAGACAGCATTTAGATCACGGTACGGACACTTCGAATACCTTGTCATGCCTTTTAGTTTTTGCAACGCTCTAGCCACCTTTCAATACCTTGCCAACGACATTTTCATGGATCTTCTGGACCAATTTGTAGTCATCTATCTGGATGACATTCTGATCTTCTCTAACTCAACAGAAGAACATCAGCAACATGTAAGACTTGTTTTGGAACGTCTTAGGAAAAATAAAAGTGTGAGTTTCATCGAACTGAAATCCAATTTCTCGGCTACATAATTTCACCACAAGGGTTACTCATGGACCCTAACAAAATTAAAGCAGTAGTGGACTGGCCTGTCCCCAGTAACTTAAAAGAGGTCCAACGCTTCATAGGCTTTTCCAAGTTTTACAGACGCTTTATCAAAAAATTTTCAACAATAGTCACCCCAATTACACAACTAACCAGGAAAACACAGCCCCTGTATTGGTTCACCCCAACCCGGAACTGGCGTTCATCATGGAAGTAGATGCTTCAGATTCTGCTATAGGAGCCATTTTATCACAGAGAACAGGAGACAAGGGGTTGTTACACCCTTGCGCTTTCTTCTCCCAACGTTTATCTCCGGCTGAGAAGAATTACGATGTGGGAAACAAAGAACTACTGGCAATTATAGCAGCCTTTAAAGAATGGAGACATCACCTTCAAGGAGCCTCCCAGCCAATAATAGTTCTTACCGACCATCGCAACTTGGAGTTCGTTAGATCAGCCAAATGTCTATCTCCTCGCCAGGCCCGTTAGACTCTTTTTTTATTTTTTTTAAACCAATTCAACTTCGTATTTTCATACAGGCCGGGTTCTCAGAATGGCAAGGCAGATGCCTTATCCAGAATCTTTTCCAACGATGCTGTGTCTACGACTCCACCTAAGACCATCATTCCAGAGTCTAGATTTGTGGGGGTAATCCATAATAAGGACCTACTTGAAGAAATCAAAGAAGCCTATGTCACTGACTCCCTCCTGGTATAAAAATGAAGGATCCCAGCGAGTGCTATTCAATTCTTCAGGCTTTATTATCGCATATCAAATGTAGTAAATGGACGCGTTTCGGCCCGTCCAGCCTTCATCAGCATATGAATTGAATAGCACTCGCTGGGATCCTTCATTTTTATACCAGTATTCATCTATCCACGTGCGGGTGCGCTATCTTGTCGAGTGCCGGCTACCATTGACACTGACTCCCTCCTGGCTGAACCACCCGATGATCTGCAATAAATATTCAAAAACAGGATATGGACCCATGGACAACAGTTATATATACCCGAGGTTATAAGACTTAGGGTTCTAAGACTAGTCCATGACTCTAAGGTCGCAGGTCACAGGGGTGTGCAGAAGACTCAGGAATTCTTATCTCGTTTCTTTTGGTGGCCTAATTCTCAACAGGATGTAAAAAAATATGTCCTGTCATGTGATATCTGTGCTAGATGCAAGACTCCACGCTCTCTCCCAGTAGGTTTACTACAGCCTTTGCCGGTCTCCTCCCGTCCTTGGGGCTCCATTTCCATGGACTTTATTGTGGATCTACCTACATCCAAGGGACAGAATACAATCTTAGTAGTGGTAGACGGTCTCACTAAGGCTGAACACTTCATTGCATGTAATGGCCTACCATCTGCTAAAGAAACTGCAGACCTTATAATACAAAATGTGTTTCGTCTACATGGGGTGCCAGATGAAGTTGTCTCGGATCGTGGAGTACAGTTTACTTCAAAGTTTTAGCGCAGTTTTTGTACATCTTTGGAAATCGATATCAATCTATCAACCGCCTTTCATCCTCAATCTAATGGACAGACCGAACGCACAAGCCAGACTTTGGAACAATACCTTCGATGTTATATCTGTCACTTACATGATGATTGGGTTGATCTTCTTCCAGTGGCTGAATTTTCATACAATAATTCCCAAAATGCATCAACCAAACAGACCTCCTTCTTTGCAAATTTGGGGTACCATCCGAACATTCTCCCCAAATTTCCTGTTACTTCGCCTATACCAGCAGTGGCGGAAAGAATTTCCACACTTCAAAAAAAATTGCTACTACTAAGAGAGACCTTAGAGAGTGCTCAGGAGAATTATAAGAGGGCCGCTGATAAATTTCGTAGACCAGCACCAATGTTTAAAGTGGGCGATAAGGTATGGCTTTCTACGAGGAATTTAAAAATTATGGTCCCCTCACCAAAACTGGGACAGAAGTTTATTGGGCCCTATAAAATCATGGGCATAATCAGCTTAGTAGCCGTTCGACTTAAACTCCCACGATCCATAAGGATACATCCTGTCTTTCATGTGTCCTTACTTAAGGCTGCAGTGCCCAATCCGTTTCCTGAACGTACCCTTCCTCCTCCCGAAGCAATGGAGATAGATGGACAGGAGCAGTTCGTGGTAGAAGAGATTCTGGACTCTAGGATTTTCAGGAATCAGCTACAGTACCTTATCAAATGGCAAGGGTACGGATCTGAAGAAAATTCCTGGGAACCAATAAACAACATCAATGCTCCTCGAATGATTAGACAATTCCATCAAACATCCTGGAAGACCAAGTCAGGTCCCGTCCAGAGGCCGCTGTTGAGGTGGGAGTAATGTCAGAAACTGCCCTGATATAGTTTACCCTCCCCTCAAGTTTGCCCTCAGTCAAGATGGTGGATTATGTGTTTCCTAGTCACCATCTCACATTCTGTTTCCTGTCAGAAGTTATCCTACTCTGCCCTCAAGTTTGCTCTCAGTCAAGATGGTGGATTATGTGTTTCCTGGTTGCCATCTCACTTCCTGTTCCTGTTCCTTTTTAAACTGGCCAGACCTTCCTGTCTTTGCTGGAGTATTGTGCTTGGCTCTTTGTCCGCAATCCTCTTGTTGGAACTTACTCCTCTGTGTGTTCTGTGCCCTAGCGGTTCTCCCTGCTACCTCCTGTTGCCATGCCGGACTGTTCTTGGACCTTCGTACCTGCTTGCCGCCTGCCCTGACCTTTTGCTCGTCTACCTTTCTGCCAGCTTGCCGCCTGCCCTGACCTTCTGCTCATCTACCTTCCTGCCAGCTTGCTGCCTGCCCTGACTTCTGCTAATCCTGACCTCGGTTCTTGTCAACAGACTCTGGCTCATCTGTGCGGGGCACAACAACGTGGGTTCTGCTACATCCGTACTATATTTACTCTGCTCCCAAGTCCTGGCCATCGGATTCCAGTTCTGTTGCACCAGTATCGTGACACCTGCATATATATTTTTCTTACTGTACTGAAATACGTCACTAAACGCTTTTACCGCAAACAATTACAACAGTAAACTGCGTATATATTTTTCTTTTTGTACTGAAATAGGCCACTAAACGCTTTCACCACATATAACTGCAGAAGTGAACAGAGAATACATTTTTGTTCTTCTACTGAAATATGCCAATAAACACTTGTACCACATATAACAGCAGAAGTAAACTGAGAATATATTTTTTGTTTTGTACTGAAATAGGCCACTAAAGGCTTTTACCTCAAATAACTGCAACAGTGAATTGCGTATATATTTTTCTTTTTGTACTGAAATAGGCCACCAAATGCTTTCACCCCATATCACTGCAGAAGTGAACAGAGAATACATTTTTGTTCTTGTACTGAAATATGCCAATAAACACTTGTACCACATATAACAGCAGACGTAAACCTGAGAATATAATTTTTGTTTTGTACTGAAATAGGCCACTAAAGGCTTTTACTGAAAATAACTGCAACAGTGAACTGCGTATATATTTATCTTTTTATACTGAAATACACCACTAAATACTTTCACCACATATAACTGCAGAAGTGAAATGAGAATATATTTTTCTTTTTGTACTGAAATAGGCCACCAAATGCTTTCACCCCATATCACTGCAGAAGTGAACTGAGAATATATTTTTCTTCCTGTACTGAAATAGGCCACTAAACACTTTAGCCACAAATAACTGCAACAGTGAAGTGCCTACATATTTTTCTTTTTGTACTGAAATAGGCCACTAAACGCTTTAGCCACAAATAACTGCAACAGTGAAGTGCCTACATATTTTTCTTTTTGTACTGAAATAGGCCACTAAATGCTTTAGCCACAAATAACTGCAACAGTGAAGTGACTACATATTTTTCTTCCTGTACTGAAATAGGCCACTAAAAGCTTTTACTACATATAACTGTTAACGTGAACAGAGAATATATTTTTGTTCTTGTACAGAGATATGCCAATAAACTCTTTTACCACATATAACAGCAGAAGTGAACTGAGAATATATTTTTTGTTTTGTACTGAAATAGGCCACTAAACGCTTTTACCGCAAATAACTACAACAGCGAACTGCGTATATATTTTTATTTTAGTGCTGAAATACATCACTAAATGCTTTTACCGCAAATAACTGCAACAGTGAACTGCGTATATATATAATTTTTTTTTTGTACTGAAATAGGCCACAAAATGCTTTCAAAACATATCACTGCAGAAGTGAATTGAGAGTATATTTTTCTTCCTGTACTGAAATAGGCCACTAAACGCTTTAGCCACAAATAACTGTAACAGTAAAGTGCCTACATATTTATTTTTTTGTACTGAAATAGGCCACTAAACGCTTTAGCCACAAATAACTGCAACAGTGAAGTGCCTACATATTTTTCTTATTGTACTGAAATGGGCCACTAAACGCTTTAGCCACAAATAACTGCAACAGTGAAGTGACTACATTTTTTTTTTCTGTACTGAAATAGGCCACAAAATGCTTTCAAAACATATCACTGCAGAAATGAACTGAGAGTATATTTTTCTTCCTGTACTGAAATAGGCCACTAAAATCATTAGCCACAAATAACTGCAACAGTGAAGTGCCTACATATTTTTCTTTTTGTACTGAAATAGGCCACTAAGTGCTTTTACCACAAATAGCTGCAACAGTGAACTGCGTATATATTTTTCTTTTAGTGCTGAAATACATCACTAAACGATTTTACCGCGAATAACTGCAACAGTGAACTGCCTATATATATATTTTTTTTTTGTACTGAAATAGGCCACCAAATGCTTTCAACACATATCACTGCAGAAGTGAACTGAGAGTATATTTTTCTTACTGTACTGAAATAGGCCACTAAACGCTTTAGCCACAAATAACTGCAACAGTGAAGTGCCCACATATTTTTCTTTTTGTACTGAAATGGGCCACTAAACGCTTTAGCCACAAATAACTGCAACAGTGAAGTGCCTACATATTTTTCTTCCTGTACTGAAATAGGCCACTAAACGCTTTAGCCACAAATAACTGCAACAGTGAAGTGCCTACATATTTTTCTTTTTGTACTGAAATAGGCCACTAAACGCTTTAGCCACAAATAACTGCAACAGTGAAGTGCCTACATATTTTTCTTTTGTACTGAAATAGGCCACTAAAAGCTTTTAACACATATAACTGCTAAAGTGAACAGAGAATATATTTTTGTTCTTGTACTGAGATATGCCAGTAAACGCTTTTACCACATACAACAGCAGAAGTGAACTGAGAATATATTTTTGTTTTGTACTGAAATAGGCCACTAAACGCTTTTACCACAAATAACTGCAACAGTGAACTGCGCATATATTTTTCTTTTACTGCTGAAATACATCACTAAACGCTTTACCGCAAATAACTGCAACAGTGAACTGTATATATATATATTTATTTATTTTGTACTGAAATAGGCCACAAAATGGTTTCAAAACATATCACTGCAGAAGTGAACTTAGAGTATATTTTTCTTACTGTACTAAAATAGGCCACTAAACGCTTTCACCACATATAACTGCAGAAGTGAACTGAAAATATATTTTTCTTTTTGTACTGAAATAGGCCACTAAATGCTTTAGCCACACATAACTGCAACAGTGAAGTGCCTACATATTTTTCTTTTTGTACTGAAATAGGCCACTAAGTGCTTTTACCGCAAATAACTGCAACAGTGAACTGCGTATATATTTTTCTTTTAGTGCTGAAATACATCACTAAACGCTTTTACCGCGAATAACTGCAACAGTGAACTGCCTATATATATATTTATTTTTTTGTACTGAAATAGGCCACCAAATGCTTTCAACACATATCACTGCAGAAGTGAACTGAGAGTATATTTTTCTTACTGTACTGAAATAGGCCACTAAACGCTTTAGCCACAAATAACTGCAACAGTGAAGTGCCCACATATTTTTCTTTTTGTACTGAAATGGGCCACTAAACGCTTTAGCCACAAATAACTGCAACAGTGAAGTGCCTACATATTTTTCTTTTTGTACTGAAATAGGCCACTAAACGCTTTAGCCACAAATAACTGCAACAGTGAAGTGCCTACATATTTTTCTTTTTGTACTGAAATAGGCCACTAAACGCTTTAGCCACAAATAACTGCAACAGTGAAGTGCCTACATATTTTTCTTTTTGTACTGAAATAGGCCACTAAAAGCTTTTAACACATATAACTGCTAAAGTGAACAGAGAATATATTTTTGTTCTTGTACTGAGATATGCCAGTAAACACTTTTACCACATACAACAGCAGAAGTGAACTGAGAATATATTTTTGTTTTGTACTGAAATAGGCCACTAAACGCTTTTACCACAAATAACTGCAACAGTGAACTGCGCATATATTTTTCTTTTACTGCTGAAATACATCACTAAACGCTTTTACCATAAATAACTGCAACAGTGAACTGTATATATATATATTTATTTATTTTGTACTGAAATAGGCCACAAAATGGTTTCAAAACATATCACTGCAGAAGTGAACTTAGAGTATATTTTTCTTACTGTACTGAAATAGGCCACTAAACGCTTTAGCCACAAATAGCTGCAACAGTGAAGGGCCTACATATTTTTCTTTTTGTAATGAAATGGGCCACTAAACGCTTTAGCCACAAATAACTGCAACAGTGAAGTGCCTACATATTTTTCTTCCTGTACTGAAATAGGCCACTAAACACTTTAGCCACAAATAACTGCAACAGTGAAGTGCCTACATATTTTCTTTTTGTACTGAAATAGGCCACTAAACGCTTTAGCCACAAATAACTGCAACAGTGAAGTGCCTACATATTTTTCTTTTTGTACTGAAATAGGCCACTAAAAGCTTTTAACACATATAACTGCTAAAGTGAACAGAGAATATATTTTTGTTCTTGTACTGAGATATGCCAGTAAACGCTTTACCACATACAACAGCAGAAGTGAACTGAGAATATATTTTTTGTTTTGTACTGAAATAGGCCACTAAACGCTTTACCACAAATAACTGCAACAGTGAACTGCGCATATATTTTTCTTTTACTGCTGAAATACATCACTAAACGCTTTTACCGCAAATAACTGCAACAGTGAACTGTATATATATATATTTATTTATTTTGTACTGAAATAGGCCACAAAATGGTTTCAAAACATATCACTGCAGAAGTGAACTTAGAGTATATTTTTCTTACTGTACTAAAATAGGCCACTAAACGCTTTCACCACATATAACTGCAGAAGTGAACTGAAAATATATTTTTCTTTTTGTATTGAAATAGGCCACTAAATGCTTTAGCCACACATAACTGCAACAGTGAAGTGCCTACATATTTTTCTTTTTGTACTGAAATAGGCCACTAAGTGCTTTTACCGCAAATAACTGCAACAGTGAACTGCGTATATATTTTTCTTTTAGTGCTGAAATACATCACTAAACGCTTTTACCGCGAATAACTGCAACAGTGAACTGCCTATATATATATTTATTTTTTGTACTGAAATAGGCCACCAAATGCTTTCAACACATATCACTGCAGAAGTGAACTGAGAGTATATTTTTCTTACTGTACTGAAATAGGCCACTAAACGCTTTAGCCACAAATAACTGCAACAGTGAAGTGCCCACATATTTTTCTTTTTGTACTGAAATGGGCCACTAAACGCTTTAGCCACAAATAACTGCAACAGTGAAGTGCCTACATATTTTTCTTCCTGTACTGAAATAGGCCACTAAACGCTTTAGCCACAAATAACTGCAACAGTGAAGTGCCTACATATTTTTCTTTTGTACTGAAATAGGCCACTAAACGCTTTAGCCACAAATAACTGCAACAGTGAAGTGCCTACATATTTTTCTTTTTGTACTGAAATAGGCCACTAAAAGCTTTTAACACATATAACTGCTAAAGTGAACAGAGAATATATTTTTGTTCTTGTACTGAGATATGCCAGTAAACACTTTTACCACATACAACAGCAGAAGTGAACTGAGAATATATTTTTGTTTTGTACTGAAATAGGCCACTAAACGCTTTTACCACAAATAACTGCAACAGTGAACTGCGCATATATTTTTCTTTTACTGCTGAAATACATCACTAAACGCTTTTACCGCAAATAACTGCAACAGTGAACTGTATATATATATATTTATTTATTTTGTACTGAAATAGGCCACAAAATGGTTTCAAAACATATCACTGCAGAAGTGAACTTAGAGTATATTTTTCTTACTGTACTGAAATAGGCCACTAAACGCTTTAGCCACAAATAGCTGCAACAGTGAAGGGCCTACATATTTTTCTTTTTGTAATGAAATGGGCCACTAAACGCTTTAGCCACAAATAACTGCAACAGTGAAGTGCCTACATATTTTTCTTCCTGTACTGAAATAGGCCACTAAACACTTTAGCCACAAATAACTGCAACAGTGAAGTGCCTACATATTTTTCTTTTTGTACTGAAATAGGCCACTAAACGCTTTAGCCACAAATAACTGCAACAGTGAAGTGCCTACATATTTTTCTTTTTGTACTGAAATAGGCCACTAAAAGCTTTTAACACATATAACTGCTAAAGTGAACAGAGAATATATTTTTGTTCTTGTACTGAGATATGCCAGTAAACGCTTTTACCACATACAACAGCAGAAGTGAACTGAGAATATATTTTTGTTTTGTACTGAAATAGGCCACTAAACGCTTTTACCACAAATAACTGCAACAGTGAACTGCGCATATATTTTTCTTTTACTGCTGAAATACATCACTAAACGCTTTTACCGCAAATAACTGCAACAGTGAACTGTATATATATATATTTATTTATTTTGTACTGAAATAGGCCACAAAATGGTTTCAAAACATATCACTGCAGAAGTGAACTTAGAGTATATTTTTCTTACTGTACTAAAATAGGCCACTAAACGCTTTCACCACATATAACTGCAGAAGTGAACTGAAAATATATTTTTCTTTTTGTATTGAAATAGGCCACTAAATGCTTTAGCCACACATAACTGCAACAGTGAAGTGCCTACATATTTTCTTTTTGTACTGAAATAGGCCACTAAGTGCTTTTACCGCAAATAACTGCAACAGTGAACTGCGTATATATTTTTCTTTTAGTGCTGAAATACATCACTAAACGCTTTTACCGTGAATAACTGCAACAGTGAACTGCCTATATATATATTTATTTTTTGTACTGAAATAGGCCACCAAATGCTTTCAACACATATCACTGCAGAAGTGAACTGAGAGTATATTTTTCTTACTGTACTGAAATAGGCCACTAAACGCTTTAGCCACAAATAACTGCAACAGTGAAGTGCCCACATATTTTTCTTTTTGTACTGAAATGGGCCACTAAACGCTTTAGCCACAAATAACTGCAACAGTGAAGTGCCTACATATTTTTCTTCCTGTACTGAAATAGGCCACTAAACGCTTTAGCCACAAATAACTGCAACAGTGAAGTGCCTACATATTTTTCTTTTTGTACTGAAATAGGCCACTAAAAGCTTTTAACACATATAACTGCTAAAGTGAACAGAGAATATATTTTTGTTCTTGTACTGAGATATGCCAGTAAACACTTTTACCACATACAACAGCAGAAGTGAACTGAGAATATATTTTTGTTTTGTACTGAAATAGGCCACTAAACGCTTTTACCACAAATAACTGCAACAGTGAACTGCGCATATATTTTTCTTTTACTGCTGAAATACATCACTAAACGCTTTTACCGCAAATAACTGCAACAGTGAACTGTATATATATATATTTATTTATTTTGTACTGAAATAGGCCACAAAATGGTTTCAAAACATATCACTGCAGAAGTGAACTTAGAGTATATTTTTCTTACTGTACTGAAATAGGCCACTAAACGCTTTAGCCACAAATAGCTGCAACAGTGAAGGGCCTACATATTTTTCTTTTTGTAATGAAATGGGCCACTAAACGCTTTAGCCACAAATAACTGCAACAGTGAAGTGCCTACATATTTTTCTTCCTGTACTGAAATAGGCCACTAAACACTTTAGCCACAAATAACTGCAACAGTGAAGTGCCTACATATTTTTCTTTTTGTACTGAAATAGGCCACTAAACGCTTTAGCCACAAATAACTGCAACAGTGAAGTGCCTACATATTTTTCTTTTGTACTGAAATAGGCCACTAAAAGCTTTTAACACATATAACTGCTAAAGTGAACAGAGAATATATTTTTGTTCTTGTACTGAGATATGCCAGTAAACGCTTTTACCACATACAACAGCAGAAGTGAACTGAGAATATATTTTTTGTTTTGTACTGAAATAGGCCACTAAACGCTTTTACCACAAATAACTGCAACAGTGAACTGCGCATATATTTTTCTTTTACTGCTGAAATACATCACTAAACGCTTTTACCGCAAATAACTGCAACAGTGAACTGTATATATATATATTTATTTATTTTGTACTGAAATAGGCCACAAAATGGTTTCAAAACATATCACTGCAGAAGTGAACTTAGAGTATATTTTTCTTACTGTACTAAAATAGGCCACTAAACGCTTTCACCACATATAACTGCAACAGTGAAGTGCCTACATATTTTTCTTTTTGTACTGAAATAGGCCACTAAGTGCTTTTACCGCAAATAACTGCAACAGTGAACTGCGTATATATTTTTCTTTTAGTGCTGAAATACATCACTAAACGCTTTTACCGCGAATAACTGCAACAGTGAACTGCCTATATATATATTTATTTTTTTGTACTGAAATAGGCCACCAAATGCTTTCAACACATATCACTGCAGAAGTGAACTGAGAGTATATTTTTCTTACTGTACTGAAATAGGCCACTAAACGCTTTAGCCACAAATAACTGCAACAGTGAACTGCGTATATATTTTTATTTTTTACTGAAATAGGCCATTAAACACTTTCACATATAACTGCAGAAGTGAAATGCGTATATGTTTTTCTTACTGTACTGAAATAGGCCACTAAACGCTTTAGCCACAAATAACTGCAACAGTGAAGTGCGTAGATATTTTTATTTCTGTACTGAAATAGGCCACTAAACGCTTTCACCACATATAACTGCAGAAGTGAACTGCATATATATTTTTCTTTTTGTACTGAAATACGCTACTAAATGCTTTCACCACATTTAAGAGCAGAAGTGAACTAAAAATATATTTTTCTTTTTGTACTGAAATAGGCCACTAAACGCTTATACCCCAAATAACTGCAACAGTGAACTGTGTATATATTTTTCCGTTCGTACTGAAATACGAAAATGCTTTTACTGCAAATAACTGCAACAGTGAACTGCATATATATTTTTCTTTTTGTACTGAAATACGCCACTAAACCCTTTTACCACAAATAACTGCAGAAGTGAACTGCTTATATATTTTTCTTTTTCCACAGATATAAGCCATTAAAGGCTTTTCAATATAGCACTTGCATCCCAAGAACAAATTGCTGGAATGACAGAGCTGTCTAATAGCTATTTGGATCCCCATATAATCTTTCCCTGTACTTGTAAATGGCTTTTCTTTCACTATGAGGTTTTTCCTATCACTGCCCCTAGCGCCTTCTGACATCTCCCCCTTCCCTATGATGCTTTGAAATGATTCCTCCCAATTAGTGATGAGCGAGCATGCTCGGCCGAGTACGGGTTCGGCTTGAGCATCGCTATAGTCGGCACATGGCAGTATTCGGCCGAGTACCGCATGTGCTTGAGCGAAATGCTCCGCACGCGGACCGAATGTGCTTGAGCAAAATGCCCTGCACGTTTCGTGGGTTTTAAGCAGTCAATAAAGGTGCAGGTAAGTACTGCCATCACTGTAATGTTAGTAGCCATGTTAGCTGCTGGCATTACAGGGATTGGATGGCCGGAACGTGTCATCGGAGGTTATATAGCACCCAATGACGCATGTTCGGCTCAGACGTCGTCAGGGAGAGCATCGGGTAGGAAGGGAAAGACAGGGCAGGGAGCAAATTTCGGCGATTTTAGTTAGAGAAAGCTTTTCAAAGATCCAAAAGTCCTTTTAAGGACTACTGTGTGTGTGTGTGTTTTAGATCAACAATATATTTACCAGCAGTGTCAAGGAAATGTGTGCTAAGAAAGGGACAGACAGTGCAGGAAGAGAAATTTGCTGTATTTAATAACAAAAGCTTTTCAAAGACCCCACAATGCCTTTTAATGACTACTGGGTGTGTTTCACAGTAGCAAGATATTTTTATTTTGTACCTATTGGTGACATATTGTGTATATCATCCGCAGACTGTGTTTTTAATAATCTGGCTCACATCTAGTGACCATTATGTGTGGCTTTGTGTAAAAAGTATAGTCCTACATCAGCAAACAGTGTCTGCAGCGCAAATTCCATTAATCTGGGTCTAATACTGTCCATATTCTGTGGATTTATGTGACATACTGTCCAGCCTTCCCAAACAGTTTCTGTATTTCAAATTACATTAATCTGGGTGTAATATACTGTCCATATTCTGGGGGTTTATGTGACAGATAGTGTCCGGCATCCGAAAACAGTTTCTGTATGTAAAATTGCAACAATCTGGGTCTAATATAGTGTTCATATTCTATGGTTTTATGAAACATATACTGTCCATCCTCCGAAAAGAGTGTCTGATGCGCAAATCTAAATAATCTGGGCCTAATCTAGTGTCCACAGCGTGTGCTTTTCTGTGTCAAATACTGTACCACAGGTGAAACCAGTGTATTTTGGGGAAATGTACATTATTTTTGCCACATTTAGTGTCCACAGCATGTGCCTCTCTTTGTCAAATACTGTACCACAGGTGAAAGCAGTGTATTTTGGGGAAATGTACATTATTTGTGCAACATCTACTGTCCACAGCGTATGCCTCTCTGTGTCAAATACTGTAACACAGGTGAAACCAGTGTATTTTGGGGAAATGTACATTATTTGTGCAACATCTACTGTCCACAGCGTGTGCCTTTCTGTGTCAAATGCTGTACAACAAATGAAACCAGTGTATTTTGGGGAAATGTACATTATTTGTGCAACATTTAGTGTCCACAGCATGTGCCTCTCTGTGTCAAATACTGTACCACAGGTGAAACCAGTGTATTTTGGGGAAATGTATATTATTTGTGCAACATCTACTGTCCACAGCATGTGCTTCTCTGTGTCAAATACTGTACGACAGGTGAAACCAGTGTATTTTGGAGAAATGTACATTAATTGTGCAACATCTACTGTCCACAGCGTGTGCCTCTCTGTGTCAAATACTGTATAACTGTTGGAAACAGTATATTTTGGGGAAATGTACATTATTTGTGCAACATCTAGTGTGTTTGCATTTCATACATATCACTGACATATACTGTACATTATCCGCAGATGGTGTATGTTACTCTGTGACATTATCAGGGCTACATCTCCTGTGTAAAGCGTGTGCATCCTAAATGCCTGTTTTAATTTATTGCCGCATACACATACAAATCCTACGCTACTGTACGTGTGACATACTTTTAAGCATGTATAACATTTAATATTAAGAATTCGGCCAGTAAGGGACATGCAAGTGGTTGTGATGCTGATGGTGCACAAAGAGGCCGTGGCCCTGGGCACAATGAAACAGAGTAAAAAATGTAGCTGAGGGCCTGCAGGAGTGCCAACCCTCTAAAACAGTGATGTCGATGGCGAACCTTTTAGAGACTGAGTGCCAAAACCCACTTATTTATCGCAAAGTGCCCACATGGTCATTTACCCTGAATACTACAGTTCAATATAGTATATCTTCCATGTTCCTTATCATTTAGCTATAGCTGTAGAGTGCCAGTTCATGCTGTTTGGACACCCAGTAGTTGTAAGGCACAGAGGGATCACTGAGGACACTGACATGGTCTGCTATGTACTCCTTCACCATCTTCCATTCCATTTTTTTCCATACTTATGACACTAGGCCGCGCATCAAGGTGAGGGTGCTGGCGGGGTGTAATGAAACTGTCCCAGGCCTTGGAGTGTTGTCCTGCCTCTGTTGGAACTGATGTGTGTTCCCCTCATCTTCTCTCCTGGGTTGCCCAAGGAACTACGTACTCTGCCGCCAGCATTGTCAGATGGAAATTTATTGAGCAATTTTTAAAGATGTGAAAAATGCGTAGAATGCGAGGGTCACAGGAAAGGCAGGATAACACCAAGTCAGCCATGTGTGTCAGAGTCCCAACAGACAAGACTTTGCTGTCCTCATCAGGAGGATGACTTTCAATCTCCTTATCCTCTTCCTCCTCTCCTGCCCATCTATGCTAAACAGATGGAATAAACCTGCTATGATTGCTACCCTCTGTAGCAGAGGCAACCGTCTCTTGCTCCTACTCCTCTTCCTCATCATCATCATCCAATTCACACTGGCTATCACCCTGTGTAATGTCTTCCCCTTAGTTTTACCTCTTCCACATGTAAACCGTCGCCTTCATTGTTAGAAGCCAGCGTTTCAGTAGACACAGAAGTAGGATGGTTAGGCTGATAATAGCGGCATCGCCACTCACCATCTGTGTTTATGCTTCAAAATTGTGTAAAACCTCACAGAGATCAGACATACTAGACCAAGTTGCAGCAGGTATTCCACTACTGCGTTCTGCTGCTCACAAAGCATGGCCAACATGCATAATGTGGAATTCCAGCGCGTGCTCACATCACACAACAGTCGGTTAGCTGGCAAATACAAGCGCTGCAGCAGCGTTGCCAGACCATCGCCAGCTGTAGATGACTTTCTGAAATGGGCACACACATGGCACACCCTCACCAGTAGCTCAGGCAAATTGGGGTAGTTTTGGAGAAAGTTGAGAACACGTGGGCTAGGCATGGTATGGCCAGATCCCGGACATTAAGGAGGGATCCACATGGCCATATCAGCATTTGTCCCATTTAAAAGTTTACCTTCTTCACTGGGCAGAGGTTGTTTTTTGCCCGGTGATTAAGATTATATTATTAGGACAGGTTTTTGGGGGACAATTTACCAACGTTTCGCTGTGGTTACTGGGCAGAGTTGTCATTCTGCCCGGTGAGGGCCATGCTTGCCTGAGGGCTGGCCCTGTTATGTTCCAGTATTTGAGTTGTTATTGTTATTGTTTGAGTTTCAGTTCATGACTACGCTGTAAAGTTATGGTTACTTGGTTATTTATTCTTAAACAGGCCATGCCATTAGTTTACCTCCACTCTCGTGTGTTATTTTTTTTTTTTATTAATGTATAAGTTTGGGATGTTTGTTGTGCATGGTACATATATGCTGTATGATTGTCATGTGTGTGAGCTTGCCAAGCTACAAAGCTGCCAACAAGTTATGGCCATTATCAGACACAACCAACCTGGTCCCTTATACCCTGCCACTGCTCTTCTTGTCACCCAAGCAAATGAGTTTCAGCACGGCTTGTTGCCGCTTCCCCACTGCCGTGCTACACTGCTTCCAGCTACTGACTGATGGTTGACTGCTGCTGCAACATGAGAATTCTAAGTTTGCAGTGGAGGAGGAGGTGGAGGCGGAGGAGGAGAAGGGGGTTGTTGCAGCCACTAATGTAGGTGGTGGCAGAAATCCTGATGGAATCCTTAGCGTCACTAGCACCTGTGTCATCCCAGGGTACGACTCGCTACAGGCCTCTACAAGGTTCACCCAGTATGCCGCCATGGAAATGTATCGTCCCTGGCCAAAAGCACTTGTCTTTGTGTCCGTTGTTAAGTGAACCTTCACAATAACTGTGTTGGTCAGGAAACAGGTGATGTTACGTGACACAATTGCCGGTGTAATGCGGGGACAGCACACAGAGAAAAATAGTGGCGGCTGAGGACTGAGTAACGAAGGACGGCCGTCGCCATGAGGCTGAGGAAAGCCTCAGTGTCCACAGGCCTAAATGGCAACATTTCCATGGCCAGAATTTGTGAAAAGTGCGCATTTAGTGCTATGGCCTGTGGGTGGGTGGCTGGGTATTTGCGCTTACGTTCAAAGGCCTGGGTTAAGGAAGGACATCTGTACGCTGTGCTTGGACACAGAAGTGGGTGTGCTAGCTGATGATGCTTGCGAAGGCCCAGCTGCACGGCGGGAGTCATCCAGGCCTGTGTCTAGGATGGAGGATTGGCCAGCCCAGCAAGTAACACAGGGGAAAAAGAGAAGGCAGTGGTGTGACCCACAGACACGGATTGTGGCCCAAGGGTTCGGGCCACCGGTTAGGGTGCTTTGATGCCATGTGGCAGATCATGCCGGTGGTGGTGAGGTTGCTAGTGTTCACAACCCCTACTCATTTTGCCTCCAGTGTACTGTCTTCCCCCATTATGTTCCCCAGTTTGAATTTTTATTGTTATGGTTTGAGTTAGAGTTAATGAATAGGATGTAAGATAGACGCAATGGAGATCATATAATCAGTGGCTCAACTGGTGGTATATGATGGATAGGTGCACTCCCCTGGAACCACCATTGAATAAAAAAATTCAGTTATCATCACTGTTTGGTCCTGTATTCCCAGCTATTTGAGTGCCCCCACAAAATTTGGGTTATTCACTTTAGAAAAAAGACGACTGAGGGGAGATCTAATAACTATGTATAAATATATCAGGGGTCAGTACAGAGATCTCTCCCATCATCTATTTATCCCCAGGACTGTCACTGTGATGAGGGGCCATCCTCTGCGTCAGGAGGAAAGAAGGTTTGTACACAAACATAGAATAGGATTCTTTACGGTAAGAGCAGTGAGACTATGGAACTCTCTGCCTGAGGAGGTGGTGATGGTGAGTACAATAAAGGAATTCAAGAGGGGACTGGATGTATTTCTGGAGTGTAATAATATTACAGGTTATAGCTACTATAGATGGGTCGTTGATCCAGGGAGTACTTCTTTCCTCTGGATCGACTAGCTGGATGACAGGCCGAACTGGATGGACAGATGTCTTTTTTCGGCCTTATGTACTATGTTACTATGTTACTTCTTTTCCAGGATGTAAGATATGTTATGGTTATTTGTTTATTTATGAGTTCTTATTTTTGTATAGCAAATTACAATTCTTTTATCGTCCCTATTTTCCTCAAAAAAGTTGCAGACTGCGGAACACCTACCCCTTGGCAATGGAGATTTCCGCAAGGGGGAACAGTTGCGGGCCTATTTGGTGTGGCCCACCTTCTCCATTTTGCCACCCTCTTCCAGCCTGTTGTGGTGGTATGGATCCCTCCCCCTCTGTCCTGCTGTCCTGGCTTAGCTTACCACCTTTCCAGGTTGGGTCAGTGATGTCATCATCCCCCATCTCCTCTTCCACTTCCTCACTTTGGTCATCCTCCTGACTTATGTTGACCTAACAAGACCCTCACTTATTGACAACTGTGTCTCATCTGCATCATCCACCTCGTGAAACACAAATCATCTTCTTCTGACTGTGGATGCTGAAGAGTTTGGGGAACAGTGCACAATATCTCCTCATGTCCCTCTTCAGGGGAGTCAGCTCACCTGCAGGCCCTTAACTACAATATTTTACAGGGTCAGCTCAGCAGCAGGCATTCGCCCATCATTTTTTCAATGGTCAGCTAAACAGCAGGCACCCGCCCATTTGTTTTTTGCAATGCTCAGCAGCAGGCCCTCTCCCCTAATGTTTTGGAGGGTCACCAGCAGTCCATCAATGATAATTTTTCAAGGGTGTGTATGATGCCCTCCTTAATGTGTAACAAAAGGTGTATTGCAGTGCCGGTTCCTTGTAATTTTTGGTGGCAGCCCTTTCACTTAGTGCATAGGCTTTGAGTGTAGGGTTCCAACTACCTGAACAATTGTACCACAATGTGAATGAGGCCCTCCTTTATGTGATATAAAGGCTGTCTCGAAGTGCCTCTTGCTTGTAATTTTTGTCAGCACTTGCACTTTATATACAATTGAATATACAGGAAAGAATGTTTCATAACAATTTTTCCTGTGAAATTGATTTTTTTGGGGGGGTTTTGTGCGTATTTTTGTCAGTCTGTAAAAGTGGCATACAACTCGGACAACATGGTTCCTAGCAGTGACCTGGGAGTCCAAGATGCATCCAGACATCGTCCCCATGCTGTTCCCGATCCATTTCCGTGGTGTTTCTTTCACTTTCTGACCTTTTCCTGTGGACCAGGAACCTTTCCTCTTCAGAGCAGGGGGTGCCTGGTTGTCTCCCATTGACTTCTATTATACTCGGGTGCTCGGCCGAGCACACGAACATAGCAATGTGTTCGGGCCGAACACCCGAATGCTTTGGTGCTCACTCATCACTACTCCCTATCCTTTGCCTGCACTTATAAATCGTTTAACTATAAGTCAGATAAACTACATGAACAAAAAAACTATATACATGCCTTACCCTTAACTTATATAAGGCGAATAGGCCAGTCATATACAGCTGGCTCGGGTGGGTTCCTGCACCAACATAGACCAGGTGGGTACACAATTGTCCAGGCAGGGCACAGTTCTGGGGGATGAGGAGGAGATTAGAGTGTGTTTACAGAAGGGTGGCACCCAAAGCAGCTCATGGCCATCACTTGAGCGTGGCTGTGGAGGATACGGAGGACACAAACTATACACCTCCAACAGAGGACAACTTGGCGTTGCCTCTGGGCAGCCAGGCAAACATGACCGACTACATGCTGCAGTGACTGCGCAACGACTGACGAGTTACACCCACATTCTAACTTGTGCTGATTACTAGGTGTCCTTATTTCTTTCAATGAAGCGTGATCGGAAGAAGCCAACGCTGGTAGACGTGCTGCTGATGGCATTCACACCTGACACCGGGGGTTTAAGGGAAGCACAATGCGAAAGCAGAGGAGGAAGATGTCACCAACGCAGCTGGGTCACCGCCCACACCTCAGAAGGCAGGGTTAGCATGGTCCAAATGTGGAAAAGCTTTGTCACCACGGCACAACAACCAGCAACAATAGCAGATATGGAACGTCTTAGCAAGAGGCAGCATTTCAGCAAAATGTCGGAATTGTCTGCCCTTGGGCGTAGCTACAGGGGAAGCAGGGAAAGCGGCTGCTTTGGGGCCCAGTAGGAGCCCATCCAGGAGGAGGACTAAAAGACTTTGTCAGGGCCCCCTCAAAAGTATTATACAATAAAATTATATACAATGGCAGTATAGATAGAGTAGAAAATGGATGGAACAGCTGCCGGGCCTGGTCTAAGAGAGCCATCTTTAGTAGCCACAGGAATGGGGGCGGCATGAAAGTTGCGAAAAAATTACTGGGAGAGTGCGGCCCCATTCAAAACTGTGCTGTTGGGTCCAGTCCAGTCTACTGGGCCTGCCGCATTAAAACTTCTGGGTCTCCAAATTGGGCAAATAGCCTGAGTTTGACCTTCACACCGTGGTGGTGGTGGCCTGCCCTGCAGCCAGTGTATTGTCTGAACGTGTGTTTAGCACGGCTGGGGGCGTTATCGCAGACAAGCGCAGCCTGCAACGTGAACAATCTCACGTTCATTAAAAACAACCAGGCATGGTTCCCACCTGACTTGTTCGTACCTTATGCAGAATAGACAGGTATACTGGCCTCACCCAACCATTGTTATACCACAGCGCACTTACTCTTTGTTTTGTTTTTTATATTTCCCTATGTTTTATGGTCTACCCCAATTTATAAAAAAACACAAAGAAAACCAAACACATTGTTGTTGCCGACTACCTTTTGCTTCACAGCCAAAAAAGACTTTATCTTAGGCAACAACGTAACTGCCAATTGTAATAAATTAAGTTCCCTTTCTGTTCTGCAGTGCAGGGGTACTTTGAAAGATAGAAGGGGTACAGATCCCCCAAAAATGTCAACACCAACAAATTTACTGATTATATTTCCAAGTCAGGTATGCAGTGCAGGGGTACTTTTACAAAGATAAGGGGTACAGATCAGCCACAATCTGAACACCAACAAATTTACTGAATATATTTCCAAGTCAGGTATGCAGTGCAGGGGTACTTTGAAAGAAAGAAGGGGTACAGATCACCCAACAATCTAAAGGCCACCTAATTTACGAAACATATTTCCCAGTCAGGTATGCAGTGCAGGGGTACTTTGAAAGAAAGAAGGGGTACAGATCACCCAACAATCTAAAGGCCATCTAATTTACAGAATATATTTCCCAGTCAGGTATGCAGTGCAGGGGTACTTTGAAAGAAAGAAGGGGTACAGATCCCCCAACAATCTCAACGCCAACAAATTTACTAAAAATATTTCCAAGTCAGGTATGCAGTGGAGGGTGTTCTTTCACAGAGAGAAGGGGTACAGATCCCCCAACAATCTCAATGCCAACAAATTTACTGACTATATTTCCAAGTCAGGTATGCAGTGCAGGGGTACTTTCACAGAGAGAAGGGGTACAGATCCCCCAACAATCTCAATGCCAACAAATTTACTGAATATATTTCCAAGTCAGGTATGCAGTGCAGGGGTACTTTAACAGAGAGAAGGGGTACAGATCCCCCAACAATCTCAACACCAACAAATTTACTGACTATATTTCCAAGTCAGGTTTGCAGTGCAGGGGTGCTTTAACAGAGAGAAGGGGTACAGATCCCCCAACAATCTGAATGCCAACAAATTTACTGAATATATTTCAAAGTCAGGTATGCAGTGTAGTGGTACTTGTAAACAAATAAGGGGTACGTACCTTATTTGATGCCCTCCCCATTCTTTTCGGTCAACCAACGAAGTAACAGACAAATTTAATAACACTTGTTCCCTCTCAGGTATGCTGTGCCCATGTCATAAACAGAAAAGATTGGTTTAGGTCACACATCTAAGTGACAGATGAATTTATTACACTTTGTTCCCTGCCCAATAGGCCCTGGTAGTGTGATAAAAATAATAGATCGGTTAAGGCCACACCACTTTGAAAGAAATGAGGGGCATAGATCCCCAACAATCAGTACACCACCTAATTTACAGAATATATATTACCAAGTCAGATATGTAGTGCAGCAGGAACACCACCTCCAAGCCACTTGTGAATGACTGGCCTAACAACCGTTGCAATGTCCACCCACAATCTCATAGATGGATTTACAGTTTTTTTGTTTTTTTTATGTAACATACACAGCGCAGGCCTCAGGGTTACTTTATGGCAAAAATATTTTCTTTTCAACTACAATATCCCAGTGGTATTTACTGATTTTGTTTGATTTGCAGTACAAGGCAGTACTTTATAAGAAAATTAAAGGATTTGACACAGATAGATTTACTGATTCATTTTCACTAGTAGATTGGCGGTGCAGGCAGTAAAGGCAGTTTATGTTAAAAAAAAAAAGAGGATTTTTTAATCCCCAGTGACACAGATGGATTTACTGATTATTTTTCACTAGCAGATTGGCGGTGCAGGCAGAATATGGAATTTATTTCAACAAAATGTATAATTTCTTCACCCACAAATGGAACAGAGGAATGTAAATTAATTTCTTACACTAGCAGTAGTGAAGAGCATGGCGCAAAATTACTTAGTGCCAAAAATTTTGTGTTTTTTCCACCCACAATGTCCCAGTGGAATTTACTGATATTATTTGATTTGCAGTACAAGGCAATAAGGTACTTTATAGAGGAAAAAAGGTGATTTTCTTTAACCCCAGTGAAACAGATGCATTAATAGATTATTTTTCACTGTGCAGGCAGAGGACGGAATTTATTTCAACCAAATATATGATTTCTTCAACCCCAGTGAAACTGACCGATGGAAGTGAAATTCTTTCACTAGCACTAGTACCGAGCAGGCCACAAATTTACTTTGTGCCAAAAATAACGTGTTTTTTCCACCCACAATGTCTCAGTGGAATTTACTGATTTTATTTGATTTCAAGTACAAGGCAATAAGGTACTTTATAGGAGAAAAAAAAGAGGATTTTTTTCAACCTCAGTGAAACAGATGGATTTACTGATTATTTTTCCGTATCAGATTTGCTGAGCAGGCAGAAAAGGCACTTAATGATAAAAAAAAATTGGAAAACTGATGGATTTACAGATTATTTTTTTCACTATCACAAATGTAGTGGACAGAGCAAATGTACTTTTTAGCACAAAAAAAATGCCCATAATCTGGTGGATTTATAGAATTAATTACAAGGATATATTCTGCACAGGGGTACTTTACAGAACAAAATTGTCACCCCCTAGATCCCTAAAATTACAAACTGAGTAGCAGTATTATTTTTGCCTTCTCCAGCCAGATATGCAGTGCAGGTGCACTTAACATTTTGCCAAATGAAGTAAAAAGACTGGATTCAATTACTGTCCCTGGCACATATGCAGCTGCAAGTGCACATCACTTGCACAAAATGGCCGCCGACACCAACCATTCACAGAAAAAAAACTGTCTGTCACTGGCCTCATAAAAAAACACTGCCATTGCACCCACAAGAATAAAAAAGGTTGTAGATGGCTGAGTGAACACAATTCTGATATCAGATATTATCAGCTAAGCTTGTTTCCTATTCTCTCCTGCTCCCTGAGAGCACCAGCTGCAACCTGTCCCTACACTAGGAGCAGTAGAGTGACATGCGGCTCTACGTGACTCCAGCTTATAGAGGCTGGGTCACATGCTGCACTTAGCCAATCACAGCCATGCCATTAGTAGGCATGGCTGTAATGCAGTGCTTCTCAATTATTTTCTGTCATGCCCCCCCTAGGAAGAAGAAAACATTTCGCGCCCCCCGCGCGACTGTAAATAGTATCATTTCTCTATAAAATTGTTATAAGTACACCAATCTCCCCACAGGTGAGGACCATTAAACCCCCCCCCAAATCATGTGCAGGCTCCATTAACCCCCTCCCCAAATCATGTGCAGGCTCCATTAACCCCCTCCCCCAAATCATGTGCAGGGTCCAGGCTTCCCCTCCCCCAAATCATGTGCAGGCTCTCTCCCCCCCAAATTATGTGCAGGCTCTCCCCCAATAGGGTCCAGGGTCCCCCACCTACCCAATACTTACCTCCCTGGAAGCGCTGGATGCAGGCCTCTTCCGGCCTGTGTCCCGCTGTGCACTCTGCTCAGGCGGCGCGATGACGTCATCGCGCCGCCTGAACCGCTCTGATAGGCTGCCGGCACAAGGCCCGCAGCCTATCAGAGGAGCAGGGGAGGGAGACGCCTCTCCCTCCACTGCCGCACAGCACAGCGATCTGTATCGCTGTCCAGAGGACGGCGATACAGATCACTATGGAGATGAATGCTTCCACAGTGGAAGCGTTCATCTCCTGTCATCTGGAGCCCCCCTTTACGGAGCCTCGCGCCCCCCATGGGGGGCGCACCCCACTATTTGAGAAACGCTGCTGTAATGGCTTCTAAGGGCAAAGTAGTTAGACGCTTGTTGATTGGCTGCCCAGCAGCTTTTTAACAAGCGCCATAAAATCCGCCGAACAATGAACCCGAACAATTACGAAAATGTTCGGTCCGGGTGCCAAAAATCCCAAAATTCATTACGAACCCGAATTTTACAGTTCGAGTTCACTCTACTCTAGTAATGTGCATTGTATGGATTACTACCTCTGCCATGTCAATGATTTGTACAACTACCTCAAGGCAACTGATTATCAGCAAATGTTCCAGTTCTTTATAAAAACTGATTCCTCTTCATTTTACACTTACTTGGCACCAAGGGTGCTGGCATCACCAATACCAGGGACGCTGCCTTCCCTGCACCTAAAACCATATTACCAAGAGCACCTCAACCAACATCTAGCAGGAAATCCCTCAATACCAGAGTGTGCCCCGAAGGATTCCGGTGCTATCCTTCCCATCACTGCATGCCGGTCTAGGGTGCTGCTAACCGTGAGTACCAACTACTACACCCATTGGCCCACACCACTCACACCTTGCACCCTTCTGTCTGAGTCTCTGCACATACAAATACTTGCTTCCAACCTTGTGGCAAAACTTTGAGAAAGGCCCTTTTCTTTGTCAGCATAGCTGTGCTCCTAAGCACAAAGTGAGGTCCATAAAGACATTACATGTCAGGTGTAGAGCACTTCTGTGTCAAACTGACATCAAACACCTTTGGTATGAATTGAAATGTGGATTATGAGCCAGACCTTCTTGTCCAACATCTGTGACTGATCTCACAAATGTTCTTTCAGCTGAAATGGCCCAAATTCCCACAGACTCACTGTAGAATTTTCTTGAAAGCCTTCCCAAAAGAGTAGAGGTTATTTTAGCTACAAAAGGGGGTAAAATTGCATATTAACATCAATAGTTTTAGAATAGGATGTCCAACAAGCTCATATAGGTGTTATGGTCAGATTTTTTACAATTTATTGTATGTTACAAAGTCACAAGATTTTACATTTGCTGTCCATACAACTAGTGCTATTCAAGAACATCATTAGTATCTGGGAAGATTTATCAAAACTAGTGTAAAGAACTAGTTACCCATAGCAACCAATTAGATTGCATCTTTGATTATTCAGAGCTCCCTTGGAAAATGAAAGGATCAATCTGATTGGTTGCTATATGCAACTGGTCCAGTTTTCTTTTGCCCCAATTTTGATAACTCTCACCCTCTGACTTTACTCTGGGTGTATTCCCAAGTTACAGTGATATCTCAGTTTTCGATACAATTTTCACAAAATATTCACGATTAGCTGCTCTCTGTTCTAAGCACCAAAACAATCAAGGCTTCAAGGTAAACAAGATTGAAAACAAAGAGAAGGCAAGATAATTCAAGGTAACTAAACCGAATAAGTCAATGCCATCATATACAGAATAAGGAACAACAATGCAAGTGAAGGTGAGAACACGTCAGTGCACAAACAACAATGAACAAAAATAACCATCAACCAAAAAGCCACACGTCTGCTTTATATACCACACTGCTAAATGGGATAAATACAAATTTCCACTAAGGGACTATTCAGATATGCAAATTATTATGGCAAAATACAGATGGAGTTCCCTCGTTCTAGCCAGAGTGGAGAATGGCTAGTGAAATGAGACCAAATCTCTTACTCTAGAGCAGGAGTCAGCAACCTTCGCACTCGAGCTGTTGTGAAACTACGATTCCCAGCATGCTCTAATGATTTCTATGGGAGTTTGGCGAAGAGCAGAGTAAGTATGCATGCAGGAGGTTGCCTACCCCTGCTCTAGAGGAATCAGCATCACAGGAATAGCCCAGTGATTTCATGGATATGTCCATGGCTAATTTACTTCTGGTCAGACATGGGTCACTCACCTGCTCTAATAAAGCTAAAGGGCTTATGCACACTGCTGTAGTTTCTGTCCAGTATATGGATACAAGGAAGCCCACTTGTAGAACCTGAGTGGTGGGGAGCAGGTAAGTATTAAACATTCCATAGAGGAGACATGCTGCGGGCATCATGGAAAAGTTAGTTATTCCTGGACAACCCCTTTAGGAGTGTGATGTCAGAGATTTAATATATGATCTATTTTCTATTTCCACCATCTGAGAACTAAAACCCTGTTGCTGATAGTGCTACAGTCATGTCAATGTTCTTTACTATATTTCAGTGCCGTTTGTATGGGGGCCTTTAGACTTTGTAAGCTATAAAAGATTTTTAAAATAATAATTAGATTAATGAAAAATTTGATTCGCTGAATATATATATCCGGATATATTCTGCGAATTACATTAAAAACTGCTCTTTCCTGGCCGCTGAGAGCCTTTATAGTGGTGTAGAACACTGTGCCTTGCAGTAACACACATAGGGAGTCTGCTTTGGTAGTGAAATAATTCTGTGAGTCCGTATGACATGCAGATGACAGGCGTCGCTCTTAGAATCACTGCATACTTCACTTATTTGGGCAGTCACGGGGCCAAAAGCGACCAAATAACTCAAGTATTAACTCAGCCTTACAGGTCGATGTTAGTGCCAAGAAGAAGCGCACTCCTTTTACACCCTCGTCAGCTGATTCCACATAGAAATCTACAGAACCTGTCCTATTAAACGCTTATACAAGTAGAGCCCCCCGACAGAGTGGAGAGGGTGTCAGCAGTAAGTTTGTGTTGAAGTCACTGATTAATTTTCCCCATTCTCTGATCCGTTAGAACAATTACCCAGAAAAAATGGATCCTGTCTGTGGAGCATACGCCTTCACTCTGTCAGCATTTGCTCAATAATCCATCAGTATTGCTAAAGACAAAAAAAACTGAGTGGATCTAAAACAGAGATGTAATGTGAATGGAATATTTGCATGTCTTCTATGTTTTCTACCCACTCCTGCTTTTGGCTACCAAATCATAAGCCAATTCTGATGGGACCATACAGGCCTTAGAGCTGCTACACAGACAGGATTCGTTGTGCATCTCGTTTTTCCTTCCTTCTAAAAGATCAGAAGAAGTGTCAAATAAATGATTGTCAGCCAGGCCGAAAGCCAAAATAGTGGACCAATCATGAAGTGGGTAGGGTGAGAACAGCATGAGAAGTCCACAGAATGGCCCTATGACATAGTGGTGGGGTGGAAGCAGCATAAGGAGACCACAGAGTGGCCCAATGACAGTGTCTGGAGTTGGCAGCAGTATGAGGAGGCCACCAAGTGGCACAATGACAGAGTCTGGAGGTGGAGGCAGCAGCATTAGGAGAAGCTTACCGAGTGGCACAATGACCGAGTCTGATGGTGGCGGCAGTATGAAGAAAACACAGAGTGGCACACTGACCGAGTCTGCAGGTGGTAGCAGCATAAGGAGACCACAGAGCGGCACAATGACAGACTCTGGAGGTGGCAGCAGCATGAGGAGACCACAGAGCGGCACAATGACAGAGTCTGGAGGTGGCAGCAGCATGAGGAGACCACAGAGCAACACAATGACAGAGTCTTGAGGTGGCAGCAGCATGAGGAGACCACAGAGCGGAACAATGACAGTGTCTGGAGGTGGCGGCAGCAGCAGCATCAGGAGGAGGCCACAGAGTGGCACAATGACAGAGTCTGGAGGTGGGCGGCAATACCAATACCCGTTGAAGATGGTGGGTGAAAGAAGGAGCACTTGGCATCAGATGTGTGGCATCAGGCGGGTAACAGCATCAGAATAGTAGCTGAAGCAGGTAGCCAGAAGAAACCAGTCTCTTTTGTCAAATTATTGGTGTGTCACCATGGATGAGCTAGTCTGATGCATCAAGCATTCGTGTGTGGAAATCCTGGCTGATCCATGCCTTATTCATCTTGATGCAGTGTCCCACTATGTGCTATATGTGGGCACTTTAAACTCTTGCTAAATGTCATATCAAATGTATTGTGGAATCATGCTGTAATTCCCTTTAACAGGCTGGCAGTGTAATTTACCTTTATTCGCTCCTAGGTGGTGCTGGCACCACTTATATATATATCTGGGGTGGGGGGTGTAAAGTTAGTGTGTCCGATGATAATGAAGAGATGAGGGAGTTAATGGAGGAGGTGGAAATTTGTATTTCCACCAAAATAATTCACAAAGATTTTACCGCAAATAAGTGCAGCGGTTAATGCTGAATACAAGATTTTTTTTCACCAAAATATTTAATAAAAGATTTTACCACTTATAAGTGCAGCGCTTAATGCAGAATACAAGATTTTTTTCCACCAAAATAAATCACAAAAAATGTTACCGCATAGAAGTGCAGCGCTTAACGCAGAATACAAGATTGTTTTCCAGCATCGCCGAATACAATCTCCTGGGAAGGTCATGGAGCGTTCCGTTCATTCGGCATCTATTTGCTCTGCTGAAGGATTATTTTGAAAGTGTGTAGAAGCCACACAGGGGCCCCCGCACTGCAGGTTTGTCACAGAGACATCATGCAGATTTTACCGCATGTACGTGCAGAGCTTAATGCTGAATACAACATTTCTTTCCACCGAAATATTTAAAAAAAGATTTTACTGCATATAAGTGCAGCACTTAATGCTGAATACAAGATTTTTTTCCACCTAAATATTAAAAAAAAAAAATTTACCGCATTTAAGTGCAGCACTTAACGCTGAATACAATTTTTTTTTCCACCGAAATAAGTTGCAAAAATTTTTACCACATATAACTGCAGCGCTAAATACAATTTTTTTCCACCGAAATAATTAAAAAAATATTTTTTTACTGTAATACGCCCCTATATGCTTTCACCAGAAATAACTGCAACAGTCCAGTGTATATTTTTCTTATTTTACTGTAATACGCCCCTATACGCTTTCACCAGAAATTAACTGAGAATATATCTTTCTTGTATTACTGACTAAGGCCTCATGCACACGAACGTGTGCACCCCGTGCCCGTATTGCGGGCCGCAAATTGCGGCCCCCAATGCTTGTGCACCGGCCGTGGGGCAGCCGCAGCAGATCGCGGACCCATTCACTTGAATGGGTCCGCGATCTGCCCGTTCCGCAAAAAGATAGGACATGTTCTATCTTTTTGCGGGACGGAAGTACGGAACGGAACCCCGCGGAAGCACTCTGTAGTGCTTCCGTAGTGTTCCGTTCCGTCATTCCATTCCGCACCGTTCCGCATCTCCGGATTTGCGGACCCATTGAAATGAATGGGTCCGCATCCGTGATGCTGAATGGCCACGGAATGGTGCCCGTGTATTGCGGATCCGCAAATGCGGTCCGCAATACGGGCACGGGGTGCACACGTTCGTGTGCATGAGGCCTAAGATACTAAGATATAAGCCACTAAACGCTTTTCAACATAACACTTGAAGCCCAATAACAAAAAGCTTGAATGACAGAGCTGTCTACTGACTATTTGGATCCCCAAATAATCTTTCCCTGCACTTTTAAATCACTTTCCTATCAATGTCCCTAGCGCCATCTGACGTCTTTCCCTGCGCTAAGATGCTGTAAAATGATCCCTCCCTTTCCTTTCCCTGCAATTATAAATAGTTTTTTCTGTCTTTTTTTTCCACAATTGTTTTTCCACTTGCTGTCCCCAGCACCTTCACACATCTGTCCCTGCACTCTGAACGCTGGCGTATGTATAGGGCTGTGACAACACAGGGCTGGCTGGCTGCTGATTGGCTGCATGCAGGCATGTCAATCTGGGTGATCCCGCCTTCCCAGAGTTCCTTGCCCATGTCCTCAGTCCTCACACGTGTAGCCTCCATTTTAGGAAAATTGTGACTCGTTACCACAAAGCGCTAGGAAATTCGCATTCACATTTTTCCTGAATTTCTAAACGAATTCCACTTCGTCAGCTTTGACTCATCTCTAATAATAATTTAGGAACTTTTGTAGACAAATTATGAGTGTACTTTCAGAAATATGCTTAAGCGGGGTAGGCAACCTCTGGCACTCCAGCTGTTGTGAAACTACAATGCCCAGGAGGAATACTTACACTGCTCTACTGAGAACTCTCACAGAAATTAATGCATTGTTATAGGAATTGTAGGTCCACAACAGTTGGAGTGCCGAAGGTTGCTGACCCCTGTGCTAAAGAGTCAGAATCTAGAACTGAAATTTAAATGACTTGCGTTGGCTTCACCTCCCTATCAAATCCTATGTTTTATTAATGGACAATGCAAATACTAGTACTTCACCCACATTTTTATTAATACAATACACCAGAAATAAGGCCTCTCCAAAAAAAACTCTTCTTGTACAAATAGATGTGAGGTCATGGTGATATGAAGCAATGAGAGATGAACGAAACTTTCGAGGTTCGGTTCAGGTTTGACAAATTTCTTAAAATATTCAGTTTGGGCTCGAATTAGTTAGGGTCTAACCAATTGCCCTGAAAATTGGTATATAACACCCTCTAGTTTCCTACTATTCTTTTTGTTAATTTTTTATGAATTTTTGCTTTTTCTCCCCGGCCCCCCTTCTTAAGCTCTTAAATGCAATGATAGCAATAGTAAATGATGTCTGAGTGACACTGACATACATAGCTATGGGTAAACGCATTTTTGATGGCACAAACAAACATTGTTTTTAAAAATACACTGTGCTGTGACTTGTGTTTATGCTTTTTCATATTCCAAAGATTCCAAAAACTGTCCCTTATTGGAGACAGATGGTGTTTAAATACACATGATGTTATAGGATTTACATAAAAAAAACTGTGGTTTATGGGGGACTAAGCGTCTAAAAATGATGCCTTGACGGGGTCAGAATGCCTACCCATACGATACACATAATGGTTAATTGTCAGAAGAAAAGTGCCTCTTTGTGAACAAACCTATAAAAATTCTCCCTTTTAATTGGAAGCAGCAACAGTGCAGTGTGGATGTGGAAAGGGTAGGGTATTAGAGGCACGTGGCCGCAATAGTAGCGGCAACAAAAGCAACATAGCATGAAACATAAAAGGCAGTAGATCAGTTGTCTATGGCTGGTAGTAGTAGTAGTGGCAAATGTGCCAGTAGGCGATTAGCAACAAGGAGGAGCAGCTGAGGCAGTGGCGTCAGCAGGAGCCATATGGTATATGTTGGCAGGCAACAGCATGATGGAGGTAGCATCCATATGGAACATAATGATAGGCAGGCAGCAGAAGTGGCATGAAGGTGGCGGCGGTCGCATGATAGATGCATCAGGAGCAGTCATACGGAACATGATGGAGGCAGCCACAGCTGCAGCAGTTATAAGGAAAATGATAGTAGGCAGGAAGGCAAACAGACTGCAACAGTGGTAAGATGGGGCACCGTCAGAAATACCAGATCTATCCATTGGCCTCAGCCCGAGGAGTGTGAAAATCCTCCACAATCCAGGCTTGGTTAGTTTTGACAAAAGTAATGTTTTGAACGCTGGCGGAGGACAACTTGGTCCATTTGGGTGTGATCACATTCCCTGCAGCACTGAAAATCCTCTCTGAGATGACACTTGAAGCTGGGCAAGAAAGAGAGCGTACTGTGCCAGTTCCACTGTTTCAGTCTGCCTGCCCAGAAATCCATGGGGTTAGGGAACAGGGTACGTGCTGTAAATAGGCCACAGTGTAGGTAGGCTTGAAAGTGGGGATTGAGTCAGGAAGTCTCGGCTTGCTGACTGGCATCTGCCTGGCGTGGCACCTGAAAAAATTTCTCCATCATGTTCAGGAGACTGAACTTGCTGTTACTGCTGCTTTTTGGTGCAACAAAAAACCATGCAGTTTTTGAAACTCCATACCCTCGTGTTGTTCCAGCAAAAGGGAAAACACACAGCAGACTTAAATGAAACGTGTCACCAAAAATTGAATGTGCCAGTTAAAACCGGATAGCACCACATATCCTTTTTTCTAATCTGTTTTTATTTTCTAATTACACATTTAAGTATTATTTTTCCTGAACATGATTATGTTCTTAACAGCATTTAGAAAGCATTTAGAACATTTCTTTACATTTACAGCAACCACATGGGCCACAGACACAATGGACAGGAGAGGACCTCATTGGGTTATACGGGACAGTTGTCTAGGCATGCTCTGTGACCTGTGCAGAGGTCATTGTACAAGGAAGGAATAGATAAGCTTTCACAATCACCTATTGTGTATGGTGGATCCTGTCTTATCATGACCATTATTAAGACTTTATGTCGAAACGCGTAGACCGCTTTGCTCTCTGGTCGGCTAATGGATTTTAAGATGATGCAATAACATAGTAACATAGTACATAAGGCCGAAAAAAGACATCTGTCCATACAGTTCGGCCTGTCATCCTGCTAGTTGATCCAGAGGAAGGCAAAAAACCCCTGTGAGGTAGAAGCCAATAAACGCTGAAATTTTAACAGTGGCCTGGTTTCTGACATTTTTGCATTTTTGGTGATGGACCATGTGATTGGACCATGTGATGTGACGTCACCACAGGTCCTTTATATAGCTGTGAATGCTTGAAGAAGAGAGAAGAGATCGGCAATTACGCGATCAAGTGGCTAAGGTGAGTTACCGTATTTTTCGCCCCATAAGACGCACTTTTTTTCCCCCAAAAATGGGGGAAAAGTGCCCCTGCGTCTTATGGGGCGAATGCTGTAATTTTTACATCGCCAGCTGCGATGTGCGCGACGAGGAGGGACTGGGAGGAGGAGCTGGAGGCCGGCAATTGCGGAGGGCCGGTGCAGTGACTGTACTCTGCCCCGCCCCCCGCTCCAGTGCTGCACTATTGAAAAATGAAATATCTAATCCGATTAAAAGTTCCTGTCTATGCCCCCCACCCCTAATATTACCGACACATGGCAGCTTGTTGAAAGCAGGCAGTCCGGGCGGCGGCGCGTCACTCACTGACGTCACGTGCCTGCGCCGCCTACTTTATGAATGAAGTAGGCGGCGCAGGCACGTGGCGTCAGTGGTGACGCGCCGCCACTGCCTGCTCAACAAGCTGCCATGTGTCGATAAGGTGAAGACTAGACAGGAACTTAATTTAATTAAATATTTTGTATTTCTATAGTGCAGGGAGCGGAGTACAGTCACTGCACCGGCCCCTCCGCAGTGCCGGCCCCAGCTCCTCCTCCCAGTCCCTCCCAGCTCGCTCAGTTTTATGGGGGAGGGGTCTGAGGATGGCACTGTTATGGGATGGGGATCTGTGGATGGCACTGTTATGGGGTGGGGACGGTCTGTGGATGACACACATATATACAGTGCCATCCACAGATCCCCATAACAATGCCATCCACAGATCCCCCATAACAATGCCATCCACAGATGCCCCCATACAGTGCCATCCACAGATGCCCCCATACAGTGCCATCCACAGATGCCCCATAACAGTGCCAGCCCTGTTATGGGGGATCTGTGAAGGATACTGTTACAGGGGGCTGTAACAGTATCCTTCACAGATCCCACCCATAACAGTATCCTTCACAGATCCCACCCATAACAGTATCCTTCACAGATCCCACCCATAACAGTGCATCATCCACAGATCCCCCATAACAGTGACATCCACAGATCCCCAGTAATAGTGCCATCCACAGACCACCATTAGTTCCAAAACCACCAAAAGCACACCTTTTGGTTAAAAATATTTTTTTTCTTATTTTCCTCCCCAAAAACCTAGGTGCGTCTTATGGGCCGGTGCGTCTTATAGGGCGAAAAATACGGTGAGTTTTTTATTTTTAACCCCTGAATCCACAATTTACAAAGCATTCTTTATTAAGAATGCTATTATTTTCCCTCATAGCCATGTTATGAGGGAAAATAATAAAGATCGGGTCTCGTCTCTTAGCAACCATTGTTTGCGGATGCTAGCGATTTTCCCGCAGCCCCATTCACTTCTATGGGGCCTGCGTTGCGTGAAAAACGCACAATATAGAGCATGCTGCAATTTTCACGCAACGCAGAAGTGATGCGTGAAAATCGCCGCTCATGTGCACAGCCCCATAGAAATGAATGGGTCCGGATTTAGTGCCGGTGCAATACGTCCACCTCAAGCATTGCACCCGCGTGGAAATCACGCCCATGTGAAAGGGGCCTTAGACTTAGTGGCCAGTGCGAAAACGGCAGGGTTTTTGGTTTTCGTTTAAAAATATATATATAGTAAATATAGATATTGACATGAAAAATAAAAAAAAAACATAACCAAAAACTCTTTAAAAATATGCTAAACATAAAAATTGGATTTAAACAATAGGTTATTTTCTGATGACACATTTCCTTTAAATTACCTTACTGTAACTCTATTTTGTAATCAAGTAATTCACTTTTGCTGTGTGTTTTCTCTTTGCTGGAAGAAAATGTACCATAAACTGCCTGCGTTTTGGTGTGGTGTTTTTTTTTTTTTTTGTGCTACACAAAAATGTAGTGGTCAGGTGAGGGAGAGACCGCAAGGCTGGATTCAAGTACAGGACAGCAGACAAGGAGGTTCAAGCAGTTACCGGCTTTATTAACGGACAAACCATAACTGCCGTAAAATGGGATTAACAGTATAGTACCACGGCACCAGAGGTGCAATGGAGAAATAGCAATAACAGTATGAACAGGCTTATAAGAATTCACAATAAAGATAATGGAAGTTTGCATAAAGACATAACTGAGTTGCAATAACAACAAGCAATCAAACAATATTTCAAGCTACTCTCTTCTAAGAATCTCCTATCTGCCCCTGCTAGCCAGGGTGCAATTCTACAGTGCATTTAACTAGAAATACCCTGTTCTATGCCCTAGCAAGCTTGGTACCAGGGCACTCACAGTCCAGCTTGGTCAGGTATATGCAGGCAGATGCAATATGCTCCTGATCCGGTCGCTTGCTTGGCTCCACGTAGTCTCTCTGTTCAGGCTGCAGGTGTAGGCATTTATAAAGTCCAACTCTGGCAGGGGTAACTTGTCTTGTCTCTGGTCTCTTGCTTGGCAAGATTCCACACCTCTGGAACACACTTTCAAGTCTCTGTTGATCTGTGTCACTGCAGACAGGGAGAAATCACTCTTTATCTTCCCTGTGGATCTCCCTCTCTCACTGAAGACAGACTCTTTATCTGTTTACTCAGCAAGCCCCAGCACTCAGCTCAGCCTGGGAACACTGTTTAACTCTTTCTGGTTTGCAGCTGCAACATTTCATTTCAGAGCAGGTCTTGTGTTGTCTCACACATAGCCAGTTTCTCAGGTCTCCCTCAGTAAGGCCCTGGGTCTCATGTTTTAGTCTCTCAGCATGGCTCCCCACATGGCAGCCAGACTAGCAGCCCTTAGGGCACACGCACACCAGTCTCTCAACCCGGGAACTCCTGGCTCCTCCTTCTCCTGTCTCTCACAAAATCCTCAGCTTCCTCTTACTCAGAGCCACAGCGACCCCTAGTGGTGGGAATAAATCACAGTCTATGTAACCCTACAATTCCAGGGGCTGGCCCTTACAAAAACACAGCACAGCTTCAATGTGTGGCAGCACCCTAAATGCTGGACTACCCGTTTACTCCTTGTCTGATCTTAGGTTCTTAGTTTATTAGTTTAACCAGTGAAGTTGTGTTATCCTAGTTATGCCTGTTAACCAACTCTGATATTCCTCTGCCTGCCCTGACCTTAGTCTGTATACCGTACTGACCCTTTACTGAATGCTCTGACCTCGGATTTGTTTTATAGAATTGCACAAGCTTTGCATGCCCTGACCTCTCTCTGTTTACCGACTATGAGTATTGTCTGACTCCTTGGTGCTTTGAACCGGTGTCTCTGACCCCGTTTGTCAGCTGCCAACTAGACGGGACTATTTCCAAAGGTAGCAGCCTGGTGGGTCCCCTACATTGAAGGCCAGATCCCTGTATAGGAGTTAAAGGGTGAAAACCAGTGAATCACCAGAATAACACCTTTTGGACAAGTAAAACTGGTTATCTGGTATAATCACACATAGTTTTTTCTTTTGCTTATTTTTGTGTGTATTTTTGTCACAACCTAAAAATTAAATTGAATATGGTCAGTTTAAACAAAATCCTGCTGTATGGACTGCAACTTTCTTGCATTCCTGAGTGCCCTTTCTACTACCTAATCCCTTACAATAAATATATATCTACATTTTTCATCTTCTTATACAGCTGGCTTGGGTTATAATTTTTTCATTGCAGTAAGACTGTTTACAACCTAGGTGTCATTTTCCTGCATCTGCACTATTGGTTTGTGATACATTATGCAGTTTTAAGGCATTTTACCTAGGTTTCAGGCACTTTTGAAAATGCATAGACTATTTTAAGCTGTCTGAATATGTATGAAGACAGTTTTTTTTTTCCAAAATGCTCTTGCTTATCCTAATGCAAGATGTTTACAGAGCAATTGAAACACTTCGATGTTATCAAATAGAAATTATATGTGCTTCAACATAAGATGTAGTTTAAAAGCAATTACTCATCATGATGATAGGAGACAAAGGGATCAGCCATCATCTTAAAGGGGTTCCGCCATCTCAGACAATGGGGCATATCGCTAGGATATGCCGCCATTGTCTGATAGGTGCGGGTCCCACCCCTGGGACCCGCACCTACAATGAGAACGGAGCATGAAAATAAACAGGGTGCGCACTGCACATGCGCAGCCACCCTCCATTAATTTCTATGGGACCGCCGAAAAAAGCCGAGCGCTGGCTCAGCTATTTCCGTCTGCCCCATATAAATGAATTGGAGCATGGGCCGCGCATGCGCGATGTGCTCCCATTAACTTCTATGGGAGCAGCAGGGAGCAGCGCTTGGTGGTGGACGGACCCCAGGAAATCCGGGGTCCTCCAGCCACAGCACTCCCCGCTTCATTCTCGTTGTAGGTTTGGGTCCCCGTGGTGGGACCCCCACCTATCAGACAATGGGGGCACATCCTAACGATATGCCCCCATTGTCTGAGATGGGAATACCCCTTTAAATGGTGGATTGTATAATTGTTTCTAAATGATAAGGAAACAATTCCCATGAGCATTCAGTCTTTTGTTCTCATTATTGATACATTGCTTCTAGAGATGAGTGAATCAGTTTGAAATGAACTGGGTTAGGCTATATTCACACGTTTTATTTTCAGCGTTTTATTGATCTGTTTGAAACAGGTCCGTCACGCAAATGAAATAATGGAGGCTAACGGAAACCATTTAAACGGATCTGTTTTTAAGGAGTAGGCTTGTCTCAAAATGTACACCCACTTTTACAGTGTATTTAAGCAGGGAAACCTCCATTTAGGCTCTTTGTGTTTTGGGACCCTCTTGCCTGCACACTTGCGCCTGTGATTGAGGTTACTAATCCTGAAAGCGAGATGGAGAAGATGTGCCCAGAAAACAAGAAGACACTGGTATTGGGTCCACCCAATAACATCCAAACGGATGACCAGAGGCATTTTTTCTGTCCTGTATTTGGAGCTTTGTGCGAATCTGGAAAAAAATTTAAATTATATGCACATCACTGTTGAGCGTTATGACCAACTACTACAGCGCATTTCGACACGCATTGAAAGACAGGATACCCGGTTAAGAAGGGCAATTTCTCCTGAAGAGTGGCTAATGGTGACAATAAGGTAAGGATTGTCCTAATGTTTTTTTGGTACAGGTGTATATATGATTTTTTTAAATATTTATTTATATTTTATCATTTTTTTACAGGTGTCTTGCTACAATAGAAAGTCTGTCGTCGCTGCATTACCAGTATCGGATGGGAATTTCAACGATCTCCAGTATAGTCCTGGATACTTGTCATGCCTTGTGGGAGGTATTGCGTGAGGATTACATCCCACATCCAACTACAGAACAGTGGCTTCAGATTAAAGACAAGTTCCTGGAAACCTGCCAATTCTTCAATTGTGTCGGTGTTGTGGATGGTAAAACAAATAAGGATTGTAAAACCTTCCGGAAGTGGCTCCGAATTCTTCAACTACAAAAAATATTTCTCAATTATCTTGATGGCCCTTGTGGATGCTGATTTATCCATTTGTCGCCATTGACATTGGAGCTTATGGGCGGACAAATGACTCGATGGCTTTTAAAAACACAGCAATGGGACACGTCCTGTACTCAAAGGACTTTGGATTGCCACCTTTGAGACCTTTGCCAGGTACTGATGGACCTCCAATGCCATTTGTGGCAGTAGGGGACGAGGCATTCCAAATGTGCGAGAACCTCATCAAGCTGTACTCTAGCCGTGACTGGAATACTGTTAAGTGCGTGTTTAACTAAAAACTGACATGAGCTAGACAACTGGTGGAGTGCGCCTTTGGCATCTTAGTTGCCAAATGCCATATTCTCACCAAAGCCATAAATCTTAAGGTTGAAACCATAGACGTTATAGTCAAAGCTTGTGTAGTTCTACATAACTATCTGTTATCAGAGGAACCACTGCGCCTGGACCGGCAAGAGGTTGATTGCACACTCACCAGGCTTCAACATCTGGGATATCGTTCAACCCTTGCCGTGGCCCAAATGAGGGACAGTTTCGCCAATTTCTGAAGCAGGCAGAGTGAGTTGTCAGGATACTGTTGTTTAATCCGTTTTATCTTCTATTAAAGTTTTTTTTGTATACACCTTGTGTCTTCTTTTTTTGTACTCAGCACTAGTGATATATTTTTTTTTTACACAAGCTAATGCCACCCCATGCATTGCAGCATCACTCTTGTGAACATGAACACGGTCCTGATCCTCATGGGTGGTATTAGCTTTTGTGAAATAAATGTGAAGGGTAGTAGCCACACATATGGTTACTAAAGGGGTTGTCTCATCTTAGAGAATTGGTGCATATTGCTAGTTTATGCCCCACTTATAGGTGCAGGTTCCAACGCTGGTACCTGCACCTATATCGGTGACATCGCCCACAAGGTGTTGTCTGTTGGTCCCATTCGCTTTTATGGGCCCGATGGAAACAGCATATCCAGCGCTCAGTTAGTTTTAGAGGACCCATAGAAAAAGAATGTAGGGAGGATGTGCCTGAGCTGTGCGCTACCATACGCAACTATTTGCTGGCATATCCTAGTGATATGGCCCATTCGTCTGTGTTGAGATAACACCTTTAAGCTATTGTTCCTTCCTCAATATTGCATGGCACCATTGTGTTTTTGTTGTTTGACAACATCACACAATCTACCTTGTCACGAACAGTAATGCTAGTTAAAGGGGTCAGCTGTGAACCCAGACATAATACCCATATTTTCATCCAGTCTGCCCCAAAGATCAGCTCAATCGCGTCGGCCAAAGTCATTTTATGGTGATCCGTTGAAGTCCGGGGCTCTCCATAAAACTGCCAGGCAGAGGCTTGTACCCATCTGTGAGCCCGGTGATGTGACCAACACTGATGGGTGGGCTTTAGTGCTGCCCTAGCCTATAAAATGGCAGAAGCCTCCACCTAGCAGTGTGTTATTGTAAAGAAAAAAGGAATTGTTCTGCCCAATCCTGCTCAGGGCAAGGGATAGCACTGGAGCTTAAAATGTTCTGTTGCTAACATCAAGGCGGCTGCACGGGTGAAATTCTGGTTATGTCCAGGTTCAGCTATGAACCTGGACAACACCTTTAACAGCAGTGTGTCCCTTGTGCTAATCAGACTACTTATGTGAGAGCGTCATCTGGAAATCACTTACTAAAGAGCGAAATTGAAATTCAGCGCTCTGTAGCTAATGAATTCAGGGTGATGCTGATTCACATGGACCGTGACTCCCACAAGGGCTGATGTGAAAAGGCACAAGATTGACTGACGAACAAGCATTTGCTTGTTCATGTGCCAATCATAAGGAATATGATCAATAAGGAGCTAACAGATAGCCCGTTATTGATCATGCAACATAAAAAGGTTCAAGGTTCAGCCACCTTTGGTACTACTGCCGTTTTGAAACGAAAACTCCCAAGGGTGTTATAATAAACTCAGAGTAGTGATCTGATGGGAGTTTTACTTTCACAGCAGCTGGAGTGCCCAAGGTTGGTGATCCCCTGTACTGGACAACATACACAGTCAAGTAGACTCATTTATTTTTATTACAAAAAAAAATATAACTATACATGTATATATATATATATAATATATATATATATCAAAACCCCCCAAAAAACTATCACTGTTGAAACTTGGAAAGGGAGGTGGACCATCGAGGTGTGGACTCTTTTGGGCTGGCAATGCTAGCCCACCTGTCCTCCATGTAGGCTGAATAAAAATGACGATCCCCAGGAAAGGATGCAGGACAAATTAGTGGGATGTGGAGAGGAAAGGTCAGAACTGGAGGGTTCCCGAGCATGTGTGGAGGAGGGAGTTTGGAAAGAAGTGGGAGGAAGATAGTGTGGAGGAGGAGGAGAAGAAGAAAATGAGGCAGAAGGGAACACATGCTTGGGGGGCTGGGAATGGGATGGTGACGGGGAATGGGAAGGTCGCCATGAATGGGAAGGCTATCCGAAAGGGAATGGGGGGTAGGTGTGGGATGGTGGGCAGTGCAAGATTTCCCACAACCCATTCTTAACCATGTTTTTGAACTCATGCACCTGCTCGGGTGACATTTGGTCCATCACAGGGATGTATATAATCACTAATTAACTTTATTTCTTCTGCAAAACCTTCTAGAAATTTAGACATAATCTCTAAAAGGTTCACAAAATCGCTGTGATGGCTCCTACCAGATCTCTTGCTGTTCAACAGAACTCTCAAATTCTGGGGGAAATTTAAGAGCCTCTGTTCAAAATAGGGACCCGGTAGGGGACCGGGATTGTCCTGAGCAGGTGCATGATGGACAGGAGGGCTGGGGGTGGTGGTTGGTTCTGTGTCCTCCTCAAGAGGTGGGTCAGGCACCCGAGTGCTGCTGGCAGTTCTGTAGGAAAAAAATAAAAAAAATAGTTGGCCTTCAAATACTTCATCCAGGTTCTATGCTTTGGCTACCTCCGGCCGTAGGGGGCTGCCTGAAACAGAGGGGCCAAACGCTCCTCTGTCTCAGACAGCCCCTTGCACTCAGAGGGAGAGAACAGTTGTCCCTCCAACCGTAGGGGGCTGCCTGAAACAGAGGGGTCAAATGCTCCTCTGTCTCAGACAGCCTCTTGCACTTAGAGGGAGAGGAAAGCAAACACTTTTTCCAGTCCCCCCAAAAAAAAAATTTCCTTCTTAGTGCCATGCATACATATTTGGTGGCCTTGAGGTTGCTGCGGATACATTCGCGGCCTGAACCTTCCGGTTGTAATCCCTCTTGAAGTGGTCCTGCATTGACCGCCACCAAATGAGAACCTTTGAAGTGTGAAAAAATAAATAAAAATTTGCATGAATGTGGTAAAAATACATATTGCTGTACTTACCACATTGCCTCTGAGCTGCCGTGGTGAGATCCCCCAAGGTGGAGAATAAGGCCTCATTGATCTCCCTCCAGAGTCGCTGGGTCTGCTGATGGTCAGCATGGTGGCGGTCAGTGTGGTCTTATAAAGCGGGACGCGCCTCCACCAGTTGGATGAGGAGTTCATAATCGATGTGAGGGACAACAAACTCCTCATCTTCCCTGGTGGAGCCTCTGGAACCCTGGAAGAAAAAGAAAAACAAAATTTTGTGAAAGTCCAAAAACCAAATACGAATTAGAACTAGGTATTCGATACTTAGCACTTTCCCGACCGCCATGGGCTCTCCCACAAACTCTGGAGGAGACTGGGGGATCCTGCCTGGCGACTCTAGGTGCAGGTTCCTAAAAAAACCCTGCTTGGTTCACCTCTCCTTGATGCGGCTGAGGCCATTACGGAGGAGCGATGCTTTTCCTCCGTAGATGAAGAAGACTACAATAAAGTACATATCGATTAATGCAAAGAATACAACTGTATTTCAAACTCCAAGCATTGCTTGTTATACTGGCTGCGCAATTCGCCTTCTCCTTCTGGGTGGGTTTAGATCCTCAGATCCAGATAGTGAAGACATCTGTACGAGACATAATACAAGACCAAATGCAGATTAAAAAACGGTGTATGAACATGTTTAGAGCTCCATTGACAGAGATATCACATTTACAAAATATTTGTTTCAAAAACTTACTTTGGAGTAGAGAAGCTCATGATTGCCCACCACAGAAAATTCTTCCTATTGTCCTTTTTTTTTTTATTTATGGGTTTTTGAAGATGCTAAAAAAAATGATTCCCATAATCATGTTTTTGAAATAGAAAAAAAGGGAGTGTGGATGTGAGGCACGGTGGCAAAAGTGAGGCTTGTGGCAGATGAGAGGCACGGCGGCTGAGTAGAGGCATATGGCGGCTGATGAGAAGCATGATGGCAGATATGAGGCATGTGGCTCTAAAATTAGGTCTAAATGGGGGTCATTCACATTAGGGTCTGAGCAGAGGTATGATTGTGGGTCTGATCTGAGGTCTTGTTGGGGTCTAGCAGAGGTCTGATTCTGGGGGCAGATTTTCTTGGGCAAAAAAATAGGTTGTATAGCTATCTATATTTGTATATATATATTAGGGCTGCAGCTATAGATTACTTTAGTAATCAAGTAATCAACGATTAATCCAATGATTAATCGAGTAGCCCCCGCCCTCTCAGTGCTATCAGCTCCCACCATGCAATCAGTCCCCCCCCCCCCTCAGTGCCATCATCTCCCCACAGTGCCATCAGCTGCCCCAGTAACATCAGCTCCCCCCTCAGTGCCATCAGCTCCCTCATGCCATCAGCTCCCTCCATGCCATCAGCCCCCGTCAGTGCCATCCGCTCCCCCATGCCATAAGCCCCCCTCAGTGCCATCAGCCCCCCCAGTGCCATCAGCTCCCCCCATGCCATCAGCCCCCCGAGTGCCATTAGATAGATAGATAGATAGATAGATAGATAGACATTAAAACTTTCTATACTTACCAGTTTGTTTGTCTTCCAAGATGGCCGATCAGAATGGCTGCTGGGGGAGGGGACAATTCTTGAGCATGCTTAGTGAGCAAAACGTTTAGATATGGATCTGCCTCAAATAGAGCCATTACAAACTGATCCGTCACCCATTGATAATCATTATATTGGATGGTGGATCCATTTGGATCTGCTTCTTCAGGCGGACAACAAAACGCTGCAGGCAGCGTTTTGGTGTCCGACTCCAGAGCGGAATGGTGACTGAACGGAGGCAAACTGATGCATTATGAGCGGATCCTTTTCCATTCAGAATGCATTAGGGCAAAACTGATCCGTTTTGACCGCTTTTGAGAGCCCATGACGGATATCAGAAACGGAAAGCCAAAACGCTAGTGTTAAAGTATCCTTAGTTACGAACATCTCCAAATTTCGGACAGCAGACAAACCCAAAGCTTTTCTGGTTCAGTTTGGATGAATCCAGTAAAACGGTGCCCAGCGCTATTTTACTGGACAAGTCGTCAGAAGAAAACACGAGGGAGGACGAAGAAGGGGAAGTGGGGGGAGGACCTGGATGAGCCAATCAGTGCTGCAGCAGGCAGGGAGGTGCAGGAAATGTTTGGTGGAGGTGATTACTGCTAAAGAGGGATCTACAGGTTATTGAATTTAATGGTTCGCCTACTTTTTACCCCTACAGTGTGGAAATGTACATGATGTGTTCAATAAAAGACATGAACAGTATAACTGCTTGTGTGACATTAGATTAAATAGTGTGTGTCTATCATTGTGCTAAGGGCTCGTTCACATCATCGTTTGTCTTTTCCGTTCTCCGGCTCCGTTAAGGAGCAGGAGAACGCAAAGGACGGATGCTGTACATAACTGACAACTAACTGACACCAACGGAGCGCAAAGACCCCATAGACTTTAATGGGGTCCATTTGGTGTCCGCTCAGAACATGATTTTTGAGCAGACACGAAAGTACTGCATGCAGTACTTTCGTGTCCGCTCAAAAATCATGTTCTGAGCGGACACCAAAGACCCCAATAAAGTCTATGGGGTCTTTAGGCTCCATTGGTGTCAGTTAGGTGTCAGTTATGTACAGCATCTGCCCTTTCCGTTCTCCTGCTCCTTAACGGCTAGAGGCCGATTTAATCGCTTCTCAGCTGTTGGTTACGGCACTAGCTTCTCCTCCACCATCAAAATGCCCACGAAAAGCAAAAGTATCTTTTTCTCCCACTCAGGTTACCCACTCCAGCAAGATGAGAAATTTTCCTGCGCAAACCTGCGCAAGGAATACTGGCAAGAAAACATCAACTGTCACAGCAGCAGCTTCTCCCCAACTGCCACCTAGGGGAAAAGCAACGTCTAGAAACATCTTTCTATCAAGAAAAGAAAAATCTTCAAGAAACACTCAGGATGGTGAGAACATTTCAAATTTACTAAAAACACATTCCCTTAAGTCCTACCAGCAGCACAGATGGGGTTAACCACCCTCCGTGGACTGGCAGGACCGGCGGAATGTTTAATGAGCCCAAGACTAATAACTCAATTTAACAATTAAGTATCTCCTTAAAAGGAGGAAGTCAACCCCCAGCCCACTGTATTTTTTTTCGTCCTCCTGGACAGGTGGACTAGGCGGTTTGTTCCCCCCTTTCTTATGGAAAGTGAGGGGAGCCTTCTTTTTGTTTGGGTAACGGCGTTGCCCTTTTCCTAGGTACCTTGTAAGTTTGGCCGGCAGCTTATTTGCTGCCGGCCCCACGCAGTTGCGCCTGGCTGGGGTATTTTGGCGGCGTCCTTGGTCCAGGATTCTCGGTCCCTGTGCGCCGCCATCTTCCGGAGGTGACGCGGGGACTCTCCTTTTGCGTCACCTCCGGCTAATCCGGCCGTGATTTTTTCACGAGCACGATTTTTTTATCGCGGATACGATTTTTCCGCGTTTTTATGCTTCTTCCTGTGGAGGATTTACTGGGGGAAGGGTGGATTAGCTATCCCTCCCCTTCCCCTATTTTGGGAGGCTGTGTGCTCCAGTTTGGTCTCTGGCTACATATGCTTTTTCAGCTAGCTCCCAGAGTCCTAAAATTGGTGTTGTTTCACTTGTGGTGTTTTTTTCCTCAGCTGCCTCCGGTCTGTTTTTCTACCTTTCCTGCGTAGATAGGTGGTTTACAAATGTTTTATTTGTCCCTTTTTTTCCCGTAGTGATGTCTTCTCCGCGGGATTCGGAAGGCAGGAAATGGATGGGCATGGATTCCAAAAGGAAGCATCTATCCTGCTACCATTGCAGCAGTCAACGGTTATTGTAAGCGGATCGTACCTGCACTCGTGAGGTCGCAGAAGCTAAACAGCTTAAGGCTGGGCTAATACTAGCTTGGGAGACCGGTTGGGAATCCCTGGGTCCGTTGACTTAACCTACACCAGATGTTACAGCTGCCGTTAGAGGGTTCTGACCTCTAGTGAACCTACGTTGCAGGATATGTATCAATGGCTCTATTAAAGGAGTCATAGGCCTGCTTGATGGAAAGGCTTCCTATTCCCCCTATGGAGACCTCTGTCCCAGTAGAGAGACCTTCTTGGTCTCCTTAGTTTCTTCCTCCTCGGATGAGGAGGAGCTGACGTTGTGTTTTCTCCCCTGGAAATACACAGAAGTTGCTCAAGTCCATCAGGTCGGGGGACCATGATGTTGACTGTGGGGAGCCTCCCATTCCCGCTACTTGGGCACCTCGTGTCTTCAAAGCAGATGAGACCCTCCTCTCTGTCATGATATAGAGTGGAAAAAACCTAGAAAAGGTCCAGTTTTAACAAAGAAGTTTAAATCCATGTTCCCGATGGCTTAACCCTTGGTGCATTCATGGGGATCCATTCCCAAGGTGGACATGGCTATTGCCAAGTTGTCCAAGCGCACTTTGGTTCCTGCAGACGATGGGTCTAGCTGCAGGACCCCTTTGCAGAGTGCACACTAAGACGGGGTGTTACGGCAGCTGCGGCTTCCGCTTCCACAGCCATAGCGGCTTTTGAAGTCTCTACCTTCCTCTGGTCTCGCCTGGATCAAATTCAAGTTGATGTGAACCAGAGGTTTTTTCCAGGACGACATACTGGCTGCTTTCAAGACCATCAACCTGGCTACGGACTTCTTGTGCGATACCGCACAGCTCCAGTTGAAGCTAGCGAGGGAGCTTCACCGCTAGCAAAGCAAGTACTGGGAACGAGGCTAAACACAGATCCTTGCTCTCGAAGCTAAGCAGCAGGTCTGTGGCTCATGGGAGACCAAGTGTGCATTTCGTACCCTGTAACAATACTATCAAATAACGTCAGGGGCCTATATTTAGCATGGTCCTGGGATCGGCGGCCCATATTCCATTTTGGCCTAAGCCTTGGGTCGCTGACAATTCCTCAAAATACAGCTTATATGGCCTTCCATTCGAGCCCAACCGTTTGTTCGGTTCGGAGCTAGATAAGATCATGGAGGGCCTTTCAGACTAGAAGGTGAAGAGCCTTCCCCAGCAGTCCTTTCGAGGGCAGGGCAGACAAGACCGCGGTGGCAGGTCTGGCCAGCAAACAAGCTCTTGTAGTGACTGGAGAGCACAGCGAAAGGGTCTGAGGTGCTCTCGTGGAGGAGCCAAAGATGGAAAATACACCTCCTGACTACAGGCCTCTTCGAGGCTCTTGGTTAATTCCTGTTACTCCTGCCGTCCTGCCAATAAGCTTCCCCATTCCTAAGCTTCGTGTACCCATCAGGAGTCGTCTCTCCCACTTCTGAGAAGAATGGATCCGAGAGATCTCGGATCCCTGGGTCCTGAATATCATTTCCGACAGTTATTTAGTCAACCTCACCTCTATTCCTCTGGACAGGTTTGTCAAGATCAACCTTCTACAAGCTGCCAAGGAGGCGATCCTAGAGTCCTACATTCAGGACTACATTTGCAAAGGGGCTCTGGAGGAGGTTCCGGCAGGAGAACGGGGCCTAGGGATCTATTCACCAGTTTTTCTGGTTCCCAAGGCTTCAGGAGATCTCCGGATGATTATCGATCTGAGATATTTCAATCGATTTATAAGGAAGGTGAAGTTTCGTATAGAAACCATCAGGTCAGTAGTTCACGTCGTGAATCCTGGAGACGTGATGGCAACCCTGGACCTCAAGAATGCATATCTACACATCCCGATCCATCCTGGTTCCAGGAAGTATATCAGGATCACGGTCCAGGTGTCCGGTGTCGTCAGGCATCGTCTGTTTGTTGCCCTTCCCTTTGGCATTTCTTCTGCCCCTCACACTTTTACCAAGGTGGTGGTTCTGTGGTGGTGGCTTTGAGGCTTCAAGGACTGACCATCATTCCTTATCTGGACGACTGGCTTTGAAAGCCTCTGCTCTAGCGTTCCTAACCCAACTTCTTCAGGTAACAATCTCCTTTCTGTTCCACCTAGGTTGGATCATCAGCTGGTAGAAGTCGAACGTGAGCCCGTCGACTTCAGTAAGATATCTAGGCTTCATAATCGACTCCACTGGGATGTCGCTCCAGTTGACTCCAGAAAGAAGATTCCGGGTTCAGAACACGGCAAGTTCCTTTCCCCGGTGAGTTCCAATCCGGACTCTCATGAAGATGTTGGGGCTCGTGTCAGCGTCTGCGGAAGCAGTCCCTTGGGCTCTATGGCACCTCCGCCCTCTACAGTCGGAGGTCCTCTCCTAATGTAATGGCAGCCCTGCTGGGCTAAACTCCCTGTGCTCCCTGACTTGGCGAACTCGGTATTCCCTCAGATGGTGGTGCCATCTTTTAGAAGGGAAGTCTATGACCCAACCAATCTGGGTCAAATTGACTTCGGATGCGTCCCAAGTAGGCTGGGACGCTCACCTAGACGACTCTCCAGGTCTCGGGACCTGGTTTCCTCAGGAGTAGCTTCTTTTATCCAATCTCCGCGAGATTCAAGCTATCCGGCTAGCCCTCCTTCACTTAGCCCCTCAGATCTGGGGCAAAGCGGTGAAAGTCCAGTCAGACAATGTGACTGCGGCACTTTACATCAACAAGCAGGGAGGCATGAGATCACTTCCCCTCCTGTCAGAGATCGGGGTGATTCTGGATTAGGCAGAGTTGTACCTTTCCCACTTATCTGTGATCCACATCCAAGGCTCCCTCAATATGATAGCGGCTGAGCCGCGGTCTTCCGTTGGTGGAGTGGTCTTTACATCTGGAGATATTCAAGCAGATAGTCCTCAAGTGGGTATGCCAGAGGTGGATCTCATGGCAACAAGGTTCAATGCCAAGGTGGAGAGGTTCTGCTCCCTTTACAGGGAGGACAACCCCCTGGCGTTAGACGCTCTGTCAATATCCTGGAGGTTCAGGTTGGCTCACATCTTCCCTCCCATTTCCATGATACCGAGGGTATTGATGAAAATCCGTCAGGATCAGACCTCGGTGATAGCCATCATACTGTTTTGGCCGAAGAGATCCTGGTTTACCTAGCTCACCCAGTTGAGTCGAGGACAATATTGGAGGCTCCCCCCACAGCAGACCCTGGTGTACAGTGTTCATTTTAGGACATGGTCAGATATCATAGTCAAGTATCAAAATAATGCCATTGTGACACCTGACCCTGACCCTCACACCTGACTCTGACACCTGACCCTGACAACTGAGTTTGAATAATGCTCTTCATAGGTCAGGGTCAAAGTGAGAATGAGTTATAGATGTACTATGTATTTGTATGCAAAATAGCATAGATGAATAAAATGCCATGTTAACCCCAACCAAACTTATAGCTCAGTAATACTGCACTTGTCTTGAGTCCAGTGGGCCTGGGTTCAAGACCCCTTTCAGCCTTTAAAAAATGTAACATTTTATTAAGCCCTAGATATGAGGCAAATTCAAATCATGTGTGACACTGATGTCTGACTACTGACCCAAGTCAGGCATCAGCCTCGCTCCTAATTTTAAGTTCATTCTACTTTTCATATACTGAATGGCATAGATGAATAAAATGCCACATTAACACTAACCAAGCTTATAGCTCAGTGATAGTGCACTTGTCCTGAGTCCAGTGGGCCTGGGTTTAAGACCCCTTTCAGCCTTTAAAAAAATTAACATTTTATTAAGCCCTGGATATGAGGCAAATTCAAGTCATGTGTGACGCTGATGTCTGCCTACTGACCCAAGTCAGGCGTCAGCCTCGCTCCTAATTTTAGGTCCATTCTACTTTTCATATACTGAATGGCATAGGTGAATAAAATGCCATAGTAACACCAACTAAGCTTATAGCTCAGTGATAGTGCACTTGTCCTGAGTCCAGTGGGCCTGGGTTTAAGACCCCTCTTAGCCTTTAAAAAAATGGCATAGATGAATAAAATGCCATGTCTAATACGGATAATCAATCTGATATACATTGTATATTGGATCGGGATGTAAACATGCAAAAAATAGAAACGAATCTGCCTGGCCAATTCGTAAAAGAAAAAATTATGGTCCCATCTTTTGAAACAGGCACCGGAAATTTCTGAAATTTCTTATAAAGAAACAATGCCGTGTCAAGTTTCGCCGCTTGGCTTTCATTTAACATTAAATGTTAAGGAAAAAATTTGGAATAGAGAATTTGTTGACATCTTTTCGCTTCTTCCATCATCAAAGGATACGGGTAAATCCGTAAAAAACGAGGAGCAAGAGCGGAAAAGATCTCAATTTAAAACATTTCTTAATTGGCTTCAAGGATTTAGTATTTATGCAGCCGTCATGGGGGAAAAACATCCGGAAGTATGTAGCGGTCTTTTTCATCACCAGGACAGCATATTAGAGGCATATAAAAACTTTGGTGGCACTGCCTGGCTAAATTATGACGATTGGCAGTTTATCCAGAATTAAATTGGGGTGCTCAAGACGTCGGATTATGGATTAATCTAATGCTTCCCCAAAGGTCTAATTTTTTATATTCTTCGCATATAATGAGACCTCGTGCAGATGGCATAACTAATGCAAATATAAACATGAGTGTACTTTCTGCACCGGATCACATCCAGCAACCAAGTGTTTTAAAAAACAAGGTTTTCATGGGTCAAGAAGTAATGAATCTCATAGAACAAATGACACCGTTGAATATCCCAAGAATTCTTCTTTGGTTAAAATCTTATCCAAACAAAACGATGGCCAGATTATTAACTAGAAGTTTTATGTCTGGTTTTTACGTTCCTCCTTTTGAAGGTTCTGGCTGTGTTTTAGTTAATAATTTAAAATCAGCAATCATTAATAAAACAAGCAGTTATGGATAAGATTACTAAAGAAATTTTGGAAAATAGAGTAGCCGGACCTTTTAACCAACCTCCTTTTGAAAATTTCAGAATTTCTTCTTTAGGACTTGTACCAAAAAAAGAACCTAACAGTTTTCGTCTAATTCATCATTTATCTTCCCCTTAAGATCATTCTTTAAATGATTTGATAGACAAAGACTGTGCTTCTGTGCATTACACCTCATTTCATGAAGCATTAATTTTGTTACAAAAGGCAGGAAAAAACGCTCTTATGGCCAAGACTGATATAAAATCTGCATTTAGATTGTTACCAATTGATCCAATTGGTTACAATTCACCGGGTTTCTATTTTAATGGTAACTATTATTTCGACAAAGCCCTACCTATTGGATATTCCATGTCCTGCTTCTACTTTGAGGCGTTTTCTTCCTTCTTTCAATGGTCTCTTGAAAATCATTATGGTAATGGATATGTCTTACATTAACTTAATGATTTTTTATTTATTGGAAAACGTGATTCTTTGGGTTGCCATAATTTATTGACATCTTTCAAGAATATTATAAGGTACTTCAACGTACCTTTAGCAGAAGAAAAAACGGTTCCTCCTACAAATGTCATAAATTTTCTGGGGATTCAAATTGACTCTAGAAACATGGAATTCAGGATTCCGGAAGAAAAAATCATTTCTGCTCGTACGTTATTAACCAATTTATTATCCGTTGAAAAAAACTACTTTACGTAGACTACAATCTGCCCTGGGATCATTAAATTTCTTTTCCAGAGTGATTTCTATGGGCAGAGTTTTTTCCAAAAGAATGTATTCAGCAACTAGCGGTATAAAACTCCCATATGAACATATTAGACTGACGGGTCAGCTAAAGGATGATATACGGCTATGGTAAAGTTTTTGGAGAATTATAATGGTAGGACAATATGGCAACAAAAATTCATTCACTCTAATGTACTTCAATTTTACACTGACGCAGCTGCGTCAGTGGGATATGGCGCCATATATGGGAAGAAATGGTCTGCATGTACATGGCCCAAAAATGGTTTGAATCGGAATACACTAAAAACATTGTCTTTTTGGAATTATTTCCGGTCCTAGTCGCTTTAACGATTTGGATAGTTGACTTTAAAAATAGACATATATTACTTTCTTCCGATAACAAGGGAGTCGTTTTTTCTATAAACTGTTTATCCGCCAAATCCCAAATTGTAATAAATCTGCTAAGGCAAATTACTTTGATTTGTTTAGAATATAATATTTGGTTAAAGGCAAAATATTTAGACGGAAAAAGAAACATGATTGCGGATGCTTTATCCCGGCAGAATTTCGCACGATTCAGGAATTAGTGCCAGAAGCGGATACGTATGGAATCCCTGGCCCGGCTCATCTGTGGACAATGACTTGGAAATGACCTTCGCATTAGTGAAAAACTCATTGGCAGTCAATACATGGTCCGCATATGCAGGCTGCATGGGCTAATTGGAGTAATTTTTGTTCTGTCAATAACTTTAAATTATTAGGCAACGACTCTGAACACAGCATCAAATCTGTGCTGAGTCAATTTAAAAAAGGCAATAAGGCCAATTATATACAAAAACTCTGACCGGAATTTCATTTTTTCAAACAATTTGTAATATTCGACCCATTTCTGAGAATTGCTTGGTGAAACAAGTGATTAAAGGAATAAAAAGAGACACCAAAGTAATGGAAAAGACCAGACCAATAACACAAGATTTGTTAATACAATTTATTTCTTATTTACCTACAATTTGCTCTTCTGTTTATGAGACTAGGCTTTTCAAAGCGGCATTATTGTTTTCATTTTTCGGGGCATTACGCATCAATGAAATATCCGCTGCAAACAATAAAGCAGAAGCACCGTTATTATTGGATGACGTCTCTTTACATACAAATTTTGTAAAGATACATATAAAAAGATCTAAAACTGACCAAGTAGGGAAAGGTGTATGGTTAAAACTTAACGAATTTCCGTCGTCTGTTCTTTGTCCGGTTAAAGCAATGTCTAAGTGGTTAGAGTACTGGAACCTCAAACCAGGCCCTTTATTTTTGCATAAAAATAACTTACCACTAACCAAATATCAAATGAATTTTATTCTTAACAAATGCAAAATTGAAGCAGGATTACAGAAAGAAAAAATGTCATCCCATTCACTTAGAATAGGTGCCGCTACATTAGCAGCTAAAATAGGATTGAAAGAAAACATGATAAAAAACATTGGTAGATGGAATTCTAATAGGTTCAAATTGTATATAAGACCTGAATTGGAATTATAATATCTTTTCAGGAAATAAGAAGATCATATGGATTATTGGAGACGAGTCTACATTAGCAGCAAGAAATCGCTCCATAGTAAGATTTAAAGATGAGAATTTAGGTTTCAACAAAAGGTTTAAAATCTATTGGAAAAAAAGTTTTTGAGAATAAAAAAATTCCGCTGAGTGTTTTGAGGCAAAAAATAATTGGCCGTTACCAACTGTTATAATTTTACATGTCTTGTTATTGGAATTAAAGTTTACATTACAAAAGATTCACACTCTTTTACCTAAAGCTATTTTGTTTTTTTCTGAGATTTCACCTAAGTTGTGTTGGAAAAATGAAAACATGGTTTTTATGGAAAAAATTTGAATAAGAATCAATAAATGCATGGAAAAATATATGTCGTCATTAGAGATGAGCGAACTTTTAAAAAAAGTCCGGCGTTCGGGTTGTGGTAAGTCGCACATCCCGTTATGGATTCCACTATAGCGGCATATGGAATTCATAAGGGGCGGCTGCCACCAACCCGAACTGTTGAACAGCTGAAGGACCTGGGGTGACGTCACCGTCATGTGATCAGTGCAGGGGGCGTGGCTCAGCACGGAATCAAATCCAGTGCTGAGCCACGCCCCCTGCACTGATCACATGACAGTGACGTCACCCCAGGTCCTTCGGATGTTCAACAGTTCGGGTTGGTGGCAGCCGCCCCTTATGGATTCCATATGCCGCTATAGTGGAATCCATAACGGGATGCGCGACTTACCACAACCCGAACGCCGGACTTTTTTTTAAAGTTCGCTCATCTCTAGTCGTCATTAAATGGGTTGTCTTATAGACATACAGAATTGGAGGGTTATACGGCAGTTCTGGAAATTGTTTTTCTGTCATCGGTTTGGATATTCTGAATGTTGCTCTTCAGAATATGATTGATTTAGGCTGCGGCGTTGTTGTTGGTTAGCCATTCAGCGTTGCTGTTTGGCGATTTGGGGTAAAGTCGCTATTGCGGACTAATGTTGTGGTTATTATTATTAAGTTGTTGGTGGTATAAAATTATAATGTTAATTCTAAGGTAACATTATACACCGTGGCCTAAATAATCCACTAATAAATTAATTTATGTTAATTAACTATGGTATTGTGTCATTAATTTAGTATTAATTGGGTATTTCGGTTATATGACACCATGGAAAAACCATGTTTGCGTATGCAAAAAGGGGGAACATGGTGTCATGAACCCTCAATTTGCATTTAAATAAATCTATGCTGGTGTAATTCTTACCTGTAGAAGATGGTATATTCAAGTAGGTTTTAATTGGTTGAATGGCAGGTGCAAGGCAGCTCGTGCAATTACCTTTAAAACAAAAAGGTAGATAGTTAAAGTCAGTTGCACACGCCGCTGGGAAGAAACCCCCCCCCCCCTCCCTTAAAATAAAAATGTCACGGTGATATGAATGGGGTAAAGTCGCTATTGCGGACTAATGTTATGGTTATTATTATTAAGTTTTTGGTGGTATAAAATTATAATGTTAATTCTAAGGTAACATTATACACCGTGGCCTAAATAATCCACTAATAAATTAATTTATGTTAATTAACTATGGTGTTGTGTCATTAATTAAGTATTAATTGGGTATTTGGGTTATATGACACCATGTGTGACTTTGCAGATTGGTGGAGCAGTAGTTCCTGCTCACTGCTGCTCCACCAATCAGCTTAAGGCCTCTTTCACACGAACGATATGGATTAGGTCTAGGTTCAGTGAAACTTGCACCATTTTGCAAGCAAGTTCAGTCAGTTTTGTCTGTGATTGTGTTCAGTTGTTCAGTTTTTTCCACGTGGGTGCAATGCATTTTGATGCGTTTTTCACGCACTCGATAAAAAACTGAAGGTTTACAAACAACATCTCCTAGCAACCATCAGTGAAAAACGCATTGCATTCGCACCCGTTTGCAGATGCAATGCGTTTTTCACTGAAGACCCATTCACTTCTATAGGACCATGACTGCGTGATAAACGCAGTATATAGAACATGCTGTGTTTTTCATGCAATGCAGAACTGATGCGTGAAAAAAAAACACTCATATACATAGACCCATTAAAATGAATGGGTCAGGATTCAGTGTGGGTGCTATGTGTTCATGTCACGCATTGCACCAGCGCAGAAAACTCGTGTGAAAGAAGCCTAACACTTAGCATCACAGTCACAGTGACCACTTTCATATACTACAAAAGTATATACAAAAGAATATGGTACCAGGGACACTGGGTGATGATAATACAATACACACAATGAAAACCATAATCTATATAACAGCATCAGGAAGGAGGTATTACAGAAAAAACATATATAGGGTGGCCAGGCGTCCGGTTTTAGGCCGGACAGTCCAGGTTTTCTGGCTCCCTGTCCTCTGTCCGGCGCAGGGCCTGTACAGACACAGGGATAGCCACCCTTTCAGTAGCTCACGCAAAGACAACAGCATTGTGATGGGTGGGGGCGGGGCTTTACTGAGGCAGGCGCGGTTTATCGTTTGGGGGTGTGGCCGGTGAGGTCCGGCTTTCTTGGGTGAAGCCAGTGGCTACCCTATACGTATAAGAGGAGAGTACTACAAGTCCCAGCACACCCAAGCAGATATTATGTGATATCAGAGGACATTACAGGGAGGGGATATAAGAGGAGAAAACAATAGCTCCCTGCATAACCAAGCCGATACTATGTGATATCAGAGGAAGGGAAGGGCTTTAAGAGGCGAGAACTACAACCCCCAGCATGTCCAGGCAGATATTATGTGATCTCACAGGACATTACAGCGAGAAGGTACAAGAGGAGAGGATTACAACTCTCAGCATTTCCAGATCATTATTATGGGATATCAGAGGATATTTCAGGGAGGAGGTATGCCGACAAAACTGCAACTCCCACCATGTTCAGGCTGTTATTATGGGATATCAGAGGACATTTCCAGGAGGAGGCATAAGGGGAGAGGACTACAACTCCCAGCATGTCCAGGCTGTTATTATGGTAAATCAGAGGCTATTTCAGGGAGTAGTTATAAGAGGAGATGACTACAACTCCCAGCAAGTCCAGGCTGTTATTATGGGATATCAGTTTATATTTCAGGGAGGCGGTATAGGGCTAAATGCACACGATCAGGATTGTGTGCAGATTTTCTGGGCGGATGTGCATGCGGGAAATCCGCACCGTAGGTCATGTCCATTGTACTCTATAAGAATTTGAAATTCTCATGCATACAATTCGGATTTTTTTCCATGCAGATTTTGACTTACATTGTGGATTTTAAAATCAGCAGCATGTCAATGTATTTTATTTTTCCTGTCCAGATTTTCTCCATTTACTTTAATGGGGACAATAAAATCCACATGCGTAAAATCCGTACCAAATGCGCATGCAAATCCGCACCAATTGATGTGGATTGACCACATGGATTTCCCTGCAAAACCTGCAGATTTCAGTGCAGATTGTTGGCACATAAAACCAGAACGTGTGCATTTACCCTAAGAGGAGAGGACTACAACTTACAGCATGTCCAGACTGTTATTATGGGATATCAGCCAATATTTCAGGGAGAGGTTAAAGGGGTATTCCCATCATAATGATCACTGTTAAATCTGTTAATGATTTGACAGTGATCATTTTTGTAAATACATTTTATTACCCAATTCCCACCCTTCTTGAGATAATTCATCCCCACTTACCTCATTGTCGGTCGGTCTCCCCTAGTTATGGCCACCGCTCTTCTCTCGAATCATGTGGCAGCGCTTGCACAGAAGACTGTGTATTTTCTCCCAGCCGGTCCGCGCAATCTCCTGAACGCACACGCCACCGCGCATGCGCCATTGTGCCTTCTTCCTGGCCAGTATAGTACAGAGCTGCGAATGCGCATGCTGGCTCTGTACTATACTGGGCAGGAAGAAGTCATCATGGCTAATACCTACAGTTTACCTCAAAAATACATAGGAGTAATCAGTCAACACTGGATAAGCATCTGAACGCCAATATAGCACAACAACCAGTGTATAAATAAATACCAAAGTCGAATGTAAAATACACGTATCAAAATTTATTGAATAATTAGACATAAACAGGGGACAGAGTAACCACTGAAGGCCCAGTAGTAACCTGGGCAACTACCCGGAGACTGGTGCCACAAGAAACGGTCCCACAATCCAGAGAGGGCATAGGAGCATAAGTAACTGTAGCCAAAAAAAGCCCAATATATATAGATGGTAAATGGCAAACAATACTGGGCCTTCAGTAGTTACTCTGTCCCCTGTTTATGTCTAATTATTCAATAAATTTTGATACGTGTATTTTACATTCGACTTTGGTATTTATTTATACACTGGTTGTTGTGCTATATTGGGGTTCAGAAGTCATCATGGCGCATGAGCGGCGGCGTGCACGTTCAAGACCGGCCAGGAGAAGACGTCAGTCAAGCTGACTGAGCCTGCCCAGTCGAATCCAGGGAAGTGGACGTCTCGCTCACCGCAGGTAAGTATGAAATGAGCTGATGGGACAACCCCTTTAAATAAGAAGAAGACTACAACTCCCAACATGCCCATGCCATTTTTATGGGATACTAGATGATATTTCAAGCAGGGGGTATAAGAGGAGAGGACTACAACTCCCAGCATGTCCAGGACATTATTATGGGATAAGCACGTGCCCTCAAGTGCCTAATTGTAAATATAGTCCTGCTTCCCAATATTTGCCCCGCTTATTGCCTTGTGTTAAGGGGTCCAGTTGAAAAATGTTTTATTGATCTCCAAAGAGAGCAATAAAACTTTGTTGTCATCAAAACAAAGGTTGGTTATAGATCAGGTGGCAGTGGAATGATTGGTATGTTCTGTTGACCCGTAGTTTGGCTATTGCATAAGTTATTTACTATTTATTGTAGCTGAATGATTACTCTGATTTGCAAATATCTGATCAATAGCAAATGTAGGGCCGTATTTCCCATTAGGCACCCCTAGGCACGTGCCCGGGGTGCCAGGAATGTTGGGAGGTGGCACGGTACTAAATGCTGCCACAAGTCTGTATTGTCGTTCTCAGGATGGCTATTCATTGAATACTGCAGCGGGGCATGGGAGCAAATGGTTCCCTGCCCCTCTGTTTATCCTTATAAACTTCAGGACTATGAGGCAGTAAATCCCAGCACAGGCAGGCGTGGTGACATCATCACATCTGCCTGAGTCCAGAAACCGAGCGGTGACGTCAGCACGGCTGGCCGCCTGTGTCCCAGCATCCTAGGCTGTTGGCTGTAAGAAGTTTTTATTCGTTTTTTTTTTATCTCCTTCACCAGCCACTTGGGAAAATTAGTGGTTGGACACTGTGTGGGGGACATTACTATCGGAGTTGACACTGTGTGGAGGACATTATTACCAGAGAGGGAGTTGTGTGAGGGACATTACTAGTGGAGGGGGCAGTGTGTGGGGGACATTACTGGCAGCACTATAGGGGCATTACTGGGAGCACTATAGAAGTATTTTTAATACTGGTGCACTACAGGCGCATTACCGGGGCAATTTTTAATACAGGTAGCAATATAGGGGGATTTTTTTTTTTTACTAGGGCATTATTACTGGGGTAACTTTAGAGTACATTGTTAACACTGGGGGCACTACAATGAAATTTTTACTAGTGGTTCACTAGGGGGGCTGTTATTGCTGGAGGCACTGTAGGGGCATTTCTATTATGAGGGACATTATTATTACTACCGGAGACACTATTTTCTTCTGCCGTATAGTATTTGGGGGCATTAGAGAGCACAGTATTGGGGTAGCAGCAGAATAATACTGTTGGGGAACCAGGATTGAGAGCTTGTGTTGAGAAGGTGAGCAATCTTTCACACGAGCATGATGGATTAGATCAGGATGTGTTAAGGGTGCATTTTGCAAGCAAGTTCAGTCAGTTTTGTCTGCAATTGCGTTAAGTTCAGTTTTTTTAGTTCGAGTGCAATGCGTTTTGATGCGTTTTTCACGCGTGTGATAAAAAAAACTGAAGGTTTACAAACATCTCCTAGCAACCATCAGTGAAAAACGCATTGCATCCGCACTTGCTTCCGGATGCAATGCGTTTTTCACTGAAGCCCCATTCACTTCTATGGGGCCAGGGCTGCGTGAAAAACGCAGAATATAGAACATGCTGCGTTTTTCTCGCAGCGCAGAACTGATGCGTGAAAAAAATGCTCATGTACACAGACCCATTGAAATAAATGTGTCAGGATTCAGTGCGGGTGCTATCCGTTTACATCACGCATTGAACCCGCACGGAAAACTCGCACGTGTGAAAGGGGCCTAATGTAAAAGTAGGAATCTAACATGTCTGTGTGGCAAACTCTGCAGAAACAAGAAGTAGTTGAAAGAATTGTCACCGCTGTATGGGCCGAATAGATGAGGAAAGAGAATGTCTACATCAGAGGAGACATCACTGAATGTACTGGGTATGTGGTGCTGTATTCTCCTGTATTTCTGGTAGTGCTGGCAGGCAGTATGCTGTTGGTATAGCTTAGAGACAACTGGAGGAGAAGGACAGAAGGTGGTAGCTGGTGCTGCCCACCACAGAGGATCATCTTCTGGTGAGGTACATATTTTCTGCCGCTGGGGTAGTATATTGTGCTGCATTGTGGTATTTAGTTTTGCTGGGATGGTATTTGTCCTGCAGTGTGTAATTTGGTTCTGCAGCAGAACTGTGGTATTAGGTTCTGCTGGGGCAGTACATATTTTCTGCTGAACTGTGGTATTTTGTGCGGCTGGGGCTAACTATCAGATTCGTGGGGGTCCTACCACTAGGACCCCCACCGATCACGAGATTGGGGGCCCCGTACCTCCTGCTTCTCCCCTGAAATTACCATAGAGGCCGGTCACACATGTGGATAGGGACTAACTTTTACCTCCTGGAATACCCCTTTAACCCTTTCAGAGCCATAACTTGTTTATTTGCTCACATAGCCATATGAGGGCTTGTTTCTGGCGGGACAAGTTGTACTTTCCAACGCCACCATTTAATATTGCATATGGTGTAGTGGGAAGCGGGAAAAAAATTCCAAATGGGATGAAATTGCAAAAAAAAATTTCACCATAGTTTTACGGGTTTTTTGTGTGATAAAACTGACCAGTTACTTTTATTCTACAGGTCAGTACAAATCCGGCGATACCTTTTATGTATAGCTTTTCTTGCGTTTTGATAGTGATAAAAAAATTAAAAAGTAGGAAAAAACTTTTATTTTTTTGTCTCCATATTTTGACCCCTATAATCTTTTTGTAATTATGTGTACGGAGCTGTATGGGGGCTCATTTTTTACGGGGCCATCTGAACTTTTCATTGATATCATTCTGGGGTGTGTATGACTTTTTGATCACTTTTTATTACATTTTTTGAAGCGACCAAAAACGGCGAATCGGCCATTTGGACGCTTTTTTTCCATTTTGCTGTTTGCTGTATGGGGAATATATTTTTATTTTTATTATTTTTAACTTTTTTATAGTTGCCATAGGGAACTATAACATGCAAATAGCTGATTGAATTGGAATCTATGATGATTTTACTAGTTTCCTATGGAGCCCTATTACAGACAAGGGCTCGATAGGATAGACTGTGCAGCAGCCTCGTGTCAGAGTATGACAGGGGCTGCTGCATACAATCTCCGGCTCCTCCGATCGTCACACTGGGGAGCCGGAGCGCATGCTTCCTGTGTTTCACGCGCTCAGGTGCCGTGGTCAGGAACAGAACAGCTGTCCTGCTGGCGTTCTGTGTCTGCCATGGTCTTGCTATCTCGGGCAGGAGCGGACGTCGCTCTGTTCTCCCTGTGTGAATTGGGAATAGAGTTCAGTGAACTTTCCCTCAGCACTGAGATAGTTAATGCTTGTCCCCTGTCCAGGTGCTGGTTAAGTTGCTGACCAGTCTCCCCATTTAGCTTGGCTTTGGTTCCACCTCCTCACCTGAGTTTTGAGGTTATTCCTGGCTAGTAACCAGTGAAGATGATCTTGTCTGATATCCGTGTACCCAACCTTGCTGCCTGCTCTGATCTTGGAACTGTGACCTGGATTACGCTTGTACTTAGCCTGCTCTGACCTTGGAGCTTCTATTTGGAATACGCAAGTGTCAGCAGAACAAAATCCTGCTGAGTATTCTCCCAACCATCCACTAGAGGGCTAAGGCCCCTAGCTAGCTTCCCCACTCTGGCCCAGAGAAGAGCACATTCTTTGGGGTCGTAAAGTTGGCTTGCTTCCTCTCGAGACATTAAGGTTTCATCTTACATGTCCAACAAAGACACTCCATGGGCAAACTCCATTAGCAAGCTTAAGTGGACCTAGCCCGGAACCAGTGAATACTAGGAACCCAAAATTAAATACCACAACCCCATAAACCAAGCAGCATATAAGGGTTCCAGACACACCTACCAAAAGGGGCTGTGAACCCCAGGCTGACATAAAACCCCTTAGGAAAACTCCAGGACAGGCATGTGTGATGTCAATGCGAAGCCTGCGAGCTCAGCAACGTGACTATTATACTCTAGAGGCTCTTCGGACACCCCAGACAGAACCAGAACCTCTAGAAGTTTCCCTTACTTTCTGAGACACCACAGTACAGGGGCTGGTCCTCTCCAGCCCGGCTCCTAGAAGACCCCCCCTCGACTAAAACTCTGCAAGATGATTGGTCCTCAAGCAGACCCTATAAAGGCGGGAGGCTGGACCAGAGGGGTAGTCTGTCCACAACACCTGAACCTAAGAACACGTGTGTCAGAGAGCTCTGCAAAAGGGGCGGACCCAGAGCTCTGACATCATCGCCCAGCATCTGTGCGCAGAGCTGAGAATAAGGTAGCGTACCTTGAACTGTATCATTGTTGTAGAATTGCCTTGTTATTATCAATCTTATTAGTATAATTCTTATTCATTTATTTGTTGTAACTCAGTAATTTTTCTGTAACTTTTTGTAACCTTTGTACTGTTTTTCTATATCAATATTTCTTCATTTGATATAAAATCAAAGAGTTAAAATCTCATTGATGGATGATTTATTCCGTGGTTGAATGCAAACCAGAGTATATAACGAACCTATTGTTCCGGAGGAGCTACTATAAATTAGAGTATAAAGTGCATGTTTTTATATGAATAACGGAGCATCCTTGTGAGGCTGCATCAATCCGTTGGCACATCGGGGATATCGATTGGAGTGTGGGGGTGGATGATCGCGATCCTCACCCGGATATTGAGAGAGGCGGAGTCACGTGTGACAGCCGAGGCTTCCCAGCTTGACCCCTCTCTTCAATCTACACCCAGATCAATATCTTGGATGTGTGTGGGGTATTAGAAGGTGCAGAGCACATTCCGTATCCCGGGGTTTCCCTATCTGAACCCTTAATCAGACAGGTGGTGGCAGCATTACTGGTGGTGGAAGGAGGTGTCCCCCTCCTTCACAGCCGGTCAGGCGGTTAGCAAATTGGTGCGACCAAGGTGGCCAATTTGGGTAATCGACTGGACCCGGTGATCCAACCGAACTGATCGGGTGGATTGTCCGTGTCCTGCCCCCTCCTTTCCGTGTCAGCGACCACAGTCAGCGGATCGGGTGATCGCTAGCTGCGGCCGTTCCTGACAGCAAGTACTGAGCCTGCCCTGACTATTGGGCTGTGTTCAGACTACACTTTTGCCTGTGTGGTTGGTACTTCGCACCACTGTCTCTGACCAAGGAGAGTCAAAGTCAAACTGGTTAGTTGGCACAGGTCCACACCCACTGTCCGTAACAACATCCTTCCTCATCCATTGTGTAATGTACTTGTAGTGTCGGGAGCAGCTGTTGCAGTGCTGGAAGAGAGAGAGAGACTTGCTATCATCATTTCAGTCCAGCAGAGGGAGCCAGTTCCCAGCTAGAGATAACAAGCGAAGACAAAGCCTGCTGTACAGGAAGAGCAGTTCAGCCAGTGCCTGGGACAGAAGAGGAGTGCAGTGCAGAAGATCCAGAGCAGGGTCTGTTACCAGAACTCAAAAGTGATAGGATAGTTGACCACCCAAATAAAGAAGTGCAGCCCAGACAGCTACAGAGAGGCTGCATGCGGCAGAGCATTGCATGCGCTGAAGAGAGAGTGCAACACATATCAGTGCAAAGGAGCGGAGTGTGGAGCACATTTGTCAGGCAAGCAAGGCCTGATTCTCCACTGCAGCAAAGAAAAAAGTTCCCACCTTGGAGAGGTAGAGATCCAGATACCAGGAGGGTCTAACAGCAAGTGCGGCCCCTGAGAGACTGTATAAATTTAAACTTATTTCACAGAGACTGTAGTTATACACTACCTGTTATCAACACATCTTCTTAAAAAGACAATGTCCCTTTTGAATACAAATTTACCTGTTGCACAAGTTCAAGAGTTTATTGCTGTTCTGCAGAATCCTCGTTAGTAAAGCCGTTCCAGTGTTGACTGAATTGTCAGAGTGAGTTTGTCGCCATCCACTTGCACCCCTTACATACTCATGCAGATGAACTCCACATCTCTGTTGAAATAGGATTAGACCTTCAAGAAATACTGGTTCTGAGGTTGTTTTTGAAGTGTATGGTCCCTTTACAGTTGTAATTATGTACAAAAAAATAATGATTTTTGCTTGGCATCATATCAACAGGGACATATGGTTGGATGTTAAAAATAAAAAATTGGCAACCATTATAAAGATTTCCATTGTTACTCTCCTGCCATATAACTACAACTGTTTGACAATTACTTGAGTGCGCAGCAACTGACTTCTCCTTTCTTTTATAGGTTATTCCACGAGACCAGACAGCCATTAATCCGTCCTCCAATCAAGGTGCTCCAGATGACTTCAGCCTATACAAGTCCATCTGTTACCAGGTAAGTAATATTGATTAAATACACCATTTGCGCATGCAAATAAATGGGGACATGACACCATGTCCCCCATATTTGCATCCGCAAATAAAGTCTTCTCATAACCCTAACTAACTAACTAGCTAGCTAACACCAAGTGTGAGTTATCTCTGCTACATCTGTGTGTATGTGTGTGTCGGGATTCAAACCCATGACCAGCCACATCCCAGGCGGTAGCCCTGCTTACTAGGCTACCGTCCTCTCTGGACATTCCTCCCTGAAGCCTATTATTTAACCCCAGTCTTGCCAAGCCTTGCTCATCACCCTTGATTCCCCACACCTGGTACTTCCCTATATAAGTCCAGCCCCTTGCACTTTAGCTTGCTGATTATTGAGCTCCTGAGCCTTGATCAAGCTACTCCTCATCTGCTGCTCTTGCTACTACCGTAAGTCCACTGCTGACCAGGAATTGACTACTGACTATTCTTCTGCTTTGTCCCTACCTACTGAACTGCTACCACCGTTGCCGATCTGGATTGTCTGACCAGGCTTACTGCTGCCTGCCCTGACCCACCGCTTGCCAGCCAACTACGCCTCTGCCAGACTTCCTGCACCTACTACCTGCCTGCGGTCCTTGCCACTGGGCTCCACTCCTACCGCCAGCCAGCTGTCCTCTGACTCAGGTGAGCCTGTAGGATTGTGTGTGTGTGTGTGTATATATATACACACACATTATACAAGCACACATGTATTACACGCATTATATATATATATTTACTCAGTCATACTGTAGATGTATTTCACATATATACAGATACATTAGACAATTACACATACATATATCACACACATATGTACAGAATACAGTACACTACACAGGCATATGTAAACACACAGAAATTACACTGGCACACACTTACCTTCTGTGCAGCTCTCCAGGGTAAATAGAAATAATGGAAGTACATCTTCTCCTCAGCAGGCAGTGCAGGCTCTCTTCCCCCTTACTCTGTCTGGACTGCTGCACTTGGATCACATTGCAGCAGAGAAGGAGGCTGCAGTGAGGACAGCAGAGCAGAGTGGGGGAGGGGAGCACTGGGGAGGCTTCTGATGGTGGCAGCGACCTCTCATTAGCAGTGTAGCCCCTGTAGACATGTGCAGGCTGCTGCTAAAGGCATCTCCTCATGGTAGGATTGGGCCCTTGCTGGGGTGGAGGGGCCATAGCACAGCATGCTGAGGAGAAGCAGTGAGGGGAGCATCTTGGGAAAAGGGGGCAGGGCCTTTCCTCCACAGCTGGGCCCCATAGCAGCTGCGTGGTCTTCCTCTATTAGAGGTACAAACTGCAAAGAAAAAGGGGGTCAGTCAGCACATCCCAATGTGCAGGTGCGTGTTGCCATGGCTAGAAACAAAGAAAAAAAACACAATGCAACAGCACTCTGCAAACCAAATAAAGCACAATAATGCCATAGTAATAGAAAATATTCTGGTGCTAATGCTACGCTTTTGTAATTTTAAGATTCTTGGCAAGTACATTTTGTACAAAATTATTTGGGCTCGTCTGCCACATGTCAAGGCGATCTCAGTAAGACAGGAACCTAACACTACATGCTACCTGTTATGTGCCATAACGGCCACCATAAAATTCAGGGAGCGCAGGTTCCACATGCATGCTGGGTCCACTCTGCTTTTTATCATTTTTGATGCCAAAATGGCCTCCATTAAATTCAAGGAATGCAGGTACCAACATGCATGCTAAGCCCACTCTATACCTTACTGAGATCACCTTGACGTGTGGCACACTGGCCCAAATAATTGTGTACAAAATGTATTTTCCAAGAATCTCAGATTTACTAAATAAGTATAGCCAGTGTCGGACTGGGGTACTTAGGGCCCACCAGTAAAATTTATTTTGGGGTCCCCATCATACAGATACATTCAAATATTACCTGCTCACAAAGCAGCGAGATGCTACCAGATGATTGAATATGTGGTCCCTGCAGCAACTTTGAGAATGTAGGCCCTGGGGACAAGAGAATACTGGCTAGCATTCCTCTATACCTGGAAGTCACCTCAGCTCTGATTGTGTCTATAATAATAAACTGGGGAGTTTCTTTTTTTATATGAAAATAGGGTGATTGAGGTGCTGTACATTGAATGTATGTAGTGCAGTAAGTCTACTGTGTTAGGTGTCACTTGTGCAGGAGGTGAGAGACTAGGGGCCCACCTTGCTCAGGGGCCCACCGGGGAATTCACCTGTACCCCTGTGGGCCAGTCCAAGCCTGAGTATAGCATTAGCACCAGAATATTTTCTATTACTATGGCACTTTTGTACTTTATTTGGTTTGAAGAGTGCTGTTGCATTTATTAATTTTTTCAACTAGAGGTACGACACTGGGTGGCACTGGTAGTAGTGACTGATGAGTAGTGCTGGCAGAAGAAGATTAGCAATGAGAAGTAGGAGCTAAGGTAGTGGCAGCAGCAGCCATATGTTTAACCCCTATTCTTTAACTCCGCTACTGTCTTCTATTGCTAACACCGATGTCATCTGTGTATTTATTTCCAGGTCCTTCACAAGTGTGTATTGATCTTATTAGTATGCAGCTATTTTGTTCATGTAATATGCCTGGTTCACCAGCAGGTGGCATCGTATATGGCAGAAAGAGAGACAGATACTTAGATAGAAAGGAACACACCATTCCATTCTTCACCCCTTGGGCAGAAGTGGGCCAGTCCAGCTTCCTATCAGCAAGGAGGGGAAGCAGTGCTAGATTATTCCAGTTCTAGTCTAGTATAGGCAGTCAAGTGTAAGCCTGGGCACGGTCACAGCCAGATGTGCCTATAACAGCCAGTGAGGGCTAAGCTATGCTTGCCATGCAATTTAGATGTATGGAAGATATAAAAACAGAGGAAAGTGTTCTTCGGTTGCCTAAAGATATAGCAGCCAGAGGAAAATGTTCTTCGGCTGGAGCAGGAGCCACAAAAGGAAATGGCATGTAGATCACCTGGACTCCATGCTAATTTACTTGAGTGTCAGGAGGGGGACAACAGCCAAAGGCACCCCAATCCAAGGATACCAGAACTGACCAAAAGTCCAGTAACCAGACCCAAGCAGAGTTTAGCACAGCAGAGAGAAAGAAAGCAGAGTTATTAAGCAAGCCTGTCAGCACAGCAGAAAAAGAGAGAAAGCCAGGGGTCGAGTCGAGTGGGAACGGCGTTCCTGCACTTTTTTCATGGCAGGAACGCCGTTTCCTTTCACGGCGAAAGGACAAGGAAGCGCTTTCTGGTCGTCGGCTGTGAAGGCTGTGCACAGGAGTGAGTCGCTCTGTGACGTCACTCCGTGCGCAGCCTTCACAGCCGACAGCAGTAGAAGAGGAGCGTCTGCGTCCAGGAGCAGGAGAGGTAAGTTTTTTTTTTTTCATATTTTATGGGCTGAATGGAGAGGCACTGACTGGAGGCTGGTGGATGGGGCACTGGGGGCTGGTGGATGGGGCACTTGGCGCTAGTGAATGGGGACCTGGGGGCTGGTAAGAGGCTCTGGGGGCTGATGAGATCTGCTGGGGGCTGAGAAGAGGCACTAGGGGCAGATTAGAGACACTAGGGGCTGATTAGGGGCAGATTAGAGGCACTGGGGGCTGATTAGAGGCACTGGGGCTGATGAGATCTGCTGGGGGATGATATAGAGGCACTGGGGGGCTGATGAGAGGTACTGGGGCTAATGTAGAGGCACTGGGGGCTGATGAGATCTGCTGAGGGCTGATGAGAGGCACTGGGGTCTAATGTAGAGGCACTAGGGGGCTGATGAGAGGTACTGGAGGCTGATGAGAGGTACTGGGGGCTGATGAGAGGCACTGGGGGGCTGATGAGAAGCACTGGGGGGCTGATGAGAGGCGCTGGGGGTCTGATGATAGGCACAGGGGGGCTGATGGAGAGGCACTGGGGGCTGCTATGAGGCTACTGGGGGCTGCTATGAGGCATGGGGCTATTATCTGAGGTCTGATTGGGGGTCATTCATATTGGGGTCTGATCTGAGGTCTTATTAACATTGGGGATCTTATTGGGGCTGTTAGCTGAGGTCTGATTAACATTGGGGTTCTGACCTGAGGTGTAATGAAAAATATTTTTTCTTATTATCACTCTCTAAAACCTAGGTGCGTCTTATGGGCCGGTGCGTCTAATAGGGCAAAAAATACAGTACTTGCTCCAGCCGACCTCCTCTGCCCTTTGCAAACGCCGCACGCTGTGACATCATGCGGAGGCACTTGGGTGAGTTCCCACACTTTTTTTCCCAGGACTTGAGCCCTGGAGAAAGCAGAGTTATCAAGTTTGCCTTCCAGTTTTTGCCAAAGCCTGCTGGAACCAAGAGAGAGCCTGAATATTGTCTGGAATCAAGTTTACCCAAGTAAAGCTGCTGTTAAAGTTTATCAAGGTCTGGATTTTATCCCCTAACTTAACTATCCCCCATGTATTTGCTTCGGAGCCGAAGCATGGCATGATCATCCCGCTGTATCCAGGTATGAGCACAGTAGCCCACGGAGACTATTAAGAGCCACACCATACCACTCTGCATTCCACTAAACCTGGGATACGGTATATGGAACATGAAGGCTGGCAGGCAGACAGCAACAGTGGCAAGATGGGGTACCATTAGCAAGCCCTAATTAATTAATTAATTGGTCTCAACTGGAGGAGTGTAAAAATTATCCCGAATCCAAGCTTGGCTTGTTTTGACAAAAGTGATGTTTTGGACACTGTCTCCACACCTGTAAGGCTTGGTTCTCACTTGAGTTATTTGGTCAGTTTTGGCCCTGTAACTGCCCAAATAAGCGAAGTGATTCTAAGAGTGACACTTGTCATCTGCGAGTCCTACTGACTCACACTATTGTCTTACTACCACAGCAGACTCCCTATGCATTTTTATGCAAAGCACAGTGTTCTACACCACTAAACAGGCTCTCTGCAGCCAGTAAATAGCAGTTTTTTAACGCGATTCGTCACCAAAAATTCAAATCAAATCTTTTTGGAAAATTATCTCTAGCGATCACCTCCACAGTATGAGAATGAGGGGTCACTATTGTGATCGCTCATGCACATACAGAATCATTGATTCTGGGCAGCAGATCGTGCTGTTTGAAACAGAAACGATGATTGATGTACCTGTACGAGCTAAAGGATCACCCTTTAAACAAGCGTTTTGTTCGTTCACTGGGTGATCGGCAGCACATTTAGACGGGCAGATTGTCAACATTCATTCCTGATAATCTGCTCGAAAATCGGGCCGTGTAAATAGGGGCATATAAATAGGGGCATATAAAACTCTGTATGTTAAAACGGCCTGTCAGTGTCCATTTAAGCTGTAAGATCTAGAAAAATATTTCTATCATAAGTATATACTAGAAGCCCCCAAACAACCATTTTGGCATTATTGCTCCAAGCAAAGTCCATGGCGCTGAGGGAGATTGAATGAAACACTGTACTTAGTTATCTCTATCAGTCTCATTCAGATTGAATGCAGCAGTAGTGCACTTGCATGGTGGCATGAGTTCCATTTGACCATTAGTACCTTAATGGTATTATTGTTAATAATGAGACATGACAATTAATTAAAGTGTAAAATATAATGTTTATTTAGTGGTATAAATATTGGCCATAATGCTTACCATGTCACTTAATAAATCTTTTAATAAAAATATTACCATCAATACAAACCATTACCATTTCATATCTGACAACAAAATTCAACAACCAACATGTCCACTCAAAATATTTGAGCGATTTACTCCATCGATAAACATTGCAAGAGCTATGAAAAGAAAGGTAAGGGGCGGGAATTTTTCCCTGGTAAGTGTTCATGCACACGACCATTGAATGTTTTGCATTCCGCAAATTGAAGATCCACAAAACACTGATACCGGCTGTGTGAATTCCGCATTTTACAGAACGTCCGGTCCCTAATAGAACAGTCCTATGCTTGTCTGTAACGCGGACAATTATAGGATGTTCTATTTTTTTTGTGGAAAGGCCATGCGGACAAGGGCTGCACACAGAATCCTTTCCATTTTTTTTTCCGGCTTCATTGAAGTGAATGGTTCCGCATATGGGCAGCAAAAAAATGAAACTGACACAGAAAACAAATGTTTGTGTGATGATGAGCCCCGAGTATGTGAATATGCACTAAATGTTTTTTCTTCTCTTTTATAGGTTCCTCCTGATGGCTGTTAAGCGACCACCAATACAGGTCCAGATATCTTCGGTTTCATACCAGACCAGAAAATTCCAGCAGGACCATAGACACCTATTACCAGGTAAGATTAATATATATACATTATACCGTGGTGAAATACAATGAAAGGAACTGTGCCACCAGTGGCGTACATAGAGAAGCAAGGGCCCCATAGCAAGGTTCAAACCGGGCCCCCCACAAAAGGACAGAAGGGTTTCTGCCTAAACCATTTTCAATGATCCTTGGGCCATTTTTCCACTGCCTCATTTGCTAAAAGTTGTTCCTTTAAAGGGTAGAGTCCTGACCAAGTTTTTACCTCCAGTGGAAAAGGAGATAATCCCAACTTGCCCTGAGTCTGCCGCTATGGTTCTTAGGCCTGTGTGCCACCATGTGTTCCCTTCATTGCATTTTGCCATGAAATTGGCCCTGTCCATTCAAATGTGCACAATGGAGTCCTGTATTCGTGATAATTGAGTCCCAATGGTAGGACCACCGGCGTCCTGATACTTATCACCTATCATGTAATTTAATGGGTTGTAGCAGATGACTAGTTCCAACACTATATGTTAAGCAATTTAAATTCATATTCTTTTGCCACAGTTGTAGTTTCAGAAATTCATTCTGAGGCTTTTACAAAGGTTTTAAGATGTCACTATGAAATCAGATACTTCCTATTCTTCCTGATGGATTAACATATAAGTGTAGTGCCATAGATATTGTTACTATAGTAATCAAACTGTCTGAATTAAGATTTTATCTCTATGCTGTTCATTTTTACTGAACAGAACTAGCAATTCCTTCTCAAGGAAGTGTAGAATAATCTACACAATTTTACAATGATAGAAAATGTAATTTAGTCATCGAGTTGGCTCAGTTAAACAATAGCATTGTGACCTATTGAGTGTCTCAAAATTTGGCAAAATCAAAAACTAGTAACCCATATTTTTTTAAGCCAAAAAATGAAAACATAGTACCAAAGCATCGCACGGTGGCTGAGTGGTTAGCACTGGTGCCTTGCAGTGCTGGGGTCCAAGGTTTGAATCTGACCAAGGACAACATCTGCAAGGAGTTTGTATGTTCTCCCTGTGTTTGTGTGGGTTTCCTACAGGTACTTCGGTTTCTTCCTACACTCCAAAGACCTACTGATAGGGAACTAATCTATTTAATCTCTGATTAGTCCACCGTCAGAAGGTCAGATAGATACATCTAGTGGAATAAAGTACATTAAAATACATTAATTACAAAAAATATAATATATGTATAGATAGAAGGATATTTCTGGTTATGATTGACTTTTTCCTGTCACTCAGGAATTGGAAAAATTATAAGAAGGCAAGAACTATTGTGTCCAATTTAAACAAATGGAAGATTGAAGCCATGACTAGAATTGAATCCGACCCCAACATCATTATTAAACCATCTGACAAGGGAGGGAACCTAGTAATCATGGTTCACAAAAACTATAAACAAATGCTTGGTATGATACTAAATGACAAAAAGTGTTACACCCAATTTCCTAGTGATCCAATATCAGACTTTTAGCCTAGTCACTCGTTTACACAACCGTGGGTTTGGTCTGCATCCGAGCCGCATTTTTTGCTGCTTGGGTGCAGACCCATTCACTTCTATGGGGCCGCAAAAGATGCGGCCAGCACTCCGTGTGCTGTCCACATCCGTTGCTCCGTTCCGTTTTGCGGACAAGAATAGGCATTTCTATAAAGAGCTGCCCGTTCAGTTCCGCAAATTGCGGAAGGCACACGGGCAGCATCTGTTTTTTGCGGACCCACAATTTTCAGACCGCAAAACACAGCACGGTCGTGTAAACAAGCCCTTAAGGAGTTGGTATGAAAAGCACTAGAGGATAGTCTTTTCTCCCGATATGAATTTAAATTTATGATCATCAAATTTCTGCAAATTCTCACATTCTATGCGCTACCTAAAATCCACAAGGGACTTAGCCCTTTGTAGGGACGACCTATTGTGGCAAGAATAAGTTCCCTAAGACAGAATGTGGGAATTTATATATAAGGTTCTCAGAAACTTTGTGACGGCTCTTCCTTCCTATATAAGGGACACAACTGATCTGTTAACTAAATTAGATGGCCTGGAATTGGAGGAAACTATTATTGGCCTCAACTGACGCGGAGGTCCTCTACAGCAACATCCCCCATGAGAAGGGAATACAAGCCATGGGCCATTTTTTTTTAAATCAAGAGGCCACGCAATATAGAGCACGTAACCAATTTATCCTCAAACTAGACTATTTTCTTTTTGATTCCAAGTTCTTCCACCAGCTCAGGGGGACAGCGATAGGGAACCCCTGTGCCCCCACTTACGCTAATCTCTTCCTGGGCTGGTGGGAGGATACATTAGTGTTCACTGAAGGCAGTATGTGGACACAAAGGATTGTGTTTTGGGGCCGTTTCATATAAGATATCCTTGTTCTGTGGAACAACCCCAAGAGCCTTTTTTCGGAATTTATTGATGAATTGAATACTAACCAAATTGGTATGCATTTCACCTTTGAGGTTAGTCATGAGAGTCTTGCATTTTTAGATCTGCAAATTACTTTGATAAATGGCATCCTACATTTAGGAAACCTACTGCTACGAATAATTTACTGAGATGGGAGTGTCACCACCCACTAAGATTGAAACGGGATACCCAAAAGGACAGCATCTACGTATTCGGAGACTTCTTTTACCAAGCACAAGATCCAAAAAAACAAAACCTGTTTGGGGTATCCCCTCCCTAGGAATAAAGTAAGGCCTTTAGATCTGCGCTCAATAGAAATAGATAGATTTACTAACTTCCAAAAATAATGAACAGAAAGGGGTAACTCGAATTATTGGTACCTATGACAACCACAATACTGATGTACGGGACATTTTATCGAAATATTTGGATCTTCTACGTTTGGATCCTGATATTAGAGAAATTATTCCAGAATATCACATACAGGAGAGGGAGATCCTTAGGGGATCACTTTGTCGAGAGAGAGATAGAGAGTTTTAAGGCATTTGTATTACTTTCTGCAAAGTCAAAAGTTTAAATACATTTTATTGATATTTGGTACCATTGTCCTTAAACTGTATGACTTGGTTCAAACATTTTGGATTTCCTTCCACAAGCTTCTCACAATAGCTGGTCGGAATTTGGGCCCATTCCTCCTGACAAAACTGGTGTAACTGATCCATGTTTGTTGGTCGCATTGCTTACACCTGTCTTTTCAGCTTTGCCCGTAAATTTTCAATAGGATTAAGATCAGGGCTTTGAGATGGCCACTCCAAAACATTGACTTTGTTATCCTCAAGCCACTTTGTAAACAGTTTGGCAGTATGCTTCGGGTCATTGTTCATTTGGAAGCACTATTTCCATCAAACATTGAGATGTTGCTTCACTATTTCCACATAATCTTCTTTCCTCATGATGCCATCTATTTTGTGAGGTGCACCAGTCCCTCCTGCAGCAAAACAACCCCACAACATGATGCTACCACCCTTGTGTTACACAGTTTGGATGGTGTTCTTAGGCTTCCAAGCTTCTTGGCCAAAAAGTTCAATTTTAGTTTCATCAGACCACAGGACATGTCTCCAAAAATGTAGGTCTTTGTTACTATGTGCATTTGCAAACCTTAAACTTTTTTGTGTTTCTTTTGGAGTAATGGCTTCTTCCTGGCAGAGGCCTTTCAGCCCATGTTGATACAGTACTCATTTCACTATGGATATTGACACAATCTTACCAGCTTTCGCCATCATCTTCACATGGTCTTTTTCTTTTGTTCTTGGGTAGATATGCATGTCGGACCGAAGCACGTTCATCTCTGGGACACAGAACCCATATCCTTCCTGAGCGGTTTGATGGCTGGACATTCTCATCTTGTTTGTACTTGCATATAATTGTTTGTAGAGATGAACGAGGCACCTTCAGGTATCTTGCACCCAAGGTTGATACAGACTTGTGCAAGTCCACAATTCTCTTCCTGATATCTTGGCTGATTTCTTTAGACTTTCCCATGATGCTACACAAAGAAGTGTGTTTCAGGTTTGTATTTAACATCCATTTGTATTTTTACATCCACAGGTATGTCTCTAATAACTCAGATGTTGCCAACAAACCTAACAGAAGCTTCCAAACATATGACACCATATGGGCAGTCCAGAATTGTTTAAAGGCATAGTAATCTTAGTGTATGTAAACTTTTGACATTGCAGAAAGTAATAAAAATACCTTGAAACATTCTCTCTTTCTTCTCATTCTGGCATTTGGCAAATAATGATAATTACTTACGGTAATGTTGTTTTTGGGAGTCCATGACAGCACCCCGGAGAGAGGGTCCGCCTTCCCAGGACAGGAAACCCACAGGAAATAAAAAGGAGGAGCCTCTCGTCTTCCTCAGTGGTTTTCAGAGACAAGAAGTCCTCCGCACTGTACATTCTTATCTTCACCCTCTGGTGGTCTTAATCGGAGGCGCATGTAGTCTTTACGTTTAGCTGAATGCAAACCCGTTTGCTGCTTTTTTTTTTTTTTTTTTTTTTTTTGCACACCTGTGAATAAGCCAACACCAGCACAAGGAAAAAAAAGGGGTGGGAATTTAGGGGGGTGCTGTCATGGACTCCCAAAAACAACATTACCGTAAGTATCATTTTTTCCCTGCGTCCATGACAGCACCCAGGAGAGATTACAGAGACAAAAATTTAGGGAGGGACCACAGCCTGGAGAACCTTACGACCGAAGGATAATTCAACAGAAGAGGAAAGATCCAGTCTATAGAAAGTCAAAGGAGAGGACCAAGTGGCTGCTCTGCAGATGTCTTGAATGGAAGCTTCTGCTCTTTCTGCCCAAGAGGTTGCGATAGATCTTGTAGAATGGGCTGACCATCCCTGCGGTACAGGAACCTGTGAGGAGACATAAGCTGAACAAATGGCCTGCCTTATCCATCTGGCTAAGGATGCCTTGCTAGCTGCTTTACCCTTATTTGGACCAGAAAACTGAAGAAATAAGGAAGAGGATTTTCTCTAATCTCTCGTGGCTTCCAAATAGGCCAGTACACATCTCCTCACATCTAAATGGGAAAGCTCTACCTCCTTGGGATTTTGGGGTTTATCACAAAGAGGGCAGAATAATCTCCTGGCTCCTATGGAATCTGGAGACTACCTTCAGGAGAAAGGCTGGATCTGTGCGAAGGGAGATTCTATCCTCCTAGATGGACATATAAGGCGGATTGATAGAAAGGGCTTGGATCTCCCCTATTCTTCGCTCTGAGGTATAGCCACCAAAAAAAAAAACACACTTGAAGGATAGCATCTTAATGGGAATCTCAGACAAAGGATCGAAGGGGCCTTTAACTAAAGCCTGCAGGACCAGCCCCAGGTCCCATGGTGGCGTTTTATTAAAGGAGACCGGGGTATCTCTAGCTACTGCCTTAAAGATTCTGTCAATTAAAGGATGAGATGCCAGATCTGCCTGAAAGCTAACATTAAGTGCAGAAATCCGGACCTTCAAGGTGCTGATGGATAGCCCTCTGTCTAATCCCTTCTGAAGGAATTCTAATGTGCTAGGCATGTCTAGTTGGCAAGAGGGAGAAGGGGGGACCCTAAAAACCTAAAGAAGGCTGTCCAGACCCTGGCATATATGTCCATGGTTACCTTCTTCCTACTCTTTAACAGGGTGGAGATAACCGGGTAGCTTAACCCTCTATTAACTAGAATGGCCCTCTCAAAAGCCAAGCCGTCAAGTGAAGACCTTCCATCAAGGGATGAGAAACCTTGCCCTGGGTTAACAGGTCCAGGATCTCCGGAAGAACCCAAGGTTCTCTGATTGAGAGAGTCCTCAACAATTTTGGCCACGCTGTGCATGGTTTACAAGGGGCTATCAGAATTACTAATGCCCCCTCTTCCCTTATCTTGCACAGGACCTTGGGAATTAGCTGAATTGAGGGAAAGGCATAGAGGAGTCCCTTGTTCCAGGGTTGAAGGAAGGCATCCACAGCTGTGGGGTTGTCTCCTGGACAGAGGGGAAAAAAACCTTTCTAGCTTCCTGTTGGCCCCTGTAGCGAACAGATCTATTTCTGGCCTGCCCCAGAGCCTCACTATCCTGGAAAAAATCTCCTGATTCAGAGACCATTCCTTCTGGTCTAACCTGTTGCGACTCAAATAGTCTGCCTTCCAATTGTTTATTCCCCTGATATGGAGGGCTGACAGAGACTGTACCTTCCCTTCTAGAAGGGAAAAAAATCTGATCCACTAGTTCTTTTGATCTGGTACCCCCTTGATGATTCAGGTAAGCTACTACTGAAACATTGTCGGATAAGATCTTTAGGTGTCTGCCCTGTAGCCGAGGGGAAATCTCCTGCAATGCTCTGAGAACTGCTGTCAGTTCCTTTGCATTGGAAAAAATTTGACAGTCTAAGGGTCCATTCACACGTCCGTTGTGTTTTGCGGATCCACGGATCCGCGGATCCGCAAAACACGGACATCGGCGATGTGCGTTCCGCAATTTGCGGACCGCACATCGCCGGCACTCATAGAAAATGCCTTTTCTTGTCCGCAATTGCGGACAAGAATAGGACATGTTCTATATTTTTCGGGAACGCAATTGCGGACCCGGAAGTGCGGATCCGCAATTGCGGACCCGGCCGGGACATCGTCTGTCCCCATTGAAACTAATGGGTCCGCAATTCCGTTCCGCAAAATGCGGAATGGAATTGCGGACGTGTGAATGGACCCTAATCTGTCCCAGGGACCCTGGAAAATGCTGTCTAGCATATGGGCTCCCCACCCCGAAGGACTGGCGTCCATAGTTACTACAAGGGGATCTACTTTCCTCCATGGAACTCCCTGAGTTAGATAATTAGATTCCTCTCTATCTGCCACCACTCCAGCTGCTGAAGGGTGCGTCTGGGGATAGAGATTCTGTTCTCCAGGTCTTCCTTGCTTCCTGACCAGGAGTGCAGGATCTTTTCCTGGAGGCCTCTGGAATGAGCTTCTGCCCATAGAACTGCTGGGATGCAGGAGGTCAGCGTACCGAAAACTGACATGGCCTTCCTGATTGTTACTCGGGGTGACACTATAAGATCCTGCACCACTGAATTCACCTTTATCACCTTGTCTGGAGTTAGAAAGGATTTCTGATGGGTAGAGTCCAGCATGATCCCCAGGAACCTCTGAGACTGCAAGGGGATCATTCTTGATTTTTCCCTGTTCAGTATCCAACCTGGAGACTCCAGGATCTGAATCACTCGATTTGTGTCTGGATGGGGAAACTATGAGAAAATCGTCCAGGTAAGGGATGAATAAAATATCCTCCTCCCTTATATGAGCTGCCATCTCCGCTACCAGTTTCGTAAACATGCGGGGGGCCATGGAAATCCCGAAGGGAAGAACCTGGAATTGAAAGTGTCTCCTTCCCCTTCAGACGCAGAGCCACTCTCAGGAACTTCTGGTGGTCTGGATAAATTAGTAGGTGGTAGTATGCGTCCTTTATATCCAGCACCGTCATAAAACAATTCCCGTAGAGAAGGTCCACGACTGATCTGACTGTCTCCATCTTGAATTTTCTGTATCTCAGGAATCTGTTTAAGCCTCTCAGATTTATAATTGTTCTGTATTCTCTGCTTGGCTTTCTTACTAGAAAGAGATTTGAGTAATAGCCCAATCCTTCTTCGCCAGGTGGACAGGGTATTAAGGCTCCTTTCAACAATAGGGATTCTATTTCTTTTTCCAATGCCCATGGCTTCTTTAGACCTAATTTGGAAATTAAGAACTTGTTTGGAGGAATTGAACTGAACTCTAGTCTGAATCCTTCTTCTAGAGAACTTAGGATCCAGCTGCTGTTGGAAATCTTCCAGGCTGGGAGGAAGGACACCAGTCTTCCCCCTATCCTGGCGTCATTGTGTATTCTCTTTCTTGGACGAAGAATCCTGTCCCTTGAACATGAGGTCTTTGGACTTGGATGTGGAAAATTTCCATCTGCTGTCGGTTCTGCCCGAATTCTTATTCTTCCCTGGGAATATTTTATTTTCACGAAAGGAATAAGGTTTACGGGAACTGGATGGAAACCCTTTCTTTGAATCACCTGCTTTCTCCAAGATGTCATCCAGCACGTTACATAATCTGTTTTTAGGGGCTTTATCCCCCGTCCAATTTTTTTAGCCAAAAGGCTCTACGAGCTGAATTAGAGGAGGAGGCCGCCCGGGCTGACAATCTACCTGATGCGTCCGACAAAAAATCCACCGCCTTAGAGATGACCGGAAGATCTTCCAATAGTCTCTCCCTAGGGACTTTATCCTTGATCTATGATTCAAATTGCTTGACCCACAGTATTAATGCCCTGGCACTGCAGGTAGCAGCAATATTGGTCTTAAGGGGATGCCCCTGTTGCCTCCCATGTACGCTTGAGAAAACTGTCTTTTTATCCATGGGATCCTTTAGTTGTCCTAGATCATCAAACGGTAGGGAGGATCTCCGTGACACCTTCGCAATGGGAAAATCAATCCTAGGAGCTCTATCCCAATACTGACAATCAGACTCCTCAAAAGGGTATTTCCTCTTCAAGACTGACGGAATAAAATTTCTTTTATCCGGGTACTTCCATTCATTATTTATCAGAGAGGTGATATTCTTGTGTAGAAAAAAAAACAACGCTTCTTTTTTCCCTCAAACATCACATCCTGGAGGGAAAGCACTTCCTTGGGATCCTCAATATTTATTGTTGTTCTAATAGCCTTTAATAACTGGTCCGTATCCTGGACCGGAAATAACGGCCTGCCATCCCTGTCCTCAGATGAGGAATCTGAGTCCAGTTCCCCACTCTCTAACAGCGCTTCCTCGTCCTCAGGACTGGAAATGTCTGAAAGGGATAACGGGGAATTATCACGAGAGGATAGGGATCCCTTCTTAATTTTTAGCATATTTCCCATCTCCTTCCTGATTAATTCCTTCATGTACTTTATCATAGAAGGGGATTCTTCCTGTATTTTAGATTCAATACAAGCACGGCATAAATGCTTGGTGTAGTCAGGGGCTAGCCTCTTTTTGCACAAGCCACACTCCTTATGCCTTGTTTTTGAGGATGCCTTTTTAGGTTTATCCTGAAAAACAACAAACTGACATAAGGGTCACATAATCCGGAAAAAAGTGGGTGCTCACCGTACATACCCTCCTCCTACCAAAGGTGCAGGGGTAGACGGATCCTTCTCTGGGTCACCAGTGGACTCCATGTCTCTGCAGCCTGGATCGTATCCTCAGACCAAGATCCACCGCTTTTTTTCTGGGCAAATTTGAATTTCCCATCTGAACTCCAAATCTCGCGGGATTTCGGCCTGCGCCTGACTTCCTGCTACCTCCTACTAGAGTCCCCCGCTCCGTTCCTTCTGGTTGCTCAGGCGGGCGCAGGAGTGCAGAGTGGAAAAATATAATTTGCAGGAGCCCATACCTCACCCTCTTCCCAATGTAAGGCAGGGATTACGGTAGGTGCGCGGAGCGGGGAACTCACCCGACGCGCACCACCCAGCCTTATTAAACATAAACCTGGGGAGAAACTACCCCCCTCCGTGACGGTACCTGTGGGATCTACTTCCAAGGACAGGAAACCACTGAGGAAGACGAGAGGCTACTCCTTTTTATTTCCTGTGGGTTTCCTGTCCTGGGAAGGCGGACCCTCTCTACAGGGTGCTGTCATGGACGCAGGGAAAAAATAATTATGGTAATCTTAATCGACCAAAAACAGGAAAAATATATTTTGATTTCATGTCAGATATTGAGAAAACCATACATAAGTGTCTTTTTAAATAGTGTTTGTAAACTTCTGGTTTCAACTGCGTGTACCTGTACATGTCCCTTGCAATATGTAGGGAAAACCAAAAGGGAATTGAAACGGTGGATTGGTGACATTAGACATAGGAGAGACACTCCTATCTCAAGACACATACGTGAGTATCATGGGGGGGGGGGACCCCGCCTCACTAAGGTTTTGTGTCATAGAGGTATGTCACCTATCACCAAGGGGCAGTGATCTGGACAAATAAATACTCCAGAAGGAGGCAGAGTTGATTTTCAGTTTAAAGACCGTAAACCCAAATGGCCTCAATGAATCACTATTTATAGCAAATGTGGTGCCAATATTCAAAAAGGGTTAAAAGCAGAGCCCGGAAACTAAAGGCCGGTAAGTTTAACATCCGTCATGGGTAAACGGTTTGAAGGTTTTCTAAGAGATGCTATCTTTGAGCACCTCGATGAAAATAAGCAAATAACCCCATATCAGCATGGCTTCATGAGGGATCGGTCATGTCAAACTAATTTAATCAGTTTCTATGAGGAGGTAAGGTCTAGACTTGACAGCGGCGAATCAATGTATGTCGTATATCTGGACTTCTCCAAAGCATTTGACACTGTACCTCATAAAAGGTTAGTTTATAAAATGAGAATACTTGGACTGGGAAAAAATGTTTGCATGTGGGTAAGTAACTGGCTCAGTAATAGAAAACAGAGGGTGGTTATTAATGGTACACACTCAGATTAGGTCACGGTCATTAGTGAAGTACCTCAGGGGGTCAGTATTTGGCCCTATCCTCTTCGATATATTAATGATCTTGTAGAAGGCTTGCACAGTAAAATAATTTTTTTTGCATTTGAGACTAAACTGTGTAAAGTAATTGACACGGAAGAGGACAGTATACTGCTACAGATGGATCTGGATAGATTGGAGGCTTGGGCAGAGAAGTGGCAGATAAGGGTTTACACTGACAAATGTAAGGTTATGCACATGGGAAGGAATAATGCAAGTCACCCGTACATACTAACACTGGGTAACACTGACATGACGGATCTAGGAATTTTAATAAACAGCAAACTAAGCTGCAAAAACCAGTGTTAGGCAGCTGCCGCCAAGGCCAATAAGATAATGGGTTGCATCAAAAGGGGCATAGATGGCCGTGATGAGAACATAGTCCTACCACTTTACAAATCACTGGTCAGTCAACACATGGAGTACTGTGTAGAGTTCTGGTCTCCTGTGAACATGCAGACATAGCAAAGATGGAGAGGGTTCAGAGGAGGGAAACTAAAGTAATAACTGGAATGAGGGATCTACAATACCCTGAAAGATCATCAAAATTAGGGTTATTTACTTTAGAAAAAGAGACAACTGAGAAGAGATCTAATAACTATGTATAAAAATATCAGGGGTCAGTACAGAGATCTTTCCCATCATTTATTTATCCCTAGGACTGTGATGAGGGGACATCCTCTGCGTCTGAAGGAAAGAAGGTTTGTATACAAACAAAGAAGAGGATTCTTTATGGTAAGAGCAGTGAGACTTTGAAACTCTCTGCTTGAGGAGGTGGTGATGGCGAGTTCACTAAGAGAGTTCAAGAGGGGCCTGTATGTTATTCTGGAGTGTAATAATATTACAGGCTACAGCTACTAGAGAGGGGTCGTTGATCCAGGGAGTTATTCTGATAGCCGATTGGAGTCGGGAAGGAATTTTTTTCCGCTTAAGTGGGGAAAATTGGGTTCTACCTCACAGGTTTTTTTTTTTTTTGCCTTCCTCTGGATCAACTTGTAGAATAACAGGCCGAACTGGATGGATGAATGTCTTTTTTCGGCCTTATATACTATGTTTTCTGTGATAAAACTATAAAGTCCTGCTTTTTGGTGTCTATTTTTTTTACTTTCACTTTTCATGCTTCTTTTTTCTCCAACACCATGATATCATGGATAAGTCCTCGGCAACCGGATATTTTACAATCCCAATATTATGTCAGGAAATGGTGTTTCTGACCAAGAAAGGTGTGTATTTATTTAGTATCATAGATAAGGGGATACAGTGGATATAAAAAGTCTACACACCCCTGTTAAAATGTCAGTTTCAAAACTTTTTCCATCTTTAATGTGACCTATAAACTGTACCACTCAATTGAAAAACAAACTGAAATCTTTTAGGTAGAGTGAAGAAAACAAAAAAAAACTAAAAAATTGTGGTTGCATAAGTGTGCACACCCCTTTTAACTGGGGATGTAGCTGTGTTCAGAATTAAGCAATAACATACAAAATCATGTTAAATTGGAGTCAGCATACACCTGCCATAATTTAAAGTGCCTGTGATTAACCCCAAATAAAGTTCAGCTGCTCTAGTTGGTCTTTCCTGAAATTTTCATAGTCGCATCCCACAGCAAAAGCCATGGTCCACAGAGAGCTTCCAAAGCATCAGAGGGATCTCATTGTTAAAAGGTATCAGTCAGGAGAAGGGTACAAAAGCATTTCCAAGGCATTAGATATACCATGGAACACAGTGAAGACAGTCATCATCAAGTGGAGAAAACAATAATTGCTTACCGGTAATTGTTTTTCTCGATACCCATGCCGGCACCTATGCGACCCAGGACCTCCCCTCCAGGACAGGAAACCTGAGGATATAAAAAGTTAACACCCCCACCACACCCCAGTGCTTATGATTACCGGTTGAGGATGTGATACAAAGACAACACTGAGAAGAGATAGAGAGAAATATTATTATTTTTTTCTTCTTAGGGTGGGAATTTTGGGGGTGCCGTCATGGGTATCGAGAAAAACAATTAACGGTACGCAATTATTGTTTTCCCCTCCCCATGACGGCACCCATGCGAGAATAAAATATAAATCAAAATTTAGGGAGGGACAACGGTATGAGGGGTGCTCCAAGTTGCAGCCCTGCAAATTTGACTCAAGGAAGCGTCTGCTCTTTCTGCCCATGACGTGGCCACCGCCCTTGTGGAGTAAGCCCCGAAACCTTCCGGAGGAGGGAGACCCAAAGAGGAGTAGGATATTATAATGGCCTTTTTAACCCACCTAGCTAGGATCCCCTTGGAAGCCTTACGACCCCTATTCTTCCCTTGAAATTGGATAATAAGATTTTCATCTAATCTCCAGGAGGCAGTAGCCTCTAGATAGACAATAAGGCATCTCCTGAGATCTAGACAATAAAATCTTTCCTCCAAACGGTTGGAAGGATTTGGACAAAATGAAGGAAGGATAATATCCTGATTCATGTGAAATTGGGAGACTACCTTCGGACGGAAGGAAGGAATGGGTCTGATGATTACTCTATCCTCCAGGATGTTTGTGTAGGGTTGGAAGGCTGAAAAGGACTGGATCTCTGAGACCCTTCTAGCAGAGGTTATTGCTACCAGGAAAGCTAATTTAGAGGACAGGGTCTTCAAGGAGAGATCCTGTAAAGGTTCAAAGGGCTGCTGAGTTAGGGCCGTGAGAACTAAATTTAGATCCCAAGGAGGCGTAAGGGAACAAAGGATCGGGCGAACTCTGGATGCCGCATTCAAAAATCTCTTAACCCAGGGGTGCTCAGCCAGCCTAAAGTCGAAAAAATAACTTAGGGCCGCAACCTGAACCTTTAAGGTGGAGGCCTTAAGATTCTTTTCCAATCCTGCCTATAAAAATTCAAGAATTCTGGGAATTTCTGGTCTTTCAAGCGGGTCAGGGAAAGACCCCAGAAAACTACAAAAAATGTTCCAAATTAGGCGTGGAGTCTTTTCTACTTTTCAAGAGGGTGGAAATTACTTTGTTAGATATGCCCCTCTATCCAGATGTTCCTTTCAACATCCATGCCGTAAGCTTCAGAGCCTCTGGGCTGGGATGTAAGATTGGACCTTGGAAGAGAAGATCCTCCCTCACAGGAATTGTGTAGGGGGGAAGAACCGCCAGCTTCTGGAGATTCGAAAACCATGCCTGTTTGGGCCAAAAGAGGGCCACCAGAATAATGGATGCCTTCTCCTGAGCCACCTTGCCCAATACCTGCGGAATGAGGCAGAAAGGAGGGAAGGCGTAGCAGTCTTCGTGACTCCAATTCTGTGCCAATGCATCTATCCCTATTGGATTGTCCAGATATCTGAGGAAAAAAAATCTGTCTGTTTTCTTGTTGAGACGGGATGCAAAAATATCTATAGAAGGAGTCCCAAACCTCTGGGCTATTTGCAAAAATGATTCCTGATTTAGGCACCAGTCTCCTTGCCTGATTCGAGTTCGACTCAGAAAGTCTGCGACTATATTGTCTCTCCCTTTTAGGTGGACTGCTGCTAGAGAAAGATTTCTGTCCTCTGCTACCCGGAAGATCTCCTGACAAAGGCGTAGAAGGGAAAGGACTCTTGTACCCCCTTGTCGGTTTATGTAGGAAACTGTGGTGGAATTGTCCGAATAAAACAGGATGCTCTGGTCTTTTAAATCGGGTAGAGCCCTTGTTAGGGCCATCAGAACTGCCTTCAACTCTTTGAAATTCGATGACTCTGTTATGGTGGTCGGGTCCCAACTCCCCTGCCAGCCTCTGTTGACCGTGTGTACTCCCCACCCCCAGGGACTGGCATCCGTAGTTATTCTGGTTTGGCTCTGAACAGACCATCTTTTCCCTACTGACAGGTGACTCGGAGACATCCACCACCTTAGGGACATTCTGGCCTTGGAAGATAGATGGAACATCTGATCTAAGGACTCCTTGGACCCATCCCACTTGCTTAAAACATCCATCTGCAATTCTCGGGAGTGGAACTGTGAATAGGGAACTGCTGGTATGGCTGCCGTCATTTGTCCTAATACTCTCATAGCCTGACGGAAAGAACACTGGTAGGCCAGGAAGAGATTTTCTACCACCTCTATGGTCCTGTATATCTTCTCCTCGGGTAGGAAGCTTTTCTGTAAGCTGGAGTTCAACTGAATCCCTAAAAACAGACAGACCTGGGAAGGAGAGAGAGTAGACTTCTTCCAATTTATTTTCCATCCCAGAGATTGCAGGGTGTCGCAAACTACTGTTATGTCTTTCTCTAGTTCAGGCATGCCCAACCTGCGGCCCTCCAGCTGTTGCAAAACTACAACTCCCATCATTCCCGGACAGCCTACAGCTATCAGCCTACAGCAGGGCATGGTGGGAGTTGTAGTTTTACAACAGCTGGAGGGCCGCAGGTTCAGCATCCCTGCTCTAGTTGATTTGTGGAGTGGGAAAAAGCTACGAAGTTGTCTACGTACGGTACTAAGGAGATGTTCTTTAACCTCAAAAAGGCCACTACTTCCGCCATAATTTTTGTAAAGACCCTGGGGGCCTGGGAAATCCCAAAGGGAAGGGCCCTGTACTGCAAGTGCAACCATCTCTCTCCTACATAAACTGACGTCCTGAGAAATCTCTGAGAGCTTAAATGGATCGGGACATGGTGGTATGCGTCCTCCAAATCTAAGGTCGCCATCCAACACCCTTGAGAGAGGAGGTTTACCGTAGAAAATCTAAGGTTTCCATCCTGAACCTTTTTGTATTTTAGGGATCTGTTTAGGGATTTCAGATTCAGGATGACCCTGAAGGAACCATTCGGTTTCTTGATCATGAACAAGGGGGAATAAAATCCCTTGCCCCTCTCTGAGCTGGGAACCATGGTCACCACACCTTTCTCCAGGAGGGAGAAGACCTCTAACTCTAGAGCTACTGCCTTGTCTGAACCTGCGGGATATGGAGTTTGAGTAAAGAAATCTCCAGGAATCTCTTGAAATTCCAACCTGAATCCACTTTTAATTGTGTTTAGAATCCAGGCGTTTTTGGAGATTAGGAGCCACTGCGCCAGAAAGGAGGAAAGTCTTCCTCCTACCTGGCCCCTGGCGTCATTGGGACTTATCTTTCCCCTGCTTATCGCTGGATTTAAAAAGGAACCCCCCCCCCCCCCCCGATTTCTTGGGGAATCTATCCCTTTCTCCTCTGAAATGCTGTTTGTTCTTCTGACCTCTAAACCCTGACTGACGGCCACGAAAAAAGGATTTCTTTTGAGGGGTGGGGAATCTCCGATGCTTTTTCTAGAATATCATCTAGGGAAGAACCAAAGAGTCTGCGTCCTTCACAGGGAAGGGAGCAAAGGCGAGTCTTGGACCCCTGATTCCCTCTCCAAGATCTTAGCCATACCGTACGCCTGGCCGCATTAGAAAGAGCCGCCGCCCTAGCCGAAAAACGGACAACATCGGTAGAGGCATCTGCCAGGAAATCTGCCGCTCTATGAAAAGTAGAGAGGGACGCTAAGAGCTCATCTCGAGGGGTTTTATCCTTGATGTGGGATTCTAGTAGCCAAATTTTAAGGGATCTAGAAACCCAAGAAGCCGCGATGGCAGGTCTAAGACTAGTGGAGGCACTCTCCCAAGATTTTCTAAGATACACGTCAGCCTTTTTGTCTAATGGATCACTAAGGCCACCCAGATCCTCAAAGGGGAGATCAGCTCTCTTAGCTATTTTAGCTACTGGAGCATCTACTAGGGGGGCTTTATCCCATACATTAGACACAGACTCTTTAAATGGATACTTTCGTTTGACTGAATTAGGTAAAAAAAAAATTTTGTCCGGGTTTTTCCACTCTCTGCTGACAAGGGCCTCAATATTTTTATGAACAGGGAAGGCCCTATGACGTCTGGGCCCCAATCCTTCAAAGGCCTGATCTGCGATGGATCTTGTCTCTTTAACGTCCTCCAAATGCACGGTCATTTTTACGGGTTTTAAAAGGGCTCTACATCTTCTATAGGAAATAAGGATTTTCCCGGTGCTTCTTCTTCGGATGAGGAGCCGTCCGAGGAAAGCTCTCCTGATTCAATAGGATCCTCTATATCCAAAGAGCCTGAGTCAGATTCGCCTCCTCCAGGATTTTTTGAGGGGCCCTTGTGATGTTTAAGGGCTTTAAGTGAAGATTTGACTTCCGATTTAACCAGTGCCCAAATGGATTTTGAGAGGCTTTGGGATTCTTGCATGACTAATTTGTCGATGCAGGTCTGGCAAAGGGGTTTAGCATAAGAGGATGGTAACGGAACTTTACAACCCCCACACTCCTTATGTTTGGACTTCCCTGAGGCTTTTTTAGGGGCCTTGGGAACCTGCAGAAAACACATAACCGCCATAAATAAAGGATAAGTAAAAAGATACATCTCACCCACTGGAGGTGCCCCACTCCTCAGGACCAGTACCGAACTAGAAGGCCTCGAAGAGTCGTTGGGTTCGGCACGACCAGTGTCCCCTGGCTCAGACATCTTCAGTTAGCCGTTGGAATCTCTCTCTCAGGGCTGGCTGTCCCCTTCTGCTGCCGCACTTATAACGTGCCTCGGCCTCCCTCTGTGTGGAAAATTCAAATCCACCGCCTAATCCTGTACCTCCGGGTTGCTGACGTCACCGGGAGTGACGCGCCGGAAGTTGCGCCGCCAGCGCATGCGCAGAAGCTCCCGCCCGGCGCGGCTACCGGAATCCGGACCTAATGCCAGCGGGGGCTCCACCGGGACCAGGGACCGCCTGAACACTGCCACAGCGGTCCCTCCAGAGGCCAGGGGGGTGCAGTAAGGGGACAGACTTCGCAGTGGCTTCCTAAGAAGACTGACACCGCACAGGAGATGGCCATACAGTGCCCAGACCTGGCGTTCCCCAGCCCTCCGGGGTGAAGATAAAATGGTAGGGATTACATTCCTCAGGATCTCCCATTCGGAGACAGGAAACCCGAACTGGGGTGTGGTGGGGGTGTTAACTTTTTATATCCTCAGGTTTCCTGTCCTGGAGGGGAGGTCCTGGGTCGCATGGGTGCAGTCATGGGGGAGGGGAAAATATAGCACAACAGGGACATTTCCAAGAACTGGACATCCTTCCGAAATTGATGAAAAGATGAGAAGAAAACTGGTCTGGGAGGCTACCAAGAGGCCTACAGCAACATTAAAGGAGCTGCAGGAATATCTGGCAAGTACTGGCTGTGCGGTACATGTGACAACAATCTCCCGTATTCTTCATATGTCTGGGCTATGGGGTAGAGTGGCAAAACGAAAGCCAGGCTACATTTTGCAAAAACACATCTGAAGTCTCCCAAAAGGATGTGGGAAAAGGTGTTATAGTCTGATGAAACCAAGGTTGAACTTTTTAGCAATAATTCCAAAAGAACACCATACCTCCACCATCATGCTGCGGGGCTGTTTTTCTTCAGCTGGAACTGGGGCCTTAGTTAAGATAGAGGGAATTATGAACAGTTCCAAATACCAGTCAATACTGGCACAAAACATTCAGGCTTCTGCTAGAAAGCTGAACATGAAGAGAAACTTCATCTTTCAGCATGACAACGAACCAAAGCATATATCCAAATCAACAAAGGAATGGCTTCAAAAGAAGATTATTAAAGTTTTGGAATGGCCCAGCCAGAGCCCAGACCTGAATCCGATTGAAAATCTGTGGGTTGATTTGAAGAGTGCTGAGCACAGGAGATGCCCTCGCAATCTGACAGATTTGGAGTGTTTTTGCAAAGAAGAGTAGGCAAATCTTGCCAATTCAAAATGTGCCATGCTGATGGACTCATGATGGACTCATACCCAAAAAGACTGAGTGCTGTAATAAAATCAAAAGGTGCTTCAACAAAGTATTAGTTTTTTAGTTTTTTATAGTATGGGCGTTTTTGCACATTGTGACACCCATGATGTGTATTTTTTTTATTTTAATTTTAGCAAAAGGGGGGTGATTTGAACTTGTTTTTTTTATTTTTTATTTTACACTTTTATATATTTCCCATAGGGAACTATAACATACAATCATCTAATTGCGATCATACATTCCAATGCAATAGCATTGGAATGTATGAAAAAATCGCACATTTCCTATTACAGGCAAGGCTCCATAGGAAATACTACAGAGCAGCCTGGGTTTCATTCATAGAAACCCAGGCTACTACAGGCAAGCTCCGGCTCCTCCGATCGCCACACGATTGCGCGCAGATGCCGTGGTCAGGATTGACCACGGCACCTGAGGGGTTAAATGTCAGAGGTCGGCATTACTGCCGGTCGCGGACATTAGCCGCGGGTGTCTGCTACAAGTACCATGCGGACACCCGCAGCTCCATGAAGCAGGAGGGGGCACCATCTTTAGGGACAGGACGTACGGGTATGCACACTTATGCAACCATATTTTATTTTAATATTTTTTTCTTCCCTCTACCTAAAAGAGTTAAGTTTGTTTTTCAATTGAGTTGTACAGTTTATAGGTCACATTAAAAAGGTAGAAAAAGTTCTGAAATGACTTATCTTTGTCTCGTTTTTTTTTTACAGCACAGAAACCTGACATTTTAACAGGGGCGTGTAGACTTTTTATATCCACTGTATCTCTAGTAGTATCAAAAGCAAAAAGACAGAGCAACATGCAAAGGTATTGAAAAATGATCAAAGAACTTTATTAGTCATATATTAAAAAATTACAAATCATAGAAGGAGGTGACAGGAAAACACAGACGCCACCCTGGACCCTATAACAAGATGTACAAAACATATCTAGCACTCCTAAAATGGTGTTACAGAAAAGGCCTGTCGCTTAACTGTCAATATAGTATATCTGGGCCTTAACTGAGGCCTGTCAAATATCCACAAATAAAGCCAAAATACATACAAGTGTCTCTATGTATTCACCATGCGGATATTATGGGGCAACAGAAATAACACTAGCAGTGCTAACACAACACCCAAGGAGGTACTCACCAGCAAGTAGATGGAAATAAGGGGACCAGGATTGCATCAGCCCCGATGCGCGTTTTATTTTTTTATACTTATGTCTACTGAACTGTTCAGGGGCTAATTTTTTGCGGGACAATCCATAGTTTTTATTGATACCATTTTGCTGTGCGCGTGACTTTTTGATCACATTTTATTAACCCTTTGTACCCCAAAGGTTTTTTGTATTTGCGTTTTCGTTTTGCGCTCCCTGCATTCCCAGAGCCATAACATTTTTTATTTGTCTGTTCACATAGCCATATGAGGGCTTGTTTTTGCAGGACAATTTGTACTTTCCAATGCCACCATTTAATATTGCATATGATGCAGTAGGAAGCGGGAAAAAAAATTCCAAATGGGGTGAAATTGCAAAAAAAAAAAAAAAAAAGATATTCCACCACAGTTTTGTGTTTTTTTTTTTTTTTTATTTACGACGTTCGATGTGCGATAAAACTGACCAGTTACTTTTATTCTACAGGTCAGTACGAATCCAGCGATACTTTATATGTAGTTTTTCTGGCATTTTGATAGTGATAAGATAATAAAATAAAGTGGGGAAAAAAAAAAAATCAGTTCAGTTTTTGTGCCATATTTTGACCCCTGTAACTTTTTTGTAATCATGTGTACGGAGCTGTGTGGGGACTCATTTTTTGCGGGGCAATCTGAACTTTTTATTGATACCATTCTGTGTATATGACTTTTTGATCGCTTTTTATTGAATTTTTTTGTAGAAAATGAAGCTCCCAAAAACGGCGAATCGGCCATTTTGACGCTTTTTTTCTGTTTTGCTGTTTGCTGTATGGGGAATATATTTTTATATTATGGGTGTTTTCACACATGGCGACACCAATGATGTACATTTTTTTAAACATTTTTAGTTAGGGTGATTTGAAAATGTATGTTTTTTTATTTTTAAAAACTATTTATTTTACGCTTTTTTATAGCTCCCATAGGGATTTATAACAAGCAATCATTAGATTGCTATTCTCATAGACCCCAATGCACTAGCCGGAGCCGGAGCATCACCAGTGTTTCACATGCTCAGATGCCATGGTCAGGATTGACCACGGCATCTGAGGGGTTGGATGTCAGTGATTGGCATTACTGCCGGTTGCAGACATTAGCCATGGGTGTCTGCTATAAGAAACAGCAGGCCACCCAGGGCTATGGCACCCGCTCCACTCAGGAGCGGGCACCATCTTTGAAGAATCAGCCAGCGCTGTACTATTACGGCACTGGTCGGGAAAGGGTTTCATTTTTTTGGATAAGAGAAGCAATGAAAAAATGGCAAATCGGCCATTTTGACCCTTTTTTCCATTATGCCATTCGACGTATTGGATTTTTTTTTTAACTGACTGCTTTAGGGCCTATGCACACATCCATGGTCCTGGTCCACATTTGATCTGCATTTTTTGCAGATCAGATGCGGACCCATTCATCTCAATGGGGCTGCAAAACACCCGTGTGTTGTCCGTATCCATAAGTCCATTACACAGCCCCGCAAAAAAAAAAAGAAAAAAATTAGAACATGTCCTATTCTTGTCCGTTTTGCATTTCTGCAGGAATTAAAAAATAAAAATTATATATATTGCAGGATCAACAGTTACCCATCTTTTGCAGATCAGCGATTTGCGGACCCTTAGACCTCTTGCACACAAACGTATTTTACGGACCGTATACTGGCAGTTTTTTCAGTTCAGTATACTGACAGTATACTGAACCATTCACTTCAATGGGTCTGCAAAAAATACTGAAGTGTCTCCGTATGCCTTCCGTTTCTCAGTTTTTTCTGTTCCGTTTAAATATAGACCATGTCCTACTCTTGTCCGCAAATCACGTTCAGTGGCTCCATTCAAGTCAATGGGTCTGCAAAAAAAACGGAAAGCACACTGAAGTGCATCCGTATATCTTCCGTATTCGTTCCGTTTTTTGCATCTATTGTAAAGTTTAAGACCAGCCCAATTTTCTCTCTGTTATTACTGTATACGCCAAACGGAAGAACGGAACCGAAACGGAAGCAAAAAACGGAAAAACGGATCCGTTATAAACGGACAGCAAAACACTGAAAAAAAAATACGTTCGTGTGCAAGAGGCCTTACAGGATATTTCTCCTTTTCCTAAAAATGTGTTAGTGCCACACCCATCTAAATGTGACCACTGGAAAAAAGGAACAAAACGAATGTATTTCATTGTATACCAAGGTCACATCAACTTGTTTTCAGGGTGGGAAGTAACGTAGTTTTGACAGATCAAGGAGCACTCCGCAGACAATTGTTATTCTACATTAAAAGGTCAATTTGAACATTGCTGGATGAAAAATTTCTTCTTTGTCTCATAATAGATCTTGTGAATACTAGCATGAAAGTAATCACCTAAAAAGCAAATGTTCTTCATATGCATGGTAAACATGAACATTAGATTGTCTTATTAACAATTTACTGAGGCCATTTCATTAAGAATGTAGTTATGTTTTACATTGCTGGGGGGTAAAAAACATCAAACCAAGGATCACATTTAATAGAAAACATATAATTACACTGATGTGGAGTAAAAGGAACACCTTTTGAATGCTCAATGAGAAATGAACTAGTCAGTGAAGCAATGCTGCCCCCTAAAGCTCATGTGTGATGCATGCAGCTTCATGTTTGGGATGCACTAGTTATTTTCTGATACACAAACGATAGGTGATTAATGATAGTGATGACAATACCTCTTTTAGACTGGTGTTACCCACACGCTTTTGTGGCAGTTTGAGCCAATGTCCAAAGTGGATCCAGTAGTGATGAGGGTACTTTCACACTAGCGTTTTTCTTTTCCAGCATTAAAGTTCCGTTAAAGGGGCTCAATACCGGAAAAGAACTGATCAGGATTATCCTAATGCATTCTGAATGGAGAGAAATCCATTGAGGATGCATCAGGATGTCTTCAGTTCAGTCACTAAATGGCGTTTTGGATGGAGATAATAACGCAGCATGCTGCGGAATTATTTCCGTCCAAAATGCCGGACCAGTTGCCGGATCCGGCATTAATTTACATTGAAATGTATTCGTGCCGGATCTGGCATTAGCAATACCTGAAGGATGGATCCGTCCTTCCGGTCTGCGCATGCGCAGACCTTTAAAACTGTAAAAAAAATACAACACTGATCAGTCTATCCACATGACAAGCGGAGAGACAGATCCGTTCTTGCAATGCATTTGTGAGACGGATCCGCATCTGGATCCGTCTACAAATGCTTTTAGTTTACATCCAGATCGACGGATCCGGCAGGCAGTTCCGATGACAGAACTGCTTACCAGATCACTCTGCCGCAAGTGTGAAAGTAACCTGAGAAGTATAAGTACTTTCTTTATATTCCCTTACAATCCACTTCTGGTTTTTGCCTCGAAAACTGTGTGTGACATCATCCGACCTGCATTTTTTGTGGCTCTCATGCGGATCCATTCACTTCTATGAGGCCGCAAAAAATGCGGACGACACACGGATGTCATCCATGTGCTGTCCGCGTCTGTACAGCGATTCCACAAATTACAGAACATGTTCTATTCCTGTCCATTTTGTGGACAAGAATGAGCATTTCTATAATGAGGACCAAGGAAAGCGCGGGATGCACGCGGCTGGTATCTGTATTTTACGGACGGCAAAACAGCAACGGCCATGTGCATGAGGTCTGAGATTGATTTCCTGCACTCAGATAAACAATACTAAAATCTTTCGGGTAGCACCAGTTTTATTGAACGTTTCCAAAATTCAGCATATGGTAAAAGGGGTCTCTTGGTTTCACTTCAGTACTGAAACAATTAAAAGTTTGGGGACATGAAAAGTGAAGCCAAAAGCCTTTTTACCAGATGCCGAATTGTTCTTTTGAAAACTTTTCTGGATACAAGTAGATTCAAACAGAACCCGAGACCTACAACTCCTAAAAATAAATGTTTTAGATTTACAGAGTTCATACAGGCCACTGTATGCACAAACGTTTCAGATACAAGCTTGACAAGTGACCAGATTAGGTGCAGGGGTGATCATACGCTCAACTGATTCGCTCTTCACTCCCATAGTAGAAAAATATATATAAAGATCCCCCTAAGTGTGACAGTCAGAGCAGAGCACATACACTCCGAGTGACCTTTCTTCTTTACGTCACTTCTAGCGTCAATCCCTTCACTGATACTTTATAAACATACACAGCTAGAAAGTAAAACTTCAAGTGGGTGCTATGCGTAAAAAAACATGGCACTTAGTCTTAAAATGATGCCATTCTAAGATTCTGGCCCTTATTAGGACAGCACACTATTAAAGCTGCAGCCATAAAATATACTGGCAGTGAAAATGTCCTCGTCTCTGAACTCCTGACAGCTCTTAAACACTCATTTAAGCCATATTCTTTCCAATTTTAATAATAAGCGAGTAAAGTGGAATGATAAAAAAAATGGCCTCCAAAAGGTGTCCTATGTTTTCTGTGGTGTCCACAAAATAAATTGCTGTTTACATGGTTATATAAAGATATAATATCACCCCCTCAGTCTTTTATTCTCTAGGACAGGGGTAGGCAACCTCCAGCACTCCAGGTGTTATGAAACTACAACTCTCAGCATGCATACTTGCTCTGCTCAGAACTTCAATAGAAGTGAATGGAGCATGCTGGGAATTGTAGCTTCACAAGAGCTGGAGTGCCTGAAAGTTGCTGACCCCTGCTCTAGGGCAATTACCGTATTTTTCGCCCTATAAGACGCACCTACCTATAAGACGCACCTAGGTTTTTGAGGAGGAAAATAAGAAACAAAATATTTTGAACCAAAAGGTGTACATTTGGTGGGTTTTTTACTAATGGTGTTCTGTGCATGACACAATTATTATGCATTGTTATTAGGGATCTGTGGATGACGCACTGTTATGGAGGCATCTGTGGAGGACGCACTGTTATGGAGGCATCTGTGGAGGACGCACTGTTATGGAGGCATCTGTGGAGGACACACTGTTATGGAGGCATCTGTGGAGGACACACTGTTATGTGGGGATCTCTGGTTAACCGCTGTTATGTGGGGGAGCTGGGGATGGCACTGTATGGGGGCATCTGGGGATGGCACTGTATGGGGGCATCTGGGAATGACACTGCTATGGGGGGAATCTGTGGATGACTCATAGCATCTTATGCTATGTGTCATCCACAGATCCCCCAACAGTGGCTGCGATGACCCCCAATACAGGGGCTGTGGGCGGCATCTTGTTTGCTAATGACAGCGGGCCCGTGCAGTAACTGTATTCTACTACACCGGCCCGCTGTAGTAATGTTATAGGCGATGATAAAAACTATCATCTACATTAAACTTAATGCTGGCAGTATTACCCTACCTCCTGTAATCTACGATCGCAGGCAGGACTGGAGTCAGAAGGCCGGACGGGCAGGAGGCGGCAGCGTAACGTCACGCGCCTGCTCCGCCCACTTTATGAATGAAGCAGATGACACAGGCGCATGACGTCATGCCGCCGCCTGCTGCCCGTCCGGCCTCCTAACTCCAGTCCTGCCTGCGATCGTAGATTACAGGAGGTAGGGTAATACTGCCAGCATTAAGTTTAATGTAGATGATAGTTTTAAACATCGCCTATAACATTACTACAGCGGGCTGGTGTAGTAGAATACAGTTACTGCACACGCCGGCTGCGCTCTTCAGCAGTGCGGTGGTGTATCAGTGTTTGCTGCATTCGCCCCATAAGACGCAGCACTATTTTTCCCCCACTTTTGGGGGGGAAAAAGTACGTCTTATAGGGCGAAAAATACGGTAACTGTAGTTTATAACCATTCTTCATAGGGTGCATTCGCATGACTGCAAACCTCAGATCCACAAAAAATGGAAACCGGCTGCGTGCACCACGAATTGCGGTGCGGAACCATTGACAATGTGTCTGCATTCCGCACGCTGTGGCCAAAGATAAGGCATGTCCTATCTTTTGCAGCGAGGCCACATGGACCTGGAAGCACGCAAATATTCTTTGAACTCTATAAAAAAAAAAAAAAGCTAACAGCAATCTAGATCATGGACTGGTGCCCAAAACGGGATTGCATGTTGAAGATGCAGTTGCACCAGTTGGTTTATGAAACTGTAAAATACTTTCTTCTCTAGATGCCATGCCTAGAGAGAAGACAAAAAAATGTGTCCGTACTTTATGCAGTATAATGTTTTTTTTATTTATTATATTTTTTATTATGAACAATTACACCCAAATCAAATGAGTCAAATACATGGCAAATCCAAGAGAAATTGGTAGCCCTTTTTTTGTTGTGGTTTTTAAAATAAGGTTTTCTAAACTCCACTTACATGTACTGTACTAATGTAAGGATTTTCTATGCAGTATCCTCACTAACCAATGCATACACGTGACTTAACAATGGTTTTGCTGCAGCAGTAAGATCCTGTTCACACAGATGCTGCATGTTTTGCATGTGGAGCTAGGGCTGCAAAATATGGGAATTTTGCGATTGCGATTAGGGCGCTAAAAATTGCGATAACGACATGCGATGCAATATTTTAAGGGAATTGTGCTAGAGGTCTATTTGCTTGGATTTGGACAAAAGCACACACAAATTACTGATAATGCTGAAATGTAGTTATGCTGAACTCAAGAACTGAAATCCAGTGTATTAAAATAAAACATCTTTTACTAAATTAAATAACATATTTGCATTACTGCAATTGGGGATCTGTGGGTGACACTGTTATGGGGGGTCTGTGGGTAACTGTTATGGGGGGTCTGTGGGTAACACTTATGGGGATCTCTAGATTACACTGTTGGGGGAGGGGGGGGGGATCTGTGGATGACACATATATAGCATCTGCGTCTTATAGGGCGAAAAATATGGTAATCTCAGCATTTTTGGGTCGGCCAAATCGCAATCGTTGATTATCGCGACACGACTGCTTTGGCAATATATCGCGCAGGCCTAATGTGTAGCATGCCTATTGTACATAGAGTGGTTGTGCAACTAAAGCAACTTCTCACCTATGCCGAGGATAGGTGATGAGTATTTGATATCTGGTGTATCTACCACAGAGACCTCCACCAATAACGAGAATGGGTTTGTGTCCCCAATTTGAAAGAAGCAGTGGTCGTGTATGTGCTCTTCTGCTCCATTCACCGCCTATGGGACTGAATGAGAAGGCCAAGCAGAATATTATAAATCAGTTGCGAAATTTCATAGACCTTTCACAACCAGTTCATGCCAGATTACAGAAATGTAACCAAAAGCTGACAACAAAGAACATGTGAACATAGTTAACCCAAGTTCGGATTTTATGTGACTGGTACCTGGCATCTCTTGTAATTTTTTTCCTTTCCTCTTGAACAATTTTGTAACTCAAACACAGCAATACGTTTAAGAATTTTATTTTTAAACTAATTCATCTTGGTTCTTTAAGAACAAAAGCATAAAATAAGCATTAGCAAGTTTTAACCTCAGAAGTGAAAATTTAGAGAATACTTACAGAAAAAAATATATAGATTTCTTACATAAAACTAAACAGTCACATCCATAAAGAGTGACTTGGTCCACTGCAGTGATTGTTCACGTTTAGTGACTCTCACTGTTTGAGCCATTGGCAGTACTCTCATCTGTACATGCTGAGGCATCATCTTGCTTCACATCACTGCTGTCAATATTCTCAGGATCTAGATCCCCATCCCCTGCCAATAATTCTTCTTCATCTTCTTTCATGCAACCAACGTCCATATCCTCAGTGTCCTGCTGATCCAGTCCAGCTTTAGCTTCTGTGGACGTCTTTTCTGTAGTTTCCTTGTTCTTGAAAACCTCCACTCCCATCATTCTCAAGTAATGCATTCTCTCATTTTTTGGCACAAATGAACGAATTGATGTTTTACCTCGCCACCCGCACAGAACAATGGGGCACTGAAGAGTGTCAGGTTTCCTAAAAACAGATGTCACTTGAGTTTTACAGTGCAAGACAATAGACAAATACTACAAGTCTTCATTGACATCTGCATCGGACACTCCATTTTTCTGTTCCATAATAGAAACAGAAAAATAGAATGCACGCCAACAACAGATCTGTCACATGGTGGACATCATGTGACCAACAGACGTCAAATTACTATAAATGGTCTCCATTTTACTAGACAATAGCATAGCATTCTATATGCAGTGGTCCCTCAAGATACATTATTAATTGGTTTGACCAGGACAACCACTGTATGTAGAAAGCATTATAACTTTAGTAATGGGTTCCAAAGCCCCAAAATGTCATCTAAGAAAAGAGAAAAACTAAGATTTCAGAAAAATAAGCAGATAACCAAGACAGATAAAATAAGTCTTTACATATAACAGTCAGGAATAACTGCTAACTAGCAACTAATACAACTATTTTACCAGAGAAGCGGCCTTGATCGTTTGGATTTGAGGCACTGTATGTTGAGTCTTGTTTCAACTTACGATGGGTCAGAAAAGACAATTGTATGATGAAAATGTTGTTTCCCGAGGCCACTGTTTCTTGAGGGACCACTGTATACGCATATATACACTACTCACAAAAAGTTGAGGATATTTGGATTGTGGGTGAAATTTCAGAATGAACCTAAAATGCACTCTAACCTTTACAGGTGAACTTAATGTGACCTTCTCAAAACCTTTGAATGCACATGTCCAACTGTTCAATGTTTCAGTACTTTTTGCACTTTCTGTTCTCTAACAGGGAGCTTAACCCAAGAGTCACATCAGACCATTTGAAACCGTTTACATCAGCGTGGTCTTTGCGCTAGACGACCTGCAAGGATACATGACACAGGCGTCATCGTCTTGCATCGGCCACGCTAGACAAGAGACCAGTGGGCCTCTGTGCTGTTCACTGATGAAAGTCGATTCATGCTGAGCAGAAATTATGACCGCCAACGATGTTGGAGACGTCAAGGAAGAGTTATGCACCAGCCACTGTTGTCACCAGATGAGCATTTGGTGGTGGTGGTGTTACAGTATGGGCAGGTGTGTCTAGTGACAGTACAGAACTGCCCTACACGTTGTGAATGGTACAGTGACAAGCCCATACTACTTGACTAACATAATTAATCCAGTCATTGTGCCTCTGCATGAACAACACAGGCCTAATTTCAGCTTTATGGACGACAATGTGCCAGCTCATTGAGGTTGCATCATTAGCAAATGGCTGCTGGAGACTGAAGTACCTCAAATGGAGTGGCCTGCACTTTCTCCAGACCTGAATCCCATTGAAAACCTATAGGATCAGTAGAGTCACTGTGTAGAGGCTTGTAACTCTGTACACCAGAACCTCAATGACCTGAGGGCCGCCCTTCAAGAAGAGTGGGATGCCATGCCTCAGGAGACAATAAGTCGACTGATGCTCAAGGCCACATGACAAGTTATTGAGACAATTAAAAAAAAAATTTGTGGGGGCATAACCTACCACTGTTGTTGGCTTTTGTGTCAATAAATTGTTTGAGATGAGGAAATCACCATTGCATGCTTCTACTTAACCCCTTAAGGACCAGCGCCGTACATGTACAGCGGGCTAATCGTGCGATCAGCAGCAGGGGTCGGGCAGTCACTGATAGGCGGACCCCTGCTGTATGCGCCGGCATCAGTGAAAACACCGATGCCAGTGCACTAACCCTTACACTGACGCGGCACGTGTGGGATGGCCATCGGATCCCCGTGCTGCTGTGATAGGAACCCGATGAAAGCCAGAAACCTTCCTTAGGCATTGTGGCTGCCTTCCGTGACAGCCTGTGAGATTCAGCCCCCTGGATCTCACAGGCAGGAAGCTGTAAGTGTATTACAGTGTGTAATACCCTTACAGCCAATGCATTACAATACAGAAGTATTGTGATGCATTGCAAAGGGGTTCAGACTCCAAAAAGTTGAAGAGTGGGATAAAAAATAAAGTAAAACTTTTTTTTTAAATAAGTTTGCAAAAAAAAAAAAAAGTAAAAAAATAAAATTGTAAAAAATTAGGGAAAAATAAAGAAAAGTAGACATATTAGGTATTACCGCGTCCGCATCGACCGGCTCTATTAAAATATCACATGACGTAACCTCTCAGGTGAACACACAGTCTTACATCACTAAAATTGCAACGCCAAGCGATCAAAAAGGTGTATGCCCCCCAAAATAGTACCAATCTAACAGTCACCTCATCCCACTAAAAGTGAGCCCCTATGTAAGACAATCGCCCAAAAAATAAAAAAAATAAACTATGGCTCTCAGACTATGGAGACACTAAAACATGATTTTTTTTTTTGTTTCAAAAATGATATTTATTATTGAGTAAAAATTAAATAATAAATAAAAAAAAGTATACATATTAGGTATTGCTATGTCCGTAAGGACCTGCTCTATAAAAATATCACATGATCTAACCCCTCAGGTGAGCATCGTAAAAAAAAAAAAAAAGTGTGTCAAAAAGCCATTTTTTGTAAACTTGCATCACAAAAAGTGTAAAAAGTGTAATACCAAGCGATCAAAAAGTCATATGCACCCTAAAATAGTACCAATGAAACCGTTTTTGTATTTTTTTTTTTTTTGTATTTGGTTCATACTGAAAAAAATAACTATGGCTTTTTAGAATATGGAGACACTAAAAAAAAAAATCTTTTTTTTTTTAAAATGCTTACAGTATTTTTTGCCCCAAAAGACGCCCCCCCCCCCCCCCAAAAGTGGGAAGAAAATGCACCTGCGTCTTTTAGGGGTTAATACTAATGTGCGCTTCCATTATTGAAGTGCTCATTAGTACTGGAGGACCAGGAAGCGGAGGCTCTGTACTCACCGCTTCCTGGTCCTCCGCTGTCGGCCAGTTCACAGCACCGACAGCAGGAGGAAGCTGATCGCGGGCAGTGAGAAGTGGCGGCGTCCAGGAGCGGTAAGTGTTTTTTTTTATTTTATAAAACATGAGGCTGCTTGGGGCTGATCTGATATGGGGGGGGCTGCAATGGGGGTTAATAAGAAGCATAACATAAGGCTGATTATGGGGGCTAATAAGAGGCATAAGGGCTGATATGAGGCATAGAGGCTGATGAAAGGCATGGGGCTCTTATCTGAGGTCTGATTGGGGTCTTATTAACATTGGCAGTCTGATTGGGGCTGTCAGCTTAGGTCTGATTAACATTGTGGGTCTGATTGTTGGTCTGACCTGAGGTGTAATGAAATTTTTTCTTTATTATTGTCCTCCTCTAAAACCTAGGTGCGTCTTATGAGCCAGTGCGTCTTATAGGGCGAAAAATACGGTAATTATGTAAAATTGAATCAAACAACCACATGATCTAACCTGTCAGTTCAACACTGTAAATAACAAAAAAATAAACAGTGCCAAAACAGCTATTTTTTGTTACCTTGCCTCACAAAAAGTGTATTATGGAGCAACCAAAAATCATATGTACCCTAAAATAGTGCCAACAAAACAACCACCTTATCCCATAGTTTCCAAAATGGGTTCATTTTTTTGGGAGTTTCTACTCTAGGGATGCATCAGGGGGTCTTCAAATGTGACATGGCAACAATTATCCAAGTGAAATCTGCCCTCCAAAAACTATATGGCGTTCCTTTCCTTTTGCACCCTGCTGTGTGCCCATACAGCAGTTTACGACTACATATGGGGGTGTTTCTGTAAACTACAGAATCAACGCAATAAATAGAGTTTTGTTTGGTTGTTAACCCTTGCTTTGTTACTGGAATAAATTGAATAAAATGGAAAATCTGCCAAAAAGGGAAATTCTGAAATTTCATCTACATTTTCCTTTAATTCTTGTGGAACACCTAAAGGGTTAACAAAGTTTGTAAAATCAGTTTTGAATACCTTGAGGGGTGTAGGAGGCATCACTATCTGTTTTAAAAGCAGAGAAATGGAAATTTTGAAAATTACAAAATTTTCACTTTTTTTGAAAATTTTGTGGTTTTTTTTTATAAATAAAAATGAAATATTTTGACTCAAATTTACCACTGTCATGAAGTACAATATATGACGAGAAAACAATCTCAGACTGGCCTGGATTAGTAAAAGAATTTTAAAGTTATCACCACATAAAGTGACAGGTCAGATTTGCAAAAAATGGCCTGGTCCTTAAGGTAAAAAATGGCAGGGTCCTGAAGGGGTTGAATGCCCTACTTTTATGATAACACTGTAGCATGAACTGTTCGTTTCCATAAATTTTACCCAAAAGCCAAATATCCCAAACTTTTTGTGAGTAGTGTATATAGAATAAAATGTGTATCTAATGTAACACAAAAACAAAAATAGTCAACTTAAAAAGGCGCAGGTCAGCACTGCAGCCAGTAACTGGCCAAGTGGGCATCTCCAGCTATTCCCTGTGTGTAAGAGCAGCAGGGATCAGAGCAGCGTTAAACGGCATAGGCAGTGCATCAGAGAGTTTTTTTTTCTGTTTGTTAACTTTATTTTTATTTTAACCCATTCTTCTTAAAAACAAGTATTCACCCCCTGAAAACCCTTTAAAAGAATAAACAACATGGACATCCCCTTGTGTTTATTACACCTTAGGATTACTTACTGTGGATCTGGCTCAAATTTTAGGATGATACTTCCCATAACTAAAATGAGAAAAAGATAAAAAAGGTATAATAAATGATCACCATATATATTTATAGTCCAGTTCTGTTCTAAGCCAACGCAAACTATTCAGTGCTGGAGGATTAAAGTGTTTGTGGGAAGTCTGCAGAACATGAAAAGATTAGTTAAACTGCAATTAGGAAGCATTGTTGTTATAAAATAAAGATTGGCACACTGACAACGCTTAAGAAATGCTTTATGTGGCAAGAGAAAAAAGGATTTGGCCTTTTTAATCCCACGTCCTTCTGCTGCAGTGTTTTAAGCTCTTGAACACAATTGTACTGCACAACAACCAAGACAGACAGCATTGGGAGTCCACAGAAAAGACATCCTGAACCCGTTACAATACTTACATTTGCCAAAGCCAACTTGAAGAGGAGTCAATTAACCTATCAGTATGCTTTTATTGTGTAGGAGGAGATCCATGGGCAGTGTAAAAACGTCAAATCTACTCTAAGGCAACACTGGCATGAACTAAAGATCACCATGCAGGACTCCAACAATGCTAATCAATGTGCCCAGGTCCCTCAAACAGCTGGCCATACACAGATACATTTCGACCAAAACTGTTGGTAGAACCGGCTGGCCATCTGTATGAGGGAGATAAGGACTGGGCTGTTGGATTTCAGCTGCCGATCTTTTTGTTCTCTCGAGAAATTAGCTGAGGAGATGTCTGGCAGCAGCTTTCTCCTTTCACTGCTCACTAGGCCAAGCGAGCATGTGTATAAGGAAGGAGGAGGTGAGGAGAGATAGTGGCCTGTCAGTTATCTAATGTGTATGGCCAGACTAAGTGGTAAGCATATAGAATACCAAAAGCCAAGGACATAGTGAAAATGAAGTTCAATCGCTGCAGATTTGTGCATTTTTTTTCAGTTGTTTTCAATGCTATGCCAAAAATGTGACAATTTACAGTAAAGGACAAGCTAATGGGGTTTTCAGAATCCCGTTTACATGTAGAAGAAAGAAAAAAAAAACCATGTGGGAGAGGTGCAGCTGCAACATGTAGACCCAGTCTTGGGGTGCAAACACACGATGCGATGGAACGCACGTGACCAAACAGCACCCAAATGTAGTAGCAAAAGCTTTGCAATTTTTCCTAATCAAGTGGCAATTCGCTGCTGCATGTAGGCTTTGTTGTCTCAATGCGTTCAGCCCCACTGGTTGGTCTTACCCTTAGGCCTCGTGCACAAGACTATGTATTTTGTGATCCGCAAACCGCGGACCTGCAAACTACAGATACCGGCTGCGTTTATTCCACATTTTTTAAAGGCCCAATAGAAGTGCCTATTCTTGTCTGCAACAAGGACAAGAATAAGACACGTTCTATAATTTGTGGGACGGACACATGGATGTGGATGCCGTAGAAAAGAATGTGTCTTCGTGTGTGTATATATAACCGTGTACATGAGGCCCTAGATGTAGCAGTTGTGCTTGTTGACCTATTTTGTGTATAGTGTGGAATACTGATTAAGACATTAATCAGCACTGAATGTATGGCTAAAGAGAACACAACATAGGGGTGAGTATACATTAACAGCATCTTTTAGCTGCCCTGTGACAGAACTTGGAAGGCCTCAAGCTAACCTCATTAGACGAGCCCTCAACCAGTCAAGTAGTCATTAGTGCTAATGTATCTACAGAAAGAGAGCTGCAGGCGGTCCATTAGCCCATCTCTCCTAATCCAAACAGCTGAATGAACGTGCAGTGGGAAGGAGTGATGGGATGAAAAGGCACAGGTCCACTTATTAGACTTACCTAAATCCTTAGTTTGCTTTTGAGTTTCGCTGCTGAATTTACTCAGAAAAGGATTCTCCTGAGTGAGAAGAATCTTGATATCATCTACAGATACAGTTACCACTCTTGACTTAATAAAAGGATAAATTGTATAAATTCCCTGAAAATGAAAGAGGACAGATGAATAAATAATGCGGCCTCCTCAATATTCCCGCAAAAAATAATGAAAAAGAAGAACATTTATTCTATAGAGCTGCATGTACCCACAGAAAAAGATTTTTTATATGTAAATATACTCATGCACCAGAATTAGAACTCCTTTTCTGGCCAAATTACCTCTTGTGCAAGCCTGTAAGCACAACCATACTGTTCCCCGTCACTATTCCGACACAGCACTTTTATGCCAGTGTTTATTACCTGCAATTGAAAGTAAAGCAGATGGTAAGCTAATATACTTATCTGCTACTGTATGTATCGCCATTTTATTCTAGATTTTTGCCCACCTAGTTTGTTAAAGGGGGTTGTCTCACCTGAGTGGCATATAAACAGGATATGTCACCAATGTCAAATAGGTGATGGTCTCAAAGTGAACGGGAACGAACCACCCTCCATTCACTTTTATGGGAGTTCTAAAAATTGCCGAGTACAATTGACAACAACTCCTTTAATGAAATTTTATCTGTATTGGGTTTTAAGTCATTATGTATACCATCATGGAAAAGGTTGTATAAATTCTCAGATCAACTGCTCTTTAAAATTAAAACCTTAAGACATATTCCAGTAGCAAGTTATAGCGATGGGTGTCCAACTGCTGGTGCCCCCACAATTATAAGAACAACTGCCCTGTGCTCCCCATCTGAATGGAACCAATGGTTGAGCAACCGCACTGCCGCCCCATTCAAAGTTGATCTGCTCCCGTGCTAGGAAAGCCCATGACACTGTATCTACTCTTTATCAACTAATGGCCATTTAAACCAGTAGGTTGTCTACGTAACGCAGGACAGGACCTCAAAAGAGAGAGACGCTCTTTATAACCACTCTCCACTCTGGCCAAGAAATGTACAAGTCCCTAATACAACAGATGACCTGGGTTCTCTAAACTGGACAACTACTGAAGTCTTGGTCACTATTCCAGATACTGAAGGGGCCACAGAAGTACCATAGCTTATTGATGAGGATTTGCTGATCAAACAGAAAATGAGAAGTACACCAAGACGCTTCTGCATTGGGGAGGGTCAAAATGTGAAAAAATACCTTCATTTTTTCGCTATTATGAAGCAGCACATTTCTCAATTCCTTGGAGACCATATACAGTTGTTTCTTTTTCCCTTCTTGGGTGCGAGTCAAGAGATTTCGCTGTGGGAAAGATGAATCTAGGGCATAGAATTTCCTGCCAAATTAAAAGGTCATTAGGCTTCCAGCTTCAAATAGATTTGTTGTTGCCATATATACCATTTCCTGTTACCTCACACATTTGTATAGAAGCCCTAATAGAATCACCTTAGTTTGTGTTAGCACATTAACGCAGTGGAGAACCAACCAGTATGGATGCTTGGCTAGGCCGAATATGCAGGTGTTCTGCATGTGGAGAGGGGAGTAAGCAGCTGGCAGACACCTCTAGCAGTGGCTTATCTCCATTATGGAAGCGCTCATTAGTACCAGAGGACCAGTAAGCGGTGAAGGCTCTGTACTCACCGCTTCCTCGTCTGTCGGCTGTTCACAACATGAGCGCTCTCTGTGACATCGTGCTGTGCGCGCCGGTTCACAGCACAGCCGACAGCAGGAGGAAAAAGAGTGTGGGCGGTGACATCCAGGAGAAGGGGAGGTAAGTGGTTTATTTTATTAAACATGAGGCAATAGGGGCTGATCTGAGACAATGGGAGCTAACATGACAGGCAATAGGGGCTGGTGGGGGTTAATATGAGAGTCAACTGGGTCTACTGGGGGCTGATATGAGGCAACAGAGGCTGCTGGTGGCCAATAAGAGGGAATGCGGGCTACTGAGGGCTGATATGAGGCAAAGGGGCTGGTGGGGGCTAATATGAGAGGCAGTGGGGGCTGATATGAGGTCTGATTGGGAGTCATTCACATTGGGGTCTGAGTTGAGGTCTGTTTGTGGGTCTGATCAGAGGTCTTGTTGGGGTCCTTTAAAATTGGGGGTCTGATGGGGGCTGTTAGCTGAGGTCTGATGAAAAATATATTTTTCCAATTGTCCTCCTCTAAAACCTAGGTGCGTCTTTGGGTACAGAATGCTCCATGCAATGTAAACCTGACCAATATGATTTTGACAATGCTTTGTATGGGCTAAAAGCCCTTCTGAAATGAAAACCATTGATCTACAGAATGCGGTGAGGCACAACGAGCCCACATACCTCCTCACTTTTTATATGATGCACAATTCTGTTGTGAAAAAAATAAAAAATAATGACTTACTGTATAGGGGGAAAGATTGGATCATCCTCTGACAGAAAAACAAATGGATCTTCTTTAAATCCAAATAACTTCATTTTTTTGAATGGTGGAGGCCTGCACACAAGAGTAAAATGTTTAAAAGCTTTGGACACTTTGGGACAATATTTGTATTACTGCATTCTTCTCATCTTGAAATAAAATCCTTCTGTCAATTGGTCCTTTAAAAATGTTCAACAGTTTTTCCTCTCCAGCCTTCAACGTCACTGTATCTGCAGACTGTTGCTTCTCCTCAGAGAATCTGTCAGAGAGCTGCTCTGATGGCTTGATCTGTAGCCCTTATCTCTAGATCTCTGACAGCTCAAACGCCCATTTTAGCTAAATTCTTATCAATTTGATGAGTCATCTAATATCCTAGACATTGCCTCAGAAGGACACTGCTATGCCATGTTTCATGGAAACCAGTAGCTTAAAGGGAATGTGTCAGAAAACAACGTGTTGTTTAAACCCTGTTTTTATGTTACATACTTTTTAAAAATATTTGTGATTTTAGTTTCCATTTTCTGTCACTAGCTAAATTTATAAAAATTGTAAATTTTTTGCAGTGCCCTCTGGGCCTAATAAAACATTATCTTTCAGTGCAGGACCACCCTGCTCCCAGTTCTCTACCAGTGTAACGCTTTCCTTGAGACCACGATCCTCACAGGTATTAATCATCGACCAAAGGATTTTTCGTCCCCATACACTTTCTGTGAAAGCCATATCAGCGCAACAAGGAAGAAATCACATGTGATTATGTAGGGGTCATTTATTTATTGGAGTGCCCTTGTGGCGTCCAATATGTGGGACGGACTATGAGGAACTCAAAATACGTATACAGGAGCATATCAGAAATATCATAAAAGGTTTGGAGACGCACAGTGTTCCACTCCACTTCAAAAAAGTACATAACCAGGACTCTAGTGGATTCAAATTTGTTGGGATTGAAAGAGTTAAAGCAAAGTGGCCGGGGGCATCCGCTAACTAAGATCAATCGGTGTGAAGTGCAGTGGATATATAAACTAGATACCCTCCAACCAAAAGGATTGAACATTGAATTTGATCTGAAACCTTGCTGGATTTGATGGATGTGCTCACTACAGTGAGGTTCTATTTGATGATATGTAAGAGGTTCCTCTGTATCCGCTGTGGTGGCTGTCTGAGGTAGAAAGAATGCGCATTGGTCACAAAGTAACATGTGATCGAATTGTGAATGAAAAGTGTGTAACTAAAATGCTTTACAAATGAAGAACAAGTGTAGCGTACTAGCAGTTTGATGAAAACACGTGATCGCAGTAGTCTCCGAATGTCTGAATCACAGGAGATGTCCTTTTAGATTTATTTATGAAGTTAAATATATATCCATAAAAAAAAATTCATATTGCTGCTATCGAAAAACTGTTTATGTGAAAATAAGTTTTATTTTGGGAATTTCAGATTAGATATGGGTGGAGCGAAAGCTCACTCTTGACCAAATAAATTGATTGCGTCAAGGTGAGCAAAGGAAGCGCCCCTGATGAGGCGAAAGCGATACCTAGGTCGGGTGAATTGAGGATATGGTTTTGTGATGAGCACATTTACTGGCTCTGTCTGTGAGTATAAAAAAACTTTTAATATAATTTTGGTTGGTGGTCCTTTACTTTTGTTCGCCGATTTGTCTTTCACAGAAAGTGTATGGGGACCGAAAAATCCTTAGATTAATCGATGATTAATACCTGTGAGGATCGGGATCTCAAGGACAGCGTTACACCGGTAGAGAACTGGGAGCAGTGCGGTCCGGCCGCCTCTCTGCATATTTGCCGTGCTGCGACCGGATCTACAGCGCTGCCCATTACAGTGAATGGGGCCAGGCGGACTTCCAGCAGCACACGTGTATACACTGTGGTACAGACCTGGCAGGCTGTTCCCCTGCCGGAAAAGTTAAATGCCAGTGTGAAGCTGGCCTTAATAGGATTTTTGTGCTTACCTGTAAAATCTTTTTCTCGCCGAGTTCATTGTATAGCTGCTGCTCCCATTAGCATGCAACACTAGGCAAAAAAAGTTAGCTCCTTCTCAGCTACAACCGCTTCTGCAGACACTGAGGTAATCAGTTTGTACAAAAGCAGTAGGGGCAGCCAGGAGAAGCCAACAGAAAACATGAATAAGGGTACTTTCACACTGTCGTTTTAGATTCTGTTTGTGAAATCCGTTTCAGGGATCTCAAAAACGGTCCAAAACAGATCAGTTAAGCCCCAATGCATTCTGAATGGATAAGGATCCGTTCAGAATGCATCAGTTCGGGTCCGTTCCGCCTCTATTCCGTTCTGGAGGCGGACACCGAAACGCAGCTTGCAGCATTTTGGTGTCCGTCTGACGAAGCGGAGCCGAACGGATCAGTTTTAACTTACAATGTAAGTCAATGGGGACGGATCCGTTTTCAATGACACAATATGGTGCATTTGAAAACGGATCCGTCCCCCATTGACTTTCAATATAATTCAAAACGGATCCGGACAATTTTTTTTTTTTAAAGCTAATGCAAACGGATCCGTTCTGAACGGATACAAACGTTTGCATTATAGGTGCGGATACGTCTGTGCAAATACCAGACGGATCAGCATCTAACGCCAGTGTGAAAGTACCCTAAGAAGAGAACTGGAGATGGGTCCAAACCAAGAACAGGTGGGACCCATCAGGAAAAGCTCAGGAAAAAAAGGATTTTACAGGCAAGCACAAAAATCCTATTTTTTCGCTCGTATCATTGGGGGACACAGGAGACCACTGGACGTTCTAAAGCAGTACCATGGGGAGGGAACAGAATGCTCTTATGTTATTTTAGACCACTGAAAAGTGCCTTACAAAAAGCCTTTATGTGAGTGGACAACCTCTTAAATAGATTCAGGTGGCAATTTAAAAAAAAGTTTAAAGGGGTTATCCAAGTTATATTTATTGATGACCTATCCTCAGGATAGGTCATCAATATCAGATCGGCGGGGGTCCAACACCCGGCACCCCCGCCGATCAGCTGTTTGAAGAGAAGACGAGCGACGTACCAGCGCTGCCTCCTCGTCATTGTTTACATGCTGGCCGTTGCATCTGCAGCGGTGAGCATGTGTAATTACACCCAAGCCGCTCCATTCATTTCAATGGGACGGCTCGTTTCTATACAAGTGTATACTACAGAGCAGTCCCATTGAAATGAATGGAACGGCTTGGGTGTATTACATGCTCACCGCTGCAGATGCAACGGCCAGCATGTAAACAATGACGAGGAGGCAGCGCTGGCACGGCGCCGCCTTCTCTTCAAACAGCTGATCGGCGGGGGTGCCGGGTGTCGGACCCCCGCCGATCTGATATTGATGACCTATCCTGAGGATAGGTCATCAATAAATATAACTTGGATAACCCCTTTAAATAAATACTAAAGATTTTAATGACTTACCCACACACACTGTCTTTTTTAACAGAATCATTCTGAGGTTTGGTGCCCTCATTCTCCACATCGACTGTAACCAGTGCCGGCTCAGATGTTGATTCTGTGACATCTTCGGCAACATCAGTAACTACTGGTGCATCTGGCACAGCAGCGGGAGCCCTCCGCAGTGCCTGCAAGAAAGAAGATCATGTTTCGGGTCAGGAGGAGATTAAAACAGTTTGTATCACATGTTATGTGGAGCAGTAAAATTCCCATGACAGTCATTATTGGAATAGTATTTCAAGAACAGATAAAAACAATTATTCAGAATGCCTTCAAAAGGATACAAACAAACCAAACTCCTACAGGAAAAGGAGTTCAAAAAGTCAAATATGCTGCTATTTATTTATTTTTATTTTTTTAAATCTAGCTGGGTTCCACTTCCACATGGAAACTTGTTAAATTCAAAACTGTCTGGGGCGTCAGTCTGATATGGATGGTCTACGCTAAGGATACCCACATCAATGCCTAGAACCCAGAAAACCCCTGTAAAGAGCATTAATATGGCATTGCCATATGTAAAGCCACACACTGTCCACAGGATTCCCTTCAATTCTTTAATGCAATTTCATACAGAGAAGGGGAAAAAAAAAAACTTTTGGCATTCGCCAAATTGATGGGGCGCTATGGATATGGGTTCAGCATTTACATTTTTTGGTTATCTTTACTAGGGCATATTCAAAACATGGTTCACAAACAATGCCAGAAAAGGGTCTAATTGGAAAGTGGCAGCCAACTTAGCAGCAGTTCCATTCATAACTTTTACAAAACTGGATTTGAAAAACGCCAATGTCTCTGTAAATTGGGGGAGTGGGGGGGGGGGGCTGACTGGCTGAATGGGCAGTCCAATCGGATGACAGCATATCGCGTCTAACAGGAAGTGGAGAGGAGCGGGGTCAAAGTACTGTAAACTTCTACAATATTATCTTACAGTTCACCTTAGGCTGTCTTCTGTTCCAAGGCATAGGAGCCTTCTTTATTAATACAGCTACAAAAAATCCACCCGTGTTCTGATGATGTGGCAGTATTCTTAGACTGAAATAGAAAAAGTGAAGTCATGACGTACGAGTCGCCAAAAAACATTTTTATAAGTCTTTGCATGCAATCCTGGGTTCTACTAAACCAATCATAGAGATACATGCATTTCTTTAAAACGTTGGATTAAACAAAAAATAAAAAAACGTGCTTTTATAAACAGATTCCTAGATCGAATCCTTAATTATATATAATGGCTCATTTAGTCTAGGGGCAATCAGTGGAGAAATTAAAATGGCCACTGTCAGATTACTAGCATGGAATCCATCCTATTCACACAGCAGAATGGCCTACGTCAGAACGCATAGCACAGGAGCCCTATGTAAGCTCCAGTCTATGTAGGCCCCAGTCTATGTAAGCTCCACAGGAGCCCTATGTAAGTGCTCATCTGTGTCCACAGACCTCCCCTCACTTCATACTCTCAGGTAAAAGCGTGTCTGGCCTTCCTTCCCATACTACAAGCCTGCGAGTACGAGGTGAGGGGAGCTCCGTTCTGAGGCCCATGGACACAGATGAGCGCTCATCTTAGCTGGGATCTGCACGTTACACACGCACAATGCCAGGGCCCCACGTATAAACGATACTTTACCTGGCCCACGCATCGCTGCATCCCCCAAGTAGCATGGATCAAAACCTCCGGCGACGGGGGAGCAGCCAACAGCAGGCCGTGACAGTGACCAGCCTCCCCAGCGTCACCGTGATCTTAGGGAGGCTGGTTACCTGGGAGGACTTTTATTGGCTGCTCTCCCCATCATCAGAGGTTTTGATCCGCACAACTGGGAGATGCAGTGTTGACAGTGCAGGGATCTGGAGCGACGCGGGTAAGTATCGTCAATACGTGGGGCCCGGGCATTTTGGAAGGGGGATTTCTACTATTGGATGACCCCTTTAAGCTGTTAGATTTTTTTCAGCAGCTTCTCTGCACTTTCACATAAAAAACTTTGAACTCTGGCAACCTCTTTAAGTCAATGGTAATCAATAAATCAAACCCACATTAAAGCTATTTCTAGGCAAAACAATTCACAGCATTTTCAACTGGTCAGCACACAACATGTACCCAAAATGATTCCTAAATTTCATGCAAAAATATACATTTGACAGCTTGACAATACGACAATTCCCAGATCGCTCTATTCACTTCTATGGGGGTTGGTAAGTGTGCATGCTGGGAGTTGTAATTTCACTACAGCTGGAGTGCCGAAGGTTGCCGATTCCTGCATTAGAGCAATAAAAGCTGCCTACCAACGGTGCAAGTTCATTTCTTTCATCTTTGTTTCATCCAGAGGAAACATTGTTGGTCGAATTTGGGTATGTCTACTCGTGGGCACATCTTCCCACTTGTCAAACCACTGACCTTCTTTTGTCATTACCTGTTAAGAGAAAGGTTCGTTTTAGGTGTTGCACGAAAAGTGGCAAAATGTCTTCCGGCTATTACCATTCACCCGGGAGTCACTCAGACTGCCTAAAGGATTGGCTCTGGGTGCTGAGGCAGAATAAGCTCCGATGGCTTCCGACCAACAGTTTACATCCAGAATTAGCACCTCTATTGTATAAGTGCTGATAGCAAGCAGCGCCATCAAAACTGCCTTTTCCACAGTATAACAAAACTGTTGGTTCATGGTGCCAGACAGGCAAAGTTTTAGGAGAGAACAGGGGGCTGGAGGAGAGGAATAGTAGGCCAGAGTGTAGTCCTAGCCGTGGCTGAGAGCCATTTGCAGCACAATGGTTGTACTCCATAGGAATACAGAATATCACATTTACATGAGATGGAAACACTTGCCCTCCAATGGGTTATCCCAGGCATCCATTTTAAGCCAGGAAGCTCTGAAGATACATCAGCAAGCTCGAGAGATCCTAGAGAAAGAAGAGCAAATAAAGGGTCAGGCAAAATGTTTGCAACATTAAAAGGGGTTGTTCAACCATTTATGGGGAGCACAAATGTGAATCTCTAATGTGCCTGGCACACTTCACAAAAATAAAGACTTATTCACACAATAAGGCCTCATGCACACGGCCGTTGTTTGATTCCGTGTCCGTTGCGCCATTTTTCGTGATTTTCTGCAGACCCATTGGTTTTCCACGGGTCCGTGAAAAACTCGGCGAACGCACAGTTTGTCCTCTGCCTCCGTGATTCCAGTCCGTCAAAAAAATATAACCTGTCCTATTTTTGTCCACGAAAAACGGTTTGCGGACCCATTCAAGTCAATGGGACCGTGAAAAAATGCAGATGACCATCAGTGTGTCATCCGCGTTCGCATTTGTTTGCGGATCCCTTGGCAGGCATTTGGCAAATTGCCAGCCTGTCCTTTGGTAATATCTTTCGGGTCATGTCCGTTAAAAAAAAAAAAAAAAAAAAACACAACGGAAGCAAAAACGGACACGGATCATGGAACAATGGAACCCCGTTTTGCGGACCGCAAAAAAATACTGTCGTGTGCATGAGGCCTAACTCAACAGTATTTAGAGGACTTGTCCACATCCAGCAAAAAAACCAGCTTGGGCTCATTTAAAGGGGTTCTGCAGTTTTTTTTCTTTCTGATGATCTATCCTCTGGATAGATCATCAGCATCTGATCAGCAGGGGCCCGACAGCCGGGACCCCCGCCGATCAGCTGTTTGAGAAGGCAGCGGCACTGGCAGTAGCGCCGCAGCCTTCTCGCTGTTTACCGCAGGCCCAGTGACGTCACAACTTGCATCACTGTCCTGGGTGCAGCTAAGCTTCATTCGAGTGAACAGAGCCCCGCCCAGACCAGTGATACAAGTCGTGACGTCGCTGGGCCTGCGGTAAACAGCGAGACGGCTGTGGCGCTACTGCCAGTGCCGCTGCCTTCTCAAACAGCCGATCGGCGGGGGTCCAGTTTAAAATTACTGCAGAACCCCCTTTAAAGCCGCCGCTCTACTGACTGACATTTTTTCTTTTTAGTTCTAGGCAAAGGATCAGTGGAGGGTCAAATATAAAAGTGCTGCAGTTTTAGGAGGACGTGACCAGTCTTAAAGCCAAAAACTAGGAGTGGATTTTAAAGTCAGTAAAAAATATAAGGGGGACATTTAAACATTCTTTTGGGGATCCTATAGTATCACCACATAATAAAGCTATGGCCATGGTTTCCCTACCACACATCCACTGACATTCTACGTGTGAGATTCATTATCATAGCTAATGGCTGACGCTGTCCTCAGTACACTGTGCCATTTCATTTCAACGTGTTGTGGTTATACAAGACAGAGCGCTTGGTCTTGCCTTCACTTTTCTCCAGCAGGGAGGCTATAACAGCTTCATCTTCAATGGGATTCAGCGAGCACGTTGAATACACCATCCTTCCCCCTTCTGCCAGCTGTTCAACTCCGCGGGTGGCAATCCTAATCTGTAACCTAGAAAAAGCAAAATGAAGGTTAACATCAACGTAAGGCAGATTTCAAAAGATTTTTTTTACAGAACAGCACTGCAGGCTGCGAGTCGTATCTGGTGAACTAATAAATACACATGAGAAAATAAAATCAATGGGAAATAATGCTACAAAATTCAAAACATTATTTCTAGTTCGGTTAAAGTATAACTGTCAAATTTTTTTTTTTTTTACTATTGGATTCTGGTGATTAATATTACCTTATTGGCCCTGTTTTAATTTCTGATTCTTAAATAAATAACCCCTAAAAGCCACCTAAAAGTCCCCAGTATTGGCTATATTTACCTGAGATAAAATCATGTTGCTATGCCCCTTCCGTCTACCAGATAGAGGACGGAGCACGCTGCGTGCACTGGGAACTGATAGTGAGTCAGCATTGTAAGGGAATGTATAAAAAGCCAGGTTCTTCCTGACAGGAGATAACAGTGCTGGGCTGTGTGTGTGAACTTCTCCACATGTCTGTGCTTGGCAGACACTCCCTTAGCAGTTCTGGAGAATATACAGCTCAGAGAAGATATGGGCTGCTCAGTGTATAAATGAAAGCCTTATCTGATAAGAGGAGGAGCTTGTGGAGAACTACAGGCTTCAGCCAGACCTGGGAACTTCACTGCAAGACCCCGTATACAGAGCTGGTCTTCACTAACTTCACTGCAGGTGTCCTATGGATTAGCCTCAGGGCTGAGGGCAGCCATTTTAACAGAATAGTGAAATTGCAGTTTTATGCAGACTGGTTGCTAAGGGCTGAATCTTATTAAATAAGGGGTAAGTAAGTCTAATAGTTATTGATTCAGGAATATTATCATATTAGTAACTACATATATGAAAACTGAAATTTGGGTCTAAATGTGACAGTTATCCTTTAAGTATTCATTAATATCTGGGTTTTAACCACCTTTTTGCCACAGACGGTACCGTAACCTTTTCCTTTTACTACACAACCGTTTAAACGCCTGTGGGGTACTGAATTCTAAGCAGAAGATATAGGAATGTCCCACGAGTGCCATTACCCGCAGGTAACACAGCAAAAGCCTGATCTGTATTCTTTTACAGTACTCCCAATAGTGAGAAGAGCCCTGCAGATAACACCTATGACATATCTAGTCTATTTATCTACGACAAACCAGAAGATATACTAATCAAGTAGAAAGGAAAATGTCTCCCATTTCATTTTACTTCCATTCTTTACTGGGGTTGCCTTAGGAAGACAACCCTTGTCCATATGCCCTAGTAGGGCGTAAGGACATTACAGAGGGGCATAGCTTGCTCTGGACCCCCGCTATCCTCATACTGATGGACTCTGGAAGTCTAACAAACATATGGCACATACATGTACATCAAAGCCGGACCTCTTCTGATTTTCAACGACGATATGCCTCTGACTAAACGACTAAAGGCAGACAGAAAGGGGCGACTTTAATGTTAGGGTCACGCCTGACTGATTAGCCACGGATTTGTATGGCGTGGATTTTCGTGCAGCAAATCCACAGCTTTGTACAGTACCAGAAAAGTGAAAGGGAATTTCAGAATTCATCCCCATGCTGCGAATAAAAATAAATGCAGAATTGTGGATTTTAAATCTGCTGCATAGCGGATTTCACCCTTCTCAGTGGAGAGGCTAGAATCTGCTGGCTTTTCCGTAGCAAATACCACGTGCAATACGTGTGCTTTTGTTGGAGGTTTTTGCTGTAAAAATGCAGCAAAAATGGATTTTCTGTCACGTGTGACCCCAGCCTTAACCACTTGAAGACCACAGGTTTATACCCCCCTAGTGACCAGGCCCTTTTTTACAATTCTGCACTACACTACTTTCACCGTTTATTGCTCCGTCATACAACTTACCACCCAAATGAATTTTACCTCCTTTTCTTCTCACTAATAGAGCTTTCATTTGGTGGTATTTCATTGCTGCTGACATTTTTACTTTTTTTGCTATTAATAAAAATGTAACGACATTTTTGCAAAAAAATGACATTTTTCACTTTCTGTTGTAATTTTTTTTTTTTTAAAACTACATTTCTATATAAATTTTTCACAAAATTTATTGTTCTACATGTCTTTGATAAAAAAATCCAATAAGTGTATATTTATTGGTTTGGGTAAAAGTTATAGCGCTTACAAACTATGGTGCAAAAAGTGAAATTCGGCATTTTGAAGCAGCTCTGACTTTCTGAGCACCTGTCATGTTTCTTCAGGTGCTAGAATGCCAGGAAAGTATAAATACCCCCCAAATGACACCATTTTAGAAAGAGGACACCCCAGTATTCATGGAGGGGCATGGGTGAGTTCATGTATCATTTCATTTTTTTCACAAGTTAGCGGAAAATGACACTTTCTAAGGAAAAAAATATAATAAAGTTTCCATTTCTGCTAACTTCTGGCAAAAAATATAAAATCTCAGACGGACTCACTATGCCCCTCAGTGAATACCTTGGGGTGTCTACTTTCCGAAATGGGGTCATTTGTGGGGTGTGTTTACTGCTCTGGCATTTTGGGCGGCTAAATTGTGAGCAGCCCTGTAAAACCTAAAAGTACTCGCTGGAATTTGGGCTCCTTTAGCACTCCAGGCAGCAAAAGTGTCACACGTGGTATCGCCGTACTAGGAGAAGTAGGGCATAGTTTGGGGTGTATTTTACATATACCATGCTGGGTGAGAGAAATATCTCTGTAAATTGTCAACTTTGTATAAAAATTTTTAAAAAGTTGTCGTTTACAGAGATATTTCACACTCCAGCATGGGTATATATAAAAATACACCCCAAAACATATTGCCCTACTTCTCCAGAGTACGGCGATACAACATGAGTGACACTTTTTGCAGCCTGGTGAGCAAAGGGGCCCTAAAACCAATGAGTACCTTTAGGATTTCACAGGACATTTTTACGCATTTGGATTCCAGACTTCTTCTCAGGCTTTAGAGACCCCTAAAATGCCAGGGCAGTATAAATACCCACTAGTGACCCCATTTTGGAAAGAAGACACCCCAAGGTATTCCGTGAGGGTATGGTGAGTTCATGTAAAATTTTATTTTTGTCACAAGTTAGTGGAATATGAGACTTTGTAAAAAATAAAAAAATAAATAAAAATATCAATTTCCGCTAACTTGTGCCAAAAAAACATTTCTGTGAACTCGCCATGACCTCACGGAATACCTGGAGTGTCTTCTTTCCAAAATGGGGTCACTTGTGGGGTATTGATACTGCCCTGGCATTTTAGGGGTCCTAAAGCGTGAGAATCCAAATGCGCAAAAATGCCCTGTGAAATCCTAAAGGTACTCATTGGTTTTAGGCCCTTTGTGCATCTTGGCTGCAAAAGTGTCACACATGTGGTATCGCCGCACTAGGAGAAGTAAGGCATGTTTTGGGGTGTATTTTTATATATACCATATTTTGTGTGAGAAATATCTCTGTAAATGACAACTTTTAAAAAAATTTATACAAAGTTGTCAATTTACAGAGATATTTCTTCACTCCAGCATGGGTATATGTAAAAATACACCCCAAAACACATTGCCCTACTTCTCCTGAGTATGGCGATACCACATGAGTGACACTTTTTTGCAGCCAAGATGCGCAAAGGGGCCCTAAAACCAATGAGTACCTTATTCAGAGGGCATTTTTACGCATTTTCTTCTCACGCTTTAGGACCCCTAAAATGCCAGGTCAGTAGAAATACCCCACGTGACCCCATTTTGGAAAGAAGACTCCTCAAGGTATTCCGTGAGGGGCATGGCGAGTTCACAGAAGAAATATTTTTTGGCACAAGTTAGCGGAAATTGATATATATATATATATATTTTTTTATCAAAGTCTCATATTCCACTAACTTGTGACAAAAATAAAATTTTGCATGAACTCGCCATACCCTCAACGAATACCTTGGAGTGTCTTCTTTCTAAAATGGGGTCACATGTGAGGTGTTTGTACTGCTCTGGCATTTGAGGGTCTCCGCAATCATTACACGTATGGCCAGCATTAGGAGTTTCTGCGATTCTCCGTATATTGAGCATACGGGTAATGAGATTTTTTTCCGTTCAGCCTCTGCGCTGAAAAAAAAAAAAAAAAATGAACGGCACAGATTTTTCATTCGCATCGATCAATGTGGATGAAAAATCTCTGCCAAAATCAGTGACTGCGTGCGGTAGGCTGGGCGCTAACTACCTAACATGTAGCTAACTAACTGGCGGTGATAAGGACCCTTATGCCCCATTCACACGTCCGAAATTCTGTTTGCGGAACGGAATTGTGGACCCATTCATTTCTATGGGGACAGACTTTGTCCCGCTCGGATCCGGAATTACGGATCCGCGCTCCGGGTCTGCACTTCCGTCTCGCAAAAATATAGAACATGTCCTATTCTTGTCCGCAATTGCGGACAAGAAAAGCATTTTCTATATAGTTCTGTGCGGATCTGCAAATGCGGAAAGCACATTGCCGGTGTCCGTATTTTGCGGATCCGTAGATCCATGGATCCGCAGATCCATGGATCCGCAAAACACATACGGACGTCTGAATGAGCCTGTAGGGGGTGATTAGTGACAGGGGGGTGACAGGGGTGATCAGGGGGTGACATGGGTGATCAGGGGTTAATCAGTGATGGGGGTGGGGGGTGTGTAGTGATTGGTGCACTTTTCCTATAGTTTCTCTGGTGGTCCCAAACAAAGGGACCACCAGACGAGCAGACAGCAGGCATATCAGACGCTGTTTAAAAACAGCGCCTGATATGCGATTTAAATGCGTTTTTTCGCATCTACAGCCTGCCAGCGCATGATCAGCGCTGGCAGGCTGTAGTTTCAGTTGTCCCGCTCCGATCACATGAACGCGCGCACGACGCGCTGCTCATGTGAAATCTCAGGTCTCACGAGATGACGCCGATAGGCGGCAGTGAGACCTGAGAGAGCCGCCGCGCTGACGCCCATCGGCGTTAGCGTGGCGGCAAGTGGTTAAAGGGGTTGTCCCCTCCCCCCCCCAAAAAAAAAAAAATCTTCTACAGTTTTCAAACCAGCACTTGAATCTGAATACTTTTGTAACTGCATGTTATTAAACATTTAGCATAGGTACGGAGTTATTCAATATAAAGTATCTGTATAGCGCCACCTGCTGTTTGTTTTTCTTATTTCTTTGACCTGCTCACTGAGATGGCCGCATATGCTCAGTTTTATCCTTTAAAGGGATTCTGTCACCACATTTTACCCCCTACAGTGAAACATATCTACTTGTAGGTTTTTCTGAGCAGTATCAAATGTGCCCTTATTAACAGTGTAGATTTATTTCTTTATAAAATCGATTTTAGTTATATGCAAATTACTTACATAACGTGCCCAAGGGGATGTCCTTTCCTAACTTGGTGCCCAGCGCAGCCTCTAATATAATATACTCAAGAGCCGGCGCGCTGATGTAAACCCTGAGCCACATGCGCACTTCGCTCGATGATGCCATTACCTGTAGTCCGCACGGGGCAGGCTACATTGTGTAGTACACACGCGCGGGATTTCGAACAGGCTCAGGGATTACATCAGCGCACCGGCTCTTATATTATATCAGAGGCGGCGCTGGACTCATGAAGGCGGAGCTAGGCAGCGGACCGAGGGGTGCGACTGGTCACCAAGTTAGGAAAGGACATTCTCTTGGGCACGTTATGCAAGTTATTTGCATATCACTAAAATCGATTTTATAAAGAATTAAATCTACACTGTTAGTTAATGAGAGCATCATTTGATACTGCTCAGGGAGACCTACAAGTAGATATGTTTAACTGTAAGGGGTTAAATGTGGTGACAGAATCCCTTTAACTGTCTCGAGTTATGAAAGGGACAGCATGGGCACGCCCCCTTAGCTGCAGCAGAAAAGACGCTCCCTTTGAGCTGCCGGCTTGATATAAATCTAGCAGAACAACGAATGGGGAGATCTCTGGATCCATGTGAGGTACAGGGCTGGTTCTAGCTTTGTTAGAAAGATTGTGATGTACTGCATGATGCCCGATTTGCATTTTTTACATTAATCGTGGAATAACCGCCTCGAAAATATGCTGGACTATTATAGGTCAGGGTCAACTATTAATGCCTTAACACAAGAGTGTGTAGATCAGTGTGAGGTAAGGTTTCAGTCTTGGTGCTTCTGGCCACTCTTTTCAGGGCGGTCTCCCTCCATATAACAGTCTCCAGCCGTTGGAGATTTTACCAGATTTATTTGTACTATATTTTGTAAATGTCTCTTTCCGCTGTAATTATTAGACTCACCTAGCAAATAATACATTTTGCAGTATCTGCTGTATTCACCTCCCTCACAAATGCCTGCTGATGTAACATATTTTTCGCACCTTTCCCCCCAAAGTTAGTAAAAAATGTCACTGCGTCTTATGGGGTGAATACTAATGAGCGCTTCCATTATGGAAGCGCTCCTTAGAACCGGATGACTGGGAAGTGGTGAATGCAGTGCTCCCAAGGCTCTGTACTCACCGCTCCGGGTCCTCTGCAGTTGGCTGTGCTGTCGCTTCGCTGGGTGTTCTGTGACCTCACACCAAGCGCATTGGATCACAGCACAGCCGACGGCAGGAAGAAGAAGAGAGCTGGAGGTGAGGAGCGCCAGCATCTGGAGCAGGAGAGGAGAGTTGAATTTTTATTTTATGTGATCCAAGGCCAGGGGCTGATAAGACGTATGAGGGTCTCATCCGAGGTCTGAATGGGGGGGTCTTATTTATATTGGGGCTGTTATCCAAGGTCTGATTGGGGATCATTCACAATGGGGTCTGAGCTGAGGTCTTATTGGGGGTCTTATTAATATTCTCATCTGATGTCCGGTTCTTATTAACATTGGGGCTGTGAGCTGAGGTCTGATTAACATTGGTGGTCTGATATAAGGTCTAATAAAATATTTTTTCTTATTGTCCTCCTCTAAAACCTATGCATCTTATGGGTAGGTGAATCATATAGGGCTAAAAATAATGTATTTCTTTGTACACAGCAGCTATCACAGGGGGCAGGAAATTATTTAGGAACACACCTTTCTGAAAAAGGAGATGACAAAGGAAATTACTATTTACTCTTACGTTTTTAGAAGAAAAAGTGCAACCCAACAGTGAAGGTGGCCGCATGGAGCAAACCCACATACACAGAAGCCAAGAGCCGCACAACTGTGTCGTTTGGCTGCATGCGGCCAAGTGCCCCATTGGGGTGTACCATAAAGAATGGAACAGTAGTAATTTAAGAAAAGATGATCCAGCCTTTTTATACGCATTTACCTTTTCACAGACATGTCAGGACAGCTGATGGGTCCTACTTCAGACTATATCATCACAAATGTTTAAAGAGTAACTAAACTTTTATAATCATTTTTAATATGTTGTCCCTAATCCCCTAAAAAAAAAAAAAAAAAAAAAAAAAAAATTAATAAAGTATATTAGATTTTCTTTTTTTACTACACTTTTACATCCCTAAAGCATTCAGTGTGCGCTTAAAGCTCAGTTCTCCCTACACCGCTGACAGCTCATCGCTGTACGCAGTACTCATTTTATGAATGGGCGGCAGCAGCAGCGCGGGAAGTACAAGCAGGAGCGCATATTGCGGCTCCAGCCTATGCTCCCCAGACAATTACTAACTCTTGGCATAGTACTTGGGTACCCTGTACACATGTCCTATGCCACGATTAGACGAGAGTAGCGGGCTGCTGCTTCTGCCTACTCCGCTAAGAGAACTGTCATGCAATGAATGGTGCGCTTTAGGGTTGTAAAAGTGTAGTAAAAATAGAAAATTAATAAATAAAGTATATTAGAAAAAAAACCTTTTAGGGGATTAGGGACAACATATTAAAAATTATTATAAAGGTTTAGTTTCTCTTTAAGGAGTTGTCCAGGATCGGAAAAACATGGCTGCTTTCTTCCACAAACAGCACCACCCCTGTCCTCAGGTTGTGTGCAGCATTGCAGCTCTGCTTCATTGACTCCAATAGAGCCAAAATGCAATACCAGATACAACCCACAGACGGGTGGAGCTGTTCTTAGAAGAAAGCAGCCACGTTTCTCTAATCCTGGACAGTGAGAGAGAACACTTACCCGTGCAGCTGCAAACTGTTTAACGTCGTCCATTTCTTCCAAACATCAATGTTCTTCCTCAAAGTCCCATCGCCGCTGTAACAAGAAGAGTGCATTCGGGTCAGAACTCCTCACATAGAAACACAGAACATTAGACAAAGAAACTGAATATTTTTATAAACCTAATTTAAACCAGTAGACACCGCTCGCGGAATATCCCAGCGTATAGTTCACAATGTGGCGGCCTTGTGCATAATTAAGATTGAATAAATACATTACAGGGCTGGCACAGCTGAAGAACGAACAACAAGACAATAGCAGCTGCACGAGAGTGGGCCGATAGCGGGCTTAATGGCAGGAAAGCCAATGAATTACAGGGACTCGTCCTTCACATAGGGAATGTCAGAGCCAAATATGTCATTAGCAGAAAGAAAGGAATACCACCTACGGCTGCAAGGACGCAAGAAAAACCAAGACTGTTCAACCTCAAATCACCTTTTAAAGTAGATATAGATATATATTATACATACACACACATATAGGCAAAAACCTTTCATAAAATGGGTAGATATGTAGTATAAAGCTGTCAGTTATACTTGTGTATAGAATCCCCCTTTTCCAAAAAAAAAAAAAAAAATGCATAAAGTGAAATATACCGCAGTGTGAGGAATTAGGCTAGTTTCACACTGTGGTAGAGAACGGCCTACCACGGGGTTCGACATTGCCGTGTGTTACCAGAATGCCCACCACCCTCATTGAGTATAATGGGGATCCGGCTACTACTCGGCAAATATACTGGGATTGGGCCGAACAAAAACTGCTGCACAAATTGGGGGGAATTTATTGTCTTACATTTGGAGTCAGTTTTGCTTGAGGCCTTACACACAAACATTGTGCATCTGTCCCGTGCACTGGGGACCGCAAATTGAATGGGTCCGTGATCCGTCCGCACCACAAAAAAAATAGAACAAGTTCTATTTTTTTTGCGGTGCGGAGGCACGGACAGAAACACCACGGAAGCACTCCGTAGTGCTTCCGTGGTGTTCCAATCTGTGCTTCCGTTCCGCACCTCCGTGATTGCGGACCCATTCAAGTGAATGGGTCCTCATCCGCGATGCGGAGTGCACATGGGCCAGTGCCAGTCTATTGCGGACCCGCCGTATACGGCCCGCAATACGGCCACGGGCAGACAGCGTTCGTGTGCAAGAGGCCTAAGTCTTTGTTGGCGTACTGTGATTTTATGTGTTGTGTCTTTAAAAAAAAAAAACTCAACGCTACATCTGGAATTAAATTCATTAACATAGCTAACCACGTCCACTTGCCCACTCACATTTTATAATTACAGTGAACGGTGTAAAATAGAAGTTGCAACATGTTTGCGCAAGTGCAAAAAGTCACAAAAGTCCTAATTTGTGAGGTTTTTAAGCCAGAATTTTGAAGCGAAGGCATGATAAATAGAGTACTTTGGGACCAGGCGAGCATTACAAAAGGAACGGCACAGGATTAGGAAAGCAAATGTAATGTTTTTTTATTTTAGAATTATCTGCAACAACTGTGCCACAAATTTGCGTAAAACTGATTTAAAAACTGGCACCACGGGTCAACTGTTTTTGCTTCATTTGGTGGAGACTCCATTCACACGTCCGCAATTCTGTTCCGTATTTTGCGGAACGGAATTACGAACCCATTCATTTCTATGGGGACACACTATGTCCTGTCCGCATCCGCAATTGCGGATCCACACTTCCGGGTCCGCATTTGAGTTCCCGAAAAAAATAGAACATGTCCTATTATTGTCCGCAATTGCGGACAAGAAAAGGCATTTTCTATATCGTGCCGGCGATGTGCTGTCCGCAATATGCGGAACGCACATTGCCGGTGCCCGTGTTTTGCGGATTCGGACGTGTGAATGGACCCTAAAGGAGATTTTTTCTGCCATTTAAAACCATATAGTAGCACATATCCTTTTTTCTAACCTATTTTTATTTTCAGATTACAGGTTTGATTTCCTGAACATGATTATAGGGGCTGACATCTTGCCTGAGCTGTTCTTAACAGCATTTAGAAATGCTTTACGGCAGCCACATGGTCCAGAGACACAATGGACAGGAGGAGAGCTCAAAGACTTCTATGGGACAGTTTTCTGGGTATGCTCTGTGACCTGTGCAGAGGTCATTGTACAAGGGAAGAATAGATAAACTGTGACAATCACCTATGGTGGATCCTGTAATATCTGTCATTTTAATCCTGCCAGTAATATCACCTTTGTGTATAGATAAGCAGATAACTGCAGTAAAGTGATCTGTACAGACCAAGAAGTGACACCTATTAGGCTTAGTGGCCAGTATTAAAGTACAGGATTATATGTTTTTTGTTTAAATAGATACTGGCATGGAAAATGTTAAAGGGTTTGTCTGAGTTTTTTTTTTTTTGTTCTTTGTATGTTTCTAACTAGGCAAATGTAAGGACTTTACAATTCACACACTATCTCCAGATTTCACTGAGGGGCATGTGACCAGTGATCTGTGATTTCCGCTTCTCTCCCTGCTCTGATGATGTTTTGTGCACAAGCCTGAGAGATCAGATATGAGCCTGTACACTAGGTCACTGTGCTGGCCATTCCATTTTTACATAACTCAGACAACCCCTTTAAAACATAAAAACATGATTTAAATAATAGGTTATTTTCTGATGACACATTCCTTTTAAATCTCATCCAGTTTGTTACTATGGATTCTTGGTTGGAAACTCTACACCAGAATACAAGGCAGAAAATCCCTAGCAATTTCGTTATACGTGAAAATACCCTAAAGCTGAAGAGGTTAAATGGCCAGTTGTGGAAACCCTGATGACTACTGCGCTGCATACCTCATCACTGAAGGCTTGGCAATGGTTTTACCCAATTGACTTTTTGGCACTGGCAATTGATATGCCAAGTATAAATCAATTGCCAGATTTCAGATGCATTTCTGAATAAGCAAATCGCTTTGCCCACTGTCTGATGTTTCTACGTTCCCTTGAAAGCGCAGCCTTACAAAGAAAAAAAAAAAATACGGAAATACCTGCATGGCACATCACACAGTATCCGGTCATAGAACAAAACTTCTCGGACACCGTTATTTTCAACCAGGAGTCGAGGAATGCTGGAGGCATCGTGATTCACAACCATGACACAAGGACTATTGAGTCGTTTAGCTTGATGGACTAACAGGTAACACCGCTTGTTGTCCACATCGTTGGCAATCACAAATCCCTCTAAAAAAGCAGACAGACAACAAGACTTTAAAATGATGTGTACTTATTTTTCACCTTCTTGACAGACTATTTTTGCAAATCTTTATGTGGCAACAACTTTGGAATGCTTTTACTTATCCAAGCCATTCTGAGATTGTTTTTATTTGTGACACAATGTACTTAATAATAAAAAGGTAAATTTGAGTCGATATAAATAAAAAAAAAAATTAAATGTATGGAAAATTTGGAAAAATTTGCTTTCAAGACGGATAGTGATTAGAGTTGAGCGAACTTGTATTTTAAGTTCGGCGTCCAAAGTTCGGGTTATCGAAGAATCCAGTTATGGATTCCGCTACCACGGACCTTAACAGAATGGGCACAATCTTAACTATACCCTAAACTGCATTCATTTATGACAAAATAAACTCAGCATACAAAATCGGTACAGATATAAAGATCACTTTCGGGTAAAGCAAGACTGAGCAAGCTAGGCATACCAGGAAATGGAATATCCATGTCAGCATGCAACATTTCAATAAGCTGCTTTGTTTTAGATCCTGGGGCTGCACACATATCCAGGATCTAGGCATGAAAAACAATTATTAGTACCAATATGTAGAACTATATTACAGGAAAGGTAATGATTTACAAAACAATTTCATTTCCAATAGGAATAAGGTAAAAAAAATTAAATGTAAAAGTTGTGTTTCAGTACTCGCACACTAAATTACTAACCGGATTGCATCTCACCTTGTGATGTGGCTGGACATTAAGAAGAACAGGGGGAATCATGCTGACTGCTTCTTGACGACTTATGTTGCCCTAAAGACGAAAGCAGTAGTTTGAAAATTATACTTTGAGACAATATAATAAATCTTTATTGCACATTAACACTAGTCCTAGTACTTCTAGATATAAGAAAGATAGTTTTTAACTGCTTGCCGTCACACTAATGCCGATAGGCGTCCGGACGGCAGCTCTCTCAGGTCTCAGCGACGCCTATTGGCGTCATCTCGTGAGACCCGAGATTTGCTGTGAACGCGCGTTCACGGGAGAGTGCGTTCACAGCAGCACGCTGTTATGAAGTGAAACTACAGCCTGCCAGCGCCGATTATTGTCAGGCTGTAGATGTTTAAAATCTCCAATCAGAAAGGTATATCAGTGTCTGATATACCTGCTACCTGCTCCTCTGGTGGTCCCATTTATTTGGATCCACCACCAGAGGACACAGGCAGCTCTGTAAGTAGCAACAAGCACCACACACACTACACCCCACCCCCCTGTCACTTATTAACCCCTTATTAACCCCTGATCACCCCATATAGACTCTCTGATCACCCCCCTGTCATTGATCACCCCCCTGTAAGGGTCCCTTATCCCCGCCAGTTAGTTAGCTACTTGTTAGGTAGTTAGCGCCCACCGCACCGCAGTCACTGATTAGTCGCTGATTAGCGTCATCGCTGTCACTAATCAGCACTAATACTAATATAGTATCTGTAAGTGATCAAGACTGATCGCAATCAGATCTATATCAGTACATTAGGGTCACCTTAGGCTCTACAAAAAACGCAGTGTTCGCCCGATCAGGCCTGATCTTGTGCCTACATTTGCGTTCCGTCCGCCCCACCGCAGTGACAGAATTAATTTTTTTCTGATCACTGCAAAATCACAGTAAAATCGCTGCAGGCGCTATAAAGATCACTTTTGAGCTTTTTGGATCTTTATTAGCAATCGCTGCTTTACTTGGCAAGCACTTTTTTTTTACTAGGCAGGTGTGCTTGATCAACCAGCTGCAGCACTGATGTGCATTCTGACAGAAGCATTGCGCTGCTGTCAGATTACACAAAGTCGGTGTATGCAGCGCTGCAAGACAAGATTTCTCCTCTGCAGTAAAAAAAGATATATGTTTGCCGAGGCTTATGAGCTGGGGGCGGTGTTCATATGCTTCGGCAAACACTTTGTATAAAAAAAAAAAAAAAATTCTGGCAATGATTTATTCATCCACATCGATTGATGTGAATGGAGAAATTGGCTTTGCCAGGGCATACGAGCTGAGTGGGTTTGGATGTTGGGCGGAGCCCCTATGTCCTGACAGACGCCTTTCCCCTCTTTTTTTTTGATCAATGCGAATGAAGAAATCTGTGCCGTTCATTTTTTTTCTTTCAGCCCAGAAGCTGAACGGAAAAGTAAAAATCTCATTACCCGTATGCTCCATATAAGGAGAATAGCCATACATGTAATGATTGCGGAGACCCTTAAATGCCAGGGCAGTACAAACACCTCACATGTGACCCCATTTTGGAAAGAAGACACCCCAAGGTATTCACTGAGGGACATATTGAGTCCATGAAAGATTGAACTTTTTGTCACAAGTTAGCGGAAAGGGAGACTGTGAGAAAAAACTAACTCGCCATGCCCCTCAAGGAATACCTTGGGGTGTCATCTTTCTAAAATGGGGTCACTTGTGGGGTATTTATACTGCCCTGGCATTTTAGGGGCCCCTAATGCGTGATAAGTCGTTTGGAATCCAAATGCGTAAAAATGCCCTGTGAAATCCTAAAGGTACTCATTGGAATTTGGTCCCTTTTGTGCACCTAGGCTGCAAAAAAGTGTCACTCATGTGGTATCGCCGTACTCAGGAGAAGTAGGGCAATGTGTTTTGGAGTGTATTTTTTACATATACCCATGTTGGGTGTGAGAAATATCTCTGTAAATTACAACGTTTTCCATTTTTTTTTAACAAAGTTGTCACGTTACAGAGATATTTCTCTCACCCAACATGGGTATATGTAAAAATACACCCCAAAACACATTGCACTACTTCTTCCGAGTACGGGGATACCAAATATGTTACACTTTTTTGAAGCCTAGGTGCGTAAAGGAGCCCAAATTCCAATGAGTACCTTTAGGATTTCACAGGACATTTTTACGCATTTGGATTCCAAACTACATCTCACGCTTTAGGGACCCCTAAAATGCCAGGACAGTATAAATACCCCACAAGTGACCCCATTTTAGAAAGAAGAAACCCCAAGATATTCCGTGAGGGGTATGGTGGGTTCATGTAAGATATTATTTTTTGTCACAAGTACATATTGTACAACACGCACAGTATAACAGCCCATGTGTCTGAAGGGACAAAAAAGGTAACTTTTTCTAATTAGATTTAAAGGGAATCTGCCACCACACAGCTGTAACTAAAACTAGCTGCATGTTTAGATGTGCTTTTTGACTTATCCATACCCGCAATTCTGAGAAATTAGCACATTGGTGCAACAAGAGCTTTGCAGTTGCACCAAAAGCGCTGCTCATTTTCCTTGTTGGCCACGCCCATGCCGCTATGACTCACGGGTTTAGGCAGTGTAAATGTAGTCGCGTCTCGCCACATCAGAAACAGTAGGTGCAGGGTGCACAGAGTGGTTTGGGCCGTCCTCCGTGCACTTAACTGCTCATTAGCATATGGATAAAAGTACTTTTTCCTCCTTCTCTAGAATGAAGCAGCGGATTGTTAAGTAAAGTGTATCATCACACCCAGCTGAGCTGGTCCTACAAGGCCTGGTTTAACAGTGAATTTCCTGGGGATCAAAGGAGTTGTGCAGTGGTATAATACTAATGACCTATCCTCACTATGGGTCATCAATACCAGATTGGCGGGGGTGTTGGGATGTGCATGTACACATTAAAGAAGACAATGCGCTCGCATGAGTGCCGCAATCCCTTCAAACAGCTGTTGGGCGGGAATCAGACCAGTACAATTGAATATTGATGACAACCCTGAGGATAGGTCATCAATATTATAGCACTGAAAGAAACATGGAACCGTTTTCTGAAGGTATCTTACCGACTCCGTCTCACTGATAAGAAACTGATGAAACTTCTCCAATTCAGGGGACTTGCGAATTATCTTCCTACTCAAGTTTGTGTGCCAGGCAAGCTCATCAGGGTACCTATGGAGAGGGTTAAAAAAAAAAAAAAAAAAAAAGAACTTTAACAATTATCAACTTCATGCCTTTCAGTCTGATGCAAGTGGGGATCAAACACGGAATTATACTGGTGTACCAATAAGGCCTCATGCACACAAACTTATTTTCTTTTAGTGGCCGTTCCATATTTTTTGCAGACCATATGCTGAACTGTTCATTTCAATGTGGTCGCAAAAAAAAAAAAAAAAAAAAAGAAAAGTTACTGGTGCATTCCGTTTCCGTATGTCCATTCCATGGAGATACAGAACATAGATAGGACTGTTCCATTAGGGGCCAGCTGTTCCGTTCCGCAAAATACAGAATGCACACAGACCTCATCCATATTTTTTGCAGACCGCAAAATATATACAGTCATGTGCATGAAGTGACGGTCTAAGGCAGGCATCCTCAAACTGCGGCCCTCCAGCTGTTGCAAAACTACAACTCCCAGCATGCCCGAACAGCCTACAGGTATTAGCCTACAGCAAGGCATTGTGGGAGTTGTAGTTTTACAACAGCTGGAGGGCCACAGTTTGAGGATGCCTGGTCTAAGGCTACATGCACACGACCGTTGCCTGCCTCCTCGTCCGCTCCTCCTTGAAATTTTGCGTCCGTCAAAAAAAACGGATGACGGGCCGTTTTTTTTGACGGATCCGATTTTTACGGCAGATCCATTGTAAAAATGCCTATCCTTGTCCGCAAACGTGAAAAAAATAGGACATGCTCTATTTTTTTGACGGAATGAAAACACGGATCACGGATGCGGAACAAAAACGGTTGACCATCCGCATTTTTTGACGGACCCATTGAAATGAATGGGGAAGCATCCTATCCGTGAAAAAAAACGGAACGGACACGGATACAAACAACGGTCGTGTGCATGGGGCCTAAGAAGTACACCAGTATTTCAAGGCGTTTTACCATTCACAGGATAGGGGACCAACTGCTGGGACCCCCATAAATCATGAGAATGAAGGTCCCCCAGACTCCTGTGTGAATGGAGGTGATGCAGATGTGTGACCACCACTCCTACGGACCTGCTGGAGAAAGCCAAGTGCACACCAGCCCTCCCATTCACTCGGGTGAGGGGCATACACTAAAGAGATCTTTCACCTAACAGCCATGACTTCCCACAAAAATACATTCAAATACATACAATTTGCATTATATGAACTCCAACATGCCCAATCTTTCGTTCGTTCAATGGCAGATCTCCAGGGACCAGTCGGACCACCCGTATACACAGATGTCGGCCAATCCCAATAGCATTTATACCGATATAAAGTAACAGATTTACTCAAAGATAAAATGTGTATGCTAGTAAATTATTCCTATCCATAGAACATCCTAACAGGGATGGGTACAGCAAATGACAACCTTGTGGTTCTTACTTAGGCCATATGCCGAATATATAAAGGGCGAACCCCTGATAGTCACGACACCCATGGGATGCACCACAGACCCTCAGCTTTGTTTTTTCCAGTCAAATACCTGCTCTCAACCAAAAGCATAAAAGGGTTGTTCAGGGTTAAAAAAAACATTGCTGCCACGTTCCACATATGCCCATGGGTGGCATTTGGTATTGCAGGTGAGTACAAGTGGGTAAGGTAAAGCTGCAATGCCACAAACATATCTAACATGTCTTCGAAAAGCTGTAGTCTTCATTGGGGAAGGCACCAACTGATCACACAATGGATGCATATCCTCAAGTGTTTTACATTTATTTGTATATGTTAAATAAAAAACCTCACTGTAAAACGGTCTTACCAGTTAAGTGGCTGGGGAGCTTCTATATTCTGGCCGTCAACCTCTATATTCTGCAGCTCTTTGAAGTATTTCTCCTTCAGGCAATGTAGGATTTCTTTAGCATGACTAGAAAGGGGTGAAGATCCATAGGTCAAACATATTAAACAATATAACCGCTTACGTAAACTCTGTATTCAATAGCAATCATAACAGAAAAGGCTTCTAATGGGGGAAAAAATGACAAGTGTATTATTTCTTCACGCCCGACCTCATCCTCTCCATTTGAATTTTTTTTTAGAAGAATCCCCCAACAGCAAAATAATCACAGGCCGTACCCCAGTGATCAGCAGGAATCAGTCAGGGGCAGCGCCACCACAGGGGAAATTAAGCATTACATAGCTTCTACTCAAATAAACGCTAAGGGCTCTTTCACACTTGCGCATTTCTTTTCCGGCATAGAGTTCCGTCGTCGGGTCTTTATGCCGGAAAAATCCTAATCAGTTTTATCCCAATGCATTCTGAATAGAGAGAAATCCGTTCAGGATGCATCAGGATTTCTTCAGTGTGTTCAGGACCGGAACGTTGTTTGGCCGGAGAAAATACCGCAGCATGCTGCGCTTTTTGCTCCGGCCAAAAATCCTGAACACTTGCCGCAAGGCCGGATCCGGAATTAATGCCCATTGAAAGGCATTAATACGGATCCGGCCTTAAGCTAAACGTCGTTTTGGCACATCGCCGGATCCGACATTTAGCTTTTTCTGAATGGTTACCATGGCAGCCAGGACTCTAAAGTCCTGGCTGCCATGGTAAAGTGTAGAGGGGAGCGGGGGAGCAGTATACTTTCCGCCCGTGCGGCTCCCGGGGCGCTCACAAGTGACATCAGGGCGCCCGACACGCATGGATCACGTGATCCATGCGCATGGGGCGCTCGGACGTCATTCTGGAGCGCCCCGAGAGCCGCACGGACTGTAAGTATACTGCTCCCCCGCTCCCCACTACTACTATGGCAACCAGGACTTTAATAGCGTCCTGGCTGCCATGGTAACCTGAAAGCATTTCGAAGACTGATCAGGATCTAATGCTTTCAGGCGACTTGCGTTCTGACGGATCCGGCGGGACGGAAGTGCCCGCCGGATCCTCAGAACCCAAGTGTGAAAGAGGCCTTACGCATGAACATGTTTGGTCCTCAACCCTTTCATGCCTGGTACCTCCTACTGGGATGAAGCCCGAACCAAGTACCCCCAAGGAATCGAACCGTGATCAATGTTAATAAAATAATGCTTTGTTGAAAGCCTGTCAGCCTGCAATCTACCTTAATGGCAAATATTACTTTTTAAATTACATTCTGCACTACCAAACATACAGGAGGATACATCACCACATACCTCTTAAAGAGGTTATACCATGAATGGCACAGAACAATGAAAAAAAATAAAATAAAAATCAGACACATAGTACATGGCAATACCTTCTAACAAAGCTATTAACAGCCCTGTACCTCACATGGGTAAAGTGACATTCACTGCTCTGCTAGATTATCTCCAGCTATGTAGCTCATGGGTGTGTCCTTTCTGCTGCAGACCTCTCCCTGTAACTGCCACAGCTTTTATCAGAATGTATGGCTGATGGCAGCTGAAGTTTTTAACTGAGCACATTCAACCAGCTGTAGTCAAGTTTTTAATTACATGCAATTACAGAAGTATTCAGATCCAGGACCTGGTTTCAGAATATAGAATATGTCTGGTGACACAACCCATTTAAAGGCCCCTTTGGACTGCAGATTATCACTCACAAGTAAAGGTGCTGCCAACGTAATCGCGTTCCCGAAATAAATAGAACATGTCCTATTCTTGTCCGCAATTGCGGACAAGAAAAGGCATTTTCTATATAGTGCCGGCGATCTGCAAAATTGCGGAACGCACATCACCGATGTCCGTGTTTTGCAGATACGCAAAACACCTGCGGACGTGTGAATGGAGCCTAATTGCGTGAAAATAGTGAAATCTAGTTCTCACGGCTCAGACAGCAAACACCCACCAGGGAATAGCAGTCCACAGACTTCTACCAAACACCAGCTCCCCATCTGCCAATCATATTTTGAAAACAGTGGTCAATGGTTCGTGTTTAGCCCCAAGATGGCCACTCCAGATAGCGATCGTTGCCACATAGAATTAGACCTTTTGCGTCCCCATGTGTTGTGATGCAGTGTAAAGCAGCAAGTACCTTTTGTATCCGGTGATTCTTATTGTAGCTGGAAGAGGCTCCCGCATGGCAGCCATGAACTGCTCCCACTCCCCGTCTGGTACGATCTTCAGCTCCTGGTAGTAATGCTCAAAGAGTTTGTTTTCTTTGATGATTTCAGCATAGCCGCTTTCCCAGGCCTTAGAGACAGACACAAAACCTACTTTAGGGACTACATTTGGACGACACATGGAATGAACATAAATGGGTCATGCCTTGTCTGGGCCAGGAGTCACGGAGCTGAGGACTTTATCATCTTCATTGAAGGGATGCAAATGAGCTCCTAAAGTGCAACTGCCATTCTATGTTTATTTGTGTAATGTGTACGGGCAGTGACGTTAACCATTGTTGTAATATACTTTAATTACTGAAATCGTGTATTTCTATTAGAAAAATAGCTCTAAGGGTACTTTCACAAACGGACAGCATTTGTAGGCGGATCCGTCTAACAAATGCATTGAAATACCAGATCTGTCTCTCCGGTGTCATCCGGAAAAATGGATCCGCCATTTATTTTTATTTTTTACATTTTTAAAGGTCTGTGCATGTGCAGACCGGAAAACTGGATCCGTTTTGCCAGAACACTTGGTGCCGGATCCGGCATTAATGCATTTCAATGGAAAATAATGCCGGTATTTTCTCCGGCCAAAAAAACATGCAATGACTGAACTGAAGACACCCTGAACGGATTGTTCTCCATTCAGAACGCATTAGGATATAAGTGATCAGTTTTTTTCCGGTATTGAGCCCCTGGGACGGAACTCAACACCGGAAAACTTTAACGCAAGTGTGAAAGTACCCTAAAGTGGCCCATTTTGAGCCCTAGCAACGCTCCTCTGTCTTCTGCTTACATAACACAGTCAGTGTTAGCAAGTCTCCACTGTTATGTAAACAGAAGACAGAGGAGAGTTACTAAGGCTCAAAATGGGCCACTTTAGAGCTTTTTTTGTAATGGAAATGTATGATTTCAGTAATAATAAAGTATATTACAAAAATGGTCAGCATCACTGCCCCTATACATAGGAGTTTGATATAGACGATATGCGATATAAACTATATAAATTTGGCCAATGATAGAGATTTCGTCTATATCGCCCTACCGTGACAGAACATGGCACGCGCCGCTCTTGGCACGCACCATGTTATCCTGAGCCGCCACAGTGGAGAAGGAGGCCACCAATGAGAACAGAGAGGAGTAGAAGGGAGGGACTGTGGTGACTGCACAACCAATGAATATAGTTAATGCTCGAATACAAACGTAGCCTGCGTGTGCTGGCCATATCCTATACCCGGCCACTATAACTGCGTGCTGCGATCCGCCGCAATTAACCCCTCAGGTCCTGTGCGCAGTTATAGAGGCCGGGTATAAGATATGGCCAGCACACGCAGGCTACGTTTGTATTCAAGCATTAACTATATTCATTGGTTGTACAGTGGCCCCAGGGCCCCCCGCTTCACCCATTGGTGGCGCAGTGACAGCTTCTGATCGGAGCCCCAGCAGTGTAATCCTATATATATTTTATATCAACTACAGGTCCTCTTGGAAAAATATTCTGAATATACCATCTCTCTCAAATTCTATAGAAGAAAGAGGAGAATATATGGAATAACTCCTAAAAATATATATAACAATGAATCCCATAAGAATGTCTCAAAAGGTTTTTAATTTAATTTATTTATTTGAAGTCCTATATGTAAACCATCTGTATACTGATTAGTCTATCTATACTATATTATACCCATGGAATATATATCTATAAGTGTTGAATAAATATCCAGCAATAATTTTTTTGCTTTCCGTCCTAGAGTTTCGTCTTCGGGTCTCTAGGACGGAAAGATACTGATCAAGATTATCCCAATGCATTCTGAATGGAGAGAAATCCGTTCAGGATGCATCAGGATGTCTTCAGTTCAGTATTTGAACGTTTTTTGGACGTTGACAAAACCGCAGCATGCTGCAGATTTGTCTCCGTCAAAAAATCCTAAAGACATGGTGCAAATACGGGTCTGGAATTAATACCCATTGAAAAGCATTAATCCGGATCCGACTTTAAGCTAAACATCGTTTCGGCGCATCGCCGGATCCGACGTTTAGCTTTAAAGAATGGTAACCATGGCAGCCAGGACGCTACTAAAGTCCCGGCTGCGGTGAAAAAGAAGCGGGGAGCCGAGGGAGAAGCTACTTACCTTCCGTGCGGAGGCCGGGGCGCTCCTCGATGACGTCACCGGGTCCCTGCGTCGCATGGTTCACATAGCTATGCTAAGTGAGCAATGCGCTGTATGGATCGTAAGGCGCATTGCTCACATAGCATAGCTATGTGAACCATGCGACGCAGGGACCCGGTGACGTCATGAAGGAGCACTCCGGCCGCCGCATGGAATGTAAGTAGCTTCTCCCTCGGCTCCCCGCTTCTTTTTCACCGCAGCCGGGACTTTAGTAGCATCCTGGCTGCCATGGTTACCATTCTTTAAAGCTAAACGTCGGATCCGGCGATGCGCCGAAACGATGTTTAGCTTAAAGTCGGATCCGGATTAATGCTTTTCAATGGGTATTAATTCCAGACCCGTATTTGCACCATGTCTTTAGGATTTTTGGACGGAGACAAATCTGCAGCATGCTGCGGTTTTGTCAACGTCCAAAAACCATTCAAATACTGAACTGAAGACATCCTGATGCATCCTGAACGGATTTCTCTCCATTCAGAATGCATTGGGATAATCCTGATCAGTATCTTTCCGTCCTAGAGACCCGAAGACGAAACTCTAGGACGGAAAGCAAAAACGCTGATGTGAAAGGGAGCTTAGACAGGTGGGGGCCCACAGTAACCTAATTCTGCCCCTTCACATGGTCCCTACAGAAATTATTGCTGGATATTCATTCAACACTTATAGATATATATTCCATGGGTATAATATAGTATAGATAGACTAATCAGTATACAGATGGTTTACATATAGGACTTCAAATAAAGAAATTAAATTAAAAACCTTTTGAGACATTCTTATGGGATTCATTGTTATATATATTTTTAGGAGTTATTCCATATATTCTCCTCTTTCTTCTATAGAATTTGAGAGAGATGGTATATTCAGAATATTTTTCCAAGAGGACCTGTAGTTGATATAAAATCCTATTGCCTACTAGTCTCAGTAGTGAGGATATAGGGCTAACCTCGTCTGCCGAAATGGGATGGCGGGGGGGGGGGGATGGGGAGTACTATGTCTCCTTGTGGAGAGCGTCTTATTGATGTGAGGAGACGTATAGGTCATTTATGCTCCTCAGGAATTCTGGGAGGAAAGGGATGCAAATGAGCTCTTAACAAGCTCTGCCTCTGATGACACCAGATGTAAGGCAGCGAAGTCAATGATCGACCCTTTAAATATATAAATTTTGAGACATGAGCTGGATAACAGTTCACACTGCAAATGTGACAGCAATCCAAGGGTCAGACTGCTGAGGATTCTCCACAAGACTGTACAGGCCAGTAAGGTGGCATCTGATTGGTCAGAATACTACATAAAGTGATCAGAGATAATGACCCCCCATGCCAATGTCTTCTCCACAAAGGGAGATGTGGTTGGCACACAGCTTGGGCAGCCCTTCTCCTTTGTGCTGGCACAGCTGATAACCAGCAAGGACCAGGCTTCCACTTGGAGCTCTGGTAAGGAAGATGGCTGCTGAGGGTACAGGAGCCTGGAATGCCAGGTCCACCGCACAGCCCTCCGTGCACTCCCCCTCACCGCCTGTTCTCTGGCCTTGCGCCTCTCCTCCTCTTCCTCGGGTGTCCTCTGCACCGCAGGGCGCTGATCCCTCTTACGGTTGCGCCTGTTTCTGCGCCCCATCACCACGCACAGAACTCGACACCCGCGACGTATGAATATCTCCGCGAAAGTCCCTAGGGAGAAGATGAACCGTATAACAGAGCACACAGAGGATGTCTGTCACACTGCGCCCAAGTCTGCTCTAACACATCACTACTGGATACCACGTGTAGATAGAGTATTCCCACACCTGGCGGCACTGATGACGTCACTACGGGTGCCGAGAGAGCAGAATGGGAAGAAGCCGCTGCCAAAAGGAAACTGCGGATAGTGACGTCATAAGTAATGGACGTAGAGCTTTCGCCGGGCATATCTCATAAGGACCTGGCCCTTACCAGTGATGGCAAATTCCGTTATACAGCAGCTATTTCCCGTCACTGGGAGGAGGTTTTTTAGTGGTCAGGTCGTGAACAGATTGTTTCTACAGCAGCAGTCGATTTGTGCCGTTCTCTGTAGGGACCATGTGAAGGGGCAGAATTAGGTTACTGTGGGCCCCCACCTGTCTAAGCTCCCTTTCACATCAGCGTTTTTGCTTTCCGTCCTAGAGTTCCGTCCTCGGAGCCCTAGGACGGAAAGATACTGATCAGGATTATCCCAATGCATTCTGAATGGAGAGAAATCCGTTCAGGATGCATCAGGATGTCTTCAGTTCAGTATTTGAACGTTTTTTGGACGTTGACAAAACCGCAGCATGCTGCAGATTTGTCTCCTCCAAAAATCCTAAAGACATGGTGCAAAGACGGGTCTGGAATTAATACCCATTGAAAAGCATTAATCCGGATCCGACTTTAAGCTAAACGTTGTTTCGGCGCATCGCCAGATCCGACGTTTAGCTTTAAAGAATGGTAACCATGGCAGCCAGGACGCTACTAAAGTCCCGGCTGCGGTGGAAAAGCAGCGGGGAGCCGGGGGAGAAGCTACTTACCTTCCGTGAGGAGGCCGGGGCGCTCCTCGATGACGTCACCGGGTCCCTGCGTTGCATGGTTCACATAGCTATGCGATGTATGGATCGTAAGGCGCATTGCTCAAATAGCATAGCTATGTGATCCATGCGATGCAGGGACCCGGTGACATCAAGGAGCGCCCCGGCCGCTGCATGGAATGTAAGTAGCTTCTCCCTCGGCTCCCCACTTTTCCACTGCAGCCGGGACTTTGGTAGCGTCCTTGCTGCCATAGTAAAACTGAAAGCATATTAAAGACTGATCAGTCTTCAATATGCTTTCAGTTGTCTTGCGTTGTGACGGATCCGGCGGGCATTTCTGGCAACGGAAGTGCACGCCGGATCCTCACAACGCAAATGTGAAAGAGGCCTAAGGCGTCATGCACCCGACCATATGTAGTCTGCGGTCAGCAAACCACAGGCCCTTTTGTCAAAATGACTGTTCTAGTCCACAAGACAAGGACATGTTCTATGTTTTTTGTGGCCCCATAGAAATGAATACGAATATGAATCTGTGTGCAATCGCAGGTGGACTGAAAATACGGTCACACGAATGAAGCCTAAGGACTCATGTCCACTCTCGCCTTTTGTGCGGATTTTTTTTAGTCCAAGAGAAAACAGCACAAGGATTACATCTGGGTGCTGTTCATATCAGTGGGCTGTAAATTATAGAACCTGTACAATTATTGTCTGTTTTGCGAAAATTGTGGGATGCGCACAGACCGCGTCTGTATATAGTGAATCGCAAAATCGTGTGCAGGAGGCCATAGACATGGTAACAGAACCATGCTTACTACAGAGATACGATAACAATATATCTACAGGGTATGTGTGACCTGCATGTAGTGTCGCCACCTTTCCCAACAAAAAATACCGGCGAGTTAAGCCACACTCCAAAGGGGGTGTGGTTATGGGGGCACGGCTTAATACAGGGGTTAAGTTGCTATGTCATAATGTGGTTTCCAGTATTAATAATGCCCCCATTAGTGCCCCCTCAGTAATATAAATGCCTCCATTAGTGCCCCCAGAATTAATTCCTCCATTAGTGCCCCCAGAACTACTAATGCCCCCATTAGTGCCCCCCAAAATAATAATGCTTGTGCAAAAAAAAAAAAATTCACCTCATCCATTTGATCGCGCCGCTGTGATCACTCACTGCTGACTGCAAGCTCAGGACCTGCGAAACATCATCATTTTTGTTAACACAAGTGGGGGAGAGGGCGGGACTTAAAAGCTGTACTAATGAGCGCTCCACAATGGAAGAGCTCATTAGTAACAGTCCATATAGGAAAGTACCAGCAGGGGCACTAAATTACCGGCCGGGTAGCAACCCAACCTGTGAGTATGTAGATATATGTAGTGTGTATGTAGATAAATGTAGCTGTGTGTGTATAGATATATGTACAGTGTGTGTGAGAGTATATGGATTAGGGTTGGGCGATATCAAAAATATTCCCACAATAACGATATTAAGAAATTTATCGCAATAATGCTATATATTGCGATAAATGCCCATTTAGAATAAAATTTGTTCCCCCGAATCTGATAGAGCCGCTGGTCGCGCATGGCCCTGCTGCTACATTCATCCTCTATGGGAGTGCTAGAGACAGCAGCAATCAGCTATCTTCAGCACTCCCATATAAAATTGGGACATAAATGTTTAATATTTTAGTGTTTTATTTAATAATTATCAGCCCCTTTAGGGGCTAGAACCCTTGTCCTATTCACCCTAATAGAGCACTATTAAGGTGAATAGGATTCTGACACTGGTCCCTGCACACAGCAGCAGGGAGATTACTATGGCAACCAGTGCTTCAGTAGTGTCCTGGCTGCCATGTTGACCGATCAGAGCCCCCCGATTTCACTGCTGGGGCTCCAATCGGAAGCTGCCACTGCCACCAATGAGAATACAGAGGAGGAGGAGAGTGAGCCACCAATGACTTTAATACTGGGGGGAGGCCACTGCCACCAGTGATTTTTATACTGGGGGGGGGGGGGGGGCTCACTGTGCCACCAATGAATATAATTAACCCATTAATACAAATGTGGGTGGTGGGTGCCAGACTGTTACTAATGAGTGCTTCCATTGTGGAGCACTTATTAGTACAGTCTTTAACTCCCCCCACTTGTGTTAATTAAAAAAATAATAATAAAGAACTCACCTCCTCCATTTGCTCACACTGCTTAACACTCGCTGCTGACTGGAGGACAGAACTTGCGAGATATCATCGCGCTAGAGCGAGCAGCAGCGAGTGTTCACAGCAGCACAAGCAAATGGAAGAGGTGAGTTTTTTTTTTTTCAGAAGCAAGAAGGAGGCACTAATGGGGGCATTATTAATTCTGGGGGGTGCTAATGGGGGCATTACTATTACAGGGGCCACTGATGGGGTCATTGTTAATTCTGGGAGGTGCTAATGGGGGCATTATTAATGCTGGGGTTACTAATAAGGGCATTATTCATTCTGGGCTCACTAATGGGGCCATTACTCTTACTGGGGGGGTACTAATGGGGGGCATTAATTCTGGGATGCACTAATGAGGGCATTACTATTACTGGGGGGTCACTAATGGGGGCATTATTAATGCTGGGGGCATTAATATTACTGGGGGCGTTAATGGAGGTATTAATATTACTGGGGGGCATTAAAAGAGGCATTAATATTACTGGGAGCCACAGTTTGACAACGACTTAACACCCCGTTTGAATCCATGCTCACACCCCCACATCCCTTTGGGGTGTGGCTCAACTTGGCCGGTATTTTTTTGTTGGGAAAGGTGGCAACCCTCGCATACTCACATACTGTAAATATATCTATATACTCACACACACTGTACACATGCAGTATCTCACTCAGCAGAGTATGATCCCCTCCCTTCCAACATGATAACGACCCCAAACACACCTCCAAGACGACCACTGCCTCACTTATGGGTGTACTCACTTTTGGTGCCAGCAGTTTAAAATATATTAAGGCCTCTTTCACACGGGCGTCATGTTTGACGCCCGGATAGGACGCGGGTGCGTTGCGGGAATATGCGCTATTTTTCTGCGCGTGTGCAAACGTTTGTAATGCGTTTTGCACGCGCGTTGGAAAAATCGCCATGTTGGGTACCCAGACCCGAAGCCGGACTTCATCACTGAAGTCCGGTTTTGGGTTGAGTATTCTGGTGAATTTATTATTTTCCCTTATAACATGGTTATAAGGGAAAATAATAGCATTCTTAATAAAGAATGCTTTGTAGAATGAGGATTAAGGGGTTAAAAATAAAAAACTTAACTTACCTTAGCCACTTGATCGCGTAGTTAGCGATCTCTCTTCTCACTTCAAGCTTTAGCTGTATTCTAAAGGACCTGTGATTGGACCATGTGATGTGACCTCATCACAGGTCCTTTAGAATACAGCTAAAGCTTGAAGTGAGAAGAGAGATCGCTAACTACGCGATCAAGTGGCTAAGGTAAGTTACGTTTTTTTATTTTTAACCCCTTAATCCTCATTCTACAAAGCATTCTTTATTAAGAATGCTATTATTTTCCCTTATAACCATGTTATAATGGAAAATAATAAAGATCTGGTCCTGTTGCTAAGCAAACATGCGGGAAAATCGCACTGCATCCGCACTTGCTTGCGGATGCTTGCGATTTTCCCGCAGCCCCATTCACTTCTGTGGGGCCTGCGTTGCGTGAAAAACGCAGAATATAGAGCATGCTGCGATTTTCACACAACGCAGAAGTGATGCGTGAAAATCACCGCTCATGCGCACAGCCTTATAGAAATGAATGGGTCAGGATTCAGTGCGGGTGCAATGCGTCCACCTCACGCATTGCACCCGCGCGGAAAACTCGCCCATGTGAAAGGGGCCTAAGGGCTGTGTGTTGAGTTATTTTGAGGGCATACCACATTTACACTGTTATACAAGCTGTACACTGATTACTTTACATTGTATCAAAGTGTCATGTCTTTAGTGTTGTAAAATATTTACAAAAATGTGAGGGGTGTACTCGCTTTTGTGAGATACTGTATATATATATATATATATATATATATATATATATATATCTTTACTCAGCATGTACATATAGCTATATACTCACACATACACTGTACACACAGAAAAATAACATGTCACCATACTCACAAGCTAGGGGCCATGATTTCATGAAGAAAGTTCGTTCTCCTTTGCTGCCTGGCTAATGCTCTTACTTAAATCATCACTGGCTGCTCCTTCAAGCAGACGGCTGCCGGTTGTGTGCCCCGGCCACCTGTACTTTACTGCATGATAGTGACAAGCATGGTAAAATCCACCGCACTTAGCTCTGAATGCACACAGACCTGGAGTACCTCTTGTGTGCCTCTTATTGGCTTGCTCCTGAACTATGATAACCGTTTCTACTATCTTGGCAGCATCCAATTAGAATCTTACCTTATGGTCGCAGTATCTTTTTTTAAATTTGTTTAAAAGTTAATAATAAAATAATAGGTGGCCGGTAGATGTGTTTTTTATGTTTATTTTTATCAATTGTTTAATATATCGGTAGTGTCTAAACTCCATGCCTTGTGACGTCACACGGTCACATGACATTCAAAGCCTCAATTTCAAAGTGACCATGCGCTTCACCCTAAACACCATCATGAGGGTTAGTTATTATTTTGTATTATATTACTAATCTTTATTAAGTAAGGGTTAGCTGGCAGTGATGGCATAGTGGCACTAAACTATTCTGAATTCAGAAAGGGGGGCCTGCGTCGGCCATATAAGGGGCAGGGGCACTGGCAGCAAATCGTTCATTATATACTGAGGGGGCAAAATGAAATATATAGAGAGAGAGGCAAAAAACAAAATATATACATTAAGAGAGGGGGCAAAAAATGAAATATATACATTGAGAGAGGGGGCAAAAAATCTAATATATACATTGAGAGGGGGGCAAAAAATGAAATAAATACATTGAGAGAGGGGGCAAAAAATGAAATACATACATTGAGAGAGGGGGCAAAAAATGAAATATATACATTGAGAGAGGGGGCAAAAAAGGATATATATATAGTGAGAGAGGGGGCAAAATTAAATATATACAGTTAGAGAGGGGGCAAAAAAGGATATATATATAGTGAGAGAGGGGGCAAAATGGAATATATACAGTGAGAAAGGGCAAAATGGAATATATACAGTGAGAGAGAGGCAAAATGGAATATATATAATAAGAGAGGGTCAAAATGGAATATATACGGTGGGAGAGGAGGCAAAATGGAATATATACATTGAGAGAGGGGCAAAATGGAATATATACGTGAGAGGAGGCAAAATGGAATATATACAAAGAGAGAGGGTCAAAATGGAATATATACGGTGAGAGGAGGCAAAATGGAATATATACAGAGAGAGGGGCAAAATGGAATATATACGGTGAGAGGAGGCAAAATGGAATATATACAAAGAGAGAGGGTCAAAATGGAATATATACGGTGAGAGGAGGCAAAATGGAATATATACAAAGAGAGAGGGTCAAAATGGAATATATACGGTGAGAGGAGGCAAAATGGAATATATACATTGAGAGAGGGGCAAAATGGAATATATACAGTGAAAGAGGGTCAAAAATGAAATATATACGGTGAGAGAGGGGGCAAAATCGAATATATACATTGACAGAGGGGCAAAATGGAATATATACGCTGAGAGGAGGCAAAATGGAATATATACGGTGAGAGGAGGCAAAATGGAATATATACATTGAGAGAGGGGCAAAATGGAATATATACAGTGAAAGAGGGGCAAAAATGAAATATATACGGTGAGAGAGGGGGCAAAATGGAATATATACAATGAGAGAGGGTCAAAATGGAATATATACGGTGGCGAGGGGGCAAAATGGAATATATACATTGTGAGAGGGGGCAAAATGGAATATATACATTGAGAGAGGGGCAAAATGGAATATATACGGTGAGAGTAGGCAAAATGGAATATATACATTGAGAGAGGGGCAAAATGGAATATATACAGTGAAAGAGGGGCAAAAATGAAATATATACGGTGGGAGAGGGGGCAAAATGGAATATATACGCTGAGAGGAGGCAAAATGGAATATATACGCTGAGAGGAGGCAAAATGGAATATATACGGTGAGCAGGCAAAATGGAATATATACATTGAGAGAGGGGCAAAATGGAATATATACGGTGAGGAGGCAAAATGGAATATATATACGCTGAGAGGAGGCAAAATGGAATATATACGGTGAGGAGGCAAAATGGAATATATACGCTGAGAGGAGGCAAAATGGAATATATACGGTGAGGAGGCAAAATGGAATATATACATTGAGAGAGGGGCAAAATGGAATATATACAGTGAAAGACGGGCAAAAATGAAATATATACGGTGAGAGAGGGGGCAAAATGGAATAAATACAATGAGAGAGGGTCAAAATGGAATATATACGGTGGCGAGGGGGCAAAATGGAATATATACATTGTGAGAGGGGGCAAAATGGAATATATACATTGACAGAGGGGGCAAATTGAATATATACGGCGAGAGAGGGGGGCAAAATGGAATATATACATTGGGAGAGGAGGCAAAATGGAAAAATATGGTGAGCGAGGGGGCAGAATGGGATATATATGGTGAGAGAGGGGGCAAAATGAAATATGTACAGTGAGAAAGGGGCAAAATGGAATATATACAATGAAAGAGGGTCAAAAATGAAATATATACGGTGAGAGAGGGGGCAAAATCGAATATATACATTGACAGAGGGGCAAAATTGAATATATACGCTGAGAGGAGGCAAAATGGAATATATACATTGAGAGAGGGGCAAAATGGAATATATACAGTGAAAGAGGGGCAAAAATGAAATATATACGGTGAGAGAGGGGGCAAAATGGAATATATACGTGAGAGGAGGCAAAATGGAATATATACAAAGAGAGAGGGTCAAAATGGAATTCCAATGTTGTATTGACGTGTTTCTATAAAATGTTTGGCGGCACCTGAGGAATGGACTTATATAAAAAAATATTATATAACAAAAAAAATTATATAACAAATATATATATATATATATTGCAAAAAAGCAAGTTTTAATACTTCAGGCCCACAGCATTGGTTTGTCTTGGTTTTAAATTTTTGTCTTTCCCGAGCATGCATATGCTATGACTTTACGTGGGAAATGCATGAACTACATCATGGGACCGTTTTAATTGCGCTGTTTGTTACCCTTTTATTGGAATAATTAAAGACTATTATTTTAGCAGCAAAAAAAAAAAAAGTTTTCCTGGGGCCCATAGAACTCTAGTTACGCCACTGGGCACCATATTAAAGTGTAACCGTCATTTTTTTTATTTGCTAGTTTATTAGAGCCAGACATGTATACCTGAGTTAGTCTGTCAATGATTGTCAAAAGATCTGTAATTAATTACCTTATAACAGCTTTCAATAATGTCCCATGTCCCTTAAAAGACCATTGCTAGGGCTTTTCTGTCTTCCCTATAGTATAAACAGAAGAAGGAGGGGCGGTCCTTCACACTGCTTGGCTGCATTAGGCTTCAGAGTGAGGAGGGGTGTCTCTCAGTAATCCAATCTGATTGGCTGGCAGGGAGCTGCTGGCTACAGCAAGTGTGTATGTGAAGAGAGGGAAGGCAAGTTTGGCCTCAGAGAACTGGCAGATGAGCCATCTTGAGAAGATCCTTATATTGTAAATGTTTAAACAGCCGTAACTAAGGGAAAAACTCAAGTTAAAGGATAACTGTCACATTTAGACCCTAAATTCAGTTTCCATACATGTAGTTACTAATATGATAATATTCCTAAATCAATAACTATTAGACTTACTTACCCCTTATTTAATAAGATTCAGCCCTTAGCAGCCAGTCTGCATAAAACTGCAATTTCACTATTCTGTTAAAATGGCTGCCCTCAGCCCTGAGGCTAATCCATAGGACAGCCTGCAGTGAAGTTAGTGAAGACCAGCTCTGTATAGGGGGTCTTGCAGTGAAGTTCCCAGGTCTGGCTGAAGACTGTAGTCCTTCCACAAGCTCTCCTCTTATCAGATAAGGCTGTCATTTATACACTGAGCAGCCCCATATCTTCCCTGAGCTGTATATTCTCCAGAACTGCTAAGGGAGTGTTTGCCAAGCACAGGCATGTGGAGAAGTTCACACACACAGCCCAGCACTGTTATCTCCTGTCAGGAAGAACCTGGCTTTTTATACATTCCCTTACAATGTTGACTCACTATCAGTTCCCAGTGCACGCAGCGTGCTCCGTCCTCATCTGGTAGACGGAAGGAGCATAGCAACCTGATTTTATCTCAGGTAACAATAGCCAATACTGGGGACTTTTAGGTGGCTTTTAGGGGTTAGTTATTTAAGAATCAGAAATTAAAACAGGGCCAACAAGGTGATATTAATCACCAAAATCCAATAGTAAAAAAAAAAAAAATTTGACAGTTATCCTTTAAACAGTGGTAGGTGAAGAAACTAAAGATTGCTTTATGCATAATGCTGCTGCAGCAGTAACATATGCTAAAATAGTTTTTTTTATGAAAACATGACAATTACACTTCAGGTCATGTGACATTTATGAACACGGTTGGACATTATGGGGGAGATTTATCAAAACTGGCTTAGTTGCCCATAGCAACCATTCAGATTCCAACTTTCATATTAGAAGAGCTCCTTTGGAAAATGAAATGAGGAATCTGATTGGTTGTTATGGGCAACTACACCAGTACTACTTTACACCAGTTTTGATAAATCTCCCACTATGTATTTGCCAGAAGTTTTCCATGACTATTTCCCACCTAGAGAAACAATGAGATTCCATGACAGCTTTGGTAGTTCATAAATGGTTTGCAGACATGACAAGGAGTTCAAGGTGTTGACTTGCCTCTAAGGGGGAATTAATTTACCCCCGTGCCTGTTTTTGGCATAGAAAAGTTGCAAATCAATTGGATTTCCGACTTTTCAATGCCATTGCAAAAAGGGGCATGGTGAGAGTGGAGTGTGGGTGGGGCCATCAGCTTCGGCTTTATCATTATTTACACCATAAAATGGTGCAAATAGTGATTGAAATCTACGGTAACTCTGACATCCCATAGATTTCATTTCAGCGCATGGACTGCCAGAGAGCCATGTAGTTTATGACGAGGCCAGCGCCTTGTCATTACATGTGTAACTGGGCCTCATGTCCAGCTTAGGGCTATATTACACTGGCTAATGGTCGGCCAGGTTATCGCTAACAAGCTCATTAGCGATGATCTAGCTGTGTAATACAACCCTAATGGTGCAGCCGATTACCCGATGAACGAGCAAACTCGATCACCGGGCGATCGCAGGCTTAAAATCATTGGCGGCAACAGATTGTGCTGTCTAAACGCACTCTGCTGCTGGCAAAGAACAAATCAATATGGGGATGATCAATGGCATTAGTGATCGCTTCTCCCCATACTGTGGAGGAGATCTCTGCATGTAATAGCAGCAGTCTCCTCAACTAGCGAGCAGGCAATTGCCGGGCAGGAACACTTCCTTGCCGACAATCGCCTGCAAAATCTGCAGGTCTAATACATGCCTTATTTCTACTCGTAATGTGTTGTCATGTTTGTGACTATATCTGTGTACTTGATTCTCTTCCCCCATCTTCATTGTGACCCTGGATTCCAGTTCTCTCACTTATCCTGCACATATTAAAATGGGGAAGGGGCTGAGGCTTCAGTAAATAAATATTGTACAGACTGTCCGGAGACAGAACCTCTTGGAATGTGGTGGATGAAGACATGGACTTCTTCACGTTTTGCTCATGGACATAGAAGTGTGGCTGGGTGCTGGTAATTATTCCTGCCTACCTCGGGGCTGATCAGCCAGGGGTAATTATGAAAAGACAAAGTAGGGGAAGTTGGTGGTAGTTGTAGTTGCTGTGTGTACTGGAAGGGTCAGCATCTGCGTTGAGGCCAGACCTTGGGGCCATGAGTGATGATCTACTGGTTGGGGAGAGGAGGCAATCTGAGATATCACTTATATTGAATTATAAAAAAAATAGTTGAGCTCCACCTGGATCATCTAGCTGTTGTATGAAGGACCCTCAAGTTGTCCCTCTGTGTCAACATGGCTCTTGCATCAGCTCAGGACCCATCAAAACTGACGTAGCAGACACCGATCTTGATGAATCAGGGCCTACGTTTCCAGATCTCAGTCCAATCAAGCATCTGTGTGATGTGCCGGAAAACAAGTCCGATCCATACAGACTGCCACCTCCCAACAAAATTAATGTATCTGCTACTAACATCTTGCGGGGTCTTGCGGAGTCTGTGTTTTAATGGGTCAGAGCTATTTTCGCAGCTCAAGAGGGAGTATATGCTACCATTTAAAAGGTTTTTCCAGGTTATAGCTTTTGACCAATCCATTAAGTCATTATTATCAGATTGCAGTCCGCAGCAGCAGGATCTGACACAGAGAACGGAGACAACAACACATCTCTGTCCACTGTGCAGTAGCCATGCTGGATTACTGCAGCTCAATGTAAGAGGACACCACAATATCACTTGGAAAGAAGGTTGCCGCTAGGGATGAGCAAATTGGCTTTGGATGAAACATCCGAAGTCGATATCCATAAAACTTCATTTGAATACTGTACAGAGCACGCAGTATTGAAACCCCTGATAAGGTATCAACCCCTGATAAGGTAATATATTTCAGTGAGACCAAGTATCAAAAATCTAAATCAAACAAAAAGTAAAATATAAATAGGTTTTAGAGATAACTTTAGAGATGTATTTGTTTTTTGTTTGATTAGTAAGTATTTGTTAGTAAAGTGTATGCTCAATGTAGCCGGTGTTCTGCCAGATTTCTATACCTCAGCAAAACGCTATACCGGAAGTGATGCGGCCACACAGGAATCAGCTGGAGAAAGTTGTGTGCGGTGCTGAGCACGAGCACATCCACTGGATTAGCAAAAAAATTATTGCAGCGCCGCGGCAGAAAGACTTCATGCGCATGGCGTGAAACCACACAACCGCGCGTGCGCTCTTAGGGGTAGGTAGATTTTCCCAGAGCAAAATGTTCCATTAGATCTCCTTAAACCTGAGGACAATAGATAGCATGTAAATGTGCGATCCATGCTTTTTCTTCGGTTTAAAACAGTGCTTGGTTGTCTCCAGAGGTGCCATAGACCTTGATTAGAGCAGAACTGTGCATGCTCGACGGTAGCTCCATTCATTGTACTACATACTTACTGTGGTTGTACCGGTGCACTCCCCAAAGTACTAACACTCCACCATTCATTCTGTGCCTCCAGTGTAACCCCACATAGCTAACAAGCACTCCACAATTCTCCATGTGTTTCCAGTAAATCCCACACCTCAAGCAAGTGTGGTAAGGTGAACAGTGTTAGTGCTGGGAATCTTAGTCCACAGCCCTAGTCCATTACAAACCTGTCCTGTAGCTGAGGAAATCCCAGGTGAGGCCAGCGGGGTTAATCAGGGAAGGATAAATCAACCCTCTCTGTGTGTATCAGGGGGAGAGAGTCTGAAGCACAGGCCTGGGATGGCTCTGTGACTGTGGTCTCAGCTGGGCAAGGCTGAGGGGCCACGAGGCTTGGAAATAGCCTGGACTTGGGTGATGAAGCGACACCTGGGAGTGGTTTGCTGGGTCCTAGTCAGTCGGACTAGTGAGCCCGAATCCCCCAAGCAACATTGGAACTACTCTGAACAGCCAGGAGGCTGGTGGACAATTGGCGTGGGAAAGCCACATTGGTTCACAGGGTGTGAACTGTGCCCACTAGGTGAGTGAGGGATACGTTATGTTTTAGTTAGAGCCTGGACAGGCAAGTGTTTATTGTTTTGATGTACTGTTTGCTGGTGGGCCACACTAAATGCAGTGTTTGGACCTTAAAACGTGGTGTCTGGTGAAGATAATTGTGAGACTGACCCCTAAAGTCAAGCGATCCCTTGCACAAGAAATCCATAATTCCCCTAGTGCCTCCAGTGCACCTCACACCACGAACGAGCAATCCATCATTTCCCATGTTACTCAAGTGTGCACCCCACACTGCTAACAATCCACCATTCCCCGTGTTCCTCAAGTGTGCACCCCACACTGCTAACAATCCACCATTCCCCGTGTTCCTCAAGTGTGCACCCCACACTGCTAACAATCCATCATTCCCTGTGTTCCTCAAGTGTGTACCCCACACTGCTAACAATCCATCATTCCCCGTGTTCCTCAAGTGTGCACCCCACACTGCTAACAATCCATCATTCCCCGTGTTCCTCAAGTGTGCACCCCACACTGCTAACAATCCATCATTCCCCGTGTTCCTCAAGTGTGCACCCCACACTGCTATCAATCCATCATTCCCAGTGTTCCTCAAGTATGCACCCCACACGGCTAACAATCCATCATTCCCCGTGTTCTTCAAGTGTGCACCCCACACTACTAACAATCCATCATTCCCCGTGTTCCTCAAGTGTGCACCAAACAATCCATCATTCCCCATGTCCCTCAAGTATGCACCCCACACTGCTAACAATCCATCTTTCCCCATGTTCTTCAAGTGTGCACTGAACAGTAACAAGCAATCTATAATTCCCCTTATGCTTAAGTGCACCCCATACCGCTTACAAACATTACCATTCCAAGTACCTCCAATGTACCCCCACATATCTAACAAGAATTTCACAATTCTCAGTTTGTCTCTAGTGTACCCCTACATCACAATTAAGCAGTCTATAGTTCCCCACATGCCTCCAGCGCATCCCCATGCCACTATTAAGCATTCTACCACTCCCTATGTGCTTCAACTGCACCTCCACACCAATAACAAGCAAACTATCAGTCCCAATGTGCCTCAAACAGACGCTCATCCAACCCCACATAAGGATTTCCACATATGCCTCCTGTGTACCTCCACACTGCCAGCAAGTACAGCACCATTCCTTATGTGCCTCTAGAGTACCCCCATGCAAGCATCATTCTATTGCACCCCCACACTGCTAACATGCATTCCACTATGTGCCCCCCCCCCCAAAGCTCCCAACATGCATTTCAAACAATCGTACGCCACACAATCTCATCACGTACCAAATAAACTCAAAACTTCCCATGTGCCATCCCCCACGCAACATTGGAACTACTCTGAACAGCCAGGAGGCTGGTGGACAATTGGCGTGGGAAAGCCACATTGGTTCACAGTTTGTGAACTGTACCCTCTAGGTGAGTAAGGGATACGTTATGTTTTAGTTAGAGCCTGGATAGGCAAGTGTTTATTGTTTTGATGTACTGTTTGCTGGTGTGCCACAATAAATGCAGTGTTTGGACCATAAAACGTGGTGTCTGGCGAAGATAATTGTGAGACTGACCCCTAAAGTCAAGCGATCCCTTGCACAAGAAATCCATAATTCCCCTAGTGCCTCCAGTGCACCTCACACCACGAACGAGCAATCCATCATTTCCCATGTTACTCAAGTGTGCACCCCACACTGCTAACAATCCACCATTCCCCGTGTTCCTCAAGTGTGCACCCCACACTGCTAACAATCCATCATTCCCCGTGTTCCTCAAGTGTGCACCCCACACTGCTAACAATCCATCATTCCCCGTGTTCCTCAAGTGTGCACCCCACACGGCTAACAATCCATCATTCCCCGTGTTCTTCAAGTGTGCACCCCACACTACTAACAATCCATCATTCCCCGTGTTCCTCAAGTGTGCACCCCACACTGCTAACAATCCATCTTTCCCCGTGTCCCTCAAGTATGCACCAAACAATCCATCATTCCCCATGTCCCTCAAGTATGCACCCCACACTGCTAACAATCCATCTTTCCCCATGTTCTTCAAGTGTGCACTGAACAGTAACAAGCAATCTATAATTCCCCTTATGCTTAAGTGCACCCCATACCGCTTACAAACATTACCATTCCAAGTACCTCCAATGTACCCCCACATATCTAACAAGAATTTCACAATTCTCAGTTTGTCTCTAGTGTACCCCTACATCACAATTAAGAAGTCTATAGTTCCCCACATGCCACTATTAAGCATTCTACCACTCCCTATGTGCTTCAACTGCACCTCTCACCAATAACAAGCAAACTATCAGTCCCAATGTGCCTCAAACAGACGCTCATCCAACCCCACATAAGGATTCCACATATGCCTCCTGTGTACCTCCACACTGCCAGCAAGTACAGCACCATTCCTTATGTGCCTCTAGAGTACTCCCATGCAAGCATCATTCTATTGCACCCCCACACTGCTAACATGCATTCCACTATGTGCCCCCCCCCCCAAAGCTCCCAACATGCATTTCAAACAATCGTACGCCACACAATCTCATCACGTACCAAATAAACTCAAAACTTCCCATGTGCCTTTCAAATCACCAACAAGGCAACATAAGCACCTTTCAACCTCTCAAAACTCACCATGTGCCTGTACTGTACCCCACATGCACCCCACCACTATTAACTATGTGCCTCCAGTACAACCTTGAAGCACCTCACAGATCCTCATATACCTTTCAAATCTCTTACCCCTCAACATTCATTGTGTGCCTCCAATGCACCCCCACAACTTCCCACAGCTCCATATGTGACTTTTAATCATAACCAGCAGTACACCATATGACTCCAGTGCACACCCACAAGCATATCGCCACCATTCACAATCCTTCTAGTGCACCCCCACAAGCATATCGCCACCATTTACAATATCCTTCCAGTTCACCCCCACAAGCACCTTTCATCCCACACTCGCAATGTGTCTTCAGTTCCCCAAAGGATCCCGCAGCCCCCAAAAAATTCATTATGTATCTCTAGAGAATCCACACAAGGACTTTCCTTGACACCACCCATGGGATTCAGCTATGAGATTGAACCATGGGTCCTCACTGACCATGAGACTGAGCCATTATCATTCCATAAATAGGTGGAGTGACACATGTCTGATGAAGAAGACCCCCCCCCCCCCTTCAAAATGCATTACACAAGGATTTTAATTTATTTGTTTTTAACAAAAAAAAACACAGATTCAACTCCTGAGGAACAGCACCCCGATCCATCCTGTTTTTTTCTTTTTCTTCTGGTATATCACTGCATGTGGGGATCTCATCGGGATCACCAGCGGGAAGGGAGCAGCGTTCCAGCTTGGACCGTGCAGAGACGATTGTCCCAGTGGCTGCTCTGCTACAAAGCAGCTGTTCATTGTGCTCCATGGTCCTTTCACAGATGGTTTTACACTTTGAAGCACCTTGTTTTCTTCTCATAAATAGGAGGAGCTCAGAGTGTTTCATGATCAGTTAGTTAGTGAGTATATGGCAGAGTGCTGGTAAACCAAGGCATACTGTGAGGAGAAACCATGGTTGGAGTTAGGCCTGCTGAGAGAGGTAGAGACCCTAAAATCTGATGGTGTGGTTACAGACTGCTAGATTGAATGCTTGCTCATGGAGAGGCGACCACCCTGGAGACTCTAACTTAGGTAGGCCTGAACCTAATAGTCTGGAGATAGTGGTGGCCAGAGAATGTGAATCGGCCAGCCCACTTGGGCCTGCAGCTGCCTGGTGTAAGTGGACTGTGAGTAAGTGTATTGTGGAAAGTGTATTGACGGAAAAGAGAAGTCGGTTGAAGGATAGTAATAGGCTGGTGCAAGTTGAGTTATGGTGAAAATTGTCTATGAAATTGAAGAAAGTGAAGAAATGAAATTAGCAGCATGTCTATGCAAGATGGAGGATTTTGTGAACATAATTTTGAATAAAGCGCTCTCTCTTGGCTTGGGGGATGAGAAGTGCTTTGAATGGAACCAACTTGTGTCTGGTCTCATTATGAAAGCAGTATGGTGTACACATACTTATAGCTTCTATTTATTTGGCACCACACAAAGAAGATGAGAAGCGCATGAATTGCGATAACACCTGCAGTATTATATAGCCAGCCCCCACAATATTTGAGCTCGCTCCATACAACCCCATGTATGTGATTAGGCATTAAGGGGTTAATGGGGTTCTCCGAGACCAGCACCAATGGTTAGGGGGCCGGGAATGGTAAAGAATAGTGTTGAGCGAACTTGTGCTATCGGTGTACAATGTTCGGGTTTTCTAAGAATTGCGTTATGGATTCCACTACCATGGACCATAACGGAATTCTTAGATAACCCGAACCTTGTACGCCGAAACCACAAGTTCGCTCAACACTAGTGAAGAAGTTAAAAAAACACAACTGTTTAGATTGTTCCGGGTCTAGCATCACCTGTCTCTGCTGCTTCTGGAAGTTTGATGTGCCATCTGTGCTGGAACGGCTCATGACCGCTGACTCTTACAGGAGTTTCTCTGCCACTGATAGCTGTGTTCAGTGGGCAACGTGAAATAAAGGGCTATATATTGCAAACTGCAAGTCCTATAGGAGAGTATTCCATCAGACGTGTGGTGGTGGAGCCAAGCGGGGCAGAGCGGAATTTAGCAGAGCTGCTGACAGGGTTAAATCTGCCATAGCAAACCCATAATCCACCAGAGGATGTATTAGATTAGACTGAGGGGCACACCACTGACAATGGGTGTTATGAACCTCCACCGCACTGCATCTATAGGGGGTGAGACGCAGAGACCCATTAGGCTACCTTCTACAATGCCAGCAAAGTGAATGAGATTGAACAAATTTCACACACACTTTGCAAATTTGTTCAGTGCGGAAACTGACCTGCTGTACGCATTTCGAAATCTGCAACATGTTTCTGATGATTTTATTTTTTAGTGCGGATTTCACACTTTGCAATGCAAAGGGTGAGATCAGTCCAAATCCGCAAGAAAATCTGAACAAATGCGGATTTAGGCCTGCTGCACACAACGGCATTCGTTTTTGAAGTCTGCAAATCGCAGATCTGCAAAACATGGATACCGGCTGTGTGCGTTACACATTTTGCGGATTGGTACGTCCTGCCCCCGTTAAAAATGTCTATACTTGTCTGCAACACGGACAAGAAAAGGACATGTTCTATCTTTTTTGCGGGGCCGTGGACCAGATGGTGTGCTGTCCTTATCTTTTGTGTCTCTATTGTAATGAATGGATCCACATCTGATCCGCAAAACTGCGGTCGTGTGCATGAGGCCTTAGTGTGGAAATGCAGAAAAATCCGTGTGGAAATTCTAGGGCGCATTTATCAACCTGGTGTAAAGTAGAACAGGCTTAGTTGCCCATAGCAACCAATCAGATCCCATCTTTCATTTTCCAAAGGAGCTGTTCAAAATGAAAAGAGGAATCTGATTGGTTGCTATGGGCAACTAAGCCACTTCTACTTTACACCAGTTTGATAAATGACCCCCTTTTTTTGTAAATTAGCAGACATGTGCATGTAACCTTATAGCGAGTGCTGACACAGTGGTCCTGGATCTGAGGACTGGATAGAAGTTTTTGGAAACCGCAAAGCATCTGAGCCCATACTGTGTAACTGTCAAGCTTTATACCTCCGGTAGTTAAACTGCATGAAACCACCGCCTGTTAGTGTCTCCTGCAGACATCCCAACCTGCGAAAAAACTCATTTCAGGGAGGTTTAGTTTTTGTTTTCACGATCTTTTTATTACATTTTCCAAACATATGCAGAACATAACATATAACGAGGTTACTGTGCTGATGCAGTATAAAGGCAAGTATAACATGAACAAAACATATATGGGAACATAGTGAGACATTATATAATGTATGACCAAAAAGAACTTTCTACTATGCCTGGGTGACGGCGCAATGAGGGGAATCGAGGCTTCTGACAGTGGCATGTGATGCCGCACAGCCACAGTGGCGGTAGTTCGAGTAAGGCTGGCGCACGCGCAGTAGCTACAGGTGGGCTAAAGCTCCGACTGGCAAGTCATAGGATGTGACGTCACCAGTCGAAGTTCTCGAGGAGTCAGAGGACTGGCCGAGAAGGGGACACTGCTACAGGTTGCCGGAAAGGTTTACTGCGAATATATATATATATATATATATATATATATATATATATATATAAGAAAAATGGCGGCACTGGACAAAATACTTAGGCGGGTGCAATGTTTAATGGGGACTGACCATAAGCCCCAAACTAATAATATAGAAAAACGAACTGCACTCCAAAAAATAAATCAAAAGGAGTTCATTTATTGACCCGTGCGGTGCAACGTTTCGGCTCTGAACCTAGAGCCTTTCTCAAGCCTATATATATATATATATATATATATATATATATATATATATATATATAGCTTACACATGCGGGCGTCAGGGAGCCGCTATCGAATAGCGGGAGACTCCCTGAACGTCCGGGAGACTTGAGATCCCTGCTCCTGTGAGTACAGGTGAACTGTTTGTATTTGACTCTAGTGCCTTTAGTCTAGTGATTACTGCGCCATTCCTCTAAGGGCTTGTTCACACGAACGTGCCGTGTTTTGTGGTCCGCAAATTGCGGATTTGCAAAACATGGATGCTGACTGTGTGCCAACCGAACGGACGGCCCTTTATAGAAATGCCAATTCTTGTCCGCAAAACGGACAAGAATAGGACATGACTTACAATTTTTGCGGGGCCACCGAACGGAGCAACGGATGCGGACAGCACAAAAAAATGCGGCTCGGATGCGGAACCAAACCACGGTCGTGTGAATGAGCCCTAAGGCTGTGATGGCTAGCCTCCGGCACTCCAGCTGTGGTGAAACTACTACTCCCAAGATGTACACTTACTTGGCTGTTCTCAGAACTGAAATGAAAGGAGCATGCTGGCAGTCGCAGTTTCACCACAGCTAGAGTGCCAAAGGTTAGCCGTCACTGCTTAGGGGGTGGTTCTCAGCCAGATCCCACACCTTCATCAACCGTAACCCCTGCAGAATTGCCAGTCCGTAAAAACAGGTGACTTTTTTTCCTGTGTCTGTGAAAAGAAATCGATGTGTCCATGATTCTCAGGAGGCTGGTGGTACATGACTAGATTATTTTGGTGGTAATTATCACCATTTTACCGCTCATAGTAAATCCTGGTAACTATCAGTATATTGAGCTATATGTATTACTTATAATCTTTATCATTCATTATGGTTTTCCAATATGTTGGTTGTCTGTGATTTTGTGATTCTGGTTGGCAGCCCTGAACCCCTGTCTATGCCATCTTCCAGGGTCTCTGGGGTATGAGGGAGATGTCGGAGTATATGTGATGTAAGGCACTGCAGGTAGAGGGCTTATCTGTATGAGATAGCTGCTTGTGTTTTGGCGGTTTAATGTAGATGCTGTGGCCCTCATTTGAACGGAGAGGTGGTGGAACTATACTAACTCTGCGGGAGAATTTGAGATGGCCAAGCGCTGTACTCGGCTATCCTCAGCAGTCCTATAGACTTTGATTGGAGTGGCAGCGGGCATATCCAACCAGTGCATTCAAACTGGGGACATGGAACCTCCATTCAAGTGATGGTGGGGGGTCTCAGTGGTCAGAACCCCCACTGGTCACATAATCAGGCACTCATGTCACGGGCAAAACCCCTTTAAGATCAGGTGGCAGAGCTACAGGTCAGGAATTGTGCATTTGTTTAAGTATGCCTTCACACGCCGCAGAAAATCAGTTCCATTCATTTAAATAGGGCAGCAAGCACATGGATTTCTGCAAGCTCCATTAAAAGGAGTTATCCAACTGCTATAATGACCCCCCTAATGCCCCAGGGGCCCGGGCATTAGGGGTTTCTCCAGGCTTTTTCTATAGATGACCTCTCCTCAGGATAGGTCTTCAATACATGCCTCCCAAGTGTCCCTCTTTTTGACCCAAGTCCCTCTGTCCCTTAAAGCGGTTGTCTGGGTTCAGAGTTGAACCCTGACATACCCATGATTTCACCCAGGCAGCCCCCATGATGTTAGCATCGGAGCATCTCGTGCGCTAGATCGCGCAGGGCAAGGTCTCTTTTGTTTACAATAACACACTGCCTGGCTGAAGCTTCTGTCCGGCAGTGTGTTTGGTGACGTCACCAACTCTGATGTGCGTCACTGGGATTCCTGGCAGCCCCATGGAGAGTCCGGTTCGTCACCGGAACTCCGGAAAATGCCTTTGCCCTGCGCGATTTAGCGCAGGGCAAAGGAGAGCATCGGAGCATAAACTGTTCCGATGCTCTTATCAGGGGGCTGTCTGGGTGAAAATGGACCCCTTTAAATGTCCCTCTTTTTGACCTGGAGAACTAATGCATAAAAGTGAATAAATAAATTTAGTAAGGCACCTTTCACACTGCCGTTTTTACATTCCGTCCTAGAGTTTCGTCCTCGGGGCTCTAGGACGTTAAAATACTGATCAGGATTATCCCAATGCATTCTGAATGGAGAGCAATCCGTTCAGGATGCATCAGGATGTCTTCCGTTCAGTATGTGAATGTTTTTTGGACGTTGACAAAACCGCAGCATGCTGCGGATTTTTCTCCGTCCAAAAATCCGGAAGACATGCGGTAATGGCGGATCCGGAATTAATGCCCGTTAAAGTGCATTAATCCGGATCCGGCCTTAAGCTAAACGTCGTTTCGGCGCATCGCCGGATCCGACGTTTAGCTTTTTTTGAATGGTTACCATGGCAGCCAGGACGCTATTAAAGTCCTGGTTGCCATGGTAAAGTGTAGTGGGCGGGGGAGCAGTATACTTACCGCCCATGCGGTTCCCGGGGCGCTCCAGAGTGACGTCAGGGCGCCCCACGCGCATGGATCACATGATCGCATGGATCACGTGATCCATGCGCGTGGGGCGCTCTGACGTCGTTAAGTATACTGCTCCCCACTACTACTATGGCAACCAGGACTTTAATAGCGTCCTGGCTGCCATAGTAACCTCAAAGCATTTCGAAGACTGATCAGTCTTCAAATGCTTTCAGGTCACTTGCATTGTTACGGATCCGGCAGGCATTTCTGGCGACGAGAGTGCCCGCCGGATCCTAACAACGCAAGTGTGAAAGAGGCCTAAATTGGTCCTTACTTAACTATCTGTTTATTAGACCAGAACTTCATCATTTGGTGCAATTGCTACCTTAAAATTTCTATAATCTGATGATTTATGTGCTAATATTTAAATGGATATTGAAGTGCAAGAATTTTTTTTTCCCAGGGGCTCCACATGCTGTAAAAAAAATGAAGGAACTTACACTCACCGATCCCCAGCTGCTGTAATTGGTCAGTAATTATGCTTTGGGTGGAGTTAGAGGCGTGGCACGATCCGTGCCGCACATTTGTCCCTCTTTGCGATTTTCATTAAGTTGGGAGGTAGGTCAATATCAGGTCGGTGGGGGTCGGACATCCAGCAACACGTGCGCTCGCGCCGTCTCCCCATACAGCTGATCGGCGGGGGTGCTGGATGTTGGACGCCCACCGATCTGATATCGAACACCTATCCTGAGGATCGGGCATCTATAGAAAAAGCCTGGAGAAACTTGAAGGTGAATGGAATTGATTTTAAGTGGCAGAATTTTCTAACACAAAATCTACAGTGTGAAGGCACCCTAATGGTTCATATGTAGAACTGAAGAAATCCAGAAAGGCAGTCGTTTGCAGTGATTTCAGCCGTATTACTACGCTGGAGAGCGAGCACTCCGGGTACACATGCCCGGGGAGGTGGTGCATATCTGACCCCATATCCGCGCTATGTACACAGCCGCCGTCAGGATAGCGCACAGCGCCGCCTCCAGCCACTCAGCGGTAATAACAGCGGTCACTTATGAGGAAGCGGTCAGTCTCTTGCCTGATTGGCTGGTCACTGGCAGCGCGTGCCACCCTCTCACTGCTGATTGGCTGCTACCTAGCAGCGCACGTCGGTTGAAGGTTGTGGCCGGTTTCGGTGGCCGGTAGTAGCGGCGGCGGCTTCTGAGGCGATATGTGGCTGCTGGGTGTCTTCCAGGATGAGCGGCGCCTGCTGCATTTCTTGTCCCTCTTCATGGTTTTAATGGGAGTCATCTCATTCATCCTTCTCCGGTTTATCCGTGTGCCGTACGGGCGGTATGCCAGCTCCGTGTTTGGGCCACCGGTACCGGTGCGTTTCGCCTGGTTTCTTCAAGAGCTGCCTTCCTTAAGTGTGGCAGTTTATTACCTGGTCGTCCATAGAGAGATGGAGGCGCCATCCAAGGCTCTACTGGGGGCCTTTATCTGTCACTACGTGCACCGGTGAGGAATGCCGCTCTGCAGCTGTCCTGCTACTACTGCACCCTTCCAGACAGCTGTCAGGACATGCTGGGAGTCGTATTTTTTTACAACATATGGGAAGGGCGATATATGGAGAGGGTTATGAAACTTTCTAAAAGGAAAACTGCCTCTGTTGCTCATAGCAACCAATCACAGCTCAGCTTTCATTGCTCATAGTGCATTTGAAAAATGTTATCTGCTCAGTGATTGGCCGCCCCAGACTCAGAGGCGTTATTTCAGGCATTTTCATAATCTGCCCCGTACAGTGCTGCAGCATTGTATACTTGTCTCTTCTGATACCGAATGATCAATCCGAGATACACCACAGCGTCTCAAGACCCAACCTATTCTTCTTTACTGGCGTTATCCGAGTTTATAAAAAAAACAGCGCTAAAATAACCAGAGTCTATACTTGCCCCTATTCTTCAATATCGCTTTCAGCGCCGATCTCTGTCAATACATAGGACGTCACTGCTGAGGTCAGTGATTGGCTGCAGCAGTGAACTGTGTGCGGAGAACGTCGCTGCTGCAGCCAGGAAAACGAATAGCGGGGGGCGAAGCTCAACGCTGGAAGAAGCAGCGGAGAAATGGGGCATCCCCCTTTGATTATTTTAATGGTGGGGTTCCTATTGGCAAAACTTTGGCCAGAATTCCCCAGCAGCTACGGTAGGGTCAAATGTGGATAAAAAGAGCGAAACCGATCGGCTCCCCCCATGACATTCCAATATCTTTCCTCTGTTATCCCACCTAGAAATTTGTGAATAAACTCATTGTTACCAGTAGGGGTGTGTCCTGCACAGTATGGCGCTGTCCAATCAATGCTGACGGTGTTGGGACACACCCCTTTGACAAGGGAACTGTTAAATTAGTTTACAGTATTCATACATTTCCAGGAGGAGTTACGGAGGAACAATGCACCTGTATATGGGAAGGTAAAAACATTTCTTCACATGGATACCAGTAGACACCTTTTTGATGAAAATGTCAGAAAAGTAAAGCTGTGTTCACACCAGCCATCTTCCCATCTGTCGTGTTTCCAGTATTTGTGGGGTGTAAAGCCCATGATGAGCCCTTGTCGCCCCCGTTTCCAGTCTGATACGGCACAGTGGACATCTCTCCATGATGCTAATGTGAACAGAGCCCGAACCGTTGCATCTCCATCTCTCAAGGAGAGCGTCATGGTGCTGACAGGAGTGTGATGATCTGCTTTGTGTTTCCACAGGACCCTTATCTTCCCCTTTCTGATCCGTGGGGGAAAGCCTACCCCCCTGGCCTCGTTTTCCCTTGCCTTGCTTTTCTGCTGTTACAATGGGTACCTCCAAAGCAGCTATCTGTGCAAGTACTCCGACCTCCCTCCCGCCTGGACACACGACCCCAGATTCATCATAGGTGAGATGCCGAGACCACAAACTATTCTGCCGATGTGCATGTTTTCCGTAAAAGCCCACAGTCCAGTTATACATAAATGTAGCAAGAAGATCCATGAGCATGGAGTTAGACTTTAACCACTTCAGCCCCCCTAGCTTAAACACCCTTAATGACCAGGCCACTTTTTACAATTCCGCACTACACTAATTTCACCGTTTATTGCTCCGTCATACAACTTACCACCCAAATGAATTTTACCTCCTTTTCTTCTCATTTGGTGGTATTTCATTGCTGCTGACATTTTTACTTTTTTTGCTATTAATCAAAAATTACCGAAATTTTTGCAAAAAAATGACATTTTTCACTTTCTGTTGTAAAATTTTTCAAAAAAAACTACATTTCTATATAAATTTTTCTCTAAATTTATTGTTCTACATGTCTTTGATAAAAAAATCCAATAAGTGTATATTTATTGGTTTGGGTAAAAGTTATAGCGTTTACAAACTATGGTGCAAAAAAGTGAATTTCCTCATTTTGAAGCAGCTCTGACTTTCTGAGCACCTGTCATGTTTCTTCAGGTGCTAGAATGTCAGGATAGTATGAATACCCCCCAAATGACACCATTTTAGAAAGAAGACACCCCAAAGTATTCGCGGAGGGGCATGGTGAGTTCATGTATCATTTCATTTTTTTTCACAAGTTAGCGGAAAATGACACTTTCTGAGAAAAAAAAAAAAAAAAGTTTCAATTTCTGATAACTTCTGGCAAAAAAAAAAAAAAATCTCAGACGGACTCACTATGCCCCTCAGTGAATACCTTGGGGTGTCTACTTTCCGAAATGGGGTCATTTGTGGGGTGTGTTTACTGTTCTGGCATTTTGGGCAGGGCTAATTGTGAGCCGCCATGTAAAACCTAAAGGTACTCGTTGAATTTGGGCCCTTTGTCACCAGGCTGCAAAAAGCAGCACTTATGTGGTATCGCTGCACTCAGGAGAAGTAGGGCAATGTGTTTTGGGGTGTATTTTACATATACCCATGTTGGGTGAGAGAAATATCTCTGTAAATTGTCAACTTTGTATAAAAATTTTTAAAAGTTGTCGTTTACAGAGATATTTTTCACACAAAGTATGGGTATATATAAAAATACACCCCAAAACTCATTGCCCTACTTCTCCTGAGTACGGCGATACCACATGTGTGCCACTTTTTTGCAGCCTGGGTGCGCAAAGGGGCCCTAAAACCAATGAGTACCTTTAGGATTTCACAGGGCATTTTTATGCATTTGGATTCTCGCACTTTAGGGGCCCCTAAAATGCCAGGTGAGTATAAATACCCCACATGTGACCCCATTTTGGAAAGAAGACACCCCAAGGTATTCTGTGAGGGGTATGGTGAGTTCATGTAAAATTTTATTTTTTGTCACCAGTTAGTGGAATATGAGACTTTGTAAAAAACAAAATTAAAAAAAAAAACAATTTCCGCTGACTTGTGCCAAAAATAAAAATTCTGTGGACTCACCATGCCCCTCACGGAATACCTTGGGGTGTCTTCTTTCCAAAATGGGGTCACATGTGGGGTATTTCTACTGCCCTGGCATTTTAGGGGCCTCAAAGCGTGAGAATCCAAATGCGTAAAATGGCCTGTGAAATCCTAAAGGTACTCATTGGATTTAGGTCCCTTTAGCACTCAGGCTGCAAAAAGTGTCACTCATGTGGTATCGCTTACTCAGGAGAAGTAGGGCGATGTGTTTGGGGTGTATTTACATATACCCATGCTGGTGAGAGAAATATCGCTGTAAACGACAACTTTTTACATTTTTTTATTCAAAGTTGTCAATATACAGAGATATTTCTCTCACCCAGCATGGGTATATGTAAAAATACACCCTAAAACACATTGCCCTACTTCTCCTGAGTACGGCGATACCACATGAGTGACACTTTTTGCAGCCAAGATGCGCAAGGGCCCAAATTCCAATGAGTACCTTTTAGGAGGGCATTTTACGCATTTTTCTTCTCACGCTTTAGGGTCCCTAAAATGCCAGAGCAGTATAAATACCCCACATGTGACCCCATTTTGGAAAGAAGACACCCTAAGGTATTCCATGAGGGCATGGCGAGTTCATAGAATATATTTTTTTGGCACAAGTTAGTGGAAATTGATTTTTTATTGTTTTTCTCACAAAGTCTCCTTTCCGCTAACTTTTGACAAAAGTTTAATTTTTCATGAACTCATTATGCCCCTCAGCGAATACCTTGGGGTGTCTTCTTTCCAAAATGGGGTCACATGTGGGTATTTATACTGCCCTGGCATTTTAGGGTCCCTAAAGCGTGAGAAGAAAAATGCGTAAAAATACCCTCCTAAAAGGTACTCGTTGAATTTGGTCCTTTGCATTTGGCTGCAAAGTGTGACACATGAGTATCGCCGATATCAGGAGAAGTAGGCGATAGTTTGGGTGTATTTTACATATACCATGCTGAGTGAGAGAAATATCTCTGTATATTGACAACTTTGAATAAAAAATGTAAAAAGTTGTCGTTTACAGCGATATTTCTCACACACAGTATGGGTATATGTAAAAATACACCCCAAAACACATTGCCCTACTTCTCCTGAGTACGGCGATACCGCATGTGTGGCACTTTTTGCAGCCAAGATGCGCAAAGGGGCCCTAAAACCAATGAGTACCTTTAGGATTTCACAGGCCATTTTTACGCATTTGGATTCTCACGCTTAGCACTCCTAAAATGCCAGGGCAGTATAAATACCCCACATGTGACCCCATTGTGGAAAGAAGACACCCCAAGGTATTCTGTGAGGGGTATGGCGAGTTCACAGAAAAAAAAAATTTGGCACAAGTTAGCGGAAATTGTTTTTTTTTTGTTTTTTTTTACAGTCTCATATTCCACTAACTTGTGACAAAAATAAAATTTTCCATGAACTCGCCATACCCCTCACGGAATACCTTGGGGTGTCTTCTTTCTAAAATGGGGTCACATGTGGGGTTTTTGTACTGCCCTGGCATTTGAGGGTCTCCGCAATCATTACACGTATGGCCAGCATTAGGAGTTTCTGCGATTCTCCGTATATTGAGCATACGGGTAATGAGATTTTTTTTCCGCTCAGCCTCTGCGCTGAAAAAAAAAAATGAACGGCACAGATTTTTTCATTCGCAATGTGGATGAAAAATCTCTGCCAAAATCAGTGACTGCGGTGGGCTGGGCGCTAGCTACCTAACAAGTAGCTAACTAACTGGCGGTGATAAGGGACCCTTATGCCCCATTCACACGTCCGCAATTCTGTTTGCGGAACGGAATTGCGGACCCATTCATTTCTATGGGGACAGACTTTGTCCCGCTCGGATCCGGAATTACGGATCCGCGCTCCGGGTCTGCACTTCTGTTCCGCAAAAATATAGAACATGTCTCTATTCTTGTCCGCACTGCGGACAAGAAAAAGCATTTTCTATATAGTTCTGGCAATGTGCGGATCTGCAAAATGCGGAAAGCACATTGCCGGGTGTCCGTGTTTTGAGGATCCGCGGATCGGATCCGCGGATCCGTGAATCCACGGATCCGTGAATCCACGGATCCGCAAAACACATATGGACGTCTGAATGGAGCCTTACAAGGGGTGTGATCAATGACAGGGGGTGATCAGGGGTCTAGATGGGGTGATCAAGGGGTTAATAGGTGAGGGGGTGGGGGTTAGTGTAGTGTTTGGTGCAACTTTATTGTGTTACCTGGTCCTCTGGTGGTCGATCCCAGAAAATGGGACCACCAGAGGACCAGGTAGCAGCTATATCAGACGCTGTTCATAAAACAGCGTCTGATATAGCTGTTTGATGCGATTTATATCGCATCTACAGCCTGCCAGCGATTGATCATCGCTGGCAGGCTGTAGTCCAACTCTCGAGACGCGCGACGCTGTGAACGCGCACGCGCGCGCGTTCACAGGAACTCTCGCGTCTCGCGAGATGACGCCCCGGCGCGTCCGAACAGAAGAGCAGGACCGCCCGCAGGACGCAATCCTGCGTACGGCGGTCCTGAAGCAGTTAAAGGGGTTCTCCGGTATTTTTATTATTGATGACCTCTCCTCGGGATAGGTCATCAATATCAGATCGGCGGGGGTCCGGCTTTATGAAGGGAAGACACATTTATCACCTATCCAAAACATAGGTTATTAAAGCACGACTGCTGGGACCCCTGCTGATCACAAGAGCCGGGGTCCCGGGCTCCAGAATGAATGGAGTGTCGGCGCTGTAATTGGCTTTCTTAGGCAGTTCCATAGATTCTGACCTGCCGCTCCATTCATTCGGACCGGACCCCCATTCTAGTTATCGGTGGGGGTCTCAGCGGTTGCACTGCCAGTGATCAGTTAGTTATCCTCTATCCTTTGGAAATCTATAATATGTATTGTGAAAACCCCTTTAGAGGGACGCTATCTCTAGGAAATTCACTGTTCTACCAAGCACTATGCCTTGTAGCTCTAGCAGTAATGGTGTCTTTCACGTAGCCGTCCACTACTTCATTCTGGAGAAAAAGTACTTTTAATCCATATGCAGTGACCAATTCAGTGCACTGAGGGCGGGTCCAAGCCTTTCTGTGCAACCCGGCTCCTTCTCCTTCCTCTGCCACATTCTCCCTTGCCTTGAGTGACAGGGTCAGGTGAGGACACGCTCCTGGCACTCAAGAAGAGTGAGGGGCTAGCAGAGGAAGCAGGGTGAGCCAGGGTGCACAAAGTGGTTTGGGCCCGCCCCCAGTGCACTTAGCTCATCATGTACATATGAATTCAAAGTAGTCTTGCAGAATGAAGCAAGAAATCACTACATGAAAGGCATCATTATATTCACAACATTGCATTGTGCCTTGTGCTGGTGACAGTCCCTCTAGGGCAGGGGTGCATAAGCCACGGGCCGCATGCGGCCCCCAGAACCAAGTTTTGTGGCCCCTGTCTTGCTGGGCAGAAACGCAGCTGATCGTGCGATCAGCCATGTTTCTGCCCGCAGCACCGCACGACGATAGATGACAGCTCCCCCGCTGGAATTGATAGTGAGGGAGCCGAGGAGAGGGCAGAAGCGCTTTATCAGCGCTTCTGCCTTCTCCTCAGGTAGATGAGCGGCTTGGGGCAGAGGAGCGCAGAGCTGCAGGGTCAGGAGACCCAGATCAGCTCTGCCTTCTACAAACTCCCACCGGAGGCTGGTTTCCCCTGTAACTGGGGCTCCTTTGGATGTAAATGGTACAAAAAAAAGTCTCTCACTGTCTCCCAAAGGTCTTTCAGTGACCTCTTGGGGACAAATTATGTGGAAAAAATATATTAAAAAAATAAGTTAAAGGGATTCTGTCACCATGTTACAGCATATATAGATGCGGACATGCACGGCTAGATCGCCATAGCACTGATGTGTGCCATAGCACTGCGCTTCTTTATTGACTGTAAAAAATCCGTGCTGACAGTTAGATCGCTGTAAGTCTCGCGATGTGCGAGATCGCGCATGCCCAGTTCCTTCCCTGAGGCTGATGCCAACACAGGGAAGGAACACTATGTCAAAACTGGGCATGCGCGATCTCGCGCATCGCGAGACTTACTGCGCTCTAACTGTCAGCACAGATAAGAATGATACAACGGAGGCGGTGCTGGGCTCCTTCACAGGGGGCGTTGCTGGTCACAGGAAAGGTTCGTACCGCCCCCCTGGGCACCTTGACTCCCTAATTTACATATTAATAAAATCATTTTTTACAGTCAATAAAGAAGCGCAGCGCTATGGCACACATATAGTGTGGACATGCTAGCGGCGATCTAGCCGTGCATGTCCGCATCTATATATGCTGTAACATGGTGACAGAATCCCTTTAACCACTTCAGCCCCCCTAGCTTAAACACCCTTAATGACCAGGCCACTTTTTACAATTCCGCACTACACTACTTTCACCGTTTATTGCTCCGTCATGCAACTTACCACCCAAATGAATTTTACCTCCTTTTCTTCTCACTAATAGAGCTTTCATTTGGTGGTATTTCATTGCTGCTGACATTTTTACTTTTTTTGCTATTAATCAAAAATTACCGAAATTTTTGCAAAAAAATGACATTTTTCACTTTCTGTTGTAAAATTTTTCAAAAAACTACATTTCTATATAAATTTTCTCTAAATTTATTGTTCTACATGTCTTTGATAAAAAATCCAATAAGTGTATATTTATTGGTTTGGGTAAAAGTTATAGCGCTTACAAACTATGGTGCAAAAAGTGAATTTCTGCATTTTGAAGCAGCTCTGACTTTCTGAGCACCTGTCATGTTTCTTCAGGTGCTAGAATGTCAGGAAAGTATAAATACCCCCAAATCACACCATTTTAGAAAGAAGACACCCCAAAGTATTCGCTGAGGGGCTTGGTGAGTTCATGTATCATTTCATTTTTTTCACAAGTTAGCGGAAAATGACACTTTCTGAGAAAAAAAAAAAAAGTTTCAATTTCTGATAACTTCTGGCAAAAAAAAAAAATCTCAGACGGACTCACTATGCCCCTCAGTGAATACCTTGGGGTGTCTACTTTCCGAAATGGGGTCATTTGTGGGGTGTGTTTACTGTTCTGGCATTTTGGGCGGGCTAAATTGTGAGTCGCCATGTAAAACCTAAAGGTACTGTTGAATTTGGGCCCTTTGCGCACTCCAGGCTGCAAAAAGTGTCACTATGTGGTATCGCCGTACTCAGGAGAAGTAGGGCAATGTGTTTTGGGGTGTATTTTTACATACACCCATGTTGGGTGAGAGAAATATCTCTGTAAATTGTCAACTTTGTATAAAAATTTTTAAAAGTTGTCGCTTACAGAGATATTTTTCACACAAAGTATGGGTATATATAAAAATACACCCCAAAACACATTGCCCTACTTCTCCTGAGTACGGCGATACCACATGTGTGCCACTTTTTGCAGCTTGTGCGCAAAGGGGCCCTAAAACCAATGAGTACCTTTAGGATTTCACAGGGCATTTTTACGCATTTGGATTCCAGACTTCTTCTCACGCTTTAGGGGCCCCTAAAATGCCAGGGCAGTATAAATACCCCACATGTGACCCCATTTTGGAAAGAAGACACCCCAAGGTATTCTGTGAGGGGTATGGTGAGTTCATGTAAAATTTTATTTTTGTCACAAGTTAGTGGAATATGAGACTTTGTAAAAACAAAATTAAAAAAACAAAAAACAATTTCCGCTGACTTGTGCCAAAAATAAAAATTCTGTGGACTCACCATGCCCCTCACAGAATACCTATGGGTGTCTTCTTTCCAAAATGGGGTCACATGTGGGGTATTTATACTCACCTGGCATTTTAGGGGCCCCTAAAGTGTGAGAATCCAAATGCATAAAAATGGCCTGTGAAATCTTAAAGGTACTCATTGGTTTAGGCCCCTTGCGCATCTTGGCTGCAAAGAAATGTCACACATGTGGTATCGCCGACTCAGGAGAAGTAGGGCAATGTGTTTGTGGTGTATTTTTACATATACCCATGCTGCGTGTGAGAAATATCGCTGTAAACGACAACTTTTTAAATTTTTTTATTCAAAGTTGTCAATTTACAGAGATATTTCTCTCACCCAGTATGGGTATATGTAAAAATACACCCCAAAACACATTGCCCTACTTCTCCTGAGTACGGCGATACCACATGAGTGACACTTTTTGCAGCCAAGATGCGCAAAGGGGCCCTAATTCCAATGAGTACCTTTTAGGAGGGCATTTTTACGCATTTTTCTTCTCACGCTTAGGGCCCCTAAAATGCCAGGGCAGTATAAATACCCACATGTGACCCCATTTTGGAAAGAAGACACCCCAAGGTAATCCGTGAGGGGCATGGCGAGTTCATAGAAGATTTTTTTTGGCACAAGTTAGTGGAAATTGATTTTTTATTGTTTTTTCTCACAAAGTCTCCTTTCCGCTAACTTTTGACAAAAGTTTAATTTTTCATGGACTCATTATGCCCCTCAGCGAATACCTTGAGGTGTCTTCTTCCAAAATGGGGTCACATGTGGGGTATTTATACTGCCCTGGCATTTTAGGGCCCTAAAGCGTGAGAAGAAAATGCGTAAAATGCCTCTCCTAGCAGTACTCATTGGTTTTAGGGTTCTTTGCATTTGGCTGCAGAAATCACCATGTAGATCGCCAGACTCAGGAGAAGTAGCAGTGTTTGGGGTGTATTTACATATACCCATAGCTGGGTGAGAGAAATATCTCTGTAAATTGACAACTTTGAATAAAAAAATTTAAAAAGTTGTCGCTTACAGCGATATTTCTCACACACAGCATGGGTATATATAAAAATACACCCCAAAACACATTGCCCTACTTCTCCTGAGTACGGCGATACCACATGAGTGACACTTTTTGCAGCCAAGATGCGCAAAGGGGCCCTAAAACCAATGAGTACCTTTAGGATTTCACAGGACATTTTTACGCATTTGGATTTTCACGCTTTAGGACCCCTAAAATGCCAGGGCAGTATAAATACCCCACAAGTGACCCCATTGTGGAAAGAAGACACCCCAAGGTATTCCGTGAGGGGCATGGCGAGTTCACAGAAAAAAAAATTTGGCACAAGTTAGCGGAAATGGTATTTTTTTTTTTTTTTTTTTTTTTACAGTCTCACATTCCACTAACTTGTGACAAAAATAAAATTTTGCATGAACTCACCATACCCCTCACGGAATACCTTGGGGTGTCTTCTTTCTAAAATAGGGTCACTTGTGAGGTTTTTCCACTGCCCTGGCATTTGAGGGGTCTCCGCAATCATTACACGTATGGCCAGAATTAGGAGTTTTTGCGATTCTCCTTATATTGACCATACGGGTAATGAGAATTTTTTTTCCGTTCAGCCTCTGCGCTGAAAGAAAAAATGAACGTCACAGATTTTTCCATTCACATTGATCAATGTGGATGAAAAAATCTCTAAAAATGTGCAAAAAAAAGAGGGAAAAGCTATAAAGCTGCGATCGCTAAGGGACCCTAAGGCCTCATTCAGCTGCCTCGCAATTCTGTTCCGCAAAATTTTGCGGAACAGAAATGTGGATACATTCAATTCTATGGGGACAGACTTTGTCCCGCTCGGATCCGTAATTGCGGATCCGTAATTGGAGATCCGCAAAGTATAGAACATGTCCTATTCTTGTCCGCACTGCGGACAAGAAAAGGCATTTTCTATATAGTTCTGGCAATGTGCGGATCCGCAAAATGCGGAAAGCACATTGCTGGTGTCCGTAGCTTATGGATCCGCGGATTTGCGGATCCGTGGATCCGCAAAACACATGCGGACATCTGAATGAGCCTTACAGGGGGTGATCAGTGACAGGGGGTGACAGGGGTGATCAGGGGGTGACATGGGAGATCAGGGGTTAATCAGTGACAGGGGGTGGTGGGTGGGTGGGGGCGGTGGGGGTTGTGTGGTGATTGGTGCACTTTGATATTTTTTCTCTGGTGGTCCCAAGCAAAGGGACCACCAGAGAAGCGGGTAGCAGCAGATCAGACGCTGTTCACAGAACAACGCCTGATCTGCGATTTTTTCTGCCATATACAGCCTGCCAGCGCACGATCGGGCGCTGGCAGGCTGTAGTATAACTACATGCGAAGCGCCGATGGCGCGCATTGCGCATGTGCGGGCGCAGCTCTCGCGTCATCTCGCGTCTCGCGAGATGACGCGCCGATGCGTCCGATCAGAGCTACAGGGCCGCCGCCAGGACGCAATCCTGCGTGCGGCGGTCCTGTAGCGGTTAAAAAAAGTGCAAAATAATAGTGTTCCTTGTCCCCATATAGTCGTGCCGCTGATCAGTCGATAAAGAAGAAATCACTCGTTTGTCGGCTGATTTGCATATTTTCTCAGGATGAAAGCTTTACAATTATCGGCAGCACATCTCTCTGTGTAATCAGGGATGTGCTACCAATAATCAATATAACTAAATGAAGGCGGAATGACTGTGATAGTGATCATTCCTCTCCAATCACATTGTCCTGACCTGTGTAATAGGCTGATGCAAATAAGAGCCGATCAACATTTTTTAAATTTGCGGCCCCTTGAAATAGAGCGATGTGACAATGTGGCCCTCAGACCAAAAAAGGTTGTACACCCCTACTCTAGGGTCTTCAGAATGGTAGGTACTAGGGTTGCAGAGAGTATCGAATTGCCTTTTACCGATACTAGGCTGCGCTACTGTGCAGCCTAGTATTACAGAACATGGCGCACGCTGCTCTCAGCGCACGATTATTCTCCTCAGCAGCACAGGGGAGAAGGAGGCAGTCTCTCCTTTTCCCCTGTGCCGCCGCTGCCACCAGTGACAGGAGAAGCAGGAGGAGGAGGGACTGTGGCCACTGCGCCACCAATAAAGATAACTAACGTCTAATACAAATACAGGAGGCCGGTGCCGGCAGCAAAATCACATAGCCGGCACCCGACCTCTCTGACAGGGAGCTGCGATCAGCGGCAGTTAACCTCTGTATTTGCCTCCAGTATTTGTATCAATTTGTATCTTCATTGGTGGCGCAGTGGACCCCTCATTCCCCCAGTATTAAAGTCATTGGTGGCAGTGGCTATAGGGTCCCCTCCCCTGCTACTTTTAGTGGCAGTTGTGATCGGTGCCCCATCAGTGTAATCGCAGTGTAATCCCGATCGGTTACCATGGCAGCCAGGACGCTACTGAAGCCCTGGTTGCCATGGTAAGCTCCCTGCTGCTGTGTGCATAGGGCAGCAGGGAGAGTGTGAGATCCTATTCACCCTCATAGTGCTCTATTTGGGTGAATAGGACAAGGGATCAAAAGATCCCAGGTTCTGGTCCCTAAGGTAGAAATAGTTAGTTATTAAATAAAAAGTAAAAAAATAAATAAAAAAAAGTATAAATCACCCCTTTTTCTAATTTTACATATAAAATAATAAATATATTGCAAATTGCCACATCCAAACTATTAAAATATAAAAAAAATCTCCTATGCGGTGAATGCCGTAACAGAAAAATAAATAAATTAAAACTGCGCGATTCGCCATTTTTTAGTCACCTTGCACCCCCCCCCTCCCCCCAAAAAAATAGGATAGGACTGTTCTATTATGGGCCGGACGTTCCATAAAATGCGGAATGCACGCGGTTTTTTTAGTGTTTTATTTTTTCACGTGGTATCGAGTATCACAATACTTTTTTTTGGTATCGTGACAACCCTAGGTACATTATGCAAATTATATCTGCAGATATGTGGGTGTGGGTCATTTATCTGATGTAACCATGACTGGTTTATGTGAGGTGTCACTCCACCCAACTCAAAGGTATGCCTGGGTCCAGTTATTTAATCCTCCCAGGGAGCATGCTAATTCCCCAGCTACTTCCTAATGGAAGCTGAGATGTCTGCTGCAGCACCCGGCACACTTCCTTCCCTGACAACCTTCTGACGTATGGTATCTAGATGTCTTTCTCATCTGCTGCACTGACCGCAGCTTTATTGCACCTCTTACAGGTATAGCGCTGTTTATCTGCGGAATGCTTATTAATATTCATTCTGATCACATCCTGAGGAATCTAAGAAACCCCGGCGAGACAGGATATAAAATACCCAGAGGTAAGTGGTCACCGAAAATATCTCCCTTAGCGTCATCTTCTGCCGTCATGTCGTTCCCCTCAGGAAGCCAAGCTCTTGAAGGGCAAAGAGAAGAGTGACAACCAATATGGCTGCACTTCCTGTCATCACAAAGTAGCCACCACAAGAAAGCCAAAAAATGCTAATGAGGAATACAAACCTATTCCCGGACTTATATGTCTAACTGATTTACAAATATGTGATCGGTGTTATGTTATGGGTGGAAATCCTCCATCATGTCACCCTATTAGGGTCCATTCACACGTCCGTGTGTGTTTTGCGGCTCCACGGATCCTCAAAACACGGACATCGGCGATGTGCATTCCGCAATTTGCAGACCGCACATCGCCTGCACTATATAGAAAATGCCTTTTCTTGTCCGCATTTGCGGACAAGAATAGGATATGTTCTATTTTTTTCGGGAACGCGATTGCGGACCCGGAAGTGCGGATCTGCAATTGCGGACCCGGCCGGGACATCGTCTGTCCCCATTAAAATGAATAGGTCCACAATTCCGTTCCTCAAAATGCGGAACAGAATTGCAGACGTGTGAATGGACCCTTACTGGTGGGGAGGTGTCAGCCCCAGCAATGTAATCGCTGTGACAGTATGTAATGACAGCCTGGGGTTAAAGTGGGGCCCTTGGTGCTGTCCTCTGAGAGTGCTTGCTAAAATATATCATATGTCCTCTCCCGTATAGCAGGAGCAATTCTGGCACATTTTTATAATCTTCTATATTGTGCCATTCCTCTATTATTCCTACTAAAAGCCTATGAATACCAGGAGTCTGCAGTGAAGTCAGCTGAGTGTTACCAGTGTGCCCCTGCACAATCTGACACGGCACTGATTGGACATTGTCGGACTGAGGGGGGCTCCCAAACCCACAACGGATAACAACTCGCTGGACTTCTGCTGCAGACTTTTGACAATTCATTCATAGACTTCTGCCTGGAATAACAGAGGAATGACAAAACCCAGGGTCATATAAAAAGAAGGGCTTTCCAGGATTTGTATATGGATGACCTATCTTCAGGGTTGGAGGGTGTGTTAACATTGTGCCACCAATGCATATAGTTAACCCTTAAATACAAGTTCCCGCCGAACCCTGACAATTAACCCTGCAGGTGCTGCACAAGGGTTCTAGCCCCCTAAAGGGGCTAACAGTTATTAAATAAAAAGTACAAATAAAGTTTAAAATTAAACATAATTTTTTTATTTTATTTTAAATGGGGTCATTTAAAATTTAAAAAAAAATTATGTTTAATTTTCCCAATTTTACATATAAAAATGTATGAACAATAAAAAAAATAAACATATTGGGTATCGCTATGTCTGAACTATTAAAAATATCTCCTATGCGGTGAACGCCGTAACAGAAAAAAAAACGCCTGATTTGTAATTTTTTAGTCATGTTTCCCTTCCAAAAAATAATAAAAAATAGATAAGACTGTTCTATTATGGGCTGGACGTTCCATAAAATGCGCAAAGCACGTGGCTTTTTTGGTGGTTTATTTTTCTTCTGCGTGGTATCGAATGGTATCCAGTATTGCAATACTTTTTTATGGTAACAAAATCTAATCACAATGGTACATAGTACAGTGGTTGTACTTGTTATCACAGCTCAGCCCCGTTCACTTAAATGGCCACATGACCGATGAATGTCACTGGCCGCAGCGCCCGGCCTCTTCAGACCTCCACTGATCAGATAATGATGACCTATCCTGAGGAATCCTGGAAAACCCTTTATTACATGGGAAATGCAAGGTGTTGCTAATACTGAGGAGCAAGGGTGCACAGAGTGGCTTGGGACCGCCCTCAGTGCACTTAACACCTCATTTGCATACTTTTTCTCCAGAATGAAGCAGCGGATCGTTAAGTAAAGTGTATCATTTCATTTAGCTGAGCTGGTCCTCCAAGGCACTGTGCCTGGTATAAGGGTCCATTCACATGTCCACTGGTGTTTTGCAGTCCGCAAATTGTGGATCCGCAAAACACGAACACCGGAAATCGCAGACCGCACATCACCGGCACCATAATAGAAAATGCCTTTTCTTGTCGGCAGTTGCGGACAAGAATAGGACATGTTCTATTTTTTTCGGGAACAGAATTGCGGATCCGGAAATGCGGATGCGGATCCGTTTCGGACCCATTGAAAATGAATGGGTCCACACCCGTTCCGCAAAATTGCAGAACGGATCCGGAACCAAGTTGCGGACGCGTGAATGGACCCTAAGAGTGACTTCCTAGTGACAGGTTCCCTGTGAGGGTCATTTAAGCATACACTGCCTTATGACGCTGACAGACTTGTTTGTTGATGGACATCTCTGGCTGGGTAACCGTTTTTTGGGAGATGTGTTTTCAAATATAAGGCGCACAATGTAAAATAGAAGAAAAAACTAGCGTTTATGAACCCCTGCTCTGGCGGTGGATCCGCGCTGGACACTACATACCTTCTGTGCATCCACTGCCGGTCTAAATCTACATCAGCTTCCTTGCTGGCATAGATTTAGAACATTTTTTACTTCTAAAGCAGGCATAGAAAATGATCCTTCCCTGCTCACACCAAGCCCCCTTTTTTGTAGACCTGGCATCAGCCAGGAAAAGTTACAGATTGCTGCGCAAATAACCTGTGACTGATACACCCCAGAAAACTGGTGTATATCTGATAGTAAATGACTCCCTATGTTTCTATATATCGCTAACTTAAGTGTGTCTGAAAACTCTTAGGCCCCTTTCACACGGGCGAGTTTTCCGCGTGAGTGCAATGCGTGAGGAGGACACATTGCACCCGCACTGAATCTGGACCCATTCATTTCTATGGGGCTGTGCACATGAGCGGTGATTTTCATGCATCACTTCTGCGTTGCGTGAAAATTGCAGCATGCTCTATATTTTGCGTTTTTTACGCAACGCAGGCCCCATAGAAGTGAATGAGGCTGCGGGAAAATCGCAAGCATCCGCAAGCAAGTACGGATGCAGTGCGATTTTTTTTTTTTTTTTTTTTTTTTTTCTCTCCACATGGTTGCTAAGCGACGGGACCACATCTTTATTATTTTCCCATATAACATGGTTATAAGGGAAAATAATAGCATTCTCAATAAAGAATGCTTTGTAGAATGTTGATTAAGTGGTTAAAAATAAAAAACTTAACTCACCTTAGCCACTTGATCACATAGTTGGCAATCTCTCTTCTCTGTATAAGCATTAGCTTCATTTTAAAGGACCTGTGATGACGTCAAATCACATGGTCCGTGATGGACCATGTGATTGGACCATGTGATGTGACGCCATCACAGGTCCTTTAGACTGAAGCTAATGCTTATACAGAGAAGAGAGATTGCCAACTATGCGATCAAGTGGCTAAGGTGAGTTAAGTTTTTTATTTTTAACCCCTTAATCAACATTCTACAAAGCATTCTTTATTCAGAATGCTATTATTTTCCCTTATAACCATGTTATAAGGGAAAATAATCAATTCTCCAGAATACTCTACCCGAAACCGGACTTCAGTGATGAAGTCCGGCTTCGGGTCTGGGTACCAAACATGGCGATTTTTCTCACGCGCGTGCAAAACGCATTACAAAAGTTTGCACACGCACTGAAAAATCGCACATATTACCGCAATGCACCCGCTTCCAATCCGGGCGTCAAACATGATGCCCGTGTGAACCCAGCCTAACAATTCACAAAAGAACATAGCCATAAAGATAATAAAGAATCTTTGTCCTAATGAGGTGCTAGAATCCTGTCAGTCATAGAGCTTTTTTTATTCCATCGGAAACTGGTTCCACGACTTTCTGCATTGGATCTGATGCCATCTGTCGTATGACACAGAAAGGAGGGTGCGATCATGTAGGAGGATGACTAGCTGTCATCTGCAGTATCTGCCACACCTAAACACTTGTACTGGGGCCATACTGTGGACTAGAGAGAAACCATGTGGGGTCTGAGATTTTTAGACTGATGATCTATCCTCTGTATAGGTCATCAGTCTGTGATCGTGCGAGCCCTACAATCAGCTCTTTGAGAAGGCACCGCTTCTCCTGCGAGCACTGCGGCCTTCTCCCTGCTCACCAAGCACAGCGCCGTACACTGTATAGTGGTTCACTTGAAGGGGCCTGAGCTGCGTCTAGGCCACGTGACAGATCAACATGACGTCACTGGCGTAGGAAAAGCAGAGAGAAGGCCAATCCGCTACTGAAAGCGCTGGTGACTTTTCAAACAGCTGATTGGCGGGCTTCCAGATGCCAGAAAACCCCTTTAAACTCATCTGTAACCTACACTCAGTGGGGTGAGTTTATCAAACTGATGTAGAGGAAAGCCGGCTTAGTTGTCCATAGCAGCCAATCAGATTCTACCTTTCATTTTTCGCAGCTGAAAGGTGGGATGTTATTGGTTGCTGTTGCTCTACACCAGTTTGGTAAATTTCCTCCAGTAACTCCATAATGGAGAGAGATGATTAGAGTCGTTCACCTCACAGATTTAGGTGAAAGGATACAGCTAACCAGAAGGGAGTGTACAGGTTCTACAAGGTGACTACAAGGTTTGCCCTGTCACCGGGGTCCCTATGTATGCTCCCTCTAGATTTGGAAACTGCATTATATTAAAAATAAATTGAAAGGGATGCTATTGGAATGTTTCCCCTCTTAGCTGCCACCATGCTGTAATACATGATGTGCCCATGTTTCCAAAGATATATATGCATTTACAGATTGACGTCCCCCAGGCCATGCTACATCATGTGCAGCTACCTGCCAATGTGTCAGGAGTACGGCAGAATGGCACCTGTGCTGTAGAGGGCACTCACTGTACAGATGACGCCAGGAACAGCACGCCTCGCACATAGGAGGTAGCAGGAAGACCGGCCTGGGGCAAGTCGTGGTTCCAAGACCTCCACCAACTACAACACCTATCTGACACGATTAAGAATTCCTGGTACTATACCGACGATACTGATCTGCTCCGTAAATGACTGCATTTTGTTGAAATGAATATGCTGTGGTCACCATGGGATATGGGATATGCATAAGTGCTAGTACAGATTCTAATACGTGTCCCTTTTATGGTTTGTTTCTATTTTAAGGTGGTCTTTTTGAATATGTTACCGCAGCAAACTTTTTTGGTGAAATAATGGAATGGTCAGGATTTGCCATTGCTGGTTGGTCCATCCCTGGAGCGGCTTTTGCCTTATTCACATTGCTGGTGCTTTTATCTCGAGCACAGCAGCATCACCAGTAAGTGCTTTTCTCAGTCACATGGCAGTGTCCAGGCATGGTGCTGTCACATATCTCCAGCGCCTTTACACTATATAGCTTCCAGGAGTCCAAAACAGCAGGTCGGTGGGTGTCAGACCCCCTTTATTTCATATAGGTCATCAATATTAGTAGCCTGAGAACCTCTTTAACTCTTTCACTGCCAAGGACTTATGTCATTTTTCACTGAGATTTCCAAAAACTTCAGATATGCCCCCTTGTCTGATAGGTGCGGGTCCCACCTCCCAACTCTGGGACCCGCACCTACAACGAGAACGGAGCGGGGACGGGGAGAGTTGTGGATTACAGTTCATCTGATCAGTCTTCATAACAATCTAGAGTTAAAGGGAGTCCGTCACCACGATATGACCATATACAGCGCTTACATAGCTCTGTAGCACATCTATACAGGATTGTAATGGTACATTTGTTATTTTCTTTAGACTTGCAGAAGCAGGAAAAATGACGTTTAATTCGTATGCAAATAAGCGCTCGCAAGTGCCCAGGGGCGGCGTTCAGTGTGTAGGAGCCCAGGCTGCTCTGCCTTCTTTCAGCGTTACTCCTCCTCAGCCTCTTCCTTTGCCCACCCTCCTATTCCCTTGTGTCATCGCTAGGTCTGGCCGAGATCCCGCGCCTGCGCACTGCTTCACCGGGCCAGCGCGTGTGCACTAGTTGAATCGATGCCGTGCACCAGGCCCGTGAGCAGTGCGCAGACGCGGGATCTTGGGATGATGCAAAGGAATAGGCTGGGGAGGAGTAACGCTGAAAGAGAGAACTTGGAGAACTGAAGTCATAGAACAGACGCGAACAGAGCTTAAAGGGGTTGTGTCACTTCAGTACCTGGCATTTATAATGTAGATAAAGTTAATACAAGGCACTTACTAATGTATTGTTAGTGTTCATATTGTCTCCTTTGCTGGCTGGATTCAATATACCATCACATTATATTCTGCTCGTTTGCATGGTTATGACCACCTTGCAATCCAGCAGCGATGGCCGTGCTTGTACACTATAGTAAAAAGTGCCGGCCCACGTGAGCTCCCATGATCCCGGCCACCAGAGAGGCCGGAGCTTTTTCCTGTAGTGTGCAAGCATGTCCGCCACCGCTGGATTGTAGTGTGGTCGAAACCATGGAACCAAGAACTGTATATGTGATGAAAAAAGTACTGTAGCCAGCAAAGGAGGCAATATGGATAATAACAATACATCAGCAAGTGCCTTGTATCAACTTTCTCTACATGATAAATACCATTTGCTGAAGGGAGGCATCCCCTTTAATTCCAACTGGTTACAGACAAACGTTGGCTATTCACTCAGTATATGCGCATGCAAGCTTGGCAAAGTTGGCATGTGTTGTCAGTGGGGTGGTGGCCTGTCTCCCCCTGAGAACAGAAGTATCGGGCATGTTGAAATTTAACATGTCTCCAACATCAGCAGTTAAGGGAGAGTTCAGACACCCACATACACATCAGACGGTCACCTGGTGACTCCAGCGGGTACCTAGCAATTGACACGTGACTTCTGACTGGTGACATGTCAGACGTTGTAATCAGTGGGACTCTGGTTGCGGAAGGAGGCAGAAGTAGTACCCGGCAGAGTGCTGTGCCTCTTTATTTCTGAATGGCGCCTCAGACTTTCTATGAATCCATACACCGCTTGTTGGAATTGCTCCTTAATGTTAATGCTGTGACTTCATATTCTTCCAGATGGTACATTGAGAAATTTGAAGACTATCCAAAAGCCAGGAAAATCCTTATTCCGTTTATATATTAAGTTCTGTGGAAGATGAATTAAGACCAGAGTGCCTGCCCATAATCTCATCTCAAGCCTGGTGCTGATCTCTTTGTACTGTATCTCAGCCAAGGAGACTTACTGGAATCCTCCCTGTTTCGTTTGAGAAAGTATGTTGCTTTAAGCCTCTAACCTTTTATTTTAATAAAGCATATGTTTTTATGATGTTATGAGGACTTGAAAACATTCTACCTCCTTTTATCGTTGTACTATATTGTATTCTTCATGTTCTGAAGAACGTTTAAAAAATAAAGGTTTATATCAGCAATTTAACCATTGTCTTTTATCTCTAATCCCTACTTTTAGATAGAAATAAAATGTTCTGTTCTTTATCAGGACTGATGTTTTCGAGACGGATGACTGCTTATTCCACTATATTATTGGCATCCATGTTCTCGATCTTCTCTTTGCTTTCAAAAAGCATGTCACTAGAAATGTCTGTCAGACTAGTTTGTGGTATTACACTGGTCATGACATCAGTCTCTTCACTGGTCGAGGAAGAAAAACTAAAATATAACGTTATTTGTTTATTAAAACCTCTTTTTGCAAATCTGAGTCACTTTATGTGGTGATAACTTTAAAACGCTTTTTCTTATCCAGGCCATTCTGAGATTTTTTCGTCACATATTGTACTTCATGACAATGGTAAAATGAAAAAAATATATATAAAATTTACCAAAAATTTGAAAAAATTTGCAATTTTTCAAGTGTCAGTTTCTCTACTTCTATAATACATAGTAATACTGCCCAAAAAAGTTATTGATTTACATTCGTTACAAGGCTTAGAAGTTTAGAAGCAAATCTTGAAATTTTTCAGAAATCTTCAAAAACCCACTTTTTAGGGACCAGTTCAGGTCTGAAGTCACTTTGTGAGGCTTACATAATAGAAACCACCCAAAAATGACTCCATTCTAGAAACTACACCCCTCAAGGTATTCAAAACTAGATTTTAAAAACGTCATTAACCCTTTAGGTTTTCCACAACAGTTAATGGCAAATGGAGATAAAATTTCAGAATTTAGATTTTTTTTTTTTTTTTTTGTCAAATTTTCCATTTGAATCCATTTTTTCCAGTAACAAAGCAAGGGTTAACAGCCAAACAAAACTCAATATTTATTGCCCCGATTCTGTAGTTTGCAGAAACACCCCATATGTGGTCGTAAACTGCTGTATGGCCAAACGGCGTAGAAGGAAGGGAACGCCATATGGTTTTTGGAAGGTGGATTTTGCTGGACACCATGTCCCATTTGAAGCCCCCCAATGCACCCCTAGAGTAGAAACTCTACTTAGACTCCATCTAAGAAACTACACCCCTGAAGGTATTCAAAACCGATTTTACAAACTTTGTTAACCCTTTAGGTGTTCCACAAGAGTTATTGGCAAATGGAGATGAAATTTCAGAATTTCTATTTTTTGTTACCTTGCCTCAAAAAAAGTGTAATATAGAGCAACCAAAAATCATATTTACCCTAAAATAATACAAACAAAACTGCCACCTTATCCCGTACTTTCCAAAATGGGGTCACTTTTTTGGAGTTTCTACTGTAGGGGTGCATCAGGGGGGCTTCAAATGAGACATGGTGTCAAAAAACCAGTCCAGCAAATCTGCCTTCCAAAAACCATATGGCGTTCCCTTCCTTCTGTGCCCTGCCGGTTGGCCATACAGCAGTTTACGACCACATATGGGGTATTTCTGCAAACTAGAGAATCGGGGCAATATATATTGAGTTTTGTTTGGCTGTTAATCCTTGCTTTCTTACTGGAAAAATAGATTAAAATGGAAAATTTGCAAAAAAAATAGCCATTTTCGGACCGTTTTTATTTTTTGTTATTTACATCGTTGAACTGACAGGTTAGATTGTGTGCTATTTCTATAGAGCAGGTTGCTTCGGACGCAGCAATACCAAATATGGCTACTTTTTGGGGGGTTTTGTTTCAGTTTTACATAAAGCATTTTTGAAAAAAAATATTTTTTAGTGTCTTCACATTCTGAAAGCTATATTTATTTTTTATTTTTTGGGCGACTGTCTTTTGTAGGGGCTCATTTTTTGCGGGATGAGATGTCGGTTTGATTGCCACTATCTTGGGGTGCATATGACATTTTGGTCGCTTGCTATTACACTTTATGTGATTTAAGGTGACAAAAATGGCTTTTGACACCGTATTTATTATTTTTTTTTTTTGTTGTGTTCACCTGAGGGGTTTGGTCATGTGTTATTTTTATAGAGCAGGTTGCGACGGACGCGCCAATACAAAATATGTATAACTTTTATTTTATTTATTTAAGTTTTACACAATATTATAATTTTTTAAAACAAAACAAATCATGTTTTTAGTGTCTCCATAGTCTGAGAGCCATATTTTTTTTTATTTTTTTGGGGTAATTGTCCTATGTGGGGTATCATTTTTTGTGGGATGAGATGACGGTTTGATTGGCACTATTTTTGGGTGCCTATAACTTTTTGATCGCTTGCTATTACAGTTTTTGAGATGTGAGGTGACAAATGTTTTTTTTTGCATTGTTTTTATTTTATTTTTTTAACGGTATTTACCTAAGGGGTTAGATAATGTGATATTTTTATAGAGCAGGTTTTTACGGACGCGGCAATACCTAATATGTATACTATTTATTTATTTTACTTTAACACAATAATAGCATTTTAGAAAAAATTAATTATGTTTTAGTGTCTCCATAGTCTGAGAGCCATATTTTTTTATTTTTTTGGGCGATTGTCCCATGTAAGGACTCATTTTTTGCGGAATGAGATGGCGGTTTTATTGGTACTATTTTGGGAGGCATACTCCTTTTTGATCACTTGGTATTACACTTTTTGTGATGCAAGGTGACAAAAAATTGCTTTTTTACACCATTTTTTTGTTTGTTTTTTACGGTATTTGCGTGAGGGGTTAGGTCATGTGATATTTTTATAGAGGAGATTTTTACAGATGCGGCGATACCTAATATGTGTAGTGTACTTGATTTTTTAAATTTTTATTTAGTGATCTGTATTATTTTTTTTTCTTTTTTTTTTCACTTTTTTGAATTTCTTTTTTGACCCAGACCCACTTGGTTCTTGTCGATCCAGTGGATTTGGTGTCTATATAATACAGTAAGTACACTATATAGTTTACTTACTGTATTTTATACTTTACAAAGTCTGAATAGGTTTTTGCCTTTAGCAAAAGCCTATTCAGAGTTTCAGTACCATGGCAAGCAGGACACTTCTGAACACGTCCTGCTCCCATGGCAACCATCACCTGCTGCCATAACAGAGCAGCGGGTCATGGATGGGGAGGGAGGGGAGCTCCCTCCCTCTACTATCCCATCCTGTCGGGGGGCTGCAAAGGCACAGCAGCCCCCCGATGGGACCGCGGGGATCAGAGACTACAGAAAGCGCAGCAAACCGCTGGTCTGAATTGACCTGCGGTTTGCTTCGATCGCTGACATGGGCATTGTGCCAAGGTGCCTGCTGATTGATTTCAGCAGGCATCTTGTTCCGATCACAGCCACGTGCGCAGCGGTGATCGGATATTCACAGGGTGTACATGTACGCCCTGGGTCCTTAAGTACCAGGACACAAGGGTGTACATGTACACCCTGGGTCCTAAAGAGGTTAAGGCAAACTCTGCCAAAGACAAAAACGAAGATCATTCCTCCTGGTTCTCAGAGACAAAACATCTCAAGTAAGTCTCCAGACGTTGATTAGTGCGTTCCGTCTGTCCGTTTGACGGAGGATGAAAAGCCGAAGAAAAGGATAATTGTTCCCCCAGTCGAGCACAGAGCGCCTTCAAGAATCTGGAAACAAACTGATCCGAGACCACGTCAGCGGGAATGCCATGGAGTTTTACAATGTTGTCAACAAACACTTGTGCAAAAGTTTTAGCATTAGGTAGGCCTGGCAAAACTATAAAGTGCAGCATTTTACTAAAGGGATCAACTACCACCAGAATAACTGTCTTTCCTGAAGAATTAGGTAGATCAGTGATCAAGTCCATGGATAAGTGAGTCCATGGTCTGGACAGGATGGGCAACGGAAGTAGAAATCCGGAAGGCCGAGTATGTGTCACCTTAGCACGTGCACAGGTACTACAGGCTGACACAAAGTCCTCAACACACTTACGAAACCCCGGCCACCAGAATCTAAGATGAGATGAGGTCGGCAGTGGATCTACTTCCAGGGTGTCCCGTAAGGGTGTCTACTTCCAGGGTGTCCCGTACAGTGACGCAATTTCGATGGCACAAACAGTTTCCCAGAGGGACAAGAATCCGGTGCGTCTGCCTCTAACACCTTTACCTCTAGGTTAGGGTAGAGTCGATAGTACCACCCCTTCTGACAGTATAGGACTCGGATTTTCAAAATCACCACCTCCAGGAAAACTATGTGACAAGGCATCTGCCTTCACGTTCTTAACCCCAGGATGATAGGTGACAATGAAATTGAATCTGGTGAAAAACAAAGACCATCTGGCTTGTCTCAGGTTAAGTCGTTTAGCCGACTCCAGGTAAGCCAGATTTTTGTGATTTGTGAACACCATGATCAGATGAATCGCCCTTCCAACCAATCACGCCATTCCTCAAAAGCCAACTTAATGGTCAGTAACTCTCTGTTAACCACATCATAATTTCTCTCTGCGGAAAAGAGTTTTTTTTAGAGAAAAATGCACATGGGCGCCATTTACCATGTGACGGGCACTGCGATAAAACTGCTCCTACCCCCACCTCGGATGCATCCACTTCCACAATGAAAGGTTGTGATACATCCGGCTGCACTAATATGGAAGCAGAAGAGAAGCATTCCTTAATCGCAGAAAAGGCTTGCAACGCTGAATCAGACCACACTGAGACATCTGTCCCTTTCTTAGTCATGTCAATTAAGGGTTTTACTATTGTGGAATAATTCTGAATACATTTTCGGTAATAGTTGGTGAACCCCAAAAACCGCATAAGAGCCTTCAGATTTCCGGGTCAATCCCAGTCCAATACAGCACAGACTTTTTCTGGATCCATTTAAAACCTGAAGATGACAGCAGGTAGCCCAAAAACTGCACCTTGTGTACAGCAAAAACACACTTCTCAAATTTTGCGTACAATTTATTGTCCTTTAGGATCTGTAACACCTGTCTAACGTGACCCTGATATGTTTCCACGTCTGGAGAATAAATTCGAATGTCATCCAAATACACGACTACAAACCTGCCCACAAGGTGATGAAAAATGTAATTCACAAGATGCTGGAAAACCACCGGAGCATTGGTCAACCCGAAAGGCATAACCAGGTTCTCAAAATGCCCCTCAGGAGTATTAAAAGCCGTCTGCCCCTTCAGTCTCTTCCTTGATCCTAACCAGATTATATGCACCCCTTAAATCCAATTAAAGGGAACCTGTCACTAGGATTTTGTGTACAGAGCTGAGGACATGGGTTGATATATGGCCTCTAGCACATCCACAATATCCAGTCCCCATAGCTCTGTGTGCTTTTATTGTGTAAAAAAAACCGATTTGATACATATGCAAATTAACCTGAGATGAGTCCTGTCCCTGAGATGAGTCTAGGGACAGGACTCATCTCAGGTTAATTTGCATACGTATCAAATCGTTTTTTTTACACAATAAAAGCACACAGAGCTATGGGGACTGGATATTGTGGATGTGCTAGAGGCCATATATCAACCCATGTCCTCAGCTCTGTACACAAAATCCCAGTGACAGGTTCCCTTTAAAGAACACCTTAGCACCAATAATCTGGTTAAACAAATTGGGAATCAAAGGAGACTTGGAAGGTCTTATGTGTCCTTTAGCCAAACTCTTGGTAATATACTCTCTCATGGCCAGTCTTTTAGGTTCAGAAAGGTTATACAACCTAGATTTTGGCAATTTAGCTCCGGGAATAAGATTAATAGGACAATCATATTCCCGATGCAAGGTAAATCCTGGCATCCACTCTCAGAAAACACGTTGGCAAAATCAGATATAAAAGAGGGTAATGTCTTAGTAGTTAAAACAGAAAAAGATGTATTCAGACAATATTCAACGCAATAATCACCCCAATCCAGAATCTGTCTAGCTTGCCAATCGATGGTTGGATCGTGCTTTCTTAACCACGGTAAACCCAGAACCACCAGTGCAGGGAGACCCTTCAACATAAAACACGAGATAAATTCTTGATGAAAGTCACCCACTCTTAATCTAATATCATGCACCACTTGAGATAAACACTTCTGAGCTAGAGGTGCAGAATCAATAGCAAAAACGGAAATGTTTTTTTTCTAATGCTCTCGGTGACAACCTGTGCATACGAATTAACTGAGCATCAATCAGGTTCACCCGGGCCCCGCTGTTGATAAACACCTCAATCCCCACAGTTTTTTACTCTAGCGCCACCTCAGCAGCCAGGAGAAATCGGGTACTACCAGTCAAAGACAAATGCACATTTTCTGACTCTCCTCTCACCCCAATAAGAGTCAGATGGGAATTAAATGTCCCTTTAGTCCACAGAAAAAACACTCTCCCTTCCTATTACTAGTATGCCTAAAAGCGGATCCAGGAGTAGCTCCCTCTAATTGTATGGGTTCGTCCCCACACCAACTCTCTGAATCTTATCCCCAGATGAGTGTGGACGTAGCCTAAAATACAATTTACACGCCTCCCTAAACAAAATGAAATGATGACTTCCCCCAGAGAATCTGTCTCGGAGGGCAACTTTAGGCTTGAGACAGGCCTGGTAACCACCACTAGGACCAGCAGCCTGTGGTCTCTGGATCTGCAAGACAGTCGTGCGGAGGTCAGCTACATTCAAAGACAGCCCCTGCAGCTGTCAGGCCAGTGCAGCAAAAGGATCCATGTCTGTACTAAAACAAGCAAAAAATGACGGTTTGCGTTTTTATAATGTCACGTTCGGGTGTAGGAGGGAAACACAACACCAAACGTAGGCGTGAAAGAGATGTGGCTAGAACCAGAAACAACACAGACGCCTATTGATCCACAAAGAAACCTGTCAGATCAAACCACGTGTTGGCAGTCTCGCCGATCTCCTGTCGCGGGAACGTCTGTGACAAATTCAGTCTCAAATGGCGCTATAAAACTGGGATATATAGCAGGTGCTACATTTATTATCTATTTAGACAGTATTCATGCCTCAGTAAACAGATTTGAAAAGCGCCTAGAAATTAAAAAAACGTGGCAGATAGTTTTAGTGCAAAATATTAGCCTAAACTTAAACTATGCTAGCAAATGTATGTATCAAGATGAACCACATTTATAATACTGAGCAGGCTGCTGTGATAAATTTGTTTCTGCCTGTCAAGTCTTCTTTAATCTTGTCAAGCCTTAGTACAGTATTAATAAATCTCCCCAAATGATCTCACTCCAAAATCAAAGTGAAGAATGAAAAAACTTGCCATTAAAAGTGACATTGCAAGTTCTGAAACTACCACAAGAGGGTGCCATATTCCCAGCCTGCCCTTAGTAAAGATTAGGCTTTAACTGTAATCTCTTAGTGTACTTAGTTCTTACCCACCCATATATTTAGTTCACTGAAAATTCCTTCCCAGTAAGAAATTATATATTTGTTTAATCTGCCTGCAAGTCAGTGTTCATTTTAATCAATCTTTTACATCAGTGGTGGTCAACCTACCACATTATGTGGGCTTTCCTTGTGGCTCGTGACTCTGTTTAAGGGCCACACATTAACAGCGGTGAGTACACATGCATGGTCACTTGTTATTAGAGTTCAATGGAAATAGACACAAGACCCCTAATGCGGATCCATGGCTACTTGCTGCTCACCACTCAGTTCGTTTTTGAAGCTGATTCCAGTGTCGTTATAAAGTGTTTTTCTGGTTTCTAGATATATTCTGGGCTCCATCTTCAGTGGATGGAGCTAGAAGCAAAAAGCTTCATTCACTGTGTAGTGGACAGACAGACAATTTTTTGGGGAGGCAAGCAAATAAAAAAAAGACAGTTCTGACACCGTTGATTTAATTTTTTACAACACAATAAAGTGATATTTTAAAATTTTGGACATTTTTGGATGTGACGATGACAATTAATTCAATAATTAATATGCAAAATGAAAAAATTGCTTTAAAAAAAAACAACAACAACACTTTATGCAGCTGTTTTACAAGGACCTAGCCAGTCATACACTGGGGAGTTGAGGAAGATAACATTTAAAAAAAGGAATCGGCTTTGGTACCGAGATACCAGCTGGTTCCGAAGCTGACTTCAGATTTATGTTTTAAAATGTTTTTAAAGTCGTAGAATCAAAGCCCGATGTTGTTTACCGAAGTCTTGTGTGACTTCGGACTTAACACATTTTGTTTCGCTGAAGTACGTACATTTTAATGCTGTACAGACTGGTTTCCGTACAGCATTAAAACAAAGTTTTGGAACAAATATACTTTGGATCTTGGATCCGAAGCTCGATTCGCTCACCCCTAATAATAACCTTTGAGAGCAGATGTCAGTGGACACCTGTAGCTGGACATCTAGCTCGTAGCACAATGTTGTACAAACGCCTTCTGATGGTTTGTGTGGACACTGTTTGCAGCCCTCGGCTTGGGATGAGACCTCCTATTTCAAATGCAGTATAAAACGGATCACTACGCACCATTCTTCCATTCAGAGGTTTGCCTCTGTGCACCTCCTGCTGTCATTCCAGTTGTCGTTGTTCTCCCAACCACCAGGATACAGAACGTTGAACAGTGATGACAGATCGGCCTTGGTGCATAGCAATCTGCCAAAGTGATTTTTAAAGCTCTCTGGGTTCAAGGATTCTGTCCCTCGCAGTTTGGTGATAACTGGCACACTGACAAACAGGAAGCATTGCACAATCATCCCACATGACTTGATCCAGGTTTTGAGGTTTCGGGGGCTAGGTTTGGAGCTAGGTGCCCGAAAATGTAATCATCTGCAGATCTTAGCCACACCTGCTACTTCCTCGATTTGCATAACATTATGGCTTGTCCTTGGTGTTATAGTTTCAATGTTGAAGAGTGTAGTTTGTTACTCTGGTTTTCTTTATACATATACTCTCTGAAATGTAAAATGCTGCAGTATATGCTGACTCCCTGAAGTACTGTGGACATATCGATAGCTTCCTCATGTGAGGGAATAGATTCTGCAAGAGCTGTCTGGAGGATGAAATATTGTACCTATAAGGCTGCAGGAAATAGCATCAATCCCCACTACTCTGGCCTGACACCTTGCCTGGAATAAATATGTATAGCACCTTTTATAGTTCAGCTTTTATTACAAATAAGACATACATAACGCCAATTCCCTTGCTGCAAGTCAGTTAACATAGTAAGATAGAGCCACATTTATTAAGGCCGGCGTTTTAGACGCCAGTCTTAATAAAGCCCTACATCTGGCAGAGGATCCGCCAAAGTTGGGAAGTGGCACCGGCCTCTTTATAACTTTGGCGCATCCAGTGCCTGTTCTAAAGTTAAGATTGCGTCCTAGCTGTCTTACATTTAGACCATTTTGTACGCCTAAAACTGCCTGCCCATCCCCTTCCCCACCCACGACACACCCAAAATTTTAAAACTGGTGTGAGCGGGGAGAAGTCGCAGATAGCAGCCCAACTAACTGTTGCACCACCTAATATTGGCGTATTTCAGTATAATAAATGACCCCCATAGTTTATAGTTTACAGTTCAGCCTGTTATCCTGCAAATAGGGCAACAAAAAAAAACCCTCATAAACTGGAAGCCAATTTTCCTCATCTTAGGGGAAAATTCCTTCCCAACTCCAATCAGTCAATCAGAATAACTCCCGGGATCAACGACCCTTCTCCAGAAATTTAGTAACTGTATGAAACCTTCATAAAACCTTAAAGACCATTAAGAGGCATTCCCATGAATGTCCGATAGATGCAGGTTGCACTTCTAGGACCCACACTTCTCTCGGGAACATTGCTCCTGGAGAGTTGTTATGCATAAATGTCTGAGATGAGAATACTTTTTTAGGGTCCATTCACACGTCCGCAATTGCGGACCCATTAATTTCAATGGGGACAGACGATGTCCCGGCCGGGTCCGCAATTGCGGATCCGCACTTCCGGGTCCGCAATTGCATTCCCGAAAAAAATAGAACATGTCCTATTCTTGTCCGCAATTGCGGACAAGAAAAGGCATTTTCTATGAGAGTGCCGGCGATGTGCGGTCCGCAAATTGCGGAACGCACATCGCCGATGTCCGTGTTTTGCGGATCCGCAAAACACACACGGACGTGTGAATGGACCCTTAAGCATACTTTTTTGCCTTCCTGTTCTGACTTTGAATATATGGGACAAACTGCTGAAATCCATATCTTCAGGGCAGAATAATATCATGCCATTCCTCTATTATTCATTTTAGAAGTTTATGAATAAATTACCAGTAGTCAACAATAAAGGTACATCTGGGTGTTGCCAGTCGGGGGGGTTTCCTGCAGCTGCCATTATCAGACTGTGCAGGGACACATCCTCAAATTGTAACACCCAGATGGACTTTTACTGCTAACTGCTGGTGGTTTATTCTAAAACTTCTAGAAGAAATAATAGTCGAATGGCACAACATAGTTATATGAAAAGATGTTCCTGAATCGTTATTACATGGGGAATGTAAGTAGCTACTACAACTGACATGTCATAGAGGTTACCAGTCCTCTTTAAACGTGCAGCGGAGTGTCTTTCCACATGAGCAGAAGGTATGAGACCCCACTCACTCATTTGCAGCTGTTAAAGCACTCAACAACCCCCCCCCCCTTCTATCTCCACCCTACCCTCTTAACCCTGTCAATGCCAACAGGGAGCAGTCTGTTCCTATATAAATCCAAAACTTTTTAGAAGAACAATAACCCTTATATATATTGTGATATCAGTCCCCTTAGTTTGCATCAAATTAATCTCGCTTTGCTTTCAGCATATTCACATCCTAGGCCAGTGATGGCAAACTTTTTACAGACCAAGTGCCCAAACTGCAACCCAAAACCCACTTATTTATCGAAAAGTGCCAACACGGCAATTTACCCTGAATTTTATAGTCCAATATAGTATATCTTCCATGTAATTTATCATTAAGCTATAATATCCTGCCTACATTCAGTGCACTGCCTGTGCTGTCCATAGTGCGCCCTGTGCTGATGTATGGCAGGAAAAGTCTAAGGCAGGCATGTCCAAACTGTGGCCCTCCAGCTGTTGCAAAACTACAACTCCCAGCATGCCCTAATAGCTGTAGGCTATCCAGGCATGCTGGGAGTTGTAGTTTTGCAACAGCTGGAGGGCCAGAGTTTGGACATGCCTGGTCTAAGGCATCTTGGTACACCACAGACTTTTTCCAGGGTGTGGGTGTCCACAGAGAGCTCTGGGTGCCACCTCTGGCACCCGTGTGATAGGTTCGCCACCACTGCCCTAGGCCGTCGGTGTACTGTATATCAGATTGACTGCTTTATATTTCTGGGTTGCTCGACATATCATAAGTGATGTTAGGGATGTTTGGATTCCATGCTGGAAATTCCCAGTCACATTTGCTGGGTACACAGGCCAAGAGAAGTCTCTGATCATCAGACACCAGTATGGCGATCACCTAAACGGTGCCGCTACAGCATACTACAGATTATCATGGTATTTAGGATTCAGATGTACAAAAAGATGGGTCCTGCTCACTTTAGATGTTGGATGTTGTTAGCATCCTTTGTGGGCACAATGGGAAGACATTTATAATAATACACCAAAAGTAACTACTCACCAGACCCGTCGTATCACACAATTTGGGTTTATACATAGATTATATTACTCTGCCAGCTTCCTCTGTAAAACTGGAAACAGACAAGCATTAAACTGTCTCTAATCTCTTGGTCACCAATCAGAATGGTACCACCTTCGGTCTCTCACTAGCGTGTTGCCTGTGGTCTCCACGAACAGCACACATACCCATTAATTTAAATGTGTGTATTCACACATCAGTGGTTTTCTACAGACCGTGATGACACCATGGAAGCATGCCCTATTTTTGTCTATAATTAAGGATCCATCATGCCATTAAATTCTATGGATCCATGAAAACCCCAGACACAAAACAGATTCCATCCATGTTTGGTCCATGGATTTTAGAGACTATTGCCAGGAGACGCTCTAGAAATTAATTGTTACACCTAGCAGTGTCCATGGAATACAGATGACAAACTGAGGGCACAAAACAGACTATGGATTCTGCACAGATATCTTATCATAGATGAAACACTGAGCATATTTTTAAGGACATCATTACAGACATGAACATTTGAAAGAGGCCATACTTGGAGATGTCCCAAGCTTTTTTAATTTTGGAGAGAAATTATGGATAAATTGAAGGAGACCTAGAAAATGGAAATACTTTTAGATCATAGATTATGGGAAACATTCATAAAGACCAGCGTTTTAGACGCCGGTCTTAATAAGCTCACGCGATGGCGGTGGATCACAGAAGTTATGTAGAGGTGCTGGCAATTTATGACTGTCGTGAAGTACAATGTGTCACGAGAAAAAAGTCTCAGAACAGCTTGGATAAGTAAAAGTGTTCCAAAGCTATTACCGCATAAAGTGACAAATGTGAGATTTGCAAAATTAGGCCTGGTCAGGAAGGGGGCAAATGGCCCGGTGTGGAAGTGGTTAATTTGGGATATTACCTGTGTAATATTCTTTAGCTCTGTGTTGAGGGAGAGAAGAAGAGGTTGAAAACAAAAGAAAGGATATTTGTTTTCATTTGTATGTACAATTTCTTGATTCCTAACTGAATATATGCAATGCTTTGATTACAGAATAGCAGAGGAGTAATAAAGTAAATGACTATAGCTTCTAAGACTTAATGCATATCATCTATCTATCATATCTAATCAATACTATTTCAGTCATACTACTTAAAAACCATTTAGTCAAACCCAGCATTTCAGTTACTTGACGACTTCATTTATACATCTATTTTCAAATATACCATCGACATTTGTATTTCTGAAGAGCATTTTATATAGTATATAGTGTTGTTGTAGAGGCTGTGCAACTCCTTTACACAGCTGGCTGTAATGCTGCTTCTGACATTATTGCCAACAGTACACAGTTCCTGGCTACTGTCAGCTTAGGTCTAATGTTATCTATGTGCTTTACAAAGAGGCTCTTCTTTCGGTGTCTTTTTCTTCTCATCATAGGGTCAGTGGGAGATACCAGCAGGGTGAGGAATGTACGCAGCAGAGCAGGCTGTATCAGAGTGTAGAGAGGGACTATAACATGCATGGTAGAGTATATAGTGGGGAAATATTACACAGGCTATATAATAGTGTAGGGAATTAAGAGAATACCATGGTAAAGTGGTTCATCGTAAACTTTGATTGTTTAGGGGTAAAAATAAAATGCTGGTTAACCCCTTTCTGACCACCCCACATAAATTTACGTTGGCGGTCGGGCATTTAAAAATGGCACCCACTCACAAGTGGACCAGGAGCCATAGCCATCCGATGCCTTCTGTTTTAAATGATAACGTCAACTGCATATGTTTAACCCCTCAGACTGGAAGCACAGGCTGGGGAGCCAGATGTAGTATGCGGCAGCCTCTATAATCAGGAGTGGTACAGGGCTTCCGCACATTAGTTCCTATGGAGCCCTGCCTGTGGCTGGTTTTGGCTTCAAAAACTGCATAAAAAACCTGAATTTGTGGCAGCATTCTAATGGGATGCAGAAATTGTAGTCACAAAATTTTTTTTGGGTGGGACCTAAACAATATCTACAATACTAATGTAGCTTTGCTGCTTATATGACTGTGCCTACATTGGGGTCAATAATACAGGAGTCAGAAAAGAGCACATCAGGGGTCATTTACCATCAGAAATACGCCTATATATTAGGTGTATTTATGGCGCAGATTGCGGTGCAAAAGTTATTTGTGTCGTAATCTGTGACTTTTTTCCTTTCACGCCAATTCTAATAAAGGGGGTGTGGCGTGGGTGGGTAGACCGGCAGCCCGTCTCTTTCATCATCTCCTATGCCTGTTGTAGCATAGAAAGGAAGCTGGCGCCTCTACATAACTTTGGCGGATCCACCGCCAACACGGGGGCTTATTCAGACCGGCGGCTAAAACGTCAGTGTTAATAAATGGCCACCATATTTTGCATTCTTGTTTCTGAAATTTTTTCTTAATATAATCCTGAAGCTGCATATTAGATTAGGCAATTTATTTCTGCCTCCTCTTGGTGAGTGAGATGGACCTAAAACAAGCAGGACAGGCAGATTGTACAACTGATCCCATCTCCTGTGACCACTTCAGTAGCTGCGGCGATGGTTACCCAGAAATGACCACCATCGACGTGGAGGAGTCACCCAAACTAGCATATCATGGAGAAAAAACAAGGATCCATAATACCAAGTAAGCTATGAACTGCAGTTACTGCAATATGGACAGGTTTTAAAGAGGTTTTAGTAAATTGAAGGTTGTTGCACTGGCGCTACACCTGATGTGGATTAAGTCTCTCGCTGCGGTACCGCAGTGGTATCGCTCCCACTGTTATTTTACTAAGTTGCAACTGTAATGATTATAGGTGCCGCGCGATGCTCTCCCTATTGTCCCCCTCCTATGTGAGCTCACTCTATTAGGATGTAGTTCTATACGGCTAATTATGCGTACCTGATCTACGGCGCATGCTGTTCCCGTATGTCCTCTTTCATCCAACTTCAGCGCACATTCCAAGGAGGGAGATTCAAAGGAGGCTTTTCCCTGTTTCTTCTATACTCTAACTGAGCTGCCCCGGCCGGTGGCGAGCTGCAGTTACAAGTTGAAGGTTCGTAGTTTGGCTCTCGCTCTCACGGAGCGCTTGTGACGTCACAATCTGAGCTACGGAGTCTGTGGAGGTACACACTTCCTTCCTAGCCGGCAGGGGGGTACAGCCCATACCCCAGTAAGGGGCCCGGACCCTGGGGGGGCCCGGCCGGTCCTGAGCCTTTTTTTTATTTTTTTATTGTGGCCGCTGGCCCTGGGGCCCAGTCAGGGCCGGGCCGACACAGAGGCTGGGGAGGCTCCAGCCTCAGGGCGCAGGCAGGGGCCGGCCAGAGGGAGAGGGACTGACAGGGGGGAACCGCTCAGCGCTCCCTTCTGTCATTCCCTGAGCCGGGCCCCGTCAGTGCGCTCCTCTCACCTCCATTATGTTCACTGCTTCAGGCCTCCAGCATCAGGCCCCGCTGCCTCTAACTAGAAACACAGTAAGCAGGTGGGCGGAGCCTAACAGACCTCTGTTAGGCTCCGCCCACCTGCTTAATGTCTGGCAGCACTGGGGCCTGATCCCGAAGCCTGGAGCAGTGAACATAATGGAGGTGAGAGAGCGCTCTGACGGGCCCGGCATTAAGTACAGTGAAATGCCGGGCCCCCTTACATGAAGTCTGTGGGCAGTCGGGGGCACTTCTGGAGGCAGTGGGGGGCACTACTAGGGGTTGTGGGGTGCACTACTGGAGGCAGTAGGGGACACTACCAGGGGCAGTGGGGGACACTACTAGGGGCAGTGGGGGGCACTAGTGGGGTGCACTATTGGAGGCAATGGTAGACACTATTAGGGGCTGTGGAGGGGGGCACTTCTGGAGGCAGTGGGGGGCACTAGTGGGGTGCACTACTGGAGGCAGTGGGGGACACTACTAGGGGCTGTGGGGTGCACTATTGGGACAGTGGGGTGCACTACTGGAAGCAGTGGGGTGCACTACTGGAGGCAGTGGGGGACACAACTAGGGGCTGTGGGGGACACTAGTGGGGTGCACTACTGGAGGCAGTGGAGGACAGTACTAGGGGCTGTGGGGGGGCACTTCTGGGGGCTATGGGGGGCGCTTCTGGGGCCATTACTGGAGGCAGTGGGAGACACTAGTGGGGTGCACTACTGGGGGCAGTGGGGGGCACTACTGGGGCAGTGGGGTACACTACTGGGGACATTATTAGGGGCAGTGAGAGGCATTACTGGGCGATCAGGGGCGTGACAATTGCGGACACAGAGAGTGTGACCGGGCACGGTGTCGGGGAGGCGCCCCGATCCAAAGGCATGGGGCCCATAGCACTCTAGTTACGCCACTGCATGACAACATGGGGGGGGGGGGAGAAAGAGCATGACAACATGGGGGGGTATAAAGAGCATGAAAAGATGGGGGAGAATGACAGGGGCAGAAAAAGCATGACAAGAAGAGGGGATTATGACAAGAGGGGGATGACAAGAGGGGGAGAGCATGACAAATTACTATATGGGGGCACTGCTGTGTGGTTGAGGGGGGTGTGGGGGTCATTACTGTGTGGGGGGCAGTGTGGCGGACATTACTGTGTGGGGGGCAGTGTGGCGGGCATTACTGTGTGGGAGGCAGTGTGGCGGACATTACTGTGTGGGGGGCAGTGTGGCGGACATTACTGTGTGGGGGGCAGTGTGGTGGACATTACTGTGTGGGGGGGCAGTGTGGCGGACATTACTGTGTGGGGGGCAGTGTGGCGGACATTACTGTGTGGGGGACACTACAGTGTGGGGTGGCATTATACAAATGCTCTGCAGATGCAACTCCCATGTATTGGGTCACCACAATTTGGGTGGTCATTTACTAAATGAACCCTATTATGGGGAGAATCTGTGGATGACACATATTTGTCATCCACAGACACCCCCCACCCCCCCAAAACAGGGTTAATGTACTGAATGACCACCAATAGAGGTGGGGGTCACATATGCTATTTCATAATGACAGCAGGGCCCGTACAGTGACTGTATTCTACTACACCCCCCATCCCCCCGCTCACTGGATATAATCTTATTAACTATATAACTGTAGTAAATCACTACAGTTATATAGTTAAGATTATATACAGTGTGTGTGTGTGGGGGGGGGGGGTGTAGTAGAATACAGTCACTGCACGGGCCCCGCTGGCGCTGTCATCAAAAAAGCAGATACAACCCCACAGCCTCACCCCTTGTATTGGGCGTCATTCCTATACGGACCCTGTTATGGGGAGGGGGGATCTGTGATGACACATATGTGTCATCCACAGATTCCCCAATCACAGTGTCATCCATCACAGATCCTCCATAGCAGTGTCATCCACAAGTTGGAGGGGGGGGGGGGGCGCACTTGGGCAGCTCAGCCTCTGTTGGTGGTGGACCTTGTCCCAGCCCTGGGCACAGTGCTCCTCCCCTTCTTCCTTCCGCGGCCCGTCCCTTACCTCCCCGACCCGCCCACCATTTAGCTGATCGATGTCAGGCAGGCTTTCCACTGCACGTCCTGTGCAGCGGAGCCTCTCAGCCTGCTCTCGGCGATCTCCCTCGATCACTGCCGCAGTGACCGAAGGAGATTTCCGAGCGCACACTAAGGCTGCACAAGACGCGCAGTGGAAATCCCGATGGCTGCACAGAGACCAGGGTACCTCCAGGCGGTGCTGGGGAGCGAGCTGGGCAGGATCAGCGACACAAGTACGGGGGGGGGGGGAATAATTGAGGGCTGTCTGGGGGCAAAATTACTTAGTGGGGGGTCAGTGTGGGGGAAAACTACATGGAGGGCTGTGTGGGGGCAAAATAATTTAGCGTGGGGGCAAATTACTTAGTGGGGGCAAATTACATAATGCAGGGCTGTCTGGGGGTAAAATTAACTTGTGGGGGAGGGGCAAATTATTTAGTGGGGGCAGTGTGGCGGGCAAACTACATAATGGAGGACCGTGTGGGGGCAAAATTACTTAGTGTGGGGGCAACTTACATAATGCAGGGCTGTCTGTGGCAAAATTTACTTGTGAGGGGGGGTAAATTAGTCAGTGGGGGCAGTGTGGCGGGCAAACTACATAATGGAGGACCGTGTGGGGGCAAAATTACTTACTATGGGGGCAAATTACATAATGCAGGGCTGTCTGGGGGCAAAATTAACTTGTGTGGGGGCAAAATTAACTTGGGGGGAGAAATTACTCAGTGGGGGGCAGTGTGGCGGGCGAACTACATAATGGAGGGCTGTGTGGGAGACGTCCCTGGATGTAAGAGGTATGGGCGCGATATATGGGTGGGGCTGTGTGTGGGGTGGCTTGAGGGTGGACGGGGACACAGAGGCCCCATGATCTCCTATTCCTGGGGGAAGTGCTCTGGATCCGCCACTGGGGCAGTGTCGGGGCGGGGGGGAGGCCCAGGCCTTAAGCTGTGTAAGGGGCCCCAAAATTTCTGATGGCAGCCCTGCTCACAGTTCTAAGAAAAGATCTTCCCAGTTGTTATTTTTGTGGAAATACATGCATATACTAAAATTGGCATGTTGGTAGACCTAACAAATCCTCTTTAAATCAATTGTTCAGTATTTTGATATTGATGAACTATTCTCAGGATAGGCAAGAATAGGTCACCTTGGCATGGGGAGACCCAAGATCTGTGGTGCCCAAGGGTGATCATTGGAGCTGGAACCCAGCAGTGGTAATCAGATAAGTATGATTCCCACCACGGGTCTGGGCATGTTGGAAGGTCTGCAGAAAAGTTCCCTAATAGTGAACAACCCCTTTAAGGGTATGTCCACATGCAACAGAAATTTCTGCACATCTGTCCCATTTGGATGAAGTTTGCAGAAATCCGTGACTCAGAAGGAACTAATTCATTTGTATAAAGTGAATTTTCAATTGCAGACATTTTTACACACATCCTAAAGATTACAATTTTCATCCATTAAATAATAAACATAATTTATTTCCACATAAAGTAAATTAGTATGTTCCTTTATAAAGTTTATTAGGTGTTCATCTTTATACAAACTGTATACAAATTATACACCGTACATATGACCACACTGAGAACCTGTAGTCTAGCTGTTCGCTTAGAATTTTTCATGTCTTTCTAGACACGGATGGATGCTGACTGCGGCTGCAGTGTGCTCCAGTATTAGTCAGGGCGTCTGCTATGTATGTGCAGCCTGGCATAATGGATGCATATTTTGTCTAAAATGTTATCAGATTGTTATACCCATCGGAACATTGAATCAGGCTTGGTGACTCACCACTGATCTTGTAACTGATGCCAAAAATTCTGCTGACCTACAACTTCTCAGAGGAGAATTATTGCCATGGGACCCAGCAATCCTTGTCTCCTCTGCATTACTCATGAATCTTGAAATAGGCAGTTTATTTCACTGCCATTAGGTATGGGATGCAGGCAATAAGTGAATTGCATTGCGCTGAGTTTAGCTGATAATATACTTCAACTACTAATCAGATGGAAGATGTGCTGTGGGCATCCTACCATCATTTATTCTGTGCAATTAAAATGATTAATGGAGCATTATTACGTTGAATGAGGCAAATTTAACTATTTTCTAGTTACTTTAGAGTCTGTTGATGTAGCTGAGTAAAACAATATCTATATTTTTTTCTGAGGTGCCGGCATTGTGGAGAAATTGACACTTTTAATTTTATGCAAATGAGCCATTGGAGCACCAAGAGGCAGGTATATGTGGTTTGAGCACCACTCCAGTGATGTCCCTGGTGCTCCAAACACGCCCACCTCACCTTAGATAGACAGCACTAGACTTCATGTTTCGCGTCGAGTTCTAGCTTCTGCACACTGATAAGCTAACATGGCGCATCTTTTGGTGCTTGCCAAGCAGGAAAGATGTTCAGTGCGCACGCGCTATTGATGTCATTCCGCCCAGAAGTAGAGGCACCGTCGGCTTCATCTGCGCCATTTATAGGTTAGAGTAGTTTCCCACTTGCAGAGGCGTCCTTGTCGCGGAAAGTGGGCTTATGCTCTTTGATCAAACTGTTAACTAATGCCTCTTATGCACAGCATACAATGTATTACAAATTGGGCGGATATGCCACGTAATTATGCTGAGACAGTCGTTACATCAAAAGCATAGTGTTGAGGATGTGCGATCCAGATTCACTCTCCAGTATGTATCTTCATCTGCTGTCACCTCCACTTCTGGGTGTAGTGTGCCCATGCAATATTAGCTAACGAGTAGACAGGTGCAAGAACTCAGTCGATCTAAGGGGTGTTTGGAAAACAAGGGACGTCGCTGGAGCAGTGCTCAAACCGCATATGCCTGCCGCTTGGTGCTCCAGCGGCTTATTTGCATAAAAATAAAAGTGAACATTTCTTCACAACACCAGCACCTACAAATAAAAATACAGGTATCATTTTACCCAGCTACATCAACCCTACCAGGCGATATGCCTGGTTTAATAGGGTTGATCCTGGTGACAGAGATGCTTTAAGGAGTTATTCCCACTGGAATCCTTTTTTTTGCAAGGCAGAAATCTTTATAAAAAGTACACTTTTCTTATATTTTGGGCTTATGGTGACAATGAAACAATGATTTTTGAAACTCTTATATTTCACTAGAAGTACTAATTGCTGTCACTTGTACTTGTTCTTTAAAAACTGCCCTCAACTAAATTTTCCGACAAGGAATTCTATTGCTGTGGTTTATTCTTGCAGCTCCTCATTTCCTAGATTGTGAGAATTTATGGGCAATATCCTCTCCCTGTCAGTCAATTAATAAGTTGCTGACTTCACAATACCATTGACTTCAACTTGTGTGGTCCCGATGATAAGCGACCACGGTCCAGATAGTTGAAGGCTGAGGTCTTTATTGCAGATATACAATGCGGAAAATGCCAAAAAAGGTTCAAAGGGTGGGGAGGGGGTGGTGTCAGGGGTGGTCAGTAGGTTCCCATGATGTATTTTGTTCAAATTGATATAAACTTTATTTTTCTTATATGATCCGTGAATACATTGGTGGTTCAGGTGGTGTGCAGTGGAGATTGATTAAAAATTACTGAAAAAGCGATGTCCCAAAGTCCTGGGACGATCGTTCTCAAAGTGAGGGTCACGTGACCTCGCTAGGCGCCACGTGGTGCTTTTTAACAAGGTTACAGGACGCTCAGGGCCGGGTTTGTGGCAAAAATGTATGGCCCGGCCCCAGGTCCCCAGTAGCAGAGTGGAGGCAGGGAGGAGGAGAGACCGCGGGATCACGTTAGCGCAAGTTGCGGTCTTGTGATCGTATAGCCGGGGGAACAGCACGCCGGCCAGCTACAATGTGTAGGCTGGCTCGGTGAAAGCTATTGATGGCTATGCAGAAGGGAGGGACAAGACAGAAGGGATGATTAAACATTTGAGGGATGTATTTAAGAAGCATGTATTGTATTAACCTCTTAAGGACCCTGCAATATTTCACCTTAAGGACCAGGCATTTTTTGCAAATCTGACATGTTTCACTTTATGTTGTGATAACTTCAAAACGTTTTTACTTATCCAGGCCATTCTGATTATCCAGGCCATTCTGAGATTGTTTTCTCGTCACATATTGTACTTCATGACAGTGGTAAAATTGAGTAAAAAAAAAATCCATTTTTATTTATAAAAAAATAAAAATTACCAAAAATTTAGAAAAATTAGTAAATTTACACATTTCAATTTCTCTACTTTTATAATAGATAGTAACCTCAAAAAATAGTTATTACTTTACATTCCCCATATGTCTACTTCATGTTTGGATCATTTTGCAAATGACATTTTCTTTTCTGGGGACGTTAGAAGGCTTAGAAGTTTAGAAGCAAATCTTCAAAATTTTCAAAACCCACTTTTTAAGGACCAGTTCAGGTCTGAAGTCACTTTGTGGGGCTTACATAATAGAAACCACCCATAAATGACCCCATTTTAGAAACTACACCCCTCAAGGTATTCAAAACTGATTTTACGAACGTTGTTAATCCTTTAGGTGTTCCACAAGAATTAATGGAAAATGAAGATGAAATTTCTGAATTTCACTTTTTTGGCAAATTATTCATTTTAATCGTTTTTTTTTCCACTAACAAAGCAAGGGTTAAGAGCCAAACAAAACTCAATATTTATTTTCCTGATTCTGTAGTTTACAGAAACATCCCATATGTGGTCATAAACTGCTGTATGGCCACACTTCAGGGCGTAGAAGGAAAGGAACGCCATATGGTTTTTGAAAGGCAGATTTTGCTGGACTGGTTTTTTTGACACAATTTCCCATCTGAAGCCCCCCTGATGCACCCCTAGAGTAAAAACTCCAAAAAAGTGTCCCCATTTTGGAAACTACGGGATAAGCTAGCAGTTTTGTTGGTACTATTTTAGGGTACATATGATTTTTGGTTGCTCTATATTAAATTTTTTGTGAGGCAAGGTAACAAAAAATAGACATTCTGAAATTTCATCTCCATTCGCCATTAACTCTTGTGGAACACCTAAAGGGTTAACAAGGTTTGTAAAATCAGCTTTGAATACCTGAGTAGTGTAGTTTCTAAAATAGGGTCACTTTATGGAGTTTCTACTCTAGGGGTGCATCAGGTGAATCCCCATTCAAATAGGACATGGTGTCAAAAAACCAATCCAGCAAAATCTGCCTTCTAAAAACCATATGGCGTTCCTTTCCTTCTGCGCCCTGCCGTGTGGCCATACAGCAGTTTACGACCACGTATGATTCTGTAAACTACAGAATCAGAGCAATAAATATTGAGTTTTGTTTGACTGTAAACCCATGGGCAATTGTCTTAGGTAGGGGCTCATGTTTTGCGGGATAAGGTGACGGTTAGATTGGTACTATTTTGGGGGGCATACGCCTTTTTGATCACTTGTTGTTGCACTTTTAGTTTTGTAAGGTTACAAAAAAAAATGTTTTTTAGCACAGTTTTTATTAAACAATGTTTGCGGTGTTCACCTAAGGGGTAGGTCATGTGGTATTTTTATAGTGCAGGTTATTACGGACGCGGTGATACTTAATATGTATACTTTTCTAAAATACTTTTTTTTATTTTTTGGGTGATTGTCTTAGGTAGGGTATCATTTTTTGCGGGATGAGATGAAAGTTTGATTGGCACTATTTTGGGGTGACAGATCTTTACGTTACGGATCTTTAAGTCCCGGTTCGAAATGACGTACATGTATGTGATGAGTCCTTAAAGAGGACCTTTCAATGGTCCAAAGTTTGTTAGGTAAAGCTATGTACAAGACATCCTTTTTTGCCTTGGGCGTCTCCTTCTCCCAGGCTGGAGCGCCTGCCAATCGCAGCGCTCAGCTCATATCCTGGGAGGTTGCAGGATATGAGCTGAGCACTGCGATTGGCCAGAGATGGAAGCACATTAATAAGTTCTACATATAAAAAGAAACATAAAAGGAACACATTGAGATAAATAATGGAAAAAAGGGAGAATTATAACATAAGAGTAATAATAGTGATAACACATATATTAATAATATATATTATAATAAATATATAATATTGATAGTAATTATAATAATGATAGTGATAATAATGATACAAAACATATAATAATAGTAATAATAATAATAATAATAAAATATACTTATTTAGCTTATAAATATAAATTATAAATGAGAGATAATATTACACCAATTAAAGTAGAAAACAGATTCCCCCATCTGGAATCATTTTTATAGGGACTGAATCTATGTTAGGAGGCTAGTTTGATGGTCTGTTATTGGAATCCCTTAATAATGATGTAATAATATTAATACCCAGTGATCATCATAACCTCAAGTGTAAAAGTAATAGAAAATAATAAAAACATAAGGCTGTCGCAGTTCTTCATAGGTTGATTTCAAATGCCTTATTTAGACTATGGGGATTCAGACAATTGAGTTTGTAAATCCAGAACATCCCGTCTCCTTAATATCTGGGTAGTATTGTGACAATTTGCGTGAATTTGTTCGATGGGTATGATCGAAAAACCTGAAAAGAGGCCCTGATGGTGGTCTGCGGCATGTCTGGAGACACTATGTTATAAAAACTTATTTTTAATATTTGATCGGTGCTTGTTAAGCCAATTAAGTAAAGTTTTGATGGTCCACCCTATGTGTTGTAACCTACATGAATATTCCAAGAGGTAAATTACATTACTTGATCCGCAGTCTAAATGTTGTGTGATTGGAAAGTTTTGCATCTTCTTGGGGACTTCAGGCATCTCCGATAGAAAGACCTCCATCCGTTGCTGCAAACCAACCGCCATCTGGGATTCCAGTATACATTTTGATGAGCTTTATCTAGAGTTGTGACTACAGGGAGCACAACTTTTCAGGGTGAGCAATATTCTGGAATCAATACTTACCTGATTTATATGGTATTATTACCCTATAGTGCGCCTTTCTGTTTAACAGCACTAACTACACCTGTGGATTTGATCATTCTATAGACTTCAACAGAGATTAAGGGAGAACAGACTAGGGAGAGAGCTACCTGTAAATGGAGGCAAATAGTGAAGGAGGCCCTGGGTAAAGAGGAATTTTTGCTGAAATACATTATCTGTGACACTAAATATGATTGGCAAGATGGGAATACCCCTTTAAGCAATGAAAATTTGTACCAGTCATACGAGGACTTAACATTTCATATGCAGTTAGTCCAGTTACCTCAACTATATGTAGGGTGGCAACAATATGACATGAAGGACACATGGGGCCCTTAGAGCCATTTCTTGTAGCATATGACTATTACAAGCCCATGCCAAAGAGTGGACCAAGAAAGAATGAAAGAATTCCGGAATCACAGAATCTCACACATACTGTATGTACCTTATATTCTTTGTGGTATGTACAAAGCTATGATTCTTGACATTGTGCCATAGACCCTTTGTGCTACAAATCCCTCGGCAGCGAGTCCATGAGGAGCAGAGGATGGGAGTGGTAGTGGCTCCTGTTATGACACAGTCTTTAACAGTGGCTGTTCTCTCCATTGCTGCCTAGGGCTAGTGCAGTGAAAGGAGGGGTCACCCTTTCTTCCCTTGGGGCACACCCTGATTCTGGGGCTCCTATCTGTTGGTAGCTGGGGTGCCCTTGATGTTATGTGTGTAGATAGATGTAAGGCAGGGAGTGTAGAGTGCAATGGCCAGCATATGGTGTAGGATTCAGAAAACCAGGCCAGAGGTAGGAGGATGAATGTGTCTTTTTTTTCTGAGTGCAATGTGAACACAGCGAAAATTCTTACCCCAGATAGTGATATTTGAAGGCTGGTAAAGTAGCAAATAATGGCACTACTTGTATACTATTTTGCCAAAGTGTCTATCACTAGAATCTCTGTCTGGAAAACTGTAGTCTGACAATTATGGTTGTAGTGTCCATTGCTGAATACAGGTCTTTATAGGCACATCCGATCAGGATGTGGTTAAGTGTGACGGGTGTCTTAACTGTAACCCCTCACAAACAGGGAAATCTGGCTAGCTGTAACTTCAAGTTACCTTGCTAACTCATTTGCCTAACCATGCAGAGTCTACATTCTTCTTTCTCTCTTTCTAATGAGCATAAGGAGACGTAGCACATGGACTAGCTTCCTCCCTCCTTACACACTAGTCTCTTTTCTTTCTCTAGTCAAGAAGTAGGACCAGCCCAGTCCTGCCCCTCCTGAGAGGGGTGGAACAGGGTGATTAACCCTGTCCCTGCCAACCATTCCAGGCCATGCTGGATCTACATTACATTTCATAACATCACAAACTATTGCAGATACCCCCTGTGGGGTACTACACCTATAAAGCGGTATTCTGTTAACAGGCATTGATGGCATAACAATTGTATATGCCATCAATGTCTGATCAGTAGGGGCCTGACCATTCACACTCATTCTGATAATCTATATATAAAGGAGCTATAGCCCTGTCAAACTACATTTTTTACATAAAGGACTATATCCAGACATGTAACAATCACACAATGTTAAACAATAATTTGTAAGATGCATTTAATATTATTCAATTAACCTCTTAATGACCAGACCTGTTTGAGCCTAATGAACAAGCATGATCCTGACACAAGCAGTCTTGAAACTCCTGCCGATCTGCTCCATTTTTGGATGGAGGTGGACTGAATGGGTGAAGCTTATTCAAGGAGCTTTTCAATCTCTTTTTCCCAGTGCAGACAGGACCCAGCAGGGGGGCTCCTGCTCCACCAGGTATCTTACTGCTTGTCAAGAAGAGGTTTTTTTAAATATATTTCTCAGCTTTAACACCCATTTTCGGAACCATTGAGGTCTATTGGCCTATTCACATGACCATTTTTAAAGGCCAGTAAAAAATAACAGTCAAAATATAGAACATGTTCTATTTGGGCCATTTTCCATGGACCAACTGCTGACATACAATGAGGGCTGTTTTTAATTGCCATCTTTTTGAAAGCACCCATTAAAAAATACCCTTTAAAAATGTTTTCAATTTTGCCATTTTCATCTGCCTTTTTTTTTTTTTATGTTTAATGTGAATGTAGCCTACTATATGAGTCAAAATAAGAAGATAAGAAATAAGAAGTCAATTGGAACCCGAACTTTGGTGCACTAAAATGGTTGTAAAATAGTCATAGTAAGGGCTAGAGGGCTGCAGAAGGAAGCAAAATAAAAAGAGCAGGACAATTACCCTGCAAACAAATGTAGAAAGGCAAATGACTTAAAATAACATAGAATATAAAAAATTTAAAAAATAATAATCTTGAAATAGGAGGCGGAGGTCAAAGTGGAGTAGGAGGTCGATGAGGCAGTGGACGTGGCGGTGTAGGTGGAAGCGGCAGTGGAGGAGGAGGCAGTAGCCAACACTGTTTTTGTTGTGTCCCCCCCTTTATTTATTTATTTTATAAATTTGGGAAGACCCCAAAACATTGGGAACTAGAAAAGAAAATGCAAAGAGAAAGTGCGCTGGAGTCTAACATTGGCTGGGTGCGGACGATATTCTTGTCTATTCAGCACAAGGTATGTACAAGTCCTGTAGGATCCGTGCCTGGTTCATCTTAATGAACATGAGCTTGTCCACGTTGGCTTTGAACAGGTGGCTGCGCTTGTCTGTGATCACCCCCCCTGCCGTGCTAAACACACGTTCGGACAATACACTGGCTGCAGGGCAGGCCAGCACCTCTAAGGCGTAAAGGGCAAGCTCAGGCCATGTGCCCAATTTGGAGACTCAGAAGTTGAATTAGGGAAGACCCATCACTCAGTATGTGTAGACGTGTGCACACATACTGTTCCACCATGTTGCTGAAATGCTGCCTCCTGCTAAAACGTTCCGTATCAGCTGGTGGTGCTGGTTGTTGAGGCGTGCTGACAAAGCTTTTACACATTTTGCGCAATGCTAACCCTCCCTTCTGAGGTGCTGGCAGTGCCCCAGCTGCGTTGGTAACTTCTCCCTCCTCCTCTGCCTTCGCCTTGTGCTTCCACTGAACCCCAAATGTAAGGTGGGAATGCCATCATCAGCTCATCTACCAGCGTGCGGCTGTAGTCGCACATCTACTGATCATGCTCCAGTGACTGAATTAAGGACGGCACATTGTCCTTGTAGAGAGGATCCAGCAGGGTGGCCATTCAGTAATCAGCACTGATTAGAATGTGGGCAACTCGGCGGCTGTCCTCTGTGGGAGGCGTATCGTCTGTGACCACCCAGCCACGCTCCAGTAATGGTCATGAGCTGCTTTGGGTTCCATCCTGCTGTGAACTGTGTTCCTCCTCCTCATCATCCGTCTCATCTTCCAGAACTGTGTCTTGGCTGGACAGTTGTGTACCTGGCCTTTGTTGGTGCAGGAACCCACCCTCTGAGCCACTTGTAAATGACTGGCCTGATAACCGTGGAAATGACCCCTCCTTCTCCTCCTCTTCCTCCTGTGCCACATCCTCTTCCATCATCGCCCGAAGCATTTTTTCAAGGAGACATAGAAGTGGGATAGTAACGCTGAGGATGGCGTGTTGTGGAGTACTCGAAACAGCGCAACACGGCACACATGGGAAGGCCAAAGTTACACTGCAGCGCAGACAGGCAAGCAGCCTGTGTGAGAATTCTGAAAGCAAGCAGCGATGGCCCGCACTTTGTGCTGCAGCTCTGATATATCAGGGTAATTTTTCAGGAACCTCTGCACCACCAAATTTAGCATATGCGCCAGGCAAGGTATGTGCGTCAAACCGGCTAGGCCCAGAGCTGGTACGAGATTTCTCCCATTATCGCACACCACCAGGCCGGGCTTGAGGCTCAGTGGCACCAACCACTCATTGGTCTGTTGTTCCATGCCCGTCCACAGCTCCTGCGCGGTGTGTGTTTTTCCCCCAAACAGATGAGTTTCAAAACAGCCTGCTGTCGTTTCCCCCTGGCTGTGCTGAAGTTGGTGGTGCAGGTGTTAGGCTGACCGGATGAGGAGGCTGTAGAGGAGTAAGCGGAGTAGGAGGAGGAGGCAACGAGAAACGTTTTGCAATCCTTGGTGGCGGAAGGACATGCGCCAAACTGCTATCCACCTCAGGCTCAGACGACATTGCATTTACCCAGTGCGCAGTTAGGGAGATAAAACATCCCTGCCTGTGCTTACTGGTCCACGTATCGGTAATTATGTGGACCTTGTCACAGATGGCGTTTCGCAGTGCACACCTGATTTTGTCTGCCACTTGGTTGTGCAGGGCAAGGGTGGCTCGTCTGGAAACGTAGTGGTGGCTGGGAACCACGCACTGTGGGACAGCCACCGCCATAAGGTTTTTAAAAGTCTCGGTCTCCACCAGATGGAATGACAGCATTTCAAAGGCCAGGAATTTTGGAATGCTGACATTCAGGGCCAGGGATCGCTGGTGGGTCCCATCGAACTAACAGATGGATTAACTAGATTTATTTCCATATCACGTATGCAGTGCAGGTGTACCCCACACAAACAATTGGTATATGTCACCCACCGTACTAACAGATGGATTAACTAGATTTATTTCTCCATCATGTATGCAGTACAGATGTACCTCACACAAACAATTAGTATATGTCACCCACCAAACTAACAGATGGATTAACTAGATTTATTTCCCTATCACATATGCAGTGCAGGTGCACCTCACACAAACAATTGGTATATGTCACCCACCGATGTAACAGATGGATTAACTCGATTTATTTCCATGTTACGTATGCAGTGCAGGTGTACCCCACACAAATAATGGGTATATGTCACCCACCGAACTAACAGACAGAATAACTATTATATTTCTGTGTCAGGGGTACAAAGATGGTGCAGTGCACCCACAAAAAAATCGCTATAGGTCACCCCAGTATAAATAGCCAGATGAGATTCCTAAATCTTTTCCTCACTTCAGCTGCCTGCTTCCTGTCCCTGCAATACTCAGAGCTGATGGGCGGTGCTACACGTGATCCAGCTTTTATTGAGGCTTGGTCATATGATGCACGGGCCAATCACTGCCATGCCGTTAGTAGGCATGGCTGTGATGGCTTCTGTAACAATGGCACTTGGCAGCCGCCAGCGTGCAGTGCGTCCGACTACGTACCTCAGTCGAGCTGCACGCGGGGCTCCTCCTCTTCGCTGCAGGCTCCGGACCCTCTTTCCTGCGCTGTCGCAGGCTAGGACAGCTTCTGTTGTATCTTGTAGGAGCCGCAGGCGTCCTGGTACCTTAAGGGTTAATGTACGCCCCTGATTCCGCCCTCTCTCCAATCCTTCAGGCTCCACCTTTATAAGGGTGCTTCCCCCTTCCTGCAATGCCTGAGCAATATTGTACTTCCTACAGCTAAGGCTCCTGCTGTTCCTGCATTCGATATCCTGCTTATGACCTCTGCCTGTATCCTGACCTCGTCTCTGCTTGATCCTCTTGTACCTCGTTGCTCTCAAGTTAAAGACCCGAACTGTCGACCACGCCTCTGTCTGCTGTGCAGATTGTTACACCAGCTCCACCTGGACTAACTCAGGTCTGCTGTTCTCACAGCACTAGCTCTGCTATACCGCTTGTTCAGCTCAGCATCATTCCTGCGGCTGTCTGCTATATTGTCTTTTCCCCGGTGCTAGCATCGGGGCTTTCTGGCCTGCCCGGCCAGCTGCCACTTAACCGGGACCACTCTTGCGGTAGCGACCTGGTGTCTCCCCTGCAGCTGAGTCCAGCTTCCGCATCCTGGAGCGGGATAAAGGGTGAAAACCAGGTGGACACTTAGACTCCGCTCCCAAGTTTGGCCCAAAATCAAACCGGTAAGTGGCACAGCGGGTCCACACCCGTTGATCCGTTACAGCTTCTAAGTGCCCACAGCTTAAAAGCTTATTTATTGGCTGACCTGCAGCTTTTCAACAAGCTTTATTATTTGCCCGAAGACCGAACTTGAACCCAAACTTTTCCTGAAAAGTTTGGGTTCGGGTACCCGAACTCACAAAGTTCGGTACGGACCCGAACTTTACAGTTCGGGTTCACTTAACACTAATCATTAGGCAAATTAGGCCTAAACGTAATCTTTTTCAACTGCCATATTCTCATAAATATAAATCAGGATGAAATATACTCAAATGTATGAACATTGTAATTTGATCAGTTATACCCTCTTCCTCCCCATTCATAGGCAGTAGATCTCATGGTTCTGTAGCACTTTACAAGAGAGACAACAATGCTTTTCCCTCTAATACTGTGACACTATAAATAAACTGCTTTTATTTCTGTAGTGTAAATCCATGTAATCCACACCAGGCTTGTAAGAATGAAGTCAGGTAATACATGAGCAGATACTATAACCATGTTTCTAAAACTGAGTGACATCACGGAAATAATAGGAGATTCCTATACAAAATATTATGTTACACATAAATGCATTCATAGCATCATGAGCATTTGGAGCCTTACTTAGAAAGAGATTGTTTCATTTATTGTATATTGTAAATAGCGTGCACTATAATGATCCCAATATAGAGAAATCATAGGGAAGAAACAGTTGCAGCATTGACTTCATCCCATAATAATCGGAGATAATTGCATCTTGGCTGCAGAACAGAATTAATTTCCTCTTCCTTTATATACTTGTCAGTAGTGTTAATTAAAAGATAGCCTTCACTGGAACCTTATTAAGATTTCTAATAATAAAATTACATTTCATACTCCTGTTTATTCAAGTATCAACACAGTAAAACTGCACGTATATAATAATAGTCTTCAAGTGTTTTTATTATTTGGGCAGGGGGCTAAAGTAAATCTTCACCTTGGAATACCATGGATATACAGTATAGTCAGAAAACTTTGTAAGATATCTTCATTATCTGTTCGGTTATTTTCTGTTACTTTTCAAAACATTTACCCTATGCAGAAAGGAACACTTGTTTTTATGTCTCAAAACAGTCAACAATCTACGACATCCAAGAATGGCAGCAGGCACACAGATTACTCACACCCGATTCGGGGAGGTAGTGACAAAAAGTAACAATACAGGATTCTTTCGTGGCCCTGTGGAATTGGAATGAGTACACTTTAAATCCTTCCACCTGTGGGACCTGCTCAGTGGTGGATTACAATAGGGGCGGGGTACGGGAGCACATAGTTCCGTGCCCTGCCGCCGATCACTGCCATAGGCTTCAGGCCTAGTAGGCCTGTGTGGCAGTGAAATCCCGGCGCTGGCGGACATGATGATGTCATCGTTCACCTGTGACGGGACGCAGCATTGTGACGTGTGTGCGCCTGCATCATCCCGCCTTCCTCTGCGAGCAAGCGCCTGGTCCTGGATATAGGTGAGTATTTAGCTTTTAATTTTTTATTTTTATTTCATTTGTCTACTTTGGGGGACATGTGGGCTGGGGACACACAGGAGGACATATTAGTGAAGAGGCATCGAGTACATCGGGGAGAAATTACTATATTGGTGCTTCTGTATGGGGGCAAATTACTATGTGGGGGGAAATTATTATGGAAAGATTACTATGTGGGGGCTGTATGGGTCCAAATTATTATGGGAGGGACTACTATGTGGGGACAAATTATTATGGGAGGGATTACTATGTCGGGGCAAATTACTATGTGGGGCAGTTTGCTGGAAATTACTATGTGTGGCAGTGTGGGGGAAACTACTGTGTTGGGGCAGTGTGGGGGAAATTACGGTGTGGGGGAAGTTACGGTGCGGGGGCAGTGTGGTGGAAATTACTATGTGAGGGCAGTGTGGGGGAAATTACTGTGTGGGGGCAAACTACTATATTAGGGCAGTGTGGGGGAAATTACTGTGAGGGGGCAAATTACTATGGGGGGGTTACTATATGGGGCAGTGTGGGGAAAATTACTATATGGGGGCGTTGCTATTGGGGAGGCACTGTAGGGGCAATTCTATTATTTTTGGGGAAACTATACAGGGATTATTACCTGGAGCACAATATAGGGTGTTATTATTACTGGGGACACTCTAGGGGACATTATAACTGCTGTAGACATGCTGTATAGGGACATTTGGGGTAATTTATCAAACTGGTTTAAAATAGAACTGGCTTAGTAGCCCATTCTGTAGAAGCCAGTCAGGTTCCACCTTTCATTTTTGACAGCTCTTTTGGAAATCCAGTTCTGCTTTACACCAGTTTGATAAATGACCCCAATTATGTCTATTAGGGTCACTATTTTTTCAGCATTATAGTACCTGGGGCATTGGGGAGCACAACGGGCACAGTATTGGGAGTGGCATCAGGATAACACTGTGGGGACACCAGGATGGGGAGGTTGAAGGAAAAATTATAAAATCTAATGTGTCTGTGTTACAAACTTTGTAGAGACGAGATGTGGCTGAAAGAATTTTCCATTGTGGTCTGGGTCAAATGGAGGAGAAGAGGAAAGAGAAGGTCTACATGACAGGAGATTTCCCTAGATGTAAGAGGTATGTGGTGCTGTATTCTCCTCCATGTCTTTTTTTATTATAATTATATGTATTTTAAATTTGGCGACGGGTATTTTGTTTAGTCTGAAGATGTCATATGACCTAGGAAGAGATTGTGGCACTCGAAGCACCGCACCTTCTTCATACAAAAAAAACTAAACTAAAATGGAGGGAGAGGCCCAAGATGGGTAGACAGCCCGGGTCTATCATGCACTTAATCCGCCCCTGGACCTGCTCTTGTCTCAAGAATGGTGCCTCATTGTGAATGGAGAAGATGCTGTACATATGCAACTTTCTTATTTCACTTCTATAAGTCTTATTAAAATAGCTAAGCTCCCGCTTGGCTATTTTCAGATGCCCCACAGCAGCGAATGGAGAAATCCTCTAACGTGCGGCATGCTCGCCATTCACGGCAGGGCATCATACTTGACATACAAGTGGATTACAGAGTTGGGATCCACAGCTATCAGACATTTTTAGCATATCTGCCAAAAATGTCCCAGATGGGAATACCCCTTTAGCATTTTGCTCAAAATAACCTTAAAGGGGTTTTCAGATCTCTAGAAATATATTTGGCAAAGATTTAGTACTGGGCTGAGCTGCAATAGCAGATACAATCCATGGAGAAGAGTAAAACTGTTTCTGTAAAAGTAAGTCCTAATCTCAAATGACTCATTGATACCTGCTTCATACCACTCTGTTCTGACTCTATGGCTCCTGGGCAGTCTTCTCTGGACTTCTGGTCCCTGCATGTCAACTTTCACACATTTTACAGTGGAGAACATATAGTACCATGGACAACTTTTGCATCTGCCATGGGGCCCCTGTCTAGTAAAGTCCTGATGTGCGCTATCACACTTACCTATTCACTATACACATCTTTCCAGGTTTTATAAAGGCCATATATATAAGATTAAATTTGGCTGAACCAGCCTATTTTGTAGGTGGGGAAATTTTGGGAAGAATTTGTGGGAGAGATGGTTCCTGCAACTTAATTTCAACATTCCTGATCTTTTTGTTCACGGGGAGATAATCCACCACCAGAGGTTCCTGGCAGCAGCTTTCTTCTCTCTCCCCATCAGTAATGCGCATGTTTGGCCCACAGCTATCTAAATGTATGGCCAGCGTGACACTTTCTACAATCAAATCATTCTTGCTGGTCTGTTCTGCTACATAGAATGGGAAGAGGTTCTATGTCTACTATCTTGGGTTGATCGGTGTGATGAAATGATGAGCACATATATGTTACATGGGTTTTAATTATTTACAGTACAAACATCTTTATGAGAAAGAATATAAGCATGAATGTGAAATAGACTTACAGGGTTCAAGTTCAGGGAAAGAGGCTGGTGACGGTAACTGAGATACCATTATCTGGTTCACACACTTTGTTATGTGTTCTTATCTGCCCTTATCTGTGCAGAGGTGGGGATCAGCTTGCTTGCTCCAGCATAAAAAATGGTTCATGAACAGTTGAAAGGGGACAGTTCAAATTCAGAAGTGCTAAAAGGATTCCTTCCTAGAGGAAGGGCTGCTTCCACAACACAACTAGTCTCATTAACATGATTATGTTACCAAGAACCTTAAACGGGCTTATTAGACAGAGCGATTATAGATTCAATTCTCATATAATCGTTCAAATTTCTAAATTTTTTTGTCACAAGTGTCCAGCAATAAAACGTTCATATGCCATGGATTAGACTAATCTACCTAACTAAAGGTTATTGTTAGTTGCCACCATATCCCCTCATCTGATCAGAACTCTACCAGTAGTTTGCAGTATAAAATGCTCTAGGGGCAAACAAGCAATGATCGCAATGTCGAGCAAACAGTGAAAAATATTTAGCGATTGATTTGTGGAATTGAAGGTGTTTTGAATGCAAATGACTCATGAATGCAAAAAATATCTTAATATCTAATAGGGCCGTTACAATAGCAATTTGTCAGGGATATTCATAACCCAACTGCATAGCATACACAGAAAGATGTCACATAAGTGGGAACCAGTACAAACTAGCCTAGGATAGATAACATACATCATGTTACAGTAAAGCTCCAGCTTGGGGTCATTCACCTACAGCCTACAATTGTGTTTTGAAAACTTGCTAAGACCATTGGGTGAATATACACCTCATTACAATTACTGTACATAAGCTGCTATTTTTCCACCAGTTTTTACAAATCTCCCTCATACTGTCCAGAGCGATACAAAAATTCCATTCTTTTTTCCATCTTTTCTGCATCAAATAGGCAGCATCCACTAACAAGGTCTTTCTTATGCTCTGATATATGTCCCTGGCTAAAAGCAGAGCAATTGCCTCGAAAGGGGTGGCCCTACTTCTCTATGGCTGTCCCTACAAGGCTAAACTCTAGCACACATCCTGACGTGTTTCACCTATGTACATAAAATAACATCAAACATGAGTTCTTCAGGGGACTTCAGTGAATATGTGTCACGAACTAGAGGGTGTGAACCCACTGTGCCACGTGTCCTACCACCTCTAAGGGCGTTGTCTAAGTGAACCCCCCGATCTTCAAAGTACCCCTGATGGTGGGGATAGACTTTCCAGAGGAGAACACCAGGTCACTACCTCTTGAGGAGGATTGGCACACGAGGCAGCTGGTCCAGGTGGAGCAGGAGGTACCTGAGCAAGGTAACGGAGGTACAGGAATTGTTAGCAGGCTGAGTCATAACCAGGAGCAAAAGTGCAGGACCAAAGGATGAAGCAGAGGCGAAGTCAAAACAGGTCAGGGGAGGCAGCACAGGTACAGGTCAGGCAATCCGGGTCAGCAACAGGAGAGTTAAGGCTAGCAAGCAGGGATCAAACAGGTACAGGAATCAGTAACACAGTAGCATAAGCAGAAATCGGGAACCTTAGCAGGACACAAGGACCTTGACACTGAGGCATCTGGGAAGGGGGATGAGCCACTTATATATGTGCAGAAGGGCTAGGATTCATCAGCAAGGTCACATGATCCAACTCATTAAGCACAGCAAGTGACGCGCACTAACCCTTAAGGAAATGCTGCAGGAAACAAGCGGCAAGCATTCTATGGCCAGGGCTGAAAAGAATCACTGGCAGTAGATCACCGCTGAACATGGCGCCTGGGACCAGGGCGGTAAACAGGGGAACAGCGGCACACAGCAGCCACTGTTACAACATGTAAGGTCCTTTTTCACCACTTCAAATAGCCCTATTCACCACAGTCAGTTCATCCAGTGTTTCTTTAACCCAACTGTGCATGTGGTACGTTCCTCAGTTCCTGCTTGGTTTTCTACTGTGCAAGTGGGATTAGTATATTCAACTGCTCAGTCTCCAGCCTGGGATTGTTTGGGCAACCCTATTCCCAGCAGAAGTGATGCTCCACTTTTGGAGTAGTTATCTGAATAGATTCAGTTGAACAAGGACACTTTCTTTGAACTTGGATGTTGGAATAGGTCCTGCTTGGTTGTTACTGTTGATAGGTAAAAGTTCACATTCTATATACCAATCATTTATCCCGAACATGGTGTGAATCTCTTTAACTATAACAGAGCTGTTTTCTAATGTACCTTTTCTGATTTTAGAGGTTACTGTTATAACTGCTCATTTTGGACATGATATGCTTCTTACCTGGATTTCTAAACACTTTACAAGATGCATCCAGTTCTGCTTAGTAGCTGATTTTTAGCTTGTATAGTATTTCCTGCATGAGTGCATCTTTATTCACTTCCTTTTAGATTCACACCCTTGTCAGAGATGAGAATGAACAACTCTTTTTTTAAACTTTCGTTTCACTTTCATGACTCTAAAAAGCTGTTATATAATCACATATAAAACTGTTAATTTGTAATTAATTAATGTAGGAAGATTTAAGGGCTTTACTGTTTTGGGCAACTTTCTGACTGCAAGGACTTCCATGATCAGCATTGGAACACAGCATTACATAGGAGATGCAGAATTGCATTGAAATCGACAGGCCATCCAATGATGCCAGTTGTTTCCTCTAGAATGTGTGAAAAATCCCAAAAGAAAGGTATTTCTTCAGTTGGACCTAGTTCCCTTTTCCTTTTCAGTGCCATAACACTGCCTAAACCATGTTTGACCAATGATGAGGTATGCTTTGGATCACAATGCCCTTCCTTTCCTTCTTCATAAAGTTCCCTTCCCTTCATTCTGGTACAAGTTAATAATGGCTTCACCTGTCCATAGAATCTTGTTCCAGGACTGGGCAGTTGTTTTGGATCTTTTATTTGGCTTCTCTGTTCTCTGTATTACCTGTGGTTTGCATCTTGAAATAAACCAACTATATTTACATTTATGAGGGTGTCTCTTGTTGACTTTGACAAAGATATTCCTACCTCCGCAAGAATCTTCTTGACAGGGCTAAATGTAAAGGGATTTTTCATTACCGAGGAAATAATTCTGCTGTCATCCACTTCCGTTGTCTACCATGTTCTTTCAGGTGTTTTAGTATCTCATTAATTTGTCTTGAAAAAGGCCACACTGGACCATGAAACTAATTATTAGTTAATTGTTCAATTCTTTTTTTTAATCTGTTGGTAGGGACTATGTAAATTGGATGCAATTTCTGAATGATTACTACAATATTTTTGTTAAGCCTCCTAAATTAAAGGGGTATTCCCATCTTGGATATTGGGGGCACCTCTGGGACCCGCACCTACAACAAGAACAGAGCCCACAAAGTGCCGGAAGGCGCACTGCACATGCACAGCCACCCTCCAGTCATTTTAATGAGACTGCTGAAAATAGCTTAGCACAGCCCCATAGAATTGAATGGAGATGTGGCTGCACTTGCACAGTGCACCTCAAATTCATTTCAATGGGACTTCCAAAAATAGCCAAGCGCACTGCTCAGCTATATTTGGCAGTCCTATAGAAATGAATGGAGGATGGCTGTGCATCAACAGTGCTCCTTCTGGCACTTTGCGCGCTCCCTTTTAAGTATAGGTACGGGTACCAGAGGTGGGACCAACACCTATCACACATTGGGGACGTGTCCCAGCGATATGCCCCCAATGTTCGAGATGGGAATAACACTTTAAAGGTGAAAGTCTACGCATTACATATTGATGGTGTTTCAGTTCCATTGTTGTGCTGTATAGAGACTGTATTATCAAAGTTCTGTCACGGTTTAAATACTTCCGGCCCCAGCTACATATAAAACAGTTTATTACCGTATATATGTATTTTAAATTAGTATTTGTCACAAAATGTGGAAACTCTACTTTCCCATCCAGAGGTACACACAGTATCATAAAAAAGCTGCTTAGCAAAAATGTGCATCTCCATGGTTACATTTTTACAGTATTTTTATGTTGAGATGTCTGTGAACTAAAGTACAGAAAGAGACTTGGAGCTCAGCAGACTTGGAGCTAAGCAGTGGAGGTTAAAAATGTCCTAATTTAGTTAACCCAGATACATAAATCAAATTCTGGTTATAAAAAATTACAATGGTAATGAAATGCTGTTTATACATTTTTTCTGGATATAATTTACGCAGAGTCACCAACTAATTATTGATATGAGGCACAATAATGAAACATTAGCAAACCACAATCCTAAGAATAAATTGTAGGAAAATTCAGCCCCTGATATCTGTTACAGTTCATGTACAAGTGGTGTGCTGAGTGCAGATCGTAATTAGAACAGCATGATCTGCCGCTGGCAACCGATTTTTAAGCGTGCTTAAAAATCACAATTGCTTGATGAACAAGTGCTTGTTCATTCATAGGACAATCTGCGGCAGAATTACACTTCAAGATGATCGCTAAAGAGCTCTCATACAAACGCTCGTTAGCGATCATCTGCAGAAAAATCGCCAGGTGTGACACAGCGTTAAGGAATTCCCTGCTATTCACGCTTTAAGCCCTACACAGAGATCTGAATGTTTCTGCAGGGAATCCCCGAGTTGTATATCCTGGAGTAGTATTGGCAGCAACAGCACTTAACTCTTCCACCCATTTAATACCCTATTCTGATTTAGTCAATAGGTTAAAAAGTTTTAATGGTTGAAAAAGTCATAAAGCATAGGATGGTGGTATTAGGAAAAGTAAAATGAAAAATGAAAAAACAAACTCTCGTATTTCACTGTTGATCGACAACAAGACAAAGAACCTTTATAAGGCATGCCTAAGGAATCCTTTAGACTTGACATTTTAGTATTGGCCAGATTGTGGCTTTGAGGGCCCACTGACACTATTTTCTGGTACATGAAGCATAACAAATAGGAGGCAATGCACATTCTCCAGTCAGTTTGATGTTCTATGAAGCAGGCCAGCACGCCAGACTACATACCCAGAGCATAGGCCAGAGCAACAAAGTAGGACTGCAAATATAAGGGGAACCCTACACAGTACAATGGAGTATATAGATAAACACAAAAAAAAACTATGACTCAAGGTTTGAAAATAATTTCACCATAGGGACTAAGGACTCATGCAAACAACCATTGGGATCCGCAAAGTATGCATACCGGCCGTTGCATTCCGTATTTTGCGAAACGGAATGGCCAGCCCCTAATAGAATAGTCCTATCCTTGTCCATAATAGTCACTGTGCTGTTTGGTATCATGGTGTGTACCACACTGAACATGGACCAAAGAAAGCTAAGGAGAGAGTTGTCTCAGGAGATAAGAAAGAAAAGTATAGACAAACATGTAAAAGGTAAAGATGAAAAGGCAATCTCCAAACAGTTTGATGTTCCTGTTACTGCAGTTGCACATATTATTCAAAAGTTCTACGGGACTGTAGCCAACCTCCCTGGACATGACCGCAGGAGGAAAATTGATGACAAATTGAAGAGACAGTTCATATTGCTAGTAACCGAAGCCTAGAAAAACTTCCAAAGAGATCAGAAGTGAGCTTGAAGGTCAAGGTACATCAGTGACACCATCAGTTGCTGTATTAGCCAAAGCTGACTTAATGAAAGACGTCCGAGGAAACCATTGTTCAAAGCAAATCATAAAAAAGAGAGACTAGAATTTGCCAAAATACATATTGACAAGCCACTGAGCTTCTGGGAGAATGTCTTTTGGACAAATGAAACAAAACGGAAGCTTTTTGGCAAGCCACATCAGCTCTATGTTTACAGAAACAAAAATGAAGCATACAAAGAACATTGAACCTACGGTGAAACATGAAGGAGGCTTGGTTATGTTTTGGGGCTGCTTTGCTGCATCTGGCACAGGGTGTCTTGAATCTGTGCAGGGTACAATAAAATTTCAAACCTATCAAGGCATTCTGGAGGGAAATGTGCTGCCTAGTGTCAGAAAGCTTGGTCTCAGTCACCGGTCATGGGTCCTCCAACAGGATAATGATCCAAAACACATAGATAAAATATCCATGAACTTGCGGCGCAGTGGGGAGGGAAGGAGAGTACCTTTTTACCAGGGAGAGGGAGGAGTGGTGACCCGTAACTCACCTAGCACTGGCACCTGGCGGCCCTGACGTCCCTAGACGAACTGCTAACCCGTACACCAATCACGTGCCTCGTCTCTGGCTTACACTTAAATAAGCCCTAGGTAGTGAGTAGGGCGGTGGTAGCACTAGTCCTCCCCACTGACACGTAGGGTAACAACACGGAAAGGACAAACAACACAAACACCACAAAAAATCCCCAAAGGGAGACAACAAACAGGAGACAACAACAGGAGTGAACCAGAGATCCAACAGCTCCAGTTCCAACGGCTCCACAGCAACTCCAACTCTACCAGAGGTCAGAATAGAAGATCTGAAGAGGAGATCTCGATCTGGCAACAAAGGAAGCAGAAAGGGAGAATATATAGTAGCTGGGAGTGCTGACAGAGAACAGCTGAAAGAAAAAGCTAGATTCCTAAATGGGACAAAAAGGATCACAAACCTAAGCAGGAAAACCTGGACCGGAATCCATTCCTACCAGTAGGTCATGGAGCAATCTCTTGAAACCGGGTGAGTAGCCACCCGCTGCGACCTTCTGACCCCAGGCACAACAGGGTCAGCGATAGGTCGTGACATCCTCGTGACAGACCCCCCTTTCTATGAGGGGCCACCGGACAATAAGGACCAGGTCTTTCCAGTTGAGAAATGTGGAAAGAACGATGTTGAGGAAGGGTTGAAATATGTGTATATATATATATATATATATATATATACATGCGAACACGTGCATGCATGCATAATATATATGCATACCTAAATGGGCACATTATAGGATGATGTGCGCAGATGTGCCCAGCATCTGCACACATCTGCCCTTAGTATTCCACAGGGGCTCATTGTGGCCCCTGTGGGGAATATGTGCCCCCTTATATGTCCCTTTTATATATATATATATATATATATATATATATATATATAGGAGAAAAAAGGTCGGCAGCACTCAAAAAATAAAGTGAAAAAAATATGGTTTATTACCCAAAAACAGCAACGTTTCAGCTCTCACATTGGAGCCTTTTTCAAGCCATGTTCACATGTGCTCACACAACAAATATATATAGTCATAGTGATTACAATCGAAATTACATCAATTTAGTGCATGATCAAGATTTTAGTGATAAAAAAGTCAATAACGTATACAGAAACATGATCAACAGCGGTGTACATAGTGACAAAATAAATTGCATTTCAATAGAAAATATAAATACATATCAATCGTGTATTTCATAGATGATATAGTGTTAATTACTTTAATTAATAATAATAGTGCAGCTGTGATTATTAAAAAATAATTAAAAACATACTTGGAAGATGAGAAGTGCAGGTCCGACATAGCGTTAGGTTATGCAAACTGGGCATGCGCCAGCTTAGCAAACCATCGCGATATCGCGATTCTAAACCCCATAGGTTAACCACAGGCAATATGGCCGAAGTAGGCTATTATCCAAGATGCGCATGCTCATGCCCACAGTGACGTGGATCCAAAGAGTGCGTCACCGGCACTGTATCTTAGTAACAGGGACGCTCAGGACACGTCACTGACATTGCTTCACAGTATCGAGGACACTCAGAGATCGGCATTATATCCAATAACTTTATACATATTGCTGTAGCGCCGGGGGACCTCCCGCCCGACCAGGATCCCTCCCGGCCGAAAACAGCTGTCCCTTTAGATAAAGGTGAGGCGGTATCATGTTAATGACATCGCTCGCCTAATCAGTTCCCGGCGTATTCACACATTACTATGGATAATTCCTGCCGTATGGTGTCTATAGAAATCAATGAACTCAGAGATAAGAATATCTATTCAATTGCCCGTGGTAACCAGGGGAACTTAAAAAACAATATATAACACAAAACAAAAAACACATCGTCCTGCGATTCATCATCTTCCAGGTTCCAAATTTTCTAATAATGGCTTGCAGCATCTAGAGAAAAAAAAGGGAAAATAATATAAGTATAATATAGCACATGTAAATTTTCATACACGAGGGTTAGATGGGGCAGCCCCCACAGAGCACATCAGAGTTACGTCACTCTAAAATCCACGTTTAGACCTCTAGGTCTTAATGTCTGTAGAGTAAAGATCCAGTATAGTTCCCGTTTCTTTAGAATTTTAGATCTATCACCACCCCGTCTTAATAATGGAACATTTTCCGGATTCTGCTGTTTTCGGCCGGGAGGGATCCTGGTCGGGCGGGAGGTCCCCCGGCGCTACAGCAATATGTATAAAGTTATTGGATATAATGCCGATCTCTGAGTGTCCTCGATACTGTGAAGCAATGTCAGTGACGTGTCCTGAGCGTCCCTGTTACTAAGATACAGTGCCGGTGACGCACTCTTTGGATCCACGTCACTGTGGGCATGAGCATGCGCATCTTGGATAATAGCCTACTTCGGCCATATTGCCTGTGGTTAACCTATGGGGTTTAGAATCGCGATATCGCGATGGTTTGCTAAGCTGGCGCATGCCCAGTTTGCATAACCTAACGCTATGTCGGACCTGCACTTCTCATCTTCCAAGTATGTTTTTAATTATTTTTAATAATCACAGCTGCACTATTATTATTAATTAAAGTAATTAACACTATATCATCTATGAAATACACGATTGATATGTATTTATATTTTCTATTGAAATGCAATTTATTTTGTCACTATGTACACCGCTGTTGATCATGTTTCTGTATACGTTATTGACTTTTTATCACTAATATCTTGATCATGCACTAAATTGATGTAATTTCGATTGTAATCACTATGACTATATATATTTGTTGTGTGAGCACATGTGAACATGGCTTGAAAAAGGCTCCAATGTGAGAGCTGAAACGTTGCTGTTTTTGGGTAATAAACCATATTTTTTTCACTTTATTTTTTGAGTGCTGCCGACCTTTTTTCTCCTATACTCAATTGACCGCGGTCCGGGTCTTTTTGGGCAGTTTTTGCACCAAATTTTTGCAAGTGTGCTGCTCACCATTTTCTCTTATTATATATATATATATATATATATATATATACAAAGAGGGAAAGAGGCAGCACTGAGTGCTGCCTCTTTTCCTCTTTGTATATGTGGGACCCACGCTAGTCCTGAGGCTTAGCACCCGCCCGTCTTTTGGTAGTGCTGCCAGCATTATTTCTTTACTATATATATATATATATATATATATGTCCCTTTATAGAATGTGTCCTCTTATAGAATATATCCCCTTTCATATATATATATATACTATATATGTCGCTATGTCCCTTTTTCCATAGGACATCCCCCTTTTAATACCCCCTTTTTACATAGCCCCTTTAATGTATCAACTTGATACAGGCCCATGTTTAGCCTGTAGGCCATGGCTTGCATTGTTAATTGATTCAAGTCACGCTATATGTTAAATCGCCCAACTGTCCCTGGGGGGAGGGGGGGTAGTTAGCATAGAGATGCTAACTAGGATGTGGGTCCAGGACGGGAGATTGCAGACTTTTTGGCACCTTTTGATCAGCACATGGCTTACATGCTAAACCTGTTTCCTTCCCCCCCTACCTCTCCCCATGGCCAAACTACGTGGGGGGAGGGCTCACAAGGTAGAGTGGACTTCAGTGGAGTGCTGTCATATCACTACACCTGATATTAGGGCATGCCAATACAAAGTAGGGCTCTTCTGAGCTTGGCTCCTGAGAGAGAGGAAGGACACACAGATGGGACCTGGAGATGGCTGAGTACCCCTAATACCCCTGCCCTGATTTCCCATATTCCTACATTCCCATGTACCCCTTCCCTGCCCAGCAGTATTAACTCCTGCTGCTGTGTACCCCTTAACCCCTTATTAACCCCTTAACTGCTGCAGCCCTCATCCAGCCCAGCAGTACCCCAGTAGCCTTGTAACCCTGAACCCCTTCAAGGCTTCTGTGTGCAGATTGACCCCTGCAGCCCATGTTGTGTTAACCCTTGCAGTGCCATTTCACTGCATTGTGATTGGTATTAACCCTTTCTACCCTGTAGGGACAGTGTGTAGTCAGGTGGGTGGGCTGCTATTGAAGTGTAACTGTATGTATAGTTAGATTTTGGGGAGGAATTTGGGATTGTATGTAGAGTAGTTAGGAATATTGTATATGTAGTAGTGTTGTAATTGACTGACTATTACTGTGTGGCTATAAATATATATATTCATATTCCCTTTTATATGGATATATATATAATTATAGACTATAGACGTCTAAGCACAGCGTGTAGTCTTTTGTTATCGTAGGCGCCGCAGTATATAGTAGCAGTGTAAGTCGCACATAGATGAGTTCAGTGGATAGTGTAAAGCAAAAGGAGGTAAATATATCTTTATTTAAGGTATAAATAGGCGGAGGTATCAACAGACGTCTATGCCCATTTCTGAATTCTGAATAATAATTATTGATATTTGCATAAATATTGATAATTAATATTCCCCCCTAACAAACGAATTAATCTGCTGTCGTTTAGTTCCGATGCTGGCACCCACATTCTTTCTTCCGGACCGTAACCCCTCCAATGCACCAGATATTTAAGGAAGTGACAGACAAAACGAGAATCTACAATTAATATAATCAAAAGGTACTGCGCACAAGTAAGGGTAATTTTGATCGAAGAGAGCGGGTTTTTAACGGTACCAATGTCCACCACCAAACACACAGGTATGCAGTGTAGGAGTAAAACTCATGTATGCGTTATACCTGTTTGTGCTGTGGTCCGGTCCTGCAGTCTACCAAAGTAGCGTCTTTGCCGGAGTCTTGGGTAATAGTATCGCGGGTCCCGAACTTCAAATACTGTCTTTGCTAGTCGAGTTCACTGTGGTAGCGTGCAGCTTCGTGCCCCGGCCGGTGGCACGATGCTACAAACAGATAGGAGTAAGGCAGAGTATTGCGCTCACTAGGAGCAGCGAGTGGCGTCACTTCCGTGGTTCCCACAAACCACCGGTGCCAGGAAAAAGCCTCCAACGCGTTTCGAACAGACGCTGTTCTTCTTCAGGGAGTGTTACATGGCTCCAAGCGCTGTCTCTTTTTATGCGCTCACTGCCTGACGTCAGAAATTGAAATTAACTCCTTCTGTGCCTAAAGATGTAATGAGCCTTCACAGTTACTGTCACTCAAATGCAAAAGCTCTATTTCTGCATTCAAGCCATTTGGCATTAGCGAATCCATATTAAATATCCATTTGGCCTCTGCCCGACATTTCTTTGATGAAGTCACCACCCCTTTTATTCTTTTTATTTTTCTACTCCAGCAAAGGTGCCGAGCTCATTTTATAATGACGGGACAATGGATGACCCTCATACTCCCTCTCTATATTGTATATATGTTCCCTATTCGCTTTTAAGGGGTCTTTTAGTACGACCAATGTAAAACTTTTGCAGGGGCACATTATTATATATATTACCCCTACACTGTTGCAAGTTATGAAATGTTTTATGGTATGTTTGTATGACTCATCCGTATTCATTATTTGCTTTTTAATTTTCTGATTATACGATTTTTACAGCCTCTGCACGTCCTACACGGATAAAACCCCCTGTCTTCTATTTTTTGTTATTATTATTATTCATTGACCCACTGTTTACATTCATTTCTATACATTTACTTGTGGGGGCAATTATGTTACCTACATTTTGCGCCTTTCTAAATACAAATTTGGGTTCTTTTGGGATCATTTCGCCTATAACTTTATCTTCCTTGAGGATGTCCCAGTATCTCTTTACGATTTTCTTGAAATGGGACACCTGGTAGTTGTATGGTGTAATGATCGGTGGAACTGTCATTTCCACTTCTGTTTCCATTGTTTTCTTTTTGGTTTTACCCTCCATTATCAGGGTTTGTCTATTTAATTGATTTATTTCCATTTTCTGTTCTATCAGCTTTGCTTTGTCATATCCCTTATATTCAAATTTTCTCTGTAGAAGCGCCGCTTCCCTTTCAGTGACTAGTGACTAGAGATATAAGAAAAATCCGTCAGCCAAAAAATACTCAATATCTGAACAACATTACAAAAGAGGAAAAAAAAGCTATCATGACAATGCAAGATAACAATTCCATTATTATCCGTCCGGCTGATAAAGGTGGAGGCATAGTCATAATGAACATTGAGGATTATCACAAAGAAGCAAACAATATTCTGAGTGACAACAGAACCTATAAAAAATTGAAAAGTGATCCTACAGTAAGTTTTAAAAAACAACTTAAAAACCTAGTCAAAATTGGCAGAGATCAGGGTATCCTTAACAAAAAAGAGGCCTGTTTTATCTATAATGAACATCCAAAAATTGCAGTACTATACCATAACCCAAACATTCATAAAGACATCAAAAAACCACCGGGAAGACCGATAGTGTCAGGGATAGATTGCCTGACAAGTGCACTATCAAGATATATCGATCAGCAACTACAACCCTATGTCCAGGAACTCCCTACATATCTAAAAGACACCAAACATACACTACAAATTATTAGCGACATAGAATGGAAAGAAGGTTACATAATAGGTACCCTGGATGTTAAATCTCTTTATACTGTGATAGAAAATAATAAAGGTGTTGAGGCGGTTAAACACTTCCTAATAAATGGAGGGAACATGCCAGAAGCCCAAATTAACTATTTGGGGAGTGCATCATGTTTATCTTAACTAAAAATTATTTTTTATACGATGGAAATTTTTACCTCCAGACGTGGGGGACCGCGATGGGGACGAGATTCGCACCGGGGTTCGCAAATCTATATGTTGGTTGGTGGGAGGAACAATGTATCCACCCCAACAGCGAGCCCCGGGCGGGTCTCGTCCTCTGGCGGCGTTTTATCGACGATATTCTTTTTATATGGGATGGGGAAACAAAATTATTGGAATTTTTAAAAGAAATTAATAAAAATGATTTTTATTTGGAATTTGTCTCCACATACAGCAAGAAGGAAATTAACTTTTAGATTTAACCATCTACACGGAGGGAAAAAATTATCAACTAAGACTTATAATAAACCTACAGACGCCAATAGCTTTATCGCTATGGAGAGCTGCCACCTACCACGGTGGCTAGAAAATATACCAAAAGCCAATTCCTGCGATTAAAAAGAAATTGTACGGAAGCAAATGAATATGAAAGGGAAGCGGCGCTTCTACAGAGAAAATTTGAATATAAGGGATATGACAAAGCAAAGCTGATAGAACAGAAAATGGAAATAAATCAATTAAATAGACAAACCCTGATAATGGAGGGTAAAACCAAAAAGAAAACAATGGAAACAGAAGTGGAAATGACAGTTCCACCGATCATTACACCATACAACTACCAGGTGTCCCATTTCAAGAAAATCGTAAAGAGATACTGGGACATCCTCAAGGAAGATAAAGTTATAGGCGAAATGATCCCAAAAGAACCCAAATTTGTATTTAGAAAGGCGCAAAATGTAGGTAACATAATTGCCCCCACAAGTAAATGTATAGAAATGAATGTAAACAGTGGGTCAATGAATAATAATAATAACAAAAAAATAGAAGACAGGGGGTTTTATCCGTGTAGGACGTGCAGAGGCTGTAAAAATCGTATAATCAGAAAATTAAAAAGCAAATAATGAATACGGATGAGTCATACAAACATACCATAAAACATTTCATAACTTGCAACAGTGTAGGGGTAATATATATAATAATGTGCCCCTGCAAAAGTTTTACATTGGTCGTACTAAAAGACCCCTTAAAAAGCGAATAGGGGAACATATATACAATATAGAGAGGGAGTATGAGGGTCATCCATTGTCCCGTCATTATAAACTGAAACATAAAGGTATGTTTGCTGGCTCCACCTTTTGCGGAGTAGAAAAATAAAAAAGAATAAAAGGGGTGGTGACTTCATCAAAGAAATGTCGCGGGCAGAGGCCAAATGGATATTTAATATGGATTCGCTAATGCCAAATGGCTTGAATGCAGAAATAGAGCTTTTTGCATTTGAGTGACAGTAACTGTGAAGGCTCATTACATCTTTAGGCACAGAAGGAGTTAATTTCAATTTCTGACGTCAGGCAGTGAGCGCATAAATAGAGACAGCGCTTGGAGCCATGTAACACTCCCTGAAGAAGAACAGCGTCTGTTCGAAACGCGTTGGAGGCTTTTTCCTGGCACCGGTGGTTTGTGGGAACCACGGAAGTGACGTCACTCGCTGCTCCTAGTGAGCGCAATACTCTGCCTTACTCCTATCTGTTTGTAGCATCGTGCCACCGGCCGGGCACTGGCTGCACGCTACCACAGTGAACTCGACTAGCAAAGACAGTATTTGAAGTTCGGGACCCGCGATACTATTACCCAAGACTCCGGCAAAGACGCTACTTTGGTAGACTGCAGGACCGGACCACAGCACAAACAGGTATAACGCATACATGAGTTTTACTCCTACACTGCATACCTGTGTGTTTGGTGGTGGACATTGGTACTGTTAAAAACCCGCTCTCTTCGATCAAAATTACCCTTACTTGTGCGCAGTACCTTTTGATTATATTCATTTTACCTTCCCATTTGCAGCAGTTTTTTGCGGCCCTGCTGCGGTACCGCTGCCAAACCGCAGTGGTACACACTGAGCGCCACAGAAGCATTTCGATTATAGAGAATCTACAATTCTTGCCAGCTCAAACTCCAAATTGCCATCGACAATAATTGTAGCGGGCTGTAACGGTGATGGTTCCAGAGGTGCAACATACTTTTTGAGCAACGATTTATGAAATACATTCTGAATTTTCAATGTTTGAGGTAGCTCCAGGCGAAATGCCACGGGGTTAATGACGGCGACTATTGTATAAGGACCGATAAACCTAGGACCCAATTTCCAAGATGGAACCTTTAACTTAATATTTCTAGTCGACAACCACACATAGTCATTCACCCCTAGGTCCGGACCTGGCGAACATTTTTTATCAGCCATACGTTTATATCTGTCTCCAATATTTTTCAAATTGCTTTGAACCTTTCGCCATACAGAAGAGAGTGGTGACGTAAACCGTTCTCCCTCAGGGATCTTAGAAGGTTCCCCTAGCTGGAATCATTATTCACCAGAGAGATTAGCTGAACAGACACACAGTTCCAGTCAGAGTTCAGTTTTATGGAAGCAAAGAGGCCAAAATAGGTATTTAGAACAGTTATGATATGTTTCTATTGTTAGTATTGGTTAGATTGTGGTTAGAGCTGTATACTGAAACAGTTGTGTGTGTGTTTGCTTACAGTTCCACCAAATTGCATAAAAGCATTCAAACTACGTACAAACTTCCAATCTGCAAATAGTTTAAACAAACTGCTCATACCAGATCATACTGCGCTATAGAAAGCAAACTAAGCACCAAACTATATTGCAAACTGAATACTGACAAACCAATAGCAAATCTCAGATATACCTCTCAGAGAGATCATAAAGTGCTTAAATAACTTAAAGTGAGAGTACAGATAATGAAGAGAGAAATATATCCACCATTTTATGTTTAATGACGACAAGATTGAACAGTTGAACCACCATTTTGTGATACTTTATTCAACACGTGTTTTGTACATGGACTATCTGCTGCGGAGGTGGCAGTGTTATATATGAAGAAAGGTTGAAGTTAATAAAGAAGTTAGCTTAAGCATTTGGTGTGCTCTTTAAGCCTACTGTTTCCATAGAACAGCTCAAGAAGAATTATAGCAGAGTAACAGACAGTCTGGTTGGACTAAAAAGTTAGAGATATTAAAATTCTTCTAATGCCACACCCCCACCTTTGATGCATCAATCTCGACAATAGAAGGTTGAGAGACATCCGGCTGGACCAGTATGGGTGTCAAAGTGAAACTCTCCTTCAGAGAGGAAAAAGACAGTTTTGCAGCGTCAGACCATTTTGAAAAATCAGTCCCCATCTTTGTCATGTCTGTAAAGGGTTTGACAAATCACATAATATTACTGAATGAATTTTCTAAAGAAATTGGCAAAACCCCAAAAATGCTGCAGAGCTTTTAAGTTCTCAGAAAGATCTCGTTCCAGGATCATGCGGACCTTCTCTGGATGCATATGGAACCCCAAAGCTAATAGCAGATACCTCAGGAATTGTACCTCCTGTACGGCGAATACACATTTCTCCAATTTAGCATATAACTTATTCGTCCATAAAATCTGCAGCACCTGCCTGACATGTACCTTGTGTGTCTCCAGATCGGGTGAAAAAAATCTAAATATCGTCAAGATATAAAAAAACAAATCTGTCAACAAGATGACAAAAGATATTGTTGAAAAAGTGCTGAAAGGAGCATAAGTCAGGCCAAATGGCATGACCAGGTTTTCATAATGGCCCCTCAGGAGTGTTAAACGCTGTCTTCCACTCATCCCCCTCTTTCGGGGCCAGAAAGATTATATAACCTGGTTTTAGGTAACTTTGCTCCAGGGAGCAAGTTAATCGGGCAATCATACCGACGATGAGGTGGTAACTCCTGATACCCCTTCTCAGAGAAAACATCTTTAAAATTAGATACAAATGCTGGTAAGGTTGTAATGGAGGTGGCTGAGCAACTGCTACTTAAGCAATTATCCCTACTATGCTCACTCCACTCCAATATCTCCCTGGCCTGCCAATCAACAACAGGATTGTGCGCTACCAACCAGGGAAGGCCCAATACCATAGGAGTAGGAAGACCTTCAAGGACGTAGCAAGAAATAAACTCATTATGAAGGGGCCCCCATCCAAAGATGTATGTTATGTACAATGTGTGTCAGGTTCCCCTGAATAAGAGGAGCATAGTCGATAGCGAATATGGGGATAGATCTCGGTAAAGGACTAAAAGAAAAACCCAGAGTCCGAGCGAATCAGGCATCCACCAAATTGACCCCGGCCACACTGTCTAAGAAAACAGAAATCGTCTGTTTTATTACTCGAGACTACCATAGCTGGCAAAACAAACTGAGACGTTCGTATGGAGGGGATGTATATACCCAGGTTGTCATCCACCGCACAACCTGGGGTCAGTAGTTCCGGCGGTTGTTTCTTTTTGGGTACAGATGGACAAGCTCCAATGAAATGACCCCTCCGAGCACAGAAAAAACAAACCCTTGTCTTACGGCGAAACCCCAGGAGGACCATCCTGATGAGTGGCTCCCCCTAGTTGCATAGGTTCGTCTGAGTCAGAACAAACTAACTCCTGCCTGAGAAAAGTCTCTGGAAAACAAGAATTCCTTAACCTATCCCTAAGGTGTCTAAAAATTCTTATAGATAGCGACATAGCGGTCTCAAGGGATATAGGAGTTTCATACAACGCAAGCATGTCTTTTACTTTCTTTTACAACCCCTGGCAAAACTGGCTCCCAAGAGCAGGGTCATTCCCCAGAGTATCTGTGACCCACCTTCGACCTTCGAAACTCGAATCAATAAACCTCCGCTGACCGATCTCGTTGCTGAAGTCGCTGTAATCTACACTCAGCTAGGAAGACTTCGGTCAGGGTCATCACATATGAGACCCAGGGCCTCAAAAAACGACAGATTATGGAGGTGGCAGCAGCATGAGGAGGCCACAGAGTGGCATGACCACAAGAGATTGTGGAGGTGGCAGCAGCATGAGGAGGCCACAGAGTGGCATGACCAAGAGAGATTGTGGAGGTGGCAGCAACATGAGGGGGCCACAGAGTGACACGATGATGAGAGATTGTGGAAGTTGCAGAAGCATGAGGAGGCCACAGAGTGGCACGACGATGAGAGATTGTGGGAGGGGCAGCAGCATGAGGAGGCCACAGAGTGGCACGACGACGAGTGATTGTGGAGGTGGCAGCAGCATGAGAAGGCCACAGAGCGGCCCCTTCGTCTATACATTTATAGGGAATATGGGACAGAACAGAAGGTTAAAATTTCTCAACTTTATTTAGTGCTGCTTAAAACACGATTTAATAATACATGTTCACCATTACAAAAGGCTTGGAAAAATGATTGCCCGGAAATTTCCCTCGAAGATTGGGATAATATATTGGCGAATTTAAGTTTACTTTCTTATAATTTTAATCAACTTTTGGGTCAATTTAATATTAAATATTTAATTCATTTAATACAAAAAATTAAGTGTTGCCTAAGACAGGAGAGAATTGGCCAGTCATTCTGGTTGCGATGAAGAAAGCATTTAAAAAAACAATTTCTCTCCACCTGGAGACGAATCCTGTCAAGATTGATGCAAGTGCGGTATCGGCTGCTCATCGAGACAGATAATTCTGGGGGAACCCGCCAGGCATGAACAGGGAGGGGCTCTCAGGGGGTGCCAAAACAGAAGCAATGAGCGCTTCCATCAATACAGATGGAAGCGCTCATTGCTTTTCCCTTTACTAGTGAGAGCTTCCATAATGGAAGAGCTCACTAGTCTGCAGGAGGAGGGGGAGAGAAGCACTGTGAGCGCTGTACAGTAATTACCCCTCCTCTTGCTCGCTCTTCTCAGGGCCAGCGCTGCTGTATCCTGGCTGCCTGTACTGTCAGGACGTACAGAGCACACTCTGAACTGATGCTGCAGGAGGTCAGGTGACTGCAGTGCGGGCCCTGAGAAGAGAAGACAGCTAGGACAGGGAGAGTGGCAATGGGAGAGTTAAGTTACTTTAATATTTTACAGTCTGATGTGAGGTCTGATATGGAGGTTTAATGGGGGGAGGGTCTGGAGAGGTATATGGGGGGTCTGGAGGTCTGACTGGGGTGTCAGGAGGTCAAACTGAGGGGGTCTGGGGGTATGACTGGGGGGTCTGGAGGTCTAACTGGGGGTCTGGAGTGGTCTAATAGGGGGTCTGGAGGTCTGACTGGGGGGTCTGGAGGTCTAATGGGGGTCTGATTGGGGGTATGGAGGTCTGACTGGGGGGTATGGAGGTCTAATGGGGGTCTGATTGGGGGTCTGGAGGTTTGACTGGGGAGGGTCTGGATGTCTGACTAGGGGGGTCAGGAGGTCTAATTGGGTCTGATTGGGGGTCTGGAGGTCTGACTGGGGGGGTCTAAAGGTCTAATGGGGGTCTGGAGGTCTAGTGAGAGTCTGGAGGTCTAATGGGGGTCTGGAGGTCTGATATGGGGGTCTGGTCTGAGATCTGATATGTAGGTCTGGGGGTCTTATCTGAGGTCTGATATTGGATCAGGGTCTTATATGGAGGACTAATGGGGGTCTGATCTGAGGTTTAAAACTGGGGTCTTATATGGGGTCTGACATAGAGGTCTAAAGGGGGTTTGGTCTGAGATTGGGGGATCTCATTTAGGGATTTATATGAGGGTCTGATCTGAAAGGAAGATGTTTTTTTTTTTTTTATTACTAGCGCACAATATAAAAGGGGTGTTTTTGTACTGACACTATCTGTGTGGTACCAGTATTTTCCGGGGGGACTGTTTCTGCAGGAAGGTATTGGGGAGCACAGTGGACACAGTATTGGGGTGGCAAGATGGGGTGTTGAGAAGGTGTGAGGATGATGGAAAACTAGGAAAGTAAGATGTCTGTTTGTTAAACTCTGCAGAGACCAGGCACGGCTGAAAGAAGTCACCATGATGGTCTGCTGTGATAGGAGAAGAAGAGGAAAGAGAATATCTACATCAGAAAAGAGAAGTCACTGGATGTAAGAGGTATGTGGCGTTGTATGACCCTGTATGTTCTGTAGCGCTGTATGTAATGTTTTCCAAGTATGTCTTTAAAGGGGTTGTCCTCTTTTTTTTTGTATAAGTGCTGCCTTCTCTGCTCTGTTTACCTGCTCATCACTGCAAATGCTACGGCGAGCAGGTGAACAGAACAGAGAAAGCAGCTCTCATATGAGCGCTGCCGTCTCTTCAAACAGCTGGGGGCTGTTGGCACAGAGGGCATTACTACTATGGAGGGGGCACAGAGCCAAAGGGCATTAGTACAATGAAGGGGGCACAGTGGGCATTATTACTGTGAAGGGAGCACAGTGGGCATTATTACTGTGAAGGGGGCACAATGGGCATTATTACTGTGAAGAGGGCACAATTGGGATTTCTACTATGGAGGGGCCACAGAGGGCATTACTAGCATAGTGGGCATTACTACTATTAAGGGGGCACAATGGGCATTATTATTGTGAAGGGGCAAAATGGGCATTATTACTATGAAGAGGGCATAGAGGGCATTATTACTTTAAAGGGGGCACAATGGGGATTAATACTATGAAGGGAACACAATGGGGATTATTACTGTAAAGGGGGCACAAAGAGGGCATTGCAACTGTGAAAGGGGCACAGAGAGGGCATAACTACTGTGAGGGGGCACACATCTGTACAAAACTACTGTGAAGGTTGTATAATGAGGGCAATACTACTGTGAGGGGGTACAATTTTTTAAAAGTATTAGTTGGGGGGGGGGGGGCAGAGAAAGGACCTGCTCCGGGTGCCAAACACCCTAGGCAATGAGAAGACAAAGCTTCAAGATTGCTTGGAGCCCGGAAGAGTTGCGAAGTTCATCAAGATTCAAACCCTTACTACTAGCCCCTGGTCTCTACGTCAGGGAAAACATCATGAGTTCCCAGTCATCATGGAAAAAGCTTTGAATCAACATTGAAGAATATATGGCATCAGAGGTGTGCGAGGATGCCATCACGATAGGACAGGTACGCCATCCAGGGCAGATTTTATATGTGGGCGACATACAGAATATAACTAGGAAACAGATTGAGGAATGGGGGCAATTCGATCTGATAATTGGCAGAAGTCCTTGTAATGACTTATCTGTGGTTAACCCGCACCGGAAAGGCCTTTATGGGGGCAGTGGGCAACTGTTTTTTGACTTTCCGCAATTACTCAATAAAGTGTTGCCTAAGACAGGAGAGAATTGGCCAGTCTTCTGGTTATTTGAGAACGTGGTTTCGAAGGAGAAAGCATTCCAAAAAACAATTTCTCTCCACCTGGAGACAAATTCTGTCAAGATTAATGCAAGTGCAGTATCGGCTGCTCATCGAGCCACATACTTCTGGGGGAACCTGCCTGGCATGAACAGTACTCTAGTAGCTTCAGACAATGAGAATACAAAGCTTCAAGATTGCTTGGAGCCCGGAAGAGTTGCAAAGTTCATCAAGATTCAAACCATAACTACCAGCCCCTGGTCTCTATGTCAGGGAAAACATCACGAGTTCCCAGTCATCATGGATGGAAAGAAGGACACCCTGTGGTACACGGAGATGGAGAGGGTCTTCGGATTCCCCCGCACTATACGGACGTTTCAGAAATGAACCGCTGTTCCCGACAGCAGCTCCTGGAAAGGTCATGGAGCATCCCGGTCATCCGGCATCTATTCTCCGGAGTACTGTCTGTATGTTACTGATGTCCTCCTTAACCGTCTCTGGTTCAGGAGCCTGACCACTTTCAACACCAGCTCCCACGCCACTCTCCACATCACATACTGTTAGATCAAATAATTAAATGTTAGATCAAATATTTTTTATTTCGCCACTAGTACACAGCAAATTGGGGTTTAGAATATATCGCTACGCTGCAGAATGGCAATTAGGCCCTAATATTTTTCTACTTTTACACAAAAGCCTTTTCAACAGATGAGTGCAATGATGAAGGGTGAATATATTTTTATTTCGCCACTAATACACAGCAAACAGGGCTTCAGAATATATCACTGAACCGCAGAACGGCAATTAGGCCCTAATGTTTTTATACTTTTACACAAAAGGCTTTTCAGCAGGTGAGTGCAATGATGAAGGTCGAATATATTTTTTTTTACCACTAATACACGGCAAACAGGGCTCACAAAATTTATTACTGCACGGCAAAACGGCAATTAGGCCCTAGTTTTTTTCACTTTAACACAAAAGGCTTTTCAACAGATAAGTGCAACGCTGAATGGAGAATAAATTTTTATTTCGGCATACGGGGCTTTAGAATATATCACTGCACCGCTGAGCAGCAAAGATATTTTTCATTTTTCCACTAATACAGGCCACAAAAGGCTTCAGAACAGATAACTTCACCGCTGAGCAGAAAATATATTTTTTCTTTTTCCACTAATACAGGCCACAAAAGGAACAGATAACTGCCTCGCTGATGGCAAAGATATTTTTTATTTTTCCACTAATACATGGAAAAAAGGGAATTATAACAGATAACTGCACCGCTGAGCGGCAAATATTTTTTTTATTTTTCCACTAATACGCGGAAAAAGGGCTTTAACCCTTTAAGGACCGAGTTTTCGTTTTGCGCTCCCTGCCTTCCCAGAGCCATAACTTTTTAACTTTTCGGTTCACATAGCCAGATGAGGGCTTTTTTTTTTGCGGGACAACTTGTACTTTCCAACGCCACCATTTAATATTGCATATGATGTAGTGGGAAGCGGGAAAACTATTCCAAATGGGGTGAAATTGCAAAAAAAAAGCAATTCCACCACAGTTTTGCGGGTTTTTAAATTCCGACGTTCGATGTGCGATAAAACTGACTGGTTACTTTTTCTCTACAGGTCAGTATGAATCCGGTCATACCCTATATGTATAGGTTTTCTTGCGTTTTGATAGTGAAAAAAAATTCAAATGTGGGAAAAAATCTGTTTTACTTTTTTGTCACCATGTTTTGACCCCTATAACTTTTTTGTAATTATATGTACAGAGCTGTATGGGTGCTAATTCTTTGCGTCATAATCTTATCTTTTTATTGATACCATTATGGGGTGTGTATGACTTTTTGATCACCTTTTATGTAATTTTTTGTGGAAAATTAAGCGACCAAAAATGGCGAATCCGCCATTTGGACGCTTTTTTCCGTTTTGCTGTTTGACGTATGGGGAATATTTTTTCATATTTTTATAGTATGGGCGTTTTCGCACATTGCAACACCCATGATGTGTATTTTTTTATTTTTTTTATTTTTATTTTAGCAAAAGAGGGGTGATTTGAACTTTTATGTTTTTTTATTTATTTATTTGTTAAACTTTTTTTTTTTTGTACACTTTTTTATAGTTCCCATAGGGAACTATAACTTACAATCATCTGATTGTGATTTTCATACATTCCAATGCAATAGCATTGGAATATATGAAAAAAATCGCATATTTCCTATGAAGCCTATTACAGGCAAGGCTCTATAGGAAATACTACAGAGCAGCCTGGGTTTCATTCATAGAAACCCAGGCTACTACAGGTGCGCTCCGGCTCCTCCGATCGCCACACGGGGGAGCCGGAGAGCAAATCGAAAATAAACTTTCGGTTTGTGCGCACTCAGATGCCGTGGTCAGGATTAACCACGGCATCTGAGGGGTTAAATGTCCGCGATCAGCATCGCTGCCGGTTGCGGACATTAGCCGCGGGTGTCTGCTACAAGAACCATGCGGACACCCGCGGCTAAGGCACCCGCAGGAGGCAGGAGCGGGCGCCATCTTTAGAGAAAGGACACAGGACGGGTACGTCCTGTGTCCTTAAGAGGTTAAAACAGATAACTGCACTGCTGGGCGGCAAATATATTTTTTTATTTTTCCACTAATACGCGGAAAAAAGGGCTTTAACACAGATAACTGCACCGCTGAGCAGCAAATATTTTTTTTCTTTTTCCACTAATACACGGAATCAAAGGGCTTTGAAACAAATAACTGCACCACTGGGCGGCAAATATATTTTTTCTTTTTCCACTAATACACGACAAACATGGCTGTAATTTTCGCACTTCCCCAAACAACGGCTAATAAGCCCTTTTTTTCCCACTAATACAAGCCAAAAAAGTATTTTAAACATATAACTGCACCGCATAAGGACAAATAAAACGTAGAAATATTTCCTTGTAACAAACCCTGTTAATGCCTGTATCAAACAGCACTTGCACTCTAACAAGAATGGTTTGCTGGAATTACAGAGCGGTATAATGGCAATTTGAATCCCCAGTCTGGTTTGGTCCTATTACCCAGGCTGTTCCATCCCCGACTGAACCCTGTTTAACAGAAGTGCTGGTGGAATGATTCCTCCCTATCCTTTCCCTACATCTTGAATAATCTTTCCCTGCACTTGTAAATCGTTTTTTCCCCCCACAATCAAGTCTTTCCTATCACTGTCCCTAGCGCCTGAAGACACATCTCTTTCTGCACTAAGTACACTGGTGAATGGCAGAATGTAAGATGGCTGCCGCTATTTATAGGGCTGTGACATCACAGGGCTGGCTGCTGATTGGCTGCATGCATGTCAGGATGGGTGATCCCGCCTTCCCAGAGTTCCTTTCTCTATGTCCTCACACGTGTAAAAGTCATTTTAGGAAAAAATGTGATTAGTTACCACAAAGTGCGAGGAAATTCGCATTCGGTGCAAATCAAATTTTTCCTGAAATTCGGATTGAATTCCACTTCGTCAGCTTCGAATCGCTCATCTCTAATCATAACATTAAGGTATGGAGAGATGCAACTGCACACTTGGCGGCAACTGTAGATCAAGTATGATGCACAGGTCCTATTAATTAGAATAGGGCCAGTACATCAGAGCTGTAGCTAGGTTTTTCTTCACCAGCGGTAAAGGTGCAGTTGCCTTAGCCCCATATCTACATAACCTGGCAAAGAAGCTTGTTGGCGCCCAAGCAAAGTGGCTTGTTGTTACCCCCTCTCAGGCATTAAGCTTCTGGGGCACATGTCCTGGTAGCCTCCACTCCATTCCAGTAGCTACGCCCCTACTATGCAAGATACTTTCTTGGCACCATATAATTGCCTGCTGTACAAGCCAGCGGAGAGTTGCATCTCTTCATGCCTGTTGTCAGATCAAAAGGATCCAACTCTTTTTCTAACAGTAAGCACGGGTCTTGGTATCCCCTGTGTTGCTGGAGAATATGCCTAATTTATGATGAGATAAATTTGTCACACAGTGCAACAGTACTATATAAGTAAATAAGGTTTTTAGCAAATATATTTTGATAAAAATCATTTGTGCCCATCCACCACTCCAAGGTGACCTCTTTTGGACAGGAACCTACATTAAATGCTACTTCTTTTGACACCAACCAGCCTCCAATGAATTTAGGAAAGGCAGGTTCCACATATATTCTGAGCCCACTCTCCTGCTGCCAAGTGGCCTCCAGTGAATATAGGGAGAGCTGGCTTCAGCTTTATGCTACACCATTTAAAATTAATCTGTGGAAAGGATAAGTTAGGCAGAAGTGCATGATCAAAATGGAGACAGCCACACCACCAAGTGCATACTGCAAAAACTAAATCTAACGTTAGTCAGAATACCCTAATGTGCATGTTCGCAACGCCATGGCTGAAAATACAAAATCAAACACAATGCAACAACACCTTCAAAAATAGAATATATGAACTAATGCTATAGTCACTATATGAATACATGAGATGTTCTTACCAAATATATTTTGATCAAAATCTTTCCTGCCCATCCACCATGGCAAGGTGACCTCTTTTAGACAGAAAACTATGCTAAATACTCTCTCTTTTGGAACCAAACAGCCTCCCATGAATTTAGGGAAAGCAGGTTTCACATATATACTGAGCCCACTGTCAAATCTGCGCTAAAATGCATACCAAAAATCCATTGTGTGAACATACTCTTAGGGTACAACCATATGGTTAGATTGTGTGATGTAGTTTTGGATGCCCAAAAAAAAAAAAAGAGGAAATGTCATAGCTGTCCTGTATGCTTTCTCTACTAATTTTGGCTTCTCACACTGCATCAGGATTCATGACAGTGTGGTTGTACCTTCATGAGCCAGTTATCTGTTCTGTGTGTAGCTCAGTCTGTGTATTAGCTGGAATAAAGCACAGGCATGCTGAAGTCAAAATCTTTTAACTTTTGTCCGTGCACTACATTTTTACGACAAAAACAGCAAGATTTCTTGATTTACCAACTATTGGACTCTTTAATGTTCCTTGAGACCACACTAGTTTGTCACAACACTGGGACAAGTGGAAGACAGGATTTCATGTCCCTGTTGCAGCTATAGAACAGGCTGCCTGTGTCCAGAAAACAGCACTGCTGCTGCATCTGGCAAGACCAGAAATCAGAGATTTCTGAAACCCTTGGAGCACTGAGAAGATTCAGACTATAATATAATTAGGAATATAATTTTTTTTATGTATTGCGTAGAATAAAGTGTGAACTTACATTGTGTTTTTTTCGGGTACTTTCATACTAGCGTTATTCTTTTCCTTTTCTTTTCCGGTATTGAGCCCCTAGGATAAAACTTAATACCGGAAAAAAACAGATCAGTTTAATTCTAATGCATTCTGAATGGAGAGCATTCCTTTCAGGATGCATCAGGCTGCATCAGGTCAGTCCCTCTTACGTTTTTTGGCCTGGGAAAATACCGCAGCATGCTGCGGTATTTTCTCCGTCGAGAATTACGGAATACTTGCCGGAATGCCAGATCCGGCATCAATTTCCATTGATTTCCATTGAAATAAAATTACAGAATTGATGGATCTGGTCTTCCGGTCTGCGCACGCACAGACCTTTAAAAATGTGAAAAAGATAAATACCGGATCTGTTTTTCCGGATGACAACCAGAGAGACGGATCTGGTTTTGCATTGCATTTGTGAGACGGATCCACATCCGGATCTGTCTACAAATGGTATCCGTCTGCATACAGAACTGCCTGCTGGAATCCAGTAACACAAGTGTGAAAGTACCCTTAAGCAAATTCTTTTATTAATACATTTTTATTTATATTGTTTTAGATATTGGGTATAATAAAGTGTGAATTTTCAAGGCAGTTCCAGATGATTGAGTGCCTGTTAATATTCCTAAACATAGATTATCAGCATTAAAAGGCTGTGGGGTAGGCCTATAACAGTGCACCTATATCCAGAAATTGAAGCGAGTGAGCCACTATACTAATTTTCTATTTCTAAGATTTAGACTATGAGACAGCCATGAACTTGGGCACTTTGAACCAAAAAAGAAACATTCCATATGAAAGACATACTGTAAGACTATGCAATACAAAAAGTGGGGTAAATATTATTGAGAAATTATTGTAAATACGCCACTCTGCACCTCAGGAGCCTACTGAGAGAACCTTATCTGGCATTTTCAAAAGATTGCCAGAATCATTTAACTCTCTGACCGACAGGCTTTGCATATTGAAAACAAAGAGCCTTTTTAACCACTTCAGGACCTAGCCATTTACCTGAAGTGTCACTTTATGTGGTAATAACTTTGGAATACTTTTATAATATGTTAATAGTAAATTTGAGTTCATAAGTTTCACCTTTATTTATAGAAAATGTATGAAAAATTTAGAAAACCGCAATTTTCTAAAAATGAATGTATTCGCTTTTATAACAGATACATACAAAATAGTTATCAATTAACCTTATACCATATTTTTTTTATGTTGGCATCATTTTGTAAATGTCATTTTATTTTTTAAGGATGGCAGAAGGCTTTAGAATTTTAGAAGCGATTTTTCAAATTTTTAAGAAAATTCACAAAATTAAATTTTTTAAAGCGTACCTGAGTTTTTAAAAAAATGCTTGATGGCTGTACTTCTTTGTACAATCATGCCTCTGAAGGAATGTGTCTTTTTGGGCTTCCCTAATATATTTTTCAATCATATTATTACTTGTTTCAGCTGCAAAGCAAGATGCATTTCACACAGAAGCAGCACTTTACTGCCGTAACATCCTTTCTCTTAATTCCAGCTATGGTTTTTTCAGCTCTGGGACCCACAGAACAAATAAACAGGGGAAATCACACTTACAGAAAGGCAGGATTATCCTGTTAATTCAGAAGCAGTGTAGAAGCAGTTCTTTTATCAGGCTCAGGATCTCAGCTAGCTTTGACACACTCCCACTTCCTCTCTGCTGTCTCTGTTACTAAAGATGGATCTTGCCTGACAACAGAAACCACCCATAAATGACCCATTTTAGAAACTATACCCCTTAAAATATTCAAAACTGATTTTTAGAAACATTGTTAACCCTTTAGGTGTTCCAGAGAGATTAAAGAAATATGGCATTTTCTTTCTATTCTGAGTATGTTCAGAATAGAAACAAAATGGATTTTTAATATGAACACATCGGCACCTGTTGGTTTAAACATTGAAATAGAGCTGTTTGAGTTTAGGTAGTAATGTATAGAGGTATAACCCTAATAACATTTTATTGTATATAAAGATGTGTTTGTGCAGCAGTTAGTGCGGTTCTGCTGCGATACTGCAGCACAATATAGAGGAGCAGGGTACGAGCGCCAGTGGAACATTGAGTTATACATTGCAATTATGAAAGTGTTTTTATTTTTATGGGTTTCACTATGCAATATATATATGACATGATAACTTTATCCTCCAGGTTAATAAAATTATGACAATACCAAACTTATGTAGTGTTTTCATGTTTTACTATTTTATCATAATATCATTTTTTATTAAAAATCATTTGTAGTTTGCATCCCCATGTATACTACCATCAATAACATTTTTATTTTTCTGGCAATGTGGCTTTCTGAGGGCTTTTTCTTGTGGGACAAACTGCAGTTTTTATTGGGACCATTTTGGGGTTCAAATTTCTTTTTGATTGCTTTTTATAAATCTTTTTTTTTGCATCTTCATATCAAAGACTCATAACTTTTTTATTTTTCTGTCAACATAGCTGTGTGAGAGCATGTTTTTTGCGGGAGAGGCTGTAGTTTCTATTTGTACCATTTTGGTATATATGACTTTTTGATCACTTTTTATACTTTTTGGAAGAGGTGACAAAAACAGCAATTTTATAATTGTTTTTTAAGTTTTTTTATTTTTGGCATTCAACTTTTATAGAACAGGTCATTCCAGATGCAGCAATACAAATTATGTGTAGTATATTTTATTCTTTTAATTATTTAACCAATTGTAAACGAGTGGACAGAGGAAAAAGCTAGTTTCTGCTCAAGTTTTTTTCAGTTTTTTAGTTTTTACTTGGGGGCCTTGAAGATACAGTTGTCAAATTGCTGGTACAGTACACTAGTTATCTATTGCAATGTATTGTACCTATCAGTTTTACATTGACATTTGGCTCTACATACCCTGACTCTGGCAGGACAAGGTAGGTTTTGGTACATGGCAGACCCAGAGGCCTTTTTAAGGCCCCCAGTTGCCATGGTAACCTTTCGGGATCTTGCAACCACTTTGTAGAGGCCCGATGGTGGGGAGATGGAGCTCTTTTCCACTGTAACACCCTTAGATGCCGTGGTTGCTACTGACCACAGCATCTAAGGGGTTAAATAGCTGGGATTAGTGCGAGCACTGATCTTAGTCGTTGCAGCATGGTGTCAGCTGACACCTAATGACACACACTGCTGAAGACCGTGGTCAGGCATAGATTGGCCATAGACCCTTCAGGGAAATTTCCCAGTGTGCTAATGCCCAGGTGTGGGACCTAAGACCCCCTCACAGATACTGTCCAGATAAATACCAATTAGTAAATGTTATACCTAAGTGTCTGGACAGGTGATTTTCCCTACACATTTCAAATATACAACTGCTACCATTAAAACAATTCTACATAATCAACCAATGAGCATGTGTGTTAAATTTTGAATAGATCAATGGACATGCATGTTTAGTTTTTAAGTTTTGTACTATTCAATTAAATATCCTCTGCATTTTAGTCAATAGGTTAAAATGGTATAAGAAAGGAAAGAATAATTGTGGCAAAAAAAAAGGAGAGAGATAAGAAGAGAAGGCAAGACAAGAAGAAAGGCCGCAGAGGTTGGAGGATGAATGAATATTCTGATACCCACTGTGATTTTACCTCAATGTGGAGGGAAAATCACCTGGCCAGACACTTAGGTCTAATATTTACTCTAAACAATGATTCTCCTGGGCAGAACACCCTCATGGAAGGTCACCAATTATTTCCAACAGCCAAGGCAAACCCTGAAGTCTAAATTTTTGCTTTTCATTTAAATAGAAAAATCTTTATCCTTTCTGACACTCCCACCGATCAGGTGCTCTGCAATAGCTCTTGTGCCAGAAGTCAGCTCCATCTGTTTGGTGGAAGTATTCACTTCAATGGGAGCAGACTACAGTAACCAGCTCTGTCCACTATACACTGGACAGATATGTGTAGTTCAGGAGCCTAATTGTAGCACTAGAAGTTCTATGGAACAACTGATTGGTGGTAGTACAGTGGGTTGAATAGTGAAGGCGTATCCTCAGGATAGGCGATCATATGTAAAAAGCTGGACAACCCCTTTAATGTATATCTATGGTAACAAAACCAAGGTTAGGGTACTTTCACACTTGCGGCAGAGTGTTCCTGAAAGCAGTTCCGTCCCTGGAACACTCTGCCGGATCCGGCAATCTAGATGTAAACTGAAAGCATTTGGAGACGGATCCGGGTGCGGATCCATCTTACAAATGCATTGCAAGAACGCATCCGTCTCTCCGCTTGTCATGCGGATAGACGGATCCGTCTTGTATTATTTTTTCAATGTTTAAGGGTCTGCGCATGCGCATACCGGAAGAACGGATCTGTCCTTTAGTTATTTCTCAATGCCGGATCCGATACTAATACATTCCTATGGAAATGAATGCCGGATCCGGCATGTGTTCCGGCATTTTGGACGGAGATAAAAGTGCAGCATGCTGCGGTAATTCTCCATCCAAAATGACTGACAGTGACTGAATTGAACAGATTTCTCTCCATTTAGAATGCATGGGAATGTGATTGATCAGTTTTTTCCGGCATAGAGCCCCGACGACGTTAGTGTGAAAGTACCCTTACTGGATATATGCTATAACAGAACAAAATTTTATTTGAAATATATTTATTGCATTTTATGGAGTTATTTGCCTCTATTACAACCAAGCATCCTGACCTGACTGTAAGTCTACTGACCCAAACTCATAGCATCATAGGGATCTGTGAGTTTGGTTCAGTATTACTAATAATTGTATCAAGGCTTGCACAGGAAATGGTGAACATTCATATATCTTTATGAGACACTGTCAGGTGTGTGTGGATTAGACAGAAAAGTACCTGCAGTACTTGCTGGATAACCTTGAGGCCAGAGTAGCAGAGGTTAACCTGCTCTGCTAAGAAAACTTTGAGGTGGCAAGAGAAACTTGAGCAGAAATTCTGCTAGCTGGCAGACCATGGCTGTTACTCCTTGTAGTGTCAGGAGTCACAGTGAAGTCATCACCAACTGGCCCACAGTTTGAAAATTGGGACTGGGGTAGAGCAGGGGATATATTAACTCTAGTGCAGACTTTGAACTTACTTGTGGAGGAGCTGTCCAGGTGCCTGGGTGGCCTAGGTTAGTGTGCATCAACCTTAGAGCACAGCTTCTGCCAAAAGTGTTTTCTCTGTGCTGGCAGACAGATGAAGTCTGCAGCTCACTAAAATTTCTCTACTGGGCGCTAGGCCAGCCAATCAACAGCAGGCTCTACTAGCACTGCTTATGCTGGTTGGCCAACCTAGCAGAGAGTAGAGAAGAAAAAGCGCCCATTAGGACTTGCATTGAAGGGAGCCAGAAGGCAGGCCCCAGCCAATAGTAGTGACTCGGAATGGAAGTCTAGATAAAGTGTAATTAGGGAGAGGAGCTTTTCCTCTACTGCCAAGCCCCCTTTCCCCACGAGCCCCATGGAGGCTGTGTGGTCAGACTCCATTGGAGGTACGCCACTGATCAGTCCTATTCTCTCTCTGATCTTCCAAGCACACTGCATATCTATCTATCTATCTTTCTATCTTTCTATCTATCTTTCCCCAATAATGAATCCCTCCTGTGTGTCCTGTGAACATAGAGGAAGCTGGAGAACCTCCGTATATATCTGCTATAACCTCTGACCATGCAGGTCGCCCTCCTGCAATAGAATGCAGTAGTATCTGGTGCTGTTATACAAGGGCGATTATTGTTATGTACAGTACATGGCAGATGTCGAGTCCTTAAAGATAGTGGGGAGTGAACGCCATAGCCTGCCAATCTGGTGAATGCTCTGCCTTTACAGTATCTGCTTTTGCGCCGTAATTTCTGGAAAACAATGAAAATTCACCTTCCTTGGATTTCATGTTTAATTGAAAGCCAGATTTGTCAATCTTGTCTAGCTCATAGTTGAGCATCACAAATTCTTCATCAATTTCAATTTGGAAAAACTTCTTTCACATCAAGCAGTAGATACACAGACAGTAAAAAAAAAAACTTAAACACAGTAACAAGTTTGTTAGAGTTTCACAAAAATCCCATTTCATAATAAACTCCAGAAACATTAAATCTCTTGATTTCTTTACCGCTTCAATGCCTTCACTTCCTCTGGCAATGTAAGACATTCTTTGCTATCTCTCCTGGTACTCTTTTTCTTACTCTCTCTCCTCTCACTATAGTAATTTCCTCACATTTGGCAGTTTCATAATGAATGGCCCTATCCACAATTCTTCAACTTTCCAAAATTTGCCTTCACTGCTACTAATTTTAAAGAGTAACTCAACTTTTAAACAATTTTATAACAAATGCTGGAAATGCCTTAAAAATAATTTTTCTTATATAGTTTATTATTGTATTTTGTTTTTTTTTACTAGAGTAATAGCCATCTGAACTTGGCCTCTCCTAACAGCTGTAAAATCACTACATATGTACACTGCTGACAGCAGTGCACGTGTATAAGAATGGGGCCGCAGCGAGCTGTGTACAGATGGCTGCTTATGCCGGTGCCGCCTGATCTTGGCTAAATCCTGGCACAGCACTTACTGACACGCTATGCCAGGATTTAGCTGAACGGAGCGGACTCTTGTCTGATCCTGCTCCGCTCACTTGAGAGCTCTGAATAGTAAAAAAAACTCTACAAGATAGCTTTCAGCTGAGCAGAGCAAGTTCCTGCTTCGCTCTTGCTGTCAAATAGAATCCCAAAACACTTTGCTTTCTTCAAATCAGCCACTATTTTTTTCTTTGACATGGTTCCTCAAAAGGCAAATGAACTCATTCAGAATCTTTAGAGATAAATATGAAATTGTTCTCTTCCCAGATAGAATAGAATGCTTACTTATAAAATGTTCTTTTAAAACTGGATCATAATCTGAAAGCAACTCTACCAATTTTTTGAAGTTTCCTTTGATTTCTGGTGTTATGTCCTGTTTGTGACCATGGGAAGGAAGATTCTGTTGAGCTAGAAACAAGGTTAAGTCTAAGAGGCGGTGTAAAATATCTCTCCATTTTTTTCTTGCTGCCTGATGGACTTGATCAATGGTTCTTTGAAGCTTTAATCCTGCTGTCAAGGTCTTCCATTTCTCCAGGCATGTGAAATGATTCTCTGAAGCCTCATGCTCAGACATCTTTAGATTTAGCTTCTACCATACTTGAAACCCAGTGACAAAGCTGGATGTTCTCATTGTTCATTTGCCATCTAGAGCAAGCAGTCGAAAGCAAAAACAAAACAAACTTTATTTGGATGGAGAGTAAACCATTGATGTTCCTAAAACTTTATTTCCATTTGGCAAAGCCTTACTTAACCATGCTGTACTCAGCTGCCAACTGGAACTTCACTGAAAGAACCTTTGCTGTTTTGGAAGGGTTCACTTCCCCTTAATTAGATCAATCCTCAAGTCATTTGGAACCGGGATTGGCCAGTCAGCGACATCAAAATAAATTGAAAGTCTGTCCATCTCCTTCTTTATCAGAGTGTTCCTCCTGTCGGTGTGGTCTTCTGTGGACACCTCCTTCCTTGTCATCAGTCTCATTGCTTTTAGTAAATGGATTGCCATCATCCAACTCTTGATCACTCATTTGAATCCTCTTGGGAAGGTGCTTCTTGTATTTGTCCTTTAGATGGGTGCCAGGGTGAATATCCTTCTGACTTTCTTCTATTGCACTTGGCGTTGAAGGTGTCACAAACTTCAAAATTGATCCAGACATTACTTACATTCTCTTGCCTTCTTTATTCTTCTTTGTTGAAATTTCGCTTCATATTGGCATTTGCTGCAAAACGTCCATAGCATAGCTTGTGATATCCACTTGACAACTGTATCTACAATTGCAAGAAAAAATAAGTGAACTGCATTGATACTACTAAAATGTGATCTGATTGTTATCTAAGTCACAGTTATAGAAACAATAGGGGTCACAATAGGGGTAATCTAAAACGCCGGTCTTAACAACCCCTATAGCTGGCGGTGGATTCGCCAAAGTTATTAAAAGGTGCAGGCCTCTACATACCTTTGGCATATCCAGTGCCAGTCTAAATGTAAGTCAAATTTCTAGCTGGCTTACATTTAGACCATTTTGTATGCCTAAAACAGGCGTAGACAATGATGAATGAGATAGGCCTGCTTTCTCAGAGAAAGGTATCGGCCCAGAGCACAGTAAATTCATGCAAAATTCATTCCAGATATGGCAACTGTCAGTGAAGCTCTGAGACAATTAACTTACAAAACAGTTTCATGGAGGTGAGGTCCTGCTGAGCAAGGAGCAATAAAGTTGGGTTTAAAAGTGTATGAAAATTCGGGCAGACAAATCCGCTGCAAACAAGCAGAAAACGCATGAAAAACTGCAACAAAACTGCATGCATTACATGTTGTTTTTGCCCCGAAAAAGCCAACAGATTTGTTTGGTATATACGGTAAGCAGATGTTTTACTGTTGTTAAGAAATGTTATTCTCCGACTAAGAAAGCAGCTTTATTTGTTGTTTGAGGATGTGAAAGGTTTCACACATAGCTTTATGGACTTGACTTTGAAATTATACAGATCACAAGCCAGTGGAGGTGATATATTCCCCTCGCTCAATACCATCTGCTGGATTTAAAACATGGGTTCTCTGTCTTTTACTGTATTGGTTTAACCCCTTCCTGCCCAGCGCCATACATGTACAGTGCAGAGTAGGTCTTTAAAGATGGTGCCTGCTCGAGAGTGCAGCGGGCACCAAAACCGCTGAATGCCTGCTGTTTTAAACAGTCAGCTAATGTATGGGATTGATGATAACGTCGATCGTACACATCCATCTCAGATGCCGTGGTCAAATTTGACCAAAGCATCTGGGAGCTCAAAAACCCAGAAGCGTGAACTCCTGGGCGTGCAACGGAACCCCTAGTGGGGATTGGGAGAGCTAGAGATTATGTGTGGCAGCCTTGGTTTTCCTGTATGATCTGAGGCTGCCACAGATAGATTCCTATAGAGACTGTCTTTGAGAGAAGCAATCTAATGACTGCTTATTCAAGTGATATTCACTTGACAACTGTATCTACAATTGCAAGAAAAAATAAGTGAACTGCATTGATTCTACTAAAATGTGATCTAATTGTTATCTAAGTCACAGTTCCAGAGGAACTATTAAAAAGTTTTAAAAAAGTTTTAAAAAATATAAAAAAAATTACAAAAATATAAAAATTCAAATCACCACCGTTTCCCCAAAATCCAAATAAAAATAGAAAAACAGGAAAAAAAACATAATGGGCATCACCACATGCGAAAAACACCCATACTATTAAAATATAAAAATATTTATCCCAAATGACAAAAAGGAAAAAAGAAGTCAAAATGGCCGTTACGCCTTTTTTTGGTTACTTCACCTTCCACAAAAAATTTAATAATAAGTGATCAAATATGGTATCAATGAAAATTACAGATCTTTCCCCCAAAAAATGAGCCCACACACAGCTTTGTACACATACTGTAACTACAAAAAAAAGTTATAGGGGCAGGATATGGCAATAAAACAGAACACATTTTTTAAAGGTTTTTTTTTCAGGATTAAATCGCAAGAAAAACGATACAAATGTAATCACTGTAATCATACTGACCTGAATTATGAAGGTAACAGATTAGTTTTACCACTTAGGGAGCGCACTAAAAACAAATAAACCCATAAAACTGTAGCATTTTTTTCCAATTACTCTATTTAAAAAAATTTCCAGCTTCCCTCTTCATCATATGCAATATTAAATGGTGCCATTAGAAAGTACATCTTGTTCCGCAAAAATCAAGCCCTCATCTGGCATACCCTAATAGTCATATAGCCAGGTAGGGCTCTTAACACTGATAAAAAACATACCTTTAATTCCCTTCTTTGAGGTCTGTTTTAGCTGTAAAAGCGCCACAACGTCACTGCACCCGGAAGTGGCAGCGCGCCTGCACCAGAAGACAAGGACATGCCCAGAAGAATGGGAACAGTTGAGTGCGCACGCGCTGTCATACATGCGAGAGCGCACGCATGGAATCCTAGCGCTGCCAGTCAAATGCATTGGGGGTGTTTTTAGAACATGCAGGGTGGTGGTATCATTCCTGGGGACATGGCAGAAGCAGTGCTCGGAAGACATAAACCAGCCTCCGAGTGCTCCAGTTGCTTATTTAAATATTTATAAAAGTTGCTTTTACAGCTAAAGTGGACCTCAGAGAAGGGAATGAAAGGTATGTTTTTTTTCAGTGTTAAGAGCCCAACCTGGCTATATGACTATTAGGGTATGCTGGAACCAGGTGACAGAGCCTCTTTAACCCCATTAGCCCATGAGAAAAATCAAAGCATTGTGCACACAAAACAACAGTTTTGAAAAAGTTTGGTGGCCAGGAATTGGCACGGACGTGGAATGTATGGCCTCCCCATGTTGAAGGGGTTGTCTGGCCATATATATTGATGAACAAAGAAAGGAAAAATTTGCTTGAGATATTGGTGGGTATGCTTTCTACGGGACACAACCATAAAAATTATATATCTGAAAGCCACTCCTAAAAAATAACTTTTATTAGAACTCTCTTAAAAACTACCCCCAATGTCAGGAGGAAAAATACTCCCCATATACTAGGGGAAGGTTGCAGGTACACAAGAAAATGGATATTAGCTACGGCACGCAGTGGCTGTCCCTGGTATGGTGACCCTCACTAAGGCTCAGCCCGAGGGCACCCCCTGATGGTAGGAGCCCCTCGTCCTCGTGCCTGCCCTTACTTACCCTGCAGCCGTCCCTCGTCAAATCACTGCGTGATACCAACAAGAACTCGTACCTAAATCACCGATGTGTGGCACGATCTCTGCCAGGTCACGCTACTCTTGATCATGATATTCAAGAGTACAAAAAAGTCGCATGTATACAAGGGTCATCAAAAGTAACCCAGAAAGAAGCCCCTTATATAGCCCCCATATATATTGATGACCTATTGTCAGGATAGGTCATCAATATGAGATCGGCAGAGGTCCCGAGTGTGGGGATCAGATGTTTGAAGAGGAGGCAGTGCTCCATGAGAGTGCTGCTTCCTTTTCATTAGACTGCACTTTGTCTCGGAAGTGCAGTGTAATACAAGTACTTGTTCCATTCAAGTGAATAGAGAAAAAAACTTGTAATTATCCTACGCCGCTGTTCCACAATGAACAACACATAGTGTAAAGACGAGGAAGCAGCGCTCGCATGGAGCGTTGCCTCCTTGTCAAACAGCTGATCGGCAGGGTGCCAGGTTTCAGACCCCCAAGAATCAAATATTGATGGCCTATCATGAGAAAAGGTCATCAATATATATGGCCAGATATCCCCTTTAAGCCTGTCAGCTGATGGGCAGCAAATCAAAACCAGAACTTTACACATACCATTTTACCTAATGGCCATGGGAAAATATGGCTTTTGATCTGTGTAATATCCTTTATGGACACCACCTCCTAGTGGTTCCAGCACCTACTGGTCTGAAAGGTCTGCCTGAGAATTTTATGGAAGTTGATAAAGAAAGGAAGATTCATGGTGAACAGCACGTGAACTACCAATGCCACTGCCAGAACAGTTTCTCCAAGATAAAGGAGATAAAGTATTTCTTTAAAAAAAAACGGGAAAAAAAAACTGTATAACAAACGGTCCTTCCTTTGAGCCTGAACCCTATATACTAAAGGATACTAAGAGGTACTAAGGAGGTCTTGGGGGATATGTTTGGATGCACAATAGTGCGGAAATTATCTTTGATAAAGGTCAGCGGTGCAGTTATATGTTCTAAAGCCCTTTTTCTCGTGTATTAGTGGAAAAAGAGAAAATATATTTGCCGGTCAGCAGTGCAGTTATATGTTCTAAAGCCCTTTTTCTCGTGTATTAGTGGAAAAAGAGAAAATGTATTTGCTGATCAGCGGTGCAGTTATTTGTTCTAAAGCCATTTGTGGCACGTATTAGTGGAAAAAGAAAAAATATATTAGCCGGTCAGCGGTGCAGTTATATGTTCTAAAGCCTTTTGTGGTGTGTCAGGCTGATCTACACCTCGTTTGCCTTGGCAAATGGATTCACACAGGGGAGGAACTGCTTCATGTCCTTCATCAAGAAATCGAATCTTTGCCTTCTCTGCGACAGCTCAAAATCTGAACCATGGTGACCGAGAACGGGAAGAACATGGTGGCGGCGCTGCGTCAAGGAGGGCTGAGCCATGCGCCCTGCATGGCACACATGTTAAATCAGGTTGTCAAGCAGTTCCTGAAGTCTTCCACCCATCTGCAAGACATCCTAAATATGGCCAGGAAACTTTGCATGCACTTCAGCCACTTGTACACCGCAAAGCACACACTCCTTGAGCTGCAGCAGCAGAACGGCATCCCCAACATAGGCTGATATGCGACGTTTCCACCCATTGGAATTCTTCCCCCACATATGTTAGACCAACTATACGAACAGAGAAAGGCCATAAATGATTTCTTGATGATCCAAGCGGACAGAAGTACTCCCCTATGTAACTTCGATGTCAGCCAGTGTCAGCTCATGCGTGACACCTGCCATTTGCTCAGGCCCTTTGAGTCGCCAGGCCTACGGGATGAACAATGTGATTCCAACTGCTTCATGTCCTGGAACAGATGCTGGTAAATCTGGCTGGTCAGGGGACTGGAGCCGTGGCGCCTAGAAAGATGGTGGCAGAGTTTGATACATTTGTCTGTCAAGATCTCTGTTTACAATCAGTAAATGGGAACATCATTTATCGCAAGGATATGCAAACACCTATCGATGGGGTGTTAACCCCCAGAAGTAGGTCATCGGCATGAAGGAGCAGTCATTTTCACAGCTCGAGTTATCTTTCTGGAAGCTTGACCTCTGCACGTCGAAGGTCTGCATTGTGAAGCTTGTCTAAAAGAAAAATCCCGCAGTGCACCCCCTTGGAGGAAACTCTTGATCTGGCACAGGCTGCTTGGTCCTTCAAAAACAATGGACTCTGTATAGCGTGACACCGATAGTTTCTCATACACCAGTCTAAAAGAATATTCCAAGCACCTGTCTGCCCACATAGCTGCCAAGAAGCAGAAGGGTCTTGCCATTGAAGTGGGCTCAGAGCTGAAACTAAAAGCCAAATTTTCCTGTTTACCTGAACTCAAAGGAAAGGACAGAGATCCACTGGCTGTGCTCATACAGATTTTATCCAAGCCTCCACTCACAATGACAAGCACAGAGGACCTGATTGTGTGGACAGGTTGGTTCTGTGGGACGTACATAGTGGACGATCTATTGGAGGTGTTACCAGAGACATTTACTTGCCTCCCACTCTTCCTGTATAACGGCTCTGAGGCGCTCATGGCTATCGTAGGGATGTGGTTCCAAAGAAACTTTGACTGTTGTTTCATTAAGGCCTCATGCACACGACAGTTGTTTTTAGCGGTCCGCAAAATTAGGTTCCATTGTTCCGTGATCCGTGTCCATTTTGGTTCCGTTGTGTTTCCGTGGTCCGCCAGAAAAAAAGGGAGGAAAAAAAAGGGTAATTTTAATATCTCCACCCAGGATAATGGAATATACATGCAGGTCACGGACGCAGACGCGGATGACAGTCGGTTGTGCCTCCGCAGTTTTTCACGGTCCCATTGACTTTAATGGGTCTGCAAACCGTTTTTCACGGACAAGAATAGCACAGGTTATATTTTTATGACGGACAGTAATCACGGACCACGGACGTGGAGAACAACGGTGCATTTGACGAGTTTTCCACGGATCAATTGAAAACCAATGGGTCCGCAGAAAAGTACGAAAAACGGCTCAACAGACACGGAAACAAACAATGGTTGTGTGCATGGGGCCTTAGCTGGTGATCAGTCTCTCAGTACCTTACGTGGCTAGCAGCGATGTGGACCGGGTATGACATGTCTGGATCAGTGTCCATCGAACCTCGCATGGACATTTCTTATGCCATCCACGCAGAGGACTTCAAGACTTTATGGAATGAAATTCATAAATCAAAGGACGAGGTCACATTGGAGGAAGTGGACAATTTATTTTATTGTCTTTACTCGCATTTCTTCAGACACTTTAGAATCCAGGTGATGGCATCTGTGGCATCAGTGCATTGTGAAGGAAAAGTAAAATTCCTTAGTAAGGACTACCTAATCAAAGTGCTGGGATTCATCATGTATTCATAAATAAATTAGCATAATAAAAAATTAGCATAAATTAATTAAAATGCATCCCAAATAAAACCATCAATTAAACTCCAGAAAACCATAACCACCAGTCCACCCAGCATTAGCTGGGCGACAAACTCCCACTAATAAACATCGCAACAGAAAAAATTATGGGAGGGCAGGTGGGTCTTCTTTCTTCTTGCAGGCACGGACCCCAGTGGAGCACTCCAATATAAAAGGAGAATTTTCCTTCTGTTTACCTCCTGGACCAATCAAGATCAGAGAATCTTCCCGCCTCCGAACTGGACAGTACCAGAAATGACCACTCGTGCCAAGCACAGTTCACCTCAAGATGACCAGGCCGGTAAGTACCACTGAAACACAAGAGGGGGAAAACACACAAAAAAGGGTGGAGACACAACACCTACCATATAGAACACATAGCCATATTGAACGAACCATTACACTTTCAATTAACAATAACAGTGACTAGGCCACCATGTGTCCCCCAAGCTATCTTCTATGGGGGGCCCTTGACATTCTTGTTGCTGAAGCCCTTTTTTTTCAGTTTGTCTTTTAAATCTTGTGGTTTTGCCCCTTCTGTGTTGTATTTTATGTGTGTTAATGTCCTGTTTGTGAAATAAACGTTGTTTTTTTCTCCCCCATTCAAAAAATAAATAAATAAATGGCTTGTGATTTGGTAGTCAAAAGCAGGAGTGGGTACAAAACATAAAAGACATGCAGATATTCCATTCAAGTGTCATCTCTGTTTTGGATCCACTCCTGTTTTTTTTTTTTTTTACATAAGCAATACTGATGGATTACTGACCAAATGCTGACTGAGTGAAGGCGGATGCTCAATAGACAGGATCTGTTTTTGGGGGTTATTGTTTTGACGGATCAGAGGAAGGGCAAAATAATCAGTTACTTCAACACAAACTTACCGCTGACACCCACTCCACTCTGTCAGGGGGCTCTACTTGTATAAGCAACAGGGCCGGCGCTACCATAGAGGCAAGGGGGGCAATTGCCCCCGGGCCCCGAGTCCTTAGGGGCCCCTGGCCCCGGCCCGCTCGCCGCAAACAACCAACCCTAGCTACTTACTACTTTGCTGCTGTGCTGCAGTCGGCGGCCGCCGGCCGACTAAAAGCGCACGGCCTGAAAGAGTGGGTGAAGAGGGGGCGGGGCCCGCGGCCGCTCTGAGCTCCGCTGCCTGGCCTGCCTGCAGTGGCTGGAGCATGCCGCAGGCTCGTAGCTGCCGCACAGGCACGTCTTTACGTGACGTTGCCTTGCCACTGAGCTGAGTGAGCTGTGAGCTCCGCCCCCAGAGAGAAGGAGCGACGAGCCATTGCCAAGGCCAACCAGTCAGACACACATCCCACCTGGCCCTGCCGGTCCCTCCCTGCTGAGCCAAGTGAAGTTCAGTAACCGTCTAGTAGTAACCTAACCTTACGGGGAGGGGGATGGGGACAGAAGGAGCGATGGGGAGAAATGTGCCATGAGGGGTGGGGATTTGGTGTTGGAGAGATGTGCTGCTGCCAGCCCACATGGCCCATGGGTTAGAGTGGGAGAAATGTGCCATTGTCATTGGGGGGGGGGGCCACAGAAGGAGAGATGGTGAGAAATGTGCCATGAGGGCTGGGGGGAGGGGTGGGGATTTAGTGTTGGAGAGATGTGCTGCTGCCAGCCCACTGGCCCATGGGTTGGAGTGGGAGAAATGTGCCATTAGGGGGGGCGAAGTGTCATTTTGTTTTTCGCCCCAGGGCCCCATTTCACCTAGAACCGGCCCTGATAAGCAGGTTCTGTAGACATCTATGTGAAATCAGCTGACAATGGTGTAAAAGGAGTGCGCTTCTTGGCGCTAACATCGACCTGTAAGGTTCAGTTCATACTTAGGTTATTTGGTCAGTTTTGGCCCTGTGATTGTCCAAGTAAGTGAAGAAAAAGGGGGTCAGTCAGCACATCCCAATGTGCAGGTGCGCTCTGCCATGGCTAGAAACACGAAGAAAAAAACACAATGCAACAGCACTCTGCAAACCAAATAAAGTACAACAATGCCATAGTAATAGAAAATATTCTGGTTCTAATGCTACGAAACTACAAAATTATTTGGGCACGTCTGCCACATGTTAAGGCGATCTCTGTAAGACGGGAACTTAACACTAAATTCTACCTGTTATGTGCCATAACGGCCATCATTAAATTCAGGGAATGCAGGTACCAACATGCATGCTGAACCCACTCTATACCTGAAGTGTGCATTGATTCTAAGAGCGACGCCTGTCATCTGCATGTCATACGGACTCACAGTATTGTTTTACAACCAAAGCAGACTCCCTATGCGTGTTACTGCAAGGCACAGTGTTCTACAATACTATAAAGGCTCTCTGCAGCCATGAAATAGCAGTTTATTTTTACTAAATTCGCCGCAAATAAATTCGGATCGAAGCCATACAGCTCCTTTGCACCAATGAGACAGAAATACCATACTTAATTGTGCTGTTCAGTCTGAGGGTTGGCATTTTTTTCGGTGCAATCCTACTTTTTTGCACCAGTGACAGGGAAATATAATGGTTAATCAGTCTGTTAATTGTGTGGTTGTAACCTACCTATTTTTTTGGTTTAAAACACACAGTACTTGTCACCGATACAGGGATATATAATAGTTATTCAGCCGCTTAATTGGGTCGGTGAGACCTTCCTATTTTTGTTGTTTAAAGCACAGAAAGTGAGGGCCGTCTGTGTGCACTTCGGCGTTCTTACCCTGCTGCTGCTCGCCTGTCTGCGCTGCAGTGAAACTTCGGACTTCCTGCTCACTGCCTCATATGCGATATACCCACAGGGTGGAACTCCACCTTGCATATGCTGGTGAGACTGTGCGAGCAGCACCAGGCAATAATGGAGTTTCAGCTGCAGCTTGCACAGGTGAGTCGCTCTGCGGAACAGCAACACTTCACCACCAATGAATGGGCCTCCATGCAGGACTTGCTGTGCTGCTTCGAGTACTCAACCAATATGGCCAGCGGTGATGACGCCTTCATCAGCCTTACTATCCCACTTCTATGTCTCCTTAAAAAAACGCTTCAGGCGCTGATGGATGAGGATGTGGCACAAGAGGAAGAGAACACAGGGATAATTTCCACGGCTATCAGGCCAGTCGTCCACAGGTGGCTCAGAGGGTGGGTTCCTGCACCAACAGCAGCCAAGTACCTAACTGTCCAGCCAGGGCACAGTTTTGGAAGATGAGGAGGATGATGCCGATGAGGAGGAGGAGGATGCCCGTTCACAGCAGGGTGGCACCCAAATCAGTTCACGGGCATCAGTAGTAAAGCATGGCTTGGGGGACAATGACAATACACCTTCCACCTCTAGGCAGCCTGGCACACATGAGCACCTACATGCTGCAGTGCCTGCACAACGACCACCAAGTTGCCCACATTCTAACTGGTGCTGATTACTGGGTGCCCCCTGCTGGATCCCCACTACAAGGACAACGTGCCATCCTTACTTCCGTCATTGGAGCATGATCAGAAGATATGTGAGTACAAGCGAACGCTGGTAGAGGCGCTACTGATAGCATTCCCACCTGACAGCAGGGGGGTCAATGAAAGAATGAGGCAAGGGAGAGGAGGAGGGGGAAGTCGCCAATGCAGCAGGGGCACAGTCAGCACTTCAGAAGGGAGGGTTAGCCGAAATGTGGAAAAGCTGATTCTGACCGTCTTAGCAGGAGGCAGCGTTTCAGCAACATAAAGGAACAGTACATTGTCAGGCATTTTCATAGGTATATATATTGGTACCTGATCATATTATATTAAAAATAAATGCTCATTGTCTTTAAGAAACATACATTAGGCCAAAGTTTTCATATGCGACTGAGACAGGCCAAGATGAAGTCATTACGAGCTCAGTCTGTGTAAAAATACAGAGAGTATTGTGTTTTAAAAAGTTATTGCCACAGATGTGGGCTTATCTGTTGGGAGTACACTGGATTCTCCAGACATGTTCGTCTGAAGAGAACAAGGCCCATTCATATCATTATGGTCCATAGATCAACAGTGTGAGAAACATTCAGAGAGACGCCTAGAGGTCTGTCTTTAGTTGTTTCAAAGTTTTCTAAACTAATCCTCATCTCTAATTTACGACGATGAGGGTCAAATGTATATGATGCAAAAATACCCTAGTTAACTCTTTATAGAATGGTGCTAATAGCTTACACAACAGTGCCATCCGGAGACAGATGGACATTGCTACACCATCCTCCATAGTTGCATTATGATCTCATAGGATCTTATTACATATGTTTACACCCCTCAATTGATTGGAGAATACTAATCCAGGGGTGGTAATGTTAGATTACAAGGGAGATAATTACCCTAGATAGATGAGCATCAGGAGGAGAAAGAAAAGGAGGCAAGAACGAGGAAAGAACAAGCAAACAAGCAGAGAACATTCCAGGATTAAGCAGAACACCCAAGATGAAAGCCATGGTGATGGACCATCCAGCTTTCCTAGGAGCAGAAGTGAGATTCCTGCTAGGACTTGGTAAGAAACACAAAGAATGATGTTTCATTTTATTAAGACTATTTAGATAATGTGGGTAAAATTACATGTCCACACATCTGCACGGACTGACTGATGGGTCTGCCCCATTTAAATTCTGCTACTGTATTTCCCAATGTTTTGGGGCCTCCACAAAAAAAAAAGGTTGAAAGGTTGTGTCCTCCTCTGCCTCTTCTACCTGCACCGCCACATCCGCCTTTCCCACCTGCAATGCAACTTCTCCCTCCTCCTCCGCTGAGACCACCGCCTCCAGGGTCAAGATTATTATGTCCTATATTGGCAGAGTAGAGAAGTATATCAGGTGCACCTAACCATTGTTGTACTCCAGCGCAGTTTGTGCATTCTCTTTGCCATCTCCCAATGTCCAATGTTGGTTGTCGACAGTTGCCAACCCACCCCCCTTTCAAAAAAAATTTAAGAATTGTAATAAGACGACCCATTTTCCATTTTAAATCCATCCAACTACTGTGGAAAAGGGAATTCTTCTGTGGGGTATGTCTGTGAAAGTCATACATTTTTTAAAAAGTTAGGTACACCCCCTTCATCCGTCTTAACTGTTGTAGGAGAGGATATTCTTCTGTGGAGTGTGTGTGTGTGAAAGACATGAATTATTTAACAAAAAATTAGGAACACCTCTTCATTCATCTAACTTTTGTGGGAGAGGAAATTCTTCTGTGGATTGTGTCTGTGACACTGTGGCAAATGATTTAAGATTTAGAACACCCCTTTGGTGTTCGAAATCTTAAACAGAAACAGTGTTGGCTTCCTCCTCCGCCTCTTCCACCTACACCTCCGCGTCTCGCCTCCTCCATTCAGATCTCCACCTCCTGACTCAAGATTATTATGTCTTTTATTGGTAGAGTAGAGAAATATACTGGCCACACCCCCAAATATGGCTAAAGGTCACACACAGAATTGACAGACACATTTAAAAAAAAACTGAAAGAGTGTTGGCTTTTTCCTCCTCCGCCTCTTCCTCCTACTCCGCCACGTCCGTAGCCACCTCAACTTCCTACTCCACTTGGACCTCCGCCTCCTGGTTCAAGACTGTAATTTTTTATTTTTGTGTATTTTATGTTATTTTAAGTCATTTCCTTATTTGTTTGCAGGGCAATTGTACTGCTCACTTTGGAGCCTTTTGCAGCCCTCTAGCCTTTCTATGACTTTTTTAGAGCCATTTTAGTGCCCCAAAGTTTGGGTCCCCATTGACTTCAATGGGGTTCGTTATTCGGGGTCAAGTTCGAACCTGAACTTTGAAACAAAATTCAGCCAAACCCTTCGAACCCGGACTTCCAGTGGTCCGCTTATCTCTAGTTATTAGATGATCGGCAAAGAGTGAAACTAGGATTCACACAGCTAGAAAAACAGTTAACCCTTTGTGACAGAACGGCTCAATATTTTTAATAAATAAAGATCAATTGAAAAAATTATTTTTAGCCCAAAATGAGTAAAATGCAATAATAAAAGTGGTACCTTGGAACCAGAGTTCAGTACAAAGGTTTTTTACAGTTGAAATTATTTTCCATCTCTCGTGAGACTTTGCAAAGTAATAACTTCAGCTCATCGGAGCCAATACATTCTAATACTGTGTGGAGTGCCCGCAGTCGAAGCATCCGAAGTCGATTCGCCTATATGTATGTTTTAATTGCATTTAGGAACAAAAGTCAGTACTGTTCTGGTTCATAGAGTTGGGGAGCACCTCTGTGACATCCATATGTCCTAAATATTTTTGTTTCTTTTTTACATCCCCCACTAATGGTTTTAAGTCCCCCACTAATGGTTATCTGGCCTCCTCCTTGTTTACAAGACAGCTGTCTTGACACGCTGTACTCAACACATGGTCATGACAGCCAATCACTATATAACTGGACTAAAATGCACAGAATATTCATGGTCTTTTGGTGATAATTGTATTTCTCAAAATAAAGTCAGTTTATATTAGCTATAGTAAGCAAGGCATTTTTTTTAGTCTCAGACTTCCAAATCACGCAGGACTATGTGGTATAATTAGTGCGCTGTTAAGCTGTTACATTTTCTGAATAATGTTTGCTAGATTTTCATGGTAAGCCACACAACTGAAAATATTACTGCTACTTCTGTAAAGCATTTGCTTAATCAGCATAGATATTTTAAAATAATATGCACCTAAGTGATACAATTGGTAATGTGCTCTAAAGCTTGAGAGTTTGCAAACAAGAGCAGAGTGCTACTCAACTACTATGTTTATTCTGTGTTGCCAAGATAAAATGTGACAAATTTGAGAACAACAACAATATACACCATGAAATACTACTGTATTTCTTGCCTGCACCTAATTATTTAGTGCCCACATAGTGGCAAACAATACCTACTGTGGTAAGGTGCAAGGTGTCATATGTGATGGCAGGTACGTGTCACCGAGGTTGCTGGCCTCGGTGAGGTGAGAGCCGGGTTTTTGTCTGCAGCAGCTAGTGCTGCTTGACTTTGTTAAATAGCATGGCTGCAAAGCCGATCCGGGCCGGCTCTTACTGGGAGCAGCTAAAGAGTAGGGTGGGTGGCTGCTCCCCACGGTCCAGTCCATGTTTTGGGCTGGATATAAAACGCAGCCAGCAGCTGTGTCTGAGGAGTGTGATTATCCTGGAGCTGCTGACAGGGCTGGGAGTTCTCTGTCCAGGAGGAAAGAGCTCAGCAAGGAGGTATTTTGTTCCTGGCTGCCTGAAGCTGGATTCTCCTGCGGCTGGGCCGACAGCGTGGTGCGAACCTGCACCTACACCTCCCAGGTGACTGAACCTGTGTTGGACTGTTTTTGTTTGGCTACGTTATTTCCGTTGTGTGTGAACTGTCACCAAGAGACTGTTTTTCATTTTGTGTGCAAGTGTGAATAAAACACTGTTTGTTGCACAATCTGGACTCCTTGTTTTGCCTCTAAACTGCACCCGCACCGCTGTCTACCAGAGCGACTCCCCACATTTGGTGTCGGATGCGGGCATGCGCAGTGAGGCTGGCGTGAACGCCGAAGTTTTGTTTTTCTAAAGTGTATGGAATATATTAAGCCAGCAAAGCTGCAAGCAGGAGTTTCTGGCAACATGGAGGCTGCTGTGAAGGCTCTCATAGAGGCTAACGTGCAGCAGCGGGAGACCAACCAACTACTGCTACAACATGTGATGGCGTTACAGGCGGCAGGAGCGTCCCACCACGTCCAAGATGCCCGGAAAGCGGTCCGTGCGGCGATCCCAAAAATGACCCCCGCAGACGACGTTGAGACGTACCTGGCGGTTTTTGAGAAGGTCGCCGTGAGGGAAAAGTTACCCCGTGACCAGTGGGCTGAGGTGGTCGCTCCGTTCCTGGCTTCCGGACCCCAGCAGGTGTTTTTCGACTTGTCGGACGACCAAGCGGCAGATTATGACACTGTGAAAGGAGAGGTCCTAGCCAGACTGGGCGTGAACGTGCTGGTCCGCGCCCAAAGAGTCCACCAGTGGGACTTTAAAATGACTGAACCCGCTAGGCCGCAGTTCTACGATCTGCTGCACAGGCTGCAAAAGTGGCTGCAGCCCGATCTACTAAGTCCCACTGCCATGCTGGATCGGCTGTTGGCGGACATCTTTGGAGGGCCCTGCCTTATCCCCTCCAGCACTGGATCGGCCAGGTATCGCCCACCAATGCCCTGGAGATGGTCGACCTGGTGGAGCGCTACGAGGCCACCAGAAACCTGCAGGGGACTCTTGCGGGAAGGGGTCAGTCAAACCCCGGAGGCCTCTGCCCCAGTTCCGACGTCCGGCGACAGAGCGGCCTGCCCGGAATATACCCCTGCGAGTCCGCCTCCCGTGGTATGCTGGAGGTGTCAGGAGCCAGGCCACATCAGGGCCGACTGTCCGCATCGGGATGAGCCGATGGATATGAACTACGGGGGTCGTCACTCCCTGTATGCACGGAAGCTGTGCGCAACTGGCACCCGTGAGGTGCAGGACCATAACCACCTGTGTCAGGTAGAGGTGGGAGACTCTCTGGCGGTGGCTCTGCTGGACTCCGGGAGTTTAGTCTCCCTGGTAAGGGCTGCACTTGTACGGCCTGCGGAGTATACTGGCCGTAAAGTCGGGGTCCTGTGCATCCACGGAGACCTGAAAGACTATCCCACTGCACTAGTGACTTTGTCCACAGCGGCTGGTAGGTGGACCCACGAGGTGGCTGTCGCTACTAAACTCCCACACGAACTAATACTTGGGAGGGACTTCCCGGTTTTCCGGCGCTGTGGCCGGCAATAAAGGTATCTGAGGGACCCGAGACAGGGGTGACCCTAGTAGAGTGGCCTGATACCGCTGGAAGGCCAGAACCCTGGGAGCCCGAGTCTGAAGGGCCGGCGGTAGGGGTGACCACTGCTCCAGCGGTAGAGGGGGAGACAACCCCACTGAGTGTAATGGTGGGAGACACGGAGGACTTGCCACCGGGACCTGAGTTGGCAGACCTCAATGTCTCCGGGAAAATTTTGGGACCGCACAACACCGGGACCAAACCCTAACCAGGGCCTGGGAGAATGTGCTGAAATTGATGGGAAACCCCAGAAACCAGGGGCTGAATTAATGTTCCCACGGTTTATTGTTCTGCAGGATATGTTGTATCGGGTGAACCAAATCCGAGGCGAACCTGTTGAACAGTTGGTGGTGCCCACAGCGTATCGCAAGCTTGTCATGGAGCTTGCCCACCAACATGTTCTTGGGGACACCTGGGGTGGCAGAAAACCCAGGACCGCATACTGCAGCGATTTTATTGGCCCAGTGTGTTCAAGGAGGTAGAGAATTATTGTAAGTCCTGTCCGACCTGTCAGATAACTAGCCCCCAGCCACATTTCCGTAGTCCCCTGGTACCTCTGCCAATTATTGAAGTACCGCTTGAGCGAATCGCGATGGATTTAATTGGGCCTGTACCAAAGTCTGCCAGGGGCCACCAACACATTCTGGTAGTTCTCGACTATGCCACTCGGTATCCGGAGGCGGTGCCTCTGCGACATACCTCAGCTAAGCTCATTGCCAAAGAGTTAATGGAGATGTTTTCCCGTGTGGGCCTGCCAAAAGAGGTTCTGACAGACCAAGGGACCCCTTTATGTCCAAAGTAATGAGGGAACTGTGTAAATTGTTGCGTATAAAGCAGTTACGGACGTCCGTTTACCATCCGCAAACAGACGGTCTTGTGGAGAGGTTTAACCAAACTCTAAAAATATGTTAAAGAGGGTGGTGTCTAGAGATGGGAAGGACTGGGATCTGCTTCTGCCCTATCTCATGTTCGCAGTGCGAGAGGTGCCCCAGGCCTCTACTGGGTTCTCGCCCTTCGAACTGCTTTATGGCAGACACCCTCGGGGCCTGTTGGATATCGCCAAGGAAGCGTGGGAACAACAGCCTGTCCCCCACAAAAGTGTCATTGAGTATGTCGCCCAAATGCAGGACCGGATGGAAAGGGTGTTGCCCTTGGTCCGGGAGCATATGGAGGCAGCGCAACAAGCCCAGAGTAGGGTGTACAATCGTCAGGCTCGGGTACGGGACTTCAATCCGGGAGATCGGGTTTTGGTTCTGGTACCCACCCTTGACAGCAAATTCCTAGCTAGGTGGCAGGGCCCCTATGAGGTGATCGAGAAGGTAGGGGAAGTAAATTACAAAGTACACCAGCCAGGCGGCGCAAGCCGGAGCAGGTGTACCACGTGAATTTACTTAAGCCGTGGAAAGATAGGGACACAGCCGACGACCACAGCCCCCGGCCAGGGCTTCTAGGTGAAAAGGGTCCAGCCCCACAGTTCGAGGCCTGTGAAGCAGTAACCACGGTAAAATTGCAGACAGCCTGTCTTCCAAACAAGTTCAGGAAGTCAGGGAGTTCATCAGTCGGAACACGGATGTGTTCTCGGACCTCCCTGGCCGCACGTCTCTCATCCAACATGACATCGTCACTGAGCCTCAGGCCAAGATCCGGTTAAAACCATACCGGGTACCCGAGGCTCGGCGACGGGCCATCGCGGAGGAAGTACAGTTAATGTTGAAGCTCGAGGTCATTGAGGAGTCGAAAAGTGAGTGGGCCAGTCCCATAGTCCTAATACCTAAGCCGGATGGGACGTTGCGGTTCTGCAACGACTTTCGCAAGTTAAATGAAGTATCCAAGTTTGACGCGTATCCCATGCCCCGAGTAGACGAGCTGGTTGAAAGTTTAGGACAAGCCCGTTATTTTTCTGTGCTGGACCTCACTAAAGGGTACTGGCAGGTACCCTTAACGGAGTCGGCTAAGGAAAAACCGCATTTGTTACCCCGCAGGGCCTGTATCACTACAAGGTGTTACCCTTTGGCCTGCATGGCGCCCCGCCACTTTCCAAAGGTTAATGGACATAGTGCTGCGACCACATCGTCGGTACGCCTCGGCCTACTTGGATGATGTAGTCATCCACAGCACCGACTGGGAAAGCCATTTACCCAAGGTGCAGGCGGTAGTGGATGCCCTGAGGAAAGCCGGACTGACCGCTAACCCAAAGAAGTGCTCCATAGGGTTAGAGGAGACAAAATATCTGGGATATGTAATTGGGCGGGGAGTCATCAAACCTCAGGTAACTAAGGTAGAGGCCATTCGTAACTGGCCCCGACCGGTCACCACCAGGCAGGTAAAGTCGTTCCTGGGGATTGTAGGTTACTACATGAGGTTTGTGCCCCACTTTGCCACAATAGCAGCGCCATTGACAGACCTGTTGAAGGGGCGAAAGTCTGGGAGGGTTAGCTGGAGTGAGAAGGCGGAGGAGGCTTTCTCCGCGTTGAAGTCGGCCCTGTGTGGGTCCCCGGTTTTGGTGACACCCGACTTCAACAAGGAGTTTGTCGTACAGACCGACGCCTCGGAGGTAGGCCTCGGTGCGGTACTGTCGCAGGAGGTCAACGGGGAAGAACATCCCGTTGTCTTCCTGAGCCGTAAGCTCAGTCCCGCCGAGTCCAGGTATAGTATAGTGGAGAGGGAGTGCCTGGCTATCAAGTGGGCACTCGAATCTCTCCGCTACTACCTGTTAGGGAGGAGGTTCCGTCTGGTGACCGACCATTCCCCCTCAAATGGATGAGTCAGGCCAAGGAGAGGAATGCTCGGGTCACCAGGTGGTTCCTATCTCTTCAAAATTTCAAGTTTTCCGTGGAACACAGGGCAGGCCGCTTGCAGGGCAACGCAGATGCCCTGTCCCGCGTCCACTGCCTCACGTGTGTTCACCCCTCAGGGTTGAACAAAGGGGGGTATGTGGTAAGGTGCAAGGTGTCATATGTGATGGCAGGTACGTGTCACCGAGGTTGCTGGCCTCGGTGAGGTGAGAGCCGGGTTTTTGTCTGCAGCAGCTAGTGCTGTTTGACTTTGTTAAATAGCATGGCTGCAAAGCCGATCCGGGCCGGCTCTTACTGGGAGCAGCTAAAGAGTAGGGTGGGTGGCTGCTCCCCACGGTCCAGTCCATGTTTTGGGCTGGATATAAAACGCAGCCAGCAGCTGTGTCTGAGGAGTGTGATTATCCTGGAGCTGCTGACAGGGCTGGGAGTTCTCTGTCCAGGAGGAAAGAGCTCAGCAAGGAGGTATTTTGTTCCTGGCTGCCTGAAGCTGGATTCTCCTGCGGCTGGGCCGACAGCGTGGTGCGAACCTGCACCTACACCTCCCAGGTGACTGAACCTGTGTTGGACTGTTTTTGTTTGGCTACGTTATTTCCGTTGTGTGTGAACTGCCACCAAGAGACTGTTTTTCATTTTGTGTGCAAGTGTGAATAAAACACTGTTTGTTGCACAATCTGGACTCCTTGTTTTGCCTCTAAACTGCACCCGCACCGCTGTCTACCAGAGCGACTCCCCACACTACTTACATGAAACATATTATGCTCACATTGTGCCAAAAAGTACCAAGAGGGTACAATTCTTTACCCTTATAGTGTGCCCAAATAAAGCCAAATTCTGTTTGTGCCCAGAGAATGGCAAGCATTGAGTAGATAAATAGTGTTCCACCACAGTCATGTGGAAGATTTTAGGACCCTACCCAAATTGTTCCCACAAAATTGGAAGTATACAGTTGTCCAGTTGTCACACTTTTTACCAATCACAATAAACAATATATTTACTATATTATACGGGTTATTATGATTACTGATATACCAGATTCTGTTTTGTGATATTGAATTTAAAAAGAAAACAGTAAAACTATAAGGCCTAACAAAATCTCATCTTCACAAAATAGCTTTTCTATGGGGTTAGGCAACACTATACAGACGTTCTGATATTCAGATCTCACTGAAACCTGTAAAATAATCTTTAGTTAAGACATAAAAATAGAATTTTTACTTTTCAGCTTTTTGGGGAAAAGTTACAAATTTCGGCAAAGTTATTGTTATAAAAAAAAATATAACAAAGCAAAAACTGGTAAACTTTTTGTAACATCCTTAGTAGGAAACATCACAAAACAATATTAATAATCATAGTATGCTGTACAATATGGTCATCACAATATTTATAGTGATTGGTAAATGGCACATTTTTTCTCTTTCATTTCAGTATGCCTGTGAGGAAATAGCTTTTTGAGCACTGAAAATTCAGACCTTCCAACAAAGCTAATAGCTAGTAGCTCCATTTCTCCTCAGGACGCCGCTGTAAGCGATGAAACATGTTGGGGGAGCTGCGAATGTAGTGATTTTAATACAAGCGACCAAATGAGTGAAGGAGTGCGGTGGGGTGAACTGCAGACACCCTGTCCGCCTATGGCAATAAATGTATGAGAAAGGAAGCACAGCTATGAGGGACAGATAGTCACAATTATAAGATCAAGTTCAATAGCATAGAACAGAGCTAAGAATTATATCATATAGTCTGTTATAGACAACAAATGTGCTGAGGGCAACTATATAACAAAAGAGTGCAACTTAGTTGCAACACTAGTAGCCAAATATTGACATAATTTCTTAGATTTCTTAGAATTTTGGTAATGAATACTGCCACAAAACAGTGACTAAACGGGTTCAGCACAGAACAGCACAGAACAGCACAAAATACTGCCTTAGCAAAACCAAATACTACAGTGCAGCACAACATACTGGCACCCCACTGCAGTATTCAACTGTGAGGATGGCAATACAGTTGAATTTAGATGGACACCTGCGGTCCCCAGCCAGGTGCCTAAGATAATCGCAGCATTAATTCATTCTGAGAGCATCTGATCATTATGTACCTGGCTGGCAGCAGTAAGGAGGGCTCAGGAGGCCCTCCCCGGGGCATCAGCCCACTGGGAAATTTTCCTTAAGGGTTTATAGCCAGTCCGCCCAGCCATTTTCTATAAACAGGTTCTTTTGGTTGAAGATTATGGCAAAAGCACCTTCATACCAACAGTTATCCTGGACACCAAGAATAATCTCTAAAAAAGAAGGAGCCAGTTTATCTTACTCCTTTATCTTACAATTGTCTAGTAACAATACAAAATACAAAAATGGCTAATTAAAGTGAGAAAATTAGAAGCAAAGTTGTCCATATCTATAGATAGGAGAGCCAAGGAGGGAGATAAAGAAATGTTTACTCTTCAGACAGATAAAGGTATATGTAAGTCTTGTTTCCACAGGTTATGAACATCACCACAACTCCACCAACAATAAACAATGTAACCTGGTCAGGCAGAGATAACACCTGTAAAGGATTTTACTAAAGGTCTCCAGATGGGTAATGCAGAGATAAGTGTGTGTTAAAACTTCAAATAAATGAGACCACTGTTTATCAGAAATGGAAATTGAAAGGTCAACGGCCCACTGAGATTTAATTACCAAGAGAGGATCTATTGTGGGGCAACTGAAAATCTGAGAGGCCAGATATATACCCTCGGTATTTGAGGAATTATTGAGTAACCATTTTGTTAATTGTTCACAATGCCCTGCGGAACCAGATGATGAATGCCACACAACTCCAGGCACATTTAAGAGAGGTGAGAGACAAGTGACAAGTTAGACCAATCAAAACCATCTACATCAGCGTGGTCCACGTGCTAGACCTGCAAGGGTACCTGACCACACCACCAGGCACAGGCGTTATCGTCTTGCATGGGCCAGGCAGCATCTACGCTAACAAAGAACCAGTGGGCCTCAGTGCTGTTCATTGATGAATGTCAATTCACGCTGAGCAGAAATGATGGCTGCCAACGATGTTGTAGACGTCAAGGAGAGTCCTAGGCATCAGTCACAGATGATCTTTTGGTGGTATTACAGTGTGGGCAGGTGTGTCTGGTCAATACAGAACTGCCCTACACTTTGTGAATGGTACAGTGACAAGCCCATACCACTTGAATAACATCATTAATCCAGTCATTGTGCCTCTGCATGAACAACACAGGTCTAATTTCATCTTTATGGATGACAATGCACCAGCTCATCAAGGTTGCATCATTAGGGAATAGATGCTGAAGACTGGGGTACCTCAAATGGAGTAGCCTGCACTTTCTCCAGAACTGAATACCATTGAAAACCTATGGTATCAGTTCAGTCGCCTTGTAGAGGCTCGTAACTCTGTACCCCAGAACCTCAATCACCTGGGGGCCACCCTTAAGAAGACTGGGATATCAGGCCTCAGCCCCTAACATTTTGTGAGTAGTGTATATAAGCCCAATTAAAATAAAATGATTGCTAATACAAAAATGATGGCCAACTGAAAAGTATGTAGAGTACATGCACTCAAAACTTGGTTGGGGCTCCTTTTGCACGAATCACTGCATAAATGCGGCGTAGCATGGAGGTGATCAACCTGTGGCACTGCTGATGTGTTATGGAAGCCTAGGTTGCTTTGATAAAAGCCATCAGCTCCTTTGGATTATTGGGTCTGATGTCGTTATTAAACCAGGTATTGGTACCTTTGTCAGTGTGGGCAGGTGCCATGTAGTGATGTCCCAAACTATTCGCCGGCGAACATAGCTTGTTCACGTTCGCCGAGGTGGGCGAACATATGCGATGTTAGGTCCGCCCCCTATACATCATCATTGAGCAAACTTTGACCCTGTAGTTCACAGTCAGCAAACACATTCCAGCCAATCAGCACCCTCCCTCCCACACCTTCCCACCTCCTATAAAAACGGAAGCCATTTTTTATTCAGTCAGAAGCTGCAGTGTGTTAGTGAGAGCAGGAAGAGTGCAGCTGCTGCTGTGCTGCTGATGAATTCATAGGGAAAGCATTAGCTAGGCCAGTGTTCTGTGTCCACAGACTCATCTGCTGTAAGGACAGCGTCACAGCACCCCAAAAAGCCCTTTTTAGGGCTGCTACATTAGTCTGCTTTTATTTATTTTTTCTCCATATATACTGTATATTGCAGTTGCCTGGCCTGCCCGTGTGTGAGAGGTTGCAGACCCACAGGTTGTAGTGTGCCCACTGTCAGTGCCCACCACTCATACCGTGTGGCACAGGACTTTGCATTAAAAAAAGGAATTTCATATTTACACTTTAATCTAATTTCAGTTGCCTGCCTGCTGCCAGTGTGTGTCAGGCCCACTTCCACTGACTGTAGTGTGCCCACTGCCAGTGCCCACCACTCATACCGTGTGGCACAGGACTTTGCATTAAAAAAAGGAATTTCATATTTACACTTTAATCTAATTCCAGTTGCCTGCCTGCTGCCAGTGTGTGTCAGGCCCACTTCCACTGACTGTAGTGTGCCCACTGCCAGTGCCCACCACTCATACCGGGTGGCACAGGACTTTGCATAAAAAAAAGGCATTTCATTTTTACACTTTAAACTAATTTCAGTTGCTTGCCTGCTGCCAGTGTGTGTCAGGCCCACTTTCACTGACTGTAGTGTGCTCACTGCCAGTGCCCACCACTCATACCGGGTGGCACAGTAGCTTGCCGATAAATAAGGCATTTCATTTTTACCCTTTAGTCTAAGGTTAGTTGCCTGCCAGTGTGTGTCAGGTCCACTTCCACTGACTGTAGTGTGCCCACTGCCAGTGCCCACCACTCATACCATGTGGCACAGGACTTTGCATAAAAAAAAGACATTTAATTTTTACACTTTAATCTAATTTCAGTTGCCTGCCTGATGCCAGTATGTGTCAGGCCCACTTCCACTGACTGTAGTGTGCCCACTGCCAGTGCCCACCACTCATACCGGGTGGCACAGTACCTTGCACGCATAGTACCACTAATCAAAAAAAAAAAATGACAGGCAGAGGCAGGCCACCCCGCAGCGGCCGTTGTGGTGCTGTGATTTCCTTTGGCCCTACAATAATGCCCAGTGTTCAGAGGCCACATACCCTGAACTCGAAAAATTCTGAGGACATATTTGACTGGCTTACACAGGACACCCAATCTACTACAGCTTCCGCTCGGACAACACTAGCAGCACAGCCGCTTCATTTGATCTTTCGGAGGATTTATTTACACATCAGTTGGAAGAAATGAATGATGTGTAGAGGATGTAGATAACAGGGATATGTCTGTCAGGCAGCATTACACATATGGATATACGGTGTGATGATGATGATGTACCCACTGCTGCTTCCTTTGCTGAGTTGTCAGATACAAGTAAAGCGGTTGATGATGGCGATGTGTCCGTGGATGTCACGTGGGTGCCTGCTCGAAGAGAAGAAGAACAGGGGGAAAGTTCAGATGACGAGACAGAGAGAAGGAGAAGACGAGTTGGAAGCAGGGGGAGGTCGCCGCAAGGAGCTAGTGGCACAGTCAGAAAGCATGTATCGGCACCCGGGGTCAGCCAGACAGCACGCCAATCAACGCATGCTGTTGCCACCACCAGAATGCTGTCATTGCAAAGCTCAGAAGTGGCATTTGTTTTGTGTGTCTGCCTCTGATAAGAGCGATGCTATTTGCAACCTGTGCCAAAAGTAACGTGGGAGTCGTGGGAAGTCCAACACCCACCTAGGTACAAATGCTTTGTGAAGGCACATGATCTCACATCACAAACGCCTATGGGATCAACGCATGACTACAAGCAGCACCCAAACTCAAAGCCACCATGCTCCTCCTGGTCCAGCATCTTCAGCCACGTCAACCACTGCTGTCCTCCCTGCCCCCTCTCAACCACCCACCACTCCGCCTCTCACCTTCAGAAGTTCCTGCTCATCTGCCCACAGTCAGGTATCTGTCAAGGAAATGTTTGAGCGTAAGAAGCCAATGTCACAGTCACCCCCTTGCCCAGCATCTGACAGCTGGCTTGTCAGAACTCTTAGCCTGCCAGCTTTTACCATACAGGGCAGGTATATCACGTACACTGTGCATTGGGTAAACCTGCTGATGGCTGCCAAGCATGGAATGCGTGGCTCTGCAACGGAGTTTGTGACACCGCCACGACTTGCAGCCAGGCTGGCTGCCACCTCCTCTACTCCTCCTACTCCATCCTCTTCGCTAACCTCCTCGGCTGAGTCCTCCTCTGCTGCTGTGTCTTACTCCACATCATCAACTGCACCCCCCCCCAGCTCCCCAGGGGATATTCCACATCCCGGATACAGGAAAGCAGAGAGTCACACCGGACCAGCACTCCTGTCCGCCCTGAACGCACAGGTGGATCAGTGGCTGACCTCGCACCAACTGGAGATTGGCAAAGTGGTGTGTGACAACGGAAGCAATCTGTTAGCAGCATTGAATTTGGGCAAGTTTACACATGTGCCGTGCATGGCACGTGTTGAATCTGATTGTACAACGCTTTGTGTGTAAGTACCCAGGCTTACAGGATGTTCTCAAGCAAGCCAGGAAGGTGTGTGGCCATTTCAGGCGTTCCTACACGGCCATGGCACACTTTTCCGACATTCAGCGGCGAAATAACATGCCAGCGATGCGCTTGATTTGCTACAGCCCGACGCGTTGGAATTCAACACTCCTAATGTTCGACTGCCTGCTCCAACAAGAAAAAGCAGTCAATGAGTATTTGTATGACCGGGGTGCTAGGACAGCCTCTGCGGAGCTCGGTATTTTTTTGCCACGTTACTGGACGCTCATGTGCAATGCCTGTAGGCTCATGCGTCCTTTAGAGGAGGTGACAAACCTAGTCAGTCACACCGAAGGCACCATCAGCAACCTCATCCCATTTGTTTTCTTCCTGGAGTGTGCCCTGCGAAGAGCGCTGAATCAGGCCGTAGATGAGCGTGAAGAGAAAGAGGAAGAGTTGTGGTCACCATCACCACCAGAAACAGCCTTATCATCATCGCTTGCTGGACCTGCGGCAACACTGGAAGAGGAGTCTGAGGAAGTGGAGTCATAGGAGGAATCTGGCTTTGAGGAGGAAGAAGACCAACCGCAGTAGGCATCCCAGGGTGCTCGTTGTTGTCACCTATCTGGGACCCGTGGTGTTGTACGTGGTTGGGGGGAAGAACAGACCTTCAATGACATCAGTGAGGACGAGGAACGGGAGATGAGTAGCTCGGCATCCAACCTTGTGCAAATGGAGTCTTTCATGCTGTAATGCCTGTTGAGGGACCCTCGTATAAAAAGGCTGAAGGAGAACGACCTGTTCTGGGTGGCCACGCTACTAGACCCCCGGTATAAGCAGAAAGTGGCTGAAATGTTACCAAATTACCGGAAGTCGAAAAGGATGCAGCAGTTCCAAAACAAGTTAAAAAGTTTGCTTTACACAGCGTATAAGGGTGATGTCAGAGCACAACGGGAATCTAACAGGGGAAGAGGTGAAAGTAATCCTCCTCCTACCACGACCACGCCGGGAAGGACAGGACGCTTTACAGACATGTTGTTGATGGAGGACATGTGGAGCTTTTTAAGTCCTATGCATTGCCACAGCCCTTCGGGGTCCACTCTCAGACTACCTCGCCATAACTGCAGATATCGACACTCTGAGGAGCGATGAACCCCTTGACCACTGGGTGTGCAGGCTTGACCTGTGGCCTGAGCTATCCCAATTTGCGATAGAACTTCTGGCCTACCCCGCTTCAAGTGTCCTGTCAGAAAGGACCTTCAGCGCAGCAGGAGGTATTGTCACTCACAAGAGAAGGCGCCTGTAACGGAACGCCTGGCACCCCGACTGGGTACCTCCGTTGAAAGATGCTCCTAGCGCTTCTTGAGGAGTCCAAGCGCTCTAGACGACACCACAACCACCGAACCTGAGAAGCATACGAATCCTCTCATGCCTCTGAATGCTGTAGACAGTTGAATAGGAACCATACGAATAGGTTTGCACTCCTAGCAGTCAGACTGGAACAGCATCCAATAACTCCTCCCCCAATAATGAGACGACACTTCACTTTGAGGGTTAAACAGGAACTCTCCTTTATTGAGGGCTACCTGCCCGGTATTTATGCAGGTCTCCCACCTGGTGGACACTCCCCTAGGGGACCAGAAGGAAGACTACGACACGGGATACAGCAGCCAATCACACACAATGGGACAATACAGACACCCCCAGCATATCCCTCCCTCTGCCTGTGATACAATCACCCTACATGGGTAATGTAATCATCACAGGCAGGAGAATACACAATGTCTTCTGTCCTGGAGACAATTGAGGAGTCATTCAATTATCTCTCAGGACAAAGGGAAATCGCCAATACACATGTGGGGACAATAGGACAGACATCACTATTCAATACACAATGTCCCACCCTTTACAGTACACAGACATTTAACATATCCCCAGATGGCTTGGATCTGAGCGCTCAATATATCCAAGGATAGAGGCAGACTCCATTGAGCACATGGTTGCAAAAGGACATAAAATTACACAATGTTACAATTACTACATAAAACATATACATGCAACATATCCCCAGATAGCTTAGGTCTGAGCGCACATTATTGAATGGCGCTCAGACCACACATATCCAGTTCAATTGCCATGGAGCTAAAGTCTTTCCCATAGTCTTTCATTATACGAATGGGCTCCATAGCAGAGCTATCTGGGGTATCACCGCTCAAACAGGACAAGCATACATGGGGCCATAGTCGCAGGGCAGGAGGCGAGCAAGCAGTCCCTTCCAGGAAACTGGGGCAGACTCTGGTACAGGGTCCAGTCCGCTACATTTCTCCCCTTTACCAAAGAGACTATCCAGACTCCAGACCTCCAATCGGTCTGGGGCTCTGATAGTCGGTCGGCCTTTCTTACCCGGTGTAGCTGTCCTGGTGTTCTCCTGCCACATGTATTCAGTGGGAAATCCATAGTCTGGGAAAAAGTAACCAGGGTGTCCTCTCTCCTGGTTGGATAAAGCGGTTGCTGGGGAGAAGGGGTAACAGGCTCCTCTCCCTGCGACGTCCTCTCTTGTATTACGGGAAAACAAACCGCCTTCTCTTCCAATACCTTGTCCTGTTGTTGGGGACCAGGACAGACTGTCCATATCTCCAGTGGTGCAGGTGCAGAGATTATGGTCCCATCTGCACTGTTGTGGGGTTTACTGTCTCCCCTTGGTGGGCTAGGCTGCTGCTGGGGAGGAGGGACAAGACTCTCCCCTCCTGGTAAAGATTCTGCCGCTGGGGAGCAGGGCTGACCCTCCGTACTCCCTGTAGCTTGGGCGCAGAGACCGCGGTCCCATCTGCGCTGGTGAGGGGCTTAGTGTCTCCCCTTGGTGGGTTATGCTTCTGCTGGGGAGAGGGGGTAACCAGCTCCTCTCCCTGAACAGTAGACTGCTGCTGGGCAGAAGGGACGGCACCTTCAGCTCCCGGGGGTACACACTGCCGCTGGGGAGGAAGGACAGCACCTTCAGCTCCCTGGGGTACACACTGCCGCTGGGGAGAAAGGACGACACCTTCAGCTCCCGGGGGTACACACTGCGGCTGGGGAGGAAGGACGACACCTTCAGCTCCCGGGGGTACACACTGCGGCTGGGGAGAAGGGACGGCACCTTCAGCTCCCGGGGGTACACACTGCGGCTGGGGAGAAGGGACGGCACCTTCAGCTCCCGTGGGTACACACGGCTGCTGGGGAGGAAGGACGACACCTTCGGCCCTCTGTAACTCACACTGCCGCTGGGGGGGAAGGACGACACCTTCGGCCCTCTGTAACTCACACTGCCGCTGGGGGGGAAGGACGACACCTTCGGCCCTCTGTAACTCACACTGCCGCTGGGGGGGAAGGACGACACCTTCGGCCCTCTGTAACTCACACGGCCAATGGGGGGGAAGGACGACACCTTCGGCCCTCTGTAACTCACACGGCCGCTGGGGGGGAAGGACAACACCTTCGGCCCTCTGTAACTCACACGGCCGCTGGGGAGGAAGGACGACACCTTCGGCCCCCTGGACTTCACACTGCCGCTGGGGAGGGCGGACGATACCATCTGCCATGAACTGCAGGTACTCTGCTGTTAACCTCCTCACGAACTGCACAGATTTCTCCGAGGGGTTGGGTCCGAAGAAAATCAGCCGTGATCTCATCACTCTGTCAAATTCCTCCTGCGTGTAGCTGGATGCCATGCTTGTTCTCCTGAAGTTGGGTATGAGTGCTAACGTTGCCCTTAATTTGTAATTCCACGAACGAGCTGCTTTACCTCGCACTAGGACGCCATCCCACCGCTGCCACCAATGTAACGGAACGCCTGGCACCCCGACTGGGTACCTCCGTTGAAAGATGCTCCTAGCACTTCTTGAGGAGTCCAAGCGCTCTAGACGACACCACAACCACCGAACCTGAGAAGCATACGAATCCTCTCATGCCTCTGAATGCTGTAGACAGTTGAATAGGAACCATACGAATAGGTTTGCACTCCTAGCAGTCAGACTGGAACAGCATCCAATAACTCCTCCCCCAATAATGAGACGACACTTCACTTTGAGGGTTAAACAGGAACTCTCCTTTATTGAGGGCTACCTGCCCGGCATTTATGCAGGTCTCCCACCTGGTGGACACTCCCTAGGGGACCAGAAGGAAGACTACGACACGGGATACAGCAGCCAATCACACACAATGGGACAATACAGACACCCCCAGCATATCTCTCCCCTCTGCCTGTGATACAATCACCCTACATGGGTAATGTAATCATCACAGGCAGGAGAATACACATGTCTTCTGTCCTGGAGACAATTGAGGAGTCATTCAATTATCTCTCAGGACAAAGGAAATCGCTAATACACATGTGGGGACAATAGGACAGACATCACTATTCAATACACAATGTCCCACCCTTTACAGTACACAGACATTTAACATATCCCCAGATGGCTTGGATCTGAGCGCTCAATATATCCAAGGATAGAGGCAGACTCCATTGAGCACATGGTTGCAAAAGGACATAAAATTACACAATGTTACAATTACTACATAAAACATATACATGCAACATATCCCCAGATAGCTTAGGTCTGAGCGCACATTATTGAATGGCGCTCAGACCACACATATCCAGTTCAATTGCCATGGAGCTAAAGTCTTTCCCATAGTCTTTCATTATACGAATGGGCTCCATAGCAGAGCTATCTGGGGTATCACCGCTCAAACAGGACAAGCATACATGGGGCCATAGTCGCAGGGCAGGAGGCGAGCAAGCAGTCGCTTCCAGGAAACTGGGGCAGACTCTGGTACAGGGTCCAGTCCGCTACAGCGCCTAGGTCAAAAAAGGCTAGATTACCTCACCTTTATTAAGATGAATGAGGCATGGATACCGAAGGGACTGACAGTGGGGGATACATTTGACTAAAAAAGGCCTGATGAGATGCCTTGGGCTAAAAATGGTCCCCACGCTGCTGTATTTCATCTCTGCATGGCAGATGACTTGCGTGACTTCTCTGCCACCAACTAGGGTTCAAGCCGCAATGTTTTAGTACACTTTCTGCCTAGAAAACATCAACTTTTCCGGCCGCTGCTAGAGCAGCGGCTGCAACAATACCTAATTTTTCAGGCATGTGTACATGCCTAATTTTTCTGGCCTCTGCTGCTGCACTGTGGCTGCAAAAACAAAACAAAAAAAATGGCACATACATGTGTCAATTCCCCTTCGTGATCGTTACCTTGGTGTGGTGAAGGGGCTTGCGTATCATAATAAAGCGATCACCTCTATGAGTGTGTTGGCAATGTTGGCACACCCCAGATTATAAGGTCGTTGTTTCATTGTGAACAGACCAAAAGCGATTGGCTGGATAATTTTTCATAGGAAAAACATTAATTTTCTTTTCGATCATCTAAATTGATCATTAAAGCCTACTAGGCCAACAATGGGCCCACACTGCAGAATCATTATTTTCTGGGTCACTTAACTGTCACTAAACTACCTCAGCACGACCATAGGCTTTGAAAAACCGCCATCACCTGCAATCTCCCAAACGAGCACAGTCATCACTACACCAAGATTGACGCATAGAGGAATAACATTTATGTCATGGGTGTATAAACTATTGACAACTCTTTGCGGTTGTCTAAAATCTATTCGATACACGTCCCCTGATAGGGGACGTAACAGGGATTAAACTGATAAGAATAGTACTACTTAACAAACCACTCATATAGGGTGTCACAGTACATTGCGCGGCGCACGCGCAGTGCCCCAAATTGGAAGTAAGAGGACCGACCAATCATCTTTTTCCATCTCTTGGTTCCTAAAATCTATTCACGTCCCCTGATAGGGGACGTAACAGGGATTAAACTGATAAGAATAGTACTAGTTAACACACCATTCATATAGGGTTGCACAGTACATTACACGTCGCACGCGCAATGCCCCAAATTGGAAGTAAGAAGACCGACCAAGCTTCTTTTTCCATCTCCCGGTTCCTAAAATCTATTCGATACACGTCCCCTGATAGGGGACGTAACAGGGATTAAACTGATAAAAATAGTACTACTGATTACTGAACACACCACTCATATAGGGTGGCACAGTACATTGCGCGAGGAAGAGACCTTTAATGACGTCAGTGAGGACAAGGAACGGGACATGGCTAGCTTGGTATCCAACCTTGTGCAAATGGGGAGTTTGCGGTTGTGCAAATGGACTGTTTGCGGTTGTTTGCGGTGCGTTAAACAGGGAGTTTGGTCTGTCACAGTTAGGTCTGTCACTGTGAAGCGGGCGTAACCCTTACACTACCTGATTGATACAACATCATACCTGATCGTATACACACACTCGATGTTTTAAAGCACGTTATTCTAAATAATTTAGGAGTGTTAGGTGATTTATGCCTTTTATGGATTAAAACCCGACTCTGCATCCACCACGTAATTTTCCATGGGAGTTTTGCCATGGATCCCCCTCCGGCATGCCACAGTCCAGGTGTTAGTCCTCTTGAAACAACTTTTCCATCACTACTGTGGCCAGAAAGAGTCCTTGTGGGTTTTAAAATTCGCCTGCCTATTGAAGTCTATGGCGGTTTGCCCGGTTGGCCCATTCGCGAACATTTGCGGAAGTTCGCGTTCGCGAACAGAAAATTTTATGTTCGCGACATCTCTAGTGCCAAGTCCTGCTGGAAAATGAAATCAGCATCTTCATAAAGCTTTTAAACAGAGGGAAGCAGGAAGTGCTTAAAATTTCCTGGTAGATTGCTCCACTGACTTTACAAAAAAAGAGCGGACCAACACCAGCAGAAGACTTGGCTCCCCAAACCATAATTGTGTAAACTGCACACTGAATCTCCAGCAACTTAGATTGTGTGCATTTCCACTCTTCCTCCAAACTCTGGGACCTTGATTTCCAAATGCAATGAAAAATTTACTCTTATCTGTAAACAGGACTTTGGACCATTGAACAACAGTTCAGTACTTTTTCTCTGTAGAACAGGTAAGATGCTTCTGATGTTGTCTCTAGGTCATAAGTGGCTTGATGCAAGGAATGCGACAGTTGTAGTTTATGTCCTGGATTATACATCTGTGTGGTGGCTTGTGAAGCATTGACTCCAGCTGCAGTTCACTCCTTATGAATCATTCAATTCTTGAATGACCTGTTCTTGACAATCCATTCAAGGATGTGGTTATCCTTGTTAATTGTGCATCTTTTTTTTTACCACACTTTCTTCTTCCACTCAAGTTTCCTTTAATATGCTTGAAAACAGTACTCTGTGAACAGCCAGCTTCTTTAGCAATGACCTTTTGTGACTTACCCTCCTGTGTAGGGTGTCAATGACTGTTTTCTGGACAACTGTCAAGTCAGCAGTCTTCCCCAGCATTGTGTAGCCTAATGACCCAGACTGAAGGACCATTTAAAGGCTTAGGAAACATGCAAGAGTCTACAATATTGAACTTTTCCCAATATTCTAACTTTATGAAATACTGAATTTTGGGTTTTCATTAGCTATAAGCCATAAATCATCAACATTAAAAGAAATAAACACTTGAAATAGATCACTTTGTGTGTAATGAATCTATTTAATATTTGAGTTTCACTTTTTGAATTTAATTACTTTTCGGTGATATTAAGTGAGATGCATCTGTATATATAAACCTGCCACACCGTATTGTCTCTTACACTCAGTTCACACTTTCGCGTAAAACGCCATGTTCGAACCCGCAAAAAAACGCACAACAGTACAGGAACCATGCATTCCAATGGGGGTGGTTCACACTTGCGCGTTTTTATGCGCGTTCGAATGCGCCTAAAAACGTCCGAAGCATAAGCAAGTATGTTCGCATAAATTCGGGCATTTTTCGAGCGTTTGGTGCCAATATACTTCAATGGGAAACGCGATACGCGTGTTGTTCGGGCGTTTGTGCAGCGTAAAACGCGCCTATGGACGCGCATTTTTCAAAGTTTGCAACATGCTGGATCAGCCACAATGGAATGTCACACCTCTAAAGCACTCAGATTGGCCAAACTATATCATTGGTCATTGGCCAACTATGCAGTCAATCACATAAACGCGCGTCAAACGCGCCTACACTATTTACCAAAACGCTAGAAAAAAACGCGCGTAAACGCCAGTCTTGAACGCTCAGAAAACGCTAGGCTTCAAAACGCTCAGGTCTGAACCCAGTGTTAGCATACAGTGCAGGTGTGAACTTAGGGTAATTACATGGAAATTAGTACTTAGGGTACATATCAAAGGAGAAAATTATTACTTAATAATTTAATGTAGTCTAATAATTTAGAATTAAAATACATAACTCACAGAAAAAAGATGCACCACATGGATAAGCAACTGACAACACTGGCTAATCCCTCACTCTGGTGTTAGAAGCTGAGAGATTCGCCAATATTTCCAATCAGGAACATATCGGAGCCCCTTTAGGCACCACTACACGGTATCTCAGCATGACATGGGGTCCTACCACTAGACTACCTATGGTGTGTGAACAAGGTCTGAACAGGTATTAAGTAGCCTACAGCCCCATCCCACTCACCTGCACTGCAGGACCAACAATGCAATGGGGAACACATGAGGCCGCAAGCTACACCTACAACAGACCATGTGACACCGGCTTCCAGGTGCAACAGAATGTTTACAAGCCATATGCAATGGCACATTCAATACATATAAAACAAGAATCACAAAAATAAACGTGGCCTAAATGGGTGGGACTGCTCCAGACCCCAAACACTGTGGCGTGTTTCTAACTGGGGGCAGTTCCTCCGCATGTGGTTCGCAGCGAACGGCTATCCCCAGCAAAAATTGCATACAATGGAGGATGCCGGCGCGAACCACAAGCACCACACAAACATCCTACACAAAATAAAACATGTGCGGATGAAAATATATAAACACATAACTCACAGAAAAAAAGATGCACCACATGGATAAGCAACTGACAACACTGGCTAATCCCTCACTCTGGTGTTAAAAGCTGAGAGATTCGCCAATATTTCCAATCAGGAACATATCGGAGCCCCTTTAGGCACCACTACACGGTATCTCAGCATGACATGGGGTCCTACCACTAGACTACCTATGGTGTGTGAACAAGGTCTGAACAGGTATTAAGTAGCCTACAGCCCCATCCCACTCACCTGCACTGCAGGACCAACAATGCAATGGGGAACACATGAGGCCGCAAGCTACACCTACAACAGACCATGTGACACCGGCTTCCAGGTGCAACAGAATGTTTACAAGCCATATGCAATGGCACATTCAATACATATAAAACAAGAATCACAAAAATAAACGTGGCCTAAATGGGTGGGACTGCTCCAGACCCCAAACACTGTGGCGTGTTTCTAACTGGGGGCAGTTCCTCCGCATGTGGTTCGCAGCGAACGGCTATCCCCAGCAAAAATTGCATACAATGGAGGATGCCGGCGCGAACCACAAGCACCACACAAACATCCTACACAAAATAAAACATGTGCGGATGAAAATATATAAACACATAACTCACAGAAAAAGATGCACCACATGGATAAGCAACTGACAACACTGGCTAATCCCTCACTCTGGTGTTAGAAGCTGAGAGATTCGCCAATATTTCCAATCAGGAACATATCGGAGCCCCTTTAGGCACCACTACACGGTATCTCAGCATGACATGGGGTCCTACCACTAGACTACCTATGGTGTGTGAACAAGGTCTGAACAGGTATTAAGTAGCCTACAGCCCCATCCCACTCACCTGCACTGCAGGACCAACAATTTATTTTTGTGATTCTTGTTTTATATGTATTGAATGTGCCATTGCATATGGCTTGTAAACATTCTGTTGCACCTGGAAGCCGGTGTCACATGGTCTGTTGTAGGTGTAGCTTGCGGCCTCATGTGTTCCCCATTGCATTGTTGGTCCTGCAGTGCAGGTGAGTGGGATGGGGCTGTAGGCTACTTAATACCTGTTCAGACCTTGTTCACACACCATAGGTAGTCTAGTGGTAGGACCCCATGTCATGCTGAGATACCGTGTAGTGGTGCCTAAAGGGGCTCCGATATGTTCCTGATTGGAAATATTGGCGAATCTCTCAGCTTCTAACACCAGAGTGAGGGATTAGCCAGTGTTGTCAGTTGCTTATCCATGTGGTGCATCTTTTTTCTGTGAGTTATGTGTTTATATATTTTCATCCGCACATGTTTTATTTTGTGTAGGATGTTTGTGTGGTGCTTGTGGTTCGCGCCGGCATCCTCCATTGTATGCAATTTTTGCTGGGGATAGTCGTTCGCTGCGAACCACATGCGGAGGAACTGCCCCCCCAGTTAGAAACACGCCACAGTGTTTGGGGTCTGGAGCAGTCCCACCCATTTAGGCCACGTTTATTTTTGTGATTCTAGAATTAAAATACAGAAATATAATAGAGAAGTGCAGGTGTAGTTAAAATGGAGCCAAGTGTTTAATGAAAAAAATACAGGTTTTTGCTTTTGTAATGTAAAAGCCCATAATAATAAACTATAGCTGTTGGTTTATTAACCTGAAAATATACTTCTCTAGAATGAAGGTAACAGGTCAGTTTTACAACATAGGAAACACTTTTAAGGTTGACTTTTTTTGAAAACTGTTAGTGTACATTCAGACACAGCAAATTTGGCTGCAGACTCTTCTATTCATATGAATGGGGATTGCAGAATTCAATGCGCATTCTGCAGAAACAACTTTATTTAGATGAATGAAACTGATTTTAAATTGCAACAAATCTACTGCATGTGAATATAACCTTAAATTGTATGACGATTTAAACTCACACATTTGAAAGATGATACTACACCAGCACTAGAACAGTTGTTGACGCAACCATGTAATGCCCAGCGAGTATTATATATGGGTTATATACTAATAAGAAGGACGTGTGAACCATACTTGCTGGGCATCGTACAGTTACCACCCTTAGAACAGTAGCATCTCTCCACACCTGAAGAGGAGCCCTCTTTTCTTGCATCACTATTGTACATCTCATCTGTAAGCAGTACATAGACTAGATGAAACATATGGTCTGTGTGGGAAACGCATTGTACAAACCTTGTGGATTAACCAACATTACCTGCATACCTGAAGTGCAGGTACAATTTAAAGTAAACACAAAAGATGTGTTCTTCATTTATATTTGTTAATATAATATAAGGCCACTGGGCCCCTATGTGTGGGCTATGTAAACAAATCCATGGCTGCTGACTCCATTGGGTGCAAGATAGTGGCAACAATATGATTCAACAGCTCTGTGCTGTCCCTGGATGGATTCCCTTCTGCACTTTCTGAACATGTTCATCGTCCTTCCAGGGATAGCACACAAAGTAGTGTCGTGGGTGAATCATATCCCTGCTGCCATCTTGCACCCAATGGACCCAGCAGCTGAGTACTGAAGGAGTTGACATAACTCATAGATGGGAATCTGGAGACTCGGAGACGTTCTGCTGTGTGGCAGGAGTAAGTTATAATGTGACATACAGAAGTATTTTTTGAATTTGGCCAACCACTTTAAATAAGTGTATAAGCAGTTCTGCCACTACTTCCACTTTATTAATGTGAAAATCAAGTGTATGTGATTCATCAACTACACCCATCAGCTGTACCATTAATCTGGAGCTTTATATCTACATTATTCTTCTCTTTAGCACAGAGGACGTGTGTCAGACCTGTGAGTCATCTCCTATGGCAAATAGATGAATGTAAATTAAGACTACATTGCTGTCCAGGAAGTAATATCTTGTAAAGCACTGTGTGCAATTATAGAAAATATGATATAGGACCGATTTAGCCCAATAATAGTAAACTACAGTAGACTATTTTTTTCCTGCGGCACTTTCTCATGTACTGATAGTAATACAACACCATCTGAAATAATTTACAATGTTATGTTCATGTATAGTAGTATTTTCCTCTGTCTTTTGTCAACTGTACAACTTTCCATTCTACTAGTAAGCAATATAACCTTACATGAGGCCTGGACTACAACTCCCCGTGGCAGTCTGTATAATATAATAAATTTTGTCATATAGTCACTTTACCTGTTCCAGAGTTGCTGGATTCCTCGGTTCCCATGATGCTTCCTTATTTTAATCTTGTATGATGATGTCCATAAAAGTGCCTGATGTCTTATAGTCACTGTGATGATTTTAGTTGAGGGAAGTCACCATGGTGGCAGAAATTGCCTGCTGAAGACACATGACATGGAAGACATATCCTAACTGGAGATTGTAAGCAAGTAGCAGTGGCAGATAAAGGATATGATATCATGGCAACATATGAGATTAGAAAGCTTAGTGCATTACCATTTTATATTCATTCTGCAGGACCTAAAAGTGATTTCTTCCCTACAGTGTGCACAGCAGAACATTTGACGCTTTTTCCACAGTTGGAGCCATGTTTATGGAGACTGTACGACTGTTACCATATTCAGAATACTAAAAGTCTTATATTATTCCATAAAGGGGTTTCCCAGAATCATTACTTCACCTGCAACCCCAATGAATCGCAAGAACGAGGGATCCATGTCTCCCAGTTGAATGGAGCAGCCATCACAAGGGTCTGCCGGAGATAGCTGAGTGCTCATCTATCTTCATCAGTCTCATAGACTTACAATGGAGCAGCAGTGTGCATATGCATCCACCACTCCATTAAAAAGGGAGACCGCCAAGCTCCATGCGGTAATAGCTTCTGTGGAAAAGAGATCGATTTGAGACCAGGTAAGAGGAGGTGGGGCAAGTGCACAGCCCCTTACAACTCCGTACTAGAAGCTATTCACCTGGAGACAAATAGGTGGAGGAGGGAGAGCACATGGCAAGATGCCAATGTTAGTTGCTTGCTGGACATAGTGTGGACTCTATGCTCATTAATGGTACTGCTCGGTGTCACATAACCTTTCTATCCACATCTACAGACCAGCGATTATACTATAAGTGACTGTCAATAGGAATTGTACCGCACCTACAGGACATTATATGAAGTACAGAGGTTACTGCGGATATGAATTATTAATAAATGTTGCACTTTAATGATCATCATACTTGACTTATTAGGACTAATTATATCTTGGAAAATTGATTTTTATAATACCTACTAACATAAGGAAATACTTCCATCAATTTATGCTAGATTGCGGTATCTGATGGTTTACATACCAAAATATTATTACTGCAGTGGCCAAACATTAAATACTGCAATATTGATTTGAAGTATTATATTATAAAATGCTTTTAATTAAATCATCCAATACTTTTTATGGTTTTATTTTCTAATATAATCATGTTTTTCTAGAGAATATGTATGTATTGTTGTACAAAAAGATATTTGGACTAGACATACAAATATTATTCGCTACTTTATAATTAATATCTGTATCATCTACTTCTAAAATTACCTGATTCCAGGTTGTCATATCCTTAACAAAGAATACTGAACTCGTTTTTATGTTGTTTTTCTTTTTTATATAGTTTTATTGATAATCCATTAATATTTGTTATGTCAAATGAGTCATGGATACATATATATTTATACTACACAATGGTTTGAATGAGCCACAACTTGCTTGGTTACCCTACCACTGTGTGACTCTCTTTTTTGGACAGATCAGTCTCTGAATATACAGTATGAGATTAGTTATCTACATTAGAGATGTTCATTAGAGATTAGAATTGGTTCACGCTTCATTTGGTGGTAAAAGCAGGAATGCCTTTATGGTGTACACCATTTCTTTTCTGGCACTTGTGAGCTCCTATACCCAAGCTGTATATCTCCTTCTATTACCTCCATTCATTACCTAATTGCGGCACAGTGTCTGATGAAGGCCTGCGAGCCGAAAACGTTTACACGTACTGCCGCATTTCTTACCTTTCTGAAATAAAAAAAGCAACACAGTCTGAGCAAAAGAAATCTTTTGCTGTGATTTATTCTTACTATCAATCGGGGTGGGAACCCTATACACAGCATACATCGTGCAGGAAGCGACAAAGTTTGTCATCCGGAATGCCTTTAGAGGCATTCCGTTATTCATTCTGTCATAATAGAAGTCTATGGCCAGCATAACTGATCCGTCCCATTTCCGTTAAGCAGGAGAGGACTTCCAAGCATAACGGAGCCCATAGACTTCTATTATGACGTAATGAATAACGGAATGCCACTAAAGGCATCCCGTTATGCATTCCATCATAGAATTGCGTTATGGTCCGTGGTAAACAAATCCATAACACAATTCTGCTTTTACCACCAAACGAAGGGTGAACGAATTTCATACCTTGAAATTCGCTCATCTCTAATCTTCATATTTGGTCTGAGATTACAGCATCATGAATGATGCATAAAAGACATTGAGCTGGAAGATCATGACCTTACATTCTAATCAGCCTGTGGAACAAATAAATTAGTTAACTGTGCATATATACATTATTAAAATGGGATGTCTTAAGCATGTTAGATGACAATATGGCCTCCTATGCAATGACCTGTTGGTCTACTCCCAAAGGGTTAATGCAATGATTCACTGTTAAAGTTCTTAGCATGCTTTCTGAGATGTTAACTATGCAAATGGATAATGTGATTTTACCTTTCACTTTGTATTCCAAAAGGCTAGGTATATGGGAAGGAAATATTTAATTGGTAGTTTTTAGTTTCAGTTGCCGGGTAATGCACTGGATCCATTTTCCCCTTGTTAGAGAGTCTTTTGGTAAGCAAGCCAGAAAGAAGACCTTTCTTGTGTGTGCTGCTGCAAAGTAGGCCAAGAAAAAATCCTTTTTCAGGAAAACACCATTCCTACCAGAAAAGCAACTTTTCTGCTGAGAACTACCCCCTGAGAAATGAACCATTGAAATATTGCAAATGATTTTGGACCATTTAGGGCTGCACTTGGACAAAGAACTTGGACAAACTTTACTGCACATTGTTTGGGTTATATTGCTTCTGGCGCTCACCACACTACTGAGATGGTCTGGCCATTAGATTTAGGACTGCACCCTGTAGTTGGGTATTGCAGAGAAATATTGAGAGTGACTGCATGCCTTTGGTCATTTGAGAAGATTGCATGTATGTATGGGAAGAGACTTTGGGAGGACCACCATTATAGCACCTTCTACACACAGCTTTGGGAAATGCCTACCTTGTGAAATACTGATAGGTTTGTTTACTGAGTGTATTTGTACTGTGACCCCCATCATCTATTCAGTGAAAGAGAGACTTCATTTTATTATAATCAAGACAGCCTAGTCCTTGGTCTCTATACTCGATCTGGGTTTTTCTTCCCTGTTCTCCTACCTTGCACCCTTCTGCTCACCTAACATCAAGGGCATCCCAGCAACAACCAGGCAGGGGACCCCAGAGTCCAGAGTGTGCCCTGAGGGCAAAAAGGGTTTTGCCTCTCCATTCACTGCACGCACAGTTTGGGAGAGTGCTGGAGCATGTTTAGACACTGTGAGGACAACGACCAGCCTTATTGCCATTATCACGCATCCTTTCCACTAATTTGTATACCTTCCCCCGTGGTACAACAGACAACAATGCAAAACCTGCTGTGAATATGTCAGTGAATCACGAACATGTGCTATTTGTGTGCACACTTATCTATTAAGTTTAATGTGTTTATTCACACATCCTTGTTTTCTGTTGACTGTGGGTCAGTGTAAAAACAACGGAGACATGCATTACTTTGGTTCATGATTTTGACCAATCAAACCCTTTGAAGTCTATGGGTCTGTGAAAACCACTGAAAGAACAAGGCATTAAGGATGAACTACGAAATTCGTTAAGATTTTCACCATTTTTTTATTTACTTTGGGCGAATTGTGTAAAATAGTGTGCAACGACATTTTACTGTCCATTTTGGCAGGCAGAACCATGAAGAAGGAAGAAGGATGGTTACATGACACTGGGAGGAAGTTTTGGGAAGAACTTGCCCTAATTGGCTCAGAGACTGACAGACAGCCTGGATTGGCCAATTGGGAAAGGAGGGTAGCAGGCATTCTGCATTGTACTTGTGACCTGGAAGGATGATAGAAGGATGACCTGGAAGGATGATGTGCTGTGGCTCTGTCTACTAAAAGAGTCTGCAGACATAAGTCATTGATGTACTGTGAAAAGAACAGTATAAGAAGATTATAGGGAGAGAATAGGAGATATATTTGGAAATTATGGTTATATTAAGTGATTTAATGGAATCAGTGAAATAGAGTGACGGGTGAGAAATGGTCACTATTAGGTGTATTTGCTGGAAGGCTACTGTCAGCTTAGCTTCTGTCAACTAGTTGTATTTTACATATTTCTGATAAATGTTTTTACACTTTCATACAAATTACATTCTTGCAAGCACAGAGAATTTCCCCACTGTTTTGTCTAGAAGCCAGTTTCTATTTACCATTTGTAATTTTGCATCTTGTTACAGCCTTGTTACTGAATACGCTGTGCGTTGCTACAAGATAACGGGTTAATAGGATACAGCAGCAAATGAGTATCACATCAGTAACGCATATTATAACCGTGTTACTAAATGCATTACTATATCACAGTGTCTAGTTCAAAAGACGATTCTCACCACTGCAAAAAAAAAATTGCATTGTGACACAACTGTTATCGTGAATGTATTTTAGTCTTTAAAAAAGCACTCAATGATTTTACCACAATAATAATATGACATATTGCATTATGACACAAGTGTTTTAGTGGAGGGCCGGTATTACTGCATTAGAGCATGTAGTTCAAAACTGTTTCATTGCAAAAACTGCATTGTTACTATTGTAATGTGTCAATACCACTGTGCAGTGTGTTTGTGGAAGGTGATGAATTTGGAACATTTGATTAAATTGTCCTTCAAATTACAGAAAAACACTTGCAATTTTGCTATTAGCATTTAATAATCTGTATGTACCAAACTTGTGACTTTTCATTTAAAAGTCTCATAACAAAATGTCTGGAAAATGGAAGAGTGCAAAATGAAAGACCCGTGCCTCATCTTCCCAGCATCAGAACGTGAGTAGAACCAGCCATATGGCCAATATTAATAGTAGAAGTAGTAGTAGTAGTACTAGACCACAGTTCTCCCTGGCTTCCGAAAGGTGCAACATTAATAGTGAGGACTAAGAAGATGAGATTGTGGACTGGATGGCCCACTCCTCATCTCAATTGCATGATGTGGATGGTCACCTTTGAGTCTGGCACCATGACTTGGAGCCAGGGGTCACAGCATTACTCCTGCTCCTCCTCCTCGCAACCCCAGAAAAGCTTTTCAGTTTCAGTTGCATCCTCTCTGTCTTCACTGCCCCCTCCTAGTGGGGCACCTTCTTTTTTCCTAAAAAGAGGCAACAGAACCTCACTACACACTATGGAAGATAGTCAATAGAGTCTCCCTGTTGATGAGTTATGTGAGAACAGTCAGCGCTTCAACTACCATTTGGAAGAGGTTCAGGGGAGGTGAGGGACCCCATGCATAGCTGTCTTGCTGGCAGTGATGGTAGCAGTGGTTTCTCTATCCACAGTAATGGTGGTAGGGGCAGTGGTAGTGACAGTAGCACTCGGGGCAAATATGAACCAGGATATTGGGAGGGGGGCCAAGAAGCCCACAATGACATATCACAGTCCCATAAAAGTGTGGGTAGGAAGGGGTACTATGATGATGAGTGTGTGTTGGACAGAACCTGTGAGCTGGATTGGGGTTCTAAGAAACAGGAGGTAACATCTGAAAAGAAGGATATTGGCAGCAGATACAGCAGTAAACAGCAGAGGCAACGTATGGCCAGAACCTCCCAAAAACCCGTCAGGGTTCCGGAACTGGTAGTGTTGCTGATACTTTGCATGCAGGCCCAAAGGCTGCTTCTAGCTCTGTGGGAGTGTCACCTGTCTGTCAGTTTTTTTTCACAGTGCCTAAAGACAAAAGCAGAGCCATGTGCAATATATGCAGGATTAAAATAAGCCATGGGTGTACAAACACAAACATAGGCACCACGGCTATACTGAACCAAAAGTGACATCACCAGTTACTGTGGGAAAACAGAAGTGGCCACCAGCATCTAGTGTTTGTCATCCTCATGATTGTCATCCTCATGATTGCTTACTCCTTTTCCCGCTCAGAATACTCCTCCTCCCACTCCCCTCTGTCATCTATAATGGAATGTATGGCTTGGAAACAACTCTACATGCCCTGCAATCCACTGGTGCACAAGCTTAATTTCTACCTGGCCAAATTGCTGGTGGTGCAGTTGCTGCTGTACCTTTTAATATAACAATTGAAAAGACAGTTGCACTCTGCAATCTTACTAAATCCTCATACTGATGTTAAACTTTTGAGATTAGCCAACATATCTTACTGTGGAGGACATGTCTGAGCCCGAGCACCGCGCCATGGTTTCTCAAGTAGCTCGGGACCTAACACTCACCTACCTGTGCCGTATGGGCAATACCAGGGACCAGTGGGCGAATTACAGGAGTGTAAAGGCCGACTCACAGCATACTCACCAGTTACCTCCAGCATGTAGCCATGCCTATAATGAGAGGAGGGAGAAGGCTGTGAGCCCCACCTAAGACTGGCTTATATGGCCCAGACCTCACAGGTACACAGAAATGTAGCCTGTGGATGAAAAGCAGGCACATTTACATAGGAGTTTATACACCTCCAAGCATCTCTATATACAATACAAAAAGAATGGCGTGGTATTAAACAGGCAGGAAGTGCTCAAACCTGAGTGAGTGTCTCACTAAAGGACAATAAAGTGCATGGAGGTCTGAGTAACCATGGGAGAATAAACAACCAGATATATACAGACCAGTGTAGTCAAGCCCCAACGAGCGTTTCGCTGTCACTGGTCTGTATATATCTGGCTGTTTATTCTCCCATGGTTATTCTAATCTCCATGCACTTTGCACTTTATTGTCCTTTAGTGAGACTTTCTTCTCACAGCTAGTTTAGGAGAGATTCGGAGCCATTGCTATTAAATTTGTATATGTGTTGTAGTCCTCTGTGGAATGTATTTTTAGGTGTTTTCATTCCAACTGCGTATTCACAACTAGTATTTATAGAGCGATATTTTCTATTTTGGTGTTGTAATGTATTTTAGTGTATTATGGCTGTTAGCATAATTCTGACAGCCACCCTATTAGGCCCTGCCTCTGGCAGGACCTAATACGTGTACAAACATACAGTAGAAGAACTATAGACCTTCATCAGGATTATACAACACAGCACATAGAGGGTTAAAATAATTCAGGTATCTATATACATTTGTTGAATGTACGAAAAAACTAAAGTATCCCATGTGTACACGGTTGTTCCAACACTTCCCACTATAGCAGATTCTGGGAGAAATTTTTATCTAACATATCATAATTTACTGCCAAACAAGTATTGCAGCAAGCCCAAGAGGAGCCGGAGTAGAGGAGGGTTTTGTGGTGGTGGCTCTGGCTGTTACAGTCAATCAAAGCAGCTTTCTTCACACCGTTGCTTCCTAGGACCATAAAGTGAAAGGAGGGTGCACCCTTTCCTCTCCCGGGGCACTCCTGATGTTGGGGCTCTTTCCTGTTGGTACCCATGATTTTGGTAGTCAGTGTGCCCAGAGATCAGCGAGTCTCTGTAACATTTTGGGCCTAAGAAAAGGGAGCACAAGTCACAGTTTCCTCTCTTCCAAACTCCAGTCTAAATACAGCTAGGGGTGAGTCAGTATTGTTAACTCTGACTGTGTCATCTATACATGGTTATAATGGGTTCTATACATAGTATGACATTACATTACATAAATTACCTCCTTGATCTGGGGTAAACCGCACTGAAAACAAATGCATTTTTGTGGAGGAGTTGGGAAATATAATGTTTACATCCAAATTACCTAATATATTTCCATTTTGCCTATTATTATATGTTATTCTTAGTTAAAGGGGTTTTTACTATCTCAGACAATGGATAGGATATGCCAACATTGTCTGATAGGTGTGAGTCCCACCTCTGGGACCCCTACCTACAATGAGAACGGAGCAGGGAAATGAACGGAGGGCGCACTCCGCATGCGCAGCTGCCCTTCATTCATTTTTATGGGGCCATCGAAAATAGCCGTGCGCTGGCTCGGCTATTTCCGTTTGTCACATAGAAATGAATAGGAGCAGGGGCTGCGTGTGCATGGTGCACTCCCATTCACTTCTATGGGAGCAGCGGGAGCAGCGCTTAGTGGTAGACAGACCCCCGGGAAATATGGGGTCCCCCAGCCACAGCTTTTCCCACTCCATTCTTGTTGTAGGTGTGGGACCTGCACCTATCAGACAATGGGGGCATATCCTAGTGATATGCCCCCATTGTATGTGATGGGAATAACCCTTTAAGCTATCATAATGTTTGTGCAGTAAGCTAAGATCCCAGGCTTTTACAAAGATCTCCATCTTACAGCTGAAGACAGCTCTCCATAAATTTAAATTCTGTAATGAAGCTGGATTCATCCATAACTGTCAAGCAAATCTCAATAGTACAAATGTTATAAATCTGATCAATATCATCATTCCAGTAAATCACCTTCCCTCATGTTAAGCTTTGACTGTTCTTGTTGTTGATTAATACTGAACACATATGATTGATAGGCTCATTATGTCATACCATAGCTTTATAAAACTTCAAAGCTAGACTAGTGAACTGCATTGGATTTGCTGTTCTTTAATACCAAACAAATTCGCTAAGTTACTATTTCATACTAGATTTTTTATATACTGTTAAGTGAAGATCAGGTTATATTTCCATCTAAGTTGTACAGGGGAACACCTCATCCCTCTTACAGTATTTTTATGTTCTCCAATTATATTGTTTGCTCCATGGATGTGTCCCCATTGCTGCCCCATGTGATACTTTTAGGCCTCTTTCACACGGGCGTTGCGGGTGCACTCCGTCAAACAGTGCGGGTGCGTTGCGGGAATCGCCGCGATTTTTCCCTGCGAGTGCAAAGCGCTGTCATGCGTTTTGCACGCGGGAGAAAAATCGGCACTTTTGGTACCCAGACCCGAACCTGCACTTCTTCACAGAAGTGCATGTTTGGGTCAGAAATTCTCCCGCTGGTATTATTTCACATTATAACATAGTTATAATGTGAAATAATACCCTTGGCCATCTTCCTAATGTTGAACCCGGTGCTGAATGGGTTAAAAATAATAAACTAATCATAACTTACCTGGTCCATTTGATCACGAAGCCCGACATCCTCTCCGTTAGCTTGCCACTAGGTAAAGGACCTGTGATGATGTCACATGGTCACATGGCCCAATCACATGCTCCTTCACCATAGTGATGGAGCATGTGATTGGGCCATGTGACCATGTGACATCATCACAGGTCCTGTACCTAGTAGCAAGCCAACGGAGAGGATGCCGGGCTTCGCGATCAAATGGACCAGGTAAGTTATGATTAGTTTATTATTTTTAACCCATTCTGCACCAGGTTCAACATTAGGAAGTTGGCCAAGGGTATTATTTCACATTATAACTATGTTATAATGTGAAATAATACTGAACCGGTTACACATCCCGATGGTTGCATAGCAACCATGCGGGAAAATCACAACGCATCCGCACATGATTGCGGATGATTGCGATTTTCCCGCATCCCCATTCACTTCTATGGGGCCTGCGTTCCGTTAAAAACGCAGAAGATAGAGCATGCTGCGATTTTCACGCATCGCAAAAGTGATGCGTGAAAATCAACTGTCATGTGCACAGCCCCATAGAAGTGAATGGGTCCGGATTCAGTGCGGGTGCAATGCGTCCTCCTCATGCATTGCACCCGCGCGGAAAACTCGCCCGTGTGAAAGGGGCCTTACTGTATGCCTGCTTTGTCTCCCCTCGATACAGGATATACTGTATGTCTGCTTGTGGTTTATTATGATTTTCTCACTGTCTAATGTACAGTACATTTTGATAACTGACATTGTATCAAGTTTCATATCCTTTCTGCATACATCAGAATATAAAATAAGTAAAATATTCATTAGGTCGCATTTTCTATTGTTCTGTATACAACTCCATCATTTTAAGAATACCTGCTTCCACATTGGATTGTGCTGTAGATCTTTGACCTTTTCTGATTCTTTGTTTTCTTTTAGTTTTTCCATATTTCAATGACTCTGTAGCAGGATCACTTTCTTTTTGTGCACAATCTGTCTCTGGCAGGATTTCCACATTCTCAGGAATGTCTGGAGTGGTACTTGCAAGTGACTCATCCTCTGATAATTCTTAAGCATCATCCAGATTGGGGACATTACTTTGAGTTCTAGATAAATAATGATTTCTGAATATTGGATGAATTCAAGCACAACACACTTATCACATTAATGCATCTAGCTTTTCCATTGTTCATCATGGAATGTATGTGTTGTGAGTAGGGAGTACCGAATTTTGGGGTGTTTGTGACACAGACCCGGACCCGAACATTTTCAAAAAAGTTCGGGTTCGGGTCCGTTGTTCGGCAATTTCTTCCCGCTTTCTGAAGGGCTGCACAGCAGCCAATCAGCTAGCGTTTTACTTCTTGACCTAAGAAGCCATCACAGCCATGCCTACTAATGGCATGGCTGTGATTGGCCAAGTGCAGCACGTGACCCAGCCTCTATTTAAGTTGTAGTCATGTAGCTCCGCACATCACTCTGCTCTGATTAGTGTAGGGAGAGGACGCAGCTTCTGTGAGGGCGAGATTAGGCAGGGAAAAGTCAGCAAAAAGACCTAATAAAGTGATCGATCTACAGCTGTAAATCATTCAACTTCTGCTAGTTAATTGCTCACTGGTTTTTAGGCTGCACAGAGCGTTTTTCTGTCACTTTGAACGGCGCCCATTTTGTGTCTTGTGGTGCACCAGCACAAGCTGCCACCAAGTCCATCAATCCATCAATACTATTTATTTTTTTTTTTTATGCTATAACAGACATCAGGGGCTTGGTTGTGCTTATTGTCACCCTTAGAAACTCAGGATAGAAATTTCTATATTTTATTAAGGGGTTAAATTCAATTGCCAAAATAGCAATCCCCTAAATCTGGTGTTCCAGCTGTGACTAGTCAAGGGTAATACTGTCTGCTGTCTGGCAAAGGATAGTTTTTTTCTGTGGTGAAATTCAATTGCCAAAATAGCAATCCCCTAAATCTGGTGTCCCAGCAGTGGCTGGCAAAGTTTAATAGTGTCCGGCGAAGGATATATTTTGTTCTGGGGTGAAATTCAATAGCCAAAATAGCAATACTGTAAATCTGGTGTTCCAGCTGTGACTGAACAAGTTTAACCACATCAGCCCCCCTAGCTTAAACACCCTTAATGACCAGGCCACTTTTTACAATTCTGCACTACACTACTTTCACCGTTTATTGCTCCGTCATACAACTTACCACCCAAATGAATTTTACCTCCTTTTCTTCTCACTAATAGAGCTTTCATTTGGTGGTATCTCATTGCTGCTGACATTTTTACTTTTTTTGCTATTAATCAAAAATGACTGAAAATTTTTGCAAAAAAATGACATTTTTCACTTTCTGTTGTAATTTTTTTTTTAAAAACTACATTTCTATATAAATTTTTCGCAAAATGTATTGTTCTACATGTCTTTGATAAAAAAAAATGCAAGAAGTGTATATTTATTGGTTTGGGTCAAAGTTATAACGTTTACAAACTATGGTGCAAAAAAGTGAATTTCCGCATTTTGACTTTATGAGCACCTGTCATGTTTCCTGAGGCACTACAATGCCCAGACAGTACAAACACCCCACAAATGACCACATTTCGGAAAGGAGACACCCTAAGGTATTCGCTGATGGGCATAGTGAGTTCATGGAAGTTTTTATTTTTTGTCACAAGTTAGCGGAAATGGATTTTTTTTCCCAAAAAATTTCATTTTCCACTAATTTGTGACAAAAAATAAAAACTTCCATGAACTCACTATGCCCAACAGCGAATACCTTAGGGTGTCTACTTTCCGAAATGAGGACACTTGTGGGGCATTTATACTGCCCTGGCATTTTAGGGTTCCCTAAAGTGTGAGAAGTAGTTTTGAATCCAAATGCGTAAAAATGCCCTGTGAAATCCTAAAGGTACTCAATGTAATTAGGGCCCCTTTGCGCATCTTGGCTGCAATAAAGTGTCACTCATGTGGTATCGCCGTACTCAGGAGAAGTAGGGCAATGTGTTTTGGGGTGTATTTTTACATATAACCATGCTGGGTGTGAAAAATATCCCTGTAAATGACAACTTTTTCCATTTTTTATGCAAAGTTGTCAATTTACAGAGATATTTCTCTCATCCAGCATGGGTATATGTAAAAATACACCCCAAAACACATTGCCCTACTTCTCCTGAGTACAGCGATACCACATGAGTGACACTTTTTTGCAGCTAAGATGCGCAAAGGGGCCCTAATTCCAAGGAGTACTTTTAGGATTTTACAGGGCATTTTTACGCATTTGGATTCCAGACTTCTTCTCACGCTTTAGGGGCCCCTAAAATGCCAGGACAGTATAAATACCCCACAAGTGACCCCATTTTAGAAAGAAGACACCCCAAGGTATTCCGTGAGGGGCATTGCGAGTTCATAGAAGTTTTTTTTTGGCACAAGTTAGCGGAAATTTAATATTTTTTTTTTCTTACAAAGTCTCATATTCCACTAACTTGTGACAAAAAATAAAATTTTACATGAACTCGCCATGCCCCTCACGGAATACCCTGGGGTGTCTTCTTTCTAAAATGGGGTCACATGTGGGGTATTTATACTGCCCTGGCATTTTAGGGGCCCCTAAAGTGTGAGAAGAAGTCTGGAATCCAAATATGTAAAAATGCCCTGTGAAATCCTAAAGGTACTCATTGGAATTAGGGCCCCTTTGCGCATCTTGGCTTCAAAAAAGTGTCACTCATGTGGTATCACTGTACTCAAGAGAAGTAGGGCAATGTGTTTTGGGGTGCATTTTTGCATATACCCATGCTGGGTGTGAAAAATATCCCTGTAAATGAAAACTTTTTCCATATTTTTATGCAAAGTTGTCAATTTACAGAGATATTTCTCTCACCCAGCATAGGTATATGTAAAAATACACCCCAAAACACATTGCCCTACTTCTCCTGAGTAGAGCGATACCACATGTGTGACACTTTTTTGCATTTATAAATACCCCACATGTGACCCCATTTTAGAAAGAAGACACCCCAAGGTATTCCGTGAGGGGCATGGCGAGTTCATAGATTTTTTTTTTTCCACAAGTTAGCGGAATTAGATTTTTTTTTTCTCACAAAGTCTCCCTTTCCGCTAACTTGTGACAAAAAATTCAATCTTTCATGGACTCAATATGCCCCTCAGCGAATACCTTGGGGTGTCTTCTTTCCAAAATGGGGTCACATGTGAGGTTTTTGTACTGCTCTGGCATTTGAGGGTCTCCGCAATCATTACATGTATTGCCAGCATTAGGAGTTTCTGCTATTCTCCTTATATGGGGCATACGGGTAATGAGATTTTTTTTTTCCGTTCAGCCTCTGGGCTGAAAAAAAAAAATGACCAGCACAGATTTCTTCATTCGCATCGATCGATGTGGATGAAAAAATCTCTGCCAAAAAATATGCAAAAAAAAAAAAAGAGTGGGCTGGCGATTGCCAGGACATAGGGGCTCCGCCCAAACATCCATACCCACTTTAGCTTCTATGTCCTGGCAAACGTGATTTCTCCATTCACATCGATCAATCGATCGTTGTGGAGGAAGACATCTTTGCCAGATTTTTGATACAAAGTGTTTGCCAAAGCATATGAACTCCAACACCTCTCCTCAGCTCATATGCCTGGGCAAACGTACCTGTACTGCGGAGAAGAAATCTCGTCCTGCAGCGCCGCATACACTGACTTCACGTGTCTTCTGACAGCAGCGCAATGCTTCTGCTGCAGCGTTTTCATCGGTTGGTCCAGCTGGAAAATAAAGGGTGGTTAATAAAAAAAAAAAAAAACAAGAAGAAAAAACAAGCAGCAGGCTCATAAATTTGAACGTTACGAACTTTATAAACTTGAACATCATAAAACTTTTAAAAACTAAACTAACTCAAGAAAGATTTAATTATTTTTTTCTTTTCACTCTTTATTTTCCTTGCAGAAACCTCTCCTCCTCCATAGGACAATGTGTAAAGTGTAAATCACACAGAGATGGTGCGAAGTACATTATGCACTTTATCCCAAGTGAAAGGAGACGTTTCTACCGCTTCACATAGCTGCAGTAGCACACTAGCACCCCTGTGTGTTAGGGTCTCTCAAAACCTAGTATCCTGAGAGACCCTAGATCCTGATTGTAAAAACTACCTGTGTCCTGCGGTCCCTACGTCCCTAAGTGTACCTAAGTGTGGTACTTCCGGAAACACTCCCCTAGGCATAGGGCAGGGTAGTCAGGACAGTCAGAACAGAAATAGCGGGTGTCATGCCTTATTCCACTCTTGCTACAGACACGACATCTTTTTCGGGGTGGCGGTTGGGTTGAGGTACCAGCACTTCTGGTGCTTGACACTTCACCATGTTCTACAGCAGTGCTGGTAGTAGGTCCAGGATGGGCTGCGCTGCTGGTGTATGCTTTACCACGTAATCCGACAGCGCCAGCCCCACTCTGCTGCCCTTGAAACAGATCCTGCGCAACCTGTGGTCTAGCATCACGGGGCCGGGTACGCCTGGTGGTATCAGGGACCTCAACCTCCTCGTCCGAACTTTGGGTAAGACTGCCACTGCTTTCTACAGGTTCATATTCTGACCCACTAGATACGTCAGATGACGGTTCCCATTCCTCATCCTACTGGGTCAGAATCCTGTAGGCCTCTTCAGACGAATACCCCTTATTTGACATTTGGACAACTAAATTTAGGGGGTATTCCCTGAGACTACCCAAGAAAAAGAGCAAGCCTGTCTTACAAATGGGAGGCTAGCGAAGTACAGGAAGCCGCTGCGATTGATAAAAAAGATCAAAACTGATTTTTTTTTATCGCTGCAGCGCTTGTGAAGTGATTGTGCAGTGATTAAAAAAAATAAAAATTTTTGTCACTGCGGCGGGGCGGGCGTGGGTGAACGCACGTGTGGGCGAACGATCAGGCCTGATCGGGCAAACACTGCATTTTGGGTGGGGGGCGAACTAAGGTGACACTAATACTATTAAAGATCTGACTGTGATCAGTTCTGATCACTTACAGATACTATAAAAGTACAAATGCTGATTAGCGCTACGCTAATCAGCGAATCGGTGACTGCGGTGCGGTGGGCTGGGCGCTAATGGACGCTAACTACCTACCAGAGGGGCCTAAACTAACCTAAACCTAGCAGTCAATACTGGTGAAAAAAAAAAGTGACAGTTTACACTGATCACTTTTTTTCCTTTCACTAGTGATTGACAGGTGATTGAAAGGGGTGATCAAGGGGTTAATTGGGGTGATGGGGGGTGATCTGGGGCTAAATATGTAGTGCTTGGTGTACTCACTGTGACATGTGCTCTGTGCTGGGTCCAACTGATGAAAAGGACCCAGCACAGAGCACAGAAGCCATTTAATGCATTATATTATAAAATATAATGCATTATATGGCTTGTGATTGGTTTTTTAAAAGTCACCAGCCTGCCAGCGCCGATCATTGGATGGGAGGCTGGTGACGATCTTCTTCTGAGCCTGCCCTCAACGAGCAGTAACTGGGCCGCCGAGATCATGCGATCCTGCGTGCGGCGGTCCAGAGCAGGTTAATAGTGTCCGTCAAAGGGTAGATTTTATTCTGGGGTGAAATTCATTTGCCAAAATAGCAATACCCTGAATCCGGTGTTCCAACTGTGACTGGACAATTCCCCTAGTGTCCGTCAAAGGATATATTATTTTATGGGGTGAAAGTCAGTAGCAAAAATAGAAATACAGTAAATCCGGTGTTCCAGCTGTTGCAGGCCTAGTTTAAATCTGTCCGTAAAAGGGTATATTTTTTTCTGGGGTGAAATTTAATTGCCAAAATAGCAATACCCTGAATCTGGTGTTCCAGCTGTGACTGGACAATTTCCCTAGTGTCCGTCAAAGGATATATTATTTTCTGGGGTGAAATACCATTGCAAAAATAGAAATACAGTAAATCTGGTGTTCCAGCTGTGACTGGACAAGTTTCATAGTGTCCGGCAAAGGATATATTTTGTTCTGGGGTGAAATTCAATTGCCAAAATAGCAATACCGTAAATCTGGTGTCCGAGCAATGGCTGGCCAAGTTTAATAGTGTCCGGCATAGGATTTATTATTTTCTGGGGTGAAATTCAGTTGCCAAAATAGAAATACAGTAAATCTGGTGTTCCAGCTGTGACTGGACAAGTTTAATAGTGTCTGTCATAGAACATATTATTTTCTGGGGTGAAATTCAGTTTCAAAAATAGAAATACCGTAAATCTGGTGTTCCAGCTGTGACTGAACAAGTTTAATACTATCCGTCAAAGGATAGATTTTGTTCTGGGGTGAAATTCAATTGCCAAAATAGCAATACGCTGAATCTGGTGTTCCAGCTGTGACTGGACAATTTCCCTAGTGTCCGTCAAAGGATATTTTTTATTTGGGGTGAAAATCATTTGCAAAAATAGAAATACAGTAAATCTGGGGTTTCAGCTGTGGCTGGACAAGTTTAATACTGTCCGGCAAAGGATAGATTTTAAATTGTTGGGTGAAATATTACCATTTTTGCCAGGTACAATCCCCTGCACTGCATAACTGACAGATAACTTACAATTGGCAGTTACATTCTTGCATAAAATGAAACCTTTTTGGGCTGTGAAGCCAAAGGTAGTCTCCAATAACTGTTTTTTTTATTTTTTATTTTACAACAATGGTTGGGTGAGGCCGGTATACATGTCTATTCTGCATAAGGTTCAAACAAGTCTTGTGGGATCCATGTCTGGTTCTTTTTAATAAACGAAAGCTTAGTTGCCAAATTGTCTGCGGACAGGCGGCTGCGCTTGTCTGTGATAATGCGCCCAGCCATGCTAAACACACGTTCAGACAATACAGTGGCTGCTGGGTAGGTGTAAAGGGCAACCTCAGGACATTTGCCCAATTTGAAGACCCAGAAGTTGAATGGGCCAGACCCAGTGGCGTAGCTAGAAATGATTGGGCACCACATCAAATTTTTTAATGGGGCCCTCCTCCCCCAGTAATTTTTGCGCAACCCCTTCCTTTCATGCCGCCATGCCTGTGGCTACTAAAGATCGTTCTCTCAGACCAGGCCCAGCAGCTGTTCCATTCGCTTTCTACACCGTCTATACTACCATGGTATATAATTTCATTGTATAATACTGTTGAGTGGGCCCTGACAAAGTCCTTTACTCCTCCTCCTCCTCCTCCTGGATGGGCCCTTTCTAGGTCACAGTCCCAAAGCAGTTGCTTCCCCTGCAGCTATTCCCATAGGCAGGCCCATCAGTCAGTACGTGTACTGTTCCAACATGTTGCTGAAATGCTGCCTCCTGCTAAGATGTTCCAGATCTGCTGGTGGTGCAGGTTGTTGTGGCGTGATGAAAAAGCTTTTCCACATTTTGCCAATGATAAACCTGCCTTCTGAGGTGTTGGTGGTGACCCAGCTGCATTGGCAAATTCTTCCTCCTCCTCTTCTGCCTTCACCTTGTGCTTCCACTGAGTCCACGGTGTCAGGTGTATATGCCATCAGCAGCGTGTGTACTAGCGGGCTCATCTTCCTATCACACTCCAGTGAGGGAACTAAGGACTGCACGTTGTCCTTGTAAGGGGATGCAGCAGGGTGGCCACCCAGTAATCAGCACAAGTTAGAATGTGGCAGTAACTCGGCGGTCGTTGCGCAGGCACTGCAGCATGTTGTCGCTCATGTCTGCCAGGCTGCCCAGAGGCAAGGACAAGCTATCCTCTTTGAGAGGGGGAATATCGTCTGTGTCCTCTGTATCCCATAAAAATCGGAAAAAACTTGAACCAATTTCTACTTGAAGAACGGTAAACTCCCTGAAATCTATACTTATCTTAAAGGCCCAGAAGAGGCCCACAGGAGGTAAAACGTAACTTTTAGTATATAAATACTATAAATGCAATATATCCCAAACTAAACATAAATAAGACAAACAAAGTGTTCAATAACTCCCATATGAGTCTTACCACATAGGAACAACAGCTAGCAGTCTCGAATCGACACCCTGTGTGGGAGTAGTGGTTTGTGAGTCCAGGGGGTTAAAATGAACTGGACTTGTATTATAATGCAAATGGACAAAGGCTTGCCCTAGAAAGCCCTACATGTGGGGAAAGAGACCTGGTATCTTACTGCCTATCTATACGAGGTTCAGACCCCACAAGTGGTGACCTCGTCCGGATACCTGTCCCTGATCCCGGGCAGAGTCCCTCGCGATCCCTATTTTGTAGTTCCCGACGAGGCCCGTTTCATTCAATGAATCATCAGGGGAGATGTACAGGAAAGGTAACCTAAGGTCAGTGGACTGCTTAGGATACATAGAAACAAAGGGTGCCTCTCAGTGGAGGGAGCGCACCACCTAGCGCTCCGGCTAGTGAGCCCAGCCTGTATATTGAATGTCCACTGAGAGGCACCCTTTGTTTCTATGTATCCTGAGCAGTCCACTGACCTTAGGTTACACTTTCCTGTACATCTCCCCTGATGATTCATTGAATGAAACGGGCCACGTCGGGAACTACAAGATAGGGATCGCGAGGGACTCCGCCCGGGATCAGGGACAGGTATCCGGACGAGGTCGCCCCTTGCGGGGTCTGAACCTCGTATAGATAGGCAGTAAGATACCAGGTCCCTTTCCCCACATGTAGGGCTTTCTAGGGCAAGCTTTGTCCATTTGCCTTATGGTACAAGTCCAGTTCATTTTAACCCCCTGGACTTACAAACCACTACTTCCCAAGGCTTCCCAAGTAAATTTGTAAATAGTTTGTTAATGGTTTGAGTGAAAGGGGGGGGGGGGTGTTGAGTGCGTAGGGTGTGAGGCTGTTTGGGTTAATTTTCCATCCGCTTTCTATACTGTCTATACTGCCACTGTATATAATTTCATTGTATAATACTGTTGAGGGGGCCCTGACAAAGTCTTTTAGTTCTCCTCCTCCAGGATGGGCCCCTTATAGGTCAGGGCCCAAAACAGTAGCTTCCCATGCTTCCCTGTAGCTACGCCCCTGGGCAAACCCATCAGTCAGTACGTGTACTCATCCACCATGTTGCTAAAATGCTGCCTCCTGCTAACACGTTCCAGATCTGCTGGTGGTGCAGGTTGTTGTGGCGTGATGACAAAGCTTTCCCACATTTCGCCAATGCTAACCCAGCCTTCTGAGGTGCTGATGGTGACCCAGCTTCCCCTGAGCCGGCTTGGGTGCCACCCTGCTGAGAACATGGTTTCTCCTACTCCTCCTTATCCTCCAGAACTGTGCCCTGGCTGGACAATTGTGTTCCAGGCCAGGGCCTATGTTGGTGCAGGAACCCACCCTCTGAGCCACTTGTAATTGGCTGGCCTTAAGTTAAGGATAAGGCGTGTATATAGTTTTGTTTGTTTGTATGGTTCGTTTAGCTGCATTATAGTATATATATATATATATATATATATATACACACACATATATATTTTAATATGTTTTTAAGTAAATTTGTAAATAGTTTCTTAATGGTTTGAGTGAAAAGGGGGGGGGGGGGGTGTTGTGTGTGTTCGATTAACTGAATTGATTTTCACTGTCTGGTGTTTAGGAATTTCTGCACCCCAAATTCAGCACATATGGCAGTCAGAGGATGTGCGTCAAACCGGCTAGGCCCAGACCTGCTATCACATTTTGCTCCTTTAGCGCACAACACCAGGCCGGGCTGAAGGCTCAATGACACCAACCAATCATCCGTCTGTTGTTCCATGCCTGTCCACAGCTCCTGCACATTGTGGGGTTTTTCCCACAAACACACAAGTTTTAAAACAGACTGCTGTCATTTCCCCTGGCTGTGCTGCTGTGGGTGGTAAAGGTGTTTTACTGAGTGGATGAGGGGGTGGTACAGGAGGAGGAGGAGGAGGAAGCAGAGTAGGAGGAGGAGGAGGTAACAGGATACAAAGAGAAATGCCCAGCAATCCTCGGGGGCGGAAGGACATTCGCAAAAATGCTATCCGCCTCTGGGCCAGCCGCTACATTTACCCACTGTGTTGTTGGTTATGTGGACGTTGCCATAGATAGCGTTGCGCAGTGCACACCTGATTTTGTCCGTCACTTGGTTGTGCAGGGAAGGGATGGCTCGCCTGCAAAAGTAGCGGCGGCTGGGGATACACGTACTGTGGGACAGCCACCGCCATAAGGTTTTTAAAACTGTCAACTAGACAGAATGACAGCATTTCAAAGGACCAGGAAGTTTGAAATAAGGCATTCAGAGCCATGGGTAGGGGGGTACTTCCTCTTTCTATTTCTTTTTCTCTTAAGTGTTTGGGAGATGGACAGCTGATAGCTGAACACTTTCATGGGATTTGGTGGAGATGCTTGGTGACAATGACAGATGTGGTGGCGTTGCTGCCACATCCTCTGTTTGCTGCGTGACAGGTGCCACTGTCACTCACTTGGGCTCAAGTTCAGAATGTTTATTTATTATTTGTCTCTATTTTATGTTATTTTAAGTCATTTCCTTATCCACATTTGTTTGCAGGGGATTTACCTACATTTTGCTGCCTTTTGCAGCCCTCTAGTCCTTTCCTGGGCTATTTTACAGCCTTTTTAGTGCCCAAAAGTTCGGGTCCCCATTGACTTCATCCAGATGTTCACTCAACTCTAGTTGTGAGTTATATGAACTGATTAAAAATGTATTTCCCTTTGTTCATGGTGCAATATGTCTTGTCTTTATATTTTGCTTTTTAAAGGGACTCTGCCAGTCTTAACTATAGTAGTGCATCATTACTAATGCATTAGTATCTTTTCATCTTTATAATCAGTCCAGTTCCCCCACTGTGTTATTGCAAACAAGCCATCGACTGCATAGAAAGGACTACTGAGCATGTGCACTTAGATGTCAAGGACAAGTCCTCTCTATGCATTGCATGGCTGGTTAGGCCAGTTCCACACTTGCGGTAAAGCTATTGGCAGGCTATTCTGGCAGAGGAAGAGCCTGCCAGAGTTCACCGTATCCAGCCTAGCCAGATACTTCCATTCAGCATCAGACCCCATTCACTATGGGATCCCACAGAGATTAGGCCAGTTTCCAGCATTAGCGCCTGTAGTTAATAGGACTCCCTAGGGTGAGTCAAGTCAATATTTTATTTTATTCTCCAAATCAATTCAGACACTATTGAAATAAAATTTTACAGAATAAATATATTTTATGTGCACAAGCACCAAAATACATATGTTGGTAGGTTAAAATTGCACATGTCAATACATTTCTTGACTTTGACCCACTGATCATCTTCCTCAATGACAATTTCAGTAAATGTGTTAAAGGTATCGGCATTTTGAGGGTAATTTATGGAAGACCAGCATTTTGTGCCCCCCTGCTGGAGGATGCACTTTATTTATGATGAGTGCTGGACTCTTCAGAAATGCACTACATCCTCCAGAAGTCTGTGCTCCTAAATGGAAATCTACTCCAACTTGTAGCATAAGTGATAGTAAATGTGACCTTGGCCACACCAGGCCCTTGCTCTGCACATCCCTGTTTACAGAAAGTGGCGAGGGTGTTGGAAAAACATCATTTGCACCTAAATTTAGGTGCAATGGCATTTAAAAAGTTGCAAACCATAGACATTGTAGAGTAAATGGTATGCACCAAATTTATTATGTTTTAGAAGTTTTTTATGCCTAACTGGACAGTTTTGAAATATATCTAAAAAAGGAGGCATAATAAGACAAGTTGTAAACTTCTAAGAACTCACATACGTTTATATTTTAACTATTTTACCGTATTATTCTCTAGCTTTATGTTATGTTTGTTAACATTTACTACTGCATCTTCTATACTGATTTTATAAATTACAATTTTATGCAATAGGATATTATACAAGAGAATATGTTCAATTTCTTTGCATTTGAATACCATTCCAGGATAAATAATGTTGCATCAGCGCTTTTCAAATTGCGAAGTATTTGCAAAGCTTCTCTGGCAGAAAAGCATTCAGTCAAAAGAATTGTCGTATTGTTTCTGACAAAAGGCAAAGCGTCTGTGCAGATGATGATTATAAAGTGTTGGTGCAAGTTGATATTCAAATACTCGGGGTTATTCGTACAGAATATATTTATAGCTGTCACCCATACACATGAGATCAATCTAATAAACTTTATTATTCTGCAATAAAGAATTTAGATAATATTCAAAAATGATGATGCTTTAGCATTGAGCTTACTTTTGAAGTTGAAGGAAAACTGAGCTATAGGGGTAACAGCTAGAGGCACTTGGGTAAGAATGTGGTTTTTCAGTGCACTGCAATTAACCACTACAGGACCGCCTAACGCACGGATGCGTCCGGCGGGTGGTCCTGTAGTTCTGAGTTGACGCGTCGGCGCGTCATCTCGCGAGATGCGAGACTTCCTGTGAAGTTCACAGTGCCGCGCGTCTCACAACTTGTACTGCAGCCTGCCAGCGATGATCAATCGCTGGCAGGCTGTAGATGCGAAATAATTCGCATCAAACAAGTATATCAGACGCTGTTTTGTTAACAGCGTCTGATATACCTGCTACCTGGTCCTCTGGTGGTCCCATTTGCTGGGATCGACCACCAGAGGACCAGGTAGCTATGTAAAGTTGCACCAAACACTACACTAACCCCCCCCCCTCACTTATTAACCCCTTGTTAACCCCTTGATCACCCCATCTAGATTCCCTGATCACCCCCCTGTCATTGATCACACCCCTTGTAAGGCTCCATTCAGATGTCCATATGTGTTTTGCGGATCAGCGGATCCGCAGATCCTCAAAACACGGACACCGGCAATGTGCTTTCCGCATTTTGCAGATCCGCACATTGCCAGAACTATATAGAAAATGCCTTTTCTTGTCCGCAATTGCGGACAAGAATAGGACATGTTCTATATTTTTGAGGAACGGAAATGCAGACCCGGAAGCGCGGATCTGTAATTCCGGATCCGAGCGGGACAAAGTCTGTCCCCATAAAAATGAATGGGTCCGCAATTCCGTTCCGCAAAGAGAATTGCAGACGTGTGAATGGGGCATAAGGGTCCCTTATCACCGCCAGTTAGTTAGCTACTTGTTAAGTAGCTAGCGCCCAGCCCACCGCACCGCAGTCACTGATTTTGGCAAAGATTTTTTCATCCACATTGATCGATGCGAATGAAAAAATCTGTGCCGTTCATTTTTTTTTTTTCAGCCCAGAGGCTGAACGGAAAAAAAAAAATCTCATTACCCGTATGCTCAATATAAGGAGAATCGCAGAAACTCCTAATGCTGGCCATACGTGTAATGATTGCGGAGACCCTCAAATGCCAGGGCAGTACAAACACCCCACATGTGACCCCATTTTAGAAAGAAGACACCCCAAGGTATTCCGTGAGGGGCATGGTGAGTTCATGTAAAATTTTATTTTTTGTCACAAGTTAGTGGAATATGAGACTTTGTAAAAAAAATAAAAAATTATATCAATTTCCGCTAACTTGTGCCAAATTTTTTTTTTGTGAACTCGCGATGCCCCTCACGGAATACCTTGGGGTGTCTTCTTTCCAAAATGGGGTCACTTGTGGGGTATTTATACTGCCCTGGCATTTTAGCGGCCCTAAAGCGCAAGAATCCAAATGCGTAAAAATGCCCTGTGAAATCCTAAAGGTAATCATGGGAATTAGGGCCCCTTTGCGCATTTTGGCTGCAAAAAAGTGGCACACATGTGGTATCGCCGTACTCAGGAGAAGTAGGGCAATTTGTTTTGGGGTGTATTTTTATATATACCCATACTTTGTGTGAGAAATATCGCTGTAAACGACAACTTTTTAAAAAAATTTATACAAAGTTGTCAATTTACAGAGATATTTCTCTCACCCAACATGGGTATATGTAAAAATACAGCCCAAAACACATTTCCCTGACTTCTCCTGAGTACGGCGATACCACATGAGTAACACTTTTTTGCAGCCTGGGTGTGCAATGGGGCCCAAATTCCAACGAGTACCTTTAGGTTTTACATGGCTGCTCACAATTTAGCCCCTCCCAAAATGCCAGAACAGTAAACACACGCCACAAATGACCCCATTTCGGAAAGTAGACACCCCAAGGTATTCACTGAGGGGCATAGTGAGTCTGTCTGAGATTTTTATTTTTTCTACCAGAAGTTAGCAGAAATGGAAACTTTATTATTATTTTTTTTTCCTCAGAAAGTGTCATTTTCCGCTAACTTGTGAAAAAAAATGAAATGATACATGAACTCACCATGCCCCTCCGCGAATACTTTGGGGTGTCTTCTTTCTAAAATGGTGTCATTTGGGGGGTATTTATACTATCCTGGCATGTTAGCACCTGAAGAAACATGACAGGTGCTCAGAAAGTCAGAGCTGCTTCAAAATGCGGAAATTCACTTTTTTGCACCATAGTTTGTAAATGCTATAACTTTTACCCAAACCAATAAATATACACGTATTGGATTTTTTTTATCAAAGACATGTAGAACAATAAATTTTGTGAAAAATTTATATAGAAATGTAGTTTTTTTTTTATTTTACAACAGAAAGTGAAAAATGTCATAAAATTTTTATTAATTGCAAAAAAAGTAAAAATGTCAGCAGCAATGAAATACCACCAAATGAAAGCTCTATTAGTGAGAAGAAAAGGAGGTAAAATTAATTTGGATGGTAAGTTGCATGACCGAGCAATAAACGGTGAAAGTAGTGTAGTGCGGAATTGTAAAAAGTGGCCTGGTCATTAAGGATGTTTAAGCTAGGAGGGCTGAGGTGGTTAAAGGGGTTGTCCGCTTTGTTTTTATATTGATGACCTATCCTCAGGATAGGAATAGATGATTCTGGAACATCTATTCTTATGAATCTATGTTGTTCCATTCCTTTGTTATTTCTACTCGAAGTTATGAATATTCATAACAACTCACCAAAAACCATCGAGACCTTGGACAACCTTGCCTTAGCCAGTGATTGGATCTTATACAAAATGAGCTCTAAATGTTCTTCTTTGACCATTCAAAAAGTTGGGTGGTATGGCTACATATATTAAATGGAACTGACTAAAAAAGGAATTGAAGTGGTACATAAATAACCTCAAACAGGAGAATACAACAAGACGTAGAGTTAAAGAAAGATGAAATAAAGTCTGCAAAGACATCCTGTAAATATAACTTGACAATTTCACTGAACACTTGCACAACCTTGTGGATTAATAAGGCTCGTATTAATAAGGTTCTTCATTCTGTTTCTTAATCAGGTGATCAAAAAAGTAGGCTAAGTTGTCATAGTAATTGTAAATTCTTAATGTCAAACTCACTTGGGAACTCGGCAGCAGACGAAAGGAACTGCTAGTTCAATATACAAATCCATACTGTAGTTCTGGGTTTTAATATTACTGTTCATACGATCACCATGGCTTCTATTCATAACAGTATTAATGAATACTGACAAACCTGGACTTTAATGGTTCATCTAGGTTGTCAGCGTTCTAGTATTATACAAAAATGCTGCAGAATGGGCTGCCCTTTCTGTCATACATACCATCTAAGTGAACAAAACCCCAAATGGTAGTGTGGACAGAGCATAACATCTACATGCAGTAAGCTCCCTCTAGTAGTGTCTTTAAGCAGTCAGAAATGTATCATTTAACTCTATGGTTGAGTGAAAGGAAGTAGGGGATTTGGAGTGCTATGTCAGGAAACTGCTCTGACACTTCTACAGACAATAAAATTCAAAGGGTTTTTTCACTTTTAAAAATGCCTACTTATTAGAAGAGTTGCTTGAAAATATGCTAATCACAAAGTATCCCTCTATTGCTAGGATCCCAGTGATCAACTGTATTCTGTCTGGCAGTAGGTATTTAATTTCCCTGCAGTGTCACCCAGGAGCGGACTGGCCATAGACCCTACACAGAAATTTCCCGGTGAGCCGATCCCCCGGGGGGCACCAGAGCCCTTCTTACTGCCTCCAGTCAGGTGCCTAACCATCTGATGCTCTCTGCATTAATTAATACTGGGAGCATCAGGTACTTAGGCACCTGGCTGGCATCCACAGGTGTCTTCCTGAATTCACTGTATCACGCTCTTCAGGACAGTGATACAGTTGAATACTGTGGCACGGTCAGCAATATTTTGTACTGCACTGTGGCATATGGTTCTGCTGAGGCAGTATTTTGTGCTGCACTAAGGTACTGCTGGCTCCCACCTACCTTTGTGGCCCTGCTTTCTATGAATCTGGATCCTCCTACAACATCGGGCCTCTTTTTTTTTTTTTCCAGGGCAACTAAAGTAATGTAATGGAATGGGTGAACTACAGTACCCTGAAAGATTATCAAAATTAGGGTTATTCACTTTAGAAAAAAGACAACCTAGGGGAGATCTAGTAACTATGTATATATATATATATATATATATATATATATATCAGGGGTCAGTACAGAGATCTCTCCCATCATCTATTTATCCCCAGGACTGTGACTGTGACGAGGGGACATGCTCTGCGTCTGGAAGAAAGAAGGTTTGTACACAAACATAGAATAGGATTCTTTACGGTAAGAGCAGTGAGAATATGGAACTCTCTGCCTGAGGAGGTGGTGATAGTGAGTTCACTAAAAGAGTTCAAGAGGGGCCTGGATGTATTTCTAGAGATGGGTCATTGATCCAGGGAGTTATTCTGATTGCCTGATTGGTGTCAGGAAGGAATTTTTTTCCCTTAAGTGGGGAAAATTGGCTTCTACCTCACAGGTTTTTTTTTGCCTTCCTCTGGATCAACTTGCAGGATAACAAGCTGAACTGGATGGACAGATGTCTTTTTCCGGCCTTATAAACTATGTTACTATGTTACTTTAAGTTCCCAGTCCTCCCCTGGAGCCATCTCAGGGGAAATTAAGCATTACACAATACCAATTCACAGCGATGAATTGTCTGTGTAATACAGGGTAGGACAAATATTTCAGACCACAAGAAGGTACTGGTAATTGCATTCCACTTTGGCCAGAACAGAGGACCCACCTTCCCATAACAAACTAAGAATTTCCTAATTGGGTATATGGAAATGTGTTTTCTAAACTGGACAACATTTCTAGCGATTTTGTACCTAGTTACTGTATTAAATAATAAAACAATAGGTAGACTGTGCATTGTATTATGTATACTTATTTTGGAGCATCACCTCTCCAAATATTATGGAATGGTCCAGCAAGAAAATCAGAGTACGTTCAGACTCCAGTGTCTGTCAGAGTGTAGTGTCCATCAGTGGCATAAGTTGGGAGGATTCCCCAACGAATACTACTGACAGATGCCACTGTATAGGCATGGTATACATTTTGTTAAAGGGAACCTGTCACGTTGAACATGGTGTCTGAGCTGAAGGCAGCATGTTATAGAACAGGAAGAGCTGAGCAGATGGATATCTAGCTTTATGTGAAAATAATTCATTAAAACTTTTAGTTTATTCATTTAAATTCCTGTTCATTCTGTGAAGTCAAGGGGGCGGTCCTATCAGTGACAGTTCTCTCTGTATACACTGTCATAGAGGGAAGGCTGTCAATTAGACATGATCTAATTGAAGCTGACGAAGTGGAATTCGTTTAGAATTTCAGGAAAAATTTGATTTGCAACGAATGCGGATTTCCTCGCGTTTCGTAGTAATGAATTGTAACTTTTCCTAACATGGCGGCTACAATGGCGGCTAAAATGGCGGCTATACGTGTGAGGACATGGGGCAAGGAACTTTGGGAAGGCAGGATGACCCATAATGCCATGCATGCAGTAAATCAGCACCCAGCCAGCCCGGTGATGTCACAGCCCTATAAATACGCAGGCTATCTTAGATTCAGACATTCACAATCGTACTTTGTTCAGGTACAGACGTGTATGCAGATGCTAGGGAGAGTGAAAGAAAAATGATTTGTTAAAAAAAAAGGAAAGAAGCGATATACTAGTGCAGGGAAAGGATATTTAGAGGAATCATTTCACAGGCAGGGAGAGACGTGTGCAGATGCTAGGGAGAGTCATCGGAAAATCCTCAGTGTGATAAACATCAATTTACAAGTGAAGGGAAAGGATAGTGAGAGGAATTATTTCACAGGCAGGGAGAGACGTGTGCAGATGCTAGGGAGAGGCATAGGAAAATCCTCATTTTGAAAAAAAGCGATTTACAAGTGCAGGGAAACATTACTTGGGGTTTCAGATAGTCTCATAATACAGCTCTGTCATTCCAGCAATAAGTTATTGGGGTGTAAGTGCTATGTTGAAAAGCATTTAGCGGATTTTATCTGTAGAAAAAAATAAATATATACGCAGGTCACTTTTGTTGTTATTTACGCTAAAATCATTTGCACTTCACTCTTTAATTGTTTTCTGTTTAAAGCGTATAGTGGTCTTTTTCCGTCCAACAAGAAATATATATTCTTGGGTCACTTCTGTAGTTATTTCTGGTGAAAGGGTATAGGGGCATATTACAGTAAAAAAAGAAAAATATATATGCATTTCACTGTTGCAGTTACTTCTGTTGAAAGCGTATAGGAGCCTATTTCAGTAAAAAAAGAAAAATATATACGCATTTCACGGTTGCAGTGATTTCTGTTAAAACCGTTTAGGGGCATATTTCACTCATAAAAGAAAAATATATACGCACTTCACTATTTAATTGTTTTCTGGTCAAAGCTTATAGTGGCCTATTTCAGTCCAACAAGAAATAAATATTCTCAGGTCACTTCAGCAGTTATTTCTGATGAAAGCGTATAGGTGAGTATTTCATTAAAAAAAGAAAAATATATATATGCACTGCACTGTTGCAGTGATTTTTGTTGAAACTGTATTTCATTCAATAAAAAATGATATATGCACTTCACTCTTTAATTGTTTTCTGGTTAAAGCGTATAATGGCCTTCTTCCGTCCAACAAGAAATATATATTCTCGGATCACTTGTGCAGTTAATTCTGGTGGAGGGGAATAGGGGCTTATTACAGTAAAAAAAGAAAAATATATACGCATTTCACTGTTGCAGTGATTTCTGTTGAAACCGTATAGGGGCGTATTTCAATTATAAAAGAAAAATATATACGCACTTCACTCTTTAAGTGTTTTCTGGTTGAAGCGTATAGTGGCCTTTTTCCATCCAACAAGAAATATATATTCTCAGGTCACTTCTGCAGTTATTTCTGGTGAAAGGGTATAGGGGCGTATTTCATTCGTAAAATAAAAATTTATACGCATTTCATTCAATAAAAAAAAAAATTTACACACTTCACTCTAATTGTTTTCTGGTTAAAGCGTATAGCATATCTGGTGAAAGCATATATTGGCCTTTTTCCGTCCAACAAGAAATATATATTCTCGGGTCACTTCTGCAGTTATTTCTGGTAAAAGAGTATAGGGCCGTATTACAGTAAAAAAAGAAAAATGTATACGAATTTCACTATTGCAGTTATTTCTGTTGAAAGTGTATAGGGGCCAATTTCAGTTCAAAAATAAAAATATATACACATTTCACGGTTGCAGTGATTTCTGTTGAAACCGTATAGGGGCGTATTTCATTAATAAAAGAAAAATATATACGCACTTCACTCTTTAATTGTTTTCTGGTTAAAGCTTATAGTGGCCTATTCCCGCCCAACAAGAAATATATATTCTCGGGTCACTTCTGCAGTTATTTCTGGTGAAAGCGTATAGGGGCGTATTTCAGTACTACAATTATAGCAGTTATATCTGGTAAAGCCTTTACTGGCGTATTGCAGTAGAAAAAGAAATATACATTCGCCAATCACTGGTGCACTTACATGTAGAAAAACCTTTATTGATGTATATAAGTAGAAAAAGAAATATACATTTGCCATTCGCTAAAGCATTTATATCTTGAAAAACCTTTAGTGACGTATATCAGTAGAAAAAGAAATATAAAAGACTAAACAAAAGCAATGACAGGTGCACTCTGTGATAATACTAAACCCTCACACTGATGTAAAATTGAGAGGTTAGTTCGACATATCCTACTAGGAGGACATGTCTTAAGCTCGGGCACCACGCCAAGGTCTCTCAAAGTAGCCCGAGGCCCTATCACTCACCTACCTGTGCCGTTTGGGCAATACCAGGGGCCAGTGGGCGGATTACAGGAGCATAAAGCCTGACTCACAGACAGCTTACCAGTAACCTCCAGCATGTAGCCATGCCTGCAATGGTAGGAGACAGAGTGCACCTGTCTTTGCTTTTGTTTAGTCTTTGATTGTTCTTCACATCCACATAATTTTTACCATATGTAGGATGGTTATTGTGGTACTTGTAGTCCGTTGCTGGCATCTTCCATTGTATGCAATTTTTTGCTGTTGATTGCCATAAGCAACAGACTACAAGTGCAGGATATGCTCCCCTATATATATGCACAACCGCATGTGGGTTTGAGCATATCCTGCCTGTTTAACACCACGTTTTCTAATGGTTTGCATAGTCTTATGTATGGAGTTGTATAAATTCCTATTTAAATGTGCCTGTTTTTCATCTACAGGCTACATTCAGGTGCACCCAAGCCCTGGGCCATATCAGCCAGTCTCGGGTGGGGCTCACAGGCACTTCCCACCTCCCATTGCAGGCATGGCTACATGCTGGAGGTTACTGGTAAGCTGTCTGTGAGTCAGGCCTTATGCTCCCGTAATCCGCCCACTGGCCCCTGGTATTGCCCAAACGGCACAGGTAGGTGAGTGGTAGGGCCTCCGGCTACTTTAAAAGACCTTGGCGTGGTGCCCGAGCTTAAGACATGTCCTCCTAGTAGGATATGTCGAACTAACCTCTCAATTTTACATCAGTGTGAGGGTTTAGTATTATCGCAGAGTGCACCTGTCTTTGCTTTTGTTTAGTCTTTGATTGTTCTTCACATCCACATAATTGTTACCTTATGTAGGATGGTTATTGTGGTTCTTGTAGTCCGTTGCTGGCATCTTCCATTGTATGCAATTTTTTGCTGTTGATTGCCATTAACAACGGACTACAAGTGCAGGATATGCTCCCCTATATATATGCACAACCGCATGTGGGTTTGAGCATATCCTGCCTGTTTAACACCACGTTTTCTAATGGTTTGAAAAATAAATATACATTCGCCATTCGCTGCTGCACTTATATCTTGAAAAACCTTTATTCACGTATAGCAGTAGAAAAAGAAATTTACATTCACCATTCGCTCCTGCACTTATATCTTGAAAAACCTTTAGTGACGTATTTCAGTAGAAAAAGAAATATAAATTTGCTATTCGCGGCTGCACTTATATCTTGAAAAACCTTTATTGACATATATAAGTAGAAAAATAAAAATATATTCTATGTTCACTGTTGCAGTTATATGCGATAAAGACGTATTTCTGCACAAAAATCAAAATATATTCAGCGTTCAGTGCTGCAATTATATGTGGGAAAGACCTTTTTGTGGTATGGACTGAATCACATTGTGTTGAAATTTTGTATTTACATTTCACACACTGCTCGATTACGTCCATAAGAGTGGCGCACCAATACAGGTGAATACACTATGCACTAACCCTGCACAAAAATGCAAACTAATTCACACCAGCCCGCATCTATCTGCGGTATTGCTTACTGGACACTACGGGGACTTTTCTGCAGCACAGAAACCGCATGAGGACCACCTCTCACTCTTCCAGCGTGGACCTACTTCCTCCACTACGCAGTGGCGGATCCAGAGCCTGGTCTCGGGAGGGGCACTTCCCACTATCGTTACACCCCTGCTCCCATCACTACAGAAATACAGGGTGATACAGTGCCCCATAGCTCTTACATCCAGTGCCTTCTTCTTTGATGTAGATATTCTCTTTCCTCATCTTCTCCTTTCAGACCTTCAGAAAAGATCACCATTTTTCGTCTCTGCAGTTTGACATAAAAAATAAAAATTAGTTTACTACTTTTCCATCATCCTCCCATCTTCTGGACAAAACATCCTACTACCCCCAATACTGTACTGCTGTGGTCCCCAATAGTGCCCCCAATAATGTGCCAGTAAGAAGTGCCCCCATAGATGCCCCCCAGTCATGTGCCAGTAACAAGTGCCTCTCCCCCCACCCCATCATGTCCCAGTAACAAGTGCCTCCCTGCCCCCTCATCATGTCCCAGCAACAAGTGCCTCTCCCCCCACCCCATCATGTCCCAGTAACAAGTGCCTCCCTGCCCCCTCATCATGTCCCAGTAACAAGTGCCTCTCCCCCCACCCCATCATGTCCCAGTAACAAGTGCCTCCCTGCCCCCTCATCATGTCCCAGCAACAAGTGCCTCTCCCCCCACCCCATCATGTCCCAGTAACAAGTGCCTCCCTGCCCCCTCATCATGTCCCAGTAACAAGTGCCTCTCCCCACCCCATCATGTGCCAGTAACAAGTGCCTCCCACTCATCATGTGCCAGTAACAAGTGCGTCTCCCCCCACCCCATCATGTGCCAGTAACAAGTGCCTCCCACTCATCATGTGCCAGTAACAAGTGCCTCCCCCTCATCATGTCCCAGTAACAATTGCCTCACCCCCTCATAATGTCCCAGTAATAAGTGCCTCTCCCCCCATCATATCCCAGTAACAAGTACCTTTCCACCCCCCCATCATGTCCCAGTAACAAGTGAACAAGTGCCCCCCCCATCATGTCCCAGTAACAAGTGGCCCTCCAGCTGTTGTAAAACCACCACTCCCACCATGCCCTGCTTTAGGCCGATAGCTGTAGGCTGTCCGGCATTAAGCACTGTATTTATAAGTGGTTAAAATCTTGTTTGAAATATTTTGGTGAAAAAAAATCTTGTATTCATCATTAAGCGCTGCTCTTATATGCGGTAAAGTCTTTTTTCATTTATTTCAGTGGAGAAAAAACTTGTATTCGGCATTAAGCGCTGCACTTATATGTGGTAAAATCTTGTTTTAATTATTTCGGTGGAGAAAAAAACTTGTATTCGGCATTAAGCACTGCTTATATGTGGTATTAAGCACTTATATGTGGTAAAATCTTGTTTGAAATATTTTGGTAGAAAAAAATCTTCTATTCATCATTAAAGAGGTTTTCCCATCTCAGACAATGGGGGCATATCGCTAAGGTATGCCCACATTGTCTGATAGGAGCGAGTCCTACCTACAATAAGAACGGAAATGAACGGATAGGGGCGCACTGCGCATGCGCAGCCGCCCTCCATTTATTTCTATGGGGCCGCCAAATATAGCCGAGTGCTGCCCCATAGAAATAAATGGGAGCAGCGCTTGGTGGTGGACGGACCCCAGGAAATCTGGGGTCCTCCAACCACAGTGCTCCCCGCTTTGTTCTCGTTGTAGTTGCGGGTCTCAGAGGTGGGACCCGCACCTATCAGGCAATTGGGACATATCCTAACGATATGCCCTGATTGTCTTGAGTTGGGAATACCCCTTTAAGCGCTGCACTTATATGCGGTAAAGTCTTTTTTCAATTATTTCGGTGGAGATAAAACTTGTATTCAGCATTAAGCGCTGCACTGATACGGTATGCGGTAAAATATTTTTCAAATTATTTTGGTGCAGAAAAAACTTGTATTCGGCATTAAGCGCTGCACTTATATGCTGTAAAATCTTGTTTGAATTATTTTGGTGGAAAAAAAACTTGTATTCGGCATTAAGCGCTGCACTTATATGCGGTAAAATCTTGTTTGAATTATTTCGGTGGAAATACACCGACTCCATTAACTTCCTCATCTCTTCATTATCATCGGACACACTAAGGCCTCTTTCACACGAGCGTGTCCGGATTAGGTCCGGATGCGTTGCGGATGCGTTCAGTAAAAACTGTGCGATTTCACAGGCAAAGCCATTCAGTTTTGCCTGCGATTGCGTTCAGTTGTTCAGTTTTTTCCGCACGGGTGCAATGCGTTTTGATGCGTTTTTCACGCGCGTGATAAAAAACTGAAGGTTTACAAACAACATCTCCTAGCAACCATCAGTGAAAAACGCAACGCACCTGCACTTGCTTGCGGATGCAATGCGTTTTTAACGCAGCCCCATTCATTTCTATGGGGCTGCGGATGCGTTTATAACGCATAAGATAGAGCATGCTGCGATATACACGCGTTGCAGAAGTGATGCGTGAAAAAAAACGCTCATGTACACAGCCCCATAGAAATGAATGGGTCAGGATTCAGTGCGGGTGCAATGCGTTCACATCACGCATTGCACCCGCGCGGAAATCACGCTCGTGTGAATGCAGCCTAACTTTACACACACCCCCCAGCTATATATATAATTGGTGCCAGCACCACCTAGGAGTGAATAAAGGTAAGTGACACTGCCAGCCTGTTAAAGGGAATTACAGCATGATACCACAATACATTTGACAGGACATTTAACAATAGTTTAAAGTGCCCACATATAGCACATAGTGGGACACTGCATCAAGATGAATCGGGTGTGGATCAGCAAGCCATTTCCACACACCAATGCCTGATGCATCAGACTAGATCATCCATGGTGCCAATCCAACAATTTGACAAAAGAGACCGGTTTCTTCTGGCTACTTGCCTCAGCTACTATTCTGATGATGTTACCCGCCTGATGCCACACATCTGATGCCAAGTGCTTTTTACTCCCACCATCTTCAGCGGGTCCTGGTAATGCCACCCACCTCCACAGTTTGTCACCTTGCCACTCTGTGGCCTCCTGATGCTGCCGTCACCTCCAGTCATTGTGCAACTCTCTGGCCTACTCATGATGCTGCCACCTCCACACTCTGTCATTGTGCCACTCTCTGGCCTAGTAATGCTGCTGCCACCTCCACACTCTGTCATTGTGCCACTCTCTGGCCTACTCATGCTGCTGCCACCTTTAGACTCTGTCATTGAGCTGCTCTGTGGTCTCCTCATGCTGCTGCCACCTCCACACTCTGTCATTGTTCCACTCTTTGGCCTACTCATGCTGCCACCTCTAGACTCTGTCATTGTGCCGCTCTGTGGTATCCTCATGCTGCTGCCACCTAAAGACTCATTGTGCCACTCGGTGGCCTCCTCATACTTCTGCCACCTCCAGATCCTGTCATTGGGCCACTCTTTAGTCTCCTAATAATGCTTCCACCTCACCACTATGTCATAGGTGCACTCTGTGGACTTCTCATGCTGTACCCATCCTCCCCACTTCATGACTGGTCCACTATTGTGGCTTTTGGCCTGGCTGACATCATCATTTATTTGACACTTCTTCGGATCTGTCAGAAGGAAGGGAAAATGAGACGCACAACGGATCCTGTCTTTACGGCCTGTATGGTCACATCAGAAATAACTTATGATTTGATAGCAAAAAGCAGGAGTGGGTACAAAACACAGAAGACATGCAAATATTCCATTCACGTGTCATCTCTTTTTTAGATCCACTCCATTTTTTTTTTTGCCTTTAGCAATACTGATGGATTATTGAGCAAATGCTGATCGAGTGAAGGCGTATGCTCCACAGACAGGATCTGTTTTTTCTGTGTAATTATTCTTACTGTTTAGAGGAAGGCCAAAATAATCTGTGACGTCAACACAAACTTACTGATGTGCTGTGATGTGCTGTGAAAAATGAAAGGTGGAATCTGATTAGTTGCTATGGGCAACTAAGTCAGTTTTCCTTTATATCAGTTTGATAACTCTTCCCCACAGTTCCAGAAAAAAGCAAACAAACCATTTGGAATAACCTGGAATTCTGCATTTATTACTAATAAAATGTTCTTATTGTCATCTGTCACAATCATAGACAAAAACAATCTAAATAATATGAATAATACACAAACAGTGGTATCGTTCAGGTGTTTTACCGAGCACATAGAGCAAACTCCCCATATGTGATGGTAAACTGCTGTATGGGTGCACAGCAGAACGCTGTGGACAGGCGAGTTCTCCTTGGGCTTACTATGGCCTTCGCTGCACTAAACACCCGCTCTGATGCCACACTGTTGGCCGGGCAGAAAAGCTTGTCCAGGGCAAACTCGGCCAGTTGCGGCCACAAATTCACATATTGCTTCCCAGTAGTCCAGGGGATTTTCGAAGTGGGGTGGCAGGGTACACTCCAAGTATGCCACAACCTGCTGGTTCAGGTTCTGCTCTATGTCTAGCTGCTGGTGATTAGTTTCTTCAGTAGGCGGGTGAAGAAAACTGCTCATTAGCAACTCTAAACTTAAGTTGCTGCTGATGGAGCTGGTACTGCTCCTTGCCCCCGCCCCCCCCAGCAGCCGTGGCAGTGGAACCTTAGCGCAGAGGGACCCCCGGTCAGACCTGTATGAGGATGGGCGATGAAACACAAAGGCAGCGACCAACTGACTACATAGGATGTCTCTGTAGTAGTTCAGTTTGTCCTCCCTCTCAGCTGGTGGAAAAAAGGCCCCCATTTTGGACCAGTAGCGAGTGTCTATCAAAGTTGAGAGCCAACTCAACTCAGCTGTCACTACGCAAGCAACTGAGCATGCATCAGGCCATTTACACAAGTGATTCGGAAGAACTCCCTGCCTCCGTCTCCACTGCATACTGCCATGGTGTGTCTGGGTCCTCTGACTCGTCTTCCTCATCACCCTGTAGCTCCTCTGGCTGATCCTGCTCTTCCTCTATTGTCACCTGTGTAGAAAAACCATCCATTTCTCTACGCATTGCTTGTGCTCCTCTTCCTCTAGTGCAGCCCCCCCTCCCCAGGGCTCACGTGGCCGTGAGATGTAGTCACCACGTCTCTTGTCCCCTGGCTAGCCAGATTTAGCCACGTGTTCCAGGACATGAATCAGTAGAATGACGTTGTTTATCCTGTAGTCCTGGCGACTGACAAATAAAGTGGCCTCCTCAAAGGGCCAGAGCAAAGTGTGAGCAGGTGCGATGCATGACCTGCCACTGGCTAACATCGAAGTTACACAGGGGAGTACCTCTGTCCGCCTGTATCATCAAAAAATCGTTTATGGCCTTTCTCTGTTCATATAATCGGTCCAACATATCGCGGGTGGAATTCCAATGGGTGGAAACGTCGCATATCATATGTTGGGGACACCATTCTGCTGCTGCAGCTTAAGGAGGGTGTGCTTTGCGGTGTATGAGTGGCTAATGTGCATGCACAGTTTCCTGTTCATTTTCAGGATTTCTTGCATATGGGAAGAAAGACTTCAGGAACCGCTTTACAACTAGATTGAACACGTGCGCCATGCAGGGAGCATGGCTCAGACCTCCTCGACGCAGTACCGACATCATGTTTTTGTCGGTCACCATTGTTCCGATTTTGAGTTATCAAGGAGAAAGCCAGGATTCGATTTCTTGATTAAGGACACGGAGAAGTTCCTCCCCTGTGTGCGCCCAGGCAAACTAGGTGCAGAACAGTGTGACACCGCCATCCCCTGCACATGTGGTATGCTGGAGGGGCACTGTGAATTGTCCCTGCAGTGGAGGCTGAGGACATGGTGGAGGATAAGGAGGCAGAGGTGGACATTGTCGCAGGACCAACGGAGTGAGAATGTGGAAGCGGAAGTGGCATCACCTGGCCAAGTTGCTGGTGTGGCTATGCAGGAACCACATTTACCCAGTGGTCCATAAAGGAAATATATTGCCCTTGACCGTAGTTAAAGCTCCACACGTTGGTTCTGCCGTGCACTTTGGCAGACACCGACAGTCTCAAGGACTGGCCTACCTTCTCTGTTCTACATATGTGTGCAGGGCTGGTACTGCATTTTTGGCAAGAAAATGACGACTCTCCACCTCGGCTTGGCACAAGCCATCAGTTCTCTGAAAGGGGCAGAGTCCACCACTTGGAAAGGGAGGGACTGCAGCACGAGCAACTTGGCCGGGAACGCGTTCAGCTTCTGCGCTGTTGGATGAGTGCACGTATACTGTTGTCTCTTGGCAATCGCTTCAGTGATCGATTGCTGACGGAATGACTGACGAGGAGTAGGAGGACGAGGAGCATCAGGACCATCAGATGATGAGAAGGACAGACAGCTCCATTCAAGTGAATTGGTGGAGTCTTGACTGCATGAAATTGGGTGCGTGCCACTGAGTGATGCAGCAGTTGCTGCGGCAGGCTGGACCACCACTTCGGAGCCACAATTCTCCCAGGCCACTATATGGTTACGCTGCATGTGTTGACGCAGGGCCATGGAGCCAACATTGGCACCCTGGCCAAGACTCACCTTCTGCCCACAAATTAAGCAAATGGCCATGTTCCCCTCCTCCGGCAGCCTAACAAAAAATTACCACGCCGCCGAGTATGGCATTTTCCCCCTAAAAGTCCATGCTGACTGTCTGCTACCACTGCCTCCGTAAACCCCTGCACCTCTACTTTCCTGGCCGGTAGACTCCTGTGAAGTGGGTGGTCTACCACGGGCATGTTTGGCTCCCGACCTCCCACTGCTGCCACCCTGCTGACTCACAGCCATGCTGTCACCCTGCTGGCTAAGCCGCTGCCTCATGAGCAAGCTGCCACCCTCTTCTCCTGCTGATGATGATGAAGCCCCTTTTTCGCCCGGCTCCCAAGTGCGATTGGCTACATCATAGTCATCATCCGCTACTGTCTGCACATCACTGATGTCCCCCTCAATGGTCTCAGGGCCAGGAGCCTGACCGCTGGCAACATCTCCTCCCATGCGACTCTCATCATCACTACTTGCCTGCCTACCGGAGGTAGCGGCTGACGTCTCCTCCAGATCTTGGCTGGACAGTAGCTGCTGACTGTCCTCTAGTAGCTCGTCCTCGCTGAAAAGTGGAGCCAAGCCTCTGGCATATAATACTTCTCACGCAGAAGGAACTGAAAATGACAGATGAAGGATCAGGATAGGTGGGGGCACAGGGCCGACTCTTGGCTGGGGGTGTCTGATGTCACTTGCAACGAAGTCGAAGGCCGAGTCAACCATTCAAGCACTGCTGGTTTGCTCGTCAAGACACGACCGCTAGATGACACCGGTAGCTCAGGCCTCTCACTGCAACTCCTGCTGCCACTCCCCCTTCTTCTGCTGCCTGAGACAGAAACATTTCGGCCACTGCCCGTTCCCTTTGAAGGGCTTGTCACTAGAGATGAGCGAACACCTGGAAGTTCGGGTTCGGGAAGTTCGGCCGAACTTCCCGAAAATGTTCGGGTTCGGGATCCGAACTCGACCCGAACTTTATCCCGAACCCGAACCCCATTGAAGTCAATGGGGACCCGAACTTTTAGGCACTAAAAAGACTGTAAAATAGTCCAGGAAAGGGCTAGAGGGCTGCAAAAGGCAGCAAAATGTAGGTAAATCCCCTGCAAACAAATGTGGATAGGGAAATGAATTAAAATAAAATAAAATAAATAAAAATTAACCAATATCAATTGGAGAGAGGTCCCACAGCAAGGAATCATGCGTCATATCACCCACCACTGGAGAAGGCCACTTTCAGTTATTTCGGCCCCAGCACCCAGACAGAGGAGAGAGGTCCCACAGCAAGGAATCATGCGTCATATCACCCACCACTGGAGAAGGCCACTTTCAGTTATTTCGGCCCAGCACCCAGACCGAGGATACAGGTCCCACTGCAAGGAATCATGCGTCATATCACCCACTACTGGAGAAGGCCACTTTCAGTTATTTCGGCCCAGCACCCAGACCGAGGATACAGGTCCCACTGCAAGGAATCATGCGTCATATCACCCACCACTGGAGAAGGCCACTTTCAGTTATTTCGCCCAGCACCCAGACCGAGGATACAGGTCCCACTGCAAGGAATCATGCGTCATATCACCCACTACTGGAGAAGGCCACTTTCAGTTATTTCGGCCCAGCACCCAGACCGAAGATACAGGTCCCACTGCAAGGAATCATGCGTCATATCACCCACCACTGGAGAAGGCCACTTTCAGTTATTTCGGCCCCAGCATCCAGACAGAGGAGAGAGGTCCCACAGCAAGGAATCATGTGTCATATCACCCACCACCGGAGAAGGCCACTTTCAGTTATTTCGGCCCCAGCACCCAGACAGAGGAGAGGTTCATTCAACTTTGGGTTGCACCGCAAGATCATGGTAAAGTTAAAAAAATGAGGATTCAATAAAGAAGTGCCCCGGAGTACAAGAATACATGTTTGAGGGGAAGGCAGTTATAAATGCCATTTTTATGAACGTCAGCTTGTCCACGTTGGCTGTGGACAGGCGGCTGCGTTTGTCAGTAATGATGCCCCCTGCCGTGCTGAATACACGTTCAGACAAAACGCTGGCCGCCGGGCAGGCCAGCACCTCCAAGGCATAAAATGCTAACTCTGGCCACGTGGACAATTTGGAGACCCAGAAGTTGAATGGGGCCGAACCATCAGTCAGTACGTGGAGGGTGTGCAGACGTACTGTTCAACCATGTTAGTGAAATGCTGCCTCCTGCTAACACGTTCCGTATCAGGTGGTGGTGCAGTTAGCTGTGGCGTGGAGACAAAACTTTTCCACATTTCTGCCATGCTAACCCTGCCCTCAGAGGAGCTGGCCGTGACACAGCTGTGTTGGTGACCTCTTGCTCCTCCTCTGCCTTCGCCTTGGCTTCCACCTGTTCCCCTGTGACATTTGGGAATGCTCTCAGGAGCGCGTCTACCAGCGTGCGCTTGTACTCAGGCAATCTTCCTATCACGCTCCAGTGCAGGAAGTAAGGTGGGCACATTGTCTTTGTACCGGGGATCCAGCAGGGTGGCAACCCAGTAGTCCGCACACGTTAAAATATGGGCAACTCTGCTGTCGTTGCGCCGGCACTGCAGCATGTAGTCGCTCATGTGTGCCAGGATCCCCAGAGGTAAGGACAAGCTGTCCTCTGTGGGAGGCGTATCGTCATTGTCCTCTGTATCCCCCCAGCCACGCAACAGTGATGGGCCTGAGCTGTGTCGGGTGCCACCACGCTGTGAACCTGCTTCATCCTCATCCTCCTCCACCTCCTCCTCATCCTCCAGTAGTGGGCCCTGGCTGGCCACATTTGTACCTGGCCTCTGCTGTTGCAAAAAACCTCAGACGGCCCTCACTTTATGCAGCAGCTCTGACATGTCGGGGTAGTTGTGAATGAACTTCTGCACCACCAAATTCAGCACATGCGCCAGGCAAGGGATGTGCATCAAACCGGCTAGTCCCAGAGCTGCGACGAGATTTCGCCCATTATCGCACACCACCAGGCCGGGCTTGAGGCCCACCGGCAGAAACAACTCGTCGGTCTGTTGTTCAATACCCCGCCACAACTCCTGCGCGGTGTGGGGCCTGTCCCCCAAACATATGAGTTTCAGAATGGCCTGCTGACGTTTACTCCGGGCTGTGCTGAAGTTGGTGGTGAAGGTGTGTGGCTGACTGGATGAGCTGGTGGAAGCAGAGGAGGAGAAAGCCGAGTAGGAGGAGGAGGCTACAGGAGGCAAAGAATGATGCCCTGCGATCCTTGGCGGCGGAAGGACGTGCACCAAGGAACTCTCCACCTGGGGCCCAGCCGCGTCCCTGGCCGTGCTTACTGGTCCACGTATCTGTGGTTAGGTGGACCTTGCCACAGATGGCGTTGCGCAGTGCACACTTGATTTTATCGGATACTTGGTTGTGCAGGGAAGGCACGGCTGTCTTGGAGAAGTAGTGGCGGCTGGGAACAACATACTGTGGGACAGCAATGGACATCAGCTGTTTGAAGCTGTCTGTGTCCACCAGCCTGAATGACAGCATTTCAAAGGCCAGTAGTTTAGAAATGCTGGCATTCAGGCCCAGGGCTCGAGGGTGGCTAGGTGGGAATTTACGCTTTCTCTCCAAGGTTTGTGAGATGGAGAGCTGAACGCTGCCGTGTGACATGGTGGAGATGCTTGGTGATGCAGGTGGTGTTGTCGGTGGCACATCCTCTGTTTGGTGGGCGGCAGGTGCCAACATTCCTTCCGAGGCGGAGGAAGAGGCCGAGGCAGCAGCAGTAGAGGGAGCAGGGGGAGCCAGAGTGAGTTCTCTTTTGCTACGCTGTTGGCTCGTCTCACCACTGCCTCTTCCTCTGAACTATGAAAGTCAGTGGCATGACCTTCATTCCATGTGGGGTCTAGGACCTCATCGTCCCCTGCATCGTCTTCCACACAGTCTTCCTCCCTGACCTCCTGTTCGGTCTGCACACTGCAGAAAGACGCAGCAGTTGGCACCTGTGTTTCGTCATCATCAGAGACGTGCAGACTCCGATGAGGTGGCATTCCCATGTCCTCATCATCAGGAAACATCAGTGGTTGTGCATCAGTGCATTCTATGTCTTCCACCACTGGGGAACGGCTAGGTGGATTGCCTTGGGAAACCCTGCCAGCAGAGTCTTCAAACAGCATAAGAGACTGCTGCATAACTTGAGGCTCAGACAGTTTCCCTGATATGCATGGGGGTGATGTGACAGACTGATGGGCTTGGTTTTCAGATGCCACCTGTGCGCTTTCTGCAGAAGACTGGGTGTGAGATAATGTTGTGAACGTGCTGGATCCACTGTCGGCCACCCAATTGACTAGCGCCTGTACCTGCTCAGGCCTTACCATCCTTAGAACGGCATTGGGCCCCACCAAATATCGCTGTAAATTCTGGCGGGTACTGGAACCTGAGGTAGTTGGTTCACTAGGACGTGTGGCTGTGGCAGAATGGCCACGTCCTCTCCCAGCACAAGAGGGTACACTAACACCACCACGACCGCGTCCGCGTCCCTTACTAGATGTTTTCCTCATTGTTACCGTTCACCAAGCACCACAATAAGAAAAAGAATATTTGGCCCAATGTATTGATTTCAAATTCAGGCCTTTTTTTACAGGCACCTAACACTTATCTGCCTATTTATTTATGTAGCGTATTACACTAATCCAGGCACAGCAGTAACCACTGATTTAGGGGAATATCTCTTTTAGGGCTAGTATTTAGGCCCTGGATGAAAGGTATCCTTTTATGGACAGATTTACAATTGGCCTGCAACAGCTCGAACACCAGATTCAGGGTATTGCTATTTTGGCAATTGAATTTCACCCCAGAACAAAATATACCCTTTTACGGACAGATTAACACCTGGCCTGCAATAGCTGGGACACCAGATTCAGGGTATTGCTATTTTGGCAATTGAATTTCACCCCAGAACAAAATATATGTTTTGGCGGACACTATTATACTTTGCCAGCCAGAGCTGAAACCACTGATTTATGGTATTGCTATTTTGGCAATTGACTTTCACCCCAGAACAAAATATACCCTTTTACGGACAGATTAACACTTGGCCTGCAACAGCTGGGACACCAGATTCAGGGTATTGCTATTTTGGCAATTGAATTTCACCCCAGAACAAAATATATGTTTTGACGGACACTATTATACTTTGCCAGCCACAGCTGAAACCACTGATTTATGGTATTGCTATTTTGGCAATTGAATTTCACCCCAGAACAAAATATACCCTTTACGGACAGATTAACACTTGGCCTGCAACAGCTGGGACACCAGATTCAGGGTATTGCTATTTTGGCAATTGAATTTCACCCCAGAACAAAATATATGTTTTGGCGGACACTATTATACTTTGCCAGCCACAGCTGAAACCACTGATTTATGGTATTGCTATTTTGGCAATTGAATTTCACCCCAGAGCAAAATATACCCTGTTACGGACAGATTTAAACTAGGCCTGCAACAGCTGGAACACCAGATTCAGGGTATTGCTATTTTGGCAATTGAATTTCACCCCAGAACAAAATATACCCTTTACGTACAGATTAACACTTGGCCTGCAACAGCTGGGACACCAGATTCAGGGTATTGCTATTTTGGCAATTGAATTTCACCCCAGAACAAAATATATGTTTTAGCGGACACTATTATACTTTGCCAGCCACAGCTGAAACCACTGATTTATGGTATTGCTATTTTGGCAATTGAATTTCACCCCAGAACAAAATATATAATTTGCAGGACACTATGAAACTTGGCCAGCCACAGCTGAAACCACTGATTTATGGTATTGCTATTTTGGCAATTGAATTTCACCCCAGAACAAAATATACCCTGTTACGGACAGATTCAAACTAGGCCTGCAATAGCTGGGACACCAGATTCAGGGAATTGCTATTTTGGCAATTGAATTTCACCCCAGAACAAAATATACCCTTTTACGGACAGATTAACACTTGGCCTGCAACAGCTGGGACACCAGATTCAGGGTATTGCTATTTTGGCAATTGAATTTCACCCCAGAACAAAATATATGTTTTGGCGGACACTATTATACTTTGCCAGCCACAGCTGAAACCACTGATTTATGGTATTGCTATTTTGGCAATTGAATTTCCCCAGAGCAAAATATACCCTGTTACGGACAGATTTAAACTAGGCCTGCAACAGCTGGAACACCAGATTCAGGGTATTGCTATTTTGGCAATTGAATTTCACCCCAGAACAAAATATACCCTTTACGGACAGATTAACACTTGGCCTGCAACAGCTGGGACACCAGATTCAGGGTATTGCTATTTTGGCAATTGAATTTCACCCCAGAACAAAATATATGTTTTGGCGGACACTATTATACTTTGCCAGCCACAGCTGAAACCACTGATTTATGGTATTGCTATTTTGGCAATTGAATTTCACCCCAGAACAAAATATATAATTTGCAGGACACTATGAAACTTGGCCAGCCACAGCTGAAACCACTGATTTATGGTATTGCTATTTTGGCAATTGAATTTCACCCCAGAACAAAATATACCCTGTTACGGACAGATTCAAACTAGGCCTGCAACAGCTGGGACACCAGATTCAGGGAATTGCTATTTTGGCAATTTAATTTCACCCCAGAACAAAATATATGTTTTGGCGGACACTATTATACTTTGACAGCCATAGCTGAAACCACTGATTTATGGTATTGCTATTTTGGCAATTGAATTTCACCCCAGAACAAAATATACCCTGTTACGGACAGATTTAAACTAGACCTGCAACAGCTAGAACACCAGATTCAGGGTATTGCTATTTTGGCAATTGAATTTCACCCCAGAACAAAATATATGTTTTTGTGGACACTATGAAACTTGGCCAGCCACAGCTGAAACCACTGATTTATGGTATCGCTATTTTGGCAATTGAATTTCACCCCAGAACAAAATATATAATTTGCAGGACACTATGAAACTTGGCCAGCCAGAGCTGAAACCACTGATTTATGGTATTGCTATTTTGGCAATTGAATTTCACCCCACAACAAAATATATGTTTTTGCGGACACTATGAAACTTGGCCAGCCACAGCTGAAACCACTGATTTATGGTATTGCTATTTTGGCATTTGAATTTCACCCCAAAACAAAATATATGTTTTTACGGACACTATGAAACTTTGCCAGCCACAGCTGAAACCACTGATTTATGGTATTGCTATTTTGGCAATTGAATTTCACCCGAGAACAAAATATATGTTTTGGCAGACAATATTATACTTTGCCATCCACAGCTGTGACAACAGATTTATGGTATTGCTATTTTGGCAATTGAATTTCACCCCAGAACAAAATATATGTTTTTGCGGACACTATGAAACTTGGCCAGCCACAGCTGAAACCACTGATTTATGGTATTGCTATTTTGGCAATTGAATTTCACCCCAGAACAAAATATATAATTAGCAGGACACTATGAAACTTGGCCAGCCACAGCTGAAACCACTGATTTATGGTATTGCTATTTTGGCAATTGAATTTCACCACAGAAAATAATCTATCCTTTGCCAGACAGCAGACAGTATTACACTTGTCTAGCCAAAGCTGGAACACCAAATTTAGGGGATTGGTATTTTGGCAATTGTATTTAACCCCTTAATAAAAAATAGAAATTGCTATTCTGAGTTTCTAGGGGTGACAATTAGCACAGCCAAGCCCCTGATGTAGGATATAGCAAAAAAAACTAGTATTGATGGATTGATGGACTTGGTGGCAGCTTGTTCTGGTGCACCACAAGTCACAAAATGGCCAACGATCACCCCAGAAAATAAGTGACAGAAAAACGCTCTGTGCAGCCTAAAAACCAGTGAGCAAGTAACTAGCAGAAGTTCAATCATTCACAGCTGTAGATCGATCACTTCACTAGGTGCTGTTGCTGACTTTTCCCTGCCTAATATCGCCCTCACAGAAGCTGCGTCCTCTCCCTACACTAATCAGAGCAGTGTGACGTGCGGCGCTACGTGACTCCAGCTTAAATAGAGGCTGGGTCACATGCTGCACTTGGCCAATCACAGCCATGCCATTAGTAGGCATGGCTGTGATGAGCTCTTAGGGCAAGAAGTAAAACGCTAGCTGATTGGCGGCCCTCCAGCTGTTGTAAAACTACAACTCCCATGATGCCCTGCTGTAGGATGATAGCTGTAGGCTGTCAGGGAATGATGGGAGTTGTAGTTTTGCAACAGATGGAGGGCTGCAGGTTGAGCATGCCTGGTGTAGATGATGCTTCCCTATCCTTTCCCTACACCTTGATTAGGGTTGAGCGAACCCGAACTGTAAAGTTCGGGTTCGTACCGAACATTATGGTTTTTTCACACCCGGACCCGAACCCGAACATTTTCCGTTGTTCGGCGATTTCTTCCCGCTTTTTGAAAGGCTGCAGGGCAGCCTATCAACAAGCATTTCACTACTTTGCCCTTAGAAGCCATCACAGCCATGCCTACTATTGGCATGGCTGTGATTGGCTAAGTGCAGCATGTGACCCAGCCTCAATTTAAGCTGGAGTCACGTAGCGCCGCATGTCACTCTGCTGCTCTTAGTGTAGGGACAGGCTGCTGCTGGTGTTCTCAGGGAAAGATTAGGGAAGAAATCTTTTGAACTTGGTGGTGTTAACTCTTCAAACTACAGCAATTATTGAGGGTGCTATGCTACATATTTGTACCCTGCCCTGAGCCCAGTGATACTGCAAAATAATTTTTAATCCATCTGTTACTGAGGTGGGGGTCGGTGGCCATTTTAGCAACTGCAGTGTCCTTGGAACTACATGTGACCTGCATGTGTGCCAGCCTGCCAAGGAAATCAGTCTAATTATTTTTTGGTAGCTCGGTGGAGGAAAAATTCCTTTTTTCTGGCAGGTCAAGTCCCCCTACATTACCTATTTTATAATTTTGGGGTGACATAGTGCATTTCTGTAGTTGGGGGAATAAAGCCGTACTGTCGTACCACAGAGCACGTTTGCATACACCGCTGAAAAACATATTTTAAAATTTTGCGGGGACATAGTGCATTTCTGTAGTTGCTGTAATAAACCTGTACTGTCGTACCACAGAGCACGTTTGCATACAGCGCTGAAAAACCTGTTTTATAATGTTTGGGGTGACATACTGCATTTCTGTAGTTGAGTTAATAAAGCTGTATTGTTGTGCCACAGAGTACATTTGCACACAACACTGAAAAAACAGTTTTAAAATTTAGCAGTGAGATACTGCATTTGTGTACTTGGGGGAAATAAACCCGTATTGTTGTTCCACAGAGCACTTTTGCATAGAACGCTGAAAAACCTATTTTAAAATTTAGCAGTGACATATTGCATTCCTGTATTTGGGGGAAATAAACCTGTATTGTTGTTCCACAGAGCAGTTTGGCATACAACGTACAAAAACCTATTTTAAAATTTAGCAGTGACATACTGCATTTCTGTATTTGGGGGAAATAAACCCGTATTGTTATTCCACAGAGCAGTTTGGCATACAACGCACAAAAACCTATTTTAAAATTTAGCAGTGATATACCTAATTTCTGTAGTTTTTGCAATAAACACTGGTTTTGTGCTACGTAGCAGATCTGAGGCCTACCCTGTATTTCAGTCATTTTAAGTAAACTTTCGAACGCTGCATTTACATAGTTGGTTGCAAACACACAGGTTTTGTGGTAGATAGCACATTAGTGGTGTATGCTGCATTTCTGACAGTCAAACTTCTGCTTTTACTTTGTTGGTTTGAAAAAATTTTGGTGACAGTGAAGTAATTGTATTGAATTGCTCTGTTACACTGTTGTGTGACCAAAAGAAATGTATTCTGTTTATGACACGGGCACTGCCTTACTGTTAGTGAACTTAATTGCTGACTATTGGCAGTTAAATTGACGCCAGAGATAAACCATCTGTTAGTTTGGTGGGAGAGGACATGGCCATTCAGCGCCAACTACAGGTCCAAGTGAAACACCTTCCCCAGGTGTGAGTAGGTGAGAGATGAGTAGCATTCCCCAGATGAAGCAATAAGAAGCGAAACGTGCGTTGGGATTGAGGAGTGACAGAGTGACACGGGCATTTGATGCCATTGAGGTGAATGATTTTTCTGCTAGGATTATATGGGAGGCCACTTATGGGATGTGATGGATCAATTATATATTATGCACTATGCACTTTACTGATGGTTGCTGCTATGTAATCCTCCATTGACTACCCTTTACTTCATTTGTTTTTTGTTCCCAGCAGTTACGCCTGTCATGGTCATTTACTATATATATATAACTGTCACTTCTCATATGGGCACCTTCTTAGCCCGGTATGTAGCTTTCACCACCTAACTTGTATTTTAGATGTTGTTGTGATGCTTTTACAGATATTACATGTTTAACCTCTTAAGGTCATAGGACCTATGGGTACGCCCAAATGTCCGAGTCCTTAAGGACACAGGGCATACCCATACGTCCTAAATAAAATCGCCTGTTAAAAAAAAAATAATCGCGATAGAAACATGATTCCTGCTGCGATCGTGCAGCAGGAACCATGTTCATATGCTGAGGGGGGTTCTGTGACACCCCCCCCCCCCCCGTATCAGCGATCGCTGCAAACCGCAGGTCAATTCAGCTTTGCGATGTATCTGATCCCCGCGGTCAGATCAGAAACTTTAAAATACTGCCAAATTATATAAATAGTAAAAAATATAAATCTGAAGGAGTCGGCCCTCTACATAGCAATGAGGGGGGTGTTGCAGAGAGCGACGAGGATAAAGCAAAACTATTAAATATTTTTTTCTCCACTATATTCACTGAGGAAAATAAACTGTCAGATGAAATGCAGAATGTAAAAGTAAATCCCCCATTAAAAGTGCCCTGTCTGACCCAGGAAGAAGTACAACAGCGACTTAAAAAGATTAAAATAGACAAATCGCCAGGACCGGATGGCATACACCCCCGCATCCTAAGGGAATTAAGTGATGTCATAGCCAGACCATTATTTCTGATATTTACGGACTCTACAATAACAGGGAATGTTCCACAGGATTGGCGCATAGCAAATGTGGTGCCAATATTCAAAAAGGGTCCAAAAACAGAGCCTGGAAATTATAGGCCGGTAAGTTTAACATCTATTGTTGGTAAACTGTTTGAAGGGTTTTAAAGAGATGCTATTTTGGAGTATCTCAATGAAAATAAGCAAATAACACCATATCAGCATGGCTTCATGAGGGATCGGTCATGCCAAACAAATTTAATCAGCTTCTATGAGGAGGTAAGTTCTGGACTTGACAGCGGCGAATCAATGGATGTCGTATATCTGGACTTCTCCAAAGCATTTGGGTAAGTAACTGGCTGAGTGACAGAAAACAGAGGGTGGTTATTAACGGTACATACGCAGATTGGATCACTGTAACTAGTGGGGTACCTCAGGGGTCAGTATTGGGCCCTATTCTCTTCAATATATTTATTAATGATCTTGTAGAAGGCCTGCACAGTAAAATATCTATTTTTGCAGATGACACTAAACTGTGTAAAGCAATTAACACTGAAGAGGACAGTTTTCTGCTACAGAGGGATCTGGATAGATTGGAGGCTTGGGCAGAAAAATGGCAGATGAGGTTTAACACTGACAAATGTAAAGTTATGCACATGGGAAGGAATAATGCAAGTCACTAGTACATATTAAATGGTAAAACACTCGGTAACACTGACATGGAAAAGGATCTAGGAATTTTAATAAACAGCAAATTAAGCTGCAAAAACCAGTGTCAGGCAGCTACTGCCAAGGCCAATAAGATAATGGGTTGCATCAAAAGGGGCATAGACGCCCGTGATGAGAACATAGTCCTATCACTTTACAAATCACTAGTCAGACCACACATGGAGTACAGTGTACAGTTCTGGGCTCCTGTGAACAAGACAGACATAGCAGAGCTGAAGAGGGTTCAGAGGAGGGCAACTAAAGTAATAACTGGAATGAGGGATCTACAGTACCCTGAAAGGTTATCAAAATTAGGGTTATTCACTTTAGAAAAAAGACGACTGAGGGGAGATCTAATAACTATGTATAAATATATCAGGGGTCAGTACAGAGATCTCTCCCATCATCTATTTATCCCCAGGACTGTGACTGTGATGAGGGGACATCCTCTGCGTCTGGAGGAAAGACGGTTTGTACACAAACATAGAAAAGGATTCTTCACTGTAAGAGCAGTGAGACTATGGAACTCTCTGCCTGAGGAGTTGGTGATGGTGACAATAAAGGAATTCAAGAGGGGACTGGATTTATTTCTAAGGTGTAATAATAATACAGGCTACAGCTACTAGAGATGGGTCGTTGATCCAGGGAGTTATTCTGATTGCCTGATTGGAGTCGGGAAGGAATTTTATTCCCCTTAGGCTACATGCACACGACCGTTGCCTGCCTCCGCGTCCGCTCCTCCTTGAAATTTTGCGTCCGTCAAAAAAAACGGATGACGGACCGTTTTTTTTTTTACGGATCCGATTTTTATGGCAGATCCATTGTAAAAATGCCTATCCTTGTCCGCAAACGTGAAAAAAATAGGACATGCACTATTTTTTTGACGGAATGAAAACACGGATCACGGATGCGGAACAAAAACGGTTGACCATCCGCATTTTTTGACGGACCCATTGAAATGAATGGGGAAGCATCCTATCCGTGAAAAAAAACGGAACGGACACGGAAACAAACAACGGTCGTGTGCATGAGGCCTTAAGTGATGAAAATTGGCTTCTGCCTCACAGGGGTTTTTTGCCTTCCTCTGGATCAATTTGTAGGAAACAGGCCGAACTGGATGGACAAATGTCTTTTTTCGGTCTTATATACTATGTAAATTTTTTTATTTTTTATTTCTGCAACCTCTCCAAACCCCCCCCCCCCCGTGCCCTCAGTGTGGTGGGCGGTGTGGTGGGCGGTGCGGCAGGCGGTGCCCGCCCCCCCGCTAATTTTCAGGATGGCCGAGCTTAGCAAGCAGAGTGTCAGCACATCTGCTTGTCAGCCTTTTAACCCCTTCCATGCGGCCGTCCGTAGGGACCGCTGTATGGAAGTGGTTAAGAGGGGGGGGGGGGGCGGCTGCTGTGCCTGGTGCAGCCCCCTAGCTCCAGTCCCCAGCTTTCCTCCCACCCCATCCTCCGCTGGTCTGTTATAGAAGCGGAGGAGGGTAACCATGGCAACAGGACGCCTTCAAAGGCGTCCTGCTTGCCATGGTAACAGAACTCTGATCAGACTTTTGCTAAAGGCAAAACTCTGATCAGACTAAGTGTCAAGTAAAAATTACAGTACAGTACATTATATAATGTACTGTACCATATTATACAGACACCAGATCCACTGGAACTTCAAGAACCAAGTGGGTCTGGGTAAAAAAAAAATGTAAATAAAAAGTGAAAAAAGGTAAAAACAAAAAAACACCTTTATCACTAATAAAAAAAATAAAAATACACTACACATGGTATATATCACTGCGTCCGAACGACCTGATCTATAAAATGGGTTTGTTACTTTCCCTGCACGGTGAACGTCATAAAAAAAAAAAAAAACTATGATAAAATTGAAATTTTGCCCACCTCACTTCCCAAAAAAGTTAATAAAAGTGATCAAAAAAGTTGCATCTACACCCAAATGGTACTTATCAAACCGTCACCTCGTCCCGCAAAAAATGATACCTTACCTAAGAAAATTGCCTAAAAAATAAAAAAATGATGGCTCTCAGGCTATGCAGACACTAAAACATGATTTTTTTTGTTTCAAAAATATGATTGTGTAAAACCTAAATAAATAAATAAAAAGTAGACATATTATGTATCACCGCATCCATAAGAACCTGAACTATAAAAATGACACTTGACCTAACCCCTCAGGTAAATACCGCAAAAAAAAAAAAAATCTGTGTCAAAAGCCATTTTTTTGTCACCTTACATCACTAACCCTGGGTTCACACCTGAGCGTTTTACAGCGCGTTCAAACGCGCTGTAAAACGCTCAACAGATTAAAACCAATGCATCCCTATGGGAGTGGTTCACACTTGAGCGTTTTACAGCGCGTTTGAACGCGCTGTAAAACGCCCAACGCATAAACAAGTACTTGAGCTTCTTTTGGGGCGTTTGACGCGCGTTTTGTAATTGACACCACAGTAGTCAATCACAAGAACGCGCGTTTTACGCGCGTTTCCTATTTGCAAAAACGCGCTGAAATACGCGCGACAAAAACGCGCGTAAAACGCGCGTTTTTAGAACGCTCAGGTCTGAACCCAGGGTTAACATCTAATAGCAAGCGATCAGAAAGTCATATACACTCCAAAATGGTGACTTAAAAAGTGTCATCTCATCCTGCAAAAAATGATACCCTACCTAAGAAAATCACCCAAAAAAAAAAAAAATGATGGCTCTTAGGCAATGCAGACACTAAAACATGATTTTTTTTTGTTTCAAAAATTATATGATTGTGTAAACCTAAATAAATAAATAAATAAAAAGTAGACATATTATGTATCGCCGCGTCCGTAAGAAACTGAACTATAAAAATAACACATGAACTAACCCCTCAGATGGACACCGCAAAAAGAAAATATAAAATACTGTAAAAAGCAGTTTTTTGTCACCTAACATCACAAAAAGTGTGACAGCAAGCGATCAAAAAGTCATATGCACCCCAAAATAGTGCCATTAAAACCGTCATCTCATCCCACAAAAAATGAGCCCCTACCTAAGACAATTGGACAAAAACTAAAAAAAAAATGACTCTCAGACTATGGAGATACTAAAATAGTTTTTTGTTTGTTTAACAAAGGATATTATAGTGTAAAACCTAAATAAAATTAAAAGAGCAGACATATTAGGTATTGCCGCATTTGTAAGAATCTTCTCTATAAAAATAACACAAGACCTAACCCCTCAGAAGAACACAGTCACAAAAATGAAATAAATACTGTCCCAAAACAGCTATTTTTTCAAAATTTTCCATTTTAATCATTTTTTTCCAGTAACAAGGCAAGTGTTAACAGTCAAACAAAACCCTATTTTTATTGCCCTGATTCTGTATTTTACAGAAACACCCCATATGTGGTCGTAAACTGCTGTATCGCCAAACGACAGGGCATAGAATGAAGGAAACACCATATGGTTTTTGGAAGGCAGATTTTGACGGACTGGTTTTTTGACACCATGTCCCATTTGAAGCTCCTCTGATGCTCCCCTAAAGTAGAAACTCCATAAAAGTGACCCCATATAAGAAACTACACCCCTCAAGGTATTTAAAACTGATTTTAGTTACTTTATTAACCCTTTAGGTGTTCCTCAAGAGTTTATGGCAAATGGAGATGAAATTTCAGAATTTCTATTTTTTATTACCTTGTCTCACAAAAATGTATTATAGAGCAACCAAAAATCATATGTACCCTAAAAATAATACCACCAAAACTGCCACCTTATCCAGTAGCTTCCAAAATGGGGTCACTTTTTTGTAGTTTCTACTCTAGGGGTGCATCAGGGGGGCTTGAAATGGGCCATGGTGTAAATAAACCAGTCCATCAAAATTTCCCTTCCAAAAACCATATGGCATTCCCTTTATTCTATGCCCTGCCGTTTGGCGATACAGCAGTTTACAACCACATGAGGGGTGTTTCTGCAAACTACAGAATCAGGGCAATAAATATTGGGTTATGTTTGGCTGTTAACCCTTGCTTTGTTCCTGGAAAAAATGGATTCAAATGGAAAATTTGCCCAAAAAATTTAATTCTGAAATTTTATGTCCATTTGCCATGAACTCTTTTACGTTTGTAAAATCAGTTTTGAATACCTTGAGGGGTGTAGTTTCTAGAATGGGGTCATTGTTGGGTGGTTTCTTTTATGTAAGCCTCACAAAGTGACTTCAGACCTGAACTGGTCCTTAAAAATTGGGTTTTTGAAATTTTCTGAAAATTTTCAAGATTTGCTTCTAAACTTCTAAGCCTTGTAACGTCCCCAAAAAATAAAATGGCGTTCCCAAAATGATCCAAACATGAAGTAGACATTTGGGGAAAGTAAAGTAATAACTATTTTTGGAGGTATTACTATGTATTATAGAAGTGGAGAAATTGAAACTTGAAAATGTGCACATTTTTCAAAATTTCTGGTAAATTTAGTATTTTTTTATACAAAAAATAAATTTTTTTGACAAAGTGTTACCAGTGTCATGAAGTACAATATGTGACGAAAAAAACGCTCTCAGAATGGCCTGGATAAGTAAAAGCGTTTTAAAGTTATCACCACATAAAGTGACACTGGTCAGATTTGCAAAAAATGGCCTGGTCCTTAAGGTGAAATAGGGCCGTGTCCTTAAGGGGTTAATAAAGATACATTATTACTTAATCCGGATTGCCTTTTTGGAGTTTAATATATTGAGACCTGGTCCGGTGATTGAATTATGTCCCATCTGACTTTTGGATACCCCATTTAATTGTTGGGTGCAAAATTTCAATTTTTGCCGGGTACAAATCCCTGCTCTGCATCGGTGACAGTGACCGAAAATGCGGAAAATCTTTTTTTAAATTGTTGGGAGAAATATTACCATTTTTGCTGGGTACAAACCCTTGTTCTGCATAGGTGACAGGGACACCTATGCCTGGGTGCCAGGGGCCTACATTTTAAAAAATCGCCTGTTCCATTGGTGGGTGACATGAACCCCGTTTTGCTGTGAATTAACCCCTCCTCTGCCTGGGTGCCAGGGGCCTACATTTTAAAAATCGCCTGTTCCATTGGTGGGTGACATAAACCCCGTTTTCCCGTGAATAAACCCCTGCTCTGCCTGGATTCCAGTGGCCTACATTTTAAAAAATCGTCTGTTCCATTGGTGGGTGACATGTACCCTGTTATGCCGTGAATAAACCCCTCCTGCATGGGTGCCAGGGGCCTACATTTTTAAAAATCGGCTGTTCAATTGGTGGGTGATATGAACCCCGTTTTGCGGGTGAAAAACCCCTGCTGTGCATTGCTGACAGGGAACCAAATTTGGTAAAGACGTCTGTTAATGATCAAAAGATGCATGACTACAAACGCACGCTGGTAGACGCGCTGCTGATGGCATTCCCACCTGACGCCTCCTACTCCACATCCATTTTCCTCCTCCTAGATCAAGATTTAGATTTTTAATTTTTATTTATTTTATTTTAAGTCATTTCCCTATCCACATTTGTTTGCAGGACACTTACCCACAGTTTGCTGCCTTTTGCAGCCCTCTAGCCCTTTCCAGGAGTTTTTAACAGCCATTTTAGTGCCCAAAAGTTCGGGTCCCCATTGGGGTTTGGGTTCGGGGTCAAGTTCAGGTTAAGTTCGGATCCCGTACCCGAACTTTTTTGTGAAGTTCGGCCGAACCCGTCGAACCCGAACTTCCAGGTGTCCGCTAAACTCTAACCTTGACTAATCTTTCCTTGAACTTGTAAAATGTTTTTTCAGCACAATGAAGTCTTTCCTAGCACTGTCCCTAGCGCCTGCTGATGTCTCTCCCTGCACTAAGCACACTGGAAAATGGCAAAATCCAAAATGGCTGAGGCTATTTATAGGGCTGAAAGCCTTTTTTTATTTTTTGGGCGGCTGTCTTATGTAGGAGCTCATTTTTTGCGGGATGAGGTGACAGTTTGATTGGTACTATTTTGTGGTACATAAGACTTTTTGATCGCTTGGTATTACACTTTTTGTGATGTAAGGTGAACAAAATTGCTTTTTTGGCACAGTTTTATTTTTATTATTTTACAGTTTTCACCTGAGTGGGTAGGTCATGTTATATTTTTATAGAGCAGGTAATTACGGATGCGGTAATACTTTATATGTCTACTGTTTTTTAAGTTATTAAAGTTTTACACATTAAAAACATTTTTAAAACAAAAAAATTATGTTTTGGTGTCTCCATTTTCTGAAAGCCATATTTTTTTTATTTGTTTGGACGATAGTCTTGTGTAGGGGCTCCTTTTTGCAAGATGTCTGTTTTTCTTTTTTTTTTTTCATATTTTTAATAACTTTATTGCAGTCATTTATCAAACCGGTGTAAAGGGAGTTGGATCTCCTAGGCTTCCATAGAAGGCAAGCCTTCATGCCTGCGTAAGGCATCGGGCTGACTTGTCACCCATCGGGTCCCTGTCACTGCAGCACGGGGACCTGATGGAGACCCCTTACACATCGCAAACACTTTCTATGCCAGTGTCAGCTTTAACCACGGCATAGAAGGGGATAATCCGCCGGCATCTGGGACTGCCGGGCCTCTGCACTGATCAGGCGTGCACCGCTCTGGTGCCTGCCTGATCAACTGGAAGTCACTTCTTGCTATGACGTACTAGTACGTCTGTGGCAAACCTAGCCACTTCGGTATATCAAACGATTACATTGCAATAAAAGAATTGATGTTGACTCCCAAACTGTGTGTCGGCCAGTTCTTGGAAAAAGGGATTCTACTTACGCTACCCGTATCTTGTATGCTGGATAAGACTACCGTGGATTATACTATTACTCGGCTACAATGTCATATGTCAGGAAGGGGTTAATCTGACACTAATTTAGCTGTGTCACCTTTTTTTTTATTAACAACTGTGTTTCTCTGCTTAAGGCCTCATGCACACAGCCGTTCTGTGGACTGGAATTTTCGATCCCCAATGCACGAGCAACATCTGTACGGATTCTGTAGTGTACAGGAGTTGTGATGCCCGACACTACAGAAGGGTCACTTGGGTGCTGTCATTCCCCTCATCTGTGGGGAGATTGGTTGTATACATATTGTAATGTCATTTACCTTTAATGTGCTTCCATGTACAGGCCTGCAGGAGTGTTATGTAGATATTAGGCCACAAGGGGAGCTAGAGAGCTAGGATATAAATAGCTAGGCCAGAGCAGGCTAGAGTTCAGTGCAGACCCTGGAGTCTGTGAAGGCCACACGTCTCAGGCCTAGGCAGGTCAGCAGGAGCCAAGCTGTACCATTCCAGAAAGCAAGAGGTAGTACAAATACCAGAGGAGGTACTTAGTAATTGTAATCCCAAGGATAAAAGCCAGAGATAGGGCATTGGGGCCTTGGAGTATATTTGCCAGCCAGGACAAGTCAGGAAGAGAGTAAAGTCGCCTGTACTACAGAAGTCCTGCTTTAACCCTCTGTGATCACCTTGCTAAATATAAGCCTGCCATTAATGTACTGTAACTTAAAGCTTGCTGAAACCAATCATCTTCTGAGGAACTATTAAGAGAGTGTATGCTGTTTATCACTGTTCAGTAAAGTGAAGTTCTGGTTTACCATCCAAGCCTGCACCTCAATTATTCCTCCTATCAAATCGGTGTGCCACTGTTACCGGCACTGGCGTCACGGACATCAGGGACACCCGGCCACAGGCACGTTAATCTACCAACACCAAGGGCACCTCACACTATACCTGGCAGTGTCCCTCAAGAACCCAGAGAGTGCCCCAGAGGATCCACGTGCCAGCCTCTCCATCACTGGCATTCCCCAGGACAGCCCCTCACACTACCCTGACTTGGGGATGCTACAATTCCGCAGACGGATTCAGACCTATTCAACTTGAATAGGTCCGTGATCTGTCCGCAGCGCAAAAAAATTGATTGCGGGCCCATTCAACGTGGCTGATGCGCGTACATTGTGGACACACTGTTTGCGGTCAGCAATATGGGCCTGGCCGAACAACCGCCGTTTGCATGAGACCTAACTCTGCTTTTCTAGAATTCCAAATTATCTTGATATTTTGTGCAATAAATAAGTGCCCAGACCATAAGAATTCATAGACAGATTGTAGATAAAAGGATTTTTACAGTATTTGTTTAGTGCATAAGAGCACTTTTATGAGACAGATGCCGTGTCTCCACTATTTTATGGCAATATACTTTTAGAAACAGTGAAAAGACAAGAGGAAAGCAGTAGCAGCTTGACTTGTACAGGAGGTAGACATCTCTAAATTGTCTTGTACAGAAAGCGATTGCAGTGTCAGCAGTAAAAGTAGCATTTGGTGCTTTCCAATTTGAGTCTAATAATAAGAGCCAGTAATACAGCTGCCGCCTTGCAATCTCTGATCTAACACCAGGAAGTGACTATAGTTCTCTATTTCACATTACAGGTGTTCTGCAGGGCTGGCAGTTGGTTATTTAAGGGGAACATGACATCTCATGTTATCTTGTCTCCAATACTGGCTTCTGTTGTGCAATTTGCAGCAAACCAACTCTATTCCCCCTGCTCGTATGAAAATGAGCAAGGCTTGACATTCCTAGGGCCCCAAGCAAAGTTGTGTCTTGGGGTCTAATCAAAGACATTTTTGGATAGCAAAATACAATATTTACCCACCTTGTATAGAGGCCATGTGATGTCAATAAGCTTAACTAGCCTAGTAGATGATGGAGAGTCCACAGTCACATGGAGTGTCCTGCATTATCTTCCGCACTGTGCTTCTGGTCTGGTCTAGGACTGCAGGTAACATCTACCACATTACCTGTACTCAGAAAGTTATCACTGTGTCATCTATGGTGTTACATAAGACTGCAGTTAACATCTACTAAATTACCTGTACTCAGAAAGTTATCACTGTTATCTGTAATGTTACAATAGGACGGCAGGTAATATCTACTAAATTATCTGTACTCCGAAAGTTATCACTGTGTTATCTGTGATGTTACATAAGACTGCAGGTAACATCTACAAAATTATCTGTACTCCGAAAGTTATAACTGTATTATCTGTAATGTTACATAGGACTGCAGCTAACATCTACAAAATTATCTGTACTCCAAAAGTTATAACTGTATTATCTGTAATGTTACATAGGACTGCAGCTAACATCTACAAAATTATCTGTACTCCGAAAGTTATAACTGTATTATCTGTAATGTTACATAGGACTGCAGCTAACATCTACAAAATTATCTGTACTCCGAAAGTTAGAACTGTGTTATCTGTGATGTTACATAGGACTGCAAGAGACATCTACTACATTTTCTGTACTTAGAGTGTTACAGATGTAGCCGAGCTAAACTTGACTCTGAAAACACTTGGTGCATCTCGTGACAAAAGACATTGAAATCCATTAAAAAGTTAGCTATCTTTTTTTTTCTTTACTTAATGCATTAACCATCAAATTTAGCTCGGCTACATCTCTAGCACTGCTATCTGTCACATAGGACTACAGGTTACATCTACTACATTAACTGCACTCCTAGAGTTATCACCGCTAGCTGTGGTGTTACATAGGACTGCAGGTAACATCTACCACATTACCTGTACTCAGAAAGTTATCATTGTGTTATCTAAGGTGATACATAGAACTGCAGGTAATGTCTACAACATTATCAGCTCTCTGGTCATGAAGCTACATGACAAATATGGCTCTGCTAAGTTTGCATACATACCACAAGTACAGTAATGCCCCACAGAAGGGTATGAACTATGTATTATGGCGGCAAACATCTAAGAGATAGTAAGGAGCTGAAAATAAACAATGGGCATGAAGCTTAATGAGTTTTCACCACCAGTATATACAGTACAGAATATAATCACCATACACACCCTGCATGTAATTACCAGTATATACTGTACAGAGGATAATCACCATATACACCCTGCATGCAATTACCATTATGATTAGATACAGTACAGAGGATAATGACCATATACACCCTGCATGTAATTACCTGCATAAGCAGATACAGTACAATCACCATATACACCCTGCATGTAATTACCGGTATGATTAAATACAGTATATACAGTACAGAGGATAATCATCATATACATCCTGCATGTATTTACCTGTATAAGAAGATACAGTATATACAGTACAATCACCATATACACCCTACATGTAATTACCGGTATGATTAAATACAGTATATACAGTACAAAGGATAATCATCATATACATCCTGCATGTATTTACCTGTATAAGAAGATACAGTATATACAGTACACAGGATAATCACCATATACATCTTGCAGGTAGCAGATACAGTATATATAGTACAGAGTATAATTCATATACACCCTGCATGTAATTACCAGTATAAGCAGATACAGTATATACAGTACACAGGATAATCACCTTATACACCCTGCATGTAATTACCAGTATAAGCAGATACAGTTTATTCAGTACAATCACCATATACACCCTGCATGTAATTACCGGTATGATCAGATACAGTATATACTGTACAGAGGATAATCACTGTATACACTCTGCAGTATAGGCAGATACAGTATATACAGTACACAGGAAACTCACCACATACATCCTGCATGTAAATACCTTTATAAGCAAATACAGTATATACAGTACAATCACCATATACACCCTGCATGTAATTACCAGTATAAGCAGATACAGTATATATAGTACAGAGGATAATCACCATATACACCCTGCATGTAATTACCTGCATAAGCAGATACAATATATACAGTACAGAGAATAATCATCATATACACTCTGCATGTAATTACCAGTATAAGCAGATACAGTCCATACAGCACAGAGGATAGGAAAAATTTGTTACCTGGAATTTTACTTTCCTTGAGTCCGAAGGCAGCACATCATGGGTTAATTTTGTCTCATTCATTTCCTAGGACCGCCCACCTAGATTGAATAAATTAATTCGTAAAATGCGATAGGTACTATATAAATGCGCCTCCCCAAACCAACACTGTGTTTTAAAAATAGATTCAGACAGCAGATGCAATACAAAAAGATTTTTATTTAGGGAGGGTATCTATTGTATGTGCTGTCTTCGGACTCAAGGAAAGTAAAATTGCAGGTAACAAATTTTTCCTTTCCCTTTTTGTCCTCGGCAGCACATCATGGAATTTGGATAGATCACAAGGGGAGGGTATTTTAATATAGTACCGTACTTAGTACCCCCGTGCCAAAGGCTGAGCTCTTAACATTGATGTCCAGCCGGTAATACTTCACAAAGGTTAATGGCGTAGACCAGCAAGCTTCATTACAGATATCTTCCACTGATACTTGTGCTTTCTCCACCCATGAGGCTGCAGTCGCTCTTGTCGAATGTGCTTTTATCGGAAAAGGAGAGGCTTCTCCTTCTAAGGAGTAAGCTTCCATGATTGTGGCTTTAATCTATCTAGCGAGAGTATCTTTAGATGGTTCCTGTCCTTTTCTTGGCCCAGCAAACAGCAGAAATAAATTTTCAATCGCCCTGAATTCTTCTGTACTTTGGAGATAAATTTAAACTGCTCCTTTGATATCCAGAAAATAATACTTTGCAGGAATATTGGAATATTGCAACAGCCTCTGATATGCATCGCTTTCAGGTCTAAAATATACAATTCTGCCCAAGCAAAGATTTCTTTGCATAGCTTCAGAAGGCAATTGCTTCTTGTCCCACCTTGCTTGTTTAGGTAAAAAACAGTAGGAAGATTGTCTGATTGAATCATCACAGACATCCCCATCAAACGTACTTGAAAATGACGTAGAGCCAGTTGAACCGCTTTTAGTTCTTTGAAATTCGATGACTGTTGCATCTCCTGGGTGGACCACTGGCCTTGAATCCATTTATCTTGAAGAAATGCTCCCCAACCTAGGACAGACGCATCAGTGGTAATTATTAAAGGAGAAGAACATTGGAACGTTTTCCCCTTGGTTAAATTCCTTGGTTAATTCTGTAAACACCATTTGAGACTCTGAACTGTGGATGATTTCAATTTGACTCTTGCTCCCAAATTGTGATGACTGTAACGCCAGACTTGTAACATGTTTTAATGGAGGTCTCTCATATGAATTCTTGCCCATGGGACAGCATCTATCACTGATGAAAGATGACCAAGAGTCTTCATTACCCTGCAGACTGTGGGTAAGCGCAATGAGATTGGAATTCTCACTTCTTTCTTCAGAGCCTTGATCTTTGGTGTAGGTAGATAAAGGGTCATAGTACACGTGTCTATTAGGAAGCCCAGAAACATCTTGGAGGTTGTAGGGTAAATGTCAAATTTTTCCCAATTGATCAGGAATCCTAGGGACTGAAGAAGTCTGCTGACCTTCTGAAGATGTAGTTTTAGCAGGTCCTTGGATGGAGCTACTATAAGCCAGTCGTCTAGATAAGGTAATATCTGTAAGGTCTGTAGATGAAGATTCACTGCTGCTATGACTGCAATCTTCGTAAATATCCTGGGTGGGGAGGAGAGGTCGAAAGGTAGTGCTTTGAACTGGAAATTCATTATTTTTCCATTTTTGAGAATAGCCACTCTCAGGAATCTTCTTGAAGATTGTTTTACTGGTATGTGTAGATATGCGTCTTTTAGGTCTAATGAGACCATGAATTGACCTTCTTGAAGTACTGCTGTAACCAATCTTATGGTTTCCATTTTGAAGTGGCTCTTTTTTTTTTCTTTTTTCAAAGATATTTTATTATGATTGAAAATTTTAGAACAGACATCAAGGTTTACAGACAGAAAGTAAATATAGAGGCGTGCGTGAGCCAAACAATGGGGAGCACTTCAGCGGCATGTCGAGTCAAATCTTAAGGTCTCTAGCTCATGTACTCAGCTGTAGCCTACCCAGTGAGTTTTTCAATTGTTCTGTCAAGAACCATTTTGTTAGGGAAAAAGGTCTAATCACCCTGTCTATTTCTTCCTGAGTGAGAAATTGGAGCATAAAATGACGCCACTTTCCAACAAACTTTCTGACACTACGTTCCTTGTGCCTCTCCGCCTCCCTGCGCTCCAAGTCCAATAAAGCTTTCAAATTCTGCAATATGGTCTCCCCAGTGGGAGCATTAGGTTGCAGCCAATTTCGTAGTAAGGCACGTTTGGTCACCATACAGAGCGCATGGAAGAGGACAGGCAAACTCTTCTACTCCTGGCCACTAGATCCCGGTCCCTCCCAGTAGTGGAACAAATATGTCATAGGAGTCAACGGTATATCCCATTTCCAAATAGCTTTAATAAATTGTGCAATCCTCTCCCATAGTACAGCAGAGTGAGGGCAGGACCACAGACCGTGGAGCAAATCTGTGCTGGGAGCTGAACATTTGGGGCCACTAGTAATTTTATCAGGCTTATCCGACGTGCAAGGGAGATTAAAGGCATAAACCGCATTGTGCATTATTCTGAATTGCGTGTCTCGCCAAGTTTCATTCAATGTGGCATTTCTTAATTACCTCAGCCCCCCTAGCTTAAACACCCTTAATGACTAGACCACTTTTTACAATTCTGCACTACACTACTTTCACCGTTTATTGCTCGGTCATACAACTTACCACCCAAATGAATTTTACCTCCTTTTCTTCTCACTAATAGAGCTTTCATTTGGTGGTATTTCATTGCTGCTGACATTTTAACTTTTTTTGATATTAATCAAAAATGACCAAAATTTGTGCTAAAAAATGACATTTTTCACTTTCTGTTGTAATTTTTTTTTTAAAAAACTACATTTCTATATAAATTGTTCTCTAAATTTATTGTTCCACATATCTTTGATAAAAAAAATCCAATAAGTGTATATTTATTGGTTTGGGTAAAAGTTATAGTGTTTACAAATTATGGTGCAAAAAAGTGAATTTCCGCATTTTGAAGCAGCTCTGACTTTCTGAGCACCTGTCATGTTTCTTCAGGTGCTAGAATGCCAGGATAGTATAAATACCCCCCCAAATGACACCATTTTAGAAAGAAGACACCCCAAAGTATTCGCGGAGGGGCAAGGTGAGTTCATGTACGATTTAATTTATGTTCACAAGTTAGCGGAAAATGACACTTTCTGAGGAAAAAAATAATAATAAAGTTTCCATTTCTGCTAACTTCTGGCAAAAAAAATAAAATCTCCCACGGACTCACTATCCCCCTCAGTGAATACCTTGGGGTGTCTACTTTCTGAAATGGGGTCATTTTTGGGGTGTGTTTACTGTTCTGGCATTTTAGGGGTCTCTAAAGCGTGAGAAGTCGTTTGGAATCCAAATGCGTAAAAATGCCCTGTGAAATCCTAAAGGTACTCATTGGAATTAGGGCCCCTTTGCGCATCTTAGCTGCAAAAAAGTGTCACACATGTGGTATCGCTGTACTCAGGAGAAGTAGGGCAATTTGTTTTGGGGTGTATTTTTACACATATCCATGCTATGTGTGAGAAATATCTCTGTAAATGATAACTTTTTAAAAAATTTTATACAAAGTTGTCAATTTACAGAGATATTTCTCTCACCCAGCATGGGTATATGTAAAAATATACCCCAAAACACATTGCCCTACTTCTCCTGAGTAATGCGATACCACATGTGTGACATTTTTTTGCGCAAAGGGGCCCAAATTCCAATGAGTACCTTTTAGGAGGGCATTTTTACGCATTTGGATTCCAGACTTCTTCTCACGCTTTAGGGCCCCTAAAATGCCAGGGCAGTATAAATACCCCACATGTGACCCCATTTTGGAAAGAAGACACCACAAGATATTCATTGAGGGGCATGGCGAGTTCATAGAAGATTTTTTTTTTTTTGGCACAAGTTAGCAGAAATTTACTTTTTTTTTTTTCTCACAAAATTTTCCTTTCCGCTAACTTGTGACAAAAAGTCAAATCTATCATGGACTCAATATGCCCCTCAGCGAATACCTTGGGGTGTCTTCTTTCCAAAATGGGGTCACATGTGGGGTGTGTTTACTGTTCTGGCATTTTGGGCTGGGCTAAATTGTGAGCAACCCTGTAAAACCTAAAGGTACTCGTTGGACTTTCGGACCTATGCTGCAAAAAAGTGGCACACGTGGTATCGCCGTACTCAGAAGAAGTAGGGCAATGTGTTTTGGGGTGTATTTTTACATATATCCATGCTGAGTGAGAGAAATATCTCTGTAAATTGACAACTTTGTATAATTTTTTTTTTAAAAGTTGTCATTTACAGAGATATTTCTCACACCCAGCATGGGTATATGTAAAAATACACCCCAAAACATATTGCCCTACTTCTCCTGAGTACGGCGTTACCACATGAGTGACACTTTTTTGCAGCCAAGATGTGCAAAGGGGCCCAAATTCTAATGAGTAGCTTTAGGATTTCACACGGCATTTTTATGCATTTGGATTCCAAACGACTTCTCATGCCTTAGGGGCCCCTTAAATGCCAGGGCAGTATAAATACCCCACAAGTGACCCCATTTTAGAAAGGAGACACCCCAAGGTATTCCGTGAGGGGTATGGTGAGTTCATGTAAAATTTTATTTTTTGTCACAAGTTAGTGGAATGAATAAAATGGGGTCACATGTGAGGTGCTTCTACTGCCCTTGTCTCCACAATCATTACATGTATGGCCAGCATTAGGAGTTTCTGCTATTCTCCTTATATTGAGCATACGGGTAATGAGTATTTTTTTTCCGTTCAGCCTCTGGGCTGAAAGAAAAAATTAACGGCACAGATTTCTTCATTTGCATCAATCAATGTGGATGAAAAAATCTCTGCCAAAAAATATGCAAAAAAAAAAAGAGGGGAAAGGACATAGGAGCGCTTGCTTCACACCTCCGCAAAAAATTCTGCGGAATAGATGAGGACTCATTTAGTTTGAATGGGGACGGCGGTGATGCGGAGAGCACACTATGTGCATCAGCATCTCCGCAAAAGATAGAGCATGTCCTATTCTTGTCCGCAATTGCGGACAAGAAAAGGCATTTTCTATATAGTTCTGGCAATGTGCGGATCTGAAAAATGCAGAAAGCACATTGCCGGTGTCCGTGCTTTGCGGATCCGCAGATCCGTGGATCCGCAAAACACATACGGACATCTGAATGAGCCTTACAGGGGGTGATTAGTGACGGGGGTGTGACAGGGGGGTGACATGGGGTGATCAGGGGTTAATCAGTGACGGGGGGTGGAGGGGTCTGTGTGGTGTGTGGCACTTACATATGTTTCCTCTGGTGGTCCCAAGCAAAAGGGACCACCAGAGGAGCAGGCAGCAGGCATATCAGACGCTGTTAACAAAACAGCATCTGATATGCGATTTTTTTAACTACTACAGCCTGCCAGCGCACGATCAGCGCTGGCAGGCTGTAGTTAAAGTTCCTCCCGACGCGATACTGTGAGCGCGCGCGCTCACAGGAAATTCTGCCTCTCACGAGATGACGCGCCGACGCGTCAAGGAGGAACATCCCAGCCGCCCGCAGGACACATCCCTGCGTTAGGCGTTCGGGATGTAGTTAAGTAGCCCCAGCCCCTGAGTATTTTCTCCCTGCATCTTGGTCCTCTAAAGCCCTGCTCCACTTATGGAACGCTTGAGGTGACACCCCATCACCAATAAACTCCCTAATTTGAGAGTACAGTGACGAGATCAATTCTGGGCCCAAATTCCTGGTCAGGATCTTATCAAACTTAATGGGTTTAGCTTAGTTGATTATGTTAATTAACCTAGTCGTGAGGAAGCTTTGGACCTGAGCGTATTGGATAGACTGGAAGGGGCCCAAGCCATACCTCTCCACCATTTCCTTTTGTGTTAGCCACCGTCCCTCATTAGGGTGCATCATGTGATACGCTGTTTTAATCCTTTTGGCCCTCCATTCCTTGGAGAGAACATTAGTTCTCCCAAGTTCAAACTTGGGGTGTTGCCATAGTAATAGGTATTTAGAAATCATTTGGCTCAGGCCAAAGAGTTTCCTAAGTGATTTCCAAGCCGCCCATGTGTGCCTAAACACCACAGAGCACCGAAGATACATAGGCAGATGTTTCATGGTAGTATGTAGTAAGGTACATGGATCCCATGGGGCACAGAGGTTCCTCCCCAGGATGGTATCCGAGTGGAAAGAGGAGCCACGAACCCAATCAATCATGTGTCGAAAGAGACACGCTAGGTTGTAAAGTCTGAGATCTGGCAGATTCATACCCCCCTTGGCCCTTAGTGCCATCAACTTTTTTATAGCTATCCGGGGCCTCTTGCCCTGCCAAATAAAATGGGATATTGCCGCGTATAGCTTGGAGATATCCACATGTTTAATCAGGAGGGGTAGGGTCTGTAGCAGGTATAAGAGTTTTGAGAAACTCATCATTTTGACTAAATGTATTCGTCCCAATAGCGACAGGGGTAAGTTATGCCATTTTTGGAGTTCCTGAGCCATCTACCGAAATAAAGGATTATAGTTAAGTGTATATAAGGAGTATGTTTTATGCCCAGCTTAATCCCAAGATATGTTATAGTATCTCGCGCCACTGGTATTCCACAGATAGTGGCGTTTGGAGCAGGCTTTCCCCCCCTTCAAGGGCAAAATCGCGTATTTTGCTAAGTTCAGCTTGAAGCCCGAAAGCGTCCCAAATTCTGCAATCTTATCCAAAACTCCCCTGAGGTCCCTCCCTAGGTGTCCCATGAACAGTATAATATTGTCGGCGTAAAAAGCAGCCTTGAGGTTGTTATTGCCCACCTTTACACCCGCATACGGCGCCTTCCTGAGTAAATACCTAGCTAATGGTTCTAGTGCCAAGTTAAAGAGAAGGTGGGACAGCGGGCAACCTTGTCAGGTACCTCGAAAAAGCCGGAAGGGCCTAGATAAAATGCCTGTCGTGCTGATCCTAGCCTCCGGGTTTTGGTAGAGCCGGGAAACATAGGACCGGAAAGGTTCCACTATCCCCAACCCATCCAGGACCCGTCCCAGCCACTCCCAATGAACTTTGTCAAAGGCCTTTTCTGCATCGAGGGTGACTAGGACAGGGTCCACCACCTCCCTCGGATTCCGGGCCACCTCATCGAGGGTCACCAGCACTCTACTTATATTGGTGACCGCCGAGCGGCCTTTAACGAATCCCACCTGTAGTGGGTTTATAATATCCGGTAAAATCCCCGCTAGTCTATTGGCCATAAGCTTAGAAAAGATTTTAAAATCTTGGTTGATTAAGGAGATGGGACGATACGAAGATGGATCCTCAGAAGGTTTTCCCTCTTTAGGCAACAACATTATATGGGCCATGTTCATCTGGGAAGAAAAACCCTTGCCTTGCAGAAACGAGTTACCCACACACGACAGTAGGGGGGAGATTTGCGTTTTACCCGTCCGGCCCTGGGGCTTTTGAACCCGGCAGTTGGAAGATTGTGTCTGAATCTCCTCCGCTGTGATGAAGGAGTTCAGTATGCTTAGTTGTTCTGGATTGAGAGCTGACAACCCTGAGTTGACCAAAAATTGGTCCTCTCCTTCTCTAGTAGCCTGTGGATTACTATAAACTCCTTCATAGAACTTCCTAAAGACCTGGACGATCTGTTGGGGATCAGTAACAATGGAACCTTCTGAATTTCGGATATGTCCTATGGGACGAGACCATCGTCTTCCTTTGGCTAGGGAGGCCAATAATCGCTCTGATTTGTTTCCAAATTTATTAAACTCCAACTCCCAATGGGCCCTATACAGGTTCTCCTTTCTATCTGCCCACAGGTCAAAATCCCATCTGGCTTGTACCCAGGCTTCCTTGCTTTGCGCCGTAGCAAACTGGAGAAAGTCCCTATGCGTTTTCTGGACCTCCCTGCTAGCTTGTAAATATTGAACCGTGGTTGCTTTTTTAAGGCCCGCCACATGAGATATTAAAAGACCTCTTAAAACCGCTTTCCCATCCTTCCAAAAGAGCAGTGAATTAGTGGAGTGTTCCTGATTCAGGGAGCTATACTCCAGCCACCACCCTTGCAGTAATTCTGTAAAGAAGTCATTCTTTGTCAAATAAGATGGAAATTTCCAAAGAAACTCTGTACCCCTGGGGGTAGAGTCTGCCAGAGTCAACAAAACAGGGGAATAGTCCGAGATCACCAAGTCCCCAATGTGGACCTCTTGAATCCTCGTTAACAAGTGAGGGCAACCAACCAATAATCTATCCTGGACCAGGAATTCTGAGCGTGCGAATAATGGATGAATTGCCTATCATCTGGGTGAAGGGTTCTCCAAGTGTAATTTCAGAAGTCAAGGAGGCAGCGGTCTTCTTGCTTCAAGTCAAGCTAAGCCCGCCCCTTACCCGTCCTCCCTTCACTGTGATTGACATCCTGCTGTGAGGCCGCGATCGCTCTAGTCTCGCGCATGTGCAGTGCGCTCCTTTTCACTGCTACGATCCCGTCTCCGTCTCCCATACTCACTGGCTGCTTTCCTCTCTGTGCGCATGCGCCGGGATTTTTCAACATGCGCGCCCAGCAATTCTTCTCCTTAGCGTGAGCACAGAGAGGAAAGCGGCCGGTGAGTGCGGTAGCCGGGATGTCAACCACAGTGAAGGGAGGACGGGTAAGGGACTGGCTTAGCTTGACTTGAAGCAAGGAGGCCGCTGCCTCCTTGACTTCAAGTTGACTCTGACATTAGGAAAAATCAAGATTAAAACTGCGCTTTTTTAAGTTTACAGCCACCGATGGAGGAAAGAAAAACACGATTAGGAACACACTGGAGGCCACTGTATGGTAATGATGGCCATTTAATATGTGTTTTGGAGGTGACAGGTTCCCTTTAAACTGATTGACGGAAGGGCACCACCAGGAGTGGAGCCTGCGGCTTAATTTGATTCCACATGGGAAACCTCACCCGGCCCGGACACTGAAAGGATTAACAGATTGATAGCTCTTTCTCGATTCTGTGGGTGGTGGTGCATGGACGTTGTGAGTGGGTGGAGCGTTTTGTCTGGTTCATTCCGATAACCAACAAGATTTCTCCATGCTAACGAGCTACGTGACCCCCAGCTGCCAGTGCAAGGACATTGCAGAGATATTATCAAAAACACTGGCCACAATAAAATTTTATAGAATTTTTCAAATTATTTTTGCTTGCGGTAATGTTACATTGCACAATTAGCACAGGGAATGGCGGTCAGCACCGGCTACGAAATTTTTTTATTGAAATTTAAGAATTTTTTTGGATTGCCCTGTAAAAGTTTGTAGGTGAGGGCCTGCAGGTGAGCTGACCCTCCCTGAAGAGGGACATGAGGAGATCTTGTGCACTGTTTCCCAAACTCTCCAGCATCCACAGTCAGAAGATGATGATGGGTAATGGCAATTAGTGTTTCACGAGGTGGATGATGGGGATGAGACACAGTTGTCAATAAGTGAGGGTCTTGTTAGGTCAACACAAGTCAGGAGGATGACCAGAGTGAGGAAGTGGAAGAGGAGATGGGGGACGATTAAATCACTGACCCAACCTGAAAAGGTGGCAAGCCAAGCGAGGACAGCAGGACAGAGGGGGAGGGATCCACAGCACCGCAACAGGCTGGAAGAGCCTGTGGGGAGGCAAAAGGAAGAAGGCGGGCCACGCCAAACAGGCCAGCAACTGTTCCCCTTTGCGGAAATCTCCCTTGCCAAGGGGTGGGTGTTCTTCAGTCTGGCGCTTTTTCGAGGAAAGTGTGGACGATAAAAGAATTATAATTTGCAAACTGTACCATACCAAAATAAGAACTCATAAATAACCAAATAAACATAACATATTTTACATCCTTAATAAGTATACGTGAAAAAGGACGGGCACTCCAGTTCTGGATCAGACTGGGAAAGAACGATGTTTAATTACACTTAACGAGATAATATAGTGTACACACAGATCTAAGGCTTTGAATGACAGGTGAAAGGTGCAGAAGCAAATGAGACGACCGTAGGTTATAGTCCGTCCATTTGCCCGTCCATCAATCCTCTGCATCAAAATATAAACGTATAATAATCACATATAATAATAGTGAAACTCCACCATTAAGCTCCTAAAAATCGATATCAAAAGAATTCATCCAAAATTGGCAGTGGTATGGTTAGCTAAATGATTCAGTCCATCTAAAATAGTACAAAATTATTAGTCAATTAATAATGGTATCCACCTATCCAGAGAGTGATATTAATAATGATTATAATATTGTCCCATCCAGGCGGTTTAATGATTAAAAGTCAATATTCCATCCAGAAAAATGTTAGTAGTAGCTGTAACTTCCACTTATCAATATATGCCGCCTCTATAATGCATGTGTCTTTATATAATCAGCAGGGTTAGTGTTTTATCCATCAGAAAAAGATAAAATAATCTGTGATACTTTATCACATTAATAGGATACAGTCCTACCCGCTCAGAAGAGTGTCCCTTTGTTGCGGCGGTGTGGGGTTACGTTCACTGTCGATGCGCCGCTCCCTGCTCCAGTTACCCTCAGTGGCGTCCCACTTGGGTTTGCACGGAGCCTCTGACCTGGGGAGCGCGCAGTATGCAGTGGGCTCGGCTGTGGATCCGGTCGTCTATGCAATGCAGTAATATTCCTGCGGCTGCAGATTGATCGTGACTCCGGAGTCTTCTTGTAGATAAATTTCACAATCTCCGGCCGCAGGAATATTACTGCATTGCATAGACGACCGGATCCACAGCCGAGCCCGCTGCAGACTGCGCGCTCCCCAGGTCAGAGGCTCCGTGCAAACCCAAGTGGGACGCCACTGAGGGTAACTGGAGCAGGGAGTGGCGCATCGACAGTGAACGTAACCCCACACCGCCGCAACAAAGGGACTCTCTTCTGAGCGGGTAGGACTGTATCCTATTAATGTGATAAAGTATCACAGATTATTTTATCTTTTTCTGATGGATAAAACACTAACCCTGCTGATTATATAAAGACACATGCATTATAGAGGCGGCATATATTGATAAGTGGAAGTTACAGCTACTACTAACATTTTTCTGGATGGAATATTGACTTTTAATCATTAAACCGCCTGGATGGGACAATATTATAATCATTATTAATATCACTCTCTGGATAGGTGGATACCATTATTAATTGACTAATAATTTTGTACTATTTTAGATGGACTGAATCATTTAGCTAACCATACCACTGCCAATTTTGGATGAATTCTTTTGATATCGATTTTTAGGAGCTTAATGGTGGAGTTTCACTATTATTATATGTGATTATTATATGTTTATATTTTGATGCAGAGGATTGATGGACGGGCAAATGGACGGACTATAACCTACGGTCGTCTCATTTGCTTCTGCACCTTTCACCTGTCATTCAAAGCCTTAGATCTGTGTGTACACTATATTATCTCGTTAAGTGTAATTAAACATCGTTCTTTCCCAGTCTGATCCAGAACTGGAGTGCCCGTCCTTTTTCACGTATACTTATTAATTTTGTCTTTGGGGTAAGGTGGGACCCATATTGGACGCTAGAGCACCCTATTTCCATCACTCTTCCTAAGTGAGCCACTCCCAGTCTATCATATTTTACATCCTATTCATAAACTCTAACTCAAACCATAACAATAAAAACTCAAACCCGGGAACATAATGTGGGAAGGCAAAATGAGTAAGGGTGTGAACACTAGAACCTTACCACCACCAGCATGATCCACCACATGGCATCAAAGCACCCTAATAGGTGGGCCAAACCCCTGGGTCCACAATCAGTGTCTGTGGGTCACACCACTGCCTACTCTTCCACCCCTGTGTTACATGCTGGCCAATCCTCTGTCCTAGATGCAGGCCTGGATGACTCCCGCCCTGCAGCTGGGCCTTTGCAAGCACCATCAGCTTCTGTGTCCAAGCACAGCGTACAGATGTCCTTACCCCAGGCCTTTGAGCGTAAGGTGCAAATACCTAGCCACCCACCCACAGGCCATAGCACTAAATGCGCACCTTTCAAAATTTCTGTCCTTGGAAATGCTGTCATTTAGGCCTGTGGACACTGAGGCTTTCCTCAGCCTCATGGCGGTGGCCGTCCTTAGTTACTCAGTCCCCAGCCACCACTATTTTTCTTGGTGTGCGTCCCCGTATTACACCAGCAGTTGTGTGCCATAACATCACCCTTGCCCTGACCAACAGAGTTATTGGGAAGGTCCACTTAACGACGGACACATGGACAAGCGCTTTTGGCCAGGGACGCTATATTTTCGTGACGGCACACTGAGTGAACCTTGTGGAGGCCGGTAGCGAGTCGTACCCTGGGGTGGCACAGGTGCTACCGACGCCAAGGATTGCAGGCCCTACTTCCATCAGGATTTCCACCACCTCCTACATTAGTGGCTGCAAACCCCCCCTTCCCCCCCCCCCCCCCCACACACACACTTCTCCTCCTCTGCTGCAAACTCTGAATTCTCATCTTGCAGCAGCAGCCAACCATCAGTCAAAGGCTGGAAGCAGTGTAGCACGGCAGTGGGGAAGCTGCAACAGGCCGTGCTGAAACTCATTTGCTTGGGTGACAAGAAGAGCTGTGTCACGGTATAAGGGACCAGGTTGGTTGTGTCTAATAATGGCCATAACTTGTTGGCAGCTTTGTAGCCCCGCAAGCTCACACACATGGCAATCATACAGCATATATGTACCATGCACAACAAACATCCCAAACTTATACATTAATATAAACAAAAATATGACACATGAGATTGGAGGTAAACTAATGGCATGGCCTATTTAAGAATAAACAACCAAGTAACCATAACTTATTTTACAGCGTAATCATAAATTCAAACCATAAAAATAAAAACTCAAACAATTGAACATAACAGGCCCAGCCCTCAGCCAATCATGGTCCTCACCGGGCAGAATGACAACTCTGCCCAGTAACCACAGCAAAACGTCGGGAAATTGTCCCTCAAAAACCTGTCCTAATAATAGAATCTTAATCACTGGGCAGAAAACAACCTCTTCCCAGTGATGAAGGCAAAATTGTACAATGGACAAATGCTGATATGGTCATGTGGATCGCTCTTTAATGTCTGGGATCTGGCCGTACCATGCCTAGCCCACATGTTCTGAAATTTCTCAAAACCTACCCCAATTTGCCTCAGCTACTGGTGAAGGTGCGCCGTGTGTGTGCCCATTTCAGAAAGTCATCTACAGCTGCCGACGGTCTGGCAACGCTACTGCAGCGCTTGCATTTGCCAGCTAACCAACTGTTGTGAGACGTGAGCACGTGCTGGAATTCCACATTACACATGTTGGCCAGGCTTTGTGAGCAGCAGAAGGCAGTAGTGGAATACCAGCTGCAACATGGTCTTGTATGTCTGACCTCTGTGAGGATTTACGCAACTTTGAGGGATAAACACAGATGGTGAGTGGCGATGCAGCTATTATCAGCCTAACCATCCCACTTCTGTGTCTACTGAAACACTTGCTGCTAACAATGAAGGCGGAAGCTTTACATGTGGAAGAGGTGGAACTAGGGGGAAGACATTACACAGGATGATAGCTAGACCACCCTCAGTTCATCTTCTCAGTGTGAATTGGATGATGAGGAGGAGCAAGAGACGGTTGCCTCCGCTACAGAGGGTAGAAACCATAGCAGGTTTATTCCATAGGAGGAAGAGGATAAGGAGATTGAGAGTCATCCTCCTGATGAGGACAGCAAAGTCTATTCTGTTGGGACTCTGACACACATGGCTGACTTTATGTTATGCTGCCTTTCCTGCGACCCTCGCATTCTACATATTTTGCACAACAGCGATTACTTGTTGTTCAGTTCACCCTTCTCGATCCCCGCAACAAAGAGAACTTCTCATCTCTCATTCCTGTGGTGGAGAGGATGAGCAAAATGGTGCAATACCAGAAGGTCCTTCTTGAAAAATTGCTCCATAAATTTCTATCTGACAACGCTTGCGGCAGAGTACGTAGTTCCTTGGGCAACCCAGATGGGGAGATAAGGGGAACCCACAGCAGTCCCAACAGAGGCAGGACAACAATCTCCAAGGCCTGGGACAGTTTTATGACACCCCGCCAGAACCCTCGCCTTGATGCGCGGCCTAGTGTCACAAGGATGGAAAAAATTGGAAGATGGTGAAGGAGTACATAGCAGGCCGTGTCAGCGTGTGTGGACATGTGGCACGAACTGGCACTCTATAGCTATAGCTAAATGATAAGGAACATGGAAGATATACTATATTGGACTGTAGTATTCAGGGTAAATGACCATGTGGGCACTTTGCGATAAATAAGTGGGTTTTGGGTTGCAGTTTTGGCACTCAGTCTCTAAAAGGTTCGCCACCGTGACCTGGGCTCCTGGAACGGGCTGACGGCCAGTCTCCTTCCTAGCGACTACGGACCTAGGAATTTGGAGACCCCCCCTTGTTTAGTTGAACCGGGTGTCCGGAGCCCATGGATTGCTGTTGCGCTGGAGCCTGGCCATATAGCCATCCAATTTCTCAATTCAATACAGGCTCTGAAAACCCATTGCTAATGACCATGGGCTATCTCAGCCAACAGAACTGAAGAGGGTGACTGTAACATCATGGACATCCTCAAGTGGACCGGTAGAGGGTCTCACCGGGTCTGTCATCCTTTAACTTGGGGGAGCTATGTGACGATAGGGTCATCAGTTTGAGTTAAATGTGTATTGGTGTTGGATATGTGTAATTATGTTATACTGTGTAACTTATTTAGTTTGAGTTAAATGGGTATTGGTATTGGATTTGTGTAATTATGTATACTGTGTAGCTTGTTTCAAAAGACTTTAAGCAACCCCCTGCCCCCATCCCATTATCTCATATTGTAATCTGAAGGAGCTCAGAACAATGCCACTCTGGCCAGGCTCTTGCTACAGCTGACTGGAGCTATTAGCAGGTGGACCCCTGTGGTGTGGTGCAGACACAATGTCTGGGCAGGGGAAGGGGGAGGTGACTGGATTACAGTTTCATCTGATCCCTTTCTGGATATAAATTTGTGCAGTTGCTCAATAAATCAGAAGTTTTTTCCCCCTACACTGAGTCTCGACTAGTGACTGGGGAGACTGGGAGATACAGATCAGGGGTTTGCAGTATCTCCTGAGTGAGGAAGAATACAGCAGTGGACATACTCTTCCTGAGTACCGGAGGTCCATCACAATCGCCATCACTGTTTTAGAGGGTTAGCGCACCTGGAGGCCCTCAGCTACATTCTTTTACTCAGTTTTTATTGTACCCAGGGCAACGGCCTCTGGGTGTACCATCGGCATCACAGCCACTTGCATGTCACTTACTGGCCGCCTTCTTAATATTAAATGTTATATATGCTTAAAAGCATGTCACACATACAGTAGCGTAGGATTTGTAAGTGTATGCGTCAATAAAGTAAAACAGGCATTTAGGATGCACACGCTTTACACACTATCTTTCCATGTCTACGCTCTGCTCTCCCTGATGCTGACTGAGCCGAACACGTGTCATCGGGTGCTACATAGCAGCCGATGACGCGTTCCGGCCAGCCAATCAGCGTAATGCCAGTAGCAAACATGGCAACGGCATTACACTGAAGGGCATTACTTACCTGCACTTTGATTGGCTGCTTAGGAGGCGCCAAATGTGCTGGGTGGAGACTCGAGCATTTTCCTCGAGCACACGTGGTACTCGACCGAGTACCGCCATGGTCCGAGCATAGCGATGCTTGAGCCGAACCGGTACTCGGCCGAGCATGCTCGCTCATCACTAGAGAGGACCTCTGGAAATTAGCAGATAATTCAACATCACAGGTCTCACAGTAGTCGCCCAGGAGTTCATCAGGAAGGGGTTGTTCACATGACCGACACAGCCTGTGTCTGTGTTTTTTGGATCTTTTTCGGCAATGTAATATTTGCGGAATGCATGCGCAATACAGGCGTGGGTCACTTTGGGTAAATTTTTCAAGCTGCTAGAAGTTTACTGAGACTGGAGATAATGGATGGCACGGCAGAACATTACAATAGTTTTATACATGCAGGTAGAGTGCTCCAATATATATTCGCGATTACGAAAATCTGAAATTAATGATGCACATAATTTTGCGCAATACGTGCAACTGGGTGACATCACAGCACAATGTATGTATGAGCATCACACTACCTAACACCCTGCAATCGAATGTATCAGCAACACTCAATAGCACACTGACAGGGGTGGTCCAATGGGTCTGGATCCCCCTAGACCCATTCATATATATTTTTTTATCCCTCAGGGCCACACCGCCGATCGCCACAGGTGGCGCAGCCCTGGTTCTAATTGCGGGTGGCAGTGGGGGGGGGGGGGGGCAGTAGGAGATGAGTACTTCCATTGTGGAAGAGCTGATCTCCATATTCATCTATATCGATACAGCGATACAGATGGCTGTGCGGCAGCGGGGCAAGGGAGGGAGAGGCGTCTACCTTCCCCATTCTTCTGATAGGCTGCAGGCACTAGTGCCTGCAGCCCATTCTTCTGATCAGAGGCTGGCTCAGGCGGCGCGAAGATGTCATTATCATCGTGCCGCCTGAGCTGGGCAGCACACAGCGGGGGACACAGGCCGAAAGAGGCCACCATCGCATCGCTGCCAGCCTCAGGAAGGTAAGTATTAGTGTTTTTTTTTCTTCTTTTTTTATAGATGGCACATTATAGGGGGCACCTGGCGACACTAGGGCATTTCTTACTGGCCCATTTTTTTTTGGGGGGGGCACTATGGGGGCATTTATTTCTGGCCCATTTTGGGGAGCACTATGGGGGAATTTCTTACTGCCCCGTTTTTCTTTGTGGGGGGGACTATGGGGCATCTGGCAGCACTATAGGGGCATTATTTGGGGGCACTATGGGGGCATCTGGGTGCTCTAAAGGGTTATTTTTATTGGCATATCATGGGGGGCACTATGGCATCTGGTGGCACTAAGGGGCATTTTTTTTTACTGGCACATTATAGGGGGCACTATGGCATCTGCCACTAAGGGGGCATTTTTTATTGGCACATGGGAGGCACTATAGGGGAGAGCAGGACTATGGGGCATCGGGTGGCACGAAAAGGGGCATTTTTAACTGCCACATTATGGGGGGCACTATGGGGGAGAGGAGCACTATGGGAGCATCTGGTGGCACTAAGAAAAGGTATTTTTAACTGGCAAATTATGGGGCACTATGGGAGAGAGAGAACTATGGGGGTATCTGGTGGCTCTAAGAAGGGGGATTTTTTACAGGCACATTATGGGGGCATCTGGTAGCACTAAGAAGGGGGATTTTTTACTGACACATTATAGGGTGCACTAAGAAGGGGCATTTTTTACTGGCACATTATGGGGGAGAGGATCACTATAGGGGCATCTGCTGGGGGCACTAAGATGGCGTATTTTAGAATTATTATGGGAGAATTATTACTACTAGGGGGCATTATGGTGAGCTTTACTACTACTGGGGTCTATGGGGAACATGATTACTACTAAGTGTGCTCTGGCAGAGAATTATTTCTGTTGGTGAGATTTTGGGGAGCACTGTTACTTTGGTGGGCACGCTGGCACACTATCAGCTTAGCACAATTATTTTTGGGGACATTATGTATATAACATTAGTGTCCGGGATACTATTTACTAGGCTTAATTTTTTTTTTAGAGCACTGTTTTCCAATAATTGTTGAGGGGGCACCTTTGTGGTACTAATATTTTTCAGGGGACAATTTCTGCAGTGTAGTATTGGGGAGCACAGCGGGCACAGGATTGGGGGTGGCAGGATGGAGTTTTCAGAAGATGTGAGGATGATGGAAAAATGGGAAACTAATGTTTGTCAGTCTCTGCAGAGACGGGAGATGGCTAAAAAATCATCATGGGGGTCTGGTCGGAATGGAGAAGATGAGGAAAGTGAACATCTACATCAAAGGTAACATCACTGGATGTAAGAGGTATGTGGCGCTATGTAGGAGAGGAGATGCTCCGGCTCCTCCCCCTGCCATTTGCAGAAGAAGGATTCAGAGCTTGGTGAACATGGCCAAGGGGGGCAGCAGGCCACGGGCGGGTGGCGGATGGTGGAGGGAACCACAGGCCTTGAGCAGGATCTGGGGAGGGAGGAGAGCAGAGGAGATTCCTGGCTATAGCCTGCTGTCTACTGTTTAATATGAAGCAGGCAGTACAGCCAGGACAGGCCCTCCCCTCTTTGTATGATGTGTAGAGCTGGGCTCCTCCACCCGGACCTACACACCTTCAATATTGCGCAGCTCCTCCTCCACATCTCTTTTGGCGCCTTCAAGACTAGGAGGGAGGAAGTGAAACTGCAACAGCTCGTGCCACGGAGCTACATGGGGGGCAGTGTGAGTACAGGAGCTGAATATTGAGTACAGTGTGTCTATGTAGGATGAGGATGAAACTCTTACCATCATCCTCAACAATATAATTTCAGCTGTACAGTGTTTGTTGGGAGTGGCCTATTATATATAGGAGGGGCTTATAACAAGCGAGCCACATTGTGTTTTTTAGGATGGGTTTTTAAAAATGGGCGGGGCTACATTTTTGCGTGGGTGTTCTGGGTGTTCCCCTGGCTACACTATAAATCAATTGAACCTACACTGACTATCTCCCCCTAATAATCTGAATTATATATTTAAGTTAACTGTCTAATGTATATATACAGCAAAGCACAGAGCACAGCAATCACTCTGCTGTCTCTCTCAGAACTCCATTACACTAAAGAAAATGGCTGCTGGGGAGGTTCTTATATAGTAAGGGTAGGCAACTTTCTTATTGGTTGCTAGGGATGTTGCTAAGCTCAGACAAAGACATTGCAGCCTTCTCGTTGGCCCCACAAGCAAGAGGGAGGTTACTGATGAAAAAGTAGAATATTCAAAATTATGAATGTATAGCACTATATTCTAGATATTCGCAAATTCTCGAAGTGCCGATATTCGCAATAAATATTCGCGATTCGAATATTCGCGCCCAACACTAATATACAGTACAGAGGATAATCACCATATACACCCTGCATATAATTACATGTATATGCAGATACAGTATATATAGTACAGAATATGATCACCATATACACCCTGCATGTAATTACCAGTATATACAGTACAGAGGATAATCCCCATATATACCCTGCATGTAATTACCTGTATAAGCAGATACAGTATATACAGTACAGAGCATAATCACCATATACATCCTACATATACATGATACAATGTTTCTCAGTTCGTGATGTTGTGATGTCGTGTCCAGTGACCTGTACATTGGTGTATGTTCCCTATCTGTCCATGACCGTATCTGTGTCCCTAGGACATAGATATATTCAAACGTTTTAGCGCTGTCTGACCCACCTGAAAGGGTGTGTGGTTTGCGTGGTGGTAAAGACCACCACAGTAAATGAGCAGCTTGAAGTCAAGGGGATGGCAACCTTAACAGTTCAAGTCAAGCTTGCCAAGCCCCCTTCCTGGCTACTTCACTCTTGATGGACCGCTATTATTTATTTCTTCATGCGCAATGTGTCAGACATCCTGCGCTTGCACAGTACACCGAGCTATAGTGTGCTTTGCTTCAAAAGCCTATTGCACAGAAGCAGACACCTGTGGAATAACAGGTATTCCAATGTATACCAACCTAAAAAATGCCAAAATAGATATATTTGGCAAACAATGCTGTCTGCAAAGAGCGTAAAATAAAATAGATGGCATTTCTTTTCAAAAATTAACCCAAAATGTTGCCATAAGCATATTGAAAACAAAAAAAAAATACTTATGTCCTTAAATTTTTCTTTATATTATTTAGAAGGACTCTAAAAGATCTATGGAAAGTATTCTGAGAATGTCTTTATTTCACCTACTTGAGATCAGAAGGAATGTTTCATCTTAAGTGAAGAGAGTTGAGAAGGTCTTCTGAGAACAGTCTTATCTAACCTGAATCCTGTACAGATTTACTTCAGATTATGACACCTTCATGGCCCTCTATCAAAGCTCAACAAGGGGAATAATGCAACCTCCAAAACAAGCCTTGGATAATTTAGGGCTGGAAAAAAAATTGCCATTGCTGGCATAGCCGTAGGATATGTTTACACGCAAAATCCAAAGCACAAAAATCAGTGGCAGATCTGTAATAGATCGGTAGCTGAAAACAGGTAGGTTTTGTTGGTAGTTTTGTTATCTGGTGGCATTTGTTACAAGCATTTTAGAAGGTTTTTTTTTGTATTTTTTCTGCTTCCCAATTTCCTACTATGGAAATCCACAATCAAATCTGCTTCAAAGAAACAACATGTCACTTCTCAAGTGTTTTTCAAATCACATGATCAAGCACCAGGTGTGCATGTTTGAGTTTTTGACATTGACATCAAGGGGACATCAGTACCATCCACTGTGTAGTGGCTGTGTCAGCATAGTACATCGTACCATTCACATAAATGGGATATCAGTTGCCATACGGCAGCTCTACTTGTCCCCCTACCGCTGATTGGCAGCATTTTTCCTAGACACATTATGCAAAAACTGTCAATCACCCAAGAGGTAAGGGGAAACAAGAGTTCCTCAAACTACTCAGTAATAGAGTTGAGCGAACACCTGGAAGTTCGGGTTCGCTGGGTTCGGCCGAACTTCGTCGCAAAGTTCGAGTTTGGGACCCGAACTTGACCCCAAACCCAAACCCCATTGAAGTCAATGGGGACCCGAACTTGGGGTCACTAAAATGGCTCTAAAAAAGTAATGGAAAGGGCTAAAGGGCTGCAAAAGGAAGCAAAATGGGGGTAAGAGCTGGACAATTGCCCTGCAAACAAATGTGTATAGGAAAATGACTTAAAATAACATAAAATACATAATAATCTTGAACTAGGAGGAGAAGGTCCATATGGAGTAGGAGGTTGAGGAGGCGGTGGACGTGGCGGTGTAGGTGGAAGCGGTGGTGGAGGAGGTAGTTGCCAACAACACAGTTTTTTTTTTTAATGTGGGTAGACCCCAAAACATTGGGAAATATAGAAAAGAAAACAAAGAGAAAGTGCGCTGTAGTATAACAAAGGCTCGGTGAGGCTGGTATACATGTCTATTCTGCACAAGGTACGGACAAGTCCTGTGGGATACATGCCTGGTTCATTTTAATAAATGTGAGCTTGTCCACATTGGCTGTGGACAGGCAGCTGCACTTGTCTGTGATAACGCCCCCTGCCGCGCTAAACGCACGTTCAGACAATACACTTACTGCAGGGCAGGCCAGCACCTCCAAGGTGTAAAGGGCAAGGTCAGGCCATGTGCTCAATTTGGAGACCCAGAAGTTGAATGGGGCAGACCAATCAGTCAGCACGTGTAGGCGTGTGCACACATACTGTTCCACCATGCTACTGAAATGCTGCCTCCTGCTAAGACGTTTCATATCAGCAGGTGGAGCTGGTTCTTGTGGCATGCTGACAAAGCTTTTTCACATTTCAGCCATGCTAACCCTGCCTTCTGAGGTGCTGGCGGTGCCCCAGCTGTGTTGGCGACTTCTTCCTCCTCCTCTGCCGTCGCCTCGTGCTTCCACTGAGGCCCTGGTGTCAGGTGGGAATGCCATCAGCAGCGCGTCTACCAGCGTGCAGAATATATTTCCCAGTCAGGTATGCAGTGCAGTGGTAGTTTGAAAGAAAAAAGGGGTACAGATCACCCAACAATCTAAACGCCGCCGAATTTACTGAATATATTTCCTAGTCAGGTATGCAGTGCAGGGGTAGTTTGAAAGAAAAAAGGGGTACAGATCACCCAACAATCTAAACGCCGCCGAATTTACATAATATATTTCCCAGTCAGGTATGCAGTGTAGGGTAGTTTGAAAGTAAAAAGGAGTACAGATCACCCAGCAATATAAAAGCCCCCGAATTTACAGAATATATTTCCCAGTCAGGTATGCAGTGCAGGGGTAGTTTGAAAGAAAAAAAGGGTACAGATCATCCAACAATCTAAACACCGCCGAATTTACAGAATATATTTCCCAGTCAGGTATGTAGTGCAACAGGAAAACACCCTCCAAGCCACTTGTGAATGACTGGCCTGATAACCGTGGAAATGTCCACCCACAATCTAAGAGTTGGATTTGCTGATTTTCTTTCACTCTCACAAATGGAGTGTAGGCCGCAAAGGTACTTTATGGCAAAAAGAAAGTGATTTTTTTTCAACCACAATGTCACAGTTGTATTTACTGATTATATTTCAGTCTCAGAAATGGAGTGCTGGACGCAAATGTACTTTATGGCAAAAAAAAGTGATTTTTTTTTTTCACCCACAATATCACGGTTGTATTTACTGATTATATTTCACTATCAGAAATGCAGTGCAGACCACAAAGGTACTTTTTAGCAAAAAAATTATAATTTGTCCCCCCAGAATCTAACAGATGGATTTACTGAATTGCTTACACTGTCACATATGCAGCACAGGGGTACATGACAGAAAAAAATGTGAAGATGTCACCCCCTGGGTCCCTGAACTCACAGATGGATTACCTATATTATTTTCCCTTCCCATGGCACATATGCAGTGCAGGTACACTTAAAAAATGGGTATTGTCACGCCGAGAAGGGTACAAGATACAATAGACACACAAGTAACAACAAACAAGTGTCTAGGCCAGTGGTCAGCAAACTGCGGCTCTAGAGCCACATATGGCTCTTTAGCCCCTTGATATTGGCTTTTCCAGGTACGGGCTCACATGTACAGTGCGATCGTATTTTCACTGCCCGGGGTAAAAATCGTCAGGAGGGGGAGGATCAGGAAGCGGTGAAGGCTCTGTACTCACCGCTTCCTGGACCTCTGCTGTAGGCTGTGCAGGGCTGCGCACAGTGTGAGGCGCTCTGTGACGTCACGCTGTGCACACCAGTTTACAGCACAGCCGACAGCAGGAAGAACACAGAGCGCATGCAGTGAGGAGCAGCGGCATCCAGGAGCAAGAGAGGTAAGTGCATTTTTATTTTATGAAACTTGGGGCTGATCTGAGGCAATGGGGGTGTTGAGAATCATAATGGGGGATATGAGAGGCATCATGGATGATGAGAGGCATCATGGATAATAAAGGGGATGATAAGAATTATAATGGGGGATATGAGAGGCATCATTGATGATATTGGGGATGATGAGAGGCATCATGGATAATAACAGGGTTGACAAGAAATAAACACCAATCGTAGATAACTCACAAAGTGAGTATGCGTACTAGGCCTATATACCAAGTATAAACACAAAAAGGGAAAAAAAGCAGGCGAAGCACGACAATATAGCAATAGCAATATATATAAGCTTTATTATGGTTCCCAGGGAGGGGAAAATCCAATAAAATACAATGACAGACAATACAAAATACAGGTGGGTGACACACAGGGTGGGAGAGGATCACAAAATGAACAGCATGAAGCATAAGGAAGACATTAGACAAGGTCAAAAAGGTATAAGATAGTCAGAAAATAAATAAATAAATGCCCCAAAATGGAGCATGTATAGATGACCTAGCCAGTCTTAAACAAGATATAGATGCCCAAAATAGTACATACATATAAAGTGCAAAGTGCATAGGATACAGTGTACATGGACAATAAATAACATTATAATAGGTAAAGAATTACATCAATAAATACCAAGGTTGTGATCCAAAAGAGCCCCAAAGCACGTTTCGCGTAAGCTTCCCCAGTGCACTTACACCCCTGAGGAAGCTTACGCGAAACGTGCGTTGGGGCTCTTTTGGATCACAACCTTGGTATTTATTGATGTAATTTTTTACCTATTATAATGTTATTTAAAACCTACATGCGTCTTATAGGGTGAAATGTTGTGGCGTGAAAGATGTAGTGTCGTGGATTGAGAAAGGTATGTTCAGATGGTTAGGAATACCCTGATTAAGTTAATAACAATGTACCTTTCTATATAGTTTACGTTTAAAAAATTTGTCTCTCATAAAAAATGTAATCACTGTTTTGTTGATATTTGGCTCAGTTGACTAATAAGTTTGCCCACCACTGGTCTAGGCAAAAGCTGGGGAAAATGGTCACCTCCTGACACGGTGCTTGATTTAAACTCGCACAAACGACCCCACCCAGTGCACCTGAAGGGAGGCAGGTACAGCTCACTCCAAGTAAACAGAAAACTACACACGTGCTGCCAACCTGAAAGACCTCCGCACCTCACCAGAGCAGGGCATGACAGGTATATGTCGCCCTCTGAACTACAAGAACAGGATTAAATTATTGTCCCTGGCACATATGCAGGTGCAAGTGCACTGCACTTGCACAAAATGGCCCCCAACGCCCACCTAACTAAGACGGATTAAAACGTATTTTTCTGTGTCACTAGGCTCAGGGCAGGGTACAAAAATGTTGTATTGCACCGACAAAAAAAAATCGCTGTAGATCGCAGACTTAACACCAAGCTCTGATATCAGATTTTTCCTAATCTCTCCCTCACAGCAGCAGTATCCTATCCCTACACTAGTAAGAGCTGACGTGACGTGCAGTGCTACGTGACTCCAGCTTATATAGAGGCTGGGTCACATGCTGCACTGGCCAATCACAGCCATGCCATTAGTAGGCATGGCTGTGATGGCTTCTAAGGGCACACATCTTAAACGCTTGTTGATTGGCTGCCCTGCAGCCTTTCAACAAGCTTTATTAAACTGCCGAACACCGAACTCGAACCCAAACTTGTACGGAAAAGTTCGGGTTCGGGTACAAAAAACGCTAAAGTCCGGTACGAACAACACTACTCAGTATTGAATTTAACAAAACAACTTGATCAAGTGACCCAGCACTTTAATCACGGCCTCTGTCACCAGTTTATGCTGCCTTCAGATAGGGCACCATAAAACTGGTAGGAAATTCCATTTAAATAGGTTGTCCACTTTGAACAATCTTTACTTGTTAGAAAGGTATGTTTTGTTTGAGTAGTCTCCAAGACATTGCTCCCGCTTAGCCAGAATCCTACTCCACACTGATGAGGGGCAACACCCCGAAACAGCTGTCTGTGGATGGATAACTGGCTTAGGTTTTCCCCGTCACATCCATAAAGCTTGTAAAAAAGCGGGATTTTGACATAGGGGCCACCTAATATGTTGGATTTGGTGATCTCTGTAAAGGAGACACCCCTTTGCACCGGTTTTCCTTCCTTTGAGGGATATCTGGCTTTCATTGTGTTGTAGACCCAATACTGGGGCTCCACATTTATTTAGCATATTACTGTTTCCCAGGGAGCTTTGCACTTTGGATTGCTGTGTTGAGACTCTTAACTGAGGCTCCGCTGTGTTTTTGTGGCTGGTCTCCCCAGGGCCGGCGCGTCCTATAAGCGGACTAGGCCGCCGCGTAGAGCGCCCCTTGGCAAGGGGCGCTGCTAGGAGCGCCGGCCCTGCCTCATGCTGCAGCCGCCCGAGCGCTCTGTATAGAGCCTCAGGCGGCTGCAGCACTGCCCGGGCTGGTGCGTCCATGAGGGCGCACCGCCCGGGCACAGCAAGAGGAAAGGAGCTGACAGGAGGGAAGCGCTCAGCGCTCCCTCCTGTCAGTCCATTGTAGCGCGGCCGAGCTCTTTATGGCCACGGGTACAGGAGCATGTGTCTCCTGTACCCGGCCGGACTGACATGAAGTGCGCACACAGTGTGCACTTCCTGTCAGTCCATCAGGTACAGGAATCTAAAGCTCCTGTACCCGTGGACCATAAAGCGCTCGGCCACGCTACATTACAGGTGGGGAGAGAGGGGGAGAAGAATGACAAGAGGGGGAAAGGAATGACAAGAGGGGGAGAAGAATGACAAGAGGGGGGAGAAGAATGACGAGAGGGGGGAGAAGAATGACAAGAGGGGGAGAAGAATGACAAGAGGGGAGGAAGCATGACAAGAGGGGGAGAAGAATGACAAGAGGGGAGGAAGCATGACAAGAGGGGAGGAAGAATGACAAGAGGGGAGGAAGCATGACAAGAGGGGGGGAGAAGAATGACAAGAGGGGAGGAAGCATGACAAGAGGGGGGAGAAGAATGACAAGAGGGGAGGAAGCATGACAAGAGGGGGGGAGAAGAATGACAAGAGGGGAGGAAGAATGACAAGGGGGGGGGGAATGACAAAGGAGGAGGGGTGAAGATTGACGGGGGGGGGGGGGGAGAATGACAAAGGAGGGGGGGTGAAGAATGATAAGGGGGGGGGGGGGGCGGCAAACTTTTCTTTTGCCTAGGGCGGCAAAAATCCTTGCACCGGCCCTGGGTCTCCCTGAGATCAGCTATTGTTTTGTTTGTTAGAAAGGTAGTCCCATGACAATAATCAAATCACAGTGTCCTCCAGCTTGGACCCACAGCGATTAGCGGTAATCTGTGGGTAAACCTGGCAGTAAGTATTTAGTTTCCCTTCAGAATCAATCAAACAAATAAAATGTCTGTGTAATACAGACAGGTCCACCGAAGCAAGAGATTCTCATTGCAATAACTCTCTACTCTGGAAATACATGAGGAACCTGAACAGAGGATACCCCTCTATTAAATCTTAAAAGGGGTTGTCCAGGATTTTAGAAGTGATGATCTATTGTCAGGATAAGTCATCAGTGTCTGATTGGTGGGGGTCGACATCCTGCACTCCTCAGAATAGCTCTGGTTCTGGAATTTGGCACTGGAACTACATGGCTCCATCCATTGTGAAGAGGACAGAGCTAGTTACTACTTCTCTACTCATTCACTTCAATGAGAGCAGCTTGGTCCACCACACGTGGATGGAGCTAGGTAGTTCTCAAATCATCTTCTGGCACTGGAGCTACTGCAGAACACCTAATTGGTGATGGTGGGGAGTGTCAGACCTCTGTTCATCAGACGTTGATGGCCTCTCCTAAAATCCTGGACAAGTATATGAAAAGGGTTTGCTAAACAGGATAACCCTCTGGAAAGTAATTCAAGTAGGGAGGAGTTCTTCTCTTGAGTCTTAAGTAGTTAAACAAACAAACCATGAGCAAGCTGCAGGAAAATATTTAGCTATTCCTCCATGAAAGATCTTGTAATATATGTTTCTCATTAAAGCTGCGTTTACATGCAGCAATCACCTACGCCATATGGGGGACGAGCAATCGCTAGAGTGGTTGTTCATCCCCGTACGCGTTTATTATTCAAATCGCTGTTTAGACAACACAATCTTCTGCCCAGAAACCCAATGAGCAAGTGTTTGCTCATTCCAATGATCTACAGCACCTTTACAAAGGGCGCTCCTTCCCGATAATTCTGCTGATCACTGGCCAGTGTAAAGGTGCGTTTAGAGAGAAATATTGCTATCTTTACTGTCCTGACACATGTGGGCAGAGTTTCTAGTTGTGTGAGTTGTATGTACTGTATTGGCCTGCTTTAGTATCCAATGAGCAAAAGTAGCTGTCCCCAAGTTCCTCTACACCCTCTGCAAGATCCTGTCAGTTGAGATAAAATTCCTCAACCCCTTAACCCCCTAAAATTCCTTAACCCCTTAACCTCCTGAAATTAAAGTCTCGGAAACCAGCCAAAAAGTCTGGTCAAAGGGCAGGGCAGTCAAAGGACCCTGTTTCATGTGAAATGTTTCCAAATAGATTTTTATTTATTAACAAAGTAATGCAGGACATTCCCTTGAAAGTGTTAAAGTATATAGGATGAATGACTGAAACATGAAAAATAATAATTACAGTAAATAAATAATGAAAAAGTTAGCCATCTTTGGTTCAATTTCAAAGAGTCATTGTACATTTGGATTGTTGTAATATGTTGCAAAACATACCTAGTACTGTGTATTCGAAAATACCTCTGTAGGCCATAAGATGATGCATCAGACTATACATAAATCTATCTGTTGCTGACCTGGCAGAGCCAGCATTATATGTGGTGTCGGAGCTTCTCAGACAAGAAGGTCTAATACGCTGAATGACTTGAAAAGATTAGACAGATTAGGCTTTCATCAATAAAAAGATTCTTGGTAATGATGAGAACATGAAAGATGAGACATACTTGACCAAACAAAAGAAAATGCATTAATGTGTATGGGGGCCTTTAGTTGCGATGCCAAACACAGCACATAGACACAAGTGGTGGGCTTTCTGGGGAAAAAAGATTGTGCAATGACTCAAAAATTGGGTCTCATAAGTTCTGCTGTAGTATCCGTCATTTTGATGGGAGTGCTGTATGTAGTGCTGTTCCTGCTGTAAAACGGACTTTGCATTGGAGGCTCCAAACTTAGATTACAATGCAAATGTGAACACAACCTAAGGCCTCTTGCACACAAACGTATTTTCTTTCCGTGTCCGTTCCGTTTTTTTTGCGGACCGTATGTGGAACCATTAATTTCAATGGGTCCGCAAAAAAAATGGAAGGTACTCCCTGTACATTCCGTTTCCATATATCCGTTCTGCAAAAGGATAGAACTTGTCCTATTATTGTCCACATAACGGACAAGGATAGTACTCTTCTATTAGGGGCCAGCTGTTCCTTTCCGCAAAATACGGAATGCACACAGACGTCATCCATATTTTTTTCAGATCCGTTTTTTGCAGACATCAAAATACATACGGTCGTGTGCAAGAGGCCTAAGGCTACTTTTACACATTCAGTATTTAGGCCTCTTTCACACTTGCGTTCTGAGGATCTGGCAGGCACTTCCGTCCCGGCAGATCCGTCAGAACGCAAGTCGCCTGAAAGCATTAGAAGACTGATCAGGATCCTGATCAGTCTTCGAAATGCTTTCAGGTTACTATGGCAGCCAGGACGCTATTAAAGTCCTGGTTGCCATAGTAGTAGTGGGGAGCGGGAGAGCGGTATACTTACAGTCCGTGCGGCTCCCGGGGCGTTCCAGAATGACGTCAGAGCGCCCCATGCGCATGGATCACGTGATCCATGCGTGTAGGGCGCCCTGACAGCATTCTGGAGCGCCCCAGGAGCCGCACGGATGGTAAGTATACTGCTCCCCCGCTCCCCACTACACTTTACCATGGCAACCAGGACTTTAGCGTCCTGGCTGCCATGGTAACCATTGAGAAAAAGATAAATGTCGGATCCAGCGATGCACCGAAACGACGTTTAGCTTAAGGCCGAATCCGGATTAATGCCTTTCAATGGGCATTAATTCCGGATCCGGCCTTGCGGCAAGTGTTCAGGATTTTTGGCCGGAGCAAAAAGCGCAGCATGCTGCGGTATTTTCTCTGGCCAAACAACGTTCCGGTCCTGAACTGAAGACATCCTGATGCATCCTGAACGGATTTCTCTCCATTCAGAATGCATTAGGATAATACTGATCAGGATTTTTCCGGCATAGAGACCTGACGACGGATCTCTATGCCGGAAAACAAAAACGCTAGTGTGAAAGAGCCCTTAGTTAGTATTTGGCTTCAGTATTTGTAGGACAAATCCTGGACTGTAGCCTGCAGAGATAAAGTTTAATGGAAATATATATGCCTCGTATGTGTTTTGCCCTACTCCTGGTTTGGGCTTACAACTTACAAATACTGAGTAAATACTGACCAAATACTGACCATGTAAAAGTGGCCTAAGAGTATGCTCACATAACATCTTAACAATGCATACTTATTTATATTTGGGTAATCCCACAAAAAATGTTACTACATGTTACTTATACAGTTCCTTTTTTTGAAAAGTCAAAGGGCAAACAGATCCAAACATAAAGCCTATAGATGAGCGAATGAAATCTAAATTAATCAAATTCGTTAGGACATTCACAAAAATTTGTCACCAAAGGAATCCAAAGTTTTGGTGCGTCCTTACAGATGAATCACACAAAAATGAGTGGGAGTGGAGAGTTTGTCCATATTGGATCAGAGGCTGCCAGACAGACTGATCAGCTAATCATGGGCAGGATTTAGGAAGGTCCTTTTGGTGAGAATGCCATTATGTGTTAAACTTGCGACCTAAAAGGATTTCTTGTGGCAGTGTCTGACAAAAAGCTATTAAAGATACAAGTCACTAATCTGGTGTCATAGGGACAGTATAGGGAGAGTAAAAGGAGAAAATAGGGAGAGAATAAGAAGATATGAGGGACTGGTCATTCTCTCACTGTTGTTTTATGCAACTTGCTTGCAATCCTGCAAGAAACTCATATATTGCTGTATGAACAGCCAGCTAGCTTTTTTTGTAAAAAGGTTTCTACAGTTCATAGACTTTATGCCAGCACCACGATAACATACATTCTGCTGCAAAAGCTGAGCAATTGCACTTTTTTTCTAAGGAAATAAAAAACGATTTAAATTTACCATTTGTAATTGGGTATCTCAGTACATTATACCCGTGTTCCAGAATACAGTGAATATTACTGCAAGATAACAGCTAGTTATATCAAAAGCATTTTACAGCAATAACACCATTTTTAAATCCATGTTATTGAACGCATTGTATATTACTGCAAGGTAATGGGTAGTTCCAGCAAATGCAATGCTTTAATAGTGCCTTGTTAAACTAGTGTTTTACCCAGTCAAACATATTTTACTGCAAAAGCTACATTGTTAAAAACATTTTACTGAATGTATTCTACTACTGCAATACAAGGTGTAGATCAAACCCAATATACCGTATTTTTCGCTTTATAAGATGCACTTTTTTCCCTGCAAAAGTGGGGGGATAGTGGCCATGCATCTTATAAAGCGAATAGAGCAGTATTACATGGCCAGCACATAGCAGGCAATGCTGTGCTGCATAGGCATAGCGGTCTGCGATGTGCCAGTGACATGTAAAGAGGGGCGCTATCAGGGTAGTAGCGGGGCCCGGTGCAGTCACTTAACTCCATACAAAATTAAAATGTATGGGCAGTGCATTTGCAAAATTCGTATCACCCCGAAGTCGTGCGAGACTTCGCTGAATACATTCGGTATTCCTACCTGCATCTTTAAAAACGTACACATTTAGGAATCCGAAGTCGGGCTTGGTACCAAGGTACCAGCTGTTAGTAACAGCCAGGCCCCCGCTACCAATCAGGCAAGCACAGCTTCTGTACATGTATGATGTGGGTGGGGACATGTGCATGTGCTGTACATGTATGGCTAGAGTTCGGAAGGGGATTAAACATTCTCTTTATTACCATTGTCAACCATGTATTTACTCATAGCTATATGTCAGTGACATTATTGGCTATTGCTGTCATTGCATTAATTGCATTTTTCATTTTCACTTTTTACTCCCTGCCTTTCCAAAGCCATAACCTTTTTATTTCTCCTTTCCCATAGCAGTATGAGAGCATGTTTTTTGAAGGACATGTTGTACTTTCTAATTAGAGATGAGCGAACACCTGGATGTTCGGGTTCGAGACGTTCGGCCGAACTTCCCGAAAATGTTCGGGTTCGGGATCCGAACTCGACCCGAACTTTATCCCGAACCCGAACCCCATTGAATGTCAATGGGGACCCGAACTTTTGGGCACTAAAAAGGCTGTAAAATAGTCCAGGAAAGGGCTAGAGGGCTGCAAAAGGCAGCAAAATGTAGGTAAATGCCCTGCAAACAAATGTGGATAGGGAAATTAATTAAAATAAAATAAATAAAAATTAACCAATATCAATTGGAGAGATGTCCCATAGCAGAGAATCATGCGTCATATCACCCACAACTGGAGAAGGCCACTTTCAATTATTTAGGCCCCAGCACCCAGACAGAGGAGAGAGGTCCCACAGCAAGGAATAAGGCGTCATATCACCCACCACTGGAGAAGGCCACTTCCAGATATTTAGGCCCCAGCACCCAGACAGAGGAGAGAGGTCCCACAGCAAGGAATAAGGCGTCATATCACCCACCACTGGAGAAAGCCACTTTCAGTTATTTAGGCCCCAGCACCCAGACAGAGGAGAGAGGTCCCACAGCAAGGAATAAGGCGTCATATCACCCACCACTGGAGAACGCCACTTTCAGTTATTTAGGCCCCAGCACCCAGACAGAGGAGAGAAGTCCCACAGCAAGGAATAAGGCGTCATATCACCCACCACTGGAGAAGGCCACTTTCAGTTATTTAGGCCCCGGCACCCAGATTGAGGAGAGGTTCATTCAACTTTGGGTTGCACCGCAAGATCATGGTAAAGTTAAAAAAATGAGGATTCAATAATGAAGTGCCCCAGAGTACAAGAATACATGGTTGAGGGGGAGGCAGTTATAAATGTCTATTCTGCACAAGGGAGGGACAGGTCCTGTGGGATCCATGCCTGGTTCATTTTTATGAACGTCAGCTTGTCCACGTTGGCTGTGGACAGGCGGCTGCGTTTGTCAGTAATGACGCCCCCTGCTGTGCTGAATACACGTTCAGACAAAATGCTGGCCGCTGGGCAGGCCAGCACCTCCAAGGCATAAAATGCTAACTCTGGCCACGTGGACAATTTGGAGACCCAGAAGTTGAATGGGGCCGAACCATCAGTCAGTACGTGGAGGGGTGTGCAGACGTACTGTTCAACCATGTTAGTGAAATGCTGCCTCCTGCTAACACGTTCCGTATCAGGTGGTGGTGCAGTTAGCTGTGGCGTGGAGACAAAACTTTTCCACATTTCTGCCATGCTAACCCTGCCCTCAGAGGAGCTGGCCGTGACACAGCTGCGTTGGCGACCTCTTGCTCCTCCTCTGCCTTCGCCTTGGGCTTCCACCTGTTTCCCTGTGACATTTTGGAATGCTCTCAGGAGCGCGTCTACCTGCGTGCGCTTGTACTCGCGCATCTTCCTATCATGCACCAGTGCAGGAAGTAAGGTGGGCACATTGTCTTTGTACCGGGGATCCAGCAGGGGGGCAACCCAGTAGTCCGCACATGTTAAAATATGGGCAACTCTGCTGTCGTTGCGCAGGCACTGCAGCATGTAGTCGCTCATGTGTGCCAGGCTCCCCAGAGGTAAGGACAAGCTGTCCTCTGTGGGAGGCGTACCGTCATCGTCCTCCGTATCCCACCAGCCACGCACCAGTAATGGGCCTGAGCTGTGTCGGGTGCCACCCCGCTGTGAACCTGCTTCATCGTCATCCTCCTCCACCTCATCCTTCAGTAGTGGGCCCTGGCTGGCCACATTTGTACCTGGCCTCTTCTGTTGAAAAAACCTCCCTCTGAGCCACTTCTAACAGACTGGCCTGAAAGTGCTAAAAATGACCCCTCATCCTCCTCCTGGGCCACCTCCTCTTCCATCATCGCCCTAAGCGTTTTCTCAAGGAGACATAGAAGTGGTATTGTAACGCTGATAATGGTATCATCGCCACTGGCCATGTTGGTGGAGTACTCGAAACACTGCAACAGGGCACACAGGTCTAGCATGGAGGCCCAATCATTGGTGGTGAAGTGGTGCTGTTCCGCAGTGCGACTGACGCTTGTGTGCTGCAGCTGAAACTCCACTATGGCCTGCTGCAGCTCGCACAGTCTCTCCAGCATGTGCAAGGTGGAGTTCCACTTGGTGGGCACGTCAAATATGAGGAGGTGAGTGGGAAGGCCGAAGTTACGCTGTAGCGCAGACAGGCCAGCAGCGGCAGGATGTGAACGCTGGAAGCGCGCAGAGACGGCCCGCACTTTATGCAGCAGCTCTGACATGTCGGGGTAGTTGTGAATGAACTTCTGCACCACCAAATTCAGCACATGCGCCAGGCAAGGGACGTGCGTCAAACCGGCTAGTTCCAGAGCTGCAACGAGATTTTGCCCATTATCACACACCACCAGGCCGGGCTTGAGGCCCACCGGCAGAAACCACTCTTTGGTCTGTTGTTCAATACCCCGCCACAACTCCTGCGCGGCGTGGGGCCTGTCCCCCAAACATATGAGTTTTAGAATGGCCTGCTGACGTTTACCCCGGGCTGTGCTGAAGTTGGTGGTGAAGGTGTGTGGCTGACTGGATGAGCTGGTGGAAGCAGAGGAGGAGGAAGCCGAGTAGGAGGAGGAGGCTACAGGAGGCAGAGAATGATGCCCTGCAATTCTTGATGGCGGAAGGACGTGCGCCAAGGAACTCTCCGCCTGGGGCCCAGCCACCACTACATTTACCCAGTGTGCAGTTAGGGAGATATAGTGTCCCTGGCCGTGCTTACTGGTCCACGTATCTGTGGTTAGGTGGACCTTGCCACAGATGGCGTTGCGCAGTGCACACTTGATTTTATCGGATACTTGGTTGTGTAGGGAAGGCACGGCTGTCTTGGAGAAGTAGTGGCGGCTGGGAACAACATACTGTGGGACAGCCATGGACATCAGCTGCTTGAAGCTGTTCTGTGTCCACTAGCCTGAATGACAGCATTTCAAAGACCAGTAGTTTAGAAATGCTGGCATTCAGGCCCAGGGCTCGAGGGTGGCTAGGTGGGAATTTACGCTTTCTCTCCAAGGTTTGTGAGATGGAGAGCTGAACGCTGCCATGTGACATGGTGGAGATGCTTGGAGATGCAGGTGGTGTTGTCGGTGGCACATCCTCTGTTTGGTGGGCGGCAGGTGCCAACATTCCTCCCAAGGCGGAGGAAGAGGCCAAGGCAGAAGAGGGAGCAGGGGGAGCCAGAGTGAGTTCCTTGCTTTTAAGGTGTTTACTCCACTGCAGTTCATGCTTTCCATGTAGATGCCTGGTCATGCAGGTTGTGCTAAGGTTCAGAACGTTAATGCCTCGCTTCAGGATCTGATGGCACAGCGTGCAAACCACTTGGGTCTTGTCGTCAGCACATTGTTTAAAGAAGTGCCATGCCAGGGAACTCCTTGAAGCTGCCTTTGGGGTGCTCGGTCCCTGGTGGCGGTGGCCAGTAGAAGGCGAACTCTCTTGGCGGCGGCTGTTCTGCTTTTGCCCCCTGCTCCCTCTTTTGCTACGCTGTTGGCTCGGTCTCACCACTGCCTCTTCCTCTGAACTATGAAAGTCAGTGGCACGACCTTCATTCCATGTAGGGTCTAGGACCTCATCGTCCCCTGCATCGTATTCCACACAGTCTTCCTCCCTGACCTCCTGTTCGGTCTGCACACTGCAGAAAGACGCAGCAGTTGGCACCTGTGTTTCGTCATCATCAGAGACGTGCGGACTCCGATGCGGTGGTATTCCCATGTCCTCATCATCAGAAAACATCAGTGGTTGTGCATCAGTGCATTCTATGTCTTCCACCACTGGGGAAGGGCTAGGTGGATTCCCTTGGGAAGCCCTGCCAGCAGAGTCTTCAAACAGCATAAAAGACTGCTGCACAACTTGAGGCTCAGGCAGTTTCCCTGATATGCATGGGGGTGATGTGACAGACTGATGGGCTTGGTTTTCAGGCGCCACCTGTGCGCTTTCTGCAGAAGCCTGGGCGTGAGATAATGTTGTGAACGTGCTGGATCCACTGTCGGCCACCCAATTGACTAGCGCCTGTACCTGCTCAGGCCTTACCATCCTTAGAACGGCATTGGGCCCCACCAAATATCGCTGTAAATTCTGGCGGGTACTGGAACCTGAGGTAGTTGGTTCACTAGGACGTGTAGCTGTGGCACAATGGCCACGTCCTCTCCCAGCACAAGAGGGTCCACTAACACCACCACGACCGCGTCCCTTACTAGATGTTTTCCTCATTGTTACCGTTCACTAAGCACCACAATAAGAAAAAAAATATTTGGCCCAATGTATTGATTTCAAATTCAGACCGTTTTTTACAGGCACCTAACACTATGTGCCTATTTATTTATGTAGCGTATTTCACTAATCCAGGCACAGCAGTAACCACTGATTTAGGGGAATATCTATTGTAGGGCTAGTATTTAGGCCCTGGATGAAAGGTATCCTTTTATGCACAGATTTACACTTGGAGATGCACAGTAGAGTGTGAAAAAAAATGTAGGATTATGCCTTCAGCAATTGTATTTTAACACTTTGTGTAATATACCCTTTAACGGACAGAAATACAATGGGAGATGCACGGTAGCGTGTGAAGTTGTTGAGGATGACCCTCTCAGCACTTGTATATACACCTTGAGTGTAATATACCCTTTTACGGACAGATTAACACTTGGCCTGCAACAGCTGGAACACCAGATTCAGGGTATTGCTATTTTGGCAAGTGAATTTCACCCCAGAACAAAATATATGTTTTGGCGGACACTATTATACTTTGCCAGCCACTGCTGGAACACCAGATTCAGGGTATTGCTATTTTCCCAATTGAATTTCACCCCAGAACAAAATATATGTTTTGCCGGACACTATTATACTTTGCCAGCCACAGCTGAAACCACTGGTTTACGGTATTGCTATCTTGGCTATTGAATTTCACCCCAGAACAAAATATATCCTTTGCCGGACACTATTATACTTTGCCAGCCACTGCTGGGGACACCAGATTTAGGGGATTGCTATTTTGGCAATTGAATTTAACCACAGAAAATTATCTATCCTTTGCCAGACAGCAGACAGTATTACACTTGGCTAGCCAAAGCTGGAACACCAGATTTAGGGGATTGGTATTTTGGCAATTGTATTTAACCCCTTAATAAAATATAGAAATTGCTATCCTGAGTTTCTAGGGGTGACAATAACCACAGCCAAGCCCCTGATGTAGGATATAGCAAAAAAAAAAAACTAGTATTGATGGATAGATGGACTTGGTGGCAGCTTATTCTGGTGCACCACAAGTCACAAAATGGCCGCCGATCACCCCAGAAAAAAGTGACAGAAAAACGCTCTGTGCAGCCTAAAAACCAGATAGCAATTAACTAGCAGAAGTTGAATGATTCACAGCTGTAGATCGATCCGTTCATTAGGTGCTGTTGCTGACTTTTCCCTGCCTAATCTCGCCCTCACAGAAGCTTCGTCCTCTCCCTACACTAATCAGCAGTGTGACGTGCGGTGCTACGTGACTCCAGCTTAAATAGAGGCTGGGTCACATCCTGCACTTGGCCAATCACAGCCATGCCATTAGTAGGCATGGCTGTGATGGCTTCTTAGGGTAAGAAGTAAAACGCTAGCTGATTGGCTGCTGTGCAGCCCTTCAGAAAGCGGAAAGAAATCGTCGAACAACGGACCCGAACCCGAACTTTTTTGAAAATGTTCGGGTCCAGGTCCGTGTCACGAACACCCCAAAATTCGGTACGAACCCGAACTATGCTCGAACTGTTCACTCAACACTATTTTTAATGGCACTATTTATAGTTGCATACAATGTAGTGGGAAGCAGGAAAAAATTCCAAATGGAGTGGGATTATAAAAAAAACGCAATTCTGCCACAGTTTTATGAGTTTTGTTTTTACAGCATTTCCTACGCGGTAAAACTGACCTGTTACTTTCATTCTCTGGGTCAGCACGATTACAATGCTACTCCACATGTATAGTTTTTCTAAACCTTTTTTCTATTCTTACCTCCATAACTTTTTTTTATGTGTACAGATCTGTGTGAGGGCTAATTTTTTGAAGTGAGAGCTGCACGTTTCATTCATACCATTTTGACCACGGCATCTGAAGGTTTAAAAATCCACAATTGGGCTTACCGCTGGTCGCAGACATTAGCCCTGGATGCTTGCTGTTTAAGGATGTCAAGAACGGGTTAAAAGTCATCTGTCAGCAGATTTGTACCTATGAAACTGGCTGACCTACGGCATGTGTACTTGGAAGCTGAAGGCATCTGTGTTGGACCTATGTTCATAAGTGTACCAAAATTCCCTAATGGACCCTATCAGGGTATGGGCAAATGTATACTAATAGCGCTAAAAGCCAAAAAAGGCTAATTACCCAAACTCGACCCTGATATAAAGTGTATATAAAATGTAACTTTTATTAGTGCTGATTTAAAAGAACTTTTGTGAGCCAACAAAAAAGTTAAAATTAGCTGGATCCAGTGCATATGCTATTTGAAATCATGCACTATACAGATGGTAGTCTACAGGGGACGTGCACTATCCCCCCAATGCTACACAAGCGACCATGTCTGTGAAATGCTAAAGTGAAACTGTGCAGAGATGACCAGTTACGTCACTTACAATTAGACTCCCTTACCCTAGGTACACACCTAAGCGTTTTACAGCGCGTTCAAACGCGCTGTAAAATGCACAACATGTGAAAAGCCATGCTTTCCTATGGGCATAGCTCACATTTGGGCGTTTTACAGTGCGTTTGAACGCGCTGTAAAACGGCCAACGCCCAAACAAGTGCATGAGCTTCTTTGGGGTGTTTTAACGCGCCTATGGACATTGATGCCATAGGGGAGAGTCACTCAATCGCACGTATCGACGCGCGTTTGCAAGTTAACAAAACGCGCATCAAAAAACGCGCATAAAACGCGCGTCATACGCACGATTCAGAAACGCCTAGGTGTGTTCCCAGCCTTAAGGATAATGCAACACCATACACCGGTTACATATCCACTGAGGCTTCTAGCTAGACAATGGCTACATGCACACAAACGTTGGTGTTTTTTGCGGTCCGCAAACCACGGATCCGCAAAACACGGAAGCTGCTCGGCGGAACTTGGCCTATTATAGAAATGCCTATTCTTGTCCGCAAAGAATAGGACATGCTCTATTTTCTTTGCGGGGGCACGGAACGGAGCAACGGATGCGGGCAGCACACGGAGTGCTGTCCGCATCTTTTGCGGCCCCATTGAAGTGAATGGGTCCGCGCCCGAGCCGCAAAATATGCGGCTCGGACGCGGACCCCAACAACGGCCGTGTGCATGAGGCCTATACTAGATGCAGACACCTAAAAACTTCTAACTGCCCCCCAACATGTTTCACCAACAAAATGGCTTCATCAGGGGCACGGGCAGCAAAGTATGGTCGCTTGTGTTGCATTGGAGGGATAGTGCACGTCTATCTGTATAGTGCATGATTTCAAATAGCATACGCACTGGATGCAGCTAATTTTAACTTTTTTGTTGGCTCACAAAAGTTCTTTTAAATCAGCACTAATAAAAGTTACATTTTATATACACTTTATATCAGGGTCAAGTTTGGGTAATTAGCCTTTTCTGGCTTTTAGTGCTATTAATGTTTATAAGTCCCCACATTGTTGAGAAAAATGATGTTTTAATATATGTAAATGAGCCCCTAGTTGTCGTTACTCCTAGAGGCTCGGGTCTCACTGCAATTCCACTTTGATTGACAGGCCCAGGTGTGATGATGCGGAGAGTACACAGAAGGTATCTATTTTGCGGACCAAAATACGGACATGGTCGTGAAGCTGTACTTTTAACTTATTGATTAAAATCTCTGCTCTTTCTATGCTTAAGGGTCCAGTGGGCACCCCTATCAGTGATTGACAACCACCCCTGTATAAGCATGCATACAGATATAGCTGTCAATCACTGAGAAGGACCACCCACGGGACTCATAAGCATAGAAAAAACTGAGATTTCAACCAATAACTTACAAGTTTTGATGATTTTTTCCCATAAAACCATATATCAATTTGCTCAGCTCCTCCTGCTCTATAACAAACCACTGGCAGATTGGACTGCAAGTTTGACAATGTAGCCACAAGATCAGGTTTTCTAAAGCAACAATATTGGAAGCCAAAACCAGGAGTGAATTAAAAAAACAACAAACCCCCCCCCCCCCCAAAAAAAAAGAATCTTTTGATACTTTCTTATTTGTATTATTCATTCATGATTTTGTCTTCCAAAACGGCATCAGAAAACCTGACTGTGTGGCTGTACCCTCAAGGGGTTCTCCTGGAATTAAATACTGATGACCCATCCTTAGGATAGATCATCAATATTTGATCCACGGGGCTCCGACTCCCTGCACCTCCACGATCAGCCATTTGCAGGAGCTGTGTTGCTGGAGTCAGACTTCGGAACTACACAAATCCATCCGCTGTTTACCGGGGCCATGACTGGTTGCTGCAGCCAGGGCTGGGACAAGGTCCACCACCAACAGAGGCTGAGCTGCCCAAGTGCGCCCCCGTGGAGTCTTTACTAAATACTGTTGTAATCACACATAAATATGCACAGTTTAATGTATCAATTAATGACCACTGTTATGGAGGATCTGTGGATGACATTGTTATGGGGGGGATCTATGGTTGACACTGTTATGGGGCGGATCTATGGATGAAACTGTTATGGGAGATCTGTGGATGACACTGTTATGGGGGATCTATGGATGACACTGTTATGGGGTAATCTGTGGATGACACTGTTATGAAGGATCTGTGGATGACACTGTTATGAAGGATCTGTGGATGACAATGCTATGGGGATCTGTGGATGACACACTTATGGGGGATCTGTGGACGACACTGTTATGGGAGATCTATGGAGACAGTGTTATGGGGGATCTGTGGATGACAGTGTTATGGGGGATCTATGGATGACACTGTTATGGAGGATCTGTGGATAGCACAATGTTATGGGGGTCTGTGGATTGCACTGTTATGGGGGATCTGTGGATGACAGTGCTATGGGGGATCTGTGGATGACGCACTGTTATGGGGGATCTGTGGATGACGCACTGTTATGGGGGATCTGTGGATGACGCATTGTTATGGGGGGATCTGTGGATGACGCACTGTTATGGGGGATCTGTGGATGGCACTGTTATGGGGGATCTGTGGATGACACACTGTTATGGGGGATCTGTGGATGACACTGTTATGGGGGATCTGTGGATGACGCATTGTTATGGGGGGGATCTGTGGATGACGCATTGTTATGGGGGGATCTGTGGATGGCACTGTTATGGATTGTGACTCACAATGGATATTGGGGGCCAGCAAATTACAAGGAAGGCGGGGGTGGGGGATGATTGATAACATACATATCTAAATGGCTGGGGGTGAGGGCTTGACTTGAGCATCTACTGATCAGAGCATTAGAATAGCAGGAATAAATAACATCTAAATGTCTGGTGGGGTAGATGGGGGTAGGACAAGGGCTGATGGGGGAAGGGGACTGGGTTAGATAATCTATACTGACATACATTTGACACACATACATACTGACATACATATGACACACACATATATACTGACATACAAATGACACACACATACATACTGACATACATATGACACACACATACATACTGACATACATATGACACACACATATATACTGACATACATATGACACACACATATATACTGACATACATATGACACACACATACATACTGACATACATATGACACACACATACATACTGACATACATATGACACACACATACATACAGACATACATATGACACACACACATACATACAGACATACATATGACACACACACATACATACAGACATACATATGACACACACATACATACTGACATACATATGACACACACATACATACTGACATACATATGACACACACACACATACTGACATACATATGACACACATACATACTGACATACATATGACACACACATACATATGACACACATATATATACTGACATACATATGACACACACATACATACTGACATACATATGACACACACATACATACTGACATACATATGACACACACATACATATGACACACATATATATACTGACATACATATGACACACACATACATACTGACATACATATGACACACACATACATACTGACATACATATATATACTGACATACATATGACACACACATACATACTGACATACATATAACACACACATACATATGACACACACATATATACTGACATACATATGACACACACACACATACTGACATACATATGACACACATACATATATACAGACATACATATGACACACATACATAAAAACACACAATATGCACATTACATTACTGCCATTCCATTCCCTTTAACCCCTTACATTTTCTGCACATACAGTCTCTGGTGACTTGGAGGGAGAGGCAGGATGCAGAGTATTCCTCCTCCTCCTCCTTCTCTGTCCCGACGCTGCTCTTCTCTCTGTGCTGGGGGAGGGGGTTGTCAATCTCTGGTGCACACACAGGCAGGAAGTCAGGGGCTGGGGAAGTTAGGGAGCTGCAGCACACTGCACTAGACTGAGGGAGGGAGGAAGAACACCACTAGGGGGCGCAGGACCGGCTGTTACAGCAGCAGAGCGCAGAAATGGATGCTCTGCTGCTAATACAGCTACACGGCAGCAGCAGGGACTTGGTGAGAGTGGCCTGCGCCCTGAGGCTTGAGCGCCCTGAGGCTGGAGCCTCCTCAGCCTCTGTGTCGGCCCGGCCCTGGCTGCAGCACTGCTCTCATTCACTTGACTGGGAGCAGAGATCCTGTAAGGCTACCTTCACACTAGCGGCACGGACCTCCGGCAGGCTGTTCTGTCGGGTGAACAGCCTGTCGGATCTGTCCTGCCACAAGTGAACGTGTGCCCCTGGACTACCGCTCCGGCCCCATTGACTATAATGGGGGGTGGAAAAATGCTCACAATTTATTTACCATCAGTTTGCACCCTCTTGAAGGATAATAATATTCCAAAATTTAAGGTGTGCTCAATTAAAACGTTACTTTTATTGTCATTTATTTAAAAACTCAACTGTGTTGAAGCAGGATAATTGTACACTATAAACCTATAGTGCTGTGAGTATAGGAAGCTGCCCCGCTATCAGGGTGAATGAGCCCAATACACTTGTGAATAAGGACTGCACAATCACCTACGGGCAGCTGTCTTCTAATCCCACAGTAACTAAACAGTAGTTCGTCCCGTGCTATAAATTCACACAAGGTACCACTACTGAATGTATATCACCAGGATGTTCAGTATAAAAAGGTATGGCCGTTCTAGTGCCGGAGCGCTAGTCCTAGAGAGAGAGGGGAGCGCGTCCTCGTGTTTTTTGTGTTTGTTTGTTTGTCTGTTCAATTACTACGTGACACTGCCACTTTGCAAGGAACATGGCGAGCTCCTGATGAAACATTTATATGTAGAAACGCGTTGAGCGCTTGCCAATGGAATAGTGGAAGTAGTGTGTGTAGCACATGTTTTAACAGCATAAGCAATTCATGAAAGGTGGCGCATAAATCCCGGGTGTTCAGTCTACCTTCTGGTAAATAGGCAAGATCCAGAAAATCGCTGCTCAGTGTAGCAGCGGTGTATTCCTGCCCAGTTGCGCAAATGCGGACTGTATGTGGAGATAATACCTTTTTATACTGAACATCCTGGTGATATACATTCAGTAGTGGTACCTTGTGTGAATTTATAGCACGGGACGAACTACTGTTTAGTTACTGTGGGATTAGAAGACAGCTGCCCGTAGGTGATTGTGCAGTCCTTATTCACAAGTGTATTGGGCTCATTCACCCTGATAGCGGGGCAGCTTCCTATACTCACAGCACTATAGGTTTATAGTGTACAATTATCCTGCTTCAACACAGTTGAGTTTTTAAATAAATGACAATAAAAGTAACGTTTTAATTGAGCACACCTTAAATTTTGGAATATTATAATGGGGGGTGGGGCACAGTTCCAGCGGAGGCACGACAGCGTACGCCGAGAGGCCGTAGGAATAAAACTACGTCATGGTGGCACACAAGTTCCCTAGCGGCAGGACGGATCTGGCAGGCTGTTCACCCGACAGAACAGCCTACCGGAGGTCCGTGCCGCTAGTGTGAAAGTAGCCTAACCCCCTTTGACCACTACATAGCAGATGGAACTGTATAGTTCTGGTGCCTGATTTTGGAAATACAGCTCCTGGTAACAGCTGATCCCAGAGGTGCAGATGCTTTTTTTTTTTTCTTTCCGATTTTGCGCAAGTGATGGTTTAAATTACTTTGTTTGTTGAGCTAATTTCTGTGGTTTATTTTTCATGACACCTGGGGCTAGTATGGATTTACAAATTCACATGGAAATAGAGTATTACAAAGGGTTCCCTATCTGTAATACGTATAGTCTCAGCGATCAGCTGGTTATGGCGAAAGTTTGGGTTGAAGTGGGTAGAATTTTCTTTATTTGTACTAGTGTATTTCTTTATTTGTAGTGTATTTTTTTCCTTATGTTTGTATATGCATCTTAAATCAACCCTGTGGGTCATAGCAGCAGAACGTGGCAGCTAGGTTGGTGGGCACCCTGTGATCACAGGTTTGCAGCAGAGAAGTTCTGAACTGCTTTTGACTTCTTTTCGGGTTCTGACCTGTTCCTGTTAGCCTGCACAACTTTAAAGAGGACTTATCCGTGGAAATAGGTCCCTGTTTTACGTGATAAACAAGACAGATTTCAGACTATTATCTGACAAAATTGTGAGGTCAAGCGGGAATTGTTTGGCCGCTGTTGGCTGACATTACAAGTGTATGGCATGATCTGTCAGATTCAGCCAATCATTTGCCACTTTTCCAATGTGTGTGTGTTTTAACCATCTCCCTGATCTGCCAGTTTACGCTGGTATATTAATGTCCGGATCAATCAACGGACGGTTAATTGGCCACATTCTGGACAATCATAATCATATGTGTAGGGCTATAAACTGCCCAGCCATAACATTAAAATTGCTGATAGGAAGTGAAACGCATAGATATTTTGGTTAAAATGGCACATGTCAAGGTTTTGGATATTTTAGGCCTCTTTCACACGAGCAATACCGAACGTGTTAGGCCTCACACGTCTGTGTCCATTAAAAGAAGCAAGAAAAATGAGTCAGTATAAAGGATCTAAGCGACTTTGTAAAGGGCCATATTGTGATGACTACATGACTGAGTCAGAGTGCCTAAAAAATGTTAGCTCTTGCTGGGTGTTCCCTGTATGCAGTGGTTAGTACCTACTAAAAGTGGTCCATGGAAGGATAACCGGGTCATTGGAGTGAGGGCTAGCAACTCTGGTCTATTCCGACAGAAGAGCTGTTACAGCGCTAACTGAGCCTCCAATGTTAACATGTAAAGAGCCTTTAAGCTTTTCCCCCCAAAACATATCAATATATTATGGTTAAAAAAATTCCTCTAGATTCCTCTGCGGAACCTCTCGCTGGGGCCGAATGGCCATAGACCATACAGGAAAATTCCCCAGTGGTCCGATGACCATGGGCCTACCCAAGCAGTACTCATGGTTGCTGGCTGGGTATATGCCCTCCTGAAATCAACAACCACTATTTTCAGGACTGTGATACAGCAGGGGCAGCAGTACTGTTTGCTGCACTGTGGTATTTGGTTCTTTTGGGGTGGTATTTTGTGTTGCACTCAGGTATTGCTCTTCTCACCTACTTGTGGTGCTCCACCTTCTGTCAATTTGGACCCGCCTACAAAATGGGGCCACTTTTAGTTTTTTTTCCAGGATCAGTTTAAGTTTCCAGTCCGCCTCTGAGTCCCCTGCCATACAAAGTGACATCATGTAGCAGTCACGTCTCTGCATTATCCAACCCTAGCTATTAGTCAGTGTGGTATTGTGACTGTAACACATGAAGTCCCCCACCTTGTACACCACATAACCCACAGGATTTGAATTTGGGAGAAACAGTGGGGGATTGTGGGAAACCCATGTATTGGTAAGGGGCCTATTTTAGAAGTAGCAGGCCTTATTAGAAATGTGTGAAATACGCTACTAAACCATTGCTGCGGCTGGTAAACTGCCCTGGGAGTATCTTTAAAATGAATGCCTCCTTAACCCTTTAAGGACCGAAAGTTTTTTATTTTTTGAGTTTTTGTTTTGCGCTCCCTGCCTTCCCAGAGCCATAACTTTTTTATTTTTCGGTTCACATAGCCATATGAGGGATTGTTTTTTGCGGGACAAGTTGTACTTTCCAACGCCACCATTTAATATTGCATATGATGTAGTGGGAAGCGGGAAAAAAATTCCAAATGGGGTGACATTGCAAAAAAAAAAGCAATTACACCACAGTTTTGCGGCTTTTTAATTTCCGACGTTCGATGTGCGATAAAACTGACCAGTTACTTTTACTCTACAGGTCAGTACGAATCGGGCGATACCCTATATGTATAGGTTTTTTTTGCGTTTTGATAGTGAAAAATAAATTAGCATTGGAATATATGAAAAAATCGCATGTTTTCTATGACGCCTATTACAGGCAAGGCTCCATAGCAAATAGTACAGAGCAGCCTGGGTTTTATTTATAGAAACCCAGGCTACTACAGGCATACTCCGGCTCCTCCGATCGCCACACGGGGGAAAGTAAAATTTTCGGTTTGTGCGCATTCAGATGCCGTGGTCAGGATTGACCACGGCATCTGAGGGGTTAAATGTCCGCAATCGGCATCGCTGCCGGTCGCGGACATTAGCAGCGGGTGTCTGCTACAGGAACCATGCGGACACCCGCTGCTAAGGCGCCCGCATGGAGCAGGAGCGGGCGCCATCTTTAGAGACAGGACACAGGACGTACGGGTACGTCCTGTGTCCTTAAGAGGTTAAAGGGGTTCTGCACTTTGTTTAAACTGATCATCTATCCTCTGGATAGATCATCAGCATCTGATCGGCGGGGATCCGGCCCGTGGCCTTCTCACTGTTTACTGCCGGCCCAGTGACGTCACGACTAGTATCAACTGGCCTGGGCGCGGCTAAACTCTGTTCACTTCAATGGAGCTTAGCCCCGCCCAGGTCAGTTGATACTAGTCGTGACGTCACTGGGCCGGCGGTAAACAGTGAGAAGGCCGCGGCGCTCCTGGAGTGCCGCTGCCATCTCAAACAGCTGATCACAGGGGGTCCCAGGTGTCGGACCCCCGCCTATCAGATGCTGATGATCTATCCAGAGTATAGATCATCAGTTTAAACAAAGTGCAGAACCACTTTCACCACTACCCGACCGCCTAAAACAGGGATGCGTCCTGCGGGCGGCCGGGTTATTCCTCCTTGACGCGCCGATGCGTCATCTCGCGAGAGGCGAGATTTCCTGTGAAAGTGTGCGCGCGTTCACAGTATCGCGTCGGGAGGAAGTTTTACTACAGCCTGCCAGCGCTGATCATGCGCTGGCAGGCTGTAGATGTCAGAAAAAAGCCATCTAAATCGCATATCAGACACTGTTTACAGACATCTGATATGCCTGCTGGCTGCTCATCTGGTGGTCCCTTTTGGTTGGGACCACCAGAGGACACAGGCAGCTAAAGTAAGTGCACCAATCACCCCCCCCCCCCACCCGTCACTGATTAACCCCTGAATAACCCCTGATTAACCCATGTCACCCCCTGTGACTAATCACCCCCCTGTATGGCTCATTCAGACGTCCGTATGTGTTTTGCGGATCCACGGATCCGCAAAACATGGACACCAGCAATGTGCTTTCCGCATTTTGTGGATCCGCACATTGCCAGAACTATATAGAAAATGCCTTTTCTTGTCCGCTATTGCGGACAAGAATAGGACATGCTCTATCTTTTGCGGAGCTGCGGCCTGATGTTTTGGGGCCGAAACCCGGAAGTTCGCGGCCGCAGCTCCGCAAATGCCGATGCGGAGAGCACATAATGTGGTCTCCGCATCACCGCCAGCCCCATTCACACTGAATGGGTCCGCATCTATTCCGCAGAATTGCGGAATAGATGCGGACATTTTTGCGGACGTGTGAATGGGGCCTTACTTCGCAAGCACTCCTATGTCCTTTCCCCTCTCTTTTTTTTTTTTTCAAATTTTTTGGGCAGAGATTTTTTCATCCACATTGATTGATGCGAATGAAGAAATCTGTGCCGTTCATTTCTTTTTTTTCAGCCCAGAGGCTGAACGGAAAAAAAAAAATCTCATTACCCGTATGCCCCATATAAGGAGAATAGCAGAAACTCCTAATGCTGGCCATACATGTAATGATTGCAGAGACCCTCAAATGCCAGAGCAGTACAAAAACCTCACATGTGACCCCATTTTGGAAAGAAGACACCCCAAGGTATTCGCTGAGGGGCATATTGAGTCCATGAAAGATTGAATTTTTTGTCACAAGTTAGCGGAAAGGGAGACTTTGTGAGAAAAAAAAAATCTAATTCCGCTAACTTGTGAAAAAAAAAAAAAAAATCTATGAACTCGCCATGCCCCTCACGGAATACCTTGGGGTGTCTTCTTTCTAAAATGGGGTCACATGTGGGGTATTTATAATGCAAAAAAGTGTCACACATGTGGTATCGCTCTACTCAGGAGAAGTAGGGCAATGTGTTTTGGGGTGTATTTTTACATATACCTATACTGTGTGTGAGAAATATCTCTGTAAATTGACAACTTTGCATAAAAATATGGAAAAAGTTTTCATTTACAGGGATATTTTTCACACCCAGCATGGGTATATGCAAAAATACACCCCAAACACATTGCCCTACTTCTCTTGAGTACGGTGATACCACATGAGTGACACTTTTGCAACCAAGATGCGCAAAGGGGCCCTAAAACCAATGAGTACCTTTAGGATTTCACAGGGCATTTTTACATATTTGGATTCCAGACTTCTTCTCACACTTTAGGGGCCCCTAAAATGCCAGGGCAGTATAAATACCCCACATGTGACCCCATTTTAGAAAGAAGACACCCCAAGGTATTCGCTGAGGGGTATGGTGAGTTCATGTAAAATTGAATTTTTAGTCACAAGTTAGCGGAATATGAGACTTTGTAAGAAAACAAAAAAGTCTAATTTCCGCTAACTTGTGCAAAAAAAAAAATCTATGAACTCGCCATGCCCCTCACGGAATACCTTGGGGTGTCTTCTTTCTAAAATGGGGTCACATGTGGGGTATTTATACTGCCCTGGCATTTTAGGGGCCCCTAATGCGTGAGAAGAAATCTGGAATCCAGCCATTCATTGGACTTTACGCCCCTTTACGCACCTAGGCTGCAAAAAGTGTCACACATGTGGTATCGCCGTACTCAGGAGAAGTAGGGCAATGTGTTTTGGGGTGTATTTTTACATATACCCATACTGGGTGAGAGAAATATCTCTGTAAATTGACAACTTTGCATAAAAATATGGAAAAAGTTTTCATTTACAGGGATATTTTTCACACCCAGCATGGGTATATGCAAAAATACACCCCAAAACACATTGCCCTACTTCTCTTGAGTACGGTGATACCACATGAGTGACACTTTTTTGAAGCCAAGATGCGCAAAGGGGCCCTAAAACCAATGAGTACCTTTAGGATTTCACAGGGCATTTTTACATATTTGGATTCCAGACTTCTTCTCACACTTTAGGGGCCCCTAAAATGCCAGGGCAGTATAAATACCCCACATGTGACCCCATTTTAGAAAGAAGACACCCCAAGGTATTCCGTAAGGGGTATGGTGAGTTCATGTAAAATTTTATTTTTAGTCACAAGTTAGTGGAATATGAGACTTTGTAAGAAAACAAAAAAAAGTAAATTTCCGCTAACTTGTGCCAAAAAAAAAAAATCTATCAACTCGCCATGCCCCTCACGGAATACCTTGGGGTGTCTTATTTCCAAAATGGGGTCACATGTGGGGTATTTATACTGCCCTGGCATTTTAGGGGCCCCTAATGCGTGAGAAGAAATCTGGAATCCAGCCATTCATTGGACTTTACGCCCCTTTACGCACCTAGGCTGCAAAAAAGTGTCACACATGTGGTATCGCCGTACTCAGGAGAAGTAGGGCAATGTGTTTTGGGGTGTATTTTTACATATACCCATACTGGGTGAGAGAAATATCTCTGTAAATGACAACTTTTTAAAAATTTTTATACAAAGTTGACAATTTAAAGAAATATTTCTCTCACCCAACATGGGTATATTTTAAAATACACCCCAAAACACATTGCCCTACTTCTCCTGAGTACGGCGATACCACATGTGTGACACTTTTTTGCAGCCTAGGGGCGTAAAGTCCAACGAGTACCTTTAGGCTTTACAGGGTTGCTCACAATTTAGCCCCACCCAAAATGTCAGAATAGTAAACACACCCCACAAATGACCCCATTTCGGAAAGTAGACACCCCAAGGTATTCACTGAGGGGCATAGTGAGTCCGTGGGAGATTTTTTATTTTTTTTGCCAGACGTTAACAGAAATGGAAACTTTATTATTATTTTTTTTTCCTCAGAAAGTGTCATTTTCCGCTAACTTGTGAAAAAAAATTAAATGATACATGAACTCACCATGCCCCTCCGCGAATACTTTGGGGTGTCTTCTTTCTAAAATGGTGTCATTTGGGGGGTATTTATACTATCCTGGCATTCTAGCACCTGAAGAAACATGACAGGTGCTCAGAAAGTCAGAGCTGCTTCAAAATGCGGAAATTCACTTTTTTGCACAATAATTTGTAAACACTATAACTTTTACCCAAACCAATAAATATACACTTATTGCATTTTTTTTTATCAAAGACATGTAGAACAATAAATTTAGAGAAAAATGTATATAGAAATGTAGTTTTTTAAAAAAAAAATTTACAACAGAAAGCGAAAAATGTCATTGTTTGGTCATTTTTTATTAATATCAAAAAAAGTAAAAATGTCAGCAGCAATGAAATACCACCAAATGAAAGCTCTATTAGTGAGAAGAAAAGGAGGTAAAATTCATTTGGGTGGTAAGTTGTATGACGGAGCAATAAATGGTGAAAGTAGTGTAGTGCGGAATTGTAAAAAGTGGCCTGGTCATTAAGGGGGTTTAAGCTAGGGGGCTGAGGTGGTTAAAGGCTATGTACACCTTCGGGGGCAATTTTTTTAATGATTGTATTTTACTAATTTTGGACTATAAATAACTTTTTCAATTGGTCTTTATAAAAAATATACTTTTTTTCCTTTTCCTTTGTGTGTGGTCATCTAATAACCCTTATCTCTAAATTACTGAGGGGTCATAAACACTTATTTAAGGCCCAATCTTATCAGTAAGATAAGAACGGAGCTATAATGAGTGTTCATAAGGTCAGAGATCAGCGATAAGGAGCTGTCAAATGAGCTACTGTACCTGATGGAACAGAGAGGAAATTCTGATCCTGCTACCGAAGACTGCATAGAGACAGGGGTTCAAAATTTTTAATAAAGACCAATTGAAAAAATTATTTTTAGCTCAAAATAAGTACAATGCAATAATAATAAAAAAAAAAATGCCCCCAAAGGCGTACATAGCCTCTTTCACACGGAAGGTTACAACCCTGATGCAATGTGTGTAGTGAACATAGCACCCGCACTGAATCCTGACCCATTCATTTCAATGGGTCTGTGTACATGAGTGTTGTTTATCACTGATCATCCCTGCTTTCAGAAAAATCACAGCATGTTCTATAGTGTGCGTTTTTTCCGGAGCTCTGGCCCAACAGAAGTACGTGAGGCATGTGTGAAAAACTGAATGTGACTGGATGTAATGCGTTTTTCACTGATGGTGGCTAGATATAGATTGTTATACTTCAGTTTTTTTTTTCACAGGCGTGAAAAATGCAACAAACCTGATTGCATCTGAGCGGAAAATACGGAAACACTGAACACAATTGCAGCCAAAACTGACTGAAGTTGCGTTTTTCCTTGAACAAATCCTAAAACAATCAGTTTTTTTACGCAGCACTGGCCCCATAGAAGCGAATGGAGCTTCAGTGAAAAACGCATTGCATCCGGATATAACCTGGATGCGATCCAGATGCAATGCGTTTTTCACTGATGGCTTGTAATTCTTCCTTTTTTTTTTCACGTGCGTGAAAAACGCAACAAAACTGACTGAACCCGTGCGGAAGGAAAAAAAACAGAAACACTGAACTCAATTGCAGCCAAACCTGACTGAATTTGCTTGCGAAATCGTTTGATTGAACGCATCCTGACAAAACCCGTAACGCTGGTGTGAAAGGGGCCCATAGAAACGAATGGGGCTGAGGCAGGAAATTCAGCCCGTTTCTATGGGATCACCCTTACTCAGCGATCCTGTCCCCATGTAGCCCTAGCTTTAAGGACTTCCTGTCGGTAAGCCTATGGAGCAATGCAGCTGCCGATAAGAGAAGACAATAGCCACTCAGTCCCTGAGGGACAGTTCTAGGGTCTCATGATGAGGAATTGCTGACCTATTCGTTGCTCCACCTCATCCAGAGCCTATGTACTAAGGAGCAGGCACGGGGCAGCCGCACACAGGCCTCTCAGCTCCCTCCCCCTTCCTCTGCTGCTACCAGAGAGAGACAAGGGGAGGGGGCAGGCAGCGCATCATCTGGCAGCTTCCTCCCGCTAAACCCTTTAGGCACCGGCACCAGCAGTAGCCTGCACCGAGTCATCCCTGGCCGCTCCACCTCCTCCAGCCTCTGGAGACGTGTCCTGCGCTCCCCGGAGATCTCAGCAGATCCTCCCCACCTCCTCCTCAGGAGCTTTCGCTTTGTGTGTGTGTGACTTAGAACATCCTCGCTCCCAGAGCAGATCTCCTTCCACTTCCCCTCCTACATCCCCAGCACGGATTATAAGCCCCCTCCTTAGGAGGAACAGGAAAAGGGGGATCTGGTTTCCCACCAGAAGGCGCTGAGATTTTCCAGCTTCCTCATCATCCCCTCATCATCATCATCATCACCACCAGCTTCATCTGTTCCTGGTCAACTTCTGGCGACTCCTGCTATTGCCAGAACTAGTTGGATCTGCTGGGCTTTTTCATCAGGCAGTAGACCACCTCCTCCTTCTCCCCCCCCCCCCCCCCCATCATGAGGCTGACCAGAAAGCGCTCGGGTCCAGGAGGTGGCCAGCAAGAGCTGACCAGGCCGGTCAAGAACCCCTTTGTGCATGACCTGCGCTTCACCCCTCTGCAGAAAGCCAAAGTAGGTTCTCTATGTGTGTCTGTGCCAGAGCAACATGGGGCTCAGATCCTCATGTGTGCATGTTGTCATGTATGTCACTGTGTGTGCTGTCACCTGATGCAACCTAGCTGACAGGTGACATGCTCTGAACATCCACAATTGGTCCTCAAAGGTGGACATCTCAGGCTCATCCTTGCAGAAGTTGAGCTTCTAGAATGTACTGGCCCTTAGAAATGCCATAACAAATTGGGAACTCTTCTCTGGTTTGCTCTTATGTTGATGCATTCAGGAACTGCAGGGGCCTATAGGCAGGACCTCACCTGTCAGCTGTCACCTGCCCCGCCAGTCCACAGCTCTTCTCACCCATAGCAGTAAATAGGATTCCAAGACAAATCGCCCATTTACTGGTCATGGAGGAAGAATACTGGGAGCGCAAAACCTGTAGAAGCCCCACCACGCTGGAAGTGAGTGGCAGAAAATTAGCATCACTATGGTGGTCGCCATTCAGTTGTACCACAGCACAAAGTTGCGCCTAAGCTTCCATCAACCAGTCTGGGCCTAAACATTTTCAGATGTTTCTAATCTGTATACTTTATTATTTATATTATGTTTATTTTTCATTGATATCCTTTATTCTATTTTATTTATAGCCTTTATTCATTTCCATTATTTTTATTTATAACCTTTATCACTTATTTCTATAATTTTTCTATTTTTATTTATGTGCTTTATTATTTATTTCTATTTATTTATATCCTTTATCACTTCTATAATTTTTCTATATTTTCTATTTTTATTTATGTGCTTTATTATTTATTTCTATTTATTTATATCCTTTATCACTTATTTCTATAATTTTTCTATATTTTCTATTTTTATGTGCTTTATTTCTATTTATTTCTATCCTTTATTACTTATTTCTATAATTTTTCAATGTTTTCTATTTTTATTTATGTGCTTTATTATTTATTTCTATTTATTTATATGCTTGTATTATTTATTTTTATTTTTATTTAGACTTATTACTAGTTTTTAAGTCTATAATTTATAACATATTTATTTTTATTTGTATTATATCTATTATTTTTATTTATATCCATTTGTTTTTTTTTATCTTTTACTATTTACTAAGCAGCAACAGTGTAAAACACAAGGTGCTGCTCGGTTTTGGAGCTATTTCTCCATCTTGATATGCAGGAAGTAGAATGATTTTTTCCTCCTCATTAAAACTTGCTGGATGATGCTCCAGCTGGTGGGCACCAAGCGGCATTTGTTACTGTCTTTGCACAGCAGCATGCTCTCTAATTGGCAAGCTGTGTTTCTAGTGCATCAACCCCCTGTTTCATTGAGGCCCCATGAATGGAGTGGGGCCCATTTGGTCTCCTCAAAATGTGGGTGCGATTGATGGCATTGTTTTAATTACACCTCCAGCCTTACAGGGCACGTGCACCGTGGGCCCATATAGATCATCTCCGCACTGGGAGCACCACTGCTGCTGAATTGATTTGCTTACAGTTGTCTCATCTCGCATTGATTTCTGCTGTCTTGGACGATTTGACTTCCTGTTTGTTGATTTGTGTCCCACATGATATCAAATCAAGTCTTGGAAAGGCACAAAATGTTAACGCAAGTGTTTAACCCTTGAGCAGCAGCGGAATGTGCTAATTTATTCCGTGAAAGGGTTGATGCCATTAGTGCAATCAATGCCAGGCTGATTTAGTATGCACTCTCCATTTACATTGTGTGCTCTGAAATTTCCCCAGGGGCATTTGTGTACATATTGTTTATGCATGAATGAGGAATTCCTTTCACATCAAGACGCTGTTTGTACCCTTTTAAGTTTTTTTTTATCTTCTTGCATTTTTATTTTACACTTCCTGAAATTGTCATCATACGTCAAGCCACCTCCTTTTTTGTCGTGTAGAGAGGGATCTGCTCAGTTAGTACATGGCCAAGGTATTATGTCTTGAGGAGTAGTGTCGAGCGAACTTGTTTTTTAAGCTCGGCGTCCAAGGTTCGGGTTTATCAAAGAATCCCGTTAAGGATTTCAAATGCCGTTATGGTCCGTGGTAGTGGAATCCATAACGGGATTCTTCGATAAGCCGAACTTTGGACGCAGAACTTAAAAAAAAAAAAAGTTTGCTCAACCAGATTTGGCGTGAAGTTTGAGTTCTCCAACTAATATTGTTGGGGATTTCAAATGCCGTTATGGTCCGTGGATTTCAAATGCCGTTATGGTCCGTGGATTTCAAATGCCGTTATGGTCCGTGGTAGTGGAATCCATAACGGGATTCTTCGATAACCCGAAGCCGAACTTTGGACGCAGAACTTAAAAAAAAAAAAGTTTGCTCAACACTACTCTTCAACAAGAACTCATACCTTGGCCAAGTTCGCTCAACCCTAGGGGGAGCTGAAAGCTTGACATGCTCACAGTGACAAAGTAGGGAATAAACCAGATTTGGCGTGAAGTAACTTTGAGTTCTCCAACTAATATTGTCCTCACCAAAGTATAGGGGTAATTTATTAAAGAAGCCCTCCCACAAAAATTCGCTGACCTGTTAGAAAGGTATATGATGTAAACTTGGTGAAGGTAATTTTCTTACCAGAGCCTGAATTTGTGAGTTATAACCTCCTTTCTGATCCTCAGCTGTGTCATATAACCAACACTGACTTTCTAAATAACACAGCATCTTATGTGTGGACAGGAAGTCAGTTTCTCTATGTATTACTATGGGAGGCTCAATGTTGAATGGACCATTCAGACGTCTGTAGTGTTTTGCGGTCCTCAAATTGTGGACTGCAAAACACTGACGCCGCACATCGACCGCACTTAATAGTACATGCTCTATTTTTTTGCGGAGCTGCGGTCCGGAAGTTCGGGGCCACGGACTGGAAATGCCGATGCGGACAGCACACTGTATGCTGTCCCCATCTTTTCCGGCCCCATTGAAAATGAATGGGTCCGCACCTGTTCCACATAATTGCGGAACGGATCCGGACCCATTCTACGGACGTGGGAATGGACCCTAATAGGAATGAATAGAGAAGTAACTGACTTCCTGTGTCAGTTGGAGATCAGTGTTGGTCACATGACACAGCTGAGGATGAGAAGGGAGGTTATAACTCACGAATACAGACGCTGGTAAGAAGAGTACCTTCCGTACGGATTACGTCATGTTTCTAAGAGGTCAGAGAATTAAAATGTTTGTGGGAGTGTGAGTGCTACTTTAAGACTGTCATTTTCCACGCCAGTCTTAAGGCCCTCTGCGCTGCTTGAGGAAGCGCCAAAGTTATGTAGGGGCACAGACCTCTACATAAGTTTGGTGCTTCCTTCAGCAGATTGTGTGACAGACTTAAATCTACACCAGCTCCATTGTTGGCGTAAATTTAAATCATTTTCCAGGCCAAAAACTGGCGTGGAAAATCAGAAATGAGCCGGTCCTTCTTTTCTCGCCTCTTCAGAAAAGGCAAAATGGCATGTGACAAAATTAGCAACTTGGTGTATATTTGTTAATAAATGTCTGCCATTGAGTTTGCACCTATGAAACTGGCTGACCTATTACATGTGCACTTGGCAGCTGAAGACATCTGTGATTGTCCCATGTTCACATGTGCCCGCACTGCTGAGAAAAATTATGTTCTAACACAGGGCTTGACAAATTTCCTTGGAATCTAGGAGCCAGCTAAAAAAGTTAGGAGCCAGGCAGAGCCGTGTCATAAAGCCCCCAGTAGATGCCCTCATAGTGCTCCTTCGCCTTTTCTCCATAGTGCCCCCATAATGTGCCAGTATATAGTGCCCCCCATAATGTGCCAGTAGTGCTTCCCTTTTTCTCTATAGTGCACCCCCATGTTGTGCCAGTATATAGGGCCACCATAGTGCTTCCCCTCTTCTCCATAGTGCCCCCCCTTGTTGTGCCAGTATATAGGGCCACCATAGTGCTTCCTCTCTTCTCCATAGTGCCCCCCCATGTTGTGCCAGTATATAGGGCCACCATAGTGCTTCCTCTCTTCTCCATAGTGCCTCTCCCATGTTGTGCCAGTATATAGGGCCACCATAGCGCTTCCCCTCTTCTCCATAGTGCCCCCCATATTGTGCCAGTATGTAGGGTCACCATAGTGCTTCCCCTCTTCTCCATAGTGCCCCCCTTGTTGTGCCAGTATATAGGGCCACCATAGTGCTTCCCCTCTTCTCCATAGTGCCCCCCATGTTGTGCCAGTATATAGGGCCACCATAGTGCTTCCCCTCTTCTCCATAGTGCCCCCCCCCCATATTGCGCCAGTATATAGGGTCCCCACCCCCCTTCTTGACACAGTATACTATAAATAACAAAAACAATAAAATCATATACTTACCTTATGCTGCTGTCAGTGATGCGATGCAGCCCTCTTCTGGCCTGTGTCCCGCACTGTACGGCTCAGGCTCGTGCCGTCTGCCTCGGCCTCTGAAAGATACAGGCACTAGGCCTGTAGCCTATCAGAGGAACGGGCAAGGGAGACGCCTCTCCACTACTCCTCCGCACTATTCATCTGTATCGCTGTCCTGAGGACGGCGATACAGATGAATACGGAGATGAGCGCTTCCACAATGGCGCTCCGCACCCATCGCCCGGGCACATTTGAAAACGGGCTGACCAATACCCAAGCGCCAGGACCAAATTTCTGATCACCATGGCAACCTGGCGCCTGGGATTTGTCGAGCCCTGTTCTAACATATGCAGTTGAGCCTCTTGGAGCAACGGGGGCATTGCTGTTACTCCTAGAGAATCCGCTGGCAAGCCAACCAAGTGGAAAGGGCACAGCAGTTGTAAAGTGCAGCCTCTAGATGTTATGGCAATGCCTCGGCTGCTCCGAAAGGCTCATTTCCATATATTAAACCATCATTTTTCTGAGCAATGCGGACACTTATGAACATGGGACCAACACAGAGGCCTTCAGCTGCCAAGCAGGCGACATGCAATAGGTCAGCCAGTTTCATAGGTACAAATCTGCTGACAGATGCCCTTTAAAGGGATTTTATCCCCATCATTGAGCGTATATCAAACTGCACATATGGCACTGTAGGTCTCCTAAAAGGCTTTCTAACCATACCTGTATATGCAATATAAATGTATTTGTGCCCCATAAAAAATGATTTTATGAATATGGTATTAAGCTTGGAAAAGAGCCCAAGGGGGCAGTACTTATCATGAAACCCAGCCGTGTTCATTCTTAGAGAGTCCCGCTCCTCCTCCTCTCATTTTGTATTCTTCTTCATGTGCGGACGTAACCCGTCCGCAGCAGTAAAGTCTCTGAATTCCCGTGCTGGCCTCAATAACTAAACTACACGTACGTAGAGTCTCTTTAAGGAAACAAATGGAAATTACAAGTGACAATAAAAAGATTGGGCATGTAGAAGAAGAGACGATGCATGTGCCACATGTGATCCCTACTGCTCCATGTGCAGTGCGTCCACGTGCGGTCGGTTTTTAATTCACTTAAATCAGTAAGGCTTACAGAAAAATGAGAGCTGAAAGGTGCATCATGCTATGTTCTCTACATGGGCGATGGTCCATGTAGAGAATGGGAAATGGAAAATGGCCCATTGACGGTTAGGCTAGGGCTACACGGCGACATGTGTTGCAAAAAAGTCACATGACAACAAAATGTGTCTTGTCTGCAACTGGCTGTTGCGTGACTATTTTAGAACTGTGCTTTGGCTGTAAAAACATAGCCAAGTTGTAGGCGAGTTGCGTGTGACATGCAATCGGTGGAGTAAAAGTGGACTGGATTTTTTTGCGACTGTTGTGTCACAGTCACAAAGTGTTGTGTGTCACATTGCGACACCATTGACAATAATAGGATCAAGTGTCGTGCGGCCCATGTCGCCATGTGGCTCTAGCCTAAAGGGTCTGTGTTCAGTACGGGTGCCGTCCGTTTTAGGCGGCTTTCACATTAGGGTTTTTTTGAGGATCCGTCATGGATCTGCAAAAACGTTTCCGTTGCCATAATACAACCGCATGCATCCGCCATGAACGGATCCGGTTGTATTATGTCTTCTATAGCCATGATGGATCCGTCATGATTTCCATTTAAGGTCAATGGGGGACAGATCTGTTTTCTATTGTGCCAGATTGTGTCAGAGAAAAAGGATTTGCTCCGCTTCGTCAGGCGGACAGCAAAACGCTCCAGGCAGCGTTTTGTTGTCCGCCTCCAGAGCGGAATGGTGACTGATCGGAGGCAAACTGAAGCATTCTGAGCGGATCCTTTTTCCATTCAGAATGCATTAGGGCAAAACTGATCCGTTTTGGACGGCTTGAGAGAGCCCATGACGGATCTCAGAAACGGAAAGCCAAAACGCTAGTGCGAAAGTAGCCTTACACTCAGACAGCACCGAGATGTGAGTATCACCAGTCTGAAGTCCTAATGGTGCCTGCATTTCTTTTAGGACACCATTGGGGTCATTTCCTTGCCAGTTTTTTACATAAAATAAACATTTGAAAGCACCCCCTTTTTGTGACTTTTTAAGGGCCTGTGTGACCAAATTTTGTCACACGGACATTTTTACACTGTCCTCAACACAGGGTAGTGTCGAGGGCCAGGGTGGGGTATTGACTCTGTGGGGTATTGACTCTGGCCAATTTACTAACCTGTATGCGTAAATGATGATGATTTAGTCAAAGACTGGAGTCATTTTCAAACCAGGTACACGGACTGCCAGAAGATGTGCTTAATTTATGACAAGGCATGTCCGTAGATTTGCCTAATTTATGACGAGGTGCATGCTTCATCATAAATTAGCAGAATCTTAGGGCAGCGTAGGGGGGAATCTTAGACCGGTTTAAAAAGTCGGTCTTAGTAAATGAGGTAAACCCTCAATATCTCCATTCGTTTTAGTGAGAGATGTACAGTATTCGGCACAGAAATAAATACACACCATTGTTAAAATCCGAACCTGCGTATCTTCTGGCGTTTTACTTTTTGCCTCAGGCAGGACAAGGGCTATGTGCTCCCCTGGCTACAAAGCACTGAGGGAAGGGGGCCCCAAGCTGAACCCTTACACCAGGGCCTATGAGCCCTTAGCTATGCTCCTGCGCTGTACTTGGCTATCTCCGCAACTCCTATAGAAATTAATGGAGTGGCCGCATGCATCACTGACCATACCTGGCCCTTGTCTTGTAATCAGTGGGGGCCCTAGAATACATGTTTACTATTTGTGCTTTTCAGTTCTGAAGGTTGGTGTATTAATATTGTTTTTCTACTTTTACCATATTAGGGTACTTTCACACTTGTGTTGTGAGGATTCGGCAGGCAGTTCTGTCACCGGCAATGTGTATGCAAACAGACAGCATTTATAGACTGATCCGGGAGCGGATCCGTCTCACAAATTCACAAATGCATTGCAATAACGGATACGTCTCTGCGGTTGTCATCCGGAAAAACTGATCCGTTATTTTATTTTTTTTACATTTTTAAAGGTCTGCGGAAGAACGGATCCGTCAATGTGGTATATTTAATGCCGGGTCCGGCACTAATACATTTTAATGTAAATTAATGCCGGATCCTGCATTCTGGCAAGTGTTCCGGAATTTTGGACGGAGATAATACCTCAGCATGCTGCGATATTTTCTCAGTCCAAAAAACGTGCAGTGACTGAACTGAAGACATCCTGAACGGATTTCTTTCCATTCAGAAGGCATTAGGAAAAAACTGATCAGTTCTTTTCCGGTATTGGGCCCCTAGGACATAACTCAATGCCGGAAAAGAATAACGCTAGTGTGAAAGTACCCTTAGTTATTTTTATTTGCTTTGTGATACTAGGTGACCTTTTGACCTCCACAAACCTGCAGTTTTTAAGATCTGTATATACATGTGTAGATGCCATCGTTTTAGGGGCCTCTTCTGATCAGATGAAGGAGTTTAAATCCTGAAATGTGAGAACTGGGGCCTGCATAGACTGGATTTATTTTTCCAGCTCAACCGACAGATACACAATTGGTTATAGACCTGGTATATATGAAGGCCATGTTAACACCTTGTACTTAAAATAGCATGCGCACAAATTTTTTATTCTCTGACCAGTTAGAAAGGGACATGATGTAAACTATAGTGAAGGTAATCTTCTTACCAGTGACTGTATTTGTGAGTTATAACCTCCCTTCTCATCCTCAGCTGTGTCATGTGACCAATACTAATCTCTAACTGACACAGGACAAGAAGGGCTCATGCACACGACGTTGCCTGGCCGGGCCGTTTTGCAGTCCGCATACAGTGGGTCCGCAATATACGGGCACCGGCCATGTGCATCCTGTGTGCACACCACCGATGCGGACCCATTCACTTGAGGCACGGATCGGAAGCCCACGGAAGTACTACGGAGTGCTTCCGTGGGTTTTATGTCCGTGCCTCCGCACCGCAAAAAAGTAGTGCATGCACTACATTTTTTACGGTGCGGATCGTGGACCCCATTCAAGTGAATGGGTCCGCGATCTTAATGCAGCTGCCCCAGGTCGGTGCCCGTGCATTGAGGAGCGTAATTTGGGGTCTGCAGCACGGGCCCGACCAGCACACGGTCGTGTACCAGAGCCCGAAGTTGGTTACTTCTCTATTCATGGCTATTAGACTGACATTGAGGCTCCCATAGGCATACATAGAGAAACTGGCTTCCTGTCCACACATAAGATGCTGTGTTATTTGGAAAGTCTGATTGCTGGTCACATGACAAAACTGAGAATCAGAAGAGAGGGGATACCTCACAAATACGGTCACTGGTAAGAGGATTGCCTTCACTACAGTTTATATCGTGCACCTTTCTAAAAGGTCAGAGAATAAAACTTTTTGTGGGAGTGCTTCTTTAATTTTTTTTACATGTATTTTTAGTCCTCTGAAGGGATTAAGGGATTGGAACCTACTATTGTTTGACCCCTTGTACTTTTACACTGTAAGGCTACCTGCACCTGGTGCAGATTACGGGCATTTATTTCCCCATGGAAAAACCGCAGTGTAATACAGTACCAGCAAAGTGTATGAGCTAGACAAATCTCATGTACACTTTGCTTTTTTCTGCCCAGCGGATTTTAAAATCTGCAGCATGTTAATTGTGCGTTTTTTTTTTTGTGTGGGGCTTTCACCCTTTTTAATGCAAGGGTCAGCAGATCTGCAGCAAAACTGCATCAAATCTGCACCAAAAACAGCAAGGAAATCGTGGGGCATTTGGTGCATTTTTGGTGTAGAAACTCGCAGAAAACCGCATGGAAATCTGTGTGATTTTCTGTTAGTAAGGCCTCATGCACACGACCGTATGGGTTTTGCGGTCCGCAAATTGCGGATCCGCAAAAAAAACGGATGACGTTCCATATGGCAACCTTTTTTTTTGCGGATCCGTTATTTTTGCGGATCCATTGTAATAATGCCTATCCTTGTCCGCAAACTAGAAAAAAATAGGACATGCTCTATTTTTTTGCGGAACGGAAAAACGGACATACGGAAACGGAATGCACACGGAGTACCTTCCGTTTTTTTTGCAGACCCATTGAAATGAATGGTTCCGCATATGGTCCGCAAAAAAAACGGAACGGACACAGAAAGAAAATACGTTCGTGTGCATGAGGCCTAAACCTGCACCCGTGTGCCTAATACTTCTGCAGTACAGTGCATAGTCTTCCTGGCACACAGTCTGCTACATCCTGAAAGACGCAGGATGCAATAATGGCTGGGACCTGGCAGGCCTTGCAGCTTTCAGAAGGCCCCCATCTGCCATACCAACTACTTGGCGATTGCGTTTACATAAGCGATCAGTTTTTTTTGAGGACCAATAACCTAAAATGACCATGTGCATGAGGCCTAAGGTATGCTGGGGTGTATTGGTTGTATAACATGAATGCCAGGACTGCCAGCAGAACATTGTCCAGAGCATCGCTCGGTCTCCACTGGCTTGCCATCTTCCCATCCTAGTGCCATCTCTTCCCCAGGCAAGTGACTCACATGCACCTGGCCATCCTTATGATGTAAAAGGAAATGTCCAGCCATTGGCCCAGGCCACCACGTTCCATTGCTTAGGTACTTTCGGCAGTTGACAGGAATCGCCATGGGCACTGTAGTATCTCTTCTATGCTACTGGACCCAACAGAATAGCCTTCGCTCCCCAAACATGTCACTGTCTAGCATAAGCTATCTTTGTTTTAAAATTTTAAAATACATTCCCCTGAGTTCCCCTTTAATGTGTCTTTCTTAAAGGGCTTGTCCGGGTTCAGCGCTGACTCCAGACATAATACGTTCTTCACCCAGGCTCCGATGCTCTGAGTTGCGCATGGCAAGGGCAGATCCGGTGACGTACCAGCTCTCCCCATGGGAATGCTAGGCGGAGGCTTCCAGGTGATGTCGCTGGCACTAATAGGTGGGCTTTAGCGCTGCCGTAGCGTGTAAAACAGCTAAAGCCCACCCATCAGAGCTGGTGATGTCCACGGGAACACTGCTAAGCGGAAGCCTCTACCTAGCAGTGTAAAATTATAATTAACAGCCCTTACCCTGGGTTCACACCTGAGCATTTCTGAGACGCGCGTTTTAGTCGCGCGTATTACAGCGCGTTTTTGCAAATAGGAAACGCGCGTCATATGCGCATTCGTGACTGGAGACCAATTGAAAAAGGCATATCTACACTTTAACGCGTGTTAAACGCGCGTTCCCATTGAAGTCTATGGGTGCAAACGCGCGACAAAACGCCCCAAAGAAGCTCAAGAACTTCTTTGAGTGTAGGGTGTTTAAAACGCTCAGGTGAGAACCATGCCCATAGGGAAACATGAGTTTTCTCCTGTTGAGCGTTTTACAGTGCGTTCGAACGCGCTGTAAAACGCGCAAGTGTGAACTGAGGGTTATCCTGCGCGAGGGGCTGCCTGGGTGTAGAATGGATACGAAAGGATATGTCCGGGTTCAAAGCTTTAATTGTAAGTTTAGGCTATGTTCACAAGGCAAAGTCGGTGGCAGAAAAATCACTAGCAGATGTCAGTAGCAGATTACTCTCTGAAAACAGGTCATTTTGGGGGCACATTTCTAATTTGGTGGAAGATTTAGAGGAGTTTTTACAAGTGTTAGCAGAGTGCTTGCTCGAGGTTTCTCTGCTTCCCTATTGAAATCCACAATCAAATCTGCTTCCAGGACGTAGCATGTGACTTCTCAAGCGTTTTTCGAATCGGCTACTGAAGAAACTCTACCATTTTACACTGTGTACACAAGGTGGGGTTTTTAACATTAAAGTCAACGGGAAAACTGTTGGCGACTTTTCAATGTGGATTTAGCAGCGGAAAAAGCCAGATTTTACCTGTGTGAACATACCCTCATAGTGCTTACCCTATGAGGAACGTCATAAAATCCAGCATCAGTGGATATGTACAGAGAGCTGTTGCTAGTCATGACTTAGGTGGCATGGGATGGATCGCCAGCTGTGTATTAATGTTCGAAAAGGTGATTCAGCTGATGGAATCCCCAAAAATATAAAATGTCCACAAACGCTGCCTTCTGTTTTAGTTGATATTTTTGAAAAGTAAATTCTGACATTTATGTACAGAATATTTCCATTGTAATTTTACTTCTAGTTTTTAATTCCAACCGGCTTCTTACCTAATGTCGCATCCATGAACAGTCCTTACGCCAGTTAAAAGCAAGACCCCATTTTATGACTTTAACATCTGCGCAACAATATTTTGCCACACACTGCGTTTTGACGCTGCCCTTAACTCTAGGGTTGCGCACGGACACGTCAGGCACACAGGCTGGTGGGGGATGCGCGCGCCTGATTTATGACAAGGTCTGTCTAGTCATAAATTAGGCATGTCCTCCAGCATCACAGGGGGTAGCAAAGACCCTCTATGTGTTCACAATTTTCATAGATTGCCACTCACATGTGATTTATACTATACAATGTCTGCAGTCCTGAAGAAAACATCATAAACGTCACCACTATGGCAGTACTGATTATGAATGTTGCCATTTGGGTCCCTGGGTCAAATCAGTGCGGTCATTGTCAGACTGCAGGGACACCCCCCCAACTGGTAATGTCCAGTTGTACCTTTACTGCAGACTGCTGGCAATTCATTCATAACTCCTAGCAGGAATAATAAAGGTATAGCTCGACTTACAGAGACAAAAAGATGCTCCATAGTTATTACATAAGGAGTGCAAGTAGTTACTAAAACAGACATGTCAGAAGAGGCGTCAGGTCCCCTTTAAAATGTAATGTCTGCAAAATCTGTTTTGCCCCAGGCATATCCAGAACACCTTACTACCTAGGAATTTTCTCTGTGCTTCCTTCAGATGTGACTATTGTACCGTGTACAGCAGCGGGTGTATTTCCTTGTACAGATGACTGATGGATCATGACGTGTTCTCTTAAAACCCATTGTATAAAGAAGAGGTGCACACCTTTTTCTGATCCACGGACTACACAGTCAGATTGAACCACTCCCAAGGACTTCAATAAAACTTTAAGGAGTATTCCCATCTGAGACCTTTATGGCAAATCAAAAGTATTTAAAATGGCAGTTCCCTTCTAGGAACCCACCTCTCGGTAAAATGCAGGTCCGATTCTCCTCAGTCAGATCTCCAGACTGGAGACCATGCAAACATGTAGCTCCTTCCATTGTAGATTATGGGGATTGTGGTTGTAGCCGTAGCCTTTCACAAATCCCATACACTACATGCATAGATGGCCACCTGTCTCTTAAACATTAGATTATGATTGTACTGGCCCGCTGTGTGAATGGGGGTCTCCCAAATCAGAAAGAAGGGCAAGAAGAATTTCAGTGCCTGATCATATTCTGGCAGGAGGGAAGATGCTGCCAGAGGTGCCTGTCAGTGGATTTTTCCTCACTTGCCATTGAAAACGCATTCATGCTCAGCCAAACGGACTATACATGTGTGTGGGAGGGTTGAGAGGAATAGCTGTGTGAATGCCCTTAAAGGTGTAGGGACACCATTAATGGTGGCCATACGCATTCAGCAGCTGTGGGGTGGGCCAAACCATATTTCAGCAGACAGCTACGCTTTCTGACTCCGTCACAACTTCCTTATACATGTACGGCCGAAATATGTATGTGTATTGTGTGAGGATAGGGGAGAGGGCCACTGCCAGACACTTTGGCGGAACAAAAATATAAATTTTGCCCGATCCTTCTCTTCCCTGACATCATGCCCAGCTTCCCATACACATTAAACTGTCGGCCAAACCCCCGTTCCCGGTGAGTTCTGCCTACCACAAACTAATGTGTATTGGAGCCTTAGTCCTTTCTGGAGTGCCAAACAGGGGCTAAGGAACTCAATTTTCTTGATACCGTATAGGCAACCCAAAGATGGTTACATAGTGCTCCATTATTCCTTGCCCATCCATGTTTGCCAGATGGTTGTAGGCCACACAGAAGGGCAGCACCGTTCCGGGTGCAAGTTGCCCTTGGCCGAAGGTTGTGTGCACCCCTGTACTAGAGGAAGAGGGCAGGGAGAACTGTACAGATCTCTACACTGGGGTAGAGATCAGTTCATCTCTAGGCGTAAGAATTCAGTACAGTGAAAGCTCTCTAAAAGGCCATCTATTTTAGAAGACGTAAACCAGATTCTCTGTGTATAAACTAGCCATTTTCTTTGAGAAGACTTTAGAAGACCATTTTTGAATGCAAATGTGGGTGGTTGTCTCAAAGAGGTGCCACTCAACCGACGCCTCATGACATTATAGTCCATCTATGTTTTTCAAGATGTCCTATGGAAGCAGTGATGTCAAGCTCTCAAGATATTTCTATGTACAGTAATTGTATAGCCTGGTGGTATCCTATTCCTAGCTTTACAAACATGCCATGGGCAGGGATCCAAGGTAGCCACAGCTCTTACATAAAGTTTGTTGTTGCTTTTAGATGTATGAGGAAAACGTTAGACCTTATGTCTGCCACCGGTGTCATTTGTAATATATTTTAGTACAGCTATATGCATATCTAAAGGAGTTGCAATACCAAAGAAGGCTGTAATAAAGCACTTATGTGCTGACCTGGGAAGCACTGCACAATATTGCACTTGCTCAGTCCATGATCACCAAGCATACAATATTAAAAGGAAGAATCTAAATCTAATAGCATGCAGTGGTTATTGTCAGTGCAAAATCATTAAAAGGAAACTCCGGCCTTGTCAGTTCATGCAGTGGGAACCCACTGCTGTTATTCTTCTGTATTGTAAAACATCTGAACAGTCCACACAAACAGCAGATCTGTCTTGAGTAGGTGACATATTACCTTAAGGCTGGGTTCAGACTTGCGCGTATTACAGCGCGTTTTTGCAAATAGGAAACGCGTGTCGTACGCGCGTTCGTGTGATTGACTACTGTGGCGTCAATCACAATACGCGCGACAAAACGCCCCAAAGAAGCTCCTGTACTTCTTTGGGCGTAGGGCGTTTTACAGCGCGTTCGTACGCGCTGTAAAACGCTCAGGTGAGAACCATGCCCATAGGGAAACACGGGTTTTCGCCTGTTGAGCGTTTTACAGCGCGTAGGAACACGCTGTAAAACGCGCAAGTGTGAACTGAGGGTAAGTTAGATTTGCCTTTCTCCAGGCAATAATATGGGGAGTGGAGCTCCTAAACCATGAACCAGCACGTAGGTGTCAAGTCATGGCTCTGCCCTGCTGCTTTCTACTGTCGGTATGATGGCTGGCAGCTGACTTTGTGTCCTAATAAAAAGGATGAGAGTTAGTTTTAGGTACTTTTTCTTGTTCCTGTCGTTCTACACCATCACCTCGAATGGATTCGGCCTTTCTCTGTCAATCTACCAGTCCCCAGTTTATTGCAATATCAGTCTCGTGTCTTAGAGGCTGTAACGCAGACCACAGACGGTCTGATTAAAATGGCCTACAGCAAAAATCAGGCTGAAAAGTGTGAAGAACTCTTCAAGATCCAACATGCTCGTTATCACACCAGGATGGCCTTCATCATATTGTAAATTTTTCTTAGGTTTGCCCAATTCGTGTCTTTACTCAGATTTAAAGAACTATTGGTACCCCCAGTAACTGATATAAGATGTATCACCTTGGTACTCTCCATTCTTTTCAGAGGTCATATAGGAGGGATAACCACCTGGTGACCTCCTGCTCTCTTCATGCTTCCATTGAGGCCTCATGCACACGACTGTTTTTTTATGCTGTCCGCAAAAAGGGGTTCCGTTGTTCAGTGATCCGTGTCCGTTTTTGCCTTCTGTTGTGTTTCCGTGTGTCTTCCGTTTTTTTTAACGGACATGACCCAAAAGATTTTACCAAAAGACAGGCTGACAATTTTTGCCAAGTGCCTGCCAAGGGATCTTCAAAAAAAACGGACGCGGAACACGGATGACAACGGATGGCCATCCGCATTTTTTCATAGTCCCATTGACTTGAATGGGTCCGTGAACCGTTTTTCACGGACAAGAATAGGACAGGTTATATTTTTTTGACGGACTGGAATCACGGACCACGGACGCGGAAGACAACCGGTGCATTTTCCGAGTTTTCCACGGACCCATTGAAAACCAATGAGTCCGCAGAAAATCACGAAAAACGGAGCAACGGACACGGAATCAAACAACGGTCGTGTGCATGAGGCCTAAATTAGAGTTTTTCTGCTATGAGAAATACCAGTGGCTTCTTTATAATGGGTCTGGTTTCCGACATGGTGTCTGTCCTTTCGATGGGAACAATAGACAGAAGCCCTGTCTGAGCCTCTGATGGAAATGCGAACAAAGCCTTAGTCTGCCAATGTTCATTTATTTGCTGGGTGTTTTGGGCCATGGATGTGTCCTAATAGAGGATATTAGAGGATATGCAAAATATGCTTGTATCTGCTCTAATGTACAAAGGAACGAACAAGGTCGCAGTGCGCAAAAGCGGCCAGTCTATAATTGGCAAATCACAACATAGTGATATGGAGGGTCAAACCGACTGAATGTCATATACTGCTAGATTATGTAAAGCATTACCAGTTTGTATTTTTACAAACTATAAGTGATTAAACGTAATGAAACTTCTGACGCGCCTATATTACATATTGGAAGTTTATAAATCCGGAGGAACTTTTAAAGGCTATATACCTGTAAGGTTGTTTGGTTACCTTAAAGGGAATGTGTCATTATAAAATGACCTATTGTTTTAATCACATTTTGATGTTAAACACATTTTTGAAGAATTGATGTTATTTTTAATTTTTCATGTCAATATCTATATTTAAACAAAAACCATAAAATCCTGCAGTTTTCACACTGGCCACTAATAATAGGCGCCACTTCTTGGTCTGTACAGGTCACTTTACTATAGTTACCTGCTTATCTGTCATTTTAACCCTGCCTGTTATGATATCACCACTGTGTACAGATAAGACAGGATCCACCATTCACAATAGGTGATTGTCACAGTTTCCCTGTACACTGACCTCTGCTCAGGTCACATAGCAGGCCTAGAAAACTCTCCCATAGAAGTCAGCGAGGTCCCCTCCTGACCATTGTGTCTATAGCCCATTTTCTTAATGCTTTCTAAATGCTGTTAAAGGGATATTTGAAACTAAAAAATGTCCCCCATATGCCAGGGCACCTCACACTGAATATACTTACCTGGCTCCCCGATCCCTGCGCCGCTCTTAGTCCCCGCACTGCCGCTGCTGCTTCTCCCCATGCACGGATGAAAACATCCTGTGTCGGGGGAGAGGGGGGAGCAGCCAATGGCAGGCGGTGATGGTGACGAGCCTCCCTAGCGTCACCTGCAATGCTAGGGAGGCTCGTCCGTGCCTGCCGACACTGGATGTTTTCATCCGCACACGGGAAGAAGCAACAGCGGCGGTACAGGGACCAGGAGTGGCACAGGGACCGGGGAGCCAGGTAAGTATATTCAGTGTGAGGGGCCCAGGCATATGGGGGACATTTTTTGGATGGCAGCACCCATAATCATGTTCAGAAAACACAATAAAAATATCTGCAATCAGAAAATAAAAACAGATTAGAAAAAAAAAGAATGTGTGTCGCTATCTGGTTTTAACTGGCAGAAGAACATTTTGGTGGCATTTCTTTTTTTAGACTAGTTTCACAGCGGTATTTATCCGGCCGATTATCGGCATATTTGCCGGGTTGTGGCCGGATATCCGCCAGACCCCATTATAGTTAATGGGGCTGGACGGCATTCTGGCAGCACCCGGTAGTGCCGGATCGGGCAGACTGTTCCCAGTCAGAACAGCCATGCTGAATACGAAACTACAGTAGCCTTAATAAAATTGCTAATTTTTCCTTCCTTCATTCCCAGAACCCCTGATATTTTAATAGCACCCTCATTCCAGGCTATTCTCATGTGAACATACCCCCCCCCCCCCCCAGGATTGGGGATACCACTACCTGTACTAGCCCTTGTGTATTAGCGCAGCTTCATTTTTCATTCCTTATTAGTTTCTCCTTCTACACCCAACGAGGGGTCTCTTTTGCCTTCTACTGTCTGACACTAATGTTGAAGAATATGTGTTCCCCCCCACCTCCCTCTGCAGAGTCTGCTGTGGGTGCTCCTCTCTATCCCTGTACTGATGCAAAGCCTGTGTGGTTTACCCCCTCTGCCCTGCAGATGTTGTGTGCCTGCTCTCCTCCTTATCTACCCTCTGTTACAGTACAACCTGTGTGGTCTGTCCTCCCTGAAGAGATAGGTACTTTCATTCCTCCCCACAATCTGATCTGCTCATAGAGCCAGAGAATCCGCTAGGTGTTGGAGTTGCACAGACTTGGCAGAAACAAAATAGCTGAAACATTTAATAAAAACTTACTTTTGGAAAGTTTCTTAAAGGGGTTTTCCAAGACATTATAACTGATGACTTATCCTCTGGATTGGTCTTCGGTATCTGATCGGTGTGTGTCCGACACCCGGGACCCCTGCCTATGCGCTGATCAAGAAGGGAGTAACTCTCGCAGTAGCACCACAGCCTTCTCACAGCTTCTCCTACTACAGTGACGTCACGTTCATCAGTCACATCATGGCCTAGGCACAGCCCAGCTCCGCCTTATAGAAGTGAATGGGGCTGAGCTGCGTTCCTAAGCACAGCCGCTATACAATGTACAGCGCTGTGCTTGGTGATCATGGAGAAGGTTGCAGCTCTCACAGGAGCACCGCTGCCATTTCAAACAGCTGATCTGTGGGGGTCCCCCACTGATCCAGGTGTTGGACCCCACTAATCAGATACTGATAACCTATCCTGAGGATAGGTTATCAGTATTAAAATCTCGGAAAACCCTTTTAAGTTTCATTTTGGAACCAAATGTAAAAATACAAACCAAAAAAAACCCCACTTTAAGAATGCACATTTTCTGTTTCTCTAGAACAGGGATCAGCAACCTCCGGCACTCCAGCTGTTGTAAAACTACGACTCCCAGCATGCTCCATTCTCTCCTTTGAGAGTTCTGAGAACAGCCATGGAAGTGTGCATGCTGGTAGTCGTAGTTTCACCACAGCTGGAGTGCCGAAGGTTGCGGATCCATGCTCTAGACGTTAAAGAGGACCTTTCACGGTTTTGGTTTATTCTAGATAAATACCTTTACTTGCGGGGTACCCCCCCCCCCCCCGCTGATGCTGCCACCCTGAATGTTTGTTTTTCTTTTAAATATCGCTCCTACGCCCCGCTGTGCCCCCCCTGCAGTTTTCCCGCTCATTATGTTAATACTGAGCATTGGTACAGGTAGGAGGAGACACCAGGGTTTCTCAATGGGCGTCTCCTTCTCCCTGGCTGTGCCGCGACCCAATCACAGTGGAGAGCGTCACAGCCAGGGAGCGAAAAAAAAAAACAAAGCTCACCTTAGCTGTGACGCTCTCCGCGCTACAGCCAGGGAGAAGCAGACGCCCATTGAGAAACAGTCACCTTCTCCCTGTACCGATGCTCAGTATTAACATACTGAGCGGAAAAACTACAGGGGGGCACAGCGAGGTGTAAGAGTGATATTTAAAAAAATACATTCAGGGTGGCAGCATCAGTGGGGGAACCCCGCAAGTAAAGGTATTTATCTAGAATAAAACACAACCATGAAAGGTCCTTTTTAACAGGATCTCTGTAATGAAAGCTTTAATACAAATGAAACGCCTGATTCCAAATTTAAAACCAAGTTGATTATGTGTAACCTAGTAGAGCTTGTACTCCATTTTCTTTTCTTTCGAACATGCAGGCTTGTGTGTTTTTTTTTTTTTGTTTTTTTTACCTCATTGTGCCAATATTGTATGCGAGATGCATAAGGGGGCGTGTTCTCTCGAAACGTTACGTGGAGGGGAGGAGGTGTAAATGATGTCTGTCTCATTGTCCCTCATGATGTACCATTTTATATTGGAGTGAAGTAAAGAAATAAAAGAAACAAAAGGTTTTGTACCAGCGACTTGTGAGTGTGACGTCTATTGCTCACTCACATACAATATTGGCACAATGAGGTAAAAAGAACACACAAGTCTGCATGTTGTAAAGGCTCAGTGCTGGGTTAAGCAGAGCTGGTGTGGACTTGACGTGCCTTATATTATACAGGCTGTCTTTTCTTCCCACCCTCTAGGGGTGTCCACACTATCTAACCACCGTAGCGGTGGGATTCCCAATTGGCCCCTCCAATTGTTAAAAGGCACAGCAAAGGTGGCACCTGCTCTGGAGGATTCATCATGGCTCTCTGTTGACGATATTCATTAGAATGGGCTCCATGTAACGCCTAGTTTCCCTGAAGTGATCGCAACATGGAATGTGTTACCGCCCATGACCTCCTCTGTTCAGAACCTGGGCCCATGGTGAGCACTGAGCAGCTGGTGGGCTTTCATGTAGGAGAGATGGCTGCCAACTGATGGTTAATTCATCACTTTTTTTGTCATTTTAATTGATCTTGGAGGAATATAGTGATTTACTGTAGAATAATCCACTCGAGTCTCCTTCATGTTTCTTTTCGGAACAATCCCATGTTCTTGTGCATGTAATAACACATGGCCTCTGCTTTCTGCTGCTTTTACTCGTGCACGATTCACTATGTGAAAGCAGAGAACTTGGCTGAGGCCATTAGATTCAGGCTCTGTGAAATGCAAGTTCACAGCATTTGGTTGCCATGGTAATGGTAACGTATACATCAGTATAAAGCAAGCGATTATTCTCTTGGTAAGTGTGTGTAGTATATGTCATTTCTGTGCATCCATCAGAGTAGAATTCCGATTAGCATTAAAGGCAGTGAAATGCATGCTTCTGCTAAGAATGTACCGTCATATTAAGAGGTAAGTTTGATATCTGCTCTGCTATGTGGTGACAAGATTAAACCATTTGAAGGGGGATTCTGGTTATATTGGTGGCTGTCTAGCCCCTAGGACCACCACGATCACAAGAGCAAAGATCTCATTGCCGCTCCATTCATCTCTATAAACCTGCCAAAGATGGCTGAGGACAGCGCTTGACTGTCTCTGGTGGTCCCATACAGTTTGAATGGGAGGCCAGGTGAACTGCCCGACCTGCTGCTAAATCCACATAAAGCATGGAACCCCCATTCTCTCAATAAGTGGGGTACCCATGGTCAGACCCCATCTTCTATATACTAGCACGTGGTCTAACTGACCCTTAATGTATTCTGAATGAAGTACAGACTAGTCTCTTATTGCGTGACACAGGGTTCAGAGTTATAATATACTCCTCCATACATTATATGTAACCCTCTGTAAAATGATGCTACCATTTAGTAACCCAAACTTCTGACTGACTCCTCTATTTTCACTCTGACTACAACCACCCAAAACTCACTCCACAGCTCTGCTAGTTTTTTTTTTTTTTATAAATCGGGGCCTTAAATTGATAGTATGCAACTAAGGGCATACACAAATCTCATAGGTCCACATAGCAAAACTTAGTATGCCTCCCCAATGAGTTGTATGAGAAATGTTTTTTTATTAAGTGAAGGAAATTTTTTATGGAAGAAAAAAAAGTTGTGGTTCTCCACTTTGCCCACTTTTCCCGAATTTTATGAGAAAAAAAGGGAACAGGTGCTTACTAATTATTATTATTATTATTATTATTGTGATCTTTCTGAAGGCCATATTTCTGAACGTACTTGCATCAGACAGCTGGCATAAATACACTAATAAATGTCCTCCATACAGCGCTAAAATCCAGGGCTGTGGAGTCGGTAGATAAATGCTCCGACTCCTCACTTTTTGGTACTTCCGACTCCGACTTTCTGACTCCTTTTATACATTCCTTCAAGGAATGTATAAAATACATTTGCATATTAAATAATTTAATAGGCAAATGTATTTTATACATTCCTTGAAGGAAAGAAAAGCAACATACATGTCATTACCACACAACTACTGGCTAGGAAGCCAACAGTCTACTGTATTGAACAGTTTAAGCAAAAGCCTTTGTGTGCTGATCTTCTGCTGAAGATAGGGCAGTGGGAGGATCCAGGAAGGGGCAGGGGAAGGGGCATTTATTTTAAAACATGATTTCCCTAGTTACTCCCGTAGTCATGTTTAAAGTTTAAGCTAACAATCTGAGTTCACAAGTTTTTATAGCCTTAGCTGAATGACAGCAGTTTTTCAAATGGTTTATACAGCTTCAGTCTTGAACTATTGACTATCCATTCCCTTCACTTATACCAGTGTCTCTAGTCCTGCAAAAAGCATATTTACTTAATCCGTTATCAGTGAGAGGCTAGGTTACCCATGGGCGTTGCGTTCCCTGTAACAGCAGAACACAACACAACGGAAATTATAAGTATTGCCTCTCCTAATTGTGCGTTGCGTGCCATATAGTGAAGCATATGAAAAGCAGGCTTCTTCACGGTCACTTAACATGTCCGTTTTGCGGTAACGTGACGCACTGCATGCATTGGCCTTTATTCTTACAGTAGAGAAGTAATTAATTATAACTTTTTGTGAATTGGGACATTTAAACTTGATTTTTTTTTAAATTTTATTCCAATTTAAATTCAGTAGGAGTCGGAGACGGTTCATTTTTTGCTGACTCCAACTCCAGGTACCCAAAATTGCCTCCGACTCCACAGACCTGTGACCCCAGCTTCCCCTTATATATTACATGATAAAACTAGCTACCCACCGTCACCACTAGGGGGAGCTCAGTGCATATCAACTTATACATTTACCAGTGACGTTAATGGAAGCTGTACAAATCTCTCGCTAGTGGCATCTTCTGGGTCTATGTTAGGAACAGAAAAAGTTCAGTACTGGGCTCCTTCTCTCCACAGGTCCCATAGCAATTGGTCTGCTTCCATGGTAGGTACACCAATTTTTAAGATTAGATTTTTTTTTTTTTAAACATTTCTAAGTCCCTCAGTAAGTAAAAATGCAACAAACTTTAAAAAATGTTCATTATATAGTATTAATAATATATTATAATCTTATTTTGAAGCTAGAGTTGGAGTCAGTACGTTTCCACTGATTCTGATCCCTACCCCATAGGGTTTATAGACCTACAGTATATAGAGCAGACGTTAAATAATTTGGCAGTTTCTGATCCTATTAGACGGGCAAATATTTTTTCATTAAGGAGAATCAACAATTTAGCGAGTTGTTTGCATCCAAAAGACCTTCAAGTACACAAAACAATCACTAAATAGTTTTCACTGTTTGTTTATTCTTTTTTTTTTAAGGCCTCTTTCACACTTGCGTTCTGAGGATCTGGCGGGCACTTCCGTCCCGCTGGATCCGTCAGAACGCAAGTGGACTGACAGCATTTGAAGCTTATCAGTTTCCTGATCAGTCTTCAACATGCTTTCACTGTTACCATGGCAGCCAGGACGCTACTGGAGTCCTGGCTGCCATGGTACTCAGCAGCAGTGTACTTACCTGCGCTGCGGCCGCCGGGCGCTCCTTAATGACGTCACAGGTCCGGGCGGCGCATAGATCAATGCGCCGCCCGGACCTGTGATGTCATAATGGAGCGCCCGGCGGCCGCAGCGCAGGTAAGTACACTGCTGCGTTGTACTTACCATGGCAGCCAGGACTCCAGTAGCATCCTGGCTGCCATGGTAACCGATCGGAGCCCCAGCTTACACTGGGGTGCCGATCGGAACGGCTGCTGCGCATGCGCAGCGCTAAACGTCGGATCTGACGATGCGCCGAATTGACGTTTAGCTTAATTCCGGTTCCTGAATAATGCTCTTCAACGGAAATTAATTCCGGATCCGGCATTGCGGCATGTCTTCCGGCTTTTTGGACGGAGACAAATCCGCATCATACTGCGCTTTTGTCAACGTCCAAAAAATGTTCACATACTTAACGGAAGACATCCTGATGCATCCTGAACGGATTTCTCTCCATTCAGAATGCATTGGGATAATCCTGATCAGTATCTTTCCGTCCTAGAGCCCCGAGGATGGAACTCTAGGACAGAAAGAAACAACGCTAGTGTGAAAGAGGCCTAACATATATTGAGTTTTTAAAAATGAGAAAAGCATACACATCTCCAGTACTGTTACATACAAGTACAGTAATATCAAAGGGTTAATGGACACAAATCTAACTCTACCGAATCTGGATAAGCAATGCAATCTGTGAGTTCCTTTTGAAAAGCTTAACAAACTGAACTCTCTCAGCAAGATGTGGGATTGAAACTGAAATTAAGGAAAAAGAAACCAGCGAACAATTATAACATTTGAGTACGCTGCTTTTCATCAGGTTGGTCGCAGTTTCAGAAGGCCAGATAGCTCATCGTGCCCACATCATTTCTCTCTATTTCCTAATGGACTATTTGCTCATTCTTGAGATCACTGTTTGTTCGCCCCTAAAGCATTTTACTCTACAAATGACCAGTACAGTTTTGATTAGGCAAGGTGATGCAGTGGCGGCGACTAATGATCATTTTTCAGCCAGGCAGATTTGTCAGATCCGCAGAAAACGGACAATTTATCTCTCGTCGTTCAATTGCTGCACACTGTTGCAAGCAACGATAATTCTGAAATTTGAACGATTATATAAAAATTCAAATGATGATGGCTCCATCTAATATGCCCTTAAAGGGCATCTATCAGCAGATTTGTGTCTATAAAACTGTATGACCTGTTCCATGTCCACTTGGCAGCTGAAGGCCTCTGTGTTGGTCCCATGTTCATATGTGCCCGCACTGCTGAGAAAAGTGATGTTTTAATATATGCATATGAGCCTCTAGGACAGGGGTGCACAACCTGCGGCCCACGGGCCGCATGCGGCCAGCCGGCGTCAAGGTTTGCGACCCCCGTCCTGCTGGACAGAAACACAGCTGATCGTGCGATCAGCTGTGTTTCTTCCTGGAGCGCCGCACAGGGAAGGATGACAGTTCCTGCCTCTGTACTGTTGCAGGAGTCTGAAGCAGGACAGGTCCCTGGCTATTGGTAAGTGTGGGGGAGCGCAAAGTGCGCTCTACAGCAGTGGCGTACTAAGTGGGGGGCGGTATGCCCCGGGAGTCGGCTGTCAGGGGGGTGCCAGAAGCAATGAGCGCTTCCTTCTATACAGATGGAAGTGCTCATTGCTGGAGCGCAGGGAGCTGGTTCCTGTCACTCACCGCTCAGCTCTTTTCTGGAGGAGGCACAATAGGCATTTCGGCTATGGAAACAACCTAAACACGCCACAGCGATCACTCGTTTGTCGGCTGATTTTCATGTTTTATCAGGATGAAAGATTACAGTTATTGTCAGCACATCTCACTGTGTAATCAGTGTGCTGCCAATAATCAACAGAACTGAATGAGGGAGCAGTGACTGTGGTAGCGATCATTCCTCCCCATTCACTTTGCATCCGCCTGAGTAATAAGCTGATGCAAACAAGTGCTGATTTCATTTTTTATTTTTTTTGCTGGCCCTTGAAATAGAGCAATGTGACAATACGGCCCCGAGACCAACAAAGTTTGTGCACCTCTGCTCTAGGAGAAACAGGGTGTTTCCGTTACACCTAGAGGCTCTGCTCTCTCTGCAGCTGCTGCGCCCTCTGTACTTTGACAGGGCCAGGCAGTGCAAAAGTTCTCATACCTGGTCCTGTCCATCAAAGTGCAGGGGACGCAGCAGTTGCAGGGAAAGTGGAGCCTCTAAGTGTAATGGCGACGCCCCTGATGCTCCTAGAGGCTCATTTGCATATATTAAAACCTAATTGTTCTCACTTCTCAGCAATGCGGGCACATATGAACACAGGACCAACACAGATGCCTTCAGCTGCCAAGTGCCCATGGAACAGGTCAGCCAGTGTCATAGGTACAAGTCTGCTGATGGATGCCCTTTAAGTGGTCTGGTTGGTCACACTGTGTGGTCTGTAAGGGTGGCTATATTGGCTGTTATACACTTTTTGGAAGTGCTTTGACTAAAAAAAGGGTGAACACCATTCATTTTGTTTTCCTTTTAAATCTTCAGTCCATGTGATGCTGGATGAACCGAGGAATGATTTACTTCACAGATCTGTTAATTCCCTGTAATTTCCTTACTTGCTGGACAGCGTTGCCTCGCCGGAAATATTGATTACATGTGACATTCTCGTTTGCCTGCCTTTAATCTTTAGTAGGAGCAAACCGGAAATGCCCCTGTAGATTTCTTTATTTTCCTGGATAAATTAGCTTGAAATACTGCATATTTTTGGTGCCAAAATTTAGTGTCTGCCTATACTGGTAGGTATTGCAGTTTTAGAAATATTATTATTCTGTCATAAGAAAACATGTCCTAGGAACGTTTCTGATGAGAAAGATAAGGAAAACAGGTTTTCAACCAGATATGTCAGATGTCTGCAGTGCGATTTGCGTGGTCTTGAAATTTTTCAGAACGTTGACCTGTCATGGGGAGGAGAGAACCAGGGAACAAGTCCAAAAAATGTTGGTGTACTACTGACTTGACGACATACCATGTAGATTGGCGCAACGCCAAGTGACCTTTATGTGTGTCAATTATAATTAGTATGGAGACAACTGATTATTAAAATGGTTGTGCAGTCACAAATATTTATACAATTATGTTATAGAATTAAAACGCTCACAAATGCCTCCAAAACATTAGATGTGCAGTGAGCCAGGCCGACAGGAGAATTGTATGTGAGGTCACGGTGTGAGCCGAGGTGAATACAGTTCTGGTTACTCACAGTTATGTCGTCCCTGGGCAGGCCTGCAGAAGTGATGAGGAGAACGGCACAACGATTCTCTGGGGCACGCTCTGATAAGGGACACAGGCCAGATGGTGGTTCGAGGTGCCCTTGGTGGTCTGTATTAATGTGCCTATGGCAAGGTCCCTGATTGTTGTGACGTCAATATCTTTTGTGGTGGTACAACCATTTATAATAGTAGTAATAGAGGAATTGGAAACTGAGACAGCAGTGAAATGCAACTTATGACTTTTACTGAACGTTGCTCCTGGTAACAGTTACATCCAAGTATAAAACAGTCTCTATTACATCCAGATATGAAATACAGTCTCTCATGCATACGAGGGTAGGGAAATGTAAGTCAAGTAAAACAGGCTCTTGGATAGATATATATATATATATATATATATATATATATATATATATATAAGCTACTGCTTCAGACTAGGCTTTTGAAGTATAAAAAGTCTTAGGCTACTTTCACACTTGCGTTGGTGCGGATCCATCTGTTTATTTGCACAGACGGATCCGCACCTATAATGCAAACGTTTGTATCCGTTCAGAACGGGATCCGTTTGCATTAGGTTTAAAGAAAAATGACGGATCCGTTTCGAATTACATTGAAAGTCAATGCACCATATTGTGTCATTGACAACGGATCCGTCCCCATTGACTTACATTGTAAAAAAAAAAAATGGATCTGTTAGGCTCCGCCTCTTCAGACGGACACCAAAATGCTGCATGCTGCGTTTTGGTGTCCGTCTCCTAAACGGAATAGAGGCGGAACGGAGCCGAACTGATGCATTCTGAACGGATCCTTATCCATTCAGAATGCATTGGGGCTTAACTGATCCGTTTTGGACCGTTTGTGAGAGCCTTGAAACGGATCTCACAAACGGAATCCAAAACGCTAGTGTGAAAGTACCTTTAGACTGGTAACAACTCTCGCCTTATTCTAACCTTGATTAAAGGTGGTTTTCAGAATCCGCGAACCTCTATTTCCAGTGCTTTTCTGACCGTTGGCCTCAGGATTTAAACTGGAGGTGTGGATGCCGGAAGCTGTGTCCTACACCTAATTGCAAAGGTGCCTGGGAAGCCTTTAAATATGGCCGTTATGCTATCCTTTGACTTGTAAATATATATTTCTTGCTTATATAAACTAGCAGTTTGCAGCTTTGTCACTGGTCACCCCCAAGGGGCAAGCTATAGAAGTAGATTTCTCACCTCTAGGCTTAATCTTATAGGCTTTACCCCTGGGCCGTGAAGCCATCAGGGAGAGAGCAAAGGTTGGAGGCTTCCCTCCAGGTAGCAGTTACATGACTGCACACTGACTTAATTTCCAGACTCTGACTGCCTACTAGGCCCAACTAAGCTAGATATACACTGTCACACTGCCCCCATCTAGTGGTCAGACTAGTGTGGTCCTAAAAGGATGAAAGGATCTTACACAGAATCGCATAGTGACATGGGAGAATATGACATGAGATGAAGTATGACATTCAGACATAATACATGGCAATAAAACAAGTTTGCTGTGCCCACAATCACGAGTGGGACATTTTATATGCAGGTGATCTAGTCACATGGGTTAGGTTACTTTCTGTTATTGAGATCCGTCAGAGGGTCTCAATACCGGAAAAAAAGACTTCCGTTTTGCCCCCATTTATTGTCAATGGGGACAAAACATAACTGAACAGAACGGAATGCTCCAAAAAACATTCCATTTTCATACCGGAGAGGAAACCGTCCTGGGATGTCATGACCCACAATGCAAGTCAATGGGGACAGATCCGTTTTCTCTGACACAATAGAAAACGGATCCTTCCTCCATTGACTTTCAATAGAGTTCATGACGGATCTGTCTTGGATAATACAACCGGATTTGTTCACAACTGATACAACAGGAACTGCTTTTTTTTTTTTTTTTCTGATGGATCAGAAGAACGGAAAGCTAAATGGTGATGACTAGATTAGTTTGGTCTTCTTTTCTGCCTATTTACACTCCTGGAAAAAAAAAAATACTAGATCAGTTGTGAAAAGTTCTGGAAGAGAACTGTATGAATATGTTCTGGGGGCTTCTTAGCATCCAGATATATTTGGTGACAACAAATTTGTACATTAGCACTGGTGTTGGGCAGTTGTCACCTCTTAGCCTATGTGAGGCATCAGTAGAAAGTGGACACCTTCCCTGGAAGGAAATGCCTGTGTGTGATGTCGTGATTCTTATTTCATCCCATTCACTAAGTCCAAACAGATTCGAGGAAATCAGTGATTGTAATACAGAGTTTTATATTTTGTGAAAGAATTTCTGTCAGCACAGAGGTATGATAAAGCTATCCGAAGAGGTAGCATCCATAGTCATTTGGCAACCATGAAGAGAGAACTGATTACCCCCTCCCCCTTTTCCTCTTGCTGTTCGTTTGCCAAGTATTCATGCCAGATGCGATTGATGGCTCTAGCAGTGAACTTCCTGTTCTCTAATACTTCCATTGTGCAGTTTGAGAAGATGATCAAGGAATCTATGCAGGATTTTAGCTCTTTAGGTGAACAGTTATTCCCCTTAATCTTCTTCCTCTCTTTCATCAGCCATATGGCACGTGGTCTAACCAGAAACCATGTTTGCTCAAGAAAAGATGCTTGAGATTGTACGTGGCTGCACAGATAAGCCTACAAAACCGTGTGACTTTTAAAGAGGTTATCTGGGAATTTGATATTGATGGCCTATCCTCGGTATAGGTCATATGTATTATATTGATGGGTCTGACTCGGGCACACCCGCCGATCAGCCGTTTGAAGAGACTATGTGCATACCAGAGCTCCTGTGAGCGCAGTGGCCTTCTTTCAGCTCATCAAGCACATCGCCGTAAATTGTATAGCGGCTGTGCTTGGTATCGCGCTCAGCCCCATTCACTTCATTGAGGCTGAGCTGGTCCTAGGCCATGTGACTGATAACCTTTTCAGAGGATACAAACACAGAAATGCAACAGCACTCTGCAACTAGCACTCTGCCCTCAGAGGTCGTTGGTGTACATTTTGATCAAAAGGTAATAAGCCACTCGCAACGTCAAGGCCACCTCTATGAGTGGTCCTAACGCTAAATCCTACCTGCTATGGGCCATAACAGCCACACAGAATCCAGAGAGTGCGGGCCCAGCATGCATGCTCAGATCAACCATGCTTATTAACCCTTTCTGGTGCCATAACAGCCTCCATTAGATCCAGGGACGCAGGTACCAACATGCATGCTGAGCCCACTGTGTACTCCTCCTCGAGCCAGATGGTTACTAGCAGGTACTATGAATGCAATTCAGAGGATAGGTCATCAGTAAAAATACATTGGAAAACCCCTTTTAAACTTTTTTTTCTACCACATTGTGGTAAACCTTGACCACCTGTCAGCCACCATGTCTGGCTTTGCCCTAATGCCACTTCTTATTTAAAGGGGTTGTGCCACGATATTAACCCACAGATAATGTGAATGGGGGTCCCATTTCCCCTGAATGAATGGAGCATGCATTTCACCCTGTTGCTCTCAATTTAGAAGAACGGCACATCCCAGCGACCTGACCCGACGATCAGATGATGGATAGCGGATAAGTTAAAATAGTGGTGCAACCTCTTTAAGGGCAACACTAAAAGAAAATCACTTTAGCCATTTTGGTAGAAGTCTGGATCTTCTGTTTGGACATTTAGCTGCATCTTCGCTGACTATTGAGTAAAAATTACTCTGAATATACAGCTTTGGCGACTGGATAGGGTTTCTGCAACTTCCTAATATATAATGAGTTAAAATATAGTTCACAAATTCTGATTTCAGGCCCTACTAGAAGGTGTTGTTGACATGTGCTTCTCACATGGCTCTGTATGGAAGTAGGCACAAATTAAAGGGGTTATCCGATATCTAAAATGTCCACCCACAAATGCCCGGGCCCTTTGTATGAATTTTACTTGGCTGTTCCCCGGCACGAACGTTGCTCCGGATCCCTGTATGGCAGGAGCAGTCAGTAGCAGGCCGCGATGGGGACCAGCCCCCTTAAGCCTGGTCACCCTCGCAGCCTGCTCATGAGCTTGCCATCTGACACAAAATCGAGTAAGTGTACAGAGTACAGGAGTGGACTTCCAATTAGCGGTAGGCCTATAAAGCCAGGCATTCTTTATAGGCTGCCTAATATAATTTGCTTGAACTCTGCAGCAAATTTTGTCCAGAAACCTCTTCTTCTGCTTGAGGAATATAACTTGTAATGATTCATTTGCCAATGGTTTTAATGGATAAACTATATTTAGCGGTACCTTTTGTCAGTGCGGCTCTTGTAGCGTGGCCGTCACGTGAAAGTCTTAGAAATGTACCTCTAACCTGTTCTTGGCTGGAGTCCTAAGCAGCGTGTAACTGATAACAAAGCCCTGAAGGTTAGAGTATCCGCGGCCACAAAGATTTGCTCGGTGGTTTCATTTACCTTTTGTTGACTGTTTTTATTTCTTTATACTGCAGTAGACGCCCAGGATATTTAGTGTCTTATTCTTTCTTTTGGATTTATGTAGGTTAGAAGAAAATCTATTCACATAAACAATTCATTGAGAAAATCGTTCTGTTTGTTGCCGATGTCTCGCAGTATTGTGTAAATATATTAGAAAAATGGTCAGATTAGGCTACTTTCACACTAGCGTTTTTTGCATCATGGATCTGCAAAAAACGCTTCCGTTACAATATTACACTCGCATAATCGCATGCATTTGTCATGAATGCATTCGCTTGTATTTTATGTCTTCTAAAGTCAACGCGTTTCGATACCTGAAGTTATCTTCTGCTCCTGAGGAAGGGGTTATAAACCATACCCCGAAACACGTTGAGCCTGTATCACTGAATAAAGAGTTTGAACCGAAGCCCTGGATATGTGTGCTGACTGCAACTTCTAACATACTACACGAGTACCTGGCCGGGGGGGGGGGTACTGTCTCAGGCGTCTTGCGCTTAACCTGACTCTGAGTTGTACTATTTTACAACTATTTGGTTTTAGTATTAATTTTAATATTAACATTATTTTTACTGTTATATAATTACTATTATTTGGATCAACACCTACTGAATTACTCTGGGGAGTGGCGCTCACCATTTATTGATTGAAAAGTGGTATGGTCCAATGTGAACTCTAACCATATATCACGGTAGTAGACTATAACCATAAATATATCATTCTGGACTCCCATTGTAGATTATCTATATCACATGCAAAAACCAGCTCACCTGCTATCTCTATCCCATTTGTTGACTTCCTGGCGCACGGAAACTTAGGTAAGACCACGAAAATATGATGATCATGAATTAGAACATGTTTGTTTGAAACGCGTAGACATCTGGAACACTGAGGTGATGCTGTCGCTGTATGGATCTTTTTATTGACAATAAAGGAACACATGATTCAACAAAAGTTGCGGTGCTGGATTCATCTTCACTCCTAGATTATCTATAGCCAAAATGATTAAAAACGTTTGAATCTGCTGCCAAGGTAGCATACACAGTATAACCATCAAAGGTTTAAGATGCGCTTATGTTAGCATAAACTAAAGACAGTCTAATGTATGAGGGCCTTCTGACTGGTCAGCAATGAGGATCGAGCATGTTGCATTTTATCCTGCCTAGAGTCATAAGTTACTGGCTGTGGATGTCTCAGGTGTGCAACTTTATGGAGAAGTGGGGCTATTGTGACCTGAACCTGCTATTTTTGACATGGCTCCTCCTGATGAAGCTCATGCGAAATGTGTGTCAAGGGGGCCGCCATTCCAGCCTGACAGAGTGAGCACATTTCTATGAGTATTAACAAGTAGCACTGTGCCTAGATAGATAGGACATTCTGTATATTCCAGTAGTGGTATGAGTAGTTTTGAAGGGCACACCAGTGTTTGTTACTTTTGTATGGTACTTTTTTGTATTATGTATATGTTGTGTCATTCGACCTATATTATACTGATACAGATTGTGCATGTTTCATATTTTACAGGGTTTTGTGCAATTAATTATATTTGTGTATAGCCTCCGTGCTGGGTTTGATGGTCAGCATAATATTGGATACCTAATATATTGGATTGTTAGTTTTTAAATGGACTTAATAAAATTTATGTTTTTAATGGGAAACTTAAAAGACTTGAGATTTTCTTTTCTATTAATTTATTAATTGAGTTGGTTCCGTTCCGAGTATGGGAGAACATGAATTTGGACATATTCCTTGCAGATTGTTGAATTCATTGCCTGATCTTTGTGTTCTCCAGGGTGATAAGCTATTGACAGAGGCGTCTGGCAGCAGCCTTCACATACACGCCCAACTGAACCAACTGTGGTTCAGGTCATCAGTATCTGATCGGCAGGGGAACGGCAACTGAGACCCTTGACGATCAGCTGTTTGAAAAGGCACCGATACGCCTGTGAGCGCCTTGGCCCTCTCCTTGCTTACCAAGCACGGTGTCGTACATTGTGTAGTGGCTGTGCTTGGTACCTTGCTCAGCCGCATTCACTTCTATGGGGCTGAGCAGCGCCCAAACCATCTGATTGATAAACGTGTTGTCACAGGCTTAGGAAAAGTTGAGAGAAGACTGCGGTGCTACTGTGTCAGTGCCTTCTCAGAAAGCTGATCGGCGAGGGTCCCTGATCTCGTACTGCCACTGATTAAGATACTGATGACTTATCCAGACGATAGGTCATCAGTATTAAAATCTCTGAAAACTCCTTTAATTATTAATTGTTTAATTGTTCATGGAGGAGTTCTCAGTGACAGACAGCTATCGATGTATACACACTTACACAGAGTATGCTATCAATCACTGATGACACCTCCCCCGTGTACAGCTTTCAATGACTGACAGCTATCTATGTATACAGACTTACACAGAGTATGCTATCACTGATGACACCTCCCCCGTGTACAGTTATCAGTGACTGACAGCTATCTATGTATACAGACTTACACAGAGTATGCTATCACTGATGACACCTCCCCCGTGTACAGCTATCAGTGACTGACAGTTCTCTATGTATATACACTTACATGGAGAATGCTATCAATCACTAATAACACCGTCCATGTGTACAGTTATCAGTGACTGACAGCTATCTCTATATACACAGTTACACAGAGTATGCTATCAATCACTGATAACACCTCCTCTGTGTACAGCTATTAATGACTGACAACTATCTATGTATACACACTTACACAGAGAATACTATCAATCACTGATAACACCTCCTGTGTACAGCTATCAGTGACTGACAGCTATCTATGTATACACAGTTACACAGAGAATGTTATCAATCACTGATAATGTCTCACTGTGTACAGCTATCAGTGACTGACAGCTATCTCTGTATACACAGTTAGAAACAGAATGCTATCAATCTCTGATAACACCTCCACATGAACAAGTCAAAAAAAGCCGAGATACAAATGTATAAATTACAAGTTTTACTAAAGTTTTTCCTGCTCTATAACATGCTGCCTGCAGATTGCACTGTATTTTATGGTGTCGGGTCCTCTTTAATTTGCCAGTGTGTAACCATGAGCAGTCTGCACAGTTCCTTATGTGTGGATCACTTCTGTGGTTAATGATAATATGCAGTATTTGACAACTGCACACCCAGCAACTGCTTAGAATATGGCCCAGGTACCACCTTAATGGAGATACATTCTAACCTCTGAGGAGTAGAATAGCTGAAGGCATAAATAATACAAGTGGCCTTTAATAAACTCGTCGTACTCTGTGTGATATATCATTTATGGTTAAGAATGGCTTGTAGTATTTACCGTAGTTTTTGCTTTATAAGACGTACCTAATGAGGAGCACCTAGGTTTTTGAGGAGAAAAATAAAAAATAAAGATATTTTGAACCAAAAGGTGTGCTTTTGGTAGATTTTGAATTAAGGGTAGTCTCTGGATGACACTATTATGGGGGATCTGTGGATGACACTATTATGGGGGATTTATGGAGGACGCACTGTTATGGGGGCATCTGTGGATGACTCACTGTTATGGAGATTTGTGGATGACGCACTTATGGAGAGGATCTGTGGATGACACAATGTTATGGGGGGATCTGTGGATGACGCACTGTTATGGGGGCATCTGTGGATGACACACTGTTATGGGGATTTGTGGATGACACAATGTTATGGGGGGATTTGTGGATGACACACTGTTATGGGGATTTGTGGATGACACACTGTTATGGGGGCATCTGTGGATGACACACTGTTATGGGGATCTGTGAATGATACACTGCTATGGGAGCATCTGTGGATGACGCACTGTTATGGGGGCATCTGTGGATGACGCACTGTTATGGGGCGAGCTGGGGATGACACTGTTATGGAGGGGATCTGTGGATGACACTGTTATGGAGGGGATCTGTGGAGGACACACAGTTATGGGAGGGATCTGTGGATGACACTGTAATTGAGGGGATCTGTGGATGACACTGTTATGGAGGGGATCTGTGGAGGACACACAGTTATGGGAGGGATCTGTGGATGTTACTGCTATGGGGGTATCTGTGGATGACACTGTTATGGGGGGGGGGTGGATATGTGGATGACACAGGGGGTATTTAGCATGTCATGCTGGTCCCCTCTGTGTCTTCTCATGTCCCTGTGTAAATGGTGGACCCCATAGTGCTAATTCACCTATCTCCATCAGCGGTTCATTCATATCTACACCTCCATAGCCGTACTGCAGATCTGCTTCAGTGAGCTTGTTCTTTTTTATGTACTGTGTGTTAAGATACCTATATAGACAGTCCATGTAGTTGGCCCCTCTGCTGTATTCCTGCCAGGACCGGTGATACACCACCAGAACTTGTTTTGCTGACGCCAAAACTTTCACATGCAGTGAACGCGTGGCTTCAACGACATGCTGGGGTTTCAGTGTTAAAATCTGGGATGCCGGAATGTACCATCCGCTCCACTCCTGGGGGGAAAGCTGGGGTATTCACTCACTGTACCATGGACAAGTTCAGTCTCCTTCTCTGCCCAATTCGCAGTCTGCTGCCTCCCCCCAACTATTCCCGGCGGGTGATGAGGTAGGAGCCGGCCTCAGAGGCGGGAGCGCACGAGCAGACGGGGCATAGGGCATCTGCCATCCCCCGTCTACAGTAATAGACTGCTCCACAGTACGGGGGCCCGGCCGCAAGTGAAACTGCAGCTGCCGGCATCCAGCCCCTCCTCCCTCCTCCAGCCCTTTACATTGCTGACTCTGATACATCGCCGACCACGCTGTGCAGGATAGCGGCCGGCGATGTGTCAGTGTCAGAAATGTAAAAATTGCAACCCTCTTTTTATAAGACGCACTGTCCTTCCCCCCCCCCACTTTTGGGAAAAATAAGTGCGTCTTATAAAGCGAAAAATATGGTACTTTCATTTGTATCTCAGCACGTTGCATTGAAAATGGTAGTCCAACCAGAGAAAAGCTGTTCATTGGAGAATCCTATTGAAGTCTGAACTCCCTGCATGGTCTTGTGCCTATTTGTCTATAGAAATCCGACTGATTTTGCTTAGACTCTACACCCACGTTATGTAACGAGGTCTCAGTCTATTTTTGTGACACCTCCATAAATATGGTATGTTGCATCTACTCTGTAATTTTCATTAAGCATTGCACATACATAATTTATGTCTGCGGTTTCAGCATGCTTTCAAGTTCATTGACAGTGTAAGAAAAATGATTCCCCGTGAACTCTTGCCTCGGCGGTAGAGTTATCCTTATGTAAATCTGCAGTCAGTTTATTGCTGATGTTTCCTGATATCCGAGATGGGGATGTTTTTCGCTCTTAAGGAGCAGTTTTTCCTGTTTCTCAGGCATTCTGTTATGCGTTCCATCATAGAATGGCGTTATGGTCCGTGGTAGGGGTGGGGCGATATAGACGATGTGCGATATGAATTTGTGCCACGATATAGATTTCGTCTATATGGCCATATCGCGGTAAACATGGTATGCGCCGCTCTCAGCGCATACCATGTTCTCCTGAGCCGGCACAGTGGAGAAGGGCCACCAATGAGAGCGGAGGAGGGGAGGGACTGTGGCCACTGCCACCAATGAGAGCGGGGCTGTGCAGAACGCCCAGGGAGAGAAGCTGAGGTCTCCTCCCTGGTGTTCCCACCATGTAACGGGGGCCAGAGCGGGCGAACGGAGCCCCGCACAGATATAATAGTAAGTGCCCCCTGCCCCCTATGTGCCGCTACCTAATAAAAGGTCCTATAGGCCTGCATGTGCTGGCCATATACCATACTGGGCCTCTATGACTGCCTGCTGCGAACCGCTGCAATTAACCCCTCAGAACCTGAGGGGTTAATTGCGGTGGATCTCAGAGTGCAGTCATAGAGGCCCAGTATGGTATATGGCCGGCACATGCAGGCTACATTTCAATTCATTCATTCATTGGTGGCAGTGGCAGTGGCAGTGATCGGAGCCCTAGCAGTGTAATGCTGGGGTTCCGATCGGTTACCATGGCAGCCAGGACACTACTGAAGCCCTGGCTGCTATGGTCAGCTCCCTGCTGCTGTGTGCACAGAGCACAGGGCAGCAGGGACAGTGTGAAGTCCTATTCACCCTAATAGACATCTATCAGGGGGAATTGGACAAGGGTTCTAGCCCGTAAGAAGGCTAAATAGATATTAAATAAAAAGTTGAAGAAAAATAAAATAAAAAAAAGTTTAACAACCCCCTCCCAATATAGAAAATATATCGCATATCGCACATGCTTCATATTATATCGCAATATAAATTTTAGGCCATATCGCCCACCCCTAGTCCGTGGTAACGGAATCCATAACGCAATTCACCTTTTACCAGTAAACGAATTTCAAAATATGATATTCGCTCATCTCTAGTGCCTAACATTAACATGCCGTTGGGATCCTTACACTGTATTGTGCCTAACATTAGCGTGCCATTGGGATCCTTATACTGTATTGTGCCTAACTAACATGCCATTGGGATCCTTACACTGTATTGTGCCTAACTAACATGCCGTTGGGATCCTTACACTGTATTGTGCCTAACATTAACGTGCCATTGGGATCCTTATACTGTATCGTGCCTAACATTAGCGTGCCATTGGGATCCTTATACTGTATCGTGCCTAACATTAGCGTGCCATTGGGATCCTTATACTATATTGTGCCTAACATTAACATGCCATTGGGATCCTTATACTGTATTGTGCCTAACATTAACGTGCCATTAGGATCCTTACACTGTATTGTGCCTAACATTAACGTGCCATTGGGATCCTTATACTGTATTGTGCCTAACATTAACGTGCCATTGGGATCCTTATACTGTATGGTGCCTAACATTAACATGCCATTGGGATCTTTACACTGTATTGTGCCTAACATTAAGGTGCCATTGGGATCCTTATACTGTATTGTGCCTAACATTAACATGCTATTGAGATCCTTACACTGTATCGTGCCTAACATTAGCGTGCCATTGGGATCCTTATACTGTATTGTGCCTAACATTAACATGCCATTGGGATCCTTATACTGTATTGTGCCTAACATTAACATGCCATTGGGATCCTTACACTGTATCATGCCTAACATTAACGTGCCATTGGGATCCTTACACTGTATTGTGCCTAACATTAACGTGCCATTGGGATCCTTATACTGTATTGTGCCTAACATTAACATGCCATTGGGATCCTTATACTGTATCGTGCCTAACATTAACGTGCCATTGTGATCCTTACACTGTATCGTGCCTAACATTAACGTGCCATTGTGATCCTTACACTGTATCGTGCCTAACATTAACGTGCCATTGGGATCCTTACACTGTATTGTGCCTAACATTAACGTGCCATTGGGATCCTTATACTGTATTGTGAATAATCTTTCTGCTATTTCAAAGGCGGAAACTTTCATTATTCACTAAACACTCTTGTGTGTCGTAGCTGAAAAAAGGTAGTTCTGTAGCAGGATTTGCATGTAGTGGAAGCAGCGAGTGAGTGCAGGAGTTTCTGTACAATGGTCCCTCAACTACCAATAGCCATAGGTTACAATATGTTCAGATTACCTTAAATAGTGTATGTCAGCAGGCTCAACACCACTAAACCAGCCATAATGCCCGGTAGGGTTGATTTTGCTGATTAAAACCATACCTTTGTTTGCCTTGTCTGTTGCTGCATTTAGGAGAAAAAATAAGGTTTTTCAAAAAATATGCAAATGTGAGCTTAAGCCACTCGGTGCACCCTTGCTCTTCCCCTGTGCTTCCTTAGGCACTCTCTTCTCCACCTAGACACCTGCCCCTCTCTATCAAATGAAGAGGGGAGTGTCCAGGGAAGAGGAGCCAAGGTGCAGGGCCACCCTCGGCGCACATATGCCCTAATTTGCATATTTTAAAAAATATTTATTTCTCCTACCTGGAGAAACTGATTAAGGGATGAAATGTATGGTTTTCATCAGCAAGTTCAGCTCTGCCAGCATTTATGACTGGGTTAAGAAGACTGAACCTGACCGAAGCTTTTTAATGGGTTGTGCCATGATTCATGAAAATCCAACATCGTATAGTACACGACAATTTCTTTCTAACAAAGCTAGAACCAGCCCTGGACCTCACATGGGTCCAGAGTTCTCCTCATTCATTGCTTCAATTGTAATGCTAGATTTACTTTGAGCTGGCAGCTCAGGGGGAGTGTCCCTTCTCAGTGGGAGTGTCCTTTATTCTAAATCTCGTTCCCTTTAACTGCCACAGCTCCTTACAGAAGATATGGCTGGTGACAGTTGAAAATTTAAACTGAGCACGTGCGACCATCTTAATGAGGCTTAGTAGCTGTACAAAATTTTTAGATACATACAATTACAAAAGTATTCAAATCCAAGTGCTTGCTTAAAAATGTAGAATATTTTTCGTTGGACAACCCCTTTAACCCTTTCTGTCTCTTTGTGACTTGAAACTACTTTAAACTTGAATAGAACATATTACATTGAACATGGTATCTGATCTGCAGACTACTCGGTATTGAGCAGGAGCAGATACGGTTTTATGGGAAATGATTCAGTGTAACTGTCATTTTATTCATTTCATGGTTATTCTCTGCTCTTTCTGTTTTTGAGAGTCCAGTGGGCAGTCCTACCCAGTGATTGACAGCTATATGTGTTTACACAGTCATAGAGAGAAGGCTGTCAATCACTGATAGGGCCGCCCACTAGAGTCCTAAGCGTAGAAAGAAGTTCTGATACAGAAGGAGAAACGAAATGGTCGGTGTTACCTCATTGCAGTCTTGAGGAACTCAGAGTGAAGGGGCTGTACATAAAGCCACATAGCAGTGGTGCACAGCAATATAAGTCCAATAATACACTGTTCATGAAGGAAAAAGATTCGGCGCTCACCACTGTAAAACTCCAGTTCTTTATTCCTCCATTAAAACTTGTGCTAAATGAAAAAATTAATTAAAATGAATTATGGTCCATTTAGAATACTTTTTAATAAAATTTATCTAAAAGATTTGGTATCATATAAGAGTGCATGTATTTTCATTAGGAAAGGGGAATAAAAATATTCCTTTGCAGTGTCTTATTTCCAGGAGAGAGCGCCCTAATCAGCGTGAGGAGACTTATAGGTCATTTATGCTCCTCGGGAATTCTGGGAGGAAATGGATGCAAATGAGCTCTTAACAAGCTCTGCCTCTGATGCCACCAGATGTAAGGCAGCGATCCTATAAGTCAGTGTTCAGCTCTTTAAATAAGGCTTGAGACATGACTTGGATATTAAATAAGCCAGCATCTCATCTGCAGACAGCTGTTTCGGGTTGATTGCCCCTCATCAATGCAGAGCAGAGAGTACTGGCTTAGCTGGGTGAGAGGCCTGTCAGGGTTAGGGGGGTACTATGTCTCCTTAGGCAGATTGCGCCTTAATCATCTTGAGGAGACTTATAGGCCATTCATGCTCCTCAGGAATTCTGGGAGGAAAGGGATGCAAATGAGCTCCTAACAAGCTCTGCCTCTAATGCCACCAGATGTAAGGCAGCGATCCTATAAGTCAATGTTCAGCTCTTTAAATAAGTTGTACTGTCTAACATCTTAAAGTATATGGACACTTGTACGCAATTTAGAAGGTATAACCAGCCATCTGCAATCTGATGGGCTTACAGCAGCTGTCTGCACCGTCTGTATTGTACAAGGAAGAATAGAAAGCTTGATGGGTAGAGACACATGAGTATTTTATTATCTCATTTGAACCACATCTAAGCACATAAAGCCTTGGTTTGAGCTGCTCATAGACCCTGGGCAGGGTTATCCAGATCCGAGAATATTTTTTTGGGTAGAGTTTAGTAGTTTATTGTATAAATCATTTATGTATGTTTTTCTTTATTTTGTATTATTTATGTATTCACTGTTACAGTGTATGTACACCTTTAGCATTTTTTTAACGTTACACCCACAAACTTAGGGTACTTTCACACTAGCGTTTTGGATTCCGTTTGTGAGATCCGTTTCAAGGCTCTACCAAACGGTCCAAAACGGATCAGTTAAGCCCCAATGCATTCTGAATGGATAAGGATCAGTTCGGCTCCGTTCTGCCTCTATTCCGTTCTGGAGGCGGACACCAAAACGCAGCTTGCTGTATTTTGTGGTCTGTCTGAAGAGGTGGAGCCTAACTGATCCGTTTAGAATTGCAATGTGAGTCAATGGGGACGGATCCGTTTTCAAATGCACCATATTGTGTCATTGAAAACGGATCCGTCCCCATTGACTTACATTGCAATTCAAAACGTATCCAAGTCAATGGGGATGGATCCGTTTTCAATGACACAATATGGTGCATTTGAAAACGGATCCGTTCCCCATTGACTTGTAATGTAATAAATGTATTTTATTGGGATTTTATGTGATCGGCCAACACAAAGTAGCAAGCATGTGTGACGCGAAAAGAAAATGATACATGGTTTCAAAATGGCTGAGAGGCCTAGGTCAGGATTTGTAGAGTGTTATAGCTCTTTATGGAGAGCGCCTAAACGGCATGAGGAGTTTTATAGGCCAGGCAATGCTCCTCTGGAATTCTCATGAGCATTTTTGAGAACCCTAGGGAGTAGATGATACAGATAGTTGGTGTATTCTGTTAGAGCATGCACTCTAGTTGGGCATCTGAAGTTTTTGGCATAAGCTTGTACATTACTCATAAAGATGTTGTTTTGCATAAGAATTACCCGAACAATATGTGACCTATTAAGATTTCCCATCAAGCAAGCCTCTTATGGCCTTCATGACTGAAGGGTTATTAATTTACTATTTAACTACTGGGTTACCATTATGGAGGTTCGCAGTGATATGACCAGGCACATGAATAGCTGTCATCATGCAGTTCACATACATTATTTTCCATTATTTGCATAGTGTTTGGTGCTGCTTGTTATTAGTTTTATATTCTCTATTCTCTCTGTGTATCATTGTGTTTTACGTACAGTATATAACAATGTTGCACTTTTTTATGCTCCTAGTTATGTGAAAACCTTGCATTAATAACCAGTATAGACCTGTATAAACTCGATACCTTGTGGTAACAGGAATTTTACATTTGGCTCAGTGCTACAAATTCAGTAACAGCCTTTCGAGCATGTTATCTCTTGAATTATTCACTGCAATTCCTTTGGGGTTTATTCACATCAGTAATTTTGCAGATGCGGGATATGGTTTACTATGTGTTTTGAGCATAATTTTCCTATATTTTTTTAAAATTCTGTAATTGTTGCTTTTTTCAGGGTGTAAACAAAAATGGTTGAAGCCTTGAAAGCATAGGTCGATATATTAAGAACCCACTGTTACATGTTAGGAGGTTTCATTGACCGCAACTGGAATTGCTTTATTTTAGTCAGAATAATTTTGGAAATGGGTGAAAAAGCAGTGATGTAGAAAACAATAGGCCCTTGGTTAATAGTAATAATTATTTATATAGCACCAACCTATTCTCCTGCACTTTACAATCCCCTTGATTCTTCTTTGTGCCTTCCAGCATTTACGGCATTCAGTGTTGTGCCAACCAAGTAGATACAGGATGTGATAAAACGGCCTGAGACTTTTGTCAGGCTGTAGGGAGATCTCTGAGACTGTTTTTTGTCCTTATGGTTTCTCTGCTTTACTAACCATAGTTCTATCCACTATGAGCATAATCTGAAGTGAACATTTATTAGATAATTGCAGTAAATGCAATTCCATCATTTCCCAGTTAGATTCAGTGATGGACCCGGCAGTGGCTTCTAGTTTTAGCTAAATGCTGATCTCCTCATTTATCAAATTGAGTAAATAAAAATGGGAAATGTTGCCATAGCAGTCGGTCAGCTTCCAGCTGGTGGTGGTGATGAGACATCCCCTTTAATAAAATGATGCATTGTATGACTAATTAGCCATTCTGTGGAAAATATGAATGTGAAAGGATGCCGCTTGGGTTATGAAGTTAGTTTATCTTTGGAAATTACCAGCAGTCTTTTCTAGCCACAGAGTGCCTGAAGGCTGGAGAAACAGGTTCAAAATACTTTCATGCGGTGGGAAAAAAAAAAGGCCCGATACATACTTAAGATCCTGTTTTTCTTGCTTACAGATGCCACTTGTGTCTTCGTTTTTTTTTTTTTTTGCTTTTGGGCGCTCTCAGTGTCACTCTTCTGGAGTGGAATCAGGGAAACACATCTCCCTGGATCCTCCACTTTTAAGTCTCTCCTTCCGGTTGTGAGAGCGTTCCACGTGCTAGCTGTCCGCACATCGCTCCACACAGCAAGCAAAGCTGCAAACATACGTACCTTCCATCGTACGCCGCCGAAAGCCACCTGTTCAGACTTGAAAAAGGGGTCGTAAAAACCCCGAAACGCCTAGTCTAATGAAGGGTTTTTCTTTGCTTGAGAAGATTTGGTCATTATTGTGCGCCTCCACGGTCTCGCCATCTTCTGCCGTCTCTTCTTAGCTACATCCTCCAGTCTGTCAGTAGGCTGCAAACTTTTCTCCCTCCTCAGGTCTCTTCTGCTCTAACCTGATCCTGAACACTCCCCCTGTAACTCAAAAGCTTCAGGAGGTATGTTACTGCCCAGAACATGGATGTCCAGCCGCGGTCTTCCAGCTGTTGCAAAACTACAACCCCCAGCATGCCTGAACAGCCTACAGCTATTAGGGCATGTTGGGATTTGTAGTTTAGGGCCACGGGTTGGGCATCCCTTGCCTAGAGGCAAAACCACGTGATCTGTGAATTCGTTTTGGGGGAGATGGTCACATGTGATGTTTCATATTTTGTGAGAGAAAACTATGTGACCACAAAATGGGATAAGGTGACAGTTTTATTGGTATTATTTTGGGGTACATATGATTTTTGATCGCTTGATATTACGCTTTTTGTGTGGCATGGTAACAAAAAAATGGCTGTTCTGGCACCGTTTTTATTTTTTCTTTACAGACGTAGCGATACCTAATATAATAAATCATGTTTTTTTTGTCTCCATTTTTTTGAATGCCATATTTATAAATTTTTTCTGCCGATCGTCTTGTGTAGGGGCTCGTATTTTGCGGGAAAAGTTGACGTTTTTATTGGTACCTTTTTGGGTACATAAGGTTTATTGATCGTTTTAATATTTTTGGGGCAAGGTGATTAAAAATGGCACAGTTTTTTTTATCCTATTTTTTTTTTACGGTGTTCACCTAAGGGGGTAGGTCACGTGATTTTTTTTTTTTTTTTAATAGAGACACGTCTAAGGGTACTTTCACACTAGTGTTTTGGATTCCGTTTGTGAGGTCCATTTCAGGGCTCTCACAAATGGTCCAAACCGGATCAGTTCAGCCCCAATGCATTCTGAATGGATAAGCATCAGTTAGGCTCCGTTCCGCCTCTATTCTGTTCTGGAGGCGGACACCAAAACGCACCTTGCAGCATTTTGGTGTCCGTCTGATGATGCAGAGCCGAACTGATCCGTTTTTACTTACAATGTAAATCAATGGGGATGGATCCATTTTCAATGACCCAATATGGTGCTTTTGAAAACGGATCCGTTCCCCATTGACTTTCAACCGTTTTGACTATGACATTTTTCTTTAAAGCTAATGCAAACGGATCCGTTCTGAATGGATACAAACGTTTGCATTGTAGGTGCGGATCCATCTGTGCAAATAACAGACGGATCCGCATCTAACGCAAGTTTGAAAGTAGCCTTTATATGTCTATTTTTATTATTTTTTTATTAAAAATCATTTGATGAAGGGAAAGGGCCCTTTTTTATTTTTATAGGGACTTCAGCATTTCAGGGTCTGATCCCTGTTTCAATGTAATAGGATACATGCTTCATTAGGCCTCTTGCACACGAATGTTGTGTTTCCGTGGCCGTATTGCGGCCCGCATACGGCGGGTCCACAATACATGGGCAGGCCCGTGTGCACGCCGCATTACGGATGTGGAACTATTTACTTGAAAGGGTCCGCAATCACGGAGATGCGGAATAGAAGCGCGGATTGGAACCCCACGGAAGCACTATGGCCTGCTTCCGTGGTGTTTCTGTCCGTGCCTCCGCACCGCAAAAAAATAGAACTTGTTCCATTTTTTTTTTTTTTGCCGTGCAGACGGATCACGGACCCATTCAAGTTGAATGGATCTGGATCCGTCTCGGCGCAGCACGGACATTGCCCGTGCATTGAATGCACGGAACGGATGCACAATGTTCGTGTGCAAGAGGCCTTGTGCTACATTAAAACTGCCAGTGTGCCTATGAGACCTAGCCTGGGTCTCACAGCCTTCCGTACATGGAAGACCCCGAGGCTAGTACTAGTATGTCAATTTATGGGAAGTCACTTCCTGCAAAGGGGTTAATATTAAATGATGATAATAGTATTGAACAATAACAATATTCCAACGTAAATTCAAGGCGACAGTCAGCAAAGAAAGCACATGAACAAGAGAGTATATTGGGTTAAAGAAAGCATATTATACAGTCAGTTATGCAGCATAAAGATTGATTAAAAAAAATAACCAATTTGCCATGCATAATTAGCATAATTATAAGATAACTGTAGGGTTAATCAAGGAGGATGAACAAAAATCACAACCTGGACAGAAACGCCATTAAAATCGATAACTGTAAGCAACAATATTTCACTGATTCCAGTACCTAATAATCCTGGAAATAAACCATAAAAACACAACAAACCAGGAGTCAACAATGTTAACCAATGTAGTTGCAATAACAATAATTCAGTAACATAAAACCATTAACTCCTTTGCCCAAAGAGTCTTGTTTTTACAGCATTCCTTATGTTGTAAAACGGACCTGTTACCTCCACTCTCCAGGTCAGTATGATTACGGCTATACCACATTTCTGTAGTTTTTCTTACTTTTTAATACTTAAAAAATGAAAATAAAATTTTTGAAAAATGTTTTTCTTTTCATCACCATGTTCTGACTCCTATAGTTTTTTTTATAGTTACAGTATGTGTACGGAGTGCAGGGTGATCTGTACCTAATTTATACCATTTCGGGGGTGTGTATGACTTTCTGATCACTTTTTATTGAGTTTTTTTGTGGGAGATGAAACAACCAAAATAAAGAAATCAACCATTGAGCTTTTTTTCCGTTTCACTGTTTGCTATATGGGATAAATATTTGTATATTTTAATAGTATGGTTGTTTGCTCATATTGCTGTAAGAGCAATAAGATTATGGAATTATTATGGATTCATTGGCTATGTTCAATGAATCAACAAGCTCATGTCTTTTTAAAAGTAAAAATATTGCAGGTTAGAGGTGGTAGATTTTTGGAGATGCAGAATTTATCCAGGGGGTTTAAAGTTTTTATATTTGGAGTCAGAAGTAGTTTTTCTCCCTTTAAGATGGGGGGCGCATTCAGTATCTACAAAAAATAAATAAAAAAATCACAGAAAATAATGCTCTAACTCAATAGATGCAAATGTTATATATGGACTAAGTCCTTACTCTAATGATAAAATCTGAGACCCTCAGCCAATATATTTTGATTAAAACACATCTGTGCCTGCCTATCAGCGCCAAGGTGGTCTCAGTCAGGCAGGTCCTACTCTAAAACGTCCTGCCTGACTGAGACCACCTTGGCACTGGTAGGCAGGCACAGATATGTTTTGATCAAATGATATTAGCTGAAAGTCTCAGATTTTATCATATCAGAGTGGGGGCTTAGTCCATATATAATGTTCGCATCTATTGTGTTAGTGCTTTATTTTCTGTGATTTTTCTTTTATAAATGTAACCATGCACATCCGCATATTCATTTATTACATTGTGCAGAATGTTCTGTATCCTTATTTTTTTTCTGTGATTTCTGAAGTTAGTATCTGACAGTAATTTGCCTTTTTCTGGATCAGCACAGGAGGATTGTGGCTTATACTTGATGGACGTGTCCTTATTTTATCCTTGCCAACCATACAACTATGTCAAACAGCATTGACTCACTTCAGATGTCAGTAGGTTGTTTGTTCATAGCACAATATCTTCAGTGCCAATGCAGAGACCAAAGACAATTTCCCAACAGCCGGTCTAATAAAAGTATAACATCTGCAGCTTACCACTATAGTCTGGAAAATGATATCCAGAAGCAATACACCCAATTTTTTTAAGAAAAAATGCCTAGATTAGGTACATTGATGGAAGTGTCCTTTTAATTTTCACATCAAATACATGCAGTAAATATACTTAAGCGATTATATCTTTTATATTGCACCAAGTATTGGCTGAAATATCTGTCACAAAGCTGGAGAAGGGCGATTCGGCATATTGCAGAATATATTAAAGGTTTACTTCCGTATGTTGTGGGTTTGACAAGGTAATGCTGCTGCACATATATGTTGTAACGCTGACTTGTGGTCGCTGCAGTGTAGCAAGAAGACAAAAAAACACATACCCAGTGATGCTTGTCAAAAAGTTGCACACACTTACTGTGAAATTATGCAGTAAGGTATATATTGTCTATATATATATATAGGAATTTATTTTAGAAAAACTGAATTACATGAAAATGGGGACCACTAATATTTTTGTTTAAAATTCCTTAGTACCATAAATGCTATTTTCTAGTTTTCCTTTGCTATCGGGCTTCTCCACACTTGTGTTATCAGCAACTGTTCTTAATCTTAGCTGAAAGGTTTGTCTCTAACAGTAAATGTTTTTCTGTAATGATTATTTTGGCGAGGAGTTTTTTATTTTTGCTTGTTCTAGTCAGTTCAAGGTTCAGGCCAAAGTCGTAATTAGTGATGCCAGGGGGGGGGGATTTGCATCATAAAATCTAATAAAAGATGTAAGATTCCTTCAAAGTATACTCCATGATCTTTTATATTTTTTTTTCTCCAACACATCAAGCAATGCAGAATGTTGTGTGGCTCAGTACATCATAGTTGACATATGTTGCTGAAATGACGGTAGACATTTTTGACACCATAGTGCCAGAAATGATTCCGTTCTCAACAAAGGGATGTGTCTTCTGATCCTTTGCATTAATGTTTTCAAAATAGATATCCATCACCGCATTGCACTGGAACTCAAGCACAGAGATGGTGGTCGCTTTGTGTCTTAAAGCACAGATACAACCACTGTAATTTCATATTCTGATAAAAATGATAGAAAATAAAGGAAACAAATCAATCTTGACGATTTAGAATTTTAAACCTTGGAGGCTGCGTTCACGCTACAGTCAAAGTCCCCATTTGGAGCATCTGTTGGTAGTTCTGTCTATCGTATCGTGGAAAATAGGGAAGTATGCAGCTTTGGTATCTGTTTTATGACTGGTCCAACCCTGCTTCATGGTTTGTGTTTATAATGGAAACCATGATGCTAGTGTGAACACACCCACAACCCTTTAATCCAGAGCACTGTAATAGTATGTCGCTGTGAGAAGGTAGTTAATCCTGGCCAACGCACTATTATGGTACTGTGATGCCTGCACTCTGCCATCACTTGTGGGTGCTGGCTGAATTTTACAGCTGGCACTCTGCTCTAGCTGCTAGGATTGGAGATATTGCAGATCCTGGCAGGGGTTTTCAGAGACTTTAATACTGATCTATCCTCTGGTGGGGGTCTGACAACAGGGACCCCCGCCGATGAACTGTTTCAGAAGGCAGTGGTGCTCGCAACTGACGCTAGGCCAGTGACAACATGTTCATCAGTCACGTGGCCTATGTGCAGCTGAGCCCCATAGAAGTAAATGGGGCTGAGCACGATACCAAGCACAGACGCTATACAATGTACGGTACTGTGCTTGGTGAGCTTCAAAAAGGCTACGGCACTGACAAGAGTGCCAGTGCCTTCTCCAACATCTGATTGGTGGGGTCTGGGGTGTCAGGTCATCAGTATCTGATCGATTCAGGTCTATCTAGAGGATAGGTCATCAGTATTAAAGTCTCGGAAAACCCTTTTAACTATGGTCCCAACAACTATGGCATCTAAGTACTTAGACATTGGGAGGGTTCTCTCTCCATCCTCTGATTGGCACTCCGCTAACACAGTCGTGGGGGTGCTGAGCAGTTCTAATGGCAGCTTCTTTTCTCTTTTATTTTTATCCCTTTTCTCTTAAAGTTGTCTGGCAGCCACTTTACCTCCCTTCATATAAAGATAAATACTGTATACATTAATAGAAGTTTCAAAGTGATAACAGATAATACTTACTAATGGCTGCTGGTTCAGGGCTGCTTGTTTTCACATAGGGAGTCGGGTTGGGTTGGGTTGGGTTGGATTGGTTTGGGGACAAACTTTTTTTCTTTTTTTCTGCACGTCTCATGCACTGGAGGATCCAGGGGGGAGAATATAGTGAGAGTTAGAGACAGGGCATCTGATCACCCTACTTCCCCATTCCGCCTGCGCCGCCCGGGTAATGTGCGGGCTGACGGCTCAGGCTGTCTCTGCACTGCTGAGCGCCGGCCGGTAATGTCACACGCCGGCGCTCAGACTCAGCGTGGTATATATCAGTGGACAGTGGGGGAGGGAGCTGCATGCGTGATCGGACAGAGTACTGTACATACTACATTGGCCTACTGTACAGCTGAGCAAGAGCTTCTAGCCTGAACTGGTCCCTGCCTGGACCAGCATAGGCCCCACCAGCGACCAGGTGAGCTTGGGCAATCATGCTCCAGTGCCATGCCAGCTGGCCACCACACTTTTAATAGTGTACTAACTGTTCTAAATAGTTTACTACCTAATACTTACCAAATACTTTGCTACCTAATACTAAATACTTTACTGCCTGTCCCCAGGTCCCAAGCCCAGGTGTTAGAGCCACTGACTGGCACTGATCATAGTCTAGAGCTTCAATTTGCATGTGGTCACGTCACGTCATTAGGCCATAGTGTCAGAATATTCCCAAACAAAATAGTTATACTGATATAGTTATACTATACTGATAACGGTGTCACGGACACTGTTATCAGTATATTTCTACCTTTTTACACATAATTGTGTATTGTTTGTTACTATTTTGTCTGGGAATATTCTGTTCTATAATCCGTATACAAACTCCTGTTGTAAATGCCTCCAAAACTGTTAAATAATAAAGATATATGTGGTTAAATGTCACCTATTTGTTTGTAATTTTTAAAATCGGTAATTTGGAAAGACAAATGTGACTGTTTTTAAATAAGGTTAGAGCTGTACGATAGGTTAAAAAAAATAGTCTGTTCTATAAGCAGCACATTATTTTCTGTCCGCCGCCCTAAAACAATCTGTAAGTGCCCCTCCCGAGACCAGGCTCTGGATCCGTCACTAGTCCCATGTAACATCCCCCACCTTCTCGGTATTATCTTCAAGAATTCCATGATTTACATTTCAAGTGGAAGTGTTTAATAGGTTTTATGGCGCTCTACTGTTTGGGTGTGCTTTAAATAGAAATGTCTTGTAACTTGATTTGTAAGTTTTTCAAGTCTTGGATTATAAGAGTTGCACTTCTAAAGGTAAAAATGTTAATTGTGTTAATTAATCCACACGTTTCAGGAAGTGTTTCTTGGTGTCTGTAATATGCTAATAAGTGTCAGGCTTCCTATGGAGCATTATCCTGCCTTCCACTGTCTGGCACTGGGTAGGGTGTTTGTGTAAATCTTTGCACCTTTCGTCTTAGAGATGTGTACATTATTACATAGCTGAGGATCTTTGTGCAAACACCCTTGACTGCCATCTCCTAGCTCTACACAAACCACCACCAGTCTCATGACAGAATTTAATATCTGTTTCAGAAGACAAATTTTGTTTGGGTGAAAATGTGCCATTGTGTTCATCAAAGAAAAAAATGTTGTTTTCCAATAAAATGGCTCCAAAAATGTCCTGTGCTTGATCAGTGGTTCGCATTATTCATCAAAGGCTTACAATTGCACTTCTGCAGCTCCAGAATAATTATTCCTTCCATGTTCCTTCATTAGAATGTGAATTCATGAGAAAAAATGTCTTGCAAAACCTAAACATTCACTGAAATAGTGCTGAAGCTGCCCTTTAGGGTACTTTCACACTTGCGTTATTCTTTTCCTATATTGAGTTCCGTCCTAGGCGCTCAATACCGGAAAAAAACTGATCAGTTTTATCCTAATTAATTCTGAATGGAGAGAAATCTGTTCAGGATGCATCAGTTCAGTCCCTCTTACGGTTTTTAGACAGAGAAAATACCGTAATTTCTCCGGGCAAAATCCGGAATACTTGCCGGAATGCCAATTCCGGCATTCATTTCCATTGACATGTATTCGTGCCGGATTCGGCATTAACGTTACCGCAGACCTTTAAAAATGTAAAAAAAATATATATACCGTATCCGTTTTTCCGGATGACAACGAGAGAGACGGATCTGGTATTGCAATGCATTTGTAAGACGGATCTGCATCCTGATCCCTCTACAAATGCTGTCCCAAACGGAACGGAATACTGTCCGGAACTCCCTGACAGATACCTCTAACGCAAGTAAAAGTACCCTTAATGTTAGAACATCACAAGCTGTAATTCCACAATATACTCTATTATATTATACTATATCTATATATACTGCTATATAGAGGTATACCTGGGCTTTCCAGCACCCGGGGAAAGGATTCAGCACCCACACAGGCCGCACTTACCACCTAACTTTATTAGATCAGAACAAAGGGAGATATCAGCGGCAAATTCTTTTATACTAAGCCTCGCCTCACCTGCATAACTATACTCGCCCAATCCCCTTAGGGTTGTGGGTGAAGTATTTTTGCGCCTGTTTTAAGAGTAAAAATAGTTGCAAGCCCGCTTTTTTACAAAACCTTGCCACTTTATTTAGGAGTGTCAAGGTTTTGTCAGGGGCCTGGACTTTCGCCCAGACACATTTACTATCTTTTACGTCTGAAAACATGTAAAAGATGAGAAAAAGCTAGTCCAGGGGCCGAGTAGTTTTTACTCCAAGAGCACTGACTCCCGGGGTGCACCTAATTCATAAGGCTGATCCTCTAGCAGTGCACAGGGGGAACAAAGATCGATGCAAAAAGCTGGTCTTTGTAAATGATGCCCAATATGTTACCTATAATACCTGTAAATTTATCATAGGGTAAACGGTGGTACCAGTACTCCTTGCAATAACTGAAAGAACCAACTGCTCCTACCGCATCCAGGGTTTCGTTGGGATGTTGTCCTCTGGAACAATGTCACTGTGCTGATAAGAATAATCGCATAAGGAAGGGGTGCTAACTGTCCCTGTCATGGTAAATCCCTAGCAGGGTAATCTAGAGCATTGCTTTCCCCTTAGTGCTACCACACAGTACTAATACCCACATTGTGCCCTCTTATAGTAGTAATATCCATATTGTGCCCCCTTACAATAATAATGCCCACATTGTGCCTCTTTCACATTAGTAATGTCCACACTGTGCCCTATCACAGTACTAATGCCTACACTGTACCCCTCACAGTAACAATGTGCCTCCTTCACTGTAATAATGTTCACATTGTGCCTCCTGCACAGTAATAATGCCCACATTGTGCCTCCTTCACAGTAGTAATGCCCACATTGTGCCTCGTTCAAAGTAGTAATGCCTACACTGTGCCCCCTCACAGTAGTTATGCCCACATTGTGCTGCCTCACAGTAGTTATGCCCACATTGTGCCTCCATCGTACCCCCTCACAGTAGTTATGCTCACACTATGCTCCTTACAATAATAATGCCACATTGTACCTCCTTCACAGTAGTAATGCCCACATTGTGCCTTCTTCAAAGTAGCAATGCCCACATTGTGCCTCCTTCAAAGTAGTAATGACCACATTGTGCCTTCTTCAAAGTGGTAATGACCACATTGTGCCTCCTTCAAAGTAGTAATGACCACACTGTGCCTCCTTCAAAGTAGTAATGACCACACAGTGCCCCCTCGCAGTAGTTATGTCCACGTTGTGCCCCCTTGCAGTAGTTATGCCCACATTGTGCCCCCTCACAGTAGTTATGCCCATATTGTGGCCCCCCTCACAGTAGTAATGCCTGCCAGCTAAAAGTTGAAGCAGGGAGTGGACGGCTCCCTGCATCACCATGAACTGCCTGGGCACACCCTCAACCATCTGTGCATGTGCAATGCTCACCCCCAGCCTAAAATTTTCAATAAAAAAAGTCAGATTTTTTTTTTAATTAGTTTGTTGTGCTATGAGAATCTGTAAGCAAAATAGAGATGCTGCCATTCTGTTGAACTCAAGCCATGCTTGTAGTGTAAGGGTCCATTCACACGTCCGTAGAATGGGTCTGCATCCGTTCCGCAATTCTCAATGGGGACGAAAAGGGTATGGACAGCACATTGTGCTGTCCGTATCCGCATTTCCGGTCCGCGGCTTCCAAAAAAAATAGAACATGTCCTATTCTTGTCCGTAATAGCGGACAAGAATAGGCATTTCTATAGGGGTGCCGGCCCGGTGTATTGCGGATACGCAATACACTGTGGATCCGCAATACACGGTGTATTGCGGATCCGCAATACGTGTGAACGGACCCTAATAGTACATTTCCTCTGCAACTGCCCAAGCTGTTTGCTGGAGGTGCCTGGGTGCCAGAGTAACAGGTTGCGGGACGGCTAAGTACTTCTCTTGGTAATTTCCGCCAGGTCCCGTAGAGATGAGTAGTACAGCAATGTGCATTATTGACCTGCTGCTATTGTGATTTGGAGCCCTGTGAAATACAGTCCCCCATTCTCACGATCAGTGGTGGTCTTAGTGGCAGGACCCCACCAATCTAATAGTTATCTGCTATCCTATGGATATGGTTGTACTAAGACAGAACATGACGTTCCTGGAATGCTTTAGAATAGACTTAAAAAAGACACAAATCAGTGGCATAAGGTGGAAAAATGAGTGTCAACAATGAAGATTATGACAAAAACTCACACTAGGCCACACAAACTCACACTAAAAAGAAATAAAGATTACACCTACGAAAGTATAAGCTCATATGAGCCGCCAGGTATAGTATAATAAATAGCATCCAATGGTTATAATGTTTAACAAGGGCTATAAAACCTTCCACAAGTATTTATTAATGCAATACACTTTGCTTTAAGCAATCGTAAATGTAAATGAGGAAAGCTACACAATATTCCAACCAGGGTGAGACATGGTAACCTGACATGGTAACCTGAGAAAACCTGAGATTCCCAGTGTGCACCAGTAGGCGGTCATCCAAAATGTTGTAACCAATCACATTCAAACTACATGGTTTGAACGACGTAAAGGAAACTGTCACCAGAAACCTCCCTATTCAACTAAGGCCATAGACGCACAGCTGTGGGTCACCCGATTAAAATGCTGTTTTACTTTTGTTGATCTGAGGCACCGTTCCCATTCAAGTAAGGGTGTCCCCATTACTCCTATTGCAAGTTCTGCTCCTTTCCGTGTACAGTCCCTCGTTTTTTTCATAGGCCAGGCAGTGGTGACATAATCTCACCTGGGCCTGTGTTCTTGCGCATGCACCATAGGTTCACATATAGGCTCATGCCCAATTCAGATTTTACGGATCAGCGAGAGTGGACCCCCTGTACCAACCAATTGGTTTGACTTAGGGTTAACCTTAATGGCGTTATTCTGATGCTTACCTGGTATTCAAGAGCTCAAGATGTAGAAAACATACCAAAACCACAGGTATGTGTGAACAGGCACTTAGGTTTTTGGTAACTTGGAGTCCAGGCTGTAAAGAAACACAAGCACAGGTAAAAGCTTGCAGGCAGGTTGGTGAGCAGACTCGGGCAAGGCAAACAGGCTGGATACTGGGCAGGAATAAAGACAATACAGACAAACTATGTAAGCAGAAGTTAACACTGAAAACAACGTATTGGGGGGGAGCGCAGGTAAATACTGGAGAACACACCGGAGCAAAGGTGGGAGATAATGAATGAATCACCAAGGGATCAAGCATGGCATAGTCTGTACACAGTCCAAGGGCAGGCTGGGTAGGTGCGTATTCCTGATAGCAAGTTCAGGGCAGACAGCAAGGAGCAGAATCAGTAGCCAAACAAGAGATCACACCTTCGCTGGTAACTAGACACTAGAAAACCCAAAGCTCAGGCACCCTCCCCCTGGGGAGGCTGCCTTATATACCAAGGGAAACCCAGCCATTAGCAAGGGAAAGATTTTCAGATATATGCACTAGTCCTTTAAGAGGCCTAAGGGATCACAGACTGGAGCAATGGAAACAGTATCTTGCAGGGGTCGCTGGGCATCATGGTATATAGCAGGGCAGCAGTGGGCAACAGCCCTGGCTCATGGCAGGGCCGACAAGAGGGGTACTGGGTTGCATTGATGACTTAAAGGCTTTGTACACCTGAGGCAATTTTTATGATGCCATTTTATTCAGTTTTGGCTAAAATCATTAAATTTTTAATTGTCCTGTATTAAAAATATTGAGCTGTTCTGTCACAAAGGGTTAACTGTTTTTCTAACTGTACGACTGGTACTTTCACTTTTACAAGCTGTGAGGGGAAAAGACAGAAAATGTACAGGCTAAGGGAGCATTCACACAACCGTATTTTTCTTCTGCGCCCATTTAGCAATTTTTGCGGAAAATGCACAGACCCATTCATTTCCATGGGTCCGCAAAAACTGCGGAATGCCTTTCAGTGTCATCTGTGTGCTGTCCGTCCGTGTGTCCGTTCCTTTTATTTTAGAACATGTCCTATACTTGGTCGCAAATTGCGGTCCGTGGCCCATAGAAAGTCAATAGGTCCGTAAAAAAACGGATAGCACACGGAAATGCATCCTTATGTCATCGGTTTTTTGCGGACCGCCGGACTGAAAACATTCTAGGAAACCCCATTAAATTTGTCAATTTTAATCTTCCGTTTTTCACGGCCTGCAAAAAAATGGAAGACACACGGAAGCACCACATCCGTATTATACGGACTTATTGAACGGAAACGGAGAGATAACTGAAGATATACGGAACACACGGATCCATGATTTGTGGACCGCAAAACCAACGCGGTCGTGTGAGTGTTCCCTAATGCAGCATTTCAGCTATGTACAAGGCTTTCATATTTTAAGACCAATTGAAAAAATTCTTTTTAGCTCAATTATTATGACCACCCTGTAATCCATCAGTAGTGGCCGTGCTTGCGCACTATAGGAAAAGCACCAGCCTCTCTGGTGGCCAGGATTGTGGGAAAGTGCATAAGCCTTTTCCTATAGTGTGCAAGCACGGCCACAGCTGCTGGATTGCAAGGTGGTCATAACCCCTGAAAACGAGCAGTGTATAATGTGATGGAAAAATTAGTCAAGCCAGCAAAGGAGGCAATATGGACAATCACAGTACATTAGGAAGTGCCTTGTATTCACTATGTCTATACGATAAATGCCATTTGCTGAAGTGAGAACTGAGCTTCAGATCAACAAAAGGAAAGATCAGGTGAACCGCAGCGATGTGTCTATGGCCTTAGTTGGATAGGGAGGTTGCTGCTGACAGATACCCTTTACAAACAAAACCTTAAAGGGGTGGTATGACTTTGCATGAAACCTAGGTGCTTTCTTCGATTATCAATTATCTCACTCTGATGGCTATATCCGGTTTTACCACCTCCGCCACATTCACTTGAATGAGCTTGAGAGGCAATAACAGACACCACCCAATTGCGACAGTGCCGCTGTTTGTGAAAGAAAGCCATGTTTTTATTAAATATCATAAATCGCCTTTATCTTAATACCCCGTGCATAACTTTTTGCAGCAGTAACATAGAATATTTTTAGCAAATCATTTCTATAACTGCACAGGTGAAGTGAACATGAGTAAATTCAGCTAAACCTCTATCTACATTATGTCTTACAGATCGCCTTCATGACGTTGACGTTGTTCCCCATCCGTCTGTTTTTTGCTGCATTCATGATGCTTCTGGCCTGGCCATTTGCCTTTGTTGCTGTTATGGGCCGTACGGGGAAAGAGCTTGAACAGCCCATGTCCTGGTGGAACAAGTGAGTTTTCTTCAAGAATCCTGCTACTGTAAAAATGATTAACATTTGTGTAAATGTCTACACACTGGAGCTGACCGGAATACACAGACTTCCACGGATGCATTTCCTGTGCAGTTTGGTTTATTTCACTGTAAAAAAGTGAGCACCATGCGCATTCTGTGGATTGCGTGAGAGGTGTCACCCAAAAGAGAAATGTGGTTTATATGGTTTTTACAGTATTCACATAATAGAAATAAGTTACAGCCACAGTAAAGCTGGCAGCGTCTAATGGGTTAACTATGAAAAAAAAAAGACGCTAGTTAACATACAATATAAATCCTATAATAATAGTCCAAAAACTTGTTTCTGCTTTACAACTGCCGTATAATATGGAAGCTCATAAGTCCAGGATCAGAAGAGATGCAGCCTCACACTAATCGGCACTGCAGTGATATAAACGGAGACCGCCATGGTCCCAGTGGTATGGGAGGGGATTTTCTGTGACCCAAAGTGCATAATCTAATCTAGAAAGTCTGAAAAGTCTGAAAACTAGTTATAATATAAAAGCATAGTACGAGTTTTAGGGGGTCATTCATTCATCCCGAAATACGCCTATATTAGGTGTATTTCAGGCGCATCTGTGACTTTTGTCCCGCTTGTGCCAAGTCTAAAATTGTGGGAGGGGAAGGGGTCTCATTCATCATTTTCTACACCTGTTTTAGGCATAGAAAATGGTCTAAATGTAAGATAGTTTAGAATCTGTCTTACATTAAGGGTCCATTTACACGTCCGGGGTGTATTGCGGATCCGCAACACAACCGGCTGGCACCCCTCATAGAACTGCCTATTCTTGTCCGCAGCTGCGGAGAAGAGCAGGACATGTTTTATTCTTTGCAGAGCCGCGGACCGGAAGTTCAGGGCCGTGCTCCGCAAATGCAGAAGCGGAGAGCACATAGTGTGCTCTCCGCACCTTATCCGGCCCCATAGAGAATGAATGGGTCCGTACTGTGCGGAACGGATGCGGACCTATTTGCGGACGTCTGAATCGAGCCTTAGACTGGTGCTGGATGCGCCGAAGTTCTGGAGAGGCCTGCACCTCTTCATAACTTCAGCAGATCCACTGTCTAAAACGCCGGTCTTAATAAATGTGGCTTGTAATTTCTATTTTGAGCTTTCTATCCTTAATTGTGAATGTCATTTACATTTCCTAACTGTTTGATCATTCAGAGTTTTAGATAACCCATCCATTTTGTGTCCTTGTGACTAATGAGCTTCGGAAGGTGTTTAGAAAGGCACATCCATATGATACAGTACATATTCCACTTTGCAGTAGATTTTCTTCCACTCTTCTCTCTCTCGGTAATGGTTACTCATTCATAGCTGTGATACGTGACTCTGCACGCCTGATGTTTTGGCAGATCTTGTTTGCTGAGTTGGCTGATCGCTGTATACAAGCTCTGTGGCCTCAAAGAGAAAAAAGGAAAGCTCATGTTTCTCTTTACAGCGTGGCTTTGAGATGGCAATTGCTCGTTTCTCAGGTTAACATCCACCCCCATAGGTGTCTATTTTCTTTTTTATCATGCCAGTGTACCTCTGATTGCTGCACATAAGTCCAGATCGCCATCTTTTATTTTCCTGCTGCCTCTGTTCTCCCACTGAAAGCTAGGCAGAATTACACAGTCAGGACTGCTGCGCTGTGCTAACATAATGGAGAGGACTCGTGCGCATGCATGGCAGTCCTGACAATGTATTTCAGCACAACTTTAAATGCTGACAGTGTTGGAACGGGAGAAAGTAGGAAAATACAAAATAGTGATCTGGATCATTTATCTACAGTAATAATCATGTACTACTGCAGATAATAGTCCAAGAGATTACCTTTAAAGGGTTGTGCCACAGAAATATTCTACATTTTTCAAACCAGTCTGAATACTTTTGTAACATTTATTATAGCCATAAAGTATAGTTATTCAATAAAATGTATAGCGCCACCTGCTGTTTGCCCTTTTCCTCCAGCCACTTCACTGAGCTGGTCGAACGTCTCAGTTTAAATCTTTAACTGCCACCAGTCATATCTTCTGTAAGAACCTGTGACTGTTACAGGGAAAGAACTACAGAAAAAAGGACATAACTCTGAGAAAGGACATGCAGATCTCTGGATTTATGTAAGCTCCTTTCACATGGATTGATGATTCAGATAATTGTCAGGAATAAACCACACATGCTCGATAATTGCCTGGTTGTCACCTCAGCCAATCACCTCCTCTGTGTGGAGATAAGTAATCAATACATCGATCACTTGTCCATAGGAAATGAAATTTTTTATGGGCAGTAGGTCACCTCACAATCTACTGTACAAAAACGTTGAGTTTATGTGTTCGGTGAAAGAGACGATCACCCGATGAACGAGCGTCTGCTCTTTTATCAGGTCATTGCCGGCGCTTTGTACGTAGGCCAGTTATCGGGAACGAGCATCTCTACAAACGCTCAACATTGATAATCAGACTGATTGTCGTAGATGTAAAAGTAGCTTTCAGGTGACCATACGTATTCTAGTGTACTTGGCTGACCTCTGTTTCTCCTGCTACCCCCCCCCCCTTCCCAATCCTTTTCCCCAACATAGTCTAATGATTAGATAGTCAGTTGGTCCAACTGAAATCGGCAACCATAGTCTGGTGTGTATGACCATCCTTAGTGTCGGTTTTTAATGTAGTCTTGTTTAACAAGCCAATAAAATTAGAATGTAAAAAGCTAGAAGTCTCACACAAAAAGGAGAGTGTTTGAAATGGTGAAACGGGGCATGGAAGTGTAAGAGAACAGAAGTTAAATAACAATTGGTTATTCATGTAATGGTCAGCCGTATATTAGTTCCTCATACCTAGATGTCAGCTGTGATGTGGCTGCATTGTACTGAGACCTCCTGGAATAGCTGTATAATGGATGTGTACAGAAGAATGCTCAGCACGGAACAAACTAAATCAGATTGTGAAAAAAACATTCCAGGAATATACCGTACTATTATTGTGTGACCGTGCACATAGCTGGTTCATTCCATGGAATAATTGGACAGTGGAACAGAGCTACTAAGGATTTGTGACCACCAACAATTGCTGGACTCGTTAGTTAGACGTCTTCTATAAAAAAAAAAAGAAGACCAGGGAGCAGCATAAAATATACTGTATGGATAAACGTATTGGGGCGCAAATCTTAATAATTGAATTCAGATATTTCATGTGGTTATTTCATGTGGATAGTGCATAAAAGTCCACAATGCTCTGCTGACTCAATGACTGCAGAGTGCCAAACCTCCTTTTGCATGAACATCAGTGCAAACCTGTGCATCGGGAGCTTCATGGCATGGATTTCCTTGGCCAAGCAGCTGCATGCAAGCCTTATATCACCAAGCACAATGCCAAATGTCAGAGTGGTGCAAAACAGGCCACCACTGCAGTCTGGAGCAGTGGAAACATGTTCTGTGGAATGACAAATCGCACTTCTCTATCTGGCAGTCTAATGGACTAGTCTGGATTTGGCGAATGCTAGGAGAACGCTACCTGGTTGACGGCATTGTGCCAACTATAAAGTTTGGTGGATAACGCTATGGGATTGTTTTTGAGTGGTTCTTTAGGCCCCTTAAATCCAGTGAAGAAAAATCTTAATGCTTCCACATACGAGACACTTTGGAGAATTGTATGCTTCCCAATTTGTAGGAACAGTTTGGGGAAGGCCCTTTTCTGTTCTAGTATGACTGTGCACAAAGTAAGGTCTATAGAAGCATAGTTGAGCGAGTTTGGTGTGGAAGAACTTGACCACATAGAGCCCCAACTTCAACTCCATCAAACACCTTTGATATGCAATAGAACGGAGATGGCTAGTCAGGCTCTCTCGTCCAACACCAGTGTCTGACCTCACAAATGTTTTTCTGGATTAAAGGATGAAAATTTCCACAGACAAATCTTGTCGAAAAAATAAACTCCTATAAATTAGGTATAGCCCTATAAAACCCAGAAAATCCCCCCAAAAGACCTAAACACCTAATTGTTAATTCTTATGTTAATTATAATACTAACAATTAACACCTTCAGCTATTATGACGAGGCATAGCTCCTATTTACCCTAACAGAGATCTATTAGGGTAAATAGGAGAGGGGATCAAAAGATCCCATGTACTAGACCCCTATGGAGGCTAATAGCTTTAAAAAAAAGTGAAAAAAAGTTTAAGAAAACACCAATATATTAAGCATTTAAATCACCCTCCTTTCCCACTTTTATATATATATATATATATATATATATATATATATATATATAAAATAAAAAAATAAAAATATGAGGTATCGCCACATGCGAAAACATCCGAACTCTTAAAATATTTTTAAAAAATTCCTGTACGGTGAGCGCCGTAACGGAAAAAAAAATGAAAAACACACAATTCACCATTTTTTTGTCATCTTGTCCACCCATAAAATTAAATAACTGATCAGGATGGCACAAATATAATATATATAAATAAAGTTCAAGTGCCACATAAAAAAATATTGTATCTTAATTGAAGTGCTATATGAGAGAAATAAGAGGCATTGAACATACTAGGTAAAGTACTCCTATAATATTTTATTGTGTGACACTTACCATTCTACATATATGGGAAATTATTAGTACTGCCTTAAATACACTATACAAGTTGAACTGGATCATAAAATAGTGAATACAATATAAACTAAATATATAAAAGTGCAAGTGCCTTGTAATCATACACAATATCGGCCAGTCAAAGTCATAAAATAAGGCAGTATGGTCCTCCTACGCCTCAAAGCATTTGACCATCAGGCTTCCCCTTTAAAAGGGGTTGTCCAAGTTAAATAAAATCTCTGGCAGCCCCTGTGTATGTGCAAACATATTAAAAGACGTGATATTACCTCTTTTTTTCCATTGTCGCTTCCAGCTCTGCTCTACAGTCTTCCCAGTCACTGATGCGGTCTTCCTGACCTCAGCAGTGGCTTCCTGTATACGATAAGACATTTCTGTTCATGATAGAAAAATATATCCTTTTCTTAATGTGGCTACCCCGTTCACCTCCAGTTACATATTACATATACTGGCTACATGGTGCGCAGATCCATTGAATGCTTTTATTTAACTAGCTATGTTATATAGATTACTAGCAGAAAGACCCGGCTTTGCACGGGTATATTTCATCTATTTCATTTAATGTTTGTGTGTGTCGTTAAAAGCTATCGACAGTATCCCCCATAACAGTGACCTCTACAGCACCCCACTCCTTTAACAGTGAACTCCACAGTCCCCCACCCCTTAACACTGACCTCCCCACAGTGCCCCACAGTTTAAAATGGGACCTCCACAGCAGCCCATCCCCTTAACTTTGACCTTCACAGCAGCCCGTCCCTTTACGCTGGGTTCAGACCTGAGCGTTTTACGCGCGTTTTTGTGCGCGTTTTTGGCAATAGTAAACGCGCGTTTTACGCGCGTTTGTGTGATTGACTGCAGTGTTGTCCAATGACCAAATATCCCTGTCTATATGAAGTTTGGCCAATCAGAGCTGGGGTTTGGTCTTTCCAGCATGTTGCAAATTCATAAACGCGCGTTCGAACGCGCAAAATACAAGTGTTGCACGTTCCCATTGAAGTCTATGGGCCAAAACGCGCGACAAACGCCCCAAAAAAAAAACTCAAGTACTTGTTTATGCGTCGTTCGAACGCGCTGTAAAACGCGAAAATGTGAACCAGTCCCATAGGGAAGCATTGGTTTGCATCGGTTATGCATTTTACAGCGCGTTCGAACGCGCTATAAAACGCGCAAGTGTGATCTGAGGGTTAACAGGGAGTTTCACCGCACCCGACTCCCTTGACAGTAACCTCCTCGGGGACCCGTCCCCTTAACAATGACCTCACAGTACCCTGCTGCCTTAACAGTGACCTCCACATCAGTTGCCCCTTTAATAGTTGTCCCTGCCCCATTAACAGTGACCTTCACAGCGCCCTGCCCCTTTAATGCTAGAGCTACACAACGACATGTGTCGCGCAACATTTTGTCTCAACAATTTTTATAATGATAAGCTATGATGTCGCACTGCGACTGTGGCACGACAGTTGCAAAAAATCCACCCAAGATGGATTTTTTTACGACTGTCGTGTCGCAGTGCAACACCATAGACTATCATTATATTGCACGACACATGTAGCAATGCCCTATGTGTCGTGTGACTTATTGTCGCCGTGTAGCCCTAGTCTAAAGCTGACCTCCAGCAGTGAAGAAAAATGGCTGGGTCGTGTTGGAAACCTGGAGTAAAACTGTGTGTATGTGAAGACTAAGGGCCTACGAGCTTCTATTGGCTGATAAGGGACATGTGTCTTGCAGGCTTGTATTGGCTAATGCAGGTCATTTTTGGGGAATATCTCAGGAACGGTACGTCCTAGAGAGCTGTGTCCCCCACAAGATTTCTTACCAGGTAGCAAGGGATGTGTATACTAAGTTTCGTTGAAATCGATGTTTGCGTTTTTGAGTGCTCGCGGAACATACATACACACACATACACACACACACACACACACACACACACACACATATATATATATATATATATATATATATATATATATATATATATAGATATCCTTCTTTATATATTGTGACACAGTGAGAGGCTTGGTGGTAAAAAACTGGTATTTTCCTCTCAGCCTGTGCTGCTGGGTTGATTGCAGCCAGGTGAGGGCAAATACTGGACCGGATTTTAGGTGCCGGTCCGGGTTTTTGGGTTAATACCAAGCTGCCTTTAAAAGACAGCTGGGTTTATGCCAAGGGCTCTCTCTCTGTGTTTTGGATCTGAGCCCTGTGCTGAAAAGCTGAGACCTGTGTGTCAGGAGAGCAGGCCATGTAAAGACTGTCAGTGGACTTTTTGTGTTGCCGAGCATTCAGCCAGGTGTGAACTGACACCTAGGATTTGAGGTGATTAACCTGGAAACTGCTGGCGTTCTGTGGAGCTCTCAGGGCTGGAAGCAAGAGCTTGCAAAGAGGTGTGCAGTCTGCCTGGAAGCCTGAGGTTGGACTTTCCTGCGGCTGGGCTGACAGCCGGGTGCGAACACGCACCTAAACCACACAGGTGATTTGATCCCGTCTTGGACTTTTGTTTTGCCTCAAGTTTTTGCTATGTGTGTGAAGTAACACTAAGTGACTGTTTTGAGTTTTTGTTTGTGCAAGTGTGAAATAAAACACTGTTCGCTGCACTACCTGGACTCCCTTTGCCTCTATACTGCACCCGCACCACTGTCTACCAGAGCAACTCCCCACATTTGGTGCCGGATGCGGGCAATTGCAGTGAGGCTGGCGGGAAGCCAAAACTTTTTGTAGCATTTTTTATTTTTATTTTTTTGGGCACTGTTGTATGTCCTGGATTAAGCCTGCCAAGCTGCAACCACCAACACAGGACAAGATGGAGGAGATGATAAAGCAGCTTGTCCAGGCCAACTTAAAGCAACAGCAGGCCATCGCACAACAGCAAAAGAGACATGAAGAAGCCTTACTTGTCCAACAGCAGGCCATCGCACAGCAGCAAGAGACGAACAGACAGCTGCTAGAGGCTAATCAGCGACAGCAGGACACGAACCAGCTGCTGCTGCAACACGTAATGGTGCTAGAAAAGTCAGGGATGCCTCAGGGAGTGCACGATGCCCGGAAAGCAGTCCGCACGGCCGTTCCCAAGATGACACCGACAGATGATGTTGAAACCTACTTGGCAATGTTCGAAATGGTGGCCGTGAGAGAGAGACTACCCGAGACCAGTGGACGGAGGTCATCGCTCCGTTTCTGGCGTCAGGACCCCAACAGGTTTACTTTGATTTACCGGACGACCAAGCGGCAGACTACTCTGTGGTCAAGGGTGAGATCCTGGCGAGACTGGGGGTGAATGTGTTGGTCAGGGCCCAGCGGGTACATCAGTGGGAGTTTAACCCAGCTGAGCCAGCACGACCCCAGTATTATAATTTGCTAAAACTCTTATAAAAATGGCTACCGCCTGGAGATTTAAATGGAGATTGGAGATTTAAAAGAATACCCCACTGCTCTGTTGTCTGTAAGCACGTGTGCCGGCAGGCAGGTCCATGAGGTGGCTGTAACCACGAGTATGCCCTATGATGTGATAATAGGAAGAGACTTTCCATTGTTCCCAGCCCTGTGGCCGGCCATTGTACGTACAGTTCCCAGACAGGTAGGAAAACTTCCAGTAGTGAGGCCTAGCCCAGGTGAGGTGTTAGAGCCCCAGAAACCCAAGGCAGAGGGACCCACATTAGGTCCGGTGGGTGAGGGGAAGACAGTCCCCCTAAATAGGATAGGTAGAAAACATAGGAAGGTGGCTCAGCCAGGCCAAAGCCGGTCCGGCAATCGAGTGTCTGGGGTCCGTAGCCAAAGGGACCCGGTTTTGGTTGTTGGGCCACCTGTGAACAGTAAGGACAGCGCTAGAGGGAAGGGGACCTATAAAATGGCACAGAAAGTTGGAGACCCAAATTACAAGGTACACCAGGCAGGACTGCAAAAGCCGGAGCCGGTCTACCATGTAAATTTACGGAAACCTTGGAAGGTTAGAGAGACTTATATTGAGAACACCCCACGGCCGGTTTATCTAGGGAAAGAGATTTCGGTCCCTCTGTCTGCTAACAGGGAAGCGGCTGCCACAGATAAAATTACTGGCAGCCTTTCCACTGAACAGACTCAGAGAGCCAAGGAGTTTGTTAGTCGGAACACAGAGGTGTTCTATGATTTCCTTGAATGCCCTTCCATAACTCACCGTGATATTGTCACTGAGCCCCAGGCAAAAGTCTGGTTAAAGCCGTACCAGGTGCCCGTGGCTCGGCGACAAGCCATCTCTGAAGCAGTGATATGGGGTTGGCCGCAGCCTGTCACCACCTGGACAAAGAAGGAAAGTCCTGGGTCAGCAGAGGGTTCGGGTGACTTCAGAACTTTAGATTTTCAGTGGAACACAGAGCAGGGCAGTTACAGAGAAATGCGAGTGCCCGGTTCTGGGTATACTGTCTGGCATGTGTTCACCCCCTCAGGGTTGAACAAAGGGGGGGTATGTGACACAGTGAGAGGTTTGGTGGTAAAAAAACAGGTATTTTCCTCTCAGCCTGTGCTGCTGGGTTGATTGCAGCCAGGTGAGGGCAAATACTGGACCGGATTTTAGGTGCCGGTCCGGGTTTTTGGGTTAATACCTAGCTGCCTTTAAAAGACAGCTGGGTTTATGCAAAGGGCTCTCTCTCTGTATTTTGGATCTGAGCCCTGTGCTGGGCTGAAAAGCTGAGACCTGTGTGTCAGGAGAGCAGGCCATGTGAAGACTGTCAGTGGACTTTTTGTGTTGCCGAGCATTCAGCCAGGTGTGAACTGACACCTAGGATTTGAGGTGATTAACCTGGAAACTGCTGGCGTTCTGTGGAGCTCTCAGGGCTGGAAGCAAGAGCTTGCAAAGAGGCGTGCAGTCTGCCTGGAAGCCTGAGGTTGGACTTTCCTGCGGCTGGGCTGACAGCCGGATGTGAACACGCACCTAAACCACACAGGTGATTTGATCCCGTCTTGGACTTTTGTTTTGCCTCAAGTTTTTGCTATGTGTGTGAAGTAACACTAAGTGACTGTTTTGAGTTTTTGTTTGTGCAAGTGTGAAATAAAACACTTTGCTGCACTACCTGAACTCCCTTTGCCTCTATACTGCACCCGTATATATATATATATATATATATATATATATATATATACAGGGGCGTAGCTAACGCCTCATGGGCCCTGGTGCAAGAGTTCAGCTTGGGCCCCCCTTCCTTCAGTGCCTTGTGTGTCTTCTTATGCGGCATATGGGTCTTTGGGCCCCCTCAGGCTCCTGGGCCCGGTAGCGACTGCTACCTCTGCACCCCCTATAGCTACGCCCATGTATATAGATATATATTTATAGATTTATACAATCTGACATTACTGGTTGGAGTATTGCAAACATTTCCATGTTTAAAATGTCTAAACTCTGGATCCGGCACCCCTGAGGGCAAAAGTAAATTTCTGTGTTGTATCATCCTATTGTGCCACATCCAACAGTTAATATGGGAAGTTATAGTGTATGGTGTGTGTGATAGGCAAGCGTTGTTATCTGCTGTAATGCACACTGTTCTCCTACAGTACATCTACCACCTCTTCTCACTGTAATAAACATTGGCTTGCAGCCTTGTACTTCTGGTAATGCTAGAGCTTTCTTCTAGGCCATTACCTCTCATTTCTGGAGAATGATTCCTATAAGTAAAGCCGAGTTTACATGCTGCGATTTCACTTTCAGTCTGATTTCATTCTGACCACATCTAAACGTAATCACAGCAGATAGATTCCCTGAAGCAATCACTTTCAATTGTCTACAACCTCTGGGGCTGTAATGTAATAATCCGCTTGCAGGATGGATCTTGGAGGTGCCAAGTGCAAAGTCACAATCTAGTTTTCAGCTGCAAAACTCAAAAATTTAGTATGGCTAAAACCTAGATTATGCCCCCAGACACTAGGGGCTGAACCCCTTCCAATGTAGATGCACAACAGAATTACCAACTTTACATCACACTGCTTTGTTTTGGGATCACTTTATATTAGCCCTTGCCTCCTGGTCCTCGGTAAAGGGCACTGAAAAGCTGTGATGAGAAGAACAAATGCTCCTCTACATGTTTCTTGTTGTAGGCATCACGGGTAGGTTCGGTAATGGTTTGGATTGTGCCTATATCCAGTTATGGTCCTACCCTTTCTCAAACAGGAGCTTCAAGCTGTATCATGAGCTTCTACAGTTTATCTACAATCTCTTGGTCATCAGTTTACCTCTGGGTTTCTTGTCCAGAATAATAGGTTCTCTGATTATTTTGCGGTTTCTTGTTTTAATTCTTGCCTAAGCAATTATATTTGGTTTTCTAATGTAAGTTTGTTCTCCAAGCCCAGCCGTGTCCTCTATTTAATGGCCTCTGGATTAATTACAGGCTCCTGCAATGTTTTTACTCTTGTAATCTAGCCAATATGGTGATGCTTACAATGAATTGTACATCCCCACTAAGCCTGGTAACCACGGCTTATATCTACTGCCACATGATGAGAATATTGTTCTATTATTCATTGTCAAGACAAAAATAGCATGAAATGTGTTCTGGAGCTCAGGCTCTCCGTCATACGCCAGGCATGAGCATTATTCATCGCGCCGTATCATTGGATACAAATGACACGTCTACGCAGCCCTTTCATGTGTGCTTTATTGTGTGCTTTCTGCAGGTTTGTTTGTGATATTTTATTCTTTTTTGTATTAGTTTTTTCTGTCTGGTTTCCTGTAAATTATTTACATAGTCAAAGTTTATTTGTGCCGCATACCCGTACACCACAAATCTATAATAGGACTATGTGAGTGTGCCTGTGATGATAATGAGATGACTGCTGAAAAGTGATCTGTACAGGAAGTCAGCCTGTTATGAGGCTCAGAGGTCAGTGTGAAAACTGAAAGATTTCAGGATTTAAAAATAAATTAAATAAACATAGTGACTTGGAAATTAAAACCAGATCACCTAAATTCTTTATAAATAATCCCAAAGGCAGCCTTGACTCTACATAACTGCTGACATGCCTTTGTTTCGATGCTACAACGGTCAGTCCAGACAGAGTTGTGGAGCAGTTCACAGCAGAGAACGCCTTCAGGAAATGGTGCATGGAGGGTTAAAATCTCTTGTCCAGGCAGGCGAGCTATCCACGGCCCCTACATAAGGCCTCCTGCACATGACTGTATCCGTTTTTGCAGTCCGCAAATCATGGATACCGGCCGTGGGCATCCCACATTTTCCCTTCTACAGGTCCCACAGTATGTTTCAAATGCCTATTCTTGTCCGCAAAACGTGTTCCTTTTTTTTGCGGAGCCATGGAACGAACGTGCGAGTGCGGACAGCACATGGGTTACTGGATCCGATCTGTGTCTGAGCTGTGATGACACACACATGCCATTAAATAAGCATTGCACTAATTTGGGAAGAAAACAGGTCCTTTTGGTAATCTCCAGTAACCACTTGAAAGGGTGTACAGCCTTCGACCAGTTATTGATCGCCAATATGCCTTTTTGTGGCAGTCACAATGGGGCTTGTACAGTGCAGAGCAGGAGCACAGTACTCACCTCTTAGCTGCCATTGCATCTAAACAATTTACAGGAAGGGGGCTCCTCTTTCAGACATCTGCACCCTGCGAATGAGATCAGAGGGTGCTGATGTCTTAGCATGGTGCTGGGGGCCTAAAGAAAGTCCCAGGCCTGCCTACAGTGTATTTCCATCAGGCTATGCCAGAGAGGCATAGCACTGCATAAACAGTACATTGTATTATAGAAGCGATCAAAAGATTGCATGTTATATTCCCCTTGTGGTACTAGTAAGTGGTTAAAAAAAATAAAAAATAAACTTTTATTAAAAAACAAAAATTCCCAAGTTAAAAAATGCACCTTTTTTCATTTGAAAAAAAAAATATATTTTCTATGGAAGAAATTGCAAAAATAAAACCCCCTTCACACTTTTGATATTGCCCCTTCTGTAAAGACCCGCACTACACATTAATGAAACTTATCCCACACAGTGAAAAAAATGCCAGAATTGCTGGAGGTTTTTGTGCAACTACGTTGATGAAAAAAAAAAAAGGTTTTAGCTCTTGGAATTCGACAATGAAAAAAGTGGGTAGGTTTGTGCTGGGTAAATTTAAATTGTAAGTTTATGTGTAAATGAAATTGTATGCGACTCTTCTGGTTTTAATATGTATTAAGCTAATTTAACTTCTGACTGTGGTATAGGGCACAAGTGGGCTGAGGAACCATATTACAGCTTATGAGTAGATCTGCATCTATGGTTTTAGAATGCTTCTGTTTTCCTTATAAGTGTTGCTGACTGGAAATGCAGCCTGTATCTCCAAGTATATCTTTGGGAGATTTAAAATAAAAGCTATTTGGGGTTATCTCTCCCTCAGGCGAAAAAAGCACATTACAAATGTTTGTTGTTGTAAACTTGTAATGGGCCATAAAGGCGTTGTCTGAGTTAAAAAAAAAAAAATGACAAAAGGCAAGAAAAGTTTTCAAATAACAAATGCACACTCATCGGTCCAAAGCCTCCTCTGTTGTAAAATAACCAAATAATGCATACTCACTAGTCCAAAACCCCTGCTTTAAAATAACAAATTAATGCTGCACTCACCGGTTCAAAACCTCCTCTGCTGTAAAATAACAAACTAATGCTGTACTCACCGGCTCTAAGATAATAAAATAATGCAAACTCACTGATAAAAAAAACCCCTTTGCTCCAGCACCACTTCTTCGACTCTTCACGCTGCTGCAGCCTTGATGTCGTCTTCCTGGCTGCGGTAGTTATGTACCTATATATCGGCAGAGAGATCTCTGATGCCGGTAATACCAGGAGTTAGATGCATACAGGCAAGTTACCACTGCAGCCATATAAACAAAGTCAGGCCAAAGCAGTTTTGCTGGATTGGAGGGTGTTTGAACCAGGGAATATGCATTCATTTGCTATTCTTTTTTTGTTTTAAAGGGGTTGTCTCATCTGTGAAAATGGGGGCAAATTGCCTAAACAGTGCCCTAAAAGTGGTGGAGGGCGCACTGTGCATGCACAGCTGCCCTCTATTCATTTCTATGGGGCCTCTGAAAATAGCCAAGCACTGGCTCAGCCATTTCTGTCGGGCCCATAGAAGTGAATGGGAGGGACGGGTGGTCATGCGCGGTGCGCTCCCATTCACTTCTATGGGGGAGAGTGCTTGGTGGTGGCCGGACCGTAGTCCTCCGGGCAACATTTTGGCTTGCTCCGTTCTTGATATAGGGCGGGACCTGCAACTATCAGACAATGGGGGCATATCCTAGCGATATGACCCCGGTCTCTCAGATAATACAACCCCTTTAAAGGGTTGTTTAGGACTTAATTTTATTTAATTTTTTTTAAAGAAACCGCACCACTCTTGTTCATCGGTTGATGGGTTGTGTTTGATGCTGCAACTCAACTGCATTCAATTGAATGGGGCTGAGCTGCAACACCAGACACAGCCTATGGACGAGAGTGGAGGTGTTTTTGGAAGAAAAACAAGCCAGTTTTCTCAATCCTAGTCAGTTATTTTAGAGAAGAACTCAGGCAGGGTAAAGTTTAAGTCCTCTGGCTAGATCTCACTGGGTAGAGGTTTTTCTGGTGTGGGACTTGAAGGGCTGGCATCATATATCAATGCTAACACTACCCCTGAATGTGGGTGACACATCCAGATCAGCTAGAATTTATTTACACCTATTAATAGTCTCCTATGTGTATACATCACGGCTAATGCTCTTCCTCGAAATCTTCCCGTGGGTATAATTTGTTATTTAAGGAGTAGGGCTTCATGAGGTGTAGCACCTGTCCTAGGCAGCCCTCCAAACAAAGGCCTTTCTAAAGGAGTCATGAGGATGTATGAACCACTAACAATAGCTATAATAACTAACAATAATTACCATGTAACACCATCTTCGATAAATAGGTTGCATTGCTTTATCAAGGGTTAAATACTAGAGGTGAGCAAAGTATTAAAAAATTCGATTCGGCTGCACATTCGGAGGCTCATTTCCATATATTAAAACATAATTTTTCTCAGCAATGTGGACACTTATGAACATGGGACCAACACAGATGCCTTCAGCTGCCAAATGTACATGTAGCCTGTTTTATTGGTACAAATCTGCTGAAAAATGCCCTTTAATACTACAAAATATAGACCAAACCATTAACTTCTAACTACGGTTTAAGTTTGGTGGAACATTTTCATCGGCCACCTCTGTCTAAGGCCCCGGGGCCCCTCATGAAACATAACCACACAAGACTGGACATTGCTTATTTCATACATATTGAATCATTTCTGTAATACACCCTGAATTTCCCATGTTAATGTATACCTGGAACTTTTTATATTTCAGGTTTTTGGACATTTCGTTAAAAGCTATAATGCGGACAATGTGGTTTGCTGGCGGCTTTCATTGGGTGACTGTAAAGGGAAGACAAGCCTTGCCTGCAGAAGCTCCGATTCTCACTCTGGCTCCACACTCTTCCTATTTTGATGCCATTCCAGTAACTATGACAATGGCTTCCATTGTCATGAAGGCTGAAAGCAAAGACATTCCTGTTTGGGGAAGTGAGTTATGATTAAGAAACTAAAGTTGAAACGTGCAAACAAGTAGAACTTTTGTGTACATGGTATTGGCCCTTCAAACAGGGGAGGTAGGAGGGAGCAGGAATGCAGGCTGTAGGCTTGTTATTGCCTGTATTGCTGCACCTTCCCACCACCTGCAAGATTGTATATTGCTGTATTACTGTGAATTCTGAGATCTGGGAATAAACTAAGCTTGACATGAGCATAAAACGTTTTTTTAACCTGAATGTGTATGTGTGTGTGTGTGTATATATATATATATATATATATATATATATATATATATACACACACACAAAAGATAACATACAGAGTAAAGTAAGTTAACAGTCACCTTGGCCGTGAACAAATGAGCGAGCTCCCTATCAACCATTTCCCAACAAGGCATCTGGCCAATGCCCACATGATACAAAGAGAGGTTGTAGTGGCAAGTCCTGTTGCCTAGATGATGTCCTTTGTGGAGCTAACCTCTTTGTTACATGCCTAGCTGTTTTCTAGATTCCTAGCCCCTCATAAAGATCTTCAGTGTACAGTTTGCATATACTGTTGATTCAGACCTCAGGAACGCAGCCAGGTACTACTAACCAGCTACATTACAGGGATTTAAAGGGAAAGAACCACCAAATTAAACCTTGCCACACAACAACTTCGTATATTACAAAATTTGAGTGCTTTTAACCTTTCTACTTTACAACCTAATAAGGTTAAATTCATACAGGGCGGATTTGTTGCAGATGTTTCTGCATCGGTCCCATTCATCTTAACGGGGCCTGTTGCAGTCCTGGCATACGCTGCAGATACAATCCCGTTCACATGCACGGAACGGATTTGAAGTTGCAGAAACTCCTGCAATAAATCTACCACGTGTGAGAATATAAATGTGGAATGGTAGTTCTTTATGTAGAAGTAACCAAAAGGTTGTTATATAAATCATTTGATTAAAGAATTGGGTATTTTTCATATTATTGTTTAGAGGAAATGTCCATTCCTACAGAGATTCAACTAAAGATCTTATCAGATGTATTCAGGACCATAATCCCTGACAAGTAGGAGAGGAGGATGAGGCAGTTCTTTGGCTTAGAGTTGATTAGGAACTTGCCCTCCTGTGTGATTAGGACAGGTTTTGTGTGTACTAATAGGACGGCAGCCATTTTATTTCCCCCGAACATTGCTCCATAGACAAAACAAGCCATTATAACTAATGAAAGGTATTTGGGAATATATTTATAATATAGTAATATTTAAGTACTTTCAGAGAACCTCTTTAATTTCTCAGTATGGTCTTGCCTTTTAAGCTAATCGCATTAACTACCATCTCTTCCTGACCATTCTAGCACCCCAATACTGTGCCTGCTCTGCTCCCCTATGCCACCAAATACAATGTTATTATATTGGCAGTAGTAGTTTTGTCCTTCCTATAGTGTTCCAGTTGTAATAATGCTCCCCTACAATTCACCCAGTAATGCCCTGAGTAGAATGCTTCCTAAGTGGCCAAGGAAAGGAAAAAAAAATACTAACCGGATTCCCATTCCCTGTTGTTATCTACGGTGCATACCACAGGCTTCTTCTTCCCTGCTGTCTGAGATACCTGTGTTCCCACTCATGCAATCACAATGATGTCATCGCTAATGTCATTGCTACCTTCTGTGCCAGTCACACACTCTCATAGGCTTCAGGCCTCCTGCCATGGTATTGGATTCTGTCACTGTCCTAAGGGCACCAGAGGCTCACCGAGCAGACCTGCCCAGCCACAGGCATGGTACTTATGTACCTGTTGCTCACAGTGTTAATAATGCTGGACGGGTCAGGTTTTTATGTACCTGGCCGTGAGAAGGGTGTCTGCAGTTAGCAACCCTCTGGGCAGTGACCCACCGGGCAGTTTCCCTTAGGGTCTATGGCCAGTCCTACCCTTCTAGCAAGATGGTGTTCCTTTAAAGTTTCTTCACGCGTGCAGAAACTTGGATTGATTCCAAATGAAATTTTCTCAAGCCAAAAGGAAAGTGTAGTTTCTTGAGAAAGTTAATAGACCAAAACCATGTTCATTAGATTAAAGAAATTTAGCAAAAGGTTTGCTAAATAATTATAGCTTTTATCTGCGCTGGAAGAAAACATTTAACAAGGTTTAGGATGTTTGTTTTCTACTTAAATTCACTTATTGTTAGTTTGTAATCAGAATTTCCGGATTATTGGTGATGTTTGCCGTTATAGTGTGGACTGTAGAGTAATATTATTCCTTTCTAGGACTTAACAGAAAACTGATGAATCATTTTTTTTTTTTTTTTTTTTTTTTACCCAGCATTAATTAATTTTATTCGACCAGTGTTTGTTTCCCGCTCTGATCAAGATTCTAGGAAAAAAACTGTGGAAGAAATCAGACGACGAGCGCAGTCAAATGGTATTTGGCCACAGGTATGATGAATGTGTAAAAATTTTTTTTTTTTTTTTTTTTTTTTTTTAGAGCCGGCAGGTTCGGGGTTTAAGTGAATTACGCAATGGATTCCGTTCTCACAGGATCCATCACGTAATTCAGTGCCGACATGCTGCATAATACAAGTGTATGGCCAGCCTCGAGGGTTCCCTTCTGCTGGCCATACACTTGTATTATGAGGGCATGCAAAACCGAATGCCTCTAAAGGCATTCCGTGTGGCATGCCGACATTGAATTACGTTATGGATTACGTAAGATTGGAATCCATTACGTAATTCACTTAAACCCCCGAACCCAAACTCGAACCTGCCAAAAGGCAGGTTCTCTCAGCTCTAGTATTTTTCTATTTTATTTTAAACCATTTCCTACCTTTTGAAAGAAAAGTGTGACACCCTAGATAACCCCTTTAAGGATTACATGGTGCCCATTAAAATGAGTAGGCCTTCCGTATCATGCACGCCGCACGGACATCTTTGATCCTATGAGAAAGGCTGTTTGTTGCAGAACTATTCTCCGACTAATAGACGAGGGTTCTTAACAGGAAACTCCTCTGTTAACTCCAGATTTATTAATAGGATATTTGAAAATAGGTTTTCAGCATCAGATATAGTTACATATATGCAGAGAATCCACGACGTGACTTATTAACCCCTCCAGAATGTACTTCTGTTAGAAAGGTTCCTTTTTTGTCCTGATGGGATTGGATCCCATTATTGACTGCTCTACCTCCTCCTCCTCCATCGCTTTTCTACCCTTTCTATTTTATTCTATGATAGAGATTACTGATCATTATGCTTTTCTCTGCTTTCTAAGAGAAGACACATACGGTGTTCTTCAGACCAGTAATGTCTCCTTACTGTAAAAGTAATGAAGACTGCTAAGTACCGATATCTCTCCTTATTTGATATGATAGGTTTAACACATTTTTACCTTTTCCCTTGTTTAAAGGTAATGATCTTCCCAGAAGGAACATGCACCAACAGATCCTGTCTGATTACCTTCAAACCTGGTAGGATATGAGATTGTATGGAATATGTCAGGCTATGTGTAGAATTGTCTGGTGTAATGTATAACTATAAACGATAAATCGGCCTACGCCAGGTACAATGATTTGTGCTAGTGTCCCGTGGATATAGGTTCTGGATCACCGTTTTCACACGAGTGATATATTGGTGATATTTACACTACTTTCTGTTACTCTGTACTCCTTGTATGCTTTGGATACTTCACTCACTCCAGCTGCCTGTTTGCTCATGTGTGTCCTTTTGATGTCCATTTGTGACGTTTCCCTCTCTATACCAATCCATTGTAAGACACTTCTGGTGCTTTTGTTTTCCGTGTACACAGTGAAAGTTGATATAGGAGAATAAAAAGCTTGTTGTGCAGAACTGTTCAGGAAAAACATTGACCACTTAAAGAGAACCAGTAAATTCTCCTGATATGTCTGTTTTAGCTGCTACTTTCCCTATGTAACACATTTCTGCATCATGTATTTTTATGACTTTATTTTGTACCATTAGTTTATTATTCCTGCTAGAATTTATGAATGGATTACTAGAAGTTTGTATTGAAGGTCCAGATGGATGTTACAGGTTGGGGGGGTGTCCCTTCACAGTTTGACACTGGCAGCACAGATTGGATAACTTTAGACTATACAAAGACACACCCTCAACTGGAAACAACCAGCTGTACCTTCACAGCGAACCGTTAGCAGGAATAATAATGGAATGGTACAACATACATAAGAATAGATGCTTCAGTGTTCTTGTTACAAGAGCAATACAAGTACTATATTTCCTCTTTATAGGACGCACCTATGTTTTAGAAAAGGGAAAAAAGTACACAATAGTTTTCATCAGACCTCAGAACAGATCCCGAATCTTCATCAGACCCCCAACATAGACCCCTAGTTTTCATCAGACTTCAGATCAGATCCCCATATCAGACCTCAGATCAGATCCCCATATCAGACCTCAGATCAGATCCCCATATCAGACCTCAGATCCCCATATCAGACCTCAGATCAGATCCCCATATCAGACCTCAGATCAGATCCCCATATCAGACCTCAGATCCCCATATCAGACCTCAGATCCCCATATCAGACCTCAGATCAGATCCCCATATCAGACCTCAGATCAGATCCCCATATCAGACCTCAGATCAGATCCCCATATCAGACCTCAGATCAGATCCCCATATCAGACCTCAGATCAGATCCCCATATCAGACCTCAGATCAGATCCCCATATCAGACCTCAGATCAGATCCCCATATCAGACCTCAGATCAGATCCCCATATCAGACCTCAGATCAGATCCCCATATCAGACCTCAGATCAGATCCCCATATCAGACCTCAGATCAGATCTCCATATCAGACCTCAGATCAGATCCCCATATCAGACCTCAGATCAGATCCCCATATCAGACCTCAGATCAGATCCCCATATCAGACCTCAGATCAGATCCCCATATCAGACCTCAGATCAGATCCCCATATCAGACCTCAGATCAGATCCCCATATCAGACCTCAGATCAGATCCCCATATCAGACCTCAGATCAGATCCCCATATCAGACCTCAGATCAGATCCCCATATCAGACCTCAGATCAGATCCCCATATCAGACCTCAGATCAGATCCCCATATCAGACCTCAGATCAGATCCCCATATCAGACCTCAGATCAGATCCCCATATCAGACCTCAGATCAGATCCCCATATCAGACCTCAGATCAGATCCCCATATCAGACCTCAGATCAGATCCCCATATCAGACCTCAGATCAGATCCCCATATCAGACCTCAGATCAGATCCCCATATCAGACCTCAGATCAGATCCCCATATCAGACCTCAGATCAGATCCCCATATCAGACCTCCATAACAAACCACAGATCAGATCCCCATGTGAAAAGTAAGATCAAACCCCTGCATCGGATCAGACACCCTTCAGAGCTCAGATTAGAGGACCATCAGGAATAAAAAAAAAAAAATTAACTTGCCTCTCCTGCTGGTCCAGTGGCCTCTACTGCAGTTACCGCTCCTTGATCTCCAGGGCGCGCTGCCCTGTGACCTGACTGCGTACAACGTCAGGTCTTAGTGCACGCACTATGTCTTCACGCTGTATGCAGTCAGGACAGTGCAGCAAGGCGCCCAGAGGAAGACCAGGGAGCCGCGAGTACAGCCAGCGCTACATGCACCGCTCCCCATGTCTCCTGGGAGCGCTTTTACTAGTGAGCACTTTCTTTATGATATGTCTGCTCAGCATGTTTTTAACCTATTGTAAACCTATATTTAAACCTAGCGCCTCTATTTTTCGCTTTTTGGTCTTTTTAAATATTTAAACTTTGATCAGTATAAAAACGCAAAACTGTCATAGACCCTTGCAGTGTACCTAATAGACATATAGGAAATGTTTCTATTCTCTAAAACATAAAATAGCACAGGATGGTACAGTGCAGTACAGATCTGGTGTGAACGGTAGTGTTAATGTTTAGAGCTTTTTTGATTAAATTAAACTGACTGCGTCTACAGCTTCCCCTAGTTGAAATAACAGAATCATCAGCACAAATAGACAGAATCGTTTTACCATGTTGGCATTTTTTTCTGCCTCTCACTCCTGGCACAAAAAAATGATGATGGGGGAAAAACTAACTGTTGAATAGAGCCTGTAAATAATCCGCAGTTTAATCTGCGGGATTGGTTTCTGATAAAGCCTGTGATTTGTTTGATGTTTTTTCACTGTCAAAAAAACATGAAAGTAATTATATGAGAATCACTTTTCAGGGCACCTTTTTATGACCCTTAACTCTTTAAAGGAACATAAAGTTAAAAACTAAACAAAATGAAAAACCAAATACAATAGAGACCTGACATGCTGGTGTGTTTCACTTCCTTCTTTCTGTTCTGTCCTACGTTCTAATACAGAACAGAAAAAAATGAAGTAAAAAAGCAATTATTATGTTGCTCAGGGACCACCCATGTTCTTTCCACCTTTTCCTCCTGCATGTATTGATGGAAATAGGCAGTTTGGAAAGAAGGTCGGGCCTATTTTAGCTGTCTGCAATGGTCCCACATCAGGTGCAGACAGTGCTGTTTCTATCGGTCCTACAGACTCAAATGGAGCAGTGGTAGAGCATGCACACTACTGCTCTATTCAGAATTCTCCACCATGGTGTGTGGTAAGGAGGATCATTGTGGGGCCCCCGTCCATCCTACATTTGTCACTTATCCTTTGGATAGGTCGTAAATGTGTATCATGGGATATATCTTTTTTAAGAATAACCCATCGATTGCAATAACAACTTTTTAAATGTAGACCAGTTAACAATCAAATAAATGGTAATACAGGGTGTACAGTTTGGAGGACATGACACACATGGTAAGGGGTTGCCAGTATGCAAGGGTAATGTCTGTTACAGGGGTATTCCATCATCTACCCAGTCTGTGGCACTTACGGAGACAGCCAAGTGCAGAGCACCTACGCGCCTTTTAAATTCCTCCTAGCTATGGTCTTGTAGCTAGGGGAGATAGGGGACCAGGGTCGCCCATGCTAGCGATTTGTGGCAGTCACAGGCTTTGGACATCCACCAATTTATCATTTATCACCTATCCAATGGTTAGGTGACAAATGCCCCAGGTTGGAATATCTGTTTAAAGGGTTTTTCTGAAGCTTAGATATTGATGACCTGTCCTCAGGATAGGTCTTCAATATCAGATTGGCAGGAGTCACTCAGCCTCCCTACTGATCACCTTCGTTCTGGTGAGCGCTTCAGCCTCATCACAGCTTACCAAGCACAGAGCATTGATTAGCGGCTGTCCTTGGTATTTCAGCTCACTTGAATGGGACTGAGATGCGCCTAGGTCATGTGACTGACTAACGTGATGTCACAGGCCTAGGAATATCTTAATCTTTGAAAAGCCATTTAAGTCTTCTGGGTTGCCATTTTTTTTCTTTATTCAGTTGTAGGTTTAAGAGCCCTTTAACTAAAAGGGCCGAGTTACTTATTTCAGATACATTGGCATCCTACGATAGCCTAAAGTTAGGCTACCTTAACATCTGCGCTTTCCCTTTCCGTTATTGAGATCCGGATTCTGCTATTGAGATGCGTTTTCCTCCACTATTGAGGCCCTCTCAATAGTGGAGGAAAACGCATAATTTTTTCCCCCATTTATTGTCAATGGGGATAAAACTGAACTGAAGGGAACGGAATGCTCAAAAATGCATTCTGCTCCGTTTCATTGCGTTCCCACGACACACACAGAAGCACTGCCAGCCACTTTTTTGAGTGCGTCCTGGGATGCGAAGCAAGACAGATCCGTCATGACTCACAATGTAAGTCAGTGGTGACAAATCCGTTTTCTCGGACACAAAAGAAAACAGATACGTCCCCCATTGAATTACAGTGTTTTTTGAGACGGGTCCGTCTTGGCTATTTTAAAGATAATACAACCGGATGCGTTCATAACAGATGCAGACAGTTGTATTATCGCGAGGAAACGTTTTTGCTGATCCATGACAAATCCAGCAAAAACGTAGATGTGAAAGTAGCCTGCGCTGTACAATTTAAATAGCTGTTTATTGAATCTCTCATAAACATGCATACCGAGGTTAAAGTGGGCTTGTTTATTGCCATAGTGAGAGGGGGAAGAATGCCAGCTACGTTTGGTGCTGCTTCGCTCTTGAAGAATAAAGGATGAGGCATCATGAAAACAAACTCACCCTCACGGTTTCCCCTTACAGTAGACATTGTGAGACAAGCTGCCCCCAATCACAGTAGATAATGTAGAGTTTATGGCCAGCTGCATGTATTGTTCTGTGCCTCTGTATGTCCGTTTTGCAAAGAAAATCCACAAAATGTGCAACACACACCCACTGAAGTCAATGGGTTTGCAAAAAATGAGGATTTAACATAGACCACATCTGTATTTTGCGGATCCGCGATTTGCAGACTGCAAAACAGATACAGTCCTGTGCATGGGGCCTAAAGATATTTGTTTGAAATATATCATCCCTCAACACCACTATTGTGGGGTAAAAGTCTCAAATTGTGGCACACGACTTCTTGATATTCTTGCCACTTTTCTAGAGTGGCAAGAAAAGGGTGCGGGGCTTCCCAAAGCCCACCAGATTAAGGGCTCATTTAGGCGACCGTAGTGGATACCGATCCATTTGTGTTCTACAATTTGCAGACCACACATGGCCGGTACTATGATAGAAATACCTATTCTTGTCCACTCTATTCTTGACTTGCTGTATCTTTCTTGCGGGGCCACGGAAAAGAACTACGGATGTCTACAGCACACGGTGTGCTGTCTGCATCTTTTTCGACATTTTTGAAGTTAGTGGGTCTGCACCTGTTCCACAGAATTGCTGGACGGATTACGACCCATTCATACGGTCGTCTGAATGAGCCCTATCTGTAACTTATGTCAGTTATAGCTCAAGTCTAGCTGGGTTTGGCATAATGGGGCAACACAGATGCGCCTACTTTATAGTGACATCTGCCTGTTAAAAAAAAAAAGGTGGTGCATCTCATTTCCAGTGCACAGGGGATCAAGACCAAAAAGGATCAAGATATGTTTTGACATCAGTCCGACTTCTACAACCGGAACTGTACGTGATGACTAGGTTGGGCCAACCATCAGATGTGTACTATGTTTTCAAAAATCCATTTTATCCTTCATACATGAACATTTGCCATGCTGTTTTTTACTTGATGTTAGTAGCACCTAATTAAAGCATGTATAATTCTGCATTCTTGGATGATTTCTTGGCTGAAGAAATATCCAGGTTGGAGCAGCAGCCATGTGCTTCAAGGGATACATCACTTTCCAGAGTTGCACCGTTTTTAAAAAAAAATTTGTGAACATACTCATTTTATTGTGTCATATCTATCTCTGCAGAATTACTACATTGGAGTCCTTGTTATTGCAATTGTCTATTTTAATACGTATAAAAGTTGTTGAAAAGCTTCTTCTTAATAGCATGTTATGCAGTACGTCCTATAGAAAGTTAATTGGAAATTTTTGAATCACTGCTTTAAGAGTGACAAACTTGTGGCCATCTTGGGGAAGGCAATTATGGCTGCTGTTCTTTTTATTGCATATAAATAATTTACTTTTATACAGGCCTGAATGCTCCACATATTTAGTGTAGCTGAAACTGCATCACGTGTTTTAAAGGGAGCCTGTCATCAACTTTATGCTGCACATACTAATGGCATCATAAAGTAGAGACAGGCGAGTTGATGTCAGAGGTCTGGCATTTTTTAAGTTAAAAGTAAGTGGTTACCGAGAACCAACATAATCATTGCAGACTGGACCTGGAAAAGAGTCACGGCCACCTGAGAAGAGTCCTGGTTACTCATGAATTCCTGCTCTCCTGCCCACCTGCTGATGACTGACAGGCTTCTACCTAGTTTTCTCCCTTTCTCTCTAGGAGAGAACTGCCAATCATCAGCCGATCAGCGGGGAGTGCAGGAGATTAGGAATAATCATGACTCTTCTCAGGTAGATTTGACTCTTTTCAAGGCCCGGGCTGCAATGATTATGATGCTGGTTCTCAGAAACCACTTACTTTTAGCTCATGATTGACACACCGCTGAAATCAGCATTTCTGTCACTAATTTATGCTGCCCACAGTGAGGTCAGCATAAAGTTGATGACCGGTTCCCTTTAAAGGGGTTGTCTCATCACAGACAATGGGGGCATATCGCTGGGACCCGCACCTATATCGAGAACAGAGCCCCAAAAGTGTTAGAAGGCGCACTGCGCATGCGCAGCCGCCCTCCATTCATTTTCTATGGGACCGCCGAAAATAGCTGAGCACTGGCTTGGCTATTTCTGTCGGGCTCATAGAAGTGAATAGGAGTGGTGGCCGGTCATGCTCGGTGTACTCCCATTCACCTCTATGGGTGGTGGCAGGACTGGAGTCATCCATCCACCACCTTGCGGGGCTCCGTTCCCGATATAGGTGCAGGTCCCAGCTGTATGCCCCCAATGTCTGTGATGAGAAAACACCTTTAAGTCTTCTACTTTTTTAGTTTTTGAGATGAGCACCTCAAGTTTAAATAAAATATTACCATGTTATAGAATGTTCACAGAATGCAACCCTAATTTAACCCCTTAGTGACCACCAATACGCCTTTTTACGGTGTAACCATAGGGCATTTTAGCTAAACAGCTGGCTTTAATCAATCATTACATGTACCCAAAATGGTGCGTTAAAAACTAGAACTTGTCCTGCAAAAAATAAAATCTTTATTATAAATACTAAAATTACCCATAAACAATTATACCAAAACAAAAAAATAATAAATCAAAAAAGTGTAAACAAATAGATATAATGATCAGTATTCCACAGTACAGGATGGGTCAATATTATAGGCAAGGTAGCGGTGGTCAAATGGGAACCTTTCCCTGATTCTCACCCTATACTACTGTATATAGACATGCCTATAGAACGGAATAGGGGCGATCCCGTATGTAGGAACCTCCTAAAAGCCCTTGGATGGCCATGGAAAAGGATTATAGAGGTAGACCTAGAGAAGGTGCCCTGAAACAGTTCTATTCAGTGACCTACTCTAAGTACAAAAAATAATAAATGCTAAATACATAAGAATAAATAAATGCTGAGTATATCAAGATGAATAAATGCTGCGTACACAACAATAAATAGATGCTCAATGCAATTTCTGCAGTGTTGGATCCAATTGTGATTCTCAAAAAGACACCTTCAGCTTCAAAGATCACCACACTCAAAGTGTAGGTCCCTTCATTTCAACGCGTTTCGTCCAGTACATTAAATGGGCTCATCAGGGGACACAAATGCAGTATTTAAATAAACATCCATTAAGTTTTTAACATAAAAAATACGACCCAGTGTCTAGCAGTATTTTTGCAACACCAGTTAGGGTACTTTCACACTTGCGTTATTCTTTTCCGGCATAGAGTTCCGTCAAAAGGGCTCTATGCCGGAAAAGAACTGATCAGGCATATCCCAATGCATTCTGAATGGATAGAAATCCGTTCAGTTTGCATCAGTATTCCTGCAGTTCAGTCACTGTCAGGCGTTTTGGCCAGACATAATACCGCAGCATGCTGCGGTATTATGTCTGTCCAAAATACCTGATCAGTCGCCGGAATGCCGGATCCGGCATTAATTTACATTGACTTGCATTAGTGCCGGATCCGGCATCGCAAAACAACTAAAGGACGGATCCGTCCTTCCGGTCTGCGCATGCGCAGACCGGGAAAACTGAAAAAGACTGCAAGACGGATCCTTCCATCCGCATGACAAGCGGAGAGACGGATCTGTTCTTGCAATGCATTTGTAGACGGATCCGCACCTGGATCCGTCTACAAATGCTGTCAGTTGTCACACGGAATGGCGTATCCGGCAGGCAGCTCCGACAACGGAACTGCCTGCCGGATCACACTAACGCAAGTGTGAAAGTACCCTTAGTCACTGGTCAGAGATAGAAATTGATGAGACACTCATTCAGCAAATAAAAAACAATGATAGAGTTGGGCAAGTGAGCCTGGTAATCCCCTCACACTAAATTCAGATGAATATTACACGTCCTCACACGAGATGCAAAGTAGATACTGCTCAATCAATTATTGCCAGAATAAAATATACTTGCATGCCCCACATATTTAACCCAAGATGCTGGAGAAGATATAGAATGAGCACTTATATTGTATCTATTGAGTGTGTTCCATGTACAGTAATATAAATACCATGGCCCCTTTCTATTCCTTTGTATGTATGCTTCATATAGCATTCCTTGTCAGCGTGCAGGATAAAGACCAGGTTAACAATTAGTAGGTCCATCCCACCGTGCATATGAAGTCTGACCCATGTGTATGGCAAGTCTTGGAAATGCTGAGTAGATAAGCTGAGCTTCGACAAGTGGACACGAGACCTGAGTCATGATAAACTTAATCTTCTTTAGAAAATCAAATATTTTGCTCCAAGGTGATACTTTGGATTAACTTTGACCTTTTGGAAGCATGAATAATGCCTGCTTTATTTTAGAACATATGGTGTAAAAAGTAGGGTTATTATTTTTGAATTAAACCCTTCAGGACCCTGCCATTTTTCACCTTAAGGTCCAGACTGATTTTTGCAAATCTGACCTGTCACTTTATGTGGTGATAACTTTAAAACGCTTTTACTTATCCAGGCCATTCTGAGATTGTTTCCTTGTCACATATTGTACTTCATGACTGTGGTAAAATTGAGTAAAAAAAATTTCTTTTTTTTAAATAAAAAAAATAGCAAACTTACCAAACATTTTGAAAAATTAGCAAATTTTTAAATTTCTCTACTTTCATAATTGATAGTAATAACTCCAAAAATAGTTATTACATTACATTTCCCATATGTCTACTTCATGTTTGAATCATTTTGTCATTGACATTTTATTTTTTTGGGGACATTAGAAGGCTTAGAAGTTTAGAAGCAAATCTTGAAAATTTTCAGAAAATTTCCAAAACCCACTTTTTAACCAATTCAGTTCGAAAGTCACTTTGTGCATCTTACATAATAGAAACCACCCAGCATTTTAGAAACTACACCCCTCAAGGTATAATTAACTGATTTTACAAACTTTTTTTAACCCTTTAGGTGTTCCACAAGAATTAATGGAAAATGGAGATGATGTTTCAGAATTTCACTTTTTTGGCAGATTTTCCATTTTAATCCATTTTTTCCAGTAACAAAGCAAGGGTTAACTGCCAAACAAAACTCAATAGTTATTGCCCTGATTCTGTAGTTTACAGAAACATCCAATATGTGGTCATAAACTGCTGTACGGGTACACGGCAGGGCGCAGAAGGAAAGGAACGCCATATGGTTTTTGGAAGGCAGATTTTGCTGGACTGTTTTTTTGACACCATGTCCCATTGGAAGCCCCCCTAGAGTAGAAACTCCAAAAAAGGTACCCTATTTTGGAAACTACGGAATAAGTAGGCAGTTTTGTTGGTACTATTTTAGGGTATATATGATTTTTGGTTGCTCTGTATTATACGTTTTGTGAGGCAAAGTAACAAAAAATAGCTGTTTTGGCACTGTTTTTATTTTTTCTTATTTACAACGTTTATCTGACAAGTTAGATCATGTGGTATTTTCATAGAGCAGGTTGTTACAGATGCGACAATACCAAATATGACTTTTTTTGGTTGATTGTTTCAGTTTTACCTAATAAAGCATTTTTGAAAAAAAATATTTTTTAGTGTCTCCACATTCTGAAAGCCATAGTTTTTTAAATTTTTTGGGCGACTATCTTATGTAGGGGCTCATTTTGTTCGGTATAAGATGACGTTTGATTGGTACTATTTTAGGGTGCATATGACTCCTTGATTTCCTGGTATTACACTTGTTGTGATGTAAGGTGACAAAAATGGGGTTAGGTCATGTGATATTTTTATACAGCAGGTTCTTACGGACTCGGTGATATCTAATATGTTTCCTTTTTTTATTTTATTTAAGTTTTACATAATAACAGCATTTTTTAAACAAAAAAAATCATGTTTTAGTGTCTCCATATTCTGAGAGCCATATTTTTTATTTATTTTTTTCTGGGCGATTGTCTTAGGTAGGGTATCATTTTTTGCGGTATGAGATGCCGATTTGATTGGGGGGGCATATGACTTTTTGATCACTTGCTATTACACTTTTTGTGATGTAAGGTGACAACATTCTTTTTTTTTTTTTTACGGTGTTCGCCTGAGGGGTTAGGTCATGTAGTATTTTTATAGAGCAGTTTGTTATGGACGTGGCAATACCTACGGTAATATGTATACTTTTTTACACAATAACAGCATTTTTGAAATAAAAAAAATGTTTTAGTGTCTCCATATTCTGAGAGCTATAGTTTTTTTATTTTTTGGGCGATTGTCTTAGGTAGAGGCCCATTTTTTGTGGAATAAGGTGACAGTTAGATTTGTACTATTTGGGGGGCATGTGCCTTTTCAATCACTTTACTTTTAGTGATGTAAGGTGACAAAAATGGCTTTTTTTTTACATAGTTTTGATTTGATTTTTATGTTGTTTATCGGACAGGGTGGATCATGTGTTTTATTTACATAGCTGGTCGTTACGGACTCAGCGATACCTAATATGTATGTTTTTTCTTTTTTTTCCCCTTTTTTTTTATTATATAAAAATCTGGGGTAAGGTTTTTTTTTAGGGATGTCCCGATACCGATACCAGTATCGGTATCGGGACCGATACCGGCATTTTCACGAGTACTTGTACTCGTGAAAATGCCGCCGATACCGGAAGTTCCGGTGCGGCAGCTCCTATACACTGTTTAAGTAAACCTAGCCTCTATTAATGTGGCCGGAATTACTAACTATTAATGCGCAATCTCCCTCAGGTCAGGCGCTCAGTCCCTCCATGCTCCTCCTGCCCCGCCTGCCTTCTTCATTCATAAAAGTGGGCGGAGCCGGCAGGCGGGACATGAGGCGCATGGAGGAACTGAGAGCTCAAGCTGCCCGATTCCTCCAAGCACCTCACGTCCCTCCTGCGCGCTTCGCCCACTTTATGAATGTTGAAGGCGCGCGGGCAGGAGGAGCATGGAGGGACTGAGCGCCTAACCTGAGGGAGACTGCGCATTAATAGTTAGTAATTCCGGCCACATTAATAGAGATTAAGTTTACATCAATAGTGTATAGGAGCTGCGGGGCGGGGTATGAAAGAGTCAAGCTACACCGGCCCCTGCAATTGTAAACTGCCCCCCCACACACACTATGATGGCACTTATGGGGGTCTGTGGATGACACTAATGGGGGACCTGTGGATGACACGTATATAGCATAATATGCTATATATGTGTCATCCACATAGCCCCCTGACAGTGTTATCCAGAGATCCCCCATAGTGTCATCCAGAGATCCCCCATAGTGTCATCCAGAGATCCCCCATTACAGTGTCATCCAGAGATCCCCCATTACAGTGTCATCCAGAGATCCCCCATTACAGTGTCATCCAGAGATCCCCCATTACAGTGTCACCCAGAGATCCCCCATTACAGTGTCACCCAGAGATCCCCCATTACAGTGTCACCCAGAGATCCCCCATTACAGTGTCACCCAGAGATCCCCCATTACAGTGTCACCCAGAGATCCCCCATTACAGTGTCACCCAGAGATCCCCCATTACAGTGTCACCCAGAGATCCCCCATTACAGTGTCACCCAGAGATCCCCCATTACAGTGTCACCCAGAGATCCCCCATTACAGTGTCACCCAGAGATCCCCCCATTACAGTGTCACCCAGAGATCCCCCATTACAGTGTCATCCAGAGATCCCCCATTACAGTGTCACCCAGAGATCCCCCATTACAGTGTCATCCAGAGATCCCCCATTACAGTGTCATCCAGAGATCCCCCACCATTAGTGTCATTCACAGATCCCCCATTACAGTGTCATCCACAGATCCCCCATAAAAGCGTCATCCACAGATCCCCCATTACAGTGTCATCCACAGAGATCCCCCCCGTAACAGTGACATCCACAGATCCCCCATAACAGTGCCATCCACAGCGCCCCCATAACAGATCCCCCTGGATGCACATTGGTTGGTAAACACTATTATATTCCCATTTATTAATTTATTAACACTTGTACAAAGGAAAAGAAAAGCCGTTGTCCATAGCAACCAAATTCCAGCTTTAATTTTTTTCATTGCTATCAGCAACTGCGCCGCTGTTTATTCGAGGTATCGGTAATTGGTATCGGCGAGTACTTAAATAAAAGTATCGGTACTCGTACTCGGTCTTAAAAAAATGGTATCGGGACATCCCTAGTTTTTTTTTTTCTTTGTTTACTTGAAACTTTATTTTTTTAAATTAAAAAAAGTTTATTTCTGTCTCACTCTGGAACTTTTAGGGGTCTGATCCCCTCTGCAATGCATTACAATACATCTGTATTGTAATGCATTGCCTGTTAGTGTATTACATAGAGTAATACACTAACAGGTTGCCTAGGAGACCGGGCCTGGGGCTGGATCTCCTCGGCACCCGTAGAAGGCAGGTCCCGACGCCGTGCAAGGCATTGGGCAGCCTCTGCACGGCATCGATCTGCCTTTTCACACATCGGGTCCCGGCCACAGCAGTGCGGGGACCCGATTCGCTCTTTCGCCCGCAGCAAACTCCTTCTATGTCGCGTTCAGCACTGACCGCGGCATGCAAGGGGTTAAACCGCTGGATACAGCAGGGGCTCGGCTATCAGGGACTGCTGGACCCATTGCAGTGATCGGGCGGGCACAGCTCCTGCACCTGCCCGATCAGCTCACCGTGCATGTACGGCAGAATGCGTTCTAGCAAAGTTTCCCCCGCCGTACATGCACTGCATTTTGCATTAAGCGGTTAAGTAACGGCCAGCTGTATGCACATGACTGTGGCGATAAACAGGTCCCTGGGGCCATTTTATATCGCTCACTGGAACTACGGGAATAGGGATCACAATTAAAGTAATCTTGATTGTGCAGCTATATCGGACCTTCTTGACGCCTTGACATCACCTCAGGTTAGAAATAAAAGATGTTGTATAAAGATATGAGACCTATGATTTAGTCCAAGAATTGGTTTCACATATGAAGATGATTGCTTTACAAATACTTCACAAATCACTATGTATAAACACTTAAAGGGGTATTACATGTTCAGCAAATAAAGGGTTGTATGTCAATTTCATTTTCTTTTCGGGAAAACCTTTATGGTTTACTTGCAGAGAATTTAGGTTTGTTCTATTCATAAGTAGGACACACAGTACAGTTTTTAGTGCTGGTCTTTTAATGAACTATGCATCAGAGTGTCCATCACAAGACAGAGTGATTTTTATCCACTAGACGGAAACTGTGAAATTTCTCTTGAAGAACAGAGGTCTTGAAAATCAAGTGGGATTTGTTCAGAAATGGGAAAACTGTATAAGTTTACATTCTACGATGAATATCTTTTACTTCAGTATGATGAAATTATCCCCTATCCACAGGATAGCGGATAACTATTAAATTGTTGGGGGTCTGATTACTGCCCCCCCCCCCCATACTCAAAATAAATGGGGCAGCTGGTTGAGTATGCACAGTGCTGCTCCATTCATTTTTGTGGGACTGCTGGAAATAGGTGAGCACTGTGCTCACCCATCTCCAGCAGTCCCTTAGAGATTGAATGGAGAGGCAGTGTGCATGCTCGATCAACTTCTTCTCTCATTTCTTAAAGGGATTGTCCACTTTCTAGCTACTGTTGACCAATTTGTATGCAAGATGATTATATGGCACTTACTAATGTAGCCTTTGTTGATTTTCTGTGCCGTTTGCTAGATTTTATAAGCCATGTCCCTTTGTTGGTGAAATTGTCTGTGCTGTCTGCAGGCTCTGTCCATAAAATGACCACTGATGGAGGGTCATGTGACCAGACGTATCACTCCGCCTTCTCCATTCTAACACCTTGCACCTACACTAAACTCCCAGCAGTGCCAGTGTAGATGGCAAGTGCAGTGTATTTGAATGGAGGAGACTCGGTATTGTGTATTAGAATGGAGGAGGCAGAGTGATGTGTCTGGTCACATATCCCTCCATTAGTGGCCATTTTCTGAACACAAAAGACTTGCCAGCAAGGGGGCATACCTTATGAAATATATAAAATGGTGCAGAATATCAACAAAGGCTTTATTAGTAAGTGCCATATAGTCATCTTACAAACACACTGATGAACAGTAACCAGAAAGTGGCCAACCCCTTTAAGTACAGGACCCCTCATTCCTGTAGATAGGGGATAACTTCATCTTTTTGGAATGCTCCTTTTAACCGTTATATCCCTTGCAAAGGGACCCTTTCACCACCTTCACCCAACACTCAGTGCAGAGTATTTGTTGGGTTCCTTGCTAAATATATATAACTATTATGGTCTTACCCAGTTGGATTGTTTGACTTCCTAAATATTTTTAATCGTACTGTATATTTTTCTCTCCTTTTTGTTCAGGTGCATTTATTCCTGGGGTCCCTGTACAACCAGTAGTCTTGAGGTACCCCAACAAAATGGTAGGTCACCTCCTTTCCTATAATATAATGTATTCCTGCTGTCATAAACCTGAATCTCTCTCAAATAACAAGCGCTATAAATATGGAAGAGTGAGATGTGAAGAGCATAACAGACTTATTTGCTTCCACAAAACATACAAACTACTGTAGATTTAAAAAAAATCCCATTTATTCTACATACGCCTAACCTCACCATTGATAACCAGTGCATTTTCTAAAATGGTTTCTGCAGTAAAGAGATGGTAAATCTAGTAAAATATCAAAAGGGATCCTGTCGGCCTTTATTTGCTCCTAAACCACCACTATGCCTTATTACATGAAGCGATTATATACCTAAACATGATTCTATATGCTAAATCCAATGAAAGAAAATCTCAGGTATCACCTTATAAAATTCTGCACACTATATGTAAATGTTACCCTTGAAGAGTCACATAGGCAGAGTCCAGGTCAGGAGACACCCCTGGTGGCTTGACTGGCTTCCCCCAGACTGCAGCCTCCATTCTAATCTCATGCATGCACCATTGCCGTGTTCTACCTGGACTTGCACAGTGCAGCGAGGGTTTTGCGCCTGGTTTAACCACTCTACTACTTTCTCAAGGTAGTGTAGAGGGATGATTGAGATGGAGGACCTCACTGTGCTGCGCATGCCCAGGTGGTACATGTCAGTAGTACATATGCAAGATTAGTTGAGAGTTGCTAGTGATGTACGGCAGTCAAGAGGTGCCAGTCAAGTCAGGGAAGGTGGGCTTAGAGCTGAGACTGCATGACATTCCTGATCTTGACACAACCAATATTACTCTTTAAATGGTAATTTAGATACAGTGTGCAGTATTTTAAAAGTGATATCTGAGAGTTGGGTTTATTGGATTTAGCATACAGAGACAAGTTAGGAAACATGAGCTTTAGGTAGCGGTCTAAGGCTACTTTCACACTAGCGCTTTAGTTTTCTGGTATTGAGATCCTTCATAGGGGCTCAATACCAGAAAAAAACTCTTCAATTTTGTCCCTATTCAGTTCCTTTTAGTTGCGTTCCCAGACCGGATAGTAAACCGCAACATGTTGTAGTTTGCTTTCCGTCCTGGGATGCGGCACAATACGGATCCGGCATGTTTCCCAATGCAAATCAATGGGGACAAATACGTTTTCTCTGCCACAATCTGCCACGATAGAAAACTGATCCGTCCTCCATTAACTTTCAGTGGAGTTCATGACGGATCCATCTTGGCAATGTTAAAGATAATACAACCAGATCCGTTTATAACAGATGGAGATGGTTGTATTATCAGTAATGGAAGCGTTTTTGCTGAACCCTGCCGGATCCAGTAAAAACACTAGTGTGAAAGTAGCCTAAGGGACAACAAAATTGCTGATAGAATCCCTTTAATGGACCAACCACTGATGAGCAAGTTCTACCCAGGTACAGCAGATGTTACAGTGTATTCACCTGCTGCATGTATCTTCTGTTCGGATGGGAATATTTTTTCTGTATAAAGCTTCTCATGAAATGGACAGTAACCCTGTTATGTATGAATAGATTACATTTGTACCATCTGGGCGGGTAGGACAACTGGCAGAAATCCCCGTAGTCTCTGAGTCAGTATTTGACTTAAGAAATAAATAAAGAAAAGTCGTTTAGCTTTTGGGACTGTAAAATCCCCAGACTGTAATGCATCTTGTTTACGAAGCTCATAGCTGCAAAGAGCGAGCTCGAGCCTTTCCCCGGAGCAGCGCTCTTATTACCACGGGCTTAACTCCTTCCATTCTAGTGGCTATTTTTTGGTCATTGTGTGTGGCAGATGGGATCACCTTACACAGAACAGCACACAGTCCTTCAGTCGGCTAAAAGGCCTTTCTTCTGATATTTGCTTTGTAGTGATTCACACACTGCGTGTATAGAGAATGCTACAGAGCAATCACAGTGTCTGTTTATTTCTCCTACAAGTGGATCCTGCTAGATGGCTTCTTTTCCAGGATCTAACTTATAGCGTGGGCTTTCATCCTCAGTGCTAGGCAAAAAAACTTGCATACTAGACCGATGGTGTTTATTACCACTGCCGTCACTTCTTTAGGTTCTGACCGGTATAATTGATTCATTATGTGAGGACAACTGTAAAGTCATGAGATGTGTGAATGCCATCTGGCTTATGGGATTTAACATTGGATAATGGAGCATCGTAGCTTAGTGTTTCTGTCATTTCTTCCTTTGTCTTGCATAGAATGTGTGATTCCCTCTATGTTAGTGTCTTATGACATTTAAGATGCCGTTATAAACAGTTGTCACTTAGTTTCTGCCCCCCCTCCCCCCCAAAAAAAGAAAAAAAAATATATAACTGCAAAATAAACAATCCTCAGTGTTATTTCCAACTTCCTTGGTAGCAAGTAGCTCCCCAGTGTCCAGCTAACACTCTGAACTGAAGATGGAACCCTAGCACATTCCTAGGGTGGCCACTGAGACCACCTCAAAAGCCGGACTTTAGAACCCTGCCCGCAACTCCGCTAAGCCATGCCCAATCCCAATAGACTACGCCCCTCCCCTCACACAAAAACCTATAAAAGTATACTGGACCACGTTTGAATCAAAATAATCTTTATTAACAATATAAAAGAACATGCAGCAGCATGTATGATATAGCAAAAAAGTGACACAGAGAGAGGGGTGCACAAATGGGCGGCATCCAGGAGAGAGAGACACAGGGCAATATAAATATAAACATCAATAAATAGCAAGTGCAAAAGATAACAAATATAAATACATCATGTCAATGCATACCCATAGTGTGTCTCTCCTCCGGGATGGCGCCAAAACCCCGACGCGCGTTTCGGCGGGAGCCTTCGTCTGGGGGTGGCGTCATCACTGGAGGACAGCACTTAAATACACAGGCTAATCAAACTCAATTACACATGGGCGGAGCGTCAAGATGTATGACGACACGGGTCACATGTCCGTCAGCGTCACATGATCAAAAGTTCACAGTTCGTCAAGGAGGTATTTCAGGTCACATGTATATCAAAGGTCACATGATCACAGGTCCTATTCCACCCTAACAAATTCATCAAAGAGGTATCTCAAATTACATATCTATTAAAGGTCACATAATCGGAGGTTCAAAAATCCTATTCCACCCTAAACAGTTCAAAGAAATATCATTAAATCCAGGTAATGTGGTTAGTCATGTGGACGCTCCGATCACATGATCGGAGAGCACCACAGGTCCTATATCCGGAAAGACAGTCAATAGAAAATCACAAACCGTAAATATATATACACACATACATATATATGTATATATACATATACATAGGTGGGAAAAAAAAACATGATTCAAAGATAATCAAGTAGGGATATACACATAAGGTCTTATGCATATTAAAAGCAATACATATATAATTAGATAGGTTTATAAAACGAGTATATATATAATAGATAATAATTAAAGTGACAGTGCAAAAAAAATATGTGCAGCATGCAATTAAAACAAACACAAAACATAAAAGTGCATATACCAAGTGAAAAAATAGTGCACATCCAAATAAAAGTGCAAGTGCATAGGTGCATTAAATACCTGAAAAAAGCATTTAAATGGGTTAATAACATATACAAATATACTTTATGTGTGTATATGATGTGTGTATATACCATATGTGAGTGAATGGTATGTAATACATATACTGACTGTAGTTTTACTCGCAACTCACCCTAGAATGAGGCATCCCTAACAAAATAATATAAATGTGAAATATGTGCATACTGTGATTATATTACGTTCTGGGCGGGAGGGTATCTTTATCCCTGCATCCCAAAAAGGACATTCCTTCATCCGTCCAGGCCCTACGGAGGACGGGGTCAGAAAGCCGGACTGTCCAGCCTAAAACCCGGACTTCTGGCCACCCTACACATTTGACAGGTGTCTTTAAGTACACAAGATTCCAAAATCACAGTCTAAAAGGGACACATTCTATACATTTCCACAACATAATTGTTACAAATGAAACACAATAACGCTCATTACAAAGGTGCTTACAATCTACTTCATATGCATGTCATGAATTAGGCAAGTTATACCAAAGAAACAAAAATACTTTGTATGGCTTGACTACAGCTCTGCCTCACCTGGGTTAGTCAGCGGCATGCTTCTCACACCCTCTAATGCAGGCAGAGTGATAATGCTGGGTGTTATTGTGAATAATGTCCTAGTCTGTCTGTAGATGTAATAGAGAGATAGGTTTGCTGGCCAGCAAGACAAGGAAAGCATAGAGAAAAGCATACAGATACGCACAGACTAATGACATACACACCCCCTAACAACGTAGTTCACTATGTTCATCATATGTAGCTTACTCTGGAGCTTTTTAGTCAATTGAAATATGTTGGGAAATTACTGTATTTTTAACCCTATAAGACACACCTGCCCATAAGATGATTTTAGAGGAGGAAAATAAGAAGAAAAAAATTTCATTAGACCTCAGCTCAGACCCCCAATGTTCATAATCACAATCGGACCTCAGATCACAGCCCCAATGTAAATAAGAACCATCCATTCAGACCTCCAATGTAAATGACTCCAAGAAGACCTCAGATCAGACCCCCAATATGAATAAGAACCATCCATTCAGACCTACAATGTGAATGACTCCAAGAAGACCTCAGATCAGACCCCCAATATGAATATGACCCCCTAGCAGACCTCAGATCAGACCCCCAATGTGAATGAGAACCATCCATTCAGACCTACAGTGTAAATGACTCCCAGCAGAGCTCAGATCAGACCCCGTATGTTAATATGACCCCCTAGAGACCTCAGATCCTACCCCCAATGTGAATGACCCCTCAAGCAGATGTCAGATCAGACCTCCAGTGTAAATGATCCCCCCCCCAACCAGACCTCAGATCAGACCCCCAGGCTCGGCGCAAACATTAAAAAACTATTAACTTACCTCCCCTGCTCTGCACACTACCTCCGCTCCTCTCATCCACACTCTTCTAGTTCAGCCTGCCACGTGCTTTGCTGTGATTAGTTGCTTTGGGAACAAATACCATTTTTAATATTTTTTTTTTATACAGCTTTTACAACTGTGCACCGCTCCTTGCCAGTGTTTAGTACTGTCATGTAAACGTGCAGAGAAGCTGGGCCTATGCTGTATTGTTACTGGTATGGTTAACTATAGGATAATTTCTCTACTGCACTGTGTGACCAGGCGGTCTGTGCCTCAACCACCACCCTGTTTAACTCCAACCTCTTCAACTATTCCCCATCTGCGAATGGATAGGACCACAACGAGATGGACCCTGATTTCTCTGACAAACTTCTATAATACTTCTTGTTTGAGTTTAGAGACTGGTATATACTTTCATTTAGGTATATCATTTCTTTCAGTCAGTTAAGTCTCTGTAGGCTATACTTTTATATACTTGTGTTAATGTGGTGACCTCATCTTGGCTTACATCTGATTTCAGCATTTGCCAACTTTGCTGTAATTGGTAAAAATCTGATTTATGTTTTAGTTGACAAGTGGGAAACATAATTGCCATCTTTGTCATCAAAGGTCTTACAATTGCAGCGCTGGGTAGTGGACTGAATCTGATATACCTTTCTGGCAGTGGAGAAAGATCTTAATGTCAAAAACACAAACTCTTATCGCATTTGCAAATAGTTTGCAAGCGCCAGTTAGGCGGTCCTAAGCCTGGCAAGTGCTAAGGCTTTCCTTAATAAACTCTGTCCCCTGCCTCCCTCAGTATATAGACATTACGGTTTCTTTACATATCCCATATGCAGGGCAGAAAAGATCTTTTATTTGCAGTGGTGAAAACGGTCAAAACCAGAAACGTTTATCACATCTGCTCAGTGGACGGTCCTGGGCCTGGCAAGTGCTGAGGAACATACGTACAGTGTATGATCAATTTGTCGTTATCTTTTTTACATTTTCTGTATATAAATATGTTTAATTTTGTCTTTGTGTTCATGTATTCTCTAGGACACAATAACCTGGACATGGCAAGGACCAGGAGCGTAAGTTCTTTTTATTCTTTGATTTTGAAATTTTGACATCATAATATAAAATCAAGGTTTCTGGATTGTTCTTATATACTCAAACATGCTTCTATGGCCATGGCGGCGAACCTTTTAGAGACAGAGTGCCCAAACGGCAACCCAAAACCCACATACTTAACTCAAAGTGCCAACATGGCAATTTAACCTACAGTGCGTAGTGCGCCCTGCGCTGATGTATGGCAGGAAAAGTCTAAGACATATTGGTACACCATAGACTTTTTCTAGGGCATGGATGCCCACAGAGAGGGCTCTGAGTGCTGCCTCTGGCACCTGTGCCTTAGGTTCGCCACCACTGTTCTAGGGTGTCACTTTCTCTCTCTCTTTTAATAGGGACATTTCAGGTAATAGGAAAATATATAATAGGAAATTGCTGTTTACTCTCTGTTTTTAGTGATTGCTGTGTTTCTTTCTCTTTTTCCCCCCCTTAGAATGGACATACTATGGCTTACGTTATGTCAGTTCCACAATTATGTAGAAATAGAGGTAAGCAAGGTGGTTCTGCAAAAGATTTTAAGAAATGTCTGTAACTGATCAGGCTCAGTAAATTCTGTCATTATTAGTTGTTGTCTTGCTGTATGTGCAGATGCACAAATGGTTCTAGCCTCAAAAAAATTGAGCCTAATTAATGACTGCCCAAAATGTTAAACCACCTAACTCCGCTTTCCATGCAAGGGCACAGGCTTGTTCCTGTACCCCAAAGGGACAAAAAATGATAAAGACTATATGTCAAAAATTAGGCTGACTTTCTAGGCTTCAAATCACAGAAAAAACTATATATAAACCATCCTGCACGATATGGTATTAAATGCGTGGATGTACAAAATCACAGAAAATAATGCACTATAATAATTGATGCAAGCATAACATATGGACTAAGCCCTCACTCTTGATAAAATTTGAGACACTTGGTCAATACATTTTGATCAAAATACATCTAAGCCCACCTACCAGGCGACAAGGTGGTCTCAGTTCAGACGGGGAGTGATATTCAAGTGCACTTTTTCCCCACCTATCTAATAGGTGACCTTGATTACGGTGGTACATATAGGTGTGTGTGTCTCTCTCAATAGTTGCTGTTGCACATGGAGGTAACAAGGGGCAGCACACCATATGTGCGGGGACTGTACTCCTGAAAAATGCGCTACAGCATGTATAGGTTAGCATAGTTACCCGCCTGAACTGAGACCACCTTGTCGCCTGGTAGGTGGGCTTAGATGTATTTTGATCAAAATGTATTGACCAAGTGTCTCAGATTTTATCAAGAGTGAGGGCTTAGTCCATATGTTATGCTTGCATCTATTATTATAGTGCATTCTTTTCTGTGATTTTGACTTTCTAGGCTTCACAGAATTATTATGGTAATTATTTGACCCCCTAATTGGGTGACGCAATTTATTTCTTTCACGTAAATCAACTAGAAAAAAATAAAGTTGGGACCAAATATGTGTATTATTAATGTACGTGCCAAAAGTCCTATGAAAATAGCTCCAAAACTGTAGAGGCCTCTGCAATTTCAGATGACTGCCACCTTGAGAGTGTCTAATATAAACTAATGGTGTGACTCTGGTCTGAGTACTAGACGATTAACCGGATTGTCAATGTTATTAGCTGTCTAGTAGATAGGTTATAGTATGTCCACAGTAGATTGCAACTGTAAATCCACTGTTTTAGCTAAAAGTATCCTCTCTTTTTTATGTATGGTATGAGATTTACACAAAGTCTGCCATTAACAGTGATTAAGCTTATACTCGCACTCCACGGTCTATAAACGTTGCATTAGATATGTTTGTCAGCTACTATTATGAATAATAGCCCTACATTCAGTTGCCAGACCACTGGGCTGTATCAATAGATATCAGCAAGCACACGTCGAAGCCGGCTCGTGATTGGCTCAGTGTGGCTGTTGATTCTGCTCAGCAGTCCCAATCTTTCAAATGTGTCCCCTTATTTTTTTGTTTCATATAAAGGGATGATCTGTGAGAAGGCGGGGGCAGCACTAGGTGGCACATACCAGATTTAACTGATTATTGTTTTATTTACTTTTTCTCTGATCTGAAGTCTACTTCACGTGGGGGGCTTATTAACATGTAGGTCTGATCTGAGTTTGATTGGGAGTCTTATAAAAATTGGGCATCTGATCTAAAGTTTCATTGGGGGTCTGATCTGAGGTCTTAATAGGAGCCTCTTTAACATTGGGGGTCTGATCTGAGGTCTGAGTAGGGGTCATATTAACATTGGGGGTCTGTTCTGAGATCTGATTACCATTGGGGGGTCTGAGGTGAGGTCTGATACGTCTTATGGGCAGGCGCCTATTTTAGGGCGCAAGATACGGTATACAGTGCCACAAAAAATTCAACTAGTCTGACAAAGAACAAGCTCTCGTATATCTGTGTCAACTGTAAAATAAAGTTATGGAAGGCAGAGAGGAAAAAACTAAAATGTTGCTGCCAAAATTTGCTATGTCCTGAAATGTTTAAAGTAGTTGATGCTGAACTGGGAACCCCCACAATTTGGAGTTTTCAAGCTGCATACTGGTTCTACTTACCTAACATTCACTACCTGATTGACCAGTTGTTGGAGTAAACTGAGTTTTTTGGCCTCCTGAACTGAAGCTTAGATGAGATGTTTAATATGAGTGCTTAGAGTCCATTGAATCTAGATTTAATTGTCTTTCAGATGATAAAGGCACTTAAATTCAGTTGACATCTCTTCATTGATATCTCATTTTGTCTTTGGAATCTGTAAGTTGAGGGAGTGATAGCCATAACTACCATAACTATTTGTATAATTCACAAACAGCAGGGGATGACTTGTTAGGAAGGATGCACATAAGTAGTGGTAAGATCCACTCATGGCTCACTCAATGTATGTGCTGTATAAGATCCTAGATCCTTGTGCTGTGTAAGATTCTACTGTCTTCCTGTTGTATCTTGTAGTTTCTTCCTATTTATACTCCGTCTGAAGAGGAGAAGAGGAATCCTGCCCTGTATGCAAACAACGTAAGACATGTCATGGCCAAGTATGTACCACAAAGTTCTTTTATTCTATTTGTTGTATGTGTTACCTGTTCAGTTTTAAGGAATTAATATTACTACGACTGTAACGCGTTTGAGTTTACTGGAAACAAATGTATTTCTCCCAACAAGTTTTCCTTAGAAGAACTGTCAAATCAGAATTCTACTATACGTTCACTGATGGGACATGAGTGGCCACTGGTGATGATCCACTGTGTCCATGTCTAGGAAGACGTCCTAAAAATATATTCCTACCCAGCAGTACATAGAGCTTACCCCTAGTATATAAGTATTGTTTTGCTTCTCTGCTATACAAATAGGCATTGCTAAAAGTAAATGGGTGCCTCCTATATTCCGGACGACCAGCAACTGATTTTATCATAGGGTGTTAAGTCAGCCATAGAAAGACATTCCAGTTTGTCGGAAAATGCATTTATTATTCTTATTCATTGAGCCAGTGACCAAGCTGCATAATAAACTTCTAGTAGACCACAGGGAAATTGTTCTACTAGTGACCATTTTGAACAATCCTTTTTGTTAGAAGGGTCCCCCGACAATAAGCTGATCACGGCTGTCCCACTGCTAGGACCTCTACCAGTCAGCTGTAATCCGTGGTGGAAATTTGACAGCAAGTGTTCAATTCCTCTTTAGTGCCACCACAGGAGAAAATAAGCATTTCAGACTTCATATTAAAAGCAAGTGTAAAGCAGAATGAGAGGCTCTCTCTTTAGCCACTTGGCACTCTTGTTAGGACATGAGGGTCCTGAATCTTCTACCTCTATCTATTCATTCAGAATACCATTATAGGCTAATTTCAGATAAGTCTTCTAAACCAGTTACATGAGGAGTATAACATTTATTTAAATCAGACCTATTAATTCAAAAGAAATCTATAGTTTGTGTATTGCCACTGGGAATAAAAGAACGTTGCTACGGAGAACTGCATGTTATCTGTTATACCAACCAAAAGTCAATATTCTGCAACATATTGGGGGACATTTATCAATGTCTTTACATCACTATTGTGGCATAGAAAAAGTTGCAACTTTATGGCGTATGCCATATTTGCACCATAGTTTATGACTTTTAGAGGTTCTCACCACTTGTGGTAAGAAAAGGGGCAAGGCTTAGTGCAGCCCGCCAGATATTCTGTAACTTACGCCAGACACTGGCATAAGTTATAGATTAGGTCTGTACCAGCTCCGGGTGTATATAGTGCCAGAGATGCACCTCATTTAAAAAGAGGCATCTTCCCCTTAATAAATTAGGCACATCTTACTCCGGCGCAGGGAGACCTGGACCGACATATAAGAACGCCAGTCTTGATAAGTCTCCTCCGGGGTGTTGCAATTTGACAGGCATTTTACCTCATTTACAGTGGTGAACATGAAGCTTTTAGACAGAGTAGGTAAGGTACAGCAACAGTTTTCCTACGGTCCCATGTATTGGTCACCATTCATCAGCATGATTAATTTTCTGGTTGCCCGACTATTGCTGACCATGGTGCTAAAGTCGACGGGTCTGTCCAGGATGGGGGAGGAGGACTTCATTCATTTAATACTTCACTTTGATTTCCATGTCTGAATACAATTTATGAAGTGGAAATACATTTTGTTCTGCTAGTCCTATCAGCCAAATTAAAGAGTAAATCACCAGAAACATCTGTTTCCTGTGTAAGGTCTTGCTTGCTCTATGGCCTCATAATGACAGATGTTGCAGTCTTATGCCTTGTTCAAGTATTAGTATTTTTTGCAGGTAAATTATGTAAAATATCTTACATATATGCGTTACAGGTACAATATATTAAATGAATGATAAAATATATTGATTTGTTTGTGTAGCTGATTTTTCTTTTATTGCTTTTCCCTCTTAAAGAGCCTTGGGTGTGTCAGTCACAGACTATACATTTGAAGACTGCCAGTTGGCCTTGGCGGAAGGACAGCTCCATCTCCCATCAGATACATCTCTCCTGGAATTTGCAAGACTTGTTAGAAGTCTGGGGTAGGTTCTTCAATGTATGTTATTTGTCATGCGGGTGTCATTTCATCTACTGTCTGTCGTCCTTTGTGCTGCTTTAGTCATATCCTTGGTGTTATGTTCACTGCATATATTAGTCTGATCTGTAATAGTAACATAGAAATGGGGCAGAGAGAAAGCACTGTATAGGTATGGGCAGTTGCGTCAGACATAAGCTAAAGAGAAGATAAAGTACAGAGCAAGCAATTCTTAACTTGCCCAAACAGATGCTACTAGTAGTCTAGATGCACTATGATGCGCTAGATTAATAGAATGGCGTTATGCTAAGAGTAATGCACACCATTATTTTCACTATATCAAGTGCCAGTGCCATTTTCACCCTTTTTAGCTTCTTCTGGTCTCATCACCTTGTGCGGGCGGGCAGCAGCTTGTCTCATCAGACAACCAACATCTGTTTCTCCCTGGAGTGCATTGCATCAGCTCTTGATAACCTTGCCAGTTGCCAATGCTTTGTTTTCCTTTATTCCTCCCTTGCATAGAAAATAGTCCATGACACAAAGCCCCAGCAATTTCACTGATAAATAGCACATAGTATGTAATGCCCCAATTCTTTCTCCACTGTCTAGAGAAATATATAGCTATATATTTCTATGAATTTAGAAGAAAGGATGAACAAGAGGTGTCAGGGCCGCTTCACGATCAGATCACTACACTGGCACACAGCCCATATTCATTGCACAGTAATAATTTTCATGGGATAAAAGGGGTTGTGCCAAGCTTTTAAGTTATAGGGGAAAACCAGCTGACCGTTGGAACCCCCACCGGTCACAAGAACTGGGGTCCCATTCCCCGTTATGATGGAGCGGCAGGTTGTGCATGCACACTGCCGCTCAATTTATTTTGTACAGGAGCTCTGCAGATTGCGAGTACAGCACTCTGCTATCTCTCTGCATTGAGAATGAATGGGCCATTGTGTGCATGCATGACCTTCCACTCCACCAGAACGGGGGATTGGGACCCCTGTTTTTGTGATCTGAGGGAGTCCCAGTGGTCAGACCCCAGCGATCAGCTAGTTATCCCCTATCCTGTGTATATGGGATAACTTAAACTGGTCACAACCCCTTAAAAGTAGTTGTTCCCAATGGTCTTAACTAGGGATGAGTGAATCGACTTCAGATGAAACATCGGAAGTCGATTTGCATAAAACTTTGTTCCAATACTGTACGGATCAGGAGCCAGGTACCACTTGGAACCGAATCCAAGTTCGGGAAATGTTTTTTACAGTACAAGTTTGCGAAGCAATAACTTCGGCTCATCAGAGCCAATACATTCTTTCTAATACAGTATGGAGCTCCTGCTCCGTACAGTATTGGAACAAAGTTTTATGCGAATCGACTTCGGATGTTTCATCCGAAGTCTATTCGCTCAACCCTAGTCTTAACCTGTGCCCCCCAAAAATCTCATGTGTCCACAGTCCAACAGTTCCCATACTGTTGCTACGTTCCCAACTTCTTATGATTCCGGCCAGACTGGAAGTTGCTTGGTTCCATGACCACTGCGGTCAGTCACTGACCTCAGCAGTCACTAGCAGTCGTGGGATGAAGCCTCTTTTGATCTGGCAGGGACCCAAAGGGACCAGGGAAAGGATAGTGCAGGAAGAGCTGGATTTCAGACAGGTGCTTTTTTTTCTATTGGGCACAGGTTAGGACTTTAGGACAAACCCTTTAATAGAGTAGTGCTCCATCTAATTTGAAAAGCCCTATTCATTTCACAGTAATACTTTAGCAGCTTTAATAGAGTTGTTTGCCATCTTGTCTCTACAGTATTATTAAGAGGTTTGTTGCTTTTTTTTTATTTTACTAATTGCATTTGTCTTTTTTTTGCAGCTTAAAACCAGAGAAGCTTGAAAAGGAATTGAAACAGTTCTCTGAAAGTGCTAAAAAAAGAAATGGGGAAAAAATAAACTTAAAGGAATTTGCAGACTACTTATCTGTTCCAGTAACAGAGAAATTAGAGGACCTTTTTGCCTTATTTGATGAGGTTTGATTTCTGTGTCCATTATATATTTTATAATGCTGCGTAACGGGAGACTCGCTGCAGTAACTGTGCTGTATGTAAATCCGGTTGCCTTTTAGCAGGTTTCCTGTATTTATCTGCTTAGAGTGCAATGCAGATCTATGGTGATTTACATAAATGTATTGGACCCTTACCATTCACGCACTTGGAAGTATTAGAACAGAGCACAAGGGATAAAAGCATGCAAAACACAGAGTTGGAGAGTATCTCCAAGATACTTGATGAGTAAAGTAAGAGGGGGGGTTGATGGGAACATATGTAGAGATTTATCTAAAGTAGCTCAAGGGAAAAATGGAGTAGCCCAGAGTAAATACTCCACTTTTTTAGGGCCACACATATTTATGTGGGACAAGTTATTTTGTTAAAGGGAGTCTGTCAGCAGTTTTAACTGTGCAATACTGCTGAGAAGCCTAATTAAGGGGCTGGGGAGAGCACGACAAACATACCTTTTGAAGATTCAAAGTTAAGAAGAATAATAGGCAGCACTCACCACGGCGTTTTCTTTCTTCCTTTATTTCATGTACATGGAATACATACGGTAAAGGGTTAGGCGGCAGTTACAGCCCACTCACCCACAGCCGCTGTGGGTGAAATTGGGCTGTAACTGCCGCCTAACCGCTTTTACCGTATGTATTCCATGTACATGAAATAAAGGAAGAAAGAAAACGCCGTGGTGAGTGCTGCCTATTATTCTTCTTAACTTTGAAGATTAGTTTGGCACTTTATACTGTGTAGGATAGTGCACCTGTGGACACGGCAAAAGGGAGTGCTGTGGAAGCCTGAAATGAACGTTGTTTTGGAGTAGCCTAGGACAGTGCCACCAACCTACATTTGTGATTATACCTTTTGAAGATGCTGAGTAGTTTGAATACGAACATTTAGTCCTCTGGGCACTGGAGGAGTGCTTCACTGCGTAGTGCCCTCCGCTCTGAGTGACAGCTGTAGCATCCAACCAGGAAACCACTACTGTCACACGAGTTTCACTCAGAGCCACGAGGAGGTGCTGTGAAGCACCTCAATGCAGGCAGCACCTCACAGTGAAGCACCACTTTCTTGCACTTGCAGGAGAAGAGCCTGGCAGAATGAAGCTTCATATTCACACTACTCCTGATAAAAGTTATGTTTGTCCTGCTCTCCCCAGCTTCTGTATAGCAGTGTTAGCAGTTTTGCTTGGTCAAACCTGATGACGGACTATGTTTATGGACATTGAAATGTATTTGAGGGTTGAGGTATTTGGCATTTCAGTAAACTTTAGAGACACGATAGTCCACGTTCTTAGAGTAGCTTTAGTTACTACCTTGGTAACTTACTAGCTTATGCCTGTATATGGCACATATAGACAGTATTTTATAGACCATTATCAGCAGACTTTTGAGTAACTATATACATTTCTTATAATGGTACTATTGTAAAGGGTAATTAAAGAAGCACTCTGGGATTTTTTTTTTTGTTACAGTAGCCCCCATTTGTAAACTAAATGGAAGATAGAATCATGTCCATTTTTAATTTGCCCCTATAGCATGTGGTACCTAATGAATAAATAATACTCATCTACTCCCCACTGTCCCCAAGCGCCATGTGACCCAGCCGTGACCTGATGCTTAGGGACACGTCACTGCTGAGGTCAGTAATATGTAAGTAGTACTGCAGAGAGTGAGGCCTGCTTGCTACTTTTTATTTTCCCACTTCCCCCTGTTCCCCCTCTATCGACATTTAAAGCTGTGCTGCAATACATTGTCGAGACTGCTGTGCATGCACACAGGAGTCCTCTCCGTTATTTTAGCACAGCACAGCAGTCTGGACTGTCTGTATAAACTGCAGCTTTGAGCGCTGACAGCTGGGGAAAGAGGGGCAGTAGGTAAGTAAAATATGGTGATCTGGACTTCCGGTATGTGTAGTACTATGTATTAATGTAGATAATGGTCCAGAATCACAGTGACAGATTCCCTTTAAGGTATACACGTATGACTTTTTCAAGTTTTAATATCTGTCTTTTTTGAGAAAGGAATTTAAAATTCATAATTATATTTATCATGTTACCATTTCAGAATGAAGAGGGTGTCATTGACCTACGGGAGTATGTAATTGCATTGTCTGTTGTATGTAGACCTTCCAAGACATTAGAAACCATTCAGCTGGCTTTTGAGGCAAGTAGCAATTTCTCAGCTCTTTACGTGATGAACTGTCTTTGGTGCATTGAACTTTATGCTATTATCATTATCTCTTAAGGCTTTTATCATTTCCCAAATATGGGACCATAATGGTTTATGGCAAGTTGCCACATTCCATTGCATGCCAAAAGTTATGGTTATCACTTTCACACGACCTTGTTCTAAGTTCGGCTTTTTGAGGCCAACACGTAGATTGAAGAGCTTACTTTTACGTATTGAATATTTTTTTTTTTTATATTCTTATTTGCTTTTAGACTTTTTTGCATATTTATTAAACATTTAGTGACTGTCCATTCATGTGAGATAAACATTGGCAATTTGAGGTAATGGCTTAATGTTCATGGAGGTTTTTGCTTAATCAAAATACCTGCAACAGCAAAAAAAACTGCAACAGCAAAAAAAAAAAAAAAAAAGATCTCTATGGCAGTGTTTCTGTTCACTGATAGGTAATCAGTGTAATGTTAAATGCCATGGAGGATCCACATCTGTAAAGCTTTACCATGTTCAATGACATGTGTTTTCCGCCCATAGATGTACCAGTCAGAAAATGACAAAACTATAGTAGAAGAGGAGCTGGCTGTGATTTTGAAGACTGCGCTGGGAGTCTCGGAACTGAATGTAACGGATCTTTTTAGAGCAATAGATGAGGAGGAGAAGAGTAAAATCACATATAGTAAGTCTTAGATTTTTTTGACAATTTTTGGGGCAGATTTTCTAATCCTGTGCCACGTTTACACAGTGGCTAATGTTGGATGATAAATCTGATGCATGGCTAGATACTTTTTTTTCTAACTTTATACCACCTATTGCTTGGTTTTCCAGAATTTTCTGCCAAAATTGTGGCTCAAAATCTTGCATTTTAAGCCACAATCCATTTACTGCTAAGCCATTCCCCTCAGTAAGCTAAGTGCTGTGGATTTTATAAAACTAAAAAAAAAATTTGATGCATTTTACAATAAGAGCTACGTGCCATCATATTGTAAATGTGGTTAAAACGACTTCATCTTAACCCTTTCCCACCCAGCACTTTAATATTATATCGCTGCAAGTAGCGAGTTAATGCTCAGTACTGTGATGGAGTTCAAGTTCTCGAAGGGAACTTAAAAATGTAAAAAAACTGTTGAATAAAGATTTTAAAAATATTAAGAAAAATATAAAAAATGAAAAAAAACTTCCCAATTTTCATATATAAAAAATAAATATCTGAAAATGTCAGAAATATTAACATGTTTATCATTATCAACGCCACTGTGGCTGAATTTAGGTTTTTGACCAAAAAAAAATTATAATAATTGAATAAAAAAAATTATCAAAAGGTTGTATATATATGAAAATGTTATTAATAAAAACGACAGCTTGTGCTGAAAAAAAGGCCCAAACAGCTACATCAGAAAAGTTGTCCGAACAAGGCGACACAAAGCAATTTTGACACCATAAAAACGAAACTCTATAAACGGTGTCAGAATTAGTGTTTTTTCACATTGCCGCCCCAAAAATTGTCACAAAAAATGTATACAATACATTAGGTGTGGCCCTAAAGAGGTATTGACGAGGAAATGGTGCCATTTAATGGTGCTGTTAATAAAGGCAACTGATCCCACAAAAAAAAAGCCCTCATATGGGTATGTTGACTGAAAAATAAAATGTTGTGGCTTTTGAAAAGTAGGGATTAAAAATGAAAAACATTGGGGGAGATTTATCATACTGGCGTAAAATAGAACTGGCTTAGTTGCCCATAGCGACCATATTCCACCTTTCATTTTCCAATGGAGCTGTGAAAAATGAAAGGTGGAATCTGATTGGTTGCTATGGGCAACTAAGTCAGTTCTATTTTACACCAGTTTGATAAATCTCCCCCATTGTGTCCTGAAGTCTAAAATAGGCAACATCCTTAAAGGGGTTGTCTCATTGTCTCATCTCATACATTGGTGGGATGTGCCACCCAGTAAGATAGGTGCGGGTCCCGCCTCTAGGACCCAATCTTGACTCCAGAACGGGCCCTCCAAAGTGAGTGAGAGCACACTGCACGAGCGGAGGCACCATCCATTCACTTCTGTGTAACTTAAAAAAAATAGCCAAGCATAATCGCTCGTCTATTTTCGGAACTCCCATAGAAGTTTATAGAGAGAACGCGCTCATTCACTTTCGGGGGCCCATTCTTGATACAGGAATGGGTCCCAGAGGTGATATGTCCACCTACCTGACATCGATAGTGTATCACAACGATATAACACCAATGTTTGAGATGACACAACCCCATTAAGGGGTTATAGTTATCACGGACTAGCTCCAAAGAGAAAATGTAAAATCCAGAGGAAGTATATAGCGCTGACATACTCCGCAGTGCTTTACAAACGTTATCATCACTTGTTTTCTCCAATCTAAATTTCCTATCAAGTATGTCTTTGACCGTATGGGAGGAAACTGGAGTACCCAGAGGAAACCCACGCAGACATAGGCTAAAGATACAAATTCCACGCAGATGTTGTCCTTGGTCGGATTTGAACCTAGCAGCTCAGCGCTAACCATTGAGCCACCGTGTTGCCCCTTATGTTTTGAGTGTATCATTTATTTAGTACATCCAAAGCATAAACAAAAATATCACACCTCCCATTTTGTCTAAGTGATGTGACTACACTGTTGTCCACTAGGGGGCGTAATGTAACAGCTTTTTTATTCAGTTCTATTCAAAGCAGTAACAATGTGAAAGTAGACTTTTAGTCTGGTATTATCATTGTAGGTAAGTGGGCAGATTTTTCATTAGAACCTTGTAGCTTACAACACTCAGCATGTTCAAGTGGGAAGAAAGGTATAAGAAACATGTACAGATCCATCAGAAAATAAAAAGGCCTTTAGTGTATGTTAAAAAAAAAATATTTTTTTAAAATGTGAAACCGTTTTTAATATCCTACTTCCATACTAAGATGCAATCACTGATTATTACAGGCCCAAAGCCAAAGATGTTTTTCCTTCAGAGCTTTCAGCTTCAGTTTTGTTATCAAGACCTTGTGTTGATCCAAATCACCAGAAACCTTTATCTACGTCCTACGTGGCCAGAAGTTTGGCAGTTGTGTGGACTATATGTGTGAGCACACCTGACCATGGTGATTTGGTTTCAGACAACATCCTCAAGACAATTTGGCCTCAGAACAAAACCTTTCCACTCCCGTACAATGAAGGCTGAAAGTTTATGTAGTCATGTTTTTAGTGTAGCCTTATGTAGATTAACAGCATTCTCCCGTTTTTCTTTACAGTGGACTTTGACAGGTTTGCTGCTTTGAATCCGCAATTTGCTGAAATGTTTCTTTATCCAAATATGATGGACTCTGAAGCTTGTGTAGACAGCTCTTCTGTTACTGCCCCTAATGGTTTCTGTACTGATTTCACACCTGAAGATATGGAAGAATACCACAATGAACAGAAGAAGCTGAACTAAAGCTGGAACTTCATCTCCCTCTCCTGGTGAGGGGCATATATGTATTGTACCTCTCAACATAGTTAAACCCAGCTATATTTTTGTTTTTATCTTTGACACTTTTCATTTTTTGTTCTGGTTATTTGGTTTGTGTTCTTAAGTACAATCAAAAATGTTTGAAAAGCAAGGATGGATTTTGGTCTGAATAACTTCATGTGTGTAAACTATAAACTGGATAGGAGACACTGATGGTGTTGCACGTGGTAACCAAACACTGAACCTCAGTGAAGTATATTCTACCCCACAGTGTGTGCTGTGATATAAGCAACAGATGCCAGAAAGCCTTAAAAGGTTCCTTTCTAATAACAGAATTAAAGGGGTTGACCGACCCCAAAAGCAATTTAGCTATGGCCCTGAAAGTATGTAAATAAAAGAAAAAAGCCATTCACCACCGCTCCATTCAAGTGTTGAGGCTCTCGTCCCCAGTTTAACCGGTCCCCATCTTTTTCGTGGTCATGTGTACTGCTGCTGTCATTCACTGGCCTCAGCAGCAACGTGTCCTCGAGCAGCATGTGACCACAGAGTCTCAGCGATTACATGCAGCTTGGGGATATGTCACTGCTGAGGTCGGTGAATGGCTATAGCAGTTCATGTGGACACAGATGGATGTCGGACTTCCAGCCATCGGAGACTGGAAGGAGCGAGGACAAGAGCCTTAGCGTTGGAATGGAGAGGCAGTAAATAGTGAGTGGCTTTCTTATTTAATTTGCACAATTTCAGATCCATAACTAAAATTGATTTTGGGGCCGGACAACCCTTAATGGTCTATTACACGAGCTGATGATTGGAAATGAATGCTTGTAGGAATGTTTATTCAGCCAAATAAACAAGCTAATTGGATCTTTTATGTGTGGATGAAAACACTCGCTGATCAATAGCACATATCCCCCTGTAAGGAGGTGACGTGATCACAACATTAATTAAAGGGCATCTGTCAGCAGATTTGTACCTACCTATGAAACTGGCTGACCTGTTACATGTGCGCTTGGCAGCTAAAGGCATGTGTGTTGGTCCCATGTTCATATGTACCTGCATTGCTGAGAAAAATGATGCTTTAATATATGCAAATGAATCTCTTGGAGTAAAGGGGGCATTGCCTTTACACCTAGAGACTCCGCTCTCTGTGCAACTGCCACGCCCTATCCACTTTGATTGACAGGGCCAGACACTGAAAATGTCATCACGCCTGGCCATGTCAATCAAAGTGGAGAGGTTGTGACAGTTGCAGAGAGAGCAGAGCTTCTAGGTGTAACAACAACGCCTACATTGCTCCTAGAGCCTCATTTGCATATATTAAAACTTTACTTTTCTCAGCAATGCGGGCACATATGAACATGCGACCAACACAGATGCCTTCAGCTGCCAAGCACCCATGTAGCAGGTCAGCCAGTTTGATAGGCCCAAATCTGCTGACACATGCCCTTTAAAAGTGAGCGGGGGACAGACGATCGTAGTAACGATCATTCATCCTCTATACAGTTTTGATCAGCCTGTGTAAAGAGTGTTTAAACCAGCTCTGATCGAATCATCAATTGGCACACGCTATGGCCATGTAAAAGGACCCTTATAGGCTTGCAGTGTATTATAACCAAATTGACGTTCTGTCCATGTAATAAAAACTGCAGACTATGGCCTGAAGATGCAATTAAATGCCCCAAAGACACTGATATTTTCAGTACATCAATATTGGTTTTTCATTCATGTGCAGGATTGTTTACCACCATCCTAGTAATCATATTGATTGGACTGGGTGCGATTGTAAGCAGTATTTGATGGATCTGGCCTTCATGACCTCTAACCAAATGTACTCCTCTATGTTCAGACTTTCTCCACCACTGTAAACCTGGCATAGCTTGGAAATCCTGACTTCCTGAGCTTGAAATATGCCACCAAGTGTAGCTTTGCAAGGTTTTTATTTTTATTTTTTTGGTAAATGTTGTAATGTATCTGTATGAAATTCTCTTTGGTTTCCTGTTGTTTGAATGTTGGTGCACCAGAGTATTAAAACTCCTGCAGAGATCCAGCACACACCCAAGATGTAATGTGTATTCCATATGCTGTACAGAATGTGCATGAACAGCAGAGTCAGTTCCCCATGTGATGTCTTGTGCACCTTGGTGAGTTCTTCTCTAGGTCACTCTTTATGTTGTGTTAACCTGAACAAACTTTCTTTGAAGTTACATGCGTAGCTCGTTTTCTCTTCATTGCACATTTACATAGTATTATAAACAGTTCTCATTGACAGGTCATATTCTTGTTATGAAGTATTAATGATTTACAGGTCACTTATTACAATAGGGTTGTTATAGAATCAGAAAATGAATGTAGTACTGTAGTACCTACTGTCTGCATAATGTTAGGCTAGCCTTGTATGGCCTGGGCCATTTTATAGATTTAAAGCACATTCCAACCACCATCTAAAATGATCATATAGTAGTAAATCAGAAATAAAAGTGGTATCCCAGTAGTGATTTTGTAGTTTGGTTTAACATGCTGATACAATCTCACAATTTAAAAAGAAAAACACTTGTGTCATCCAATATGGCCGCCTTGTCTATTGTGATAGATTTAAAAATGGTTTCTGCAGAAAATGTTTTAGTTTGCAAAAATGATATACAGTAAAATGCCTAATACAGGGTGTGATGGGGCTGGTGCATGACTTTGGTGTTAGAAATTTTAAGTCATGCACCACCCCTTTGAGTTGCCCCAGGTATAAGTTGTGCCTGGATTGTTCATTTAAGACCTAATCACTAAAGCAATGGCTGCTGCTCAAGTGTCTGATTTACTAATATATGGCCATTTTTAAGTTTTGAGCGGAAACCATCTTTAAAGGGGTTGTCCTACCTCGCCGTTACTAAGGCGAGATGAGACACAGTCCCGACCACCAGCTGGGCGGGAAACAGCAGAGTGGTCCAGCGCTCGCTGTTTCAGTAGCTCCCATTGCGGTGCATAGCTAGGTGTGCTACGCTGTTTCCGCAGCTCTCATGCACCGCAATGGGAGCTACTGAAATAGGAAGTGCTGGACTGCTTTGCTGTTTCCTCGCCTTAGTAACCCCTTTAGGGAATTGCATTATGTGCCCTTCCATACTACAGGATATCCAACAAATCACTCTTTAGGCCCTTATATGCTGGCTGAGGATCGCGACACTTATCCGAATCGAACATTTGTTCAAAGTCTTTTTGCCGCTATTTGGCTCATGTACAAGTGCTGCCAATCACCAGACAAACGATTAGAATTGGGTGATCTTTTGTCAGGTAAATCTTAAAATCTTTGATTGTCAGCAGCACAGGGTCAAACAGGATGTGCTGCTGAAAATATATAGACTGAATAGGGGAGAACGATCATAATAACTATCATTCGTCCCCCTTTCATTTTGCATGAGGGTGTGAATTGCACTTTAAACGAGCGTCGATCAACTTGTATATCACTGATAAGCATTTGTTATTGGCCTGGCATGGGCCCATGTAAGAGGACCCCTACTGGAAGCGCTAGAAAGATAGCCCTGTAAGTGAAAGCCGCAGGGAATGTTAACTCCCCAGGGTTGCCCTTATAGATGTAGTTTGTCCTGAAACGTTGTACAGACTGTTTTCAGCTTTGAGAAGCCATGGGGAATTTGAGATTCCCCACAGGCTTCCCCGATGCTTTTCTTCTGCTGGCAGCAAGAGCTGTTTAGGTAATAACAATATATCAGAGAATTGCTCATGATACAATTCCCTAATGCTTTACCCATATTACATAATAAGATCATAAAATAGAAGATAATAGACAGAAAGCAGTTTGTGCTGCAAGTACTAAGTAATCTGGTATAACATGTTTCCATAAAAAACAGCTCAGCTATGGGCATTCAATGCTTACACTTATGATTACGCTAATTAAACTTTGACAGGTATTTTTTTCAGTTTATACACAAGTACAGTGAAATTCCTTTACATCTCTATCTAATAATCCAGAAAGTCTGTTAATTTGGCAGAACTCTTTTTAATGACCAGAATCAATAGACCGAGGAATTAAACAGAAATCTTCCTTCCTGAGGATTTCTTTACTTTGATACTGGCTTAGGCCTAATTCACACGTTCGTAGTGTGTTTTATGGAAACACGGATCCGCAAAAACACAGACGACTGCAGTGTGCATTCCGCATTTTGCGGACCGCACATTGCTGGCACTATATAGAGAATGCCTTTTCTTGTCCGCAATTGTGGACAAGAATAGGACGTTCTATTTTTTTGCGGAAACAAGGATGCGGACATGCGGATGCGGACATCATATTGTGTGCTGTCCACATCTATTCCTGCCCCTTTGAAATGAATGGGTCTGCAACCCTTCCGCAAAATTGCAGATGGGATGCAGATCCATTTTGCGGACGTGTGAATTAGGCCTTAAATGGGTTTTCTGGCAATAATTTTTTTGCAAGTGCTCACAGCCTGTCTCCTGAAACAGAAGATTCATACTTACCTGCTCCACACCACTCCGTTTCTCTGCACTGCCTCCACTGTCTCTGTCATCAGTTTTCTTCCGTGATGGATGGGCATGATGACTTGCATTGCTTCGGCCAGTGACTGGTTTCAGCGGTGACGTGCAGCCTGTGGCCATATCATCAGTGAAGCCAGTCATTGTGTAGATGGTGCATGTAACCATAACCATGCACCACAAGATGTAAATAGTGACCAGAAGCAACACAGGACATTTGCAGTGTGAAGCAGGAAATTAATTTTCGTTTTGATGGGGCAGGCCATTATTGGAAAGCCCCTTCAAAGGGGTTGTCCCATTAAAGGAACTTCTCCTCTATCTATAGGATAGGAGATAAGTGCCTGATTGGGGGTGATCTGACTTCTGGGGCCCCTGCCGATGAAGGCGCTGTGCTTTCCATTTGAATGGAGCAGCAGACATGGATATGTGTCCACCTTTCCACTGACTACAAAAGATAGTCAAGTACAAGAGTTCAGCTGTCTCCAGCAGCCCAATAGGGGGAGAAACGGCCACCATTCTCGTCATTGGCAATGATCCCAGCAGACAGACCCCCGCTGATCATATATTTATTTCCTGCCCTGTGGTAAGGGCATAAGTTGTGTTAAAGGGACAACCCCTTTAAAGCGGCTATGTCACCAGGATCATCCCTATTAAATCAGGCATACTACCTGGTAGGGCTCATCATGCTGATTAAAACTATACCTTTCTTTTGTCTGTATGCTAAGCAGCTGCATAGATATCTGTATTTTTAATCATATGCAAATGAGCAAGTTGGAGCTCCAGGAGGCGGAGCTGAATCCTTTGAGCACTGCTTTGTAACACTCCCTGTGCTCTGCACACTCCTCCCACCTCTTGATTGACAGGGCTAAACATCAGCATGGGGAAAGCAGAGCTGTGTCCTAGCATCTACATATCATATATCCTATGTACTATAGCTGATCCACATCGAGATCTGCTCAGAAAGCTAATGTACATATTTCTGCTTTATTCAAATACAGTTTATAATTCTAAATATACTAGTAATATGTGTTATCTCATAAGCATAGAAAAAACATGGTTCTGTATGTCTGTAGCTTAGTAATGAATGGTCTGCTATGCATGTAGAAATCCTTGGTTCAAGTTCCAGGAGTCCTTGCGTAAAAAAATATATATATATATATATTTTTTTTTGCCTCTCTTATTTAACCTATAATAAAATAAAAGGCTATACTATAATAAATAATATACAATCATATAATAACAATAAAAAGCCTTACTATATTGAGTGGTGTTTTTTTTCCTTAGAAACCTAAAACCTATTACTGCTTTATTTATAGACACAATATATAATTATAAAGAAACCATCAATATTTATTAGCTTTTAAAGCCTAAAACATTATTCTTAATTATGGGTAAATTGTGGAAGAAAAAAAACCTTAAAGTATTTTCTGGGATTCAAACCTCTCTACATGCAAAACGAAACACTAACTACCAAGCTACAGCATTACCAAATAGAGATGCATGTTTTTTTTTTAATGCTTATGAGCTAACACATATCACTGGTGTCTTTGTAATCATATAGTGTGTCTGTTGATAAAGCAGTTATATGTATATTAGCTTTTTGAGCAGATCTCAGTGTGGTGAACCTATAGTACATAGAGTATATGATATGTAGATGCTAGGACACAGCTCAACCCTCAGCATGCTGATATCTAGCCATGTCAATCAAGGGGAGGGGGAGTGTGCAGAACACAAGGGGTGTTACATAGCAGTGCTCAGATGATTCAACCCCGTCTGCTGTTGCTCCAACTTGCCTATTTGTATATGAATATAAACGCAGATATCCTTGCAGCTGTCCAGCATACAGACAAAAGTAAGGTAGTTTTAATCAGCATTATGAGCCCTACCAGGCAGTATGCTTGGTTTAATGGTGGCAGAGTCACTTTAAAGGAATTTCACTGTATGTTATTGGATAAGTGAAGGTTTCTTTTCCATTTTCCTTGCATGTGGCACTTTCACATTTATTTGAAATTGACTTATTTTGATTTTGCTTTCTTGGTGTGTTGATTCTTCTTCCTTGCTGGATGCTAAAGTTCAGGAATGTTTTACATTAAGATGTCAATGTAGAAATGTTTGAACTAATTCTCAGGTTGATCTTGTGTGGGTGCCTACAAGCGACTTTAAAGGAGCCATCAAAAGCTGTGCTTTGATGGTTCTTTTCCAATTCCATTTATCCCTTTTAATAGTTAAAGGGAATCTGCCATGTTGAACATGGCATGGATCTGTGGGTCGCATGTTATAGAGAAGAAGTTGAGCAGATTGATATATGTTTTTTTTTGGGAAAAGATCCACTGTAACTTACATTCATTTAAATCTCGGCTCTTTCTTAGCTCAGGAGTCCAGTGGGTGGTCATACTCAGTGATTGACCGCTATCTCTATCTCTGTATTCACAGACATAAAGAGAAGGCTGTCAGTCACTAGGACTGCCCACAAAAAGAGCATGGATGTAAATGAGTCTTTTCCCACAAAACTATATATCAGTCTTCTCTGCCTCTCCTGCTCTGACATGCTGTCCACATGTAGGACTACACGTGCAATGTGACTGGTTCCCTTTAAACCTTTAGTTTTGGCTTGAACACAGGGCAGTTGACGCTGCAAGTTTGATGCAATGGCCCTTTAAAAACACATTTACTGTGAATTAATTGAAGGAAGATGGGTCTGATGATTACATTGCCACAGAATGTGGATTTAGGAAATCAGAAACTGACGTCTGTATTCATTCCAGGGAAAATGCTTGCTTGTCTTTATTACTATTCTTATTGCTTGTAAATCAATTACTTTTTGTTTGTCTTTTTTTCCTCCAAAAATCGTGATATGATTTGCCATCTGTGTGACAGGTCCATTGATGCCCTTTGACCTCAACTAAGCAAAGCTTGATGTATGCAATATGAAGCTGTTGAGCATGTGTTTTTTGAGTGAGGGACTGAGGACCTTGATGAGTGGCAACTATAAAAATACATTTTGATGAAAAAAAAATTATGAAGGGAAAGATGTTCTGCTCTATTTCTAATCACACTTTCAATGCATTTTGTTACTTTACACTGCCGATGTTTGTATCTGTCAAATTGACATACTGATTGTTGTGTGTATGTTATCTTGTAACAAATTTATGCACAACTGAATAGATTCTGTTACATGGTATTATTAGAACACTTCAAATTTTTAGTAAAACCCTTGCTGTGTCTTAGAATTGAGGATTTTTTGCTAGTGTTTAATGATAAACTGTACCGATTTCTATGGAAAAATAAAAGTAAGATTTCCAGTACTTTTTTTGTTTCACATTATTGAAATACAAAAAACTAGTGCTTGGGGCAGTTTATAGAAAAATAAATTTATAAAATGTATTTATTTATTTTTTCCAGCATTATTGAGTTATGCAGAGCTTGTAATGGAATTGCAGAATTCTGTTTTCTCGCTCGTATCATTGGGGGACACAGGACTGTGTGTGTTGCTGCTTCTGCCGGTAGGAGGTGACACTAGGCTAAAAAGTGTTAGCTCCTCCCGCCGGCTATATACCCTCCAGCCTGGAGAGAGCATATCCGTTTTTAGCTTCATGTCGTAGGAGGCAGACCTCCCTGCTCTGAAGGGTCAATTCTGCTTTTTTTTAATTTTTATTTTGTTTCCTTTTCAGACTGGGGGAACAGGGCTGCCTGGCCTCCCTGTTCTCCTGGAGACCATGCAAAATAAATGTGGAGCCCCAGTTATGGGTCTACAACACAATGAAAGCCAGATATCCCTTAAAGGAAGGAAAACCAAGCAAAGGGGTGTCTCCATTACAGAGATCACCAAATCCACCATATTAAGTGGCCCCTATGTCAAGATCCCGCTTTTTTACAAGCTTTAAGGATTTGACAGGGAAAACCTAAGCTAGGTATCCATCCACAGACAGCTGTTTCGGGGTGTTGCCCCTCATCAGTGTGGAGTAGGATTCTGGCTAACCGGGAGCAATGCCTCGGAGACTACTCAAACACAACAATAGCTGATCTCAGGGAGACCAGCTACAAAAACACCGCGGAGCCTCACTTAAGAGTCTCAACACAGCAATCCGAAGTGCAAAGTTCCCTGGGAAACAGGAATATGCAAAATAAATGTGGAGCCCCAGTTATGGGTCTACAACACAATGAAAGCCAGATATCCCTTAAAGGAAGGAAAAACAAGGGAACTTTGCACTTCGGATTGCTGTGTTGAGACTCTTAAGTGAGGCTCCGCGGTGTTTTTTGTAGCTGGTCTCCCTGAGATCAGCTATTGTTGTGTTTGAGTAGTCTCCGAGGCATTGCTCCCGGTTAGCCAGAATCCTACTCCACACTGATGAGGGGCAACACCCCGAAACAGCTGTCTGTGGATGGATACCTAGCTTAGGTTTTCCCTGTCAAATCCTTAAAGCTTGTAAAAAAGCGGGATCTTGACATAGGGGCCACTTAATATGGTGGATTTGGTGATCTCTGTAATGGAGACACCCCTTTGCTTGGTTTTCCTTCCTTTAAGGGATATCTGGCTTTCATTGTGTTGTAGACCCATAACTGGGGCTCCACATTTATTTTGCATATTCCTGTTTCCCAGGGAACTTTGCACTTCGGATTGCTGTGTTGAGACTCTTAAGTGAGGCTCCGCGGTGTTTTTTGTAGCTGGTCTCCCTGAGATCAGCTATTGTTGTGTTTGAGTAGTCTCCTGGAGACCATGGCCCGGGTCGGCTTCCCTCCCAGTCCAGCTCCCCCAAGAAGAAAAAGAGGACCAGGGCAGCCTCACTCCTCTGCTTCCCACCAGCCAATGGGTCACCTGGATCCGGCCCTCCCTCCTAGCCAGCTTCCTGCCACTTTGGTGCCAGCAGCTGAAGAGGTGACCCTGCTGGACTTGAGGGAGGGTGAACAAAAGAGGAGGAAGATAAGGGGAGTAGGCTGGATTGAGTGAGTATTTTCCCCACTACCCGCTCCCCTTTCCCTTCTTCCCCCTCCCTGGGGCCCAAATGTCCTCCTTCATTGGGGTTTGGCCCTGGCTCAGGGGGTCTTGGGGTGACCTCTCCTTCTGGCGGCCACCCGGAAGTGTAGTTTAGGCCCCAGTCCCTATTTGGGCATACCCCGGTTGGCGGCCTTACCAGTCTCCGCGTGCCTCGCCCCCTTTTTCTTTCTTCTCTGGCTGGTCTCCGGTGTGTGCCCTTGCTCCCGGGAAGCCCCCGCTCCCCCTGTTCCGCCTTTAGTTTTCGGCCGGCCAGAAGTGCTTTGTGGCCGGCTGCCGCAACTAATTTAGCCCACGGCTTCTTTTGCGGCCTAACCCGGTTTGCGGCCTACCTGGCCCCTGCGTGCCTCGGGCTCGTTTCTTCCTCCTCTGGTGGGCTATCCAGCATGTGCACTTTCTTTCGAGCAGCCTCCTCTCCTCCCGTTCCGCTTCCGGTTTTCGGCGACCAGAAGTGCATCTTGGCCGGCCGCCACAACTAATTTAGCACCCGGTCTCGGGGCCTTCTAGGCCTTAATTTCTCTGGACCCTATGCTTGTGGGGCGGGGCCACCTGACACTGGCCCTGCAAGAAGTCGGCATTCCTCTCCCTCTTCACCTCGGTTGGCAGGAAGATTCACTGGGTTCATAAGTACCTGGTTTCAGTTGCAGCTTTTCTGGTAGGACAACCCTATATCCCTCCAGCCCTGGCACCAGCTCTTAGAGCCATGTCCGAACCCCGCCCGCCATCAGCCTGCACCCACTACGCTTGCGCAAAATGCTAGCTCAAGTTTCCTCACGGCCATTCGGACTTCCTGTGTACCGCGTGTCGTGCGCCCAGACCAGCCCTGGCCATCCCTCCCTAGCAGACGCACTGCCTCCCTAACCGTGTGGAACCAGATTGGGCCCTCGCCCGGTCCTGGGCAATAGAGGACCTATCAAAAGTTTCCCAATCTACCCTTTCTCTCATGGTCGATTGGTTGACCAGTCCTCACCTGTGCATCCTGTACCTTCCTCGGGCGACCAAACTAGGGGCAGCCCTTCTCACAAGTGGCCCAGAACAGGACACTTTTCCTCTTCTGACGCCTCGGTGTCCCCTCCTCACCGAGGGCACGCTCGGACATATCCTCCCTCCCAGTCAAGACACTGTCCTAAGGGAAAGTACTTGTTTCAGACTCTGATCTGGATCAGGAACAATCTTCTAAGATTGCTTCCATGGTAGATAGCCTGGTCGTAGCTGTCCGTGACACCTTTCAGGTTCAGGACAACTCTCCTTTGTCTAGCCACCAGGAAGTTTTGTTTCTCCACTTGAGACAAGCCCCTAAGGCCTTTCCCTTGCATGACGATTTTTCGGTCATCATTGCCAAGGCATGGGACCATCCAGATTATCGTTTCAGCGCTTTTAAGCACCTTGATCTGTTATACCCCTTTCCGCCAGACCTGGTGGCGAAATGGTCGTCCCCGCCTAAAGTGGACCCGCACATCGCGCGTCTCACTAAGCATACTGCTATCCCTGTGGCCAATGGCACGTCCCTTCAAGACTCTTGGATCACCGCCTGGAGTCTTTTACTAAGTCCGCCTTTGCGCCGGCTAGCTTCGCGCTTCGTCCCATTTTAGCCTCAGGGTGGGTGACTAAGGTTGTCTCTGAATGGGTCCTATGCCTGCACCAGGACATCGTGGCTGATCTTCCCCCAGCGGACCTTCACTCTTTGGCCCTGCAGATCTCTCAGGCGGGGAAGTTCCTCTGCGAGGCCTCTTTGGCGCTCTTACTGCCTGTTCATCCACTCTCACAGTCGCCTTATGGCGTGAGGTGTGGCTTAATCTGGGCTGCAGACTCCTCATCAAAGCATTCCCTTACGGGGCTTCCCTTTTCGGGTTCTCGTCTTTTCGGTTGAACGAGATTATCCTTGAAGCCACAGGCGGTAAGAGTACCCAGCTCCCATAGGGCAAGGCCAAGCATCCGGTTCACTCCAGGCCCTCAAACTCTCATTTGCACACCTTTCACTGCTTCTCCGGCACACGCCCATTGGCAGGGGCTCCACCAAGGGTTTTTAATCAAGCACAGAAGAGAAAACCGTCTTTAAAACCCCAACCTGCCTGGCGCCCGCGGGCGCAACCTGCCCATGCCCCGGCCAATAGATAATCATCAGCATGAGGGGACGCCCCCGCCCTCATGGGTGGGGGGTCGGCTCCTCCTTTTTCAGAAAGTTTGGCAGTCCCAATTTCCGACGAATGGGTACTCGAGATAGTAACCTCGGGTTACAAGATCGAGTTGGCCACCACTCTGCCGGACCGATTCTTCCTTTGCCAGCCGCCTAGAGACAGAGTTCAGGCCTCCGCCTTTTTTCAGGCATTACAGTCCCTTCTCGCCCGGCGAGTAATCTCCCCGGTCCGGCATGCGGAGCAGTTCACAGGTTTTTATTCAAACCTGTTTGCTATCACCAAGAAAGAGGAATCTGTTTGCTCCGTGCTAGACCTCAAGTTGCTGACCCGGTTTGTCAGGGTCCAGCACTTGAGGATGGAGTCTCTCCGCTTTGTGGTGGCCTCTCTGGAAAGAGGCAAGTTCCTTTCCTCGGTGCTCCTGCGCACCAGCGGTTTCGTCTCTTTGCGATGGAGTCTCACCACTATCAGTTTTTCGCTTTACCCTTCGGCCTAGCAACAGCACCGCAAGTGTTTACAAAGGTGCTTACTCCTCTTCTCACCCTTCTCCGTTCCAGGGGCATCACCCTGATCTGCTATCTGGATGACATCCTCGTCAAGGCAGCGACCTTTTGTCAGAACGAGGACAGTTTACTCATCACCCTGGCACGTTTCGGCTGGTTGGTGAACTTACAGAAGTGAGCACTGCATCCCAGCATATGGATTACAGTCTTCCTCCCCTTGGACAAGCAGTTATCCCTTCAGCAGTCGGTTCGTCTTCTCCTCTGGTGCAGACATCCGTCGATCTGGTTTTGCATGCGAGTGTTGAGAATGATGGTCTCTTCCTTCGAGGCGCTTCCTTTTGCGCAATTTCACACTCGTCCTCTCCAGCGAGGATCTTGTCATTCTGGGACAAGACACCGAGTTCCTTGGACCACACCATCGTCCTTCCTCCGCAGATGTGGCCGGACCTCAGGTGGTGGCTCTCGACTCCAACCTTGGTCTCTGGCAAATCCTTTCTCCCGGTCTCATCGTCGGTCATCACCACCGATGCCAGCCTCCTCGGATGGGGCAGAATCCTTCCACCTCGGACAGTCCAAGGCAAATGGTCTCTGTTGGAATCCAGACTGCCCATCGACATCCTGGAACTACGGCCCATTCATTTATCCCTTCTTCATTGGACTCCTCTCCTGAGGGGACTGCCGGTCCGGATCCAGCGGGACAATGCCAAAGCGCTGGCGTACATCAACCACCAGGGGGGAACCCGCAGTCGGGCGGTGTCTGCCAAAATTCTAAAGTGGGCGGATGAACATGTACCAGCACTATCGGCAGTCTACATTCCAGGAGTGGAGAATTGGACGGTGGACTTCTTCAGCCGGAAGACCGTGGACCTGGGAGAGTGGTCTCTGCATCCAGAGGTAATCAACTCCATCTGTCTCCATTGAGGCCGTCCGGACTTTGATCTCATGGCATCCAGAATCAACCACAAGCTTCCCGTCTTCATCTCGCGGACAAGATATGCCCGGGCATGAGCAGTAAATGCACTGGTGGCCCCATGCGATGGCTTTTCCCTCCTGCACGTCTTCCCCCCTCTCCCTTTCCTACCCCGGGTCCTTCGCAGGATCAAGAGGGAGGACATCCACGCGATTTTTATCGCCTCAGATTGGCTGCGCTGAGCCTGGTACACTGATCTCATCCTTCTTCTAGGAGACGCTCTGTGACCGCTTCCTCTCAGAGACGACTTTCTCTCTCAGGGACCCGTCTTCCACCAGCATTTAGAATCGCTATGTTCGACGGCGTGTCCATTGAAACTGCCATTCTGAAGTGGCAGCTATGGAGTCATTCGCACCATGATTAAAGGGGTATTCCCATCTCCGACAATGGTGGCATATCGCTAGGATATACCCCCATTGTCTGATAGGTGCGGCTCCCACTTATGGGACCCACACCTACAACGAGAACTAAGCGGGGATCGCTGTGGCTGGAGTACCCCAGATTTCCCATTATCCGTCCACCACAAAGCTCTGCTCCCATAGAAGTGAATGGAAGCGCACTGCGCATGCGCGGCCCATTCTCCCATTCATTTCTATGGGGCAGATGGAAATAGCCGAGCCAGCGCTCGGCTATTTTCGGCGGCCCATAGAAATAAATGGAGGGCGGCTGCGCATGCGCAGTGCACCCTTCATTCATTTCCCCGCTCGGTTCTCATTTTTAGCGATATGCCCCCATTGTCTGAGATGGGAAAACCCCTTTAAGGCCAGGAAGCCGACGTTGTCCAAGATATATCACAGGACTTTGAAGTCTTTCCTGTGCTTCTGTGTGGACCGTTGCTTCCCTCCGCTCCGTATCTCCCTTCCCACAATCCTCTCTCTTTTGCAAATTGGTCTTAGTTCCCTAAAGGGGCAGGTGTCGGCGCTTGCAATCTTCTCCAGTGACCTCTGGCGCAAAAGGCCTCAGTTAAGACCTTTCCCCAAGGGGTGGCTCACCCTGTCCCTCCTTATCGCCCCCCCCCCCTTTACCCTCTTGGGATTTGAGCCTTGTGCTTGGTTCTCTTCAATCAGCTACCTTTTGAGCCTTTGCATCCTAGGGAACGGGCCCTCCACCAGCTGGACGTGGTTCGTGCCCTACGGATTTATTTATCCAATTCAGAGTTTGTTATTCCTGAGGGTCCTCGCAAGGATTTAGCGGCCTCCAAAGAAACGATTGCCAGATGGATCCGCTTGGCCATTGCAGAGGCGTATTGCTCCCAGGGCAAGGCTTTGCCCCTTCGTATCACGGCTCACTCGACCAGGCCAGTGGTCGCTTCTTGGGCCCGTTTCCACCAGGCTTCCGCTTTGCAGCTGTGTAAGGCGGCAACCTGGTCTTCCTTGCACACGTTTACCAAGTTCTACCAGATGCATACCTTTGCATTGGCAGACGTCACTCTGGGTCGCAATGTCTTGCAGGCTGCGTTATGTTAAGACTCCTGCGACTGTGTTTTCCATGGGTGTGTGGTTTCTTCCCTCCCCGTGGACTGCTTTGGAACATCCCACGGTCCTGTGTCCCCCAATGATACAAGCGAGAAAACTAGATTTTTGTGGACTCACCTGTAAAATCTCTTTCTCGATTAGTTCATTGGGGGGACACAGCTCCCACCCGTTGTTTTTTTTCTCTAATTTTGCCACAGGTGACGGCAGTTGATTAACTGGTAGCGTCCTCAGTTTTGGGTTCAGACCCACTGGTTATTGTTATGTTTTTTTATTTCTACTGCTTGTGCACAAACTGATATGCTCTCTCCAGGCTGGAGGGGATATAGCCAGCGGGAGGAGCTAACACTTTTTAGCCTAGTGTTGCCTCCTAGCGGCAGTAGCAGCTATACCCACGGCCCAGTGTCCCCCAATGAACTTAGCGAGAAAGAGATGTTACAGGGGAGTCCACAAAAATCTAGTTTTTCCAATCAGTACACGTAACTAGGAACAATCCTAATACAGTAACAACATTTGAATAAAATATGGATATTACATAAGAAGCTATTTTGCTTTGTGTTCCTATTGATGACTGTATAAATTTGAAATACAAAGGCAATTGGGATAAAAAGAAGTTATTAAAGGAGTTTTTCTGAGATTTTGATTTTGATGGCCTATCCTCATGGTAGGTCATCCGTATCTGATCCGTGGAGGACCAACTATTGGCACCCTACTGATCAGCTGTATGAAGAGGCAGTGCGCCCTCCTCACTAATTGCTAAGCACACTGCCGTACATTTTATAGCAGCTGTGCTTGGTATCGCAGCTCAGCCCCATTCACTTCAGTGGGTCTGAGCTGCGCCTAGGCCACATGACTGATGAACATGACATTACTGGCAAAGAAAGAGGCCGTAGCACTCACCTGACTACCACAGTTAATGTTTCCATTTTCTCGTCATCACTGGATGTCCAGGGCTGAGCTGCGCCTAGGCCACATGACTGGTCAACTGGGACATTGCTGACAAAGAAAGAGGCCGTAGCACTCACCTGACTACCACAATTACAATTTCCATTTACTCGTCATCACTTGATGTCCGGGTATAAGCAATATGGGATGCACAAGAGGGGGGATACTTGCCCTTTAACAGTCAGGGGAACACATGGGGAGGAGAACAGTCTGGTATTGATGTCCGCAATGCAAGATGGAAACTGCTACCTACATGCACTGCTCTGAAGGCAAGCCCACTCTCCCTGCACTAAGAAGGAGCACATATGGCCTAACAATGTGACACTTAGCAGTTATCCCTGTTTATGATTTAGGATTAGTATTGTACGGTTAATTTGTGTGTAATAACCCTGCTGCATTATTTCAGGTTGTCCAAGTGCTTTATAAAGTAGTAAAACCGCGCTGCTTCCGCGGTGAAAAAGTACACATTTCAAACACACAGAAAGTTCATCTGATATGGTCGAATCCAACAAAGTGACTTTGACTTCCACAAGAATCGGTGCTCTTAATCCCTGTAATATTAAAGGAGATGGCCAAACATAGTGAAGTTCCGCAAGTACTTTATCTTATAAAATCATTTATTATACTCACAAATTGCATAAAATCTCAGTCATATAAAATAAGTGGCAATCCTCTTGCTGATTGCCCAATGATGTTATAAGATAAAGGACTTGTGGGACTTCACTATGTTGGGTCGTCTCCTTTAATATTACAGGGATTAAGAGCACTGATTCTTGTCGAAGTCACTTTGTCGCATTCAACCATATCAGAAGAACTTTTTGTGTGTCTGAAAGTTGTACTTCTTCACTGCTGGAGCAGCGCGGCGGTTTTACTACTTTACTGTATATGCACTGTGTGTGAACAATACCCACCTCACAACGAACCTGCAGCGCTCCAAGTGTAAAATTGACTTTGGATTTGTGCCTTTTTGTTTTAATTTAATTTTTAAATCTATATAGTATGTCCAAATGCTTTGTCTTTCTTTGAAGGGTATAGTTACCTTTTGGTAAGAATATCTTTGGTCAGAATAATAATGTTACTACTGCTAACTATTATCATTATTAAACATCTTTAGATAGCAACATCATTCCGTCACACTTTACATTCAGAAGGTATTTGTTCAAGCAAAATTATACATTAAAGAGTAAGGGCTCATGCAGATCCGCAAAACACAGACACCGGCCGTCCGCATTCCACATTTTGTGGAACAGAATGGCTGGCCTCTAGTAGAACAATCCTATTCTTGTCCCTTAGTAGGACATGTTCTGTTTTTTTTGGCGGAACGGACATACAGACACGGAATGCACACAAAGTTATTTCCGTTTTTTGCGGTCCCATTAAAGTAAATGGTTCCACGTACTGGCCACACAAAAAAAAAAAAAAAAAAAAGAACACATTTATGTGCATGAGCCCTAAAGAACTAATTAAAAATTCAAACAGGAGTGAAAGCCCTGCTCAAAAGATCTTACAATCTGAGGATGTATAGGTGGCACAAAAGGTATAGGTGCTTGTTTTGTGCAAGGGTCCAGCTATCTTTTCTACAGAACAAGGTAGTACACAAAATGAATGAATCAGGTTCTGAGGTATAATGTAGAGAGCGGATAAATGAAGAAGAGTTTAATCAGGCAATGTTATAGTCTTGCAAAAGTGAGGAGGTGGTTGGCTCACTGCCTAATTGACTATGTAGGGTGCTACTAACTCGATGATTCACAATTCAAGGTGAGCGAGCACTCTCAACACCAGCACTATATTGATTATTTATTTGGATAAAAAATATCTATATAAAATAATTATTCTAATAATATCAATACCAATACATGTGCATAACATCCCCCTAAAAGTCCATCTATAAAAAATGCATCCTAAGTATGGTAGCAACTTTACAAAGTCTCTTTATATTCAAAAACAATTGTGCAAGTCCAGCCTGTTGAATCAGAGACTGTAGGATGAGTTATAATTATAGGATCACATATGTAGTCCTCATGTAATCTAAGTAGTCCTCATATAATGTGAACAGAACTCTCCAATCAAGTACTTTAGAATATATCTGTTGATAACCACAGGTGGCCTTTGTTCAAATAATTATCCTTTGATGGATCGACATCCACATTAGCAAAACAGCAACTGTCCTTGCGTCTCAATAGTGGCCGTGACACTCGATATAATGTTATTGCGTGTGTCCATAAATATCCTCATTAGCTGGTAGCTATGTACCAAATTCAAATCAATGGTAGTACTAGTGGCCCACTATAGTATCATGCCGTAGCACTCTTAACTTGCTCCTCCTCAGACACCTGCACTTTTGCTTGGTGAGGGGAGAGCGGCACGGGAGTACGCTCTGGCGTCTTGTGTCGCACACCTCAAGCCGGCAGTGTCAAGGTCTCGCGATACTTTGCGATAAGGTTTTCCTTGAGGATGCGAGCTCCTTTTCAGTTATGACTTGCGTGAGTTAGTAGATCACTCGGTATTCCAATCCTCATGAAAATTGGTGCATGGCCATGCAAAATGTATATTATAGAGGTCTTGACTGATGATGAATACTTGTTGTCTCTACCAGACTCCTTTCGGGATGACTCTCCACCCCTTCCTCAGTGGTCAAGCACAAGCAAAGTTTTGGAGATGAGATGTTCAGATTATAGCAGGCCTCATGCACATGTATTTTGTGTCCGATCTGCATTTTTGTGCACATATCCCTGTACTGTCTGTATCTGGGTGTCTGTTCTGCAAATTATAGAACACATTAAAATGTTGTCCATATTGCTGACAAGAATAGTCATTTCTAGTAATGATAGTGAGAAAAATGCGGCTTGCGCATGGAAGATGTGCCTGTTTTGTGGATCTATGGTTTGCAGACTGCAATAAGGACACAGTCGTGTACCTGAGGTCTAAGATCATTGGTAGAACATAAAACAGATAGGGTGACAGACCGCAATAAGTGAGGAGATATAGGGTGATGTAGCACTGTGGTGAGCTTTGTGGATCAGAAGTTAAATTGTATTTTAAAGTGGATGGACAACTAGTGCAGTTACTGGTACACTGTTTGAGGCATCATGTAGTGGTTGGGGAGAAGTATGAGTATGTCTACTGCACTTATGACAGATTGGGGGGGTTTTATGAGGGCAAAACCGATTACTAGTGAGCTGCAGTGATGATGAGGAGACTGTAGACAAGAATGAATCACAGTAAGCAAAGCGTAGATTATCTAGATTAATGGTAGACCTAGTAGAAACCAAATCTTAAAGGGGTTTTGTCACTTCAGCAAATAACATTTATCATGTAGAGAAAGTTAATACAAGCCACTTACTAATGTATTGTTATCATATTGCTTCCTTTGCTGGTTAGAATAATTTTTCCATCACACTATATATTGCACGTTTCCATGGTTATGACCACCCTGTAATCCACCAGCGTGGCTGTGCTTGCATACTATAAAAAAAGCACCAGCCTATGTGCGCTCCCACAGTCCCGGTCACCAGAGAGGCCGTATTTTTTCCATTTGTGTGTAAGCATGACCACCACTGATGGATTGCAGGGGGGTGATAACAATGGAAACGAGCAGTGTATAATGTGATGGAAAAATGAATCCAGTCAGCAAAAGGAGCAATACGGATGATAACAATACATTAGTAAGTGGCTTACATTAACTTTCTGTATATGATAAATGCCACTTACTAAAGTGACAAAAGCCCTTTAAGCCTTCATGTCCTGATGCAGGTGAGCACCACTCAAGAGGTGGCCATACACTTTAGTCTAAAGTTGATCAAAATTGATAATTTCAACCACAATGAAGGTTCGTCGGTTGAAATTTAAAAACGATTGTTTTAGCCGACTGATGAAAGACCATTATCGTTTGAAAAGAAGTCAAGCATGTTTAATATTTTTGTCTGAGGAAAGATCTTTAATTCAAAGTAAGAGCTGTTGTGAACTAAAGATCTTCCTTGAAAGAACGTTCACAGAAACATCTTTTATCTCTTAACTGGTTTCATTGAACACGTACGGCCACTATGAACAACTGTAACGGCCAATATGGACTAAAATGTGTATGGATGTGTCTGATAATGGGTTATCCTCTTCCGATCAACCCTTTTTCGTCAGTAACCTTCCAAAAACCACTCACTCTTCTAAAATTGCTTATGTTTTTCAGAAAATACAATTTTCCAAGATTTTGGAAATGCTTCTTACATTCAAGTTGAGTAAGAATAAAATCTTAGTTCTGCCCAAGTGGGGAAGTGATTACAGGATCTACTGTTTAGACAGGTGAAAGCTGGATTAAAACCTGTTTTGTTACTTCTCCTCAGCTTTTCTGTATGGGTTCTATGGCAGCATAATGCTGCCACACTGTTACTTGGGGTCTCCACTCCTCCCATTATCCAGAGCTGATTATTCAACTCTGCAATCACTCTTTCCTGCTCCTGTCGTCACACTTTTGATCCTTTCAGTCTAATTCCTGTCCTTCTTAATATTGTTACATAAGTTAAAAGGTCAATGCCCCTCACAGTATTAACACACTTCTTCCCTGCTGCAAACATACAGATATTCTGAAGGCTTCAAGTTGTTCTGTAAGAACCCAAATATTCCATACAGATGATGATCGAATAGTATACTTTGATTCAACCCCCATTATAATAACTCTGTACTTCGTTTTAACATTTAATGGAATAAAGTTTCAAAACTACTAAATTACTTTTCAAATGCTTTGCACCACTTACTGTATCTGATGTCGAGTTACATCGTGCTCTTTTCACATTAAAAGCATGATTCAGAATTTATCAGATTTTCCTGTTAGGGGACATCTAAACTTTAAGGGCGTTTGGCTGTTAGGTTACACTGGAGCAGAGTTTTTCATTAGCTTTGGACGCGAATGGCGAACAAACCATAATAGAAGTACAAAATAGAACAAGAACAACAAGGCAACCAAAATGCAATGTGTCAGTAAAGTAATTTAAATACTTGTATATTGATTGTATATTGATTTGTGTTGTATGTTATATGATCCTGTGAGGTATCCTGAAGATTTTCATTCCCTTTAATCCTTGTGAAGCTTTTGAGTCATGTAGAAACACTACTAAGCTTCTTGTACAAGATTAGTAAGCAATAGGACAACCAGTTTCTGCTTTTACCTGTTGTTGCTAATTATTTTTAAGCACTTCTACAAATTTGATTATTCAAAGTTTAAATAATGTCTGCTCTGCATAATTAAATTTTCTATGGTTGCTTTGTTTACCCTTGTATGCATATTTCACAGGTCGTCTGTTACATGGGATCTGTTACAATGTAATGGTGGATATAACCACAAATTTGCTTGCAAACTGTCATACAGTGAAGACTTTTCCCCATCAGTATAATATAGAATTTTCTAACCACATTTTGAAGATTAACGATTTATTTGTTTTTAAATTTCCCAAATAATTTCCATGCTTTATTAAAGTGAAACCCATATTTCAGGATTTTACTATCTATGGCCTGTCCTGAGTATAGGCCATCAATATCTGATCATTGGAGGTCTGACACCCCTGCAAATCAGCTGTTTTTGGGTAGCTCTGGTGCTGTCGTGTCTGTGTAGTGGACAGAGCTGATTTCACAGTACTGCTCTCATTGAAATGAATGAAAGCAGCGCTGCAGTTACCAGCTGCATCCTTTACACATCAATACAAAAATCCTGGAATACCTCTTTAAGCTCTATTTCTGAACCACTGGCAAACTAACAAATGTAAACGTTGTAATTTATCTTTATTACTTCTTTGGTACAAAGAAGATATTTGGCATTTTAAAAATCTATCAAGATTTGGCTCAAAATTGAAAATAACAAACCACCACCAGTCCTGTTGTTTCTGCATGTGATTGCGGCATTCATTCATTGGGTACAGAACAACAAGTCCATCACCAGAAGCTTTTTTATAGTGTCTATGTAGAAACATTGAAATTAACCTAAAAAGGAAAAGACAGCTATTTGCTAAGATTTTACATACAATGGTGCTTGAAAGTTTGTGAACCCTTCAGAATTTGACTTCCCACTACATCAGATTTTCACACAAGTCCTAAAAAGTAGATAAAAATAACTAATTGCTCATGCCCACAAATGTAAGGGCTTCATGCCCATGCTGCAGACCGCAAATATCGATCCGCAATGCACGGGTACACTGCGTGCTGCAAATGCAGACCCACTGACTTTTGCTGTCAGTATCTTGTGCAACCCCCTTTTGCCTCCCTTCCCTGATGGGAAAACTCCTTTATTTTCAAGTGGTGATCAAGCACTAATTGATCAATACTAGGAAGGGGAGGGACCAAGTACTAAAAGTGGTAGTGTCCATATTGTACCAGGGCAACATTTCCCTGGTGAAGTACCCCAAACAGCAAGGAAGGGAAAGACCCAAAAAAGGTATACTTTACACTAGTTTGATAAATGACCCCATAGTGAATATTAATTATATAACTATTTTATGAGGTATCACTATTTTTTATAAAGGCAGAGAAATTGTGAATTTGTCAAAATTTTTAGCATTTTTTTAAAATAAATAAAGGTAAAACATATTGACCCAAATTTACTACTAACAAGAAGTATGATGTGTCCTGAAAAAAGAAAAACTCGGAATGGCTTAAATAAGTAAAAGCATTCCAAAGTTACAACCACATAAAGTGACACATTTCAGATTTAAAAATTAGACTGGCATAGATTTCAGTCAGCATTTACACTAGAAAACTGGTGTACATGATGATAGATCAGCTCCACCTTTTTCGAATGAGGGCAGTATAGAAATGGCACTTGTGCAAATGTTTTTAAAAAGTCGCAAACGCCAGTTTTCTGATGTATGGGGAAGACAAATCACCAATGTTTCTAGGTTTGACCCCAAATGTGTTGTGCCTTTAGAAATGAGGATAGAAAAGTAATGTCCCAGATGGTTTTCTTTCACTCTTTGTTGTTTCCTCTGAGCTGCTTCTGCAAGAATCACATTAAGAACCACAGCAGTGAAGTTTTTGGCTGGAACGAGTGGATGTTATTGTTACCACATGAATGCTCCATTAGTTGTCTTTTTTTCCAAAGTAATATTTGTTGTAGCCCTGGTGGATTTCTTTTTGCATGACAATGAAAATAACTCAGATCAGACATTTCTTTTCATTTTGTAATCCTGATTAGATACAAGTCAATTGCTGCCAGGGAGTATACTGGATCACACAGAAAAGAAGGGGGTGTTTTAATACTGTAAACCACCCTTGTGTATAAATGGTGCAGTTTTAAGAGGATATGTGCCCAAATGCGGTTGCTAAAGTTTAACAATTATGTTGCATTTACTTGCTTACATGTTAAACTCACCTGACCTAAACCCCATAGTGAATATATGGAAAATTATCAAGAGGAAGATGAGAGACACCAGACCCAACAATACAGATGAGCTGAAGGCCGCTATCAATGCAACCTAGGCTTCCATTACACCTTAGCAGTGCCGCAGGCTGGTCGTCTCCATGCCATGCCGCATTGATCCAGTGATTTATGCAAACGGAGCCGCAACCAAGTATTGAGTCTACACACTTTACATACTTTTCAGTAAACCATTGTTTCTGTATTAAAAATCATTCTTTTAATCTAATAGTGTTATGTAATCTAATTTTCTGAGATACTGACTTTTGGGTTTTCATTAAAGGGGTTCTTCGGGAATTAAGAAAATGAAAATACTTAAATATTAATTTATGATAAATATATTCCCAAATACCTTTCATTAGTTATAATGGCTCGTTTTGTCTAGTTGCAATCATTAGGAGAAATAAAATGGCTGCCGTCCTATTAGTACACACAAAACCTGTCCTAACCACACAGGTGGACAAGTTACTTCACAACACTGAGCTAAAGAGCTGCTTCATCCTCTTCTCTGCTCTGTTTTTCAGTATACAGCTGATAAGATTTTCAGCTTAATCTCTGTAAGAATGGAGTTCTTGAGGAGACATGAAGTATAGAGGGGAGGGTGTGGATAATGAGCAGCAGCTATTATATGCAGTCTCCATTAGCACAGCCCCACATCACCACAGTCTGACCTGTCCGTCCTCTCTATACTTCATGTCTCCTCATGAACTCCATTCCTACAGAGATTCAACTGAAGATCTTATCAGGGGATCGTAACCCCTGACAGGTAGAGCAGAGAGGAGGATGTGGCAGCTTTTTAGCTCAGTGTTGTGAAGTAACATGTCCTGTTGTGTGATTATGACAGGTTTTGTGTGAACGAATAGGACAGCGACCATTTTGTTTTCCTCTAATGATTGCTCCCTAGACAACATGAGCCATTATAAATAATGAAAGGTATTTGGGAATATATTTATTATTCCTGGAGAACCCCTTTAAGCCATAATCATCAACATTAAAAGAAATAAATGCTTGAAATAGTTCACTCTGTGTGTAATGAATCTATAGAATATGCGAGTTTCACTTTTTGAATTAAATTACTGAAATAAATTAACTTGTCAATGATATTCTAATTTATTGAGGTGCAGCTGTATATTGATTGTAGAGCACAAGGGAGTAAATAGGCAGAAAGTCATATTTGATCCATGCTTACAGAGCAGATAGTATAGGACTTAACCATGCTGTATATGTTAGACTTCTCAGTATTTGTTCACAAAATATATCAGTTTCCATTTGTATTATAATAGTTATGTTATTTTAGCTCTCTAAGGCTATAAGCATCTTTGACATGAATAATTATCTATCAGCGGTTAGCATGAATACAAATAAATAGTCTACAGTCTTCATTTCTTTATTTTCAGACCCCTTGATATGCAGTTTGCAGTCTGATCTAAGTTTTAGGCTTTTCTTATGGATATATACACTCTATAATAGATGATGGATCCGTGTTTCCAAGATGCTGCTGTCTTCCCCCTGTAAATTGCCTTGTGTATGCTTTCCTCCCTATCTACAGCCTGTGTGAGCTGCCCACCTTGGATTCTTTCTCTCCTTTTTCACACATCTGCTATGTCCTGCTGCTATCTCTGAAACTAAAAGAAGGGAGGGGGAGAGCAGAGAGTCATCACAGACCGAAACCGTATGCTGATGGATTTATGTCAGGTTCAGAAGCACCAGCAGCTTGGTGGAGGTCTTATACACACTATACAAACAAAATACAGTAGTATTTAAAAATTAAAGTGCAAGAATGTCCATACCCTTTCACATGACATTACTGAGCTAAAGTTCAGACCTTTGGCTAGAAGAGAAGGAGAAATATCTTCTTTGCTTACACTCTGGACTCACATGGTCACTTCAGTGATGGTACTGATGATATACATACTGATACAAAAAGAAATACCAGAAAATATTGCACTTTTGATTGGTCACCATACACTTTGATGGGTAACGGATCGTCCATCATATGACTGTTTTGTGTTTATGACCTTATTAAACATTTAGGGGGACAACACTGAAGAAATGACACTTTGATACAGTGTAAAGTAGTCCATGTACAGCTTGTATAACGGTAAATTTGATGTGCCTTCAAAATAGCGCCACATACAGCCATTAATGTCTAAACTGCTGGCAACAAAAATGAGTACAGCCCTAAGTGAAAAAGGCTAAATTGTGCCCAAAATGTCAATATTTTGTTGTTTGTTAGGGCACACCAAATTTACACTGTTGTACAAGCTGTACAGATCAAAGTGTCATCTCTTCGGTGTTGTCCCATGAAAAGATATAATAAAATATTTGCAAAAAGAGTGAGTGAGGGTTGTTCTCACGTTTGTGAGATACTGTACATGTAGTACCATAGAAACAGATTGACTGCTTTAGAGCTTTCAAACAGTCATGCTGCTGCTTCTGCCAATTCATGTATTTTATCTGCCTGCCAAGAATGCCCCCTAATGGTGAATGAAATAAATGATTATATTATCCATGTACTGTCACACAAAATCGAATGTTGGCCATATAAAAGGATTTTATTTTTTTTAAAAATTCATTGTTGATAAATAAATCCTCTGATAAGTTATTGCCTGAATCATTTCATACCTTGACTACTAGATGATACAGATGGATCTTTCACTACATTGGCTACAGCAGGAAAACTAGAAAATATTTTTTTTTTTCAATCATATTTACAGTATCCATAGGCTTATGTGTTGAAAACATATACCAAAACTGGTCTTTCTACATATGTTTGGTATGAATCTGTATGCATAGCTTTGACTGTATATTTATAAAATATCAAAAAAACACACCTGAAAACCCTACTACAATGTCAAATGAATCAGTAATAAACTGGGTAATACTTTCATCTAATATATAAAGCTGAGTGTATGAAGTGTGTATGTATGTATGTCCGCTAAAGGAATCCGCACCGTCACATTTACAATCACGAAATCATCAGGTGTCCGGGAAGGTTTTAGACCAGGTCTCAGCTCTCTAGCACGTACCGTTCCTGAGATATTCACCCAAAAATGCAAATATGGCACATGACATGACATACATTAGCCAATAGAAGCCTGCAGGTCTTTCTCTTCATATCCCAACTGCCATACACACGGTCACATGTCCCACATCAGCAAATAGAAGCTTGCAGGTCCTTAGTCTCCACATACACAAAGTTTTACACCAGGTTTCCATAACAATCCAGCCGCAGGTCAGCTTTAAAGGGGCAGGGGACTGTGGATGATAATGTTAAGGGAGCAGAGTGCTGTGGAGGTCACAGTCCAGGGGGCAGGTAGGGTGACCATTCAGGCCACCCTCAAAAGATGGACTTAAAAAACCCGCAACCCGCTTAGCCACGCCACCTCCCACTCCGCAGCCGACAGGGGTTGAAAAAATGAAGGTAAAAATCAACTTCTGTCAGCTGCAGGGGTGTGAGGGATGGTGAATTTCTCCCTGCAGCTCACTGTCAGACAGCACAGTGAGCTGTTCAAAAGAACATCCCTGTGTCCATCCAGGCGCTGCGTTGGACGGAGGGACAGGGAGTCTGAAAGCCGGACTGTCTGCCCTAAAACCGGACCTCTGGCCACACGAAGGGCAGGCTGCTGTGGAGGTCACAGTTAAGGGGACGATTCACTATGGAGGTCAGTGTTAAGGAGCAGATTAATGTAGAGGCCACTGTTAAGGGGACTGGGTGTTGTGGAAATCACTGTTAAGGAGATGGGGTATTGTGGAGGTCACTAATAAAGGGGCGGGCGCTGTGGAGGTCACTGTTAAAGAGGTGGAATGCTGTGGAGGTCACTGTTAAAGGGACGGTCTGCTATGGAGGTCAGTGTTAAGGAGCGGGATGTTGTGGAGGTCACATTTTAAGCTAACGGAACTCTGTGGAGGTCATTGTTAAGGGGGAGGGTTATTGTGGAAATCAATGTTAACGAGACGGGATACTGTGGAGGTCACTGTTAAAGGGGAGGGTGCTGTGGATGTTACTGTTAAGGGGGAAGACCGCTGTGGAGGTCACTGTTAAAGGGGTGGGGTACTGTAGATGTCACTGGTATAGTGGATACTGTTGATATCTTTTAAAGACACACGCAAACATTAAATTAAATAGATGAAATATACCCGTGCAAAGTCGGGTCCTTCTGCACTATATAGCCAAAAGTATTATATGCCCCTCCTAATTATTGGGTTCAGGTGGTTCAGCAATAACCACTGCAAACAGGTTCATAAAATCCAGCAGACAGCCATTCAATTCCAATTTTTTAATCATTACACACATAATGCACCATTATATATACTGGTACGAGTATCACTTTATCATTTCTTTTTCTTTTTTGACATAAATTGTTCCTGTTGGGTCATGTCTCTGTATTTGAAAAGGGTGTCCATATGCTGGCGATATTCACTTTCAGCTGTGTCAGTTCCTTGATGCTGCAATAGAAAAGACAAACTCAGAATGTGGCCATCTTTTACATTGGCAGCCCATGCCCACCGCTGTCCCACTTCCCTGGACGGGCATTTCTAGAGCATCACTCACCCTGTTGCCTCTGTCTGACGGTGTGAGTCCTGTATTCCCTATTGTAGGTCGTGGCCTGCGCTTGTCTCTTAGGCTTTCCCACTTGCCCGGCAGGGCACGAGTGCACTCTTAGAAAGCCAGTGTACGTATGCTATAAACTTCATTCAGCAGGATCTGCACTGACATCACCGCGCTCACCATGTGGTGAGTGTGATGACATCACCGAAGGTCCTTTTCCAGCCAGGTCCTGCAAGAAGAAGAAGAAAGAAGACGAGCCCTGCTGCACGATCAAGTGGATGAGGTTTTTTTTAATTTATAACCCCACAATGGATTTTTTACTTAGCATTCTGAATTAAAGAATGCTATTTTTTTTCCATTATAACCATGTCATAATGGAAAATAATAAAGTAAATGGGGTCCCGGATAACTCATCCCTCGTCTCCTTAGCAACCATGCGTGAAAATCACACCGCATCCGGACCTGCTTGCGGATGCTTGCGATTTTAACGCAGCAACATTCATTTCTATGGGGCCTGTGTTGCGTGAAAAATGCAGAATATAGAACATGCTGCGATTTTCACGCAACGCACAAGTGATGTGTGAAAATCACCGCTCATCTGCACAGCCCCATTGAAGTGAATGGGTCAGGATTCAGTGCTGGTGCAATGCATGCACGTCACACATTGCATCTGCGTGGTAATCTCGCTGTGTGAAAGGGGCCTAAGTGTATGTTACTGCATCTCCTCACCGATTTGCACCATTGTGGGCTGGTAGACTCACTAAAATGATGCCTTAAAAAATCTACTCATCCTGCAAACAAGAAGGCTTCAAATAATGACAGAAAAATAAGTTATGGCTGATGGTATGTGGGGAGGCAAAAACTAAAAATTTATGTGAATGTGAACATGGGCTTCATGGATTAGAACTCCGTAATATGTAGTAGCACTTCAGCAGAAAGAACTTGCTCTAAAAATTTTTGTAGAAGTCCATCAACCTGCTTTGGTTTACTTTTTTCTTCTCTAGCCGTTGAGATGTCTGAGGTTATTGGTCTGTTGCATTACCCAATTTTAGCCCAGTTGGATCTGGTGCAGTCAAGCATGGTAGTGTATATAATATGATACGTATGCTGGATTTGAGAATAAAAGAATTTGTGAAATTGATTCTATAAATTATTTTTATTGATCTTTGATCCCTCGGTTTTGTCAAGTAATTAAATAACATTGTGATGTTTTCTAAAGAATCCATCGTACAACCTAATGCAATCTACTATCAACACATCCCAGCAATGGAATAATTATCAACACTAATTATACTGATTTTGCTCTGTAAACACTAATGTTAACCTCTGAAAATCTAATTTCCAGTTTGAAGCTTTTAGTGTTTCATTTGTAAGCCGATGGAAGAAACCAGATGGTTTCAATTTACTGCAGAGCAGCTGTTGTCTGCAATTATGCATCTGGCAGCAGATGACAGCCCCAAAATATTCCAAGTTTTAAGGTGTCGGCTTCATCTTTTCATTCAGTACAATATGACATTGTAAAAATGATTTTTATATTTATATATTTCATCCGCACAATGCTCCGTTTTGTGTAGGATGCCTTTGTGGTGCATGTGGTCTGCGCCGCCATCCTCCATTGTACGCAATTTTTGCTGGGGATGGCCGTTTGCTGCGGTCCACATGCGGTGGGACTGTTCCCCCAATGAGAAACATGCTACAGTGTTTGGGGTCTGAGCAGTTCCCCCATATTGTCCACTATATTTCTGTGATTTTTGTACAATATGACATTGGGTTCTGTATCTATAGAAGAAACAGCAGCACAGTTAGTCCATATGCAGGTGCAATTCCTCTGGGGCCCTAGGCAACAGGTCCACTGGATATCAAACAAATGAAAGATGAGGCAGCACTTGATGCAGTTAGAAAAGGGGTGGTGGACCCAGTTTATTCCCCTGGAACATTTCAGACTTGATGACCTCATTGTGCTGGGCTGAAACGAAGCACGGGAATAAACTGGGTCCACCGCCCTTTTCTCACCGCATTTTGTAGTGCTTCTTCATATTTCGCTTGTTTGATATCTATCTATCTATACTTGCATTGACACATATTTGTCAATGCAAATATATAATAGGCCTATGATATGGCAGCACAACAGATAAAAAATAAAACATGCTTTAAAGAAGGAGTAATCAACTGGTGGACCACTGTCTTACCAGAAGGAGAGCAGGCTTATCTTCTGTGCATGCAGACATACGGCCACGCAGCACTTCTAAATTCATCAGGATTATGAGCAGAAAAGAGTGAAGGAAGAATATCCTTCCTCTGCTGCAGCCAGAGCCGCTTTAAAGGGAATTTGTCACCTGCCTATCATCATTTTCTGCTGTCACCTTATCCATGCAAAATAAAGTACCTCATTTCCAGCTCAGGTCTTCTTTCTTAATTTTCAGTTGTTATTTTCCTAAAAAAGCGATTTTTCATATATGCTAATGAGGGTCCAAGGTGCGGGGAGGGGCATTTTTTTCCAGCTCAGGAGCCAAGTAACGCCCTCCTGATGTGCCCAGCCCGCCTAAATTTGAATTCTCAAGCACGCCTACAAAGCCAGAAATTGCCTCCCAGAGGCGAGGCTAACTGCGCGGCCCCCTCCACTACCTCCGACTTCAGTATACAACGCCCCTGTTCCTGATTTCGCCAGCCGCCAGAATTCTCACGGAGACGCAGTGCCGCCGATTGCCTGTGCCTGCGCGATCTTACTGCAACTGAGGGCAACAGCCCTGAGACTACAGCACTGGGCTCGGCGCATGCATGAGGCTGTTGCCCTCAGTTGCAGTAAGATTGTGCAGGCACAGGCAATCGGTGGCACTGCGCCTGCGCGAGAATTCCAGCGGCCAGCAAGATGAGGAACGGGGGCGTTGTAAACTGATGTCGGAGGTAGAAGAGGGGGCTGCGCAGTTAGCCTCGCCTCTGGGAGGCGATTTCTGGCTCTGTAGGCATGCTTGAGAATTCAAATTTAGGCGGGCTGGGCACATAAGGGGGCGTTACTTGGCTTTTGAGCTGGAAAAAACGCCCCTCTGCGCACCTTGGACCCTCATTAGCATATATGAAAAATTGCTTTTTTAGGAAAATAATAACTGAAAATTTAGAAAGACGACCTGAGCTGGAAATGAGGTACTTTATTTTACATAGATAAGGTGACAGCAGAAAATGATGATAGGCAGGTGACAAATTCCCTTTAACTATAGGACAAACAGTGCAATTGCATGGGGCCCTCAGCGGCAGGTCATATAACTCATGCCTCCCAATTGTCCTGGATCCAGCATGACAGATAGGAGGCTGTAGTATAGGAGGCCTCTCGTCTTGAGGATGCAGATACAGTGCTGAAGCAGGGAGCCGTCAGCTCACTATTTCACCATCCTTGGCCTGTGCTCTTCCCCGTAGGTTGGCGTTATGCAATGATGTCATCACGCCCGCTGAGCAGGAAAGAGCACAAGCCAGGGGATCATGTGTCCCCTTAATTTGAGGGTACGGGGCTAGGTAACATAACTAATTTTCAGGGGTTTTAGGGGGCATAACTATCCCCCATAAGAAAGAATGCAATCTATGACTCATCATTACACCACATCGTATTCTATTGTCTTCCCAGCTGTACAGCTTCTTCTTATAGAGCGTCCCTGTAAAAGTGAACATTCCGTAAGTATACAGTAATGCATCATCTTCCATCACTTCACACCAGTAATCTTTTATCATCATTGGTCATAGCAAACAGTGCAACACAGCCATGAGCCATTTTAACAATGTAATCTTTACTTAACCGGTTAACTTTCACAAAGCAGTATTACATCCACACAATGGCATTTTCACATGAAGGTTTTAGCAATTAAAGGTACAATCTTATGTGCACCCCCGACTGTAATACTACATATGTGCCTCATGTTAGTAACAGTTATGTTATGGACACTGTTACTAATGTGCAGGACATGGTTTTATTAAAGGGGTTGACCATCTTAATATAAAGCTCAGGAATGGCAGTTAAAGGGGTATTCTGGAAGTTATCCTCTATCGACAGGATAGGGGATAACTATTAGATCGGTGGGGGTTCTACCGCTGGGACCCCTAGCGATCACGAGAACAGGGTCCCCGTACCCCCTACAGCCCCTCTAAAATTAAGTTTTGGAGATAACCGAGTACAATTCTCGGCTATCTCAGGAATTCCCATAGATAGGGGATAACTTCAAACAACCGGAATACCCCTCCAACTGCCATTCCTGAGCTTTTTATTAGGATGGTCAACCCTTTAATAAAACATGTCCTGCACATTAGTAACAGGGTACATCACATAACTGTTATTATAACTGTGCACATAAGACTGTACCTTTAATTGCCAAAACATTCCTGTGAAACTGATATTGTATGGATGCCGTTTTAAGAGCCTTTGCGTCTACGCAGCAATTCACATGTTTTTTTTTTAAGGCCAGTGAATAGTGATTGTAAATGTCCCATTTTGACCCTTTGAAATCAATGGGACCATATTTAATAGCTCTTTGGACAGGAGTGCACCCGTCTAATGGCCCTGAAAACTGGTACACTAGTAATAAAAAAAATGGTCTTTCAGGGTTAATATATATATATATATATATATATATATATATAAACAAGTACCTCATCCACTCATTTCATTGTACTCCCTGGGACACTCGCTCCTCAAAGGATTCAGAAGCATCTGACTGTCTTGACATCATCACAGGTCCTTTCAAATGGATGAGGTTTCTTTTTTATTGTCGGTAAAAGCGGGGATGGTGTGGAAGGCAGGGGCACAGCAGGTGGCACGGAGATCATTATTGCTACACTGTGCAAAACTAGATATATATTTCTGCAGAAGAAATAATCACCGTCACAACTCCACAGCCTGGTGTGCAAGGACCGCCTCCCATGATATACACCTGGACATGGCGTGTGTGAATAGTGGTCTGTGTAGCTGGTTAGCTAAGACCTGTCCTGGGTTGCTAATATGGGTCACATATATATACACCTAGACCCGCCGATAACCTCAATACAGCTTATATGTTTGTATGTTAAAGCCTAAAGCAGAGTTATTAATGTGATTTATGTATCTGAATGTTGTATAACAGTTATATGTATATTGTGTTAACAGAAAAAGAAAATGTACCTTTAAGATTTATTATATGTCTGGAAAGGTAAGCCAATCACAGCCAGCATCACACTGCCCAAGAGTCTCAGCCAAATACAGCCAGTTACACACTGAGCCTGTGTGGAAACCCCCTAGCTGGAATCATTATTCACCAGAGACAGAGAGCTGAACAGACATAGTTCCAGCCAGAGCAGTTTTATGGAAGTAAAAAAGGCCAAATAGTTCCATCAAACCAAATGCAAATATAAAGTACAAATCCAAATCATTGCTTGCATCAAAGTTCAAATTAAGCAAATTGCTATCAAGCAGCATACTGCAAATCAAATGAGCAATTGTATAGAGTCAAAGACAGAAATACATCCACCATTTTATGTAAACTGACAAGATTGAACAGTTGAACCGCCATTTTGTGCCACATGTTTTGTACATGGACTGTTTACTGCAGAAGCGGCAGTGTCATATGAAGAAAAGTTGAAGTTATTAACCTCTTTAGGACGCAGGGTGTACATGTACGCCCTTGTGTCCTGGTACTTAAGGACGCAGGGCGTACATGTACACCCTGCGAATATCCGATCACCGCTGCGCACATGGCGGTGATCGGAACAAGGTGCCCGCTAAAATCATTTAGCAGGCACCTTGGCACAACGCACATTGCTGACCCCCTGCTATAAACTGCTGACATCTGTGCCGTACAGATGTCAGCAGTTTAACCCCTTCCATACCGCGGTCCGTACGGACCGCCGTATGGAAGTGGTTAACAGGGAGGGAGCTCCCTCTCCCATCGGGGGGCTGCTGTGCCTTTGCAGCCCCCCTACAGGATGTGATAGCAGAGGGAGGGAGCTCCCCTCCCTCCCCATCACCCACTGCTCAGTTCTGGCAGCGGGTGCTGGTTGCCATGGGAGCAAGACGCTTTCACAAGTGTCTTGCACCGTCCATGGCACTGAAACTCTGTATAGGCTTTTGCTAAAGGCAAAAGCCTATTCAGACTTTGTAAAGTAAAAAATATAGTAAGTACACTATATAGTGTACTTACTGTATTATATAGACACCAGATCCACTGGATCTACAAGAACCAAGTGGGTCTGGGTCAAAAAAAAAAGTCAAAAAAGTAAAAAAAAAAAGTAAAAATAAGAAAAATACATATCACTAAATAAAAATTAAAAAAATCAAAAACACTACACATATTAGGTATCACCGCATCCATAAAAATCTCCTCTATAAAAATATCACATGACCTAACCCCTCACGCAAATATCGTAAAAAAACAAAAATAAATGGTGTAAAAAAGCAATTTTTTGTCACCTTGCATCACAAAAAGTGTAATACCAAGTGATAAAAAAGGCATATGCCTCCCAAAATAGTACCAATAAAACCGCCATCTCATCCCGCAAAAAATGAGTCCTTACATGGGACAATCGCCCAAAAAAATAAAAACATATGGCTCTCAGACTATGGAGACACTAAAACATTATTTTTTTTTCTAAAATGCTATTATTGTGTAAAAGTAAAATAAATTTAAAAAAAGTATACATATTATGTATCGCCGCGTCCGTAAAAACCTGCTCTATAAAAATATCACATGATCTAACCCCTCGGGTAAATACCGTTAAAAAAATAAAAATAAAGACAATGTAAAAAAAAAACATTTTTGTCACCTCACATCTCAAAAACTGTAATAGCAAGCGATCAAAAAGTTATATGCACCCAAAAATAGTGCCAATCAAATGGTCATCTCATCCCGCAAAAAATGATACCCCACATAGGACAATCACCCCAAAAAAATAAAAAAAATATGGCTCTCAGACTATGGAGACACTAAAACATGATTTTTTTTGTTTTAAACATTTATGATATTGTGTAAAACTTAAATAAATAAAAAGTATACATATTATGTATCGCTGAGTCCGTCACAACCTGCTCTATAAAAATAACACATGATCAAACCCCTCAGTTGTACGCAACAAAAAAATATATATATACGGTGTCAAAAGCCATTTTTTCACCTTACATCACAAAAAGTGTAATAGCAAGCGACCAAAATGTCATATGCACCCCAAGATAGTGCCAATCAAACTGACATCTTATCCCGCAAAAAATGAGCCCCTACATAAGACAGTCGCCCAAAAAATAAAAAATAAATTATGGCTTTCAGAATGTAGAGACACTAAGAAATCATTTTTTTCAAAAATGCTTTATTATGTAAAACTGAAACAAAAACCCCCAAAAAGTAGCCATATTTGGTATTGTCGCATCCGTAGCAACCTGCTCTATAGAAATAGCACACAATCTAACCTGTCAGTTCAACTATGTAAATAAAAACGGTCCCAAAACAGCTATTTTTTTGCAAATCTTCCATTTTATTCTATTTTTCCAGTAACAAAGCAAGGGTTAACAGCCAAACAAAAGTCAATATTTATTGCCCTGATTCTTTAGTTTGCAGAAACACCCCATATGTGGTCGTAAACTGCTGTATGGCCAAACGGCAGGGCGTAGAAGGAAGGGAACGCCATATGGTTTTTGGAAGGCAGATTTTACTGGACTGGTTTTTTGACACTATGTCCCATTTGAAGCCCCCCTGATGCACCCCTACAGTAGAAACTCCAAAAAAGTTACCCCATTTTAGAAACTACGGGATAAGGTGGCAGTTTTGTTTGTATTATTTTAGGGTAAATATGATTTTTGCTTGCTCTATATTACACTTTTTTTGAGGCAAGGTAACAAAAAATAGAAATTCTAAAATTTCATCTCCATTTGCCAATAACTCTTGTGGAACACCTAAAGGGTTAACAAAGTTTGTAAAACTGGTTTTGAATACCTTGAGGGCTGTAGTTTCTTAGATGGAGTCACTTTTATGGAGTTTCTACTCTAGGGGTGCATCGGGGGGGCTTCAAATGGGACATGGTGTCAAAAACACAGTCCAGCAAAATCCGCCTTCCAACAACCATATGGCGTTCCTTTCCTTCTGCACCCTGCCGTTTGGCCATACAGCAGTTTACGACCACATATGGGGTGTTTCTGCAAACTACAGAATTGGGGCAATAAATATTGAGTTTTGTTTGGCTGGTAACCCTTGCTTTGTTACTGGAAAAAATAGATTCAAATAGAAAATTTTTCAAAAAATCAAAATTCTGAATTTTTATCTCCGTTTGCCAGTTACTCTTGTGGAAAACGTAAAGGGTTAATTACGTTTGTAAAATCAGTTTTGAATACCTTAAGGGGTTTAGTCATTTTTGGGTGGTTTATTTTATGTAAGCCTCACAAAGTGACTTCAGACCTGAACTGGTCCCTAAAAAGTGGGTTTTTGAAAATTTCTGAAAAATTTCAAGATTTGCTTCTAAACTTCTAAGCCTTGTAACGTCCCCAAAAAATGAAATGGCATTACCAAAATGATCGATACATGAAGTAGACATATGGGGAATGTAAATCAATAACTTTTTTTGGTGGTATTACTATGTATTATAGAGGTAGAGAAATTAAAACTTGAAAAATTGGAAATTTTTCCAAATTTTTGGTAAATTTGTTATTTTTTTTATAAATAAAAATGAAATTTTTCGACTTCATTTTACCACTGTCATGAAGTACAATGTGTGACGAAAAAACAATCTCAGAATGTCCTGGATAAGAAAAAGCGTTTTAAATTATCACCACATAAAGTGACACTGGTCAGATTTTCAAAAAAAGTCCTTAAAGGGAGTCTTTCACCCCAAATGGCTGACCTCCTTCTCTTCTTTTGAAATCCAGCGCCTGCGCTGATGACAGCCCTCTGATGCAGCGTCGGCTGGAGCATGACGTATGGGCCAGCGCATGCGCAATGTACTACCCATTACTGGCAGATGCCTCAGAGTATCCAGTGCGCATGCACCGGCCAGTACGTCAAGCTCCAGCCGATGCTGCATCAGAGGGCTGTCATCGGCGCAGGCGCTGCATTTCAGAAGAAGAGGAGGTAATCAGCCAGAGAAATGGCGGGCCAAATGGGTGAAAGGGGAGTTGTTGCACATGGAAATCAGCACGGGGCCTGGGCACCGGCCGTTGGAACGCCGCCCCTGGGCACCTTCAGACCCTGATTTACATATACAATAAAAGTATTTTTTAGACGAACTATGCAACTGACAACCTTATGGTAAGTAGGATTTTAATGTGGGGACTGTTATCGACGCAATGGTGTTAGTGTGAGATAGTGCACATTTGGGGTGAAAGACTCCCTTTAAGGTGAAATAGGGCTAAATCCTTAGGCCTCTTTCACACGAGCGTGTCCGGATTATATCCGGATGCGTTGCGGATGCGTTCAGTGAAAACTGTGCGATATCACAGGCAAAGCCATTCAGTTTTGCCTGCGATTGCGTTCAGTTTTTTCCGCGCGGGTGCAATGCGTTTTGATGCGTTTTTCACGCGCGTGATAAAAAACTGAAGGTTTACAAACAACATCTCTTAGCAACCATCAGTGAAAAACGCAACGCACCCGCGCTCTGCTGCGGATGCTATGCGTTTTTCACGCAGCCCCATTCACTTCTATGGGGCTAGGGCTGCGTGAAAAACGCAGAATATAGAACATGCTGCGATTTTCACGCAACGCACAAGTGATGCGTGAAAAAAAACGCTCATGTACACAGACCCATTGAAATGAATGGGTCAGGATTCAGTGCGGATGCTTTGCGTTCACGTCACGCATTGCACCCGCGCGGAAAACTCGCTCGTGTGAAAGGGGCCTTAAGGGGTTAAAGAAGTTATTTCAAGAATTTGGTGTACTCTTTAAACCTACTGCTTCCATAGAACGGCGCCAGAGGAATTACAGAGTAATTGACAGTCTGCTTAGACTAAGGCCCCTTTCACACGGGCGTTGCGGATTGAGGCCGGATAGGATGCGGGTGCGTGGTTGGGGAAATCGTGCGAGTGCGCACGCAATTTCAGTCAGTTTTGACTGCGATTTCGTTGCATGGTTACGTTTTTTTTGCGTGAATGCAATGCGTTTTGCACGCTCGTGAGAAAAAACTAAATGTGGTACCCAGACCCAAACTTCTTCAATGAAGTTCGGGTTTGGGTTAGTTGTAGTGTAGATTGTGTTATTTTCCCTTATAACATGGTTATAAGGGAAAATAATAGCATTCTTTAATACAAAATGCTTAGTAGAAGGTCAATTGACGGTTAAAAAAATAATAATAATTTACTCACCTCCTCCTATATGTATTTCTGTATATCTATATATCTGTTTGTGTGTATATAGATATATATATATACTCCGTATTTTTCGCTTTACAAGACGCACTCCCCCCCCCCCCAAAGTGGGGGGGAAATGACCGTGCGTCTTATAAAACGAATACTGATACTTCGCTTGCCACTATGCTGCGCAGCGCGGCCAGCGAAGTATCAGTGTGGAGGGAGGAGGTGGGGAAACTCATGGCGGGGCCCGGTGCAGTGCTTCTACTCTAAAACACCGGGCCCCGCCGCAACTGTTAAATACTATATTGCCAATCACGCTTACTTAACTTACCTAACTACTACTATAATCGCACATCCATACATCATAGTACTGTACACGGTGCAGACCGCAGCTCCCTCGGTCATGCGCCGCCTGTCCCGCCTGCCGCAGCTCCCTCCTCATGCGCCGCCTGCCCCGCTCACTTTATGAATGAACAGGCAGGCGGCGCATGAGGAGGAGCTGCAGGCGGGACAGGCGGCGCATGACCGAGGGAGCTGCGGTCTGCGCCGTGTACAGTACTATGATGTATGTATGTGCGATTATGCGATTATAGTAGTAGTTAGGTAAGCGTGATTGGCAATATAGTATTTAACAGTTGCGGCGGGGCCCAGTGTTTTAGAGTAGAAGCACTGCACCGGAGCACTGCATGAGTTTCCCCGCCTCCTCCCTCCACACTTCTATCGGGGGATCTACGGAGGACACTTTGGGGATCTGTGGATGACACTTATGTCATTCACAGATCCCCATAAGTGTCATCTACAGATCCCCCAAAGTGTCCTCTACAGATCCCCCAAAGTGTCCTCCTCAGATCCCCCAAAGTGTCCTCCACAGATCCCCCAACGTATCCTCCACAGATCCCCCAAAGTATCCTCCACAGATCCCCCAAAGTGTCCTCCACAGATCCCCCAAAGTGTCCTCCACAGATCCCGAAAAGTGTCAGCCACAGATAACCCAAAGTGTCAGCCACAGATCCCCTAAAGTGTCAGCCACAGATCCCCCAAAGTGTCAGCCACAGATCCCCCAAAGTGTCAGCCACAGATCCCCCAAAGTGTCAGCCACAGATCCCCAAAGTGTCAGCCACAGATCCCCCAAAGTGTCAGCCACAGATCCCCCAGTGTCCGCCACAGATCCCCCAAAGTGTCAGCCACAGATCCCCCAAAGTGTCAGCCACAGATCCCCCAAAGTGTCAGCCACAGATCCCTCAGTGTCCACCACAGATCCCCCAAAGTGTCAGCCACAGATCCCCCAAAGTGTCAGCCACAGATCCCCATCAGTGTCAGCCACAGATCCCCATTAGTGTCAGCCACAGATCTCCCATAACAGTGTGTCATCCACAGATCGCCTCCATAACAGTGCGTCATCCACAGATCCCCCCATAGCAGTGCATCATCCACAGATCCCCCCATAACAGTGTGTCCTCCACAGATCCCTCATAAAAGTGTCATCCACAGACCACCATTAGTTCAAAACCCACCAAAAGCACACCTTTTGGTTCAAATTTTTTTTCTTATTTACCTCCTCAAAAACCTAGGTGCGTCTTATCATCGGGTGCGTCTTATAAAGCGAAACATACGGTAACAAAAAATAGCAGCACTGGCAAAACAAGTTACTATACTATGCAAGCTGAAAGGGAATAAGCTATTACCCAAAATACAAAAAAAAAAAAAAAGGGGCAGCACTCTTACGCCACTTTCACACGAACGATACGGATTAGGTCCAGGTGCGTTCAGGGTGAGTTCAGTGAAACTCGCACCATTTTGCAAGCAAGTTTAGTCAGTTTTGTCTGCAATTGTGTTCAGTTGTTCAGTTTTTTCCATGAGGGTGCAATGCATGTTGATGCGTTTTTCACAAGCGTGATAAAAAACTGAAGGTTTACAAACAACATCTCCTAGAAATCATCAGTAAAAAACACATTGCATCCGCACTTGCTTGCAGATGCAATGCGTTTTTTACGCAGCCCCGTTCACTTCACGCAAAGCATAAGTGATGCATGAAAAACAATGCTCATGTACACAGACCCATTGAAATGAATGGGTCAGGATTCAGTAAGGGTGCTATGCGTTCACGTCACGCATTGCACCTGCACGGAAAACTCGCTCGTGTGAAAGGGGCCTTAAAAAGGAAGTCCTTCATTCATGTTATTCATAGGTGAAAAAAAGGACTATCTTTTTCTTTTTAAGAATGTTGTCCTCTTTTCTTTTTTTTATAAATAGATATTGATACAGGGGACACAAATGTGTGCATTATTTATACTGGGGGCTTTATGGGTGAGGCATAATATATACAGTGGATATAAAAATTCTACACACCCCTGTTAAAATGTCAGTTTTCTGTGCTGTAAAAAAATGAGACAAAGAAAAATCATTTCAGATCTTTTTCCACCTTTAATGTGACCTATAAACTGTACCACTCAATTGAAAAACAAACTGAAATCTTTTAGGTACAGGGAAGAAAAAATGTGCACACCCTCTTATAACTGGGGATGTAGCTGTGTTCAGAAGAATCAGAATTAAGCAATCACATTTATCATGTTAAATAGGAGTCAGCATACACCTGCCATCATTTACAGTGCCTCTGATTAACCCCAAATAAAGTTCAGCTGCTCTAGTTGGTCTTTCCTGAAATTTTCTTAGTCGCATCCCACAGCAAAAGCCATGGTCCACAGAGAGCTTCCAAAGCATCAGAGGGATCTCATTGTTAAAAGGTATCAGTCAGGAGAAGGGTACAAAAGAATTTCCAAGGCATTATATATACCATGTAACACAGTGAAGACAGTCATCATCAAGTGGAGAAAATATGGCACAACAGTGACATTACCAAGAACTGGACGTCCCGCCAAAATTGATGAAAAGACGAGAAGAAAACTGGTCTGGGAGGCTAACAAGAGGCCTACAGCAACATTAAAGGAGCTGTAGGAATACCTGGCAAATACTGGCTGTGTGGTACATGTGACAACAATCTCCCGTATTCTTCATATGTCTGGGCTATGGGGTAGAGTGGCAAGACGAAAGCCTTTTCTTACGAAGAAAAACATCCAAGCCAGGCTACATTTTGCAAAAACATATCTGAAGACTCCCAAAAGCATGTGGGAAAAGGTGTTATGGTCTGATGAAACCAAGGTTGAACTTTTTGGCCATAATTCCAAATGATATGTTTGGCGCAAAAACAACACTGCATATCACCAAAAGAACACCATACCCACATGAAGCATGGTGGTGGCAGTATTATGCATTGGGGCTGTTTTTCTTCAGCTGGAACTGGGGCCTTAGTTAGGATAGAGGGAATTATGAACAGTTCCAAATACCAGTCAATATTGGCACAAAGCCTTCAGGCTTCTGCTAGAAAGCTGAACATAAAGAGGAACTTCATCTTTCAGCATGACAACGACCCAAAGCAACATCCAAATCAACAAAGGAATGGCTTCTCCAGAAGAATATTAAAGTTTTGGAATTGCCCAGCCAGAGCCCAGACTTGAACCCGATTGATAATCTGTGGGGTGATCTGAAGAAGGCTGTGCACAGGAGATGCCCTCACAATCTGACAGATTTGGAGTGTTTTTGCAAAAAAGAGTGGGCAAATCTTGCCAAGTCAAAATGTGCCATGCTGATAGACTCATAACTCAAAAACCTGTAATAAAATCAAAAGGTGCTTCAACAAAGTATTAATTTAAGGGTGTGCACACTTATTCTACTGTATTATTTTATTTTAATATTTTTTCTTCCCTCTACCTAAAAGATTTCAGTTTGTTTTTCAATTGAGTTGTACAGTTTATAGGTCACATTAAAGGTGGAAAAAGTTCTGAAATGATTTGTCTTATATCCACTGTACAGTATATTGAGGGCACTGCAGGGTTTGGGGTTATAACTTAACAACCCACGATAATCAGCAGTTTTTAATGGCCTTTTTTTCACGGACATTAAAAATGGACATACGGCTAGAACATGCATGCACAAATGATTGAGAAATGGCCATGAAAAATGGACAGCGTGTGAATGTAGTCTATCTGTCTCATATCTATCTAGTGAAGTTGGGTGTAATCCCTCCAAGACGATCGGTCTCACAATGTTGATTTTGCAAAAAAGAGGCAGCACTCCACATATGGTGAAGGGTTATTGACCCTCTTTTATTAACCCCAAACGCGGCGTTTCAGCCCAACACAACGAGGCCTTTCTCAAGGGCTCATTGTGTTGGGCTGAATGATCAGAGTTGGGGTGAATTAAAGCGGGTCAATAACCCTTCACCATATGCAGAGTGCTGCCTCTTTTTTGTAAAATTATCTATCTATGTGGTATCTATCTATCTATCTATCTATCTATCTATCATATGCACTTGTTCGTCTGTGTACTATGGCAGCTTAAGAGCCTCATATCAAATACTTTGCGATATCATTTAGAAGGTGAGCCTTGTAAAGACTGCACAGACAAGCAGAAGTAAGTTGTTATCCAGTATGACAAAAGAATGCTTGGACAAGGCAGATATTGCTGTGCTGTGTATTGGCTAGAGTCCTAGACACTCCGAACCTCTCACAACGATGTTCACTTGCAGTATCAGGCTGGGAGAAAGAGCTACATAATGGAAAACTTTTTTCATCAAACCACTCGCTTCTGTGCCAGCTGATTAAAGGTACTCTATATGTGTGTGTGTGCACATCTGTATGGTTTTGCATACAAAAGTATGTTTGACTATTAGGCCTCATGCACACATCTGTAGTTTTGTTCCGGGTGCAATCTGCAAAAGTCTGCGGGCGATCTGCATGTTTCGTGGATCATACATGGACCCATTCATTTCAGTGGGTCCACAAAAAATACTATTTCTACTGACGGGTGTGAGAAAATTGCAGAATGCACACTACTGGTATCCATATTTGAGTGCATAAGGCCTTAAAAGGTAAGACATAAATGTGACTATATCATGATAAAAGCATGCTAAATTCAAATAGATGGATGACATCACTTATGACCTTACTATGCACAATTCTAATGATTATTCCACAGTATTATGGAAATCTGTCTTGATGCTACATAACCTATGTTGATATTTAGCATTGACATTTCACTATAAATGTGAGTGGTTACATTAAAGCACAACATTTATATAATAATATAAATAACTACAATATTTTATATATCACATAGTTATTGAAGTTTTTTTTTATGCATAGCAGAATGCAGTGCTTACACAGTGACAAAGACATTAGAATTAGAGTTTTATCATAAATTCATGGTTAACAGAAAATTAACCGGGAAAAAAACTATTACTGAAACAGGTCACAGTCTGGGCCAGCAGATGGCGCTACATAGCTTTCAAATATTTCACACACTCTGCCACAGTGATCAAGGTGAACATGCAAATCAGAGATCTAAACGTGATATCTATATACCGGTATATACAGTGTGTATATATACTGTGTGTGTATATATATATATATATATATATATATATATCTTATACACTATATATATATATTATACACAATATACACAATAATATACTCTATATATATATATATATATATATATATATATATATATGTATATATATATATGATCAAGATAAAATTTTAAATGTACCCAAACTATTGTAAGCACCATTCCTACAACCAGCACATCTGGTGTGATGATAATACAATCTCCTTGATATCAGTATCTGATGACTGAGGAGTGGAGGGGTTTGAACTTGTGAGTATTACTTCTTTAACATTGTTTTATTTGTTGTTTTTAACTTGAACAACCCCTTTAATAAAATGCAATGAATAAAAGGAATTATCCAGAAACAGCACAGAACTACAATTACTCTGAACATCCAGTATAGTTGGCTGTATTAGACCTGCAGAGGGTCGGTCAGATCATTGCTTCAAGCATTCGTAGGAACGGTCGTTAGCAATGATATAAAAGTGCCGTCAATTACCTGATAAACATTTTTTATTCATGATAAAATATCATCATTTGCTGACAGCAGATTGTGCTGTTTAAACACGCTCTGCTGCCGGCAAATAATGATTCTGTATGGGGAAAAGTGATGGCATTAACGATCACCCCTCCCCATACTGTGAAGGAGATCACTGCATGTAATAGCAGTGGTCTTCTCCACAAACGAGCAGGAGAAAGAACGCTAATACAGCCCTTAATGTCCCCAAACATACTGTATATCACATTATATTACAAATTACAAGGAGACTGTAACAAAGTGAACACACAAACAAAAGCTGAGGGATATCTTTACACTGGCCATCCAGAGCAGGCAGTTATTGGGAAAGAACAGTTGCCTCATAGTTACAGCAGTTGACAGCTGCATTTCCATGCAGCTACTATATAAGGCTACTATATGAAGGTAGTTCTCTTACTGCACACTCTCCTGCATTGTCCTGTCATTTTTAAAATGGATGGGAAAATATTTTGACCTTGACTAAATATACCCCAAAGGACACCTGAACATCACACCTACTGTATATAAGCTTACTTTTTAGTTACATAGTTAATACGGTTGAAAAAAGACATAAGTCCATCAAGTTCAACCCAGGGATAGGTGGGGACGTGAATCCCAGAAGGTAATGAGACTCAGATTTCTACACCTTTTTATAAGCATTAATGTTTACTCTTAAGAATTCATCTAAACCCTTTTTAAAACTGTCCACTGTTCCTGCTGTGACCACGTCCTGACATCTATTCCAGTTCTTACAGTAAAATAGCTTTGACGCTTCCGGAGACTGAACTTTTTCCTCTCCAATCGGAGGCAGTGCACACTTGTCTTTTGAGGGCATTTACATGGAATAGTTTTTCACTGTATTTTTTGTATGGCCCATTTATGTATTTTTATAGGTTAATCATGTCCCCCCCTTAGACGTCTCTTCTCAAGACTAAAAAAATTCAATTCTTTTAATCTTTCTTCATAACTAAGACCCTCCATGCCCCTTATCAGTTTAGTCGATGTCCTCTGTACTTTTCCCAGCTGCAGTGCGTCCTTTTTATGGACTAGTGCCCAGAGCTGAACTGCATATTCCAGATAAGGCTGCACCAATTCTTTGTAAAGTGGTAATATTACATTCTTGCCCCGCGAGTCCATGCCTCGTTTAATGCATGACAATATTTTGGTGGCTTTGGAAGCAGCTGATTGGCATTGTATGCTGTTATTTAATCTACCATCTGCAAGGACACCCAAATCCTTCTCTATAAGTGACTCTCCCAGTGTTACATCCCCTAGTGGGAGCTTCTACTAACTGGCCCATAAAGTGGTCCTGCAGCAAGTTGAGGAATTTTCTCCTCTTTGCGGTTGAGGCAGAATCATGACCCCAGTCAATGTCTGGGAAATTAAAATCTCCCATTATAAACACCAGCCTGTGCAGCCTGCTCTATTTGGTTATACAGTTGAGCTTCTATCTCCTCTGTGATGTTATGGGGGTCTATAGAATACACCAAGTATTATTTTTTCAGTGTTTATATCCACCATCCTCACCCACAATTGCCTCTTTCACACTTGTCTTCAGATTACTCCTCACATACAGGCACATGCCACTGCCTTTTGTATTGACCCTGTCTTTCCTAAATAGTGTAAAACCCTCAATATTTACAGCCCAGTCATGCGAAGAATCCAACCATGTCTCAGCCACACCAACTACATCTATGTGTTCCTCTAGTACCATAGCCTTCAACTCCCCCATTTTGCTTGCTAGACTTCTGGCATTTGTGAAAATACATTTTAAATTATTATTACCTGTAAAGTGAATATCCATGATTTTTTTGGTTACATTGGTTGATGTTTGTATGTAACAGGTTCTTGTTACCAGCAGTTCTATTTTTTATCAGTGTATAGTTCTGCCCAGTCTTCTCCCTACTCTCCTCACCAACCCCAGCCCCCACTAAATCCCCCCTGTCCCCTCCTATATCCCACTCTCTATCTTCACTATCTACCCCGCACCCTCTCCCCAGATGCTAGTTTAAAAGCTCCTCCAGCCATCTAACCATTTATTCCCCCAGGGCAGTTGCACCCTCCCCATTAAAGAGGACCTTTCATCACTTCTAAAGATATAAACTAACGATGCTCACATAGTGAGGCGCTCAGGGATCTCCTGCACTTACTATTATCCCTGGGCGCCGCTCGTTCTCCGGATAGGCTCCGGTCTCTGTGCCACAAAGTTATAGTAGGCGGGGACTTAGGGACTTGGTTATAGTAGGCGGAGCCTGACCTTCATCCTTCTCCCAGGCTATAGCGCTGGCCAATCGCAGCGCAGAGCCCATAGCCTGGGAGAAAAACTCCCAGGCTGTGATTTCTGCGCTGCGATTGGCCAGCGCTACAGCCTGGGAGAAGGAGATGAAGGGCAGGCTCCACCTACTATAACCAAGTCCCCGCCTACTATAACTTTGTGAGCACAGAGACCGGAGCCTATACCGGGAGAGCGGAGCGGCGCCCAGGGATAATAGTAAGTGCAGGGAGATCCCTGGGCGCCGCTCTACATGTGAGCATACTTGGTTTATATCTTTAGAAGTGATGAAAGGTCCTCTTTAAGGTGCAGCCCATCCCTACTGTATAGCCTGTAACCAACAGAGAAGTCAGCCCAGTTCTCCATGAACCCTTTCTTTCTGCACCAGCTTCTGAGCCACTTATTTTACTCCCTAAGCTCCCGTTGTCTCTCTTGTGACGCTCGTGGCACTGGTAGTATTTCTGAAAATATTACCTTGGAGGTCCTGGGGTTGAGCTTATCTCCTAGTTCCCTAAAATCATTTTTAAGGACCTTCCATCTCCCCTTGACTTTGTCATTGGTACCAATGTGTACCATGACCACCGGGTCTTCCCCAGCCCCACCCAGCAATCTGTCAATCCGATCTGCAATATGCCGAATCTGAGCACCCGGAAGACAACACACTGTTCGGAATTCATGGTCTCGGCGACAGATGACCCTGTCTGTCCTCCTAATAATAGAGTGCCCTACCACCAACATCTGTCTGACCTTTGCTGCACTACTTTTCCGATCCTTTCTGCAGCGGTCATTTTCCTGGTTGCTAGGAGAAATGCCCCGCTGCAGTGTTGCTGGCGCTGGGCTTTCATCCCTAATATCGGCCAAACAGGCATATTTACTAGGGTGTTCCAGCACAGGACTAGCCTCCCTGGCACTTTTCCTCTACCCCTTCTTCCTACATTAACCCTGATAGTCCTTATCTTGCCCTCCTCCTCCCACCTCCATTTCACTGATCCCAGTTATCATCTGAGAGGTCTAAGCCTCTCTCCAGTTTTGCAATGCCCCTAAGTATTTCAAGCTGCTTATTTAGATCCAAGATCTGGGCTTCCAAATATGTAACATGATTGCATCTAGTGCAAATGTATTCACCTTTAAATGGCTCTTCAAGGCACGCATACATTGCACAGGACACACACTTGGTAGCATTTTCCATGGAGCACATGTTTAAATCGGGATGAACAGTAAAGAAGGAAAACAATAAATATGAGTTAGAATTAGACCCTGTCTTCTGTAGTTGGAGAACTAGCTATAATCAACAACCAACAACACACAAGTATCAAACCTTAGTTTCTTGCTCCTTCTCTTAAACTCTGGTTCTTTAAACCGAACATTTGTGAGATAAGGTTCTGACATTGGATAAGAAGATCTGACTTGCAGGATGATGTGGTTTCAATTAAAGGGGTTGTCCACGCTATTGATATTGATCACCTACCCTCAGAATAAGTCATCAATATCAGATCTGCAGGGGTCTGACACCTGGCACCCCTGCCGATCAGCTGTTTGAGAAGGCCGTGCAGTGTCAGCGCAGCCTTCTCTTCATTGTTTTCCTGTTCGCCATTGCAACTGCAGTGGTGAGTGGGTGTAATTACATCTAAGGCGTCCAATTCATTTCAATGGGATGGCTCGTTCCTATTCAAGTGTATAGGAAAGAGCTGTCCCATTGAAATGAATAGGATGGCTTAGTGGTTATTATACCTGCTTACCACTGCGGTTGCGACGGCGAGCAGGTAAACAGTGAAGAGAAGGCTGCTCTGGCATGGCGTACCTTCTCTTCAAACAGCTGACTGGAGGGCGTGTCGGGTGCCGCCATTCTAATATTAATGCCCTATCCTGAGGATGTCATCAATATAAATAACATGGACAACCCCTTTAATTGCAAAGGTGGTCGATGGAGTTGAGGTTAGGGCTCAGCCACTGAAGTTCCTCCATGCCAAACTTGTCAGGCCATACCTTTACAGAACTTATTTTGCACAAAGAGGCAGTCATGCTTGAACAGTAGATGGACTTCCTAAAACAGTTTCCACAAAGGTAAAAACATACAATTGTCTCAAATGTGTTTATATAATGTAGCATTGTTATCCTGGAAATACGAGGTGTAGCCAAAACTTAGGTAACAGTCCCATAGCGTTATCCCTCCACCACCAATTGTTCCAGTAGGCACTATAAGTTCCTGTAGGTAAAATTCTGTGGGAATCCAACAAAAACCAGATTCATCCACTAGACTCCCAGATAGTCAAATGTAATTCATCACTCCAGACTGCACATATCTACTGTCCAGTGGCAGGTTGTTTACATCATGTTTATGTTGTTGTAGACAAAACTCAGTAAATTTGTTAATTTGTAAGGCATTTTAGCATATGTTATTAAAACATTGGTCTATATTACATTGTACTCATTGTGAGCTAAAAAAAACAATTTTTTTCAATTGGTCTTTATTAAAAAAATTTACAGAATCTTTTCCCATAAAACTATGGTACATATCAATCTGTAGATAATTGTAAATCCAACTCACCTTTTCGGTGTATATTATCCCGTGTGTTCGGAATCCAACAAGCAAGCCCTTGAGTAAATCGAGTAATATTAAGAAAAACAGTTCCGGAACTGAAGTTTTCTCAATAAAATTTTCTCTTTATTTTCGTAACATTGACATGTGCAGACATATTCACACAGCAAGCGAAAGTTTGCGAGTTTCGGACACCTTGTCCTTAGTCTTGGACTAAGGACAAGGTGTCTGAAACGCGTGAACTTTCGCTTGCTCTGTGAATTTGTCTGCATGAAAAATTATGCATAAATCAGCTATTCCTGTTCCATTACATTGTAAAAAATAATTAAGGATGGCGGAGTGCTCACCGACGTGCGGCCTAGTCTGCTATACCACCTTGCTTGTAAAGTCAGATATGTAAGCTCAATGACCGGCCCTGTAAGATGTCACATTTTATTATATATATATTTCACTAATACCACTATAACATACAGTCCTATAAGAAAAGAGACATCCAATGCATATACATAAAAAGCTATTAAAAATAAAAATAAGCTCCCTCATGAACTCACGGTCCCTCTATTCTGTTACAGTGTGGAGCTCTCGCACTGTTCAGTATAATCAATGTTTCATAGCATTATTATGTGCTTAGGTCTACAACTTGCTGCTTTTAGTTGTACGATAATTTTGGTATCTGTGGTTCCCCAAAGTTTTTACAAACAGCTTTTTAGATTTATAACAAGATGCAAACTTTATAACATACATACGTGTATATGTGGCTTTTGGACTCCGGTATTCACACCCGCAGGTAAAAAATTAAAAATTAAGAATGTAGAGGGGAGATGATTCATATAAAAACCATATGAATCATCTCCCCTCTACATTCTTTATTTTTTACATTTTCTTTTTTATTTTATTTTTTTATTTAATTTTTTTAATTTTTAATTTTTAATTCTTTATCTTTTTGTCATTTTTTTATATTTTATTATATTCTTTTTTTCTTTATATATTTTAATTAATTTATCCATTTTTTATATTTATATATGTGTCAGGTTATATAAAATGTAAAAATATATACAGCAGTACTCTATATGTTTTCACGATATATGGTATATTAAATGCTATCACAATTAGATTTTATGACATAAATGACACACTATGCATTAACTATCATAATTTGTGCAGTTTCAAGTAAATACACTAAATGAGTAATGACCTGTTGTTCAGATGTTCGAATCCCAATATATAGAGCATGATTATACGTAAGGTTTACATGTCCGGCATATTATGTTTTAATAATATGAGTCCAATAGTATTGTATGTGTTAAATAACGCAATGTCTGAACAGCCAGTACGTAGCAACCACATGATCCGGTCCCATATTTTGATTATAACGCTGGTGAAGTGAAATCCAGTGTGACATTTGAGATCACTCCAATATAAGGAGCAATCCTGTCCCTCTTTTTTAATATATTTTGCACCACTGAGGAAGAAACCGCTCCGGTTTTGAAACGTGTCTGGTGACGACTATACCATACCGAGGTCTACATTTCTATACCAAAGGAATCCAAGACATAATCATTGCATCATTCCCAAACTGTCATCCGCATCTATGGGTTTTATCCAGCAGTTCTTCGCTCATAGTCCGCATGCGCTGAAACAACGAAAGTGCTGGCACAAGCGCAGGTCTGATTGCAGACACCTGCGGACCACAGACACCTGTGGGTGTGAATACTGGAGTCCAAAAGCCGCATATACACGTATGTATATTATAACGGCCGACATATCACGCTTGCAGTAAGACTCTGACATCTCTATTACATCTAAGCTGGATATAGAATGTTTGCATCTTGATATAAATCTAAAAAGCTGTTTGGAAAAACTTTGGGGAACCACAGATACCAATATGACCATACAACTAAAAACAGCAAGTTGTAGACCTGAGCACAGAATAACAGTATGAAACAGTGATTATACTGAACAGTGCGAGAGCTCTGCACTGTAACAGAATAGCGGGACCATGATTTCATGTGAAAGCTTATTTTATTTTTTATAGATTTTTATGTATATGCATTGGATGTCTCTTTTCTTATAGCACTATGTTATAGTGGTATAGGGCAGGTCATTGAGCTTATATTTCTGTTCCATTACATGCTGCCTACAGCAAAAACAGCAGGTTTACCATGACAGATTTCCAATAAAGTCTCAATAACATCAAAATCACCTTCCTAATATTGCCTAGCTCCCCACAGTGTGGCCAAAATGCGTTACCCATCAAAGCATTTGCAGAGAGCCCTTAGGTGCCGGTGCAGAGGATGGGAGTGGTAGTGGCCCTGATCATGAACATAAAACAGTCTCTTTTTACAAATTACAAAGTATCATTTCAGGTACTTTCAATAGCAGAGGATTTCAAGTGCACTTTCTGGTACCAGTAAGGAGTATGGAGGCAGCGTGGATGGCTGCAATTTAGCAATTGTGAATGTAGGTGCCCAGAGTGATAACTAGACTTGACTTGTAACTGGCCTAGTGCTAGTCTGGGTGATGGATGTATTAGTCCTCCCCTCACAGCAGGTGTTCAGCTGGTAATTCTGCTGTCTGATTCTCTCCAATTATTTGAATGAGGATAATTTTAGTTATTCTTTCTGGAGAATACTTCATAGGAGCAAGAATTCTGAAGTGGGCTTCATCTCCCCTCTGGACAGGAACTCCGACTCCTGGCAGGAAGTAGGACCAGGCTTTCTACCATGAGGGGATGAACAGGGTGGTTAGCCAACCATTTGCCAACCATGACCTTACTGGAACTTACAGCCAAAACATGAAAAATACAACAATACATAATAATGCAATAGAAAACTATTTACAATAAAAATCACAATTGTGTCGATTGTACATTGACTCAACAAAACCACAAGTAGTTGCAAGGTGAGACCTTTATGCATCAAACCTGTTTTTTCCATCCTACAGATGACTGATTGGATTGAAATCTGGGGAATGTGAAGGGCACGTCGATACATTAGGGAATATTTTTACTATGAAAGTGTATACTTGGTCTGCCACAATGTTTAGTATGGTGGTATATATCCACATGTTATGATCAGCAAGAATACTCCTGCTGTTTTGTCTTCTTTTGTCTGTTTGTTTGGGGTTGTTGCCATGGAGCTACCCCTTAGCGGATCCATTAGTGTGCATCAGCTAATCTTTCTTCTGCAAGGTTCTGCAGGTTCTTTTGGAAGAGGAGTTCATAATTGGTTAGCCTTTTCTTTAAATATTCCTGAGTTCTGAAGTGGGTTGCTTATTAAAGTGTTAGAAAAGTTTGACTGTGAAGCCAATAGTTGTGTCTGTATTCCCTTTTCTGGGGGGGCACAGTCGCCAGAGTACTCACCATTGGTCCTAAAGATGAGTTCAGGGTAAAGAGCAAGTTGATGTTTGAGAAGAAAATCTTCTATTTGGTGGATTGGAAGGATTTGGTCCCGAGGAGAGCCTGCTGAGAATAAATGCGCCAGCTCTTTTCAGAAAATTGCATCTAGGATCTGGACCAAAAAGAAGGATCCATAATGGGGGAGATGTTGTATCTGCTGACATCTCCCCTCTCCTGGTAGACAGGACATCGGAGTACTCACCCTCCACCATTATTCCATTCTGTCTTCTGTATTAGGTTGTCCTGCCTGTTTCCTGCTGCTGACTCCCTTAGGGGGCACACACTCTCTTTAGCTCTAAATGAGCCAGTGCACACAGGGGCTAATCTGTGTCCATCCAATAGCAGTAGTCTCTGGGTTATATAGGGCATCTTCCCCTATAGGAAGGTGCCTGAGCTTTAGGTTCCTAGCTTGTGTAGTCCTGAGATGCTGTGGTATTATATTGTTCTGTCTTCCTGTGCCTGACCTCTGCCTGTTTACCAGATTGACCCAGCGTTGCCTGCTCGGACCTCGGACCACTGATCAAAAATGTGCGCAAAGAGCTTTTAATTTTTATATAGTAAGTATATCAGTATATACATTCAGATTTATCCATGTTTTCAGTGTTTGCATGTGTCTTTGAGCATGGAGCAGTGTGCCCTTACATATATTGTTTGCTTCTGCTCTGATCACTGCCTGATCACCGTAATGAAAACTAGCATAATAATTTACCTGCTGCAATCAGATCATCATATAAGTCCTGGAATCATGCTATAAAAAACATGTTCATTATCTACTCTAGTCCTTCATTCTGTTTGTCATCACTTGTGTAGAGAACCTATCTTATTTTTAAGGAAATCATTAAAGATTTCCAGATTTTTCCTAAAACATTTGATATGTCATAAGTTTTGATCGATGGGGGTCTGAGTACTAAGACCCCCTAAGATACCGTTTTCTAGAATGAGAAGAGAAAAGCACTTGGATATCACATTCCTTCTCCTTGCTGCGGGAGAGGAAATGAGACAGACTCAATCTAAAGTCTATGCATCAAGGAGAGAGAGCACAATATGCAAGCACTTCTCTCCCCTCTGAACTAAAGGTGGTGGTTTGGTAAAGCCAAGTTCAGTTCCGTCTATGGAGGAGAAAGGGTGAAAACGAGGGGGGGGGGGTCATTTATCAAACTGGTGTAAATTACAACTGGCTTAGTTGCCCATAACAACCAGTCAGACTCCACCTTTTTTTGGACAGCTTCTTTGGAAAATGAAAGGAGGGAAATGATTTGTTGCTATGGGCAACTAAGCCAGTTTTACTTTACACCAGTTTGATAGAAGACCCCCCCAGGTGTCTACCTTGACAATGCCCTCAAAAGTTGCCCCAAGCCAAATCCATTCTGTCTGACTTTTATATCTCTAGTATGTTGTTTGTTACCTAGTTTGCTCTTGTTTTGTTAGTATTGTTTGGTGGCTATTATAGTCCAGACCTTGATTCTGAGTCTTGTAGTTTGTTTTCTCCTTGTTAAAATCTGTCTTGCCTTGCTTCCAGTTCAGCTCTGCTCATCTGTGTGTGTGTGTGTGTGTGTGTGGGGATGGGGGGGTGTTTAGGGATAGTGTTTAGATCTATTGAAAGCATAAGGAAGAGGTAGAGTCAGTTTATCTGTTACTTTATTTTTATTTTTATCATCATCCATCTGTTCGGTTGCCTGACTGTTATCACCATTATTAATTAGGGAAATTATCCATAACTATCAACATACATTTCTTGTGAACTATTGGGGTGTTTTCATTTTCCTGCATTCCTGTTACCTGCTACATGTTACAATTCATGCGACTGTCTGGCAGCCCTACTGTATGTCCTGGGGTATCTATGATTACAGAGAGATACTTTAGTACCAGGGAAAGGTGACTGCTATAGGTGAAGTTCCTTTATTTTTTTTTAATCATCATCCATCTGTTCGGTTATCATCATTATTAATTAGGGAAATTATCCATTACTATCACCAAACTTTTCTTGTGAACTATTGGGGAGTTTTAATTTTCCTGCATTCCTGTTACCTGCTACATTTTACAATTCATGCGACTGTCTGGCAGCCCTACTGTATGTCCTGGGGTATCTATGATTAAAGAGAGATACTTTAGTACCAGGGAAAGGTGACTGCTATAGGTGAAGTCTAGTTTTGATGTCTAGTGTCCAGCCATATCATTAGAGACCCAAGGATTTCCAGCAGAACATTGCTCAGAGTTTAATATTGCCTTCACTGACTTGTCTGCTTCCCATAGTGTATGCTTGTACCATCTTTATCCCATGCTTCTGGCTAGACATATCAATTAAAGCAGGGATGGCCAAACTGCGGCTCTCCAGCTGTTGTAAAACTACAACTCCCACCATGCCCTGCTGTAGGCTGATATCTGTAGGCAGTCTTGGCATGCTGGGAGTTGTAGTTTTGCAACAGCTGGAGAGCCGCAGTTTGCCCATCCCTGGTCTAGGCATAACATCTCCTGAATTGCCCGAATGTAATGATACATTTCCTCTGCTACAGCCGCTGCAGGGCAAATGGTCGGCCAGCTGTGGCTTTTCTTAGCAAAATCAGCTGGGTGTACAGGGCCCCAGAAAATCAGCTGATCGATCTGGAGGCTGCTATTTGAAAGGAAATGTCTCTCATTAGGGTCATAACTAGAAAAAGTGTGGCCCTATAGCAAACTTTTAAATGCCTCCCCATACCAGATTTACTCTATGGACCAGTATGATTACAACAATAAAACATTTTTTTTACTACTTTTGCACAATAATTGCACATTTAATTGAAATAAGATAGTTTTTATTTTTATTTTGCTGCATTCCAAAAAGTCATCACTTTTTTCATGTTTCTGTTGCCATTCCTGACTGTGTGTTTGTTTGTTTTTTGTGGAATGAGTCACTTTAATAGAACTGTTTTGAAGCACATATAGATTATTAACTTTTATAGTTTTTTTGGGGGAGGTGGCAGGGGCATGACAAAAATGCAACTCTACCTTTGTTATATGACTTTTATTTTTTTTTACATCACTTATTGTGCAGTTTACATGTTATTGTATTGGTCATTATGATTGCGATCTGATGTCATGAGCAAGTCATGATTTTGAATTAAGTTACTGCAAAACTATGTCAAAATGCCAAGGTTTTTGATAAATCGTGTCAAAACCACTGCATTCTTATGTGGTTTTGAGACAATTGTAGCACAAAATTGTAAATTGACTGCAAAGTTTGAATTGAATTGAATGCTAAAAGCATTGTGGGGAAGGACACAATGATGCCCTCTAGTTTTTTGAGACCACTATAGCATTTGATAGTAGAGGAATAAGTATAGGTATCTGTTCACGGTAAAACATACAATGCAACAACACTCTGCAAACCAAATAAAGTACAAGAAAGTATTCTAATGCCAATGATATGCCTATTTTGTAAATGAGATGCTTGGCAAATACATTTTGTACAAAATTATTTGGGCCCGTCTGCCACACGTCAAGGCGATCTCTGTAAGACGGGAATCTAACACTAAATTCTAACTGTTATGTGTAGGCAACTATAAAATTCAGGGAGTGTAGGTTCCACATGCATGCTGGGCCCACCTTAATTTTTGTTATTTTTGGTGCCAAAATGACCTCCATTGAATCCAGGGAATGCAGGTACCAACATGCATGCCAAGCTCACCTTCTGAACACACAGTGTCTGATGGTAATACTGAAGTGAGCCATCACTTGGGACGTGTGCACCAGTCTCATGCACTCCTGCCTATTCTTCTGAGGACGTCACTAGAGTGAAGACCAAGCTTATATGAATGGCAAGGCTCTACAGACATGGTGCTAGAATAGCATCATAACGTTGTTTACACAGTGTCAAGACTGCATAGTATAGCATATGCATAGCATAGAGAGTGAGGGACTGGTAACTCTAACTTTTGCATTGTCTCATAGTTCGTACAGCTGCTGGCAAGTTCTCCTTTACAAAATTCTGCAACAAACTCACTTTTTTCTGAATATTGTAAAAACCTGTGTCTACAGTTCATAGGCCTATTGCCAGTATACCAATAGCATACATTTTGCGTCATACGCTGAGCAATTGTCCCCTTTTTTTCTAAAAACCTCAGTTTACCATTTATAATCAAGTGTTTTCAGTGCATCAATATACCTGTGTTAGTGAAAGTATTCTATTACTGCAAAATACCATTAAGGTACAGCAAATATGAAAACGCTGTCCCTTTAGGGCGCACATGCTCTCACGTTTTGGCCTTTTAAAGGGCCAGTGCACATGCTTCCTAAACCTTCCCCAGCCAATGGCGTGATGTCCCTGGGTATTTAAGGCCCTTTCTCCAGCCAAAGAGTTTATGTGTTTTAGGTACCTGGTGATCAGCATAGGTGTTAGGAAGTTTAGTACTTCTGCAATTGTCCTGAAATTTACCTACAATTTTCCTGCCTGTGTTCCTGATCGTGCTCCAGCCTTGTACACATCCTGCCTTTGTGTTTTTTTCCTTCCAGTTCAGTTAAATGTTTCAGTTCAGTGCCTAATCTCTCTGCCTTGTCCGTGCTATTGTTAAGTACCCAGTCTGCCTGCCTTGCCATGTCTCTGCTTGTAACAAAATCACAGAAATATAGTGGCCAATATGGCGGAACTGCTCAGACCCCAAACACTGTAGTATGTTTCTCATTGGGGGAGCAGTCCCACCGCATGTGGACCACGGCAAACGACCATCTCCAGCAAATAATGCGTACAATGGAGGATGCCGGCGCAGACCACATGCACCACAAAGGCATCCTACAGAAAACAGAGCATTGTGCAGATGAAATATATAAATATATAAATCACAGAAAAGAAAATGCACCAAACGGATATGCCACTGACTATACTAGCTAGTCAAACAAGCAGATATATAAAGCTGAGACTTTTGCCAATATATTTCTGTCAGGAACACATCGGAGCCCCTCATGCACCTCTCCCCCAATGAGAAACACGCTACAGTGTTTGGGGTCTGAGCAGTTACCCCATATTGGCCACTATATTTCTGTGATCTTGTTTCATATGTATTGAATGTGCCTTCATCTGGCATTTAACATTCTTTTGCACCTGGTAGCCTCCATCACACAGTCTGATATGGCTGTGGCTTACAGTCTTGCTTTATTCACATTGCATTAGTTGTCCTGCTATGCGGTTGTGTGGAAGCTTGGCTGTGAGCAGTATTCCATCACCTTCAGACCGTGTTCACACCATAGTTAGCGTAGTGGTAGGACCCCCTGCCATGCTGAGCGACCGTGACGTGGTGCATGAGGGGCTCCGATGTGTTCCTGACAGGAATATATTGGCAAACAGTCTCAGCTTTTAATACAGATGTAGCATGGTTAGCACTCCTTTTTTCTGAGATTTCTGAGTTTGGTTATCTAATCTTAGCAAACACATTCAATTGCTTTTCAATGGCTTTTTTCCCAAGATACTGAAATGAGTTAAGAAATTTGAGTTAACAGCGGAAGTGCTAACCCTGCTACATCTGTATCTGCTTGTTTGACTAGCTAGTATAGTCAGTGGCATATCTGTTTGGTGCATTTTTTTTCCTGTGATTTATATGTCTCTGCTTGTACCCTACATTATCTGTGTGGCTGCCGGGATTTCACCCTGATTTCCTTGCCTCAGAGTCTCTGATCCCAGTGGTCAGATGCTAACTACAAAGGGACTATTCCAGGTGGTAGCGGTCTGGTTGCTCCCTTGCAGTGAAGTCCACATCCCTGTACATGGGTAAAAGGGTAAATACCAGAGAAGCGTCAGAATAACACCCTTCAGGTTCACCCAGGGTCAAAAAGGTTAGTCGAAGCAGTGGGTTCTCACTCACTGCCCCATTACAAACATGTTGTATTACTTCAAGATACCGTTCAGTTAGAGCAAAAGCATTTTACTGAAAAAAAGTGTTTTACTGCCAAAAATGCATTATTGTACCTGTGTTAGTGTTGTTTTACTTCAAGATACCGTCTAGCTACAGCAAAAGCATTTTACTGCAAAAAGGCATTACTATACCCATGTTAGTGAAGTGTTCTACTTCAAAACAAAGGCGACAGCCCAGTATGTTTTTAACACCGTCAACCATAGCTACATAAAGCTATATCTATGTATGTCAGTGTCACTCTGACATTATTTACTATTGCTGTCATTGTGTTAAAGAGCTCAAAGAGGGGAAGTAGAGAAAGAAAAATTTGCAAAAAAAAAAAAGAGAGAACGACAAGATATAAAAAATAAATAAATTATAAATATACATAAATGAATGAGTCCTAGGAGATCATAGAGTGTCATATACCAATTTCCATGCCAATTATAGCACTTTGGATTTGTGTAGAATTTATTTGGCCACAATCCACAAATCCATTTTTTTTTAAATATTTGATACATTGGACATGAAACAAATTTCAAGAAGTTCGCTCATCTCTAATCTGAATATATTTCAAATTGTGGAAACCCACCTAGATTACTTACAAATAGAAAAATCCTTTAAAATAATGACAGGTCTTAGTAGATTACATGTACTTTACTTGTTTAATATTGAAAGGAAAAATACATATATCCAGACACTTACAGTGCAAAAGAGTACAACAATATAACTTGTAAAGGCACTTATACAAAATGGAAAAAAATATAAAATAAAATAAAGTAGCCATATACAATTTATTGTATTTTAGAACAGTCAATATAGTGAGACAACCTAGGTATATCTTAATGTTTCCAGCGGCTGAAAATTGTAAATTGAACTAGTAACCTAAACCTGAAATTTCAGTAATTCTCTGCTTGTGGAAAAGAACATAAAATACAGGGCATAGGTTGGCTGCTGTTAATAAGTGGTTGAGCTCAAGAGTCATCGAAAGGATGAGCAGATGAGGGAGGGCTATTGCCTATTATCTTCCAGCAGCTCATCACTATAGTACAAGTTCAGGGAGAGCAGGGATCTTCACACCTCACTGGCTCTTCTACAGATGAAGACCTCCTACATATCCTACAACGAAGGAGGACCCAGAATATGATACAACTGTGACAGTCATTCCTATTTAACTTCAACCTTTAAAGAAAAACCTTTTCCTGTTTGATTTGACATGAAATATTCCCCTTTATTTAGAATTTTCATGAGAAAGATTCACACAAAGTAAGTAGAACTTTTTCTGTACAATGTATTCGTCTTATTTGTAATACTGTATATATTGGTGTACATGTGTAAGAATTAATAGGGTCACTTTTATATTCATCGGCATTCATATTAATATTTGGTTCCAAGTAATCTTGAGGGTGTTGTGTGCATGTTTAATGTACTTTGTACTATGCCTAATGTATTTTTGTATGAAATTTCTAAACTATTTAGTAAATTGATTAAAAATGCGTAGCATGAATAACATAAATAACATATGCCCTAGGCTCTGTTCACACTAGCAGAACCAAATAGCTGCCCATTTAATAGACTCTATTCGGATCCTGTTTATGGCAATAATAGGTCTGCTGTTATTTTTGTAAAAAACTGGAAACGCTGAAAGGCCTATTAATGTGAACAGAGCCTTACATTCATTACAATAATTTCATGATTTAGTACATTAAGCTCCACATGTATAGTATACGTTTTATTCTAGAGGTCTTTGAATGGTTGGTGAGTATATAATCACGTTCCTCATTACATATAACATACGGTCTCTGATTGTTGTATGTAACTTGTGTCTAACTAGTTAATGCTCACCTCTGACTAAGTATTGCATGGGACCATGTTTTTTCATTCTATGATCACTCGAACCCCATGCAACACTGTAAGCATCGCCAGTTATAGATGTCAACTTTTAACCCACTGATTGATTTACAGAATGTCAGGCTGGCATTTACATTGTCATTTTGGTTTGTCAAATTTGCATTCACTTATTCTACTGAAAAAAGCAAAACAAATATATTGAAATATTTTTCCATAATCGCTCATAAATGTTATGTATTTCAGGGCGTATTGATCTTTCTGCTATTATGGACATTAGATATAGAGTAACATTCTGTATGTACATTGCTTACCATTGAGACAACCACCTATTCCATGTATGAATTAACCTTTTCATTTCCTTCTGGATGTTTTTGACTTTTTGAGTGAAAGCACTCTGCTGCTGGTTGCTGTCCACTCCCGGGTAGTGCTGAAATGTCATATGGTTAAAACTCCGAATAACATCCAATATAAACTACTGTAAAATCAGTTTTCTCTTTATTGTTCCGAATGCAGATGACACTCCTCTCATTTAGGGCATGACCTGACCTTGTCTGTATTGCCGTTCGCAAACCACGGACCCGCAAAATACCTTCTATGTGCATTCTACATTTTTCTCACTCCCATCAATAGAAAGGGCTATTCTTGTCCGCAATGCAGACCATATTAGAACGTGTTCTATAATTTACGTAATGGACATATGGGTGTAGACAACACATAGATGACATCCATATGATGTCCATTTTGTTTGCAGATCCATAGAAATGAATGGTTCTGACTCTGACCCATTTGCAGACTATGTAAATAAGCCCTTACACTGCGCTGTATATAGTCTGCTGTTTGGAATGCTACTATGTATTTATAATGCTCTATTATGTGTCCAGAGACTAGTTCCAAGTAATTCCATAGTCACAGAATTGGATCCCAGTGTGAATTTTTTGCTTTTTTTTAAATTGGGTATTAGGCTTATAGGCTTAATAAGACCAAGTACTACACTAAAATGATAATCATTGGTCAATTATGATCAGACCCTTTCACCTACATCATATATTTGCTTACAGTACAGCAGCCTCTACAGTTTAAGAATCATTCTTGACACAGACATGCAGAATTGGAAAAGCCACTTTTTCGCTAGTGCATCATTAGGATAACTCAAGTCTTACGTAAACCAACAATCAGAAACCATGATGTAATGCTGGGCTGCGTCAAATGACATTGCCAAATTAGGAAAACAATTATTATATGTTGAATTACCAATATTTTTCTTTGGCATATTGTAGTATGAAATCAAATTTCACATTAAATGTGATTTTCCACAGGAATGCATGTAACATACTTGGTTGTTACCACAGTGCATGTAAGAATATGTTACAAATGTATCACCTTCAGCCCTGCTACATCTGCAAATTTTATTCCACTAATATTAAGTAGTACATAAGGCTAGACACGCAAGACCCATATTTTCATATCATGATTTAATACATTTATTATATCATTCACTGCAAACTGGTGTTTAAATATTTTCCGGTTTTAACTACTTCATATCCATGATATTAAAAATTGTGTGGATTTCAACTTGCACTCACCATCCAGGAAAAAAATCTATTGAAGTATATAACCCAAAATGGCTGGGGAGAAATGATATTTAATATGGGTATAAACTGTATATAATCAAATAGAACCTAGCTAATATATACAAATAAAATTGATAAAAAGGGTAAACCTACATACGTAAAAACATACAGTTCAATAATAAATGTGGTACAACAATAAGTCAATGTGTCTGAGTGAATCAGAATAATTACTCCATATAATCTGTCCAGTGTAGTACATGCAATCCCAAAAAGTAAGGGGATACCGCAAACAATGGAGTTGATTCTCAAAAAATAGTGATGTAAATATAGTCTCTGTAGTTCAGATTCCCGATTAATAGCACTGGTAAACGCGCACAAACGGGTTGCTGTGTATCGATATTGCAGATAAAGTATTACAGTTCCTCTGTGTTCACACGCGTATACAGTGTGCCAAAAAATGGTTTGTTACTCACTTCTGGTTCTTTGTACACACTCGAGGCATCCCCTGAAATGTATTTTCACTTTCCCACCCTTGTAATAGTAGACGCTCGACCGTCAGTCGATATGTATAGCGGGTTCGCGTTCAGTTGAATTTCGCGCTCTCTTTGGCGTCCCACGTGATATTCCATAACGTGATTCTGACAGAGGATTAGATGCCGATTGAGTTGTCCCGTGAAGTTGTAGGGTGGGTACTTGTATTGAACCAGAAGTTGTAAAGTCTGTTTTCAGGTGATGACTTGGAATTATTTTCGAATTTTAAGTCCAATCCTTATACGCGCACAAATGTCCGTCTCTTGGTCGGGTAAGGTGGGTAGTTGCGATAAAGTTACGCCATGGCGTCTACTATGGTGAGTGAGTAGATGGTGAGTGCAAGTTGAAATCCACACAATTTTTATGCCTATCTCCTTTATGACTGGGTGAGTCATATGTTCAACTTAGCACCCTTACCACGGTGTAAGCAGTAGGAGAGCCACTATAATCACTGTTTTTTTTATATCCATGGTATTGTTACCAGAGGAGAAAAGGAAATCAGCAGTCTGGTTTGACGTTGTCTGGGAGCAGCACCTATATAAGCAGACTATAAACCCGAGTTTGTGAGTGTTCACGTGTTTGATTTCAAGTGTGTGTTTGTTTTAAGTGTGTGATTTAAGATTAGATGGCTTTAGGTTCATGGACTTTAGTTAGAGACTACATTAAAGCGGTTCTCTGGGAATTAAGAAAATGAAAATACTTAAATATTACTTTATAATAAATATATTTCCAAATACATTTTATTAGTTATAATGGCTCATGTTGTCTGTGAGCAATCATTAGGAGAAATAAAATGGCCGCTGTCCTATTAGTACACACAAAACCTGTAAAAGTATTTTCATTTTTTTAATTCCTGGAGAACCCCTTTAAGTCAGTTGATTACCATGTCATTACATTGTATTTTTTCTTTTTCTCTTTTGTAATCCTCATTAACAAGTATATGCTCCATAACTGACCAGGCAGTCCACTGCCCATCTTATGAAATGTAACTCCAACATTACATAAATCACAGCCAATTATGTGTACACGCCCCCAAGAGGAAGCAACGGCGAAATGTACGTCGAGGGTGGTGTGTCTCCTGATCGCTGGTTGGTATTCCCACAGTTGTGTCCATTCATGTGTATGTTTTAGGCTGCTTAGTAGCAATATTGTGTTGGGGACTTGCTGTTAGCACTCCTGGTTGGGGGTGTGGGTGCTTGTCTCTATTACACAGTTAGGCATTGTGCCTTCTGAGATGGATTGTTATTGATGGATGCTGGGTGGGTGCAGGCGTTTGTTACTTAACCATGATGGTTATAATTTTATGTTATTGCCCTTGTGTACTTACCATCTCAGTGTAGTCGGGGGACACACATTTTTCCATATTCTCTCCTGCATAACCTGTCTTTTATGGGGTTTGTTATGTCTATAATGTAATCATGGTATATAATAAAATTTGATATTTTGAATATGTGTGTTCTCAAATTGGTGTTTGTTTATCTTATGAAATGTGTGAAGTCCTGCAGCAGCCATTTGAGGGTGCAAGTTTTTTTCAAAATCAAATCCCAGATCCTGTATCTGAATGAGGGAATTTCAACACTGAGATGCGTTGACAATATGGAGAATAGTTTGCTGCTCACTCAGCAGACAATTTATGAGGTATTGGGGAAGATGGTGATAACTTGGAGGATCAGGAAAGTGAGGTAGGTACAGTAGCTGGATAACAGTTAGAAAGCTGGGTAGAGGGAAGATTGCCAGGGAGGCTAGCCCTGATCTGACACACCTTAACAAGTTTACAAGGTTGGCAGATGAGGGGGATGTCAGTTCAGGAAGAGCACTGCTGCAGCTGGAAACTTCCTCTGCCAGTCAAGGGAATGTTAGCTGCAGTAAGAAGTTGGCCGGAGGAGAGCAGAGCAGGCCAGACAGGCGCTGGTAGTGGGAGGCTCTATTATTAGGGGTACAGATAGGGTGATCTGTCACAAAGACGGGGTCATCTAATGGTGTGTTGTCTGGTGCTCGAGTTTGATATATTGCAGATTGAGTTGACGGATTACTGGGAGGGGCTGGCGAAGACCTGGTGGTCATGGTCTACATTGGAACCAATGACAAAGTTATAGGTAGGTGGAGAGACCTTAAAAATGATTTCAGGGATTTTAGGTTGCATGCTCAGGGCAAGGACCTTAAAGGAAGTATTTTCTGGAATACTACCGGTACCACAAACCACACCAGAAAGGCAGTGGGAGTTAGGGAGGTAAACAAGTGTCTCAAGAACTGGTATAGGAAGGATGAGGTTTTGGTTCCAGGAGAATATGGCTACAGGCTGTATCGTAGAGATGGGCGGAACTTTGATGGGGAAAGTACAGTTGTGTTGGGGGAGAAGATGGCTAGAAAGTTGGAGGAATGTTTAAACCAGGAACTGGGGGGACGCTAATTACGTTATAGGAGGGCAAAATAGTGCAGATAGTGAACTGGGCGAGGTAATGGGACTGGGGGTGGATTGGAGCAAGGGACTAGAACAGTTTATAAGCAAAAGTGTAGGGTGAAAAATGTACAAAAATCTCTTAATTGTGTGTATACTTAATATGCTAGAAGTCCTGAAGAGGACTAAGACATAGTGGGAATTACTGAGACATGGCGGGATGATAGCTATGACTTGGCAGTTAAACCTGCATTAAGGCTGCAAGCTGTGACCCAACCAGAACCCATACCTATACATATAACCAGAGCTTTAAGTTACCTTGCAATCTATTTCTCTAGCTCTTGTGTGAGCCTGCAGCACACTGAGAATATCAGGGCGCCAGATCTTTCCTCACAAAACTACAATCCCCACAATCCCTAGCTTTCCCGCTGGGAGTTTGTGCTTGTTCATGAGTGTTGATGTTTATTGATTGGTTGCCTGTACAGTGTCCATATTAAGACATCATCAGACATCATCCACAACTCCATCCTCCGTCAGGCAAAACACCCTCCTTCGTCAGCCAAAACTCCATCCTCTGTCAGCCAAAACTCCTTTCTTCCTCATACAAAACAGCCTCCTCCCTCAAACATCAGCCAAAAATGCCCTCCTCCCTCATCCAAAACTGCCTCCTCCCTCAGACCTCAGCCAAAACGCCCTCCTCCCTCATCCAAAACTCCATCAGATGTCAGCCAAAACTCCCTCAGACATCAGCCAAAAATTCCGTCAGACCTCAGCCAAAACTGCCTCCTCCCTCAGACAAACCTCCCTCATCCAAAACTGCCTCCCCCCTCAGACCTCAGCAAAAACGCCCTCCTCCCTCATCCAAAACTCCCTCAGAAGTCAGCCAAAACGCCCTCCTCCCTAACTCAAAAGTATGTAATACACAACTCTTAGCCTGAAGAGGCTGCTAGCTGCTGGAAAGGCAAAGGACCTGTGATGATGTCATGACCGTGTGATGAGTCATGTGTGTGGGAGGGGTCAGATTTCACAGCAGCTGTGTACAGAACTGTAGTCATCAAATAGAGCTGTGTATTAGAGATGTGTGTACTGTGTAAGAGAGATATGTGTGTATCCTATCTCTATTACACAGTACACAGCTCTGCTAAATGCAGGATACACACATATCTCTTACATAGTACACACATCTCTAATACACAGCTCTATTTGATGACTACAGTTCTGTACACTTAAATAAAGATAGAAAGTCTCAAAATACTGTGCCTCCTTTTTCAGCTTCGCAGTTCCCGGTGTGTTGTGGGTCCTGTTCACACCATGCAGACAATATTCAGAAAAAAGGTCGCGCTGCTGTTTCAGGAGAAATCCAGGTTCCCTTGGAACTATATTCACACAGCGAACAAAGAAAGCCGGTCACTCTTCTACCACAATTTGTGCTGTCCTTCCTTCTATACCTTGATAAAATGGATAAGACTTCGTAGTGAAGCACTGCCAGCCTCGTATAGATTTTAAAAGGTTTATTATACTCACAAAGGAGATCTTGTATCACAGCATATAAAATATAGTGTGCCTGACCCAGGTTTCGCTCACGCTTCTTCAGGGGCGCCCTGAAGAAGCGTGAGCAAACCTGGGTCGGGCACAAAATTTTTGGTTGAGGTCTGAGGGAGTTTTGGCTGACATCTGATGGAGTTTTGCATGATGGAGGAGGGCGTTTTGGCTGAGGTCTGAGGGAGGAGGCAGCTTTGTATGAGGAAGAAAGGAGTTTTGGCTAACAGAGAATCGAGTTTTGCCTGAGGGAAGAGGACTGCTGGAGTTTGGGCTGACAAAGGAGGGTGTTTTGCCTGACGGAGGATGGAGTTGTGGATGATGTCTGACGATGTCCTAATATGGACACCGTATGCCTGATATACAGTCTGGTCATGCACCCTCTACTCAACACACTGAGCACGCTCAACCTAACAGGGCTCAGAACTACAGGTCGATGCCATGGTAAGTAGTTATGAGTAAACACAGTGGGTAGCAAAGGAAGAAAACTACTTTTATAACTACTGAATGGTAAATATATGAAATTGACATTATATTTGGTAATTATAGATGATGGTTTAGTCTAAAACATAAATTATATTTATGGTAACCGGAATACCCCTTTAACGTTCAGGGTTACTGCCTGTTTAGAAAGGATCATAAAAACAGGAGAGGGGGAGGAATTTGCCTTGATTTGAAGTCCTATCTAAAGCCCACACTCTGGGAATATATAAGTGAGGGAAATAAACATGTGGAGTTTCTGTGGGTAAAAATACATGTTGGCAAAAACAAGAATAAAATACTGGTAGGGGTTTGTTAGAAGCCACCCAACATAAGAGAGTCCACAGAAAATCTCCTACTCAGGGAAACAGATTAGGTGGCAAATCATACTGAGGTTGTTATTATGGGGGATTTCAACTACCTAGATATAGACTAGGGAACTAAAAGGTGTAGATCTCTTAAAGGAAACAGATTATTGGCATTAACCAAATATAATTACCTTTCCCAACTGGATCAAGACCTGAGTAGAGGGATGGCCATACTGGACTTAATACTAACCAGTAGACTTGACAAAGGAACAGATGTGCAGGTTGGGGGCCACCTGGGAAATAGTGACCATAGAATGATAACTCTTCAATCATCAAAAGAATGTTTCTTAAGGAAGGCACAAAAACTCCAAACTTCCAAAAAACTAAATTTGACCAGCTAAGGAAGGCCATTAGCATCAACTGGGACAACATCCTCGGGAAAAGGAATGCTGCCACAAAATTGAATATTTTTAAAGGCATCCTAAGCTCTAATTGTGAGAGGTACATGCAGTATGGGAATAAAAGAGTGAGGAACAAGAAAAAACGAATGTAGATGAATAGAAATGGAAAGACAGCTATGAATGAATAACAAAAATAAAGCATTTAAATCACTAAAACAGGAGGGTAGCGAGGAAGCATTGAAAAACTATAAGGAAAACAATAGAATATCTACAAGACAGAAAAAAGCAGTCAAGCTGCAGACAGAGAGACTCATTGCCAAAGAGAATAAAACTAACCCTAAAATGTTCTTCAATTATATAAATGGTGGTCTGTGTGGTAAAAAGTGGTCTGTGTGACCAAGGAAGAAGTGCAGTAGCTTGTTAAAAAGATTAAAATGAACAAATCTCCGGATCCAGATGGCATACACCCCCGTATTCTAAAAGAATTAAGTAATGTAATAGATAGACCCTTACTTCTGATATTTAAAGGGGTTGGACACTTTTTGGTTACTGTTGACCAATGTGTAACATGATTATATGGCACTGTAGGAGTGTCCTGTGACCAGACAACTCACCTCCATGTGATGTCCTCTCCATTTAAATAAACTGCATCTGGTATCTCCATTTGTATTTTTGCGAGTTTAGTGCAAGTGCAGTTTGGTTGAATGGAGAAGGTGTGATGTCATTAAAGATGTCCCCAACTATTCACCGGCAAACAGTTCCTGGCGAACATCGCATGTTCGCGTTCGCTGTGGTGGGCGAACATATGCGATGTTAGAGTCGCCCCCTATACTTTATCATTGAGCAAACTTTGACCCTGTACCTCACAGTCAGCAGACACATTCCAGCCAATCAGCATACCCTCCCTCCCAGACCCTCCCACCTCCTATTAAAAAGCAAGGACAGCATCCATCCTAGATTCATTCTGAAGCTGCAGTGTTCGTTAGAGCAGGGAGAGTGCTGCTGCTGAATTAATATAGGGATTTTAGGGAAAGCGTTAGCTACTAGTGTTCTGTGTCCACTCCAGTCCTCAAAGACTCATCGTCCTTTTTCACACGAGCGTGTCCGGATTAGGCCCCATTCACACGTCCGTATTGTGTTGCGGATCCGCAACACACCATGCCGGCACTCCCCATAGAGATGCCTATTCTTGTCTGCAGGCTGCGGACAAGAATAGGACATGCTCTATCTTTTGCGGAGCCGCGGCCGGATGTTTCGGCCAGAAACCCGGAAGTTCGGGGCCGTGGCTCAGTAAATGCGGAAGCGGAGAGCACATAGTGTGCTCTCTGCATCAGGTCCGGCCCCATTCATAATGAATGCAGGCAAAAATTGCGGATATGTGAATGGGTCCTTAGGTCCGGATGCGTTGCGGATGCGTTCAGTGAAAACTGTGGGATTTCACAGGCAAAGCCATTCAGTTTTGCCTGCGATTGCATTCAGTTGTTCAGATTTTTCCGCGCGGGTGCAATGCGTTTTGATGCGTTTTTCACGCGCGTGATAAAAAACTGAAGGTTTACAAATAACATCTCCTAGCAACCATCAATGAAAAACGCAACGCACCCGCACTTGTTTGCAGATGCAAAGCGTTTTTCACGCAGCCCCATTCACTTCTATAGGGCTAGGGCTGCATGAAAAACGCAGAATATAGAACATGCTGCGATTTTCACGCAACGCACAGGTGATGCGTGAAAAAAAACGCTCATGTACACAGACCGATTGAAATGAACGTGTCAGGATTCAGTGCGGATGCTATGCGTTCACGTCACGAATTGTACCCGCGCGGAAAACTCGTGTGAAAGGGGCAATCTGCTGTAAGGACAGCGTCCTGACCGCACCCCAAAAAGCCTTTTTAGGGCTGGTACATCAGTCTGCTTTTTTTTTTTTTATATATATATTGCAGTTGCCTGCCCGTGTGTGAGAGGCCGCAGGCCCGCAGATTGTACTGTGTCCACACCACTCATATAGGGTGGCACAGTACCTTGCAGATAAAAAAGTCATTTCATTTTTACCCTTTAATATAATTGTAGTTGCCTGCCAGTGTGTGTCAGGCCCACAGACTGTACTGTGCCCACTGCCCACCACTCATTTAGGGTGGCACAGTACATTGCATGGCGCACCCGCAGTGACCTAAAATCCAAACGAAGCGGACCGAGCATGGGTCTTTTTCCATCTCCCGGTTCCAAAAATCTATTCACTACACCGGCCCAGGCCCTGATAAGGGACAAAACAGAGATTAAACTGATAGGAATGGTACTCAGTTAACACTAGTTGCATTGGTGGCAAATTCCATTGCAAGTGCCCAAAATTAGAAGGAAGCGGACAGAGCAAGCTTTTTTCTCTATCTCCCCATGCAAGGATTCAATTCAATACACGTCCCCTGATAGGGGACTTAACAAAGATTAAAATGGTAAGAATAGTAGTTCACACTATTTGTATTGGTGGCACAGTACATTGCGCAGTGCACACGCAGTGCCCCAAATTGGAAGTAAGAGGACAGACCATTCATCTTTTCCCATCTCCCGGTTCCTAAAATCTATTCGATACACGTCCCCTGATAGGGAACTCAACAGGGATTAAACTGATAGGAATAGTACTACTTAACACACCACTCATATAGGGTGGCATAGTACATTACACGGCGCAAGCGCCGTGCCCCAAATTGGTAGGAAGAGGACCGACCAACCATCTTTTTCCATCTCCCGATTCCTAAAATCTATTCCATACACAGGCCCCTGATAGGGGACAAAACAGAGATTAAAGTGGTAAGAACAGATTTTTTTAATTTAAAAAAAAGAGTACAGCCTCTGCGGAGCTGGGTATTTTTTGGCCGCGTTACTGAACGCTCATGCACAATGGCTGTAGGCTCATCCGTCCTTTTGCGGATGTGACAAACCTGGTCAGTCAAACCTAAGGCAACATCATTGACCTCATCCCATATGCGTTTTTTCTGGAGCCTGCCCTGCGAAGAGTGCAGGATCAGGCCGTAGATGAGCATGAAAAGGAAGAGTTGTGGTCACCATCACCACCAGAAGCAGCCTTGTCGTCGTCGATTGCTGGACCTGTGGCAACGCAGAGAAAGGAGTCTGAAGAAGAGGAGTCAGAGGAGAAAGGTGGCTTTGAGGAGGTGGAAGACCAACCACAGCAGGTGTACCAGGGGGCTTGTTGTCACCTTTCGGGGACCCTTGGTGTTGTACGTGGCTGGGTGGAGGAAGAGACCTTTAATGACGTCAGTGAGGACAAGGAACGGGACATGGCTAGCTTGGTATCCAACCTTGTGCAAATGGGGAGTTTGCGGTTGTGCAAATGGACTGTTTGCGGTTGTTTGTGGTGCGTTAAACGGGGAGTTTGGTCTGTCACTGTGAAGCGCGCGCAACCCTTACACTACATGATTGATACAACATCATACCTGATCGTATACACACACTGGATGTTTTAAAGCACGTTATTCCAAACAATTTAGGAATGTTAGGTGATTTATGCCTTTTATGGATTAAAACCTGACTCTGCGTCAACTACGTAATTTTCCCATGGGAGTTTTGCCATGGATCCCCCTCCGGCATGTCACAGTCCAGGTATTAGTCCCCTTGAAACAACTTTTCCATCACTATTGTGGCCAGAAAGAGTCCCTGTGGGTTTTAAAATTCGCCTGTTAATTGAAGTCTATGGCGGTTCGCCCGCTTCGCCGGTTCGCAAACATTTTTGGAAGCTAGCATTCGCCATTCACGAACGGAAAATTTTATGTTCGCGACATCTCTAGATGTCATATGATCCTCCATCAGCTGCCATCTTATTGACTGGACTTCAACACAGACAGAACAGAACATATGTCCAACATGGGGACATGGCTTACTAAATATAGCAAACGGCACAGAATATCAACAAAGGCTATATTAGTAAGCCATATATTCATGTTACCCACAAATTGGTCTCAAGTAGCCAGAAAGTGGTCTGCCCCTCTAAGGACTATATAATGACAGGGAGTGTTCCATAGGATTGGTGCTTAGCAAATGTGGTGCCAATATTCAAAAAGGGTCAAAAACAGAGCCCGGAAACTATAAGGTGGTAAGTCTAACATCTGTAGTGGGTAAACTGTTTGAGAATTTTCTAGGAGATGTAATTCTGGGGTATCTCAAAGAAAATACGTGTATAATGCCATCTCAGCATGGCTTCATGAGGGAACTGTCATGTCAAACTAATTTAATCAGTTTCTATGAGGAGATAAGTTATAAATTTGATCCCAGCGAGTCAATGGATGTCATATATCTTGACTTCTCCAAAGCATTTGATAATGTACCACATAAAAGGTTAGTACGTGGGTAAGTAACTGGCTCAGTGATAGAAAACTGAGAGTGGTTATTAACGGTATTAATTATCTTGTAAAAAAGCTTGGGCAGTAAAATTTTAATTTTACACTGCTACAGATGGATTTGGATAGATGGGAGTCTTGGGCAGAGAAGTGGCAGATGAGGTTTAACACTGACAAATGTAAGGTTATGCACATGGGAAGGAATAATGCAAGTCACCCATACATACTAAATGATAAAACACTGGGTAACAGTGGGATATTGAACAGGACTTAGAAATTTTAGTGAACAGCAAACTAAACTGTAGAAATCAGTGTCAGACAGCTGCTGCCAAGGCCAATAAGATTATGAGGTGCATAGATGCACGTGATGAGAACATAGTCCTACCACTTTGCAAATCACTAGTCCAACCACACATGGAGTACTGTGTATAGTTCTGGGCTCATGTGAACAAGGCAGACATAGCAGAGCTGGAGAGGGTTCAGAAGACGGCAACTAAAATAATAACTGGAAAGGGTAGACTAGAGTACCCAGAAACATTATCAAAATTAGGCTTATTCACTTTAGAAAAAACACGAGGGGAGATCTAATAACTATGTATAACTATATCAGGGGTCAGTACAGAGATCTCTCCCATAATCTATTTATCCCCAGGACTGTGACAAGGGGACATCCTCTGCGTCTGGAGGAAAGAAGGTTTGTACATAAACATAGAAGAGGATTCTTTATGGTAAGAGTAGTGAGACTATGGAACTCTCTGCCTGAGGAGGTGGTGATGAGGTGGTCATCATTATCAGATCAGTGGGGGACGACTCCTGGATCTCTGCCTATCTGCGGTTTGAAAAGGTTGTGGCCATTATGTGGTTGCTGCGTCCTCTTCACTTTTTAACTACACGCTGTTTAGCTTGTAGCGGCAGTGCAGTGTACATATAACTGCTCATCCCATTTAAGTGAATGGGACAAGCAGTTGCAGTTACACTGCACTGCCACTATGATCTAGATGGTATGCAGCAGGGGGGTTGCTAGGGCCCAAGCTCCAATTAACATGGCCCAGTTCTCTAAGTTGCCCCCCTCCCCCCACACACCTCATTTTGCTGCATTCGCTATACAGCAGCAAATACCTCTTACCTCCAGGTGACATCTCCTCTGATGTAGATCTTCTCTGTCATCATCTTCTCCATTCGGTCCGTACAACTTCTCTCAGCCACCTCGCTTCTGCAGAGTGTGACACACGGAGATCTTAGCTTCCTCACATTTCTATCATCATTCCCCAACCTCGAGTCCCCACAGTGTTATCCTGCTGCTCGCTGTGCTCCCCAATACCCTCAAATACTATCCTAAAGAAAAAGGAAAGTGCCCCCATAGTAATAGTGCTCCTTAGAGTCCCACCAATAATAATTCCCTTCTAGAATGCCCTCATTAGTAAAACTGCCCCCTACAGTTCCCCCAACCGTGATAATGCTCCCCAAGAATGCTCACATTTATACTGCCCCCTACTGTTATAATGCTCACCCTGAAGTGCACTTAGTATTTATAATGCCCCCTGCAGCGCCCCCTGTAGTTATATTCCTCTCTCCACCATACAATCCCATGTAAATAACATCACTCCCCTCCCTTCAGCCCCTCCAATATACAGTCCCATGTAAATAACATCCCTTCCTATCTACAGCTCCCTCAAAAATACAGTCCCATGTAAATAATATCACCCTCTCCCCAGCCGCCTCCAACATGCAATCCCATGTGAACATCACCCCCATGTAAATATAACATAATTCCCCAATCAGCCACCTTCATCATTGACTCCCATGTAAATAACATCACTCCCTCCCACATCTGCCATCAACAAACAGTCCCATGTAAATAACATCACTTCCTCCCCCAGCCCCCTCTGACATGCAGTCACATATACATAACATTACTCCCTTCCCCAGCACCCTCCAACATACAGTCCCATGTAAACAACATCACTCCCACCTACAGCCACCATTAACATACAGTCCCATGTAAATAACATCACTCCCACCTACAGCCACCATCAACATACAGTCCCATGTAAATAACATTGGCCCCTCAACCTTCAGTCCCATTTAAATAACATCACTCCCTCCCTTAGACCCCTGTAACATTCAGTTCTATGTAAATAACATCACTCTCTCCCCAGCCACCTCCAACACACAGTTCCATGTAAATAACATCCTTCCCTTCAGCCATAACATACAGTCCTAGTTACATAACCACAACTCCCAGCATTGCTATGCCTCTCCTGTCATTTACCTCTCCTCATGTAGCAGACCTCACGACAGCTTCTTCCACTGGGACTTCTCACTTCTCGTCCTCTCCTGCATTGGTGACATAATGGTGACATCATCGCAGGTCCTTCTCAACCGCTGCCTGTTTTACTGGTCACATGATCTGTGATGCCATCACAGGTCCTTCAGCTCATCAGTGCATTAGATTCAATTGTATTGCCGTTCTAAGGATGGCAATACAGTTGTATCTAGCTGACAGGCAGGACATTCAGGGCCTGGGACAAACATCAGGAGCCAAGGCCCCAAATGTTTTACCAAGCAATGCCCCTGGTATGCAGTTAAAAAGTGAAGAGAACGCAGTGCCTGCAAGAGGGCCACAACCTTTTCAAACAGATGATCACGGGGCTCCCAGGACTTCTGCCAATCTCATGCTGATGAATGATCATCAATATCGTAGCGTTGCACAACCACTGTCCTACAGTATGACAAATTAATTTCTTCCCTGGGTTTTGTTAGTTCAACAAGCTCTTCCTTCACTACAATAGAGGCTTACCAGTTTTACCTGTACCAGTACCAGTTTGGCTCCACTTACAACATATGGCCAGTTTAAAAAAAAGAATTCCAGGGCCCCTTTCAGTTCTCAATCCATCCCTGTAAGTCCCAGTACTCAGGGGTGCAAGACTCTCATGGAGCACTGTGTATGTAATGATTGAGAAGGAAGGAGGAAAAAAACAGTCTTCTCTTTGAAGAGTTTGCAAGTCACTTGTAAATAGGTCACCAATACTGTTGCTATATGATTGCATGTGAACGTCCGAACTTTGCAATACATTTCAGACACAGTCAAGTCACATTATTATTATGACCACCACCTAATATCCAGAGTAACTGCCGTGTGCAGCATAAATAGTAGCTAGATGGGCTGTGAGTGACTCAATAAGGTCCTGGTAGGTAGTCACAGTTATCTGGAGCCATGCTTACTGCAGAGCATCCCACAGCTAACGAACGAGAAGCAGAGCAGCATGCTGCATACTATATTTCTCTCTATCTCCTTGCTGCAGGAAAGGAAACAAGATGGACTCAATAGTAAGTCTATGGGCCAGTCTAGCTTCCACCTTCTACAGTGAGAAGAGGGCACCCTGTGCAAGCACTTTTCTCTTCTCGTTCTAGGGATTGTAGGTCTCTCAGTTCTGAGACCGCTACCAATCAAAACCTTTGATATGTCTCTATGACATATCAAAAGTTTCTGAAAGATCAGAGTTTACGCTCATGATATAGAACACCAGATGTTCTGTATGCAGATGTATGTGTAGGTGTTATGTCAGCGGTCCATGTCTGCTAAAGCCCCTCTGATCTCGGTGGGCATGGCTGCCACAAAACTTACCAGTTTCGTTTCTCCCTTTAGCGGTCAGTGCATGTCAGTGTTCTTGTCTGTCTCCTCAATGGGTATGGCCATCAGAGTCGACGATCCGAGTTTCTGTTTAGTCTGTTCTTGCAGCCTTTTCTAGACCTCATGGGGTTGGTGCGCACACCTCCTATTCTCACAAATGTGGGCCATTGCCTTATTTGAGCTGCCTGTATACAGACCATTGCCTGTTTCCAGATTTGACACTTTGCTGCCTGACTTGACCTCTGTCTGATCCTTGTTTTGACCACAAGCTGTCCACCCTGACCTTTGGATTGATTTTGGATTGTACAAACTCTGCCTGCCCTGACCTTGGCTTGTCCCTCTTACTTAATAATACAATGTAAACAACACATCCTATAATCTTCCATCATCTTTACATTAATTCAATAACTATTTATATATACATTATTTTCCTACCCTTAACCATACCCACCCACTCCCTTACCACAAACCCACACCCAGGAGAGAGAGGGGAACAAAAAAACAAAAAAAGACACTTTTACTTTTCCCTTTACTTAATGTTATCCAGCCAGGGCTTTCATATATTTTTAAATATATCTTTTTTTGCCCAATTTGTATATATTATTTTTTTCTATTTTCATAATATATATATATTTTTTCCAATCTCTAACTAATGGCGGTTCTATTTTCACCTAATTTTTCATAATCAGAAGTCTTGCTTGGAATAGGAGCGTCGAAAGCAACTCTTTTCCCCAGTTTTATATAGTCAGATGAACCATACCACCTAATAAACATGCTAATGGATCACTCTCCAAATTTATATTTAGAAACTTTCCTATACTATCCACTATTTCTGCCCAATATCTAAATAACTTTGGACATATCCAAAGCATATGAAAGATACCAGCCTGTTCCCTCCCACATCTAGGACAAGCATCTGTCTCCCTCAAAGCAATCTTCTTCAAGAAATTAGGAGATCTATATAACCTATAGATGAGGAAAAAATGGGAGACTTCATGTGAGGCCCTCAATGAGACTAGCGAATGGTTTTTTAAGACTTCCTGCCATTGTTCTTCCGATATACTCCCCATATCCCTCTTCCATTTTTCCTTTGCCACTATTTTTATTTTCTTTTGTCTGGTCCTCAACAATATTTTGTACCTTCTTGCAATCCGCCCTTTTATCAAGGAGGGAACTAAACCTCCCCATATCTTCCCTTTTATAGGTATCTACCTCTTTTGATGTTACCTTAATTGCTTCCCTCAATTGTAGATATTTGAAATAATCTCTATTCTGGATATTAAGTTCCTTTTTAAGCGCCTATACTTTTTTGAAATGATCCCTACTCTGTATATTAAATTCCTTTTTAAGCGCCTATACTTTTTTAAAATTCATCTTCTTTAAATAATTTATATAAATATCTAATCTCCTTACAATCCCAATCTATATATTTTAAAATTTTTTGTATTTTATGCAATTTAATATTGTGCCATATCGAAGTGTAATCTATATAACCCTTTATATTCAAATTACTTTTAATTTGTGTCCTAACATAATCCATCAATTTAAATTTATGATTTACTATCTTAGTACTTCCCAGATGACCAGATTCTATTATTTCAATTATTTTAATTTTATCCTCTCTCCAAGCAATCGTTTCCAAATATTGTATCAAACTTGGTGGTATGTGTTCCTCTAATAAATAGTTTAACTGTGCCGCCAAAAAGTATGCATACAAATTTGGGAGTGCCCCCCTCCTTAACTGGTAACTGCAAGATCTCCAATTTTATCATAGGGTTGTTATGTTTCCATATAAAGTCCCTCATTACCCTATTAAATGCGTTAAAAATCTTCAGTGACATTTTAACTGGAGCAGAAAATAGTACAAAAAGAATCTTTGGAAGAAGTACAATTTTAATCAAATTAATTCTACCAGCCATCAATAGTTGCAACCTCTTCCAAATATTTGTTTTTTTCCTAAATTCCGCAATTAGGGGACGACGACAAATTTAACTAATTAAATGTTTGTACTCTTTTTGGGACCTTAATCCCTAAATACCTAAATGAATCTTCTTCATTCACCACGTGAACTTTTAATGGTATTTCCTTTATCTCTTTACCCAATGACATCAAATGTGTCCAGAGTAGTTCCCAAATACATCAACTATATCCATTGCGTTAAGCAATTCCTCCTGCGGATTTGCAAAAAATAACAAAACATCGTCTGCGTACAACATAATTTTTTCAGTAATGTTACCATATTGAAAACCTTTAACCGTCTTATTCTCTCTGATGGCATTCGCTAGTGGCTCCACAGCTATCGCAAAGAGAAGCGGCAACAGGGGATAGCCTTGCCTAGCGCCCCTGAATAGGGCAAAAGGCAGGGATGTCGACCTGCCTACCGAGACCCTCGCTCTGGGGTTTGAGTATATAAATTTTACCCAACCAATAAATGCTTCCCCAAAACCGATACGCTTAAGCACTTCCCATAAATATACCCATTCCACCGAATCAAATGCTTTTGTTGCATCGAGGTATAATACATGTTTTTCCGAGTTTTGTTCCTTATTTGCTTCTTTATTCATATATAATCTTCAGATATTAGTGAATATTAGCCTCTCGGGGATAAATCCTGTCTGATCCATATTTATTTTAGTGCCTATCACCTTTGATAATCCCTCTGCTAAGACCTTAGCTAGCAGCTTTATATCAGTATTTAACAAGGAGATAGTCCTATATGACTCTGGTATTATTAGATCCTTTCCCGGTTTTGGGATTAAAATTATTTTAGCCTCTTCCATGGATTCCAGAAGAGCCCCATCTGACTTTGTCTCATTGAGGGTCTCCAATAATTCTGGAAGTAAAATTTTACTATATTCCCTATAAACTTCAAAGGGCAGACCATCGCTTCCGGGGGCTTTTTTTATATTTGGTTGCCTTCAAGGCTCCCTCCAATTCTTCTAATCCTATTTCCGCATCTAAATAGGTGATTTGATCTCTATTCAATTTTTTAAAGGGATCTTGTCTAAGTACTCTGATAATTTTATCTGAATATACCCCACTCTAGATTTGTATACTTTGCGAAAATATTCCCCAAAAACTGTACTAATTTGTTCGTGGGAATTCACTATCTGCCCTTTACTATTTTTTATTGCTCCTATCCAATTCTTCTTTTGTTGTGAGTCGATTATATTTGCGAGCAATTTACTCACTTTTTCCCCTTCCGAGTGGAACTTTGCCCCCCTGAAAAACAGTAGCGACAGGGTTCTTTCCATCTTTATATCTTTTATTTTTTCTTTTACTTCTTCCCAGTTTCTAATGTTTTCCATCGTGGGGTTCTCCACCGAAAGCATCTGGGCTTCTTTCAATATTTGTTCTTCTTTTACATAGATATCATTTGCTTTTTTTCCCCACTTTGATACCTCTTTCAAGAGTATTCCCCTAAGAAAAGCCTTGGCTGCATCCCATATCCATCTCCTACTGGCCTATTAGCTTAAAAAAAGATGACCAATTCCCTTTCAATATCATGGTTGTTCTCCAAGAGGTTCAGCCAGGGAGGGGTAAATGAAAATGTTTGTAAACTTTGTTTACTTAACATTCCTATCTCTAACTCTAATGCACAGTGATCTGACATTGTAAATGGAACGTATTTGATATTTTCAATGTTCAATTCTAATAATTTACTGTTACCAAGTATCAAATCGCTCCTGGACCAAGACTGGTATGTTTTTGAATAACAGGAAAAGTCCTTCTCCTTGGGCTGATATAATCGCCATACATTGCGGCGGTATATATTGTAAGAGGGCGCAAGGTGCCATCATGGACGGAAGATACGTGTCACCGAGGTTCCTGGCCTCGGTGAGGTGAGAGCCGGGTTTTATGTGTCAGCAGCAGCTAGTGCTGCTTGACATTGATAGTTAGTTTGGCTGCAAAGCCAATCCGGGCCGGCTCTTACTGGGAGTAGGCAAAGAGTTGGGTGGGTGCCTACTCCCCACGGTCCAGGCCGGACTTTGCCGGGCTTTTTAAAGGCAGCCACATCAGCAGGTGTGGCTGTGATTGTCCTGGAGCTGCTGCTAGTGTTGTGGAGCTCTCTGGGCTGGAAGGATGAGCCCAGCAAGGAGGCGTGCAGTCGTCCTGGAAGCCTGAAGGTGGATTATCCTGCGGCTGGGCCGACCGCCAGGTGCGAACGCGCACCTAAACATCTCACAGGTGATTGAACCTGGTTTTGGACTCTTTGGTTTTGCCTTTTGTGTTTGCTGAGTGTGAATTAACACCAAGAGACTGTTTATCGTTTATTTTGTGCAAGTGTGAATAAAACACTGTTTATTGCACTTTCTGGACTTCTTGTTTTGCCTCTGTACTGCACCCGCACCGCTATCTACCAGAGCGACTCCCCACAATATACATTTCCAATCACCATCTGTATGTTATTCACTTTAAACTGTAGGAAGAGATATTTCCCAGCCACATCCGCCCTCATTGCCACATATTCATAATTAAGTTTCTTATGGATTAAAATTAAATATTGAATGGTGGCTCCATCTTATATTTACCCATTCAAAACCTTGTACATCCATATGTGTTTCCTGGAGGCAGACTATGGCTGGGAGGTACCTCCCCAACCAGTCAAAAAATGCAAAACGTTTCATTTTTTCCCTCAAACCTCTTACATTAACTGAAATAATATGACTCATTCAAAACAAGAAAGAAAGAAGAGGAAAAAAAAAAAAGGGGGAAAACCCTTCTCTCTCCTGCCTCCCCCGCAAACCCAACCATCCTTCTTAACCCTTCCTACATACCCATAAACCTAACAGTGAGTCCTCCTGCTAGCATGAATCTTCCACCCTTCTCCCACACCCCCTCTCCACAACTTCACTTCCTCACTACCCCTGCAAATCCGCCCATTACATCGCTTCTTTTGGGGACTGAAAAAACAATATTTTATCTTGGTGGATAACCCTAAGTTTTGTTGGAAATACCAGGCTATATTTTATTCCTACTCGACTCAGGCTATTTTTTTACATCAGTAAATTTTCTCCTTTGAAGACTAGTGGCGTTAGAAAAGTCTGGAAAAAATTCTTATTTCAGATCCATAAATTATAAACTTATAAGGGTCTCTAGTCTCTTTTAGAACTATGTCCGTAAACCTAGAGGACACAAATTTAGTCAGTAGCATTCTAAGATATTCTACTGTTTATGTTTAGCTGGGTGGGCACCCTATGTGCTCTTTATAATATTAGTTGATTACTTAGTGATCCCAACTCACTGTTCTCCTTTATGCAATTTTCCATAAATTTAATACAATCTGTTCCCTCTATTTCTTCTGGAATACCCACCCATCTTAAATTAACTCTTCTTGCCCTATCTTCCATATCTGTTATCTTTTTCTCCGTTTCCATTTTAGATTGTCTTAATAATGAAACATCTTTCTCTAATTTAATCACTATATCTTCCAGGGGGGACATTCTATTTTCCATTTCCAACATCCGGTCCCTTAATTTACTCATATCATCTCTAACGAGGCTCACATCAGTTTGAATACTCCCTATCTTTATTACAACATTCTCCAACATATTTTCTAACCGGGCCGTTGCTCTTAAAATATCTCTCATCATTTTTGGGTCCATTTCCCCTGCATCATCAACCACCTCTTTCCCCTCCACAGTAGCTCTTCTTGGCCTTTCTTCCTGGGCAGATTCCAGCCCCCCACCGGCAACCCTTTCGGGGCTCAGAGCCCCTACTGGGGGAGCGGTGGGTGCTAGGAATATGCCCAGGGTATTTTGCTTCTGTTTTGGTCCCCCCCCAAGCCAGTACCAGAGTGTCTATTCAAATTGGGGACATGCTGTTCATCCTTTTTTTTGGGCGCCATCCTGCCCCAATGTGGAATGATTCCCCATAATCCAACAGAGTAGTTATACAACCCTTATGGGGGAAAAAAAACAACTACTTTTTTATGACTAAAGTTATGCCTGACCACTTTGTGCTCTGAACTAGTGTTTCTTGACCACCCTGGGTCAACTGCCTTTGAACTGAGATTACTCCAGGAGTTAGAGGCCTGGCAGTTGCACTTCAGTGGAATCCAGATCCCCATATAGGGGCTAAAGGGTGAAGACCAGGGGACCGCCAGCATAAAGCCGTTAGGAGTATCATGAAGTGTTCTGCAAGTTGCTGCCTCTGATTGTGAATAAAATTGTTCTCATTCACTGACAAGTATGTTAAGTATGTTTTTTCTCCCACTATTACTTTTGTCTAGGAATTATTTGCACTTCCTGTGCTGATTTTTCTTTTATTGTCTATATGAATTAATTTTATATGTGTAAACTTTTATACACACATTTTATAACCATTGTGGATCCTCAAATTTTTTCTTCTGGATGCCTTATATTACAATATATCACATTTAATGAACAAAGATTTTGTTCAATCTTAATTGCTTTTTACTTTTTACTTTCTATTATGTGTGTTACAGGTCTAAAAATAAGCAGTGAAAATATACAGTATGAATATAAACCTGAGTTTGACTTCATTAACTACTTTGTTTGTCTACTACAGGTACTAGAGATCTTTTGATTCTTCTAACACCCCTGGTCTACAGTTTATAGTCTTAATTGCTCCTAATGATCAAACCTAGACCAACAGCTGAGCAGATGTCTTCAGTGGTTGCTCCTGCTAAAGAATCTAATGCAATGGGAACCAAAGAAGTGGAGCTTGTACTTGTAAAGGAACAAAATGGAGTTCAGTTTACTAATTCTGTACTGGTAAACTCATCCCAGACAAATCCTGACATTGAAGAGAGAGAGACCTGGAGTAAAAAAATTGATTTCCTTCTTTCTGTTATTGGATTTGCTGTGGACTTAGCGAATGTTTGGAGGTTTCCCTACTTATGTTACAAAAATGGAGGAGGTAAGATCTACGCTGTCATGCAATAGTTGCATTATTGTTTCTTTTGTGTTGCTACCCGAACACATCTTCACTGACCCAAGTTTATATTTCCTTATGGTGTAATATAAACCAAATGACATGAATAGCTTTGAATACCTTTATTCCTTACATGGCTTTGAGAAATGTCAGAGGATGTCATCCTTGAACTGAAAACTAGACTGATACAAGCAAGTGGCTGATTTTGACTTTACTTGGCTTCACTATTGTTTTTATTAGGAGCATCAGAGGTTAAAGGAGTATTGGGAGACTATAATATTAATGGCTTAAATTAATGCAATGAATATTTGATCAAAAGCCAATGAAATAAATTAAGTTAAGCTATTGCCGCTAAACTTTCACTTGAATTCTTCGATGTAATTTGTTGCATTAGATGTCAATTTAACATTTACTTCAGTTGTGTATTTAACTCATTAAGTTAAACTTCATCTGAACCCTGCATTTACGAAGAGTTTTCCCCTCTGTAGCCTCCATATCTAATTGCTAGTGGAAACTAGCTGTTTTGCTGTATCCAAACCATCGGACACACCGTGAGAATAGTATATCCTGCTCCCCTAGCTCTGTCTTACAGCAGCAGCATGGACGGCATCATTCAGCAGTACTGAGCAGTAAAACACTTACTGTAAAAAGAAGTATCACTGTCTTTGTCTCTCATGGCAGCTCTTTCCTCCTTCTTGTCCGCCTCTCCTTTATATAGACTTCCATGGGCAGCATCTCTAAAGTGCTCTTTCAGTGAAACTAATAATCCATAATACATCAAGGCTAAAACCACAGCTCCCGTACTAATGCTTTCTGAGTCCATTGCTGATCTCTCCTTTCTGGTCTGGCTATGGCCAGTGATTGGCTGAGTGGTCATTAGTGGTGGAATTGGTACGTAGTGTTGATCGCGAATATCGGCACTTCGAGAATTCGTGAAAATCTAGAATATAGTGCTAAATATTGGCAATCGCGAATATTCTAGTTTTTTTTTTTATCAGTACCCTCACTGCTTCTTGCTTGTGGGCCAATATCTTTGTCAGAGCTTAGCAACATCCCTAGCAACTAATAGGAAAGTTGCCTACCTCTTTACTATATAAGAAACCCCCCAGCAGCCATTTTCTGCAGGTTTTTTTTTGCAGTTCTGAGAGAAAGAGAGAGCAGTGTCATTGCTGTGCTCTGTACTTTGCAGACTCATCTGGATCCTTATTCAATTACATTAGACAGTTAGTTAGTATATATATATATATATATATATATATATATATAGTGCAAAGAAGATGTCTCCAATGGCGGCACTCAGCCAGGTAGGATGGCGTGCCCGCAGTCAAAAGGCCTGGACTAGGCTACATACAAACGAAGGAAGGAGACTGCGGCACCGCTGAGTAGTGAAACAAGGTGGATCCTTTATTCACTCTAGTGCATGCGACGTTCGATCCTCTCAATGGGATCCGTATCAAGCTTGATACGGATCCCATTGAGAGGATCGAAACGTCGCATGCACTAGGGTGAATAAAGGATCCACCTTGTTTCACTACTCAGCGGTGCCGCAGTCTCCTTCCTTCGTATATATATATATATATATATATATATTACAGATAGTTAGTGGGAGATTGTGTAGGTTAGATTGTGATATAGTGTAGCTGATTGGTTCCAGTGCAGGGTGATAGGAATTACTGTACTGTGATGGGGATAAGCGTCTGTGCTGTGATGTCACAACAATACTTAGTGCACCAATCAGTAATATCTACTCAGACCTGATTAAATGAAAAGTTGCACATATGGTGCAAAAATAAATGTGCATCATTAGTGCCAATTTGCGCAATCTTAAAATAATGACTGGAGATTGCGAATTCTAGAATTTGTGAATTTATTGTGATTTGCAAAATATCGCGAAAATGAATATTGCCTATGCCGCTCATCACTATTGATAAGCATTAAAAGGAGAGCATTGGAGAATCAGTGAGGTGAGTATTGCTTGTTTTATAAGCTTTTTATAGGAAATGTTCAACTTTCAGACAACCTCTGTAATGCCTATAAATGCATTTGCGATTGAGCAAGCAAAGGTCCCCTTTCAGTTATTCCCTGCACAGTGATATTCCTGACCACCCACTGTGTAGGAAACTTCAAGTAAATTGGGGCTAAGCTGTAGCTCCTGGCAGATGAGGTGGCCTGGAGTGCTACTATTCAGACTTACTATCAGTGGGGGTCAGAGCATGTTGGAATTGTTATTCATAACACTTCATTATACATGTATACATGTATACATGTTTCTTTCCATTTTTGGGATAGAATAAAGATGACACAGATTTGCACCCAGTATTATGTACGTGAACTTATGCACTTGTGTGTTTGAAGAGGAGGTGGAGCTCCATGAAAGCGAAGCTTCCTGTTCTTTTCACTGCACATTGTCTCGATGTGCAGTGTAATGGAGTGAGTACTTGTAAATACACTATGCCGCCACTCCAGAGGAGATGTTGCATAGTGTAATAAATAGGAAGGAGCTCTCGCATGGAACGCTGCCTCTTCTTCAAACAGCTGATCGGTGGGGGTGTCGGTTGTCGGACCCCCGCTGATCAGATATTGATGACCTATCTTGAGGATAGTCATCAATATAAATTGCTGCACAAACACTTTAAATCTCATTTAACATATCTTTAAATAATTTTTGGTGATGTTATTTTAAATTTTCCATGTCAATATCTATATTTAAAAAACAACAACATGAAATTTTGCAGTTTTCCTGCTGGCCACTAAGCCTAATAATAGGCGCCACTTCTTGGTCTATACAGATCACTTTGCTGCAGTTACCTGCTTATCTATAGACAGATGTGATATAATTACAGGCAGGATTAGAATGACAAATAAAACAGAATCCACAATTTACAATAAGTGATTGTCAAATCTTATCTATTCTTTCCTTGTACAATGACCTCTGCACAGGTCACAGAACATGCCTAGAAAAAGTTCCCATAGAAGTCAGTGAGGTCCCCTCCTGACCATTGTGTCTATGACCATGGGCTGCCTTAAAACAATTTTCTTAACCTCTTATGGACAAAGGGCCTCCCCTCTCATTTTCAGGATGGCCGAGCGGTTTAGCAAAGTGTCAGCACAGTAGAGACCGCTGTATGGAAGGGGTTAACAGGGAGGGAGCGCCCTCCCTCTCCCATTGGGGGCTGCTGTGCTGTTTCAGCCCCCGATTCTTGATGGGATCACAGAGGGATGGGGCCTCCCTCCCTTCCCATCACCCGCGGCCTCCCTCCCCATCACCCGCTACTCTGTTTTGGCAGCGGGTGATAGTTACCATGGCAACCGGACGCCTTCACAGGCTTTCGGCCTGCCATGGTAATGCTAAGTCTGCTAAAGGCAGAAGTCTAATCAGACTAAGTGTGAACTGAAAATACAGTACATTATATAGTCTACTGTATTGTATTATACAGACATCAAACCCACTGGATCTTCAAGAACCAAGTGGGTGTGGGTCAAAAAAATGTAAAAAAAGGTGAAAAAAAGTTAAAATAAAAAAACACATTTATTACTGATTAAAAATTTTAAAAAGAAAATACACTACACATATTTGATATCACCGCGTCTGTAATGACCTGATCTATGAAGCGGTCATGGTATTTTCCCTGCACGGTGAACACCATTAAAAAAAATAATTTTAATTAAATTAAAATTTTGCCCACCTTACTTCCCCAAAAAAGTAATAAAAGTGATAAAAAAAAGTCGTATGTACGCCAAAATGGTACCAATCAAATCGGCACCTCATCCTGCAAAAAATGAGCCCCTACATGAGCAATCGCCCAAAAAGTAAAAAAAATATGGCTCTCAGACTATGGAGACACTAAAACATATTTTTTTCCCCTAAAATGCTGTTATTGTGTTAAAGTAAAATAAATGAAAAAAGTATACATATTATGTATCGCTGTGTCTGTAAGAACCTGCTCTATAAAAATATCACATGACCCCTGAGGTGAACACCATAAAAAATAAAAACTGTGCAAAAAAAGCAATTTTTTGTCACTTTATATCACAAAAAGTGTAATACCAGGCGATGAAAAAGGCGTATGCCTCCCAAAATAGTACCAATAAAACTGCCATCTCATGGCTCTCAGACTATGGAGACATTAAAATATGATTCTTTTTTCTAAAATACTGTTATTGTGTTAAAGTAAAATAAATAAAAAAAAGTTGACATATTAGGAATCGCCATAAGAACCTGCTCTATAAAAATATCCCATGACCTAAACCCTCAGGTAAAAACCGTAAAGAAAATTAAATAAAAAGTGTCAAAAAAGCCATTTTTGTCACCTTACATCACAAAAAGTGTAATAGCAAGCGATTAAAGTTATATGCACCCTAAAATAGTGGCAATCAAACCATCATCTCATCTCATCCCGCAAAAAATGATACCCTACCTAAGACAATATTTATATTTATATTTGTGGTCAGGGCTACGGACACGAAAGCCGAAGAGCCCTAGTGGGCTAAACACCGAGACCCACCGTAACTGCAAGACGCATCTTACCTAACTAAATGGCTAGTGGTGTGCCGGTAGCCATGTCCGTGGGTAGGCCTATAAAAGGGGGCATACCCTGTAGAAGTGAAAATAGAAAGGGAGGGAGGGTGGGGCAACTGAGAAAACGCCCGCCCCTAGGTGGGGCTGTGCCTGGTTTAAGTAGAGCCTCCGCCCCTCCCACAAATGCAGTCTAAACAGACTGCCAAACTTGTGGTCAGGGCTACGGACACGAAAGCCGAAGAGCCCTAGTGGGCTAAACACCGAGACCCACCGTAACTGCAAGACGCATCTTACCTAACTAAATGGCTAGTGGTGTGCCGGTAGCCATGTCCGTGGGTAGGCCTATAAAAGGGGGCAAAAACCAGCCATGTAGGGTGAAAAGAGACTTGAATGGCCTGTGCAAAGAAACCCTGATCCAAACTGCGAAGCAATATCTCCCACGAGAGTTCGGATACATAAGTCAACCATAATGACGCCTGCATCCGTCCTGTGGGTAGAGCCAGGACAGAATGCTGAATGTCGCAGATACTGCCCCAATGCACGAGGGAGGAACTGGAAATGCTTCAGAAGGAAGCGTGGACGGTACTAACTAAACCTGAAGACTTGGTTGTGGTGCGAGCACTGACAAAATCCCCCTAGCCTTATGAGACTGGAGAACTGAGAGCCTAACTGTCTAGACTATGGAAAGAAGGGCCCGAAGAATACCATGTAGGCCAGGAAAGGATGTAAAGCAATAAGCTAACAACGTAGTATATGGAATCCTGTCGATGCCCTCACGTAAGTGAAGGAGTGCGATTGCGATAAGCTGCTGGCGATTTAGTTCGCAGACCTAGCTGATTGAAAACGTAACCGGCATGGAAATACAAATGACAAATATGAGGGGTAAACAAGAAAATAAACTAAAAAGTGGCCTGAAGAAAGTACAGGCGGGATTACATCATGGGCCTGACCGATGTGATAGGCGATACTTAAAATAACTATATTTCCTGAAAAAACCTGACAGGCGAATATCGTGAACACGAGACCAGACCAACGTGGCCGATGACACCTAATGACGAGTGTCATTCGGTACGAGAACCTGAAGGTGGCCGATGACACCCATGACTTGAACTCTGGAAATTAAAGTCTGGTCCTGGAGGGGAGCATAGCCAGACAGGTGATCTGTCGACCAGGCAGGAGTTTGTGAGCTGGCCACATTGATTATTGAACGTGAAGAAAAACATAAGCGGGCAACCAACTATGGTGATTGAAAACTTAGGATGAAGAATGCAACCAGAACAGACAACAGGTTTAAAACGGTAGCCTAAGAGTGACATAAATAATTGACTGTGTATGATTGGAATGTAACGGGCTAAGAACGTTGAGTTAGAGAACAAGGGCCTAACAAAATGAACAAGAGCTATGACACCCGGGGTGGCCCATGCTCCTAATGACAATAACGATATGTTATATGTGGCAGCAGTGGCGCCGCTGCCCATCCTGCATGTACCACAAATAAGGCTATTAGTATGTTTCTGGAATCAGCTCCCTGTGAGCAGAGCATAGCAAATGACCTACCACAATTCCTGCCAAGCACTAAATTGTCCGCAGAGGGAACGGAATGGTAACGAGGAGTGACCAGCAAAGGAAGCAATGCAGAAATGAAGGAGCAAACGGAAATAATCCATGCGGCACCCAAAGTCCGCCAGAAGTAGCCGTGTTGTAGAGAAGCCTGTCCAGAAGAGGGACAGTGTAGTAAAGACTAAACCCGGAGAGTAAGCATAACCGACTATCCGGTGAAGGTAGCCGTGCAGCAAAAGATTCTCCAGCCGAGGGAGCAGTGCAGTAAAGCAAGTGCCCGTCAGAGGGAGCAAAGCGACGGTGGAACCAGCAGGGAGAGTGGTGCCATAAGAGGAGAGTCTGGAGGAAAGCTAGGTGGTGATAAGGAGAGACCAGCCAAGGAAATGACGACTGAAGCAGAACAAAATGGTGAATAATAAATGATGTTTGCCGAGGGGACTAAAAGAACAGGAGGGCGCAATGCAAGGACTGCCTGGGGGAGGAGCCGCACAGCGATACCGCCTGTGGCATGCAGAACGAATGCATATGTACATATGATACCTGAACCGGCAGACCGCAGGAAGTTATAACTATGACAAATGGCCTTGATAATATGCGTACTAATTGAAACCGAGGGTCTAGCCTGAATACCTGACAGGCTAATGTTACTAAAAAGTCGCCTGACCCGCATGGCAGGTGACCCTTGCCAGGCTGAGCTCCGTTGTGGAAGAGTACACCTGGGGAAGCGTGGCAGACAATGGATGCACCACCGACAGACTTTGGAAAAGTGGCCTGCGCCCGGATGAACAAAGAAGCAGATATGGGTGTGCGACATATGGGACAAATCAACCTGGATTCACGGAAGTTCAACCCACCGGGTAAATCGCCAGGCAGGATGAAAAAACAGTCGTCGGTCCCCGAAACCATGGGGTCGAAGCAGTCATGGTGCCCCGAAGCCATGGGGCCGAAGTGGTCATGGTGCCCCGAGCCATGGGGCGAAGTGGTCATGGTGCCCCGAAGCCATGGGGCCGAAGTGGTCATGGTGCCCCGAAGCCATGGGGCCGAGCGGTCATGGTGCCCCGAAGCCATGGGGCCGAGCGGTCATGGTGCCCCGAGCCATGGGGCCGAGCGGTCATGGTGCCCCGAGCCATGGGGCCGGGCGGTCATGGTGCCCCGAAGCCATGGAGCCGAAGCGGTCATCGTGCTCCCGAAGCCATGGAGCCGAAGCAGTCATCGTGCCCCGAAGCCATGGAGCCGAGCGGTCATCGTGCCCCGAAGCCATGGAGCCGAAGCAGTCATCGTGCCCCCGAAGCGATGGGGCCGAAGCAGTCATTGTGCCCCCGGAGCCATAACAATCATCGTGCCCCCGGAGCCATAGCAGTCATCGAGCCTCCGAAGCCATAGAGCCGAAGCAGTCATCGTGCCCCCGAAGCCATGGAGCCGAAACAGTCATCTTGCCCCCGAAACCATAGCAATCATTGTGCCCCCGAAGCCATGGAGCCGAAGCAGTCATCGTGCCCCTGAAGCCATGGAGCCGAAGCAGTCGTTGTGCCCCCGGAGCCATGGAGCAGTCAGCGAGCCCTCAAAGCCATGGGGCCGAAACAGTCAGGGGCCCCCAAGCCATGAAGCAAAAGTGAACATGGGGCCCCACAAATCCTAAGGCCAAGTAATCATAGGGCCCCCAAGCCATGAGGGCCAAGCCACCGTAGGGGGCCCCCACAGCCATGAGGCCAAAGCAAACATGGGCCCCCGAAGCAATGAGGCCACAGAAATCGCGAGGACCTCAAGTCATGAGGCCAAGCAGCCATGGGGCCCACAAGGCATGCGGCCATGCAGACATGCGGACCCTAGCGCCATGAGCCCAAGGCAATCATGGGACCCCCAGAGCCATGAGACCAAAGCAGTCATGAGGTCCCCAAGCCGTGAGACCAAGGTAGTCCTCGGGACCCCGATGCCAAGGGGCCGAGCGGTCATCATGCCCCCGACACCATGGGGTCGAAACGGTCATGGAATCCCTACTCCCTGAGGCCAGCCGTTATGGGGCCTCCGCGGCCATGAGGCCAAAGCAGTCAAGGGGTCGCCACTGCCTGGCGGCCCAAGCAATTAAGGGGCCCCTGCGGCCTTGCGGCCAAAGCAATCAAGGGGCCCCTGCGGCCATGAGGCCGTCCGAGATGTACGTGATGAGTAAAGGTAAGTAAGAGTGAGCCCAACATGATGGAAAAAGCAACTACTAGGATGATTGGGACGTCTAAAGTAGCCTGGAAAGGAACGAGACTACTGACAGGTATGGACATTAGTAATCCGAACAACGGGCATAAGCATAAAACTAAAACCAGCCATATAACTTAAAAATGCAAACGTGGAATATGAAACTGAGAAGAGAAAGTACAACCAAAACCTGATGCATTGCGATTTGCGAAGTCCCTTGTCGCGACAAAGAACTGAAAAACTTGAAAGAAACAGTAGTGAGTCGGAAGCTCAAACCCTAATGACCCACTGGCCCCAGCTGAGAGGCTGTTTATTGAACTGGGACGGGAGAGTGGCACCGGAGCCACCAGCTGCCTCAGTGTGACAATCGAATAAAACAACCGTGACGTAGAAACTGACGGGAGAATGTGGCTAGAATGGGAGCATGGTGTGCCAGCAAATGGGTGAACTGTGGACCTGGAATAAGTAAAACCTAAAAACATGGTATAACCAAAATGCAGACCTGAATGTGAGCGGAGTAAGATAGCGTCGCGACAGCGAACGCATGGACGCAGTTCTAGCAGGGAATGGAGTGTAGTACTAGATGTAACAGCAAACGGGGGAACTCAGCTAGAGCGTGAAAGGAGTATTAACTTGCTGTAACAGCAGACGTGAGATGCGGCCGTGGATGGGCGGGAACATTGAGACGTAAGCGTGAAAGTGAAACCCGGAGTCACAGCGGTAGTGTTAACCCCAACTCTGGCAATAGGCCAAACGTAAAATTTGGTATGACCGCAGCCTGCAGTGAACGAGGCATAAACAAACTGTAACGGTGACATGAACGCGCTTATGCAATGGGCCTAAGCAACAGTGGACGTGTAACACCAGTCTGAGTGTAGTGCAAGCAAACATATAAAAGCAAAAGCGGTATGAATGCAAAAAACAGGATGACAGAAAAATAAATTAATGCACAGGGAATAAGACAGATTTACCCACTGTTGTGACCATGCGTGGAGCGTAAACGTGATGCGAGAGCGGACGAGAGCACCGCTCAGAAATGAGCATGTTGAAAGAGCAGACATGAGAAGGCAGCGTCTCAATTGACAGGGCAAAACCTGGCGTAAAGAGTTGAAGCATGCACGCAGCCCTGATTGCAGGGGAGGGGCGGGTCACATGGGAAGTATATGCTATAGCAAGAGCCGTAACAAGCAACAGCTGCATCCCATCTCCATCACATGCAGCCCAGGTAAACCTTCCCTACCGCACGCAGGCTGAAGTAACTTTTTAAAGCGAAACAACGTGAATGTAAAACACATGAGATAGAAGGGGAACTAAATCAGATTACCTAACAAACAAAGTGAAAGGAATTGTTTAACTCCGACAAAACAAACCTAAGAAGCTGAGGCAGACGATTTTGAGGCGATGCCTCCCGCTCGCAAGAAAGGTCAGATTCCAGCCGGCCGGAGAGACGGACACGGCTCAATTAACTTACATACATGGCGCACGTGTCCCTACGGTAGCCACGGGCAGAAGAAAAGCTCCATTCCAGGTCCATACTGTAGCGAAAGAAACTTCCTAGCAGAGGAAAGTGCACCCTGCTGACACACCAGCATCCCCTGTGCAACTGAGAAAACGCCCGCCCCTAGGTGGGGCTGTGCCTGGTTTAAGTAGAGCCTCCGCCCCTCCCACAAATGCAGTCTAAACAGACTGCCAAACATATATAGTTTTCCTAGGTATATATATATATATATATATATATATATATAGAAAATAGTAATTCAGGCAGCACTCCAGATGATAAAAAAATGGATCCCTTTATTCACCTTCTTGCAACGTTTCAATCGCTCATTGCGATCTTTCTCAAGCAGTGATTACAAGTGCACAGGAAGTTTAAATAGCAAATACACAGGTGAAATTCATACAATAATTAGTGATGCAATCAATTCAAAATCGCAATAAAACAGTGATCATTTCATCAAAAAACATGTGTACACACTATATGTCCATAATCATGTGGTGATCAAGTGATAGTATATGTATATATTAAAAAATCAACAACTCTTCCTATGATTCACAGTGTACTTAGTGTAATATAAATTAATGTGACGTCACTCTCACCCAGCTGTGAATGATAATAGTTGGCTGTCAACATTGGATATCGCAACACTCACCAAATGGATATCGCTACGGCGTCCGGAACCTATGCTTGGCGCATGCGCCAATACCATAATGCTACTCACTCCATCACATGATCTAGAGCGGGCCGCGTCAGTGATGACGTGGCTCACCTGCCAGACACCTGGTAAGGGCGGAAGTGATACGGGATAAGCATCTGCGCATATCAGCAAACGATCCACCAATAAACTCAGCAGGGTCGTAGTTGCCATGGCGCCAGTTAAACAAAAAACGGTGAGTTTAATAGAGGGAATCCCTTAGACATCGCGGCAACAAAAAAGATTTTATTATTATTATTATTTTATTATTTATGTACATCCTAGAACAGGAAAGATATTCAAAATTAACAAGTACTTGACTTGTGATACAACATATGCCATTTATGTTTTGGAGTGCCCTTGTCACCTACTATATGTAGGAGAAACAACATGGGAAATTAAGACCAGACTCAACCAACATCGCTTCTCTATTCGAGAGAAACGGACGGATTTGCCAGTATCTCGCCACTTCACGGAGGCAAGACATTCGGAGTGGGATTTAAGGTTTAGGATTTTAGACCATATTCCAATTTTGAGACGGGGAGGTGACAGAGTCACTCTCCTGAAACGCAAGGAATTATATTGGATTTATGCACTACAATCGCTGAAGCCTAATGGGTTGAATATGGAGTTCAGAGTGGTGTGATCCAGATCAGTGTTTAATGCATCCTCTCGTTTTTGTGTTGTGGGGGATACAAGTGCTTGTCATATGTATTAATATTTTATTTTTGTTTTATTTAGATTAATTTAAGCTGGAAATTGTTGGCTTCTGAACAGAGGATAGTCACTCTACCTGTGATTCGCTACGGATTGTATATAATATATTTTCTAATAATCATCCATGATCCTGGACTGCCAAACATATTGATTGGGGTATATATCGCTTGTTTCATTATGGTGAAACAATATGGAGGGACTTTGGGGATATGCGGCTACTATGTGTGCAGTATATTGAATATGGCTACGATAGGGACAAAAAATAGGGGGACCCTTGACAGTAGGTACTGACACAGGAATGTGATCGGTGATTCCTACTTGAACAAGAATTGCGGCCCAGGGGCTGATATCCTCGAGTGCCACGTTCGGGATGGGTTCTCCTTCTGTACCCTAGTAGCCTTTTATATAATAAAATCTTTTTTGTTGCCGCGATGTCTAAGGGATTCCCTCTATTAAACTCACCGTTTTTTGTTTAACTGGCGCCATGGCAACTACGACCCTGCTGAGTTTATTGGTGGATCGTTTGCTGATATGCGCAGATGCTTATCCCGTATCACTTCCGCCCTTACCAGGTGTCTGGCAGGTGAGCCACGTCATCACTGACGCGGCCCGCTCTAGATCATGTGATGGAGTGAGTAGCATTATGGTATTGGCGCATGCGCCAAGCATAGGTTCCGGACGCCGTAGCGATATCCATTTGGTGAGTGTTGCGATATCCAATGTTGACAGCCAACTATTATCATTCACAGCTGGGTGAGAGTGACGTCACATTAATTTATATTACACTAAGTACACTGTGAATCATAGGAAGAGTTGTTGATTTTTTAATATATACATATACTATGACTTGATCACCACATGATTATGGACATATAGTGTGTACACATGTTTTTTGATGAAATGATCACTGTTTTATTGCGATTTTGAATTGATTGCATCACTAATTATTGTATGAATTTCACTTGTGTATTTGCTATTTAAACTTCCTGTGCACTTGTAATCACTGCTTGAGAAAGATCGCAATGAGCGATTGAAACGTTGCAAGAAGGTGAATAAAGGGATCCATTTTTTTATCATCTGGAGTGCTGCCTGAATTACTATTTTCTACATTTGGACCCATATCCAAGGGTAACAGGAATTGCACCCACCATTACTTTTTTGGAGTGCTGCTACCACTTTATTTTTTCATATATATATATATATATATATATAGTTTTTTCGGTGCTTGTTGGAGAGCATAAAGTCCATGGCAAAATCTTACGGGATAAATTCCCAATATGTATTGGTATATATAAAAGTACAAACATTTCTTAGCATATAAAACTTTCAAGAGATACTTTAGTGCAATAATCACAGAAAATGTCCTTCTGGGCATATGGCTTAAAACTGGGTAAAACAGTCCAGTTGCATAACCCCAATCAACCTGAAAAGGAGATAAAGGGAAAAAGGTGCAAAAACACAGCCACAACGGGGGAGGGGGGGGGGAACAGAGGATGTCCTGCAGGGAGTCCTGAAATGTTAAAGAGCCAGTAGGCAGCATAGTGGCCTAGGAAACTGCCACTTGCCGTGGGGAACTGGCATCAGTCCATACTGGGATAAAATAATGGCTCCGTTGGACACAGTTAATAATGAAGATGGCCTAGTAGGCCTACTCACGAATATGGATCCGGTGATGAGGGCACATCAGTGGATAGTGGGCTTCTTGAGTCCCACTCATCAGGAGATGAGGACTCCGGCACAGCTTCCAGCAGACGGCAGATTGGTCTTGGAGGCAGATCCAGCCGATTCCGTACTTTATCGAAGACAGGGACCCTCTTGTCTCTTGGTGCGGGCACGGGTACTGCAGTAATCGGTGTCGCTGTAGAGACGGAGTCTCTCCCGGTCACAGACTCAACGGGGGTCATTTTCTTGAGGTGTTGGACACATTCTTGTCCAGCATCTGTTCCACGATCAGGCCTCAACTTGGCTCTGGAACGCTTCCTCTGGGGCTTCGGACGGACGTCTGAGCTTTGAGGGACAAATGTGGGCTGCCAGGCGATGTTGGTACTGGCAAACCCTGTTGCGTACTGATATTGTTCTGGACCAGCGGAGGCTCGCACTGTTGGTCGGCCACATTGGGAGCCGTAAGTACCTCTCTGGCCTTCTTCTCTTTTTTCCTATTAGGTCGCTCCTTACTTGGCTGTTGAGCCCCGGACGACTCGGCTGGCCTTAGCGGTGGTGCAGCTAATTAGCCTGTGAATGAGGATCTTACAGGAAAAATCACATAAATGTATGACATGAGATAAGAGATGGCATAAAAATACAAAAAAACACTTTTGCAGTACCATTACCACAGCAACCCATTACCACAGTCTGTTCTGTCCGTCCTCTCTGTACTTCATGTCTTCTCATGAACTAAATTCCCCAGAGATTCAGCTACTGTTCTTATCATCTGTATTCAGGATCATGATCCCTGACAAGTAGAGCAGAGAGGAGGATGAGGTAGCTCTTCACCTCAGTGTTGTAAAGTAACTTATCCTAATGTGTGATCAGGACAGGTTTTGTGTAAACTAAGGGGATAGCGGCCATTTTGTTTCCCCTGATGATTGCTTCCCAGACAAAACAAGCCATTATAAATAATGAAAGGTATTTGAGAATATATTTATAATAAAGTAATATTTCAGTATTTTCATTTTCTTAATTCCCAGAGAACACCTTTAATGTTTTCTAACTGCTGTTAAGAACACCTCAGGTAAGATGGCCGCCCACATAATCATGTTCAGGAAATAGAATAAAAAAATCTGCAATCATAACATGAAAACAGATTAGAAACAAAGATGTGTTACTATGAGGTTTGAACGGTCAGAAAAAAATGTGGTGACACATTTTTATTAAAAGAGTTTTCCTAGATTCCTTTTTACTGATGAGCTGTCCTCTCAGTATCTGATCGGTGGGGTTCGATACTCGGGACCCCACCTTTCAGCTGTTTTGAGGAACCTGTGAGAGCCGCTGTCTTATCGCAGCTTACCAAGTACAGAGTCATACATTGTATAGCAGCTGTGCTTGACATCATGCTAAGTCCCTAAATAGGGCTGAGCTGCTCCTAGGCCACGTGACACATGTATGTGTCTTCATTCTGCCTTTGGAAAAGCAGAGAGAAGGCTGCAGTGCTACTGCGAGCTCTGCTGCCTTCTCAAATAGCTGATCGCCAGGGTTCCCGGGTGACGGATTCCCACAGATCAGTTATAAAGCATCGGAAAACCCCATTAATCTGGGGGGATTTCCTGTATGTTCTCAGAAAATGTTGCTTTTCGTGTTTCTGTCTGAATGCAGCCAATGATCATGTCTTAATAGATTGTTGAGCTGGTTGTTAATGGTAAGGATAGTATAGGCCAGGAATGCTCAACCTGCGGCCCTCCAGCTCTTGTAAAACTACAACTCCCACCATGCCCTTCTGTAGGCTGATAGCTGTAGGATGTTGAGGCATGCTGGGAGTTGTAGTTTTGCAACAGCTGGAGGGCCGCTGGTTGAGCATGCCTGGTATAGGCAATTCAAATTTAGGCAGGTAATGCTTAAAAAGTAAATTCTAGTTATGCAGTGATATAGTATTGTGGAATGTTAGCAAATAAAGTGCCTGCAGCATTGAATAAATAAGATTTAGTGGGCATTTTATAATATTTTGACTGGAAACACTTCAATAGAGGAAGACATTTCTTTAACCTGTTTCCGTCTGCCTTATGCATATATATGTTGGCAGTCAGGTATTTTAATATGGCACCCACTTGTGAGTGCAGCAGGCATCATAGCTACTGGGCACCCAAGGCTAATGTATGCAAAAGATAATAACGTTGATTACACACATTTAACCCCACAGTTTTAACCCCCGGGTAGATCCCAGAAATTTAACCCCCTGGGAGGTCAAAACTCAGGAGCACGTGCTGTCAGCTGTCCACCGCTTCCCCCACCGCTTCCCCCACCGCTTTCAAGCCTTAATTTGGATGATTATGGTTTACAGCTTATGTAAACCCCAAATTCACAATCTCAGAAGATTTTAATATTACATAAAATCAATAAAAAAAGGATGTTAAATAGAAAAATGTAGGACCTCTGAAAAGTATAATCATGCATATGTACTCAGTGCTTGGTTTGGGCCCCTTTTGCATCAATTACTGCCTCAATGCGGCGTGTCATGGATGCTATCAGCCTATGGCACTGCTAAGGTGTTATGGAAGACCAGCAGCCCTTCTGCATTGTTTGGTCTCATGTCTCTCATCTTTCTCTTGGCAATGCCCCTTAGATTCTCTATGGGGTTCAGGTCAGACGAGTTTGCTAGCTAATCAAGCACAGTAATCCCATGGTCATTGAACCAGGTTTTGGTACTTTTGGCAGTATGGGCAGGTGCCAAGTCCTGCTGGAAAATAAAGTTACCATTTCCATAAATCTCGTCTGCGGAAGGAAGCATGAAGTGCTCCAAAATCTCTTGGTAGACGGCTGCGTTGACTCTGGACTTAATGAAGCACAGTGGACCAACACCAGCAGATGACATGGCCAATTCAACACAGACTGTGGAAACTTCACACTGGACTTCAAGCATCTTGCATTGTGTGCCTCTCCATTCTTCATCCAGACTCCGTGTCCTTAGTTTCCAAATGAGATGCAAAATTGACTTTGGACCACTGAGCAACAGGCCAGTTCTTTTTTTTCTTTAACCCAGGTAAGACGCTTCTGACGTTGTTTGTTGTTCAGGAGAGGCTTGACAGGAGGAATACGACATTTGAAGCCCATGTCCAGGATCCGTCTGTGTGTGGTGACTTTTGATGCACTAACTCCAGCCTCAGTCCACTCCTTATGAAAGTCCCGAACACTTTTGAATGGCCTTTTCCTGACAATCCTCTCCAGGCTGCGGTCATCCCTGCTGCTTGTGCACCTTTTTCTTCCACACTTGTCACTTTCACATAACTTTCTATTAATGGGCTTTGATACAGCACTTTGGGAACATCCAACTTCTTTTGCAATTACCTTTTGAGGCTGATAATGATTGTTTTCTGCACAACTGTCACGTCAGCAGTCTTTCCCATGATTGTGATTCCTACGGACCCAGACTTGTAGACAATGTAAAAGCTCAGGAACCCTTTGCAGGTGTTATGGATTAATTAGCTGACTAGAGTGTGACACTTTGAGCCTAGAATATTGAACTTTTTCACAATATTCTAATTTTCTGAGATTGTGAATTTGGGGTTTTCATAAACTGTAAGCCATAATCATCCATATTATAACAAATAAAGGCTTGAAATATCTCATTTTGCATGTAATGAGTCTATCTCATATATTAGTTTCACCTTTTAAGTTGCATTACTGAAATAAATGAACTCTTGCACAATATTCACATTTTTCGAGTTTCACCGGTACATATATATATATATATATATATATATATATATATATTTAAAAGTATATAATTAAAGGTAAAAACTATAAAGGAGATCTGGCATACTAAATCTGAAAGTATGATGGAATCAGAGTATTTTAGATATCAAACGGATTTATTTTATGCAATATTAAAAGACAATGATAAAAAGTAATAAAAACGGCTAATGGTGCCCAAAAAATAGAGAATAAGAATAAAATTAAAGAATATATTAACCACTACAGGACCGCCTAACGCACGGATGCGTCCGGCGGGCAGTCCTGTAGTTTTGAATGGACGCATCGGCGCGTCATCTCGCGAGACGCGAGATTTCCTCTGAACGCGCGCGCGTTCACAGTGCCGCGCGTCTCACCAGTTCTACTGCAGCCTGCCAGCGATGATCAATCACTGGCAGGCTGTAGATGCGAAATAAATCGCATCAAACTGGTATATCAGACGCTGTTTTGTTAACAGCGTCTGATATACCTGCTACCTGGTCCTCTGGTGGTCCCATTTGCTGGGATCGACCACCAGAGGACCAGGTAGCTATGTAAAGTTGCACAAAACACTACACTACCCCCGGTCACTTATTAACCCCTTGTTAACCCCTTGATCACCCCATCTAGATTCCCTGATCACCACCCTGTCATTGATCACACCCCTTGTAAGGCTCCATTCAGACATCCATATGTGTTTTGCGGATCCGTGGATCTGATCCACGGATCCGCGGATCCGCAAAACACGGACACCGGCAATGTGCTTTCCACATTTTGCAGATCCGCACATTGCCAGAACTATATAGATAATGCCTTTTCTTGTCCGCAATTGCGGACAAGAATAGGACATGTTCTATATTTTTGCGGAACGGAAGTGCAGACCCGGAAGCGCTGATCCGTAATTCCGGATCCGAGCGGGACGAAGTCTGTCCCCATAGAAATGAATGGGTCCGCAATTCCGTTCCGCAAACAGAATTGCGGACGTGTGAATGGGGCATAAGGGTCCCTTATCACCGCCAGTTAGTTAGCTACTTGTTAGGTAGTTAGCGCCCAGCCCACCGCACCGCAGTCACTGATTTTGGCAGAGATTTTTTCATCCACGATGATCGATGCGAATGATAAAATCTGTGCCGTTCATTTTATTTTATTTTTTAGCCCAGAGGCTGGACGGAAAAAAAATATCTCATTACCTGTATGCTCAATATAAGGAGAATCGCAGAAACTCCTAATGCTGGCCATACGTGTAATGATTGCGGACACCCTCAAATGCTAGGGCAGTGCAAACACCTCACAAGTGACCCCATTTTAGAAAGAAGACACCCCAAGGTATTCCGTGAGGGGTATGGTGAGTTCATGTAAAATTTTATTTTTTGTCACAAGTTAGTGGAATATGAGACTTGGTAAAAAAAAAATATATATATCAATTTCCGCTAACTTGTGCCAAAATTTTTTTTTTTCTGTGAACTCGCCATGCCCCTCACGGAATACCTTGGGGTGTCTTCTTTCCAAAATGGGGTCACATGTGGGGTATTTATACTGCCCTGGCATTTTAGGGGTCCTAAAGCGTGAGAATCCAAATGCATAAAAATGCCCTGTGAAATCCTAAAGGTACTCATGGGAATTTGGGCCCCTTTGCGCATCTTGGCTGCAAAAAAGTGGCACATATGTGGTATCGCCATACTCAGGAGAAGTAGGGCAATGAGTTTTGGGGTGTATTCTTATATATACCCATACTTTGTGTGAGAAATATCACTGTAAACGACAACTTTTTACATTTTTTTATACAAAGTTGTCAATTTACAGAGATATTTCTCTCACCCAACAGGGGTATATGAAAAAATACACCCCAAAACACATTGCCCTACTTCTCCTGAGTACGGAGATACCACATGAGTGACGCTTTTTTGCAGCCAAGATGCGCAAAGGGGCCCTAATTCCAATGAGTACCTTTAGGATTTCACAGGGCATTTTTACGCATTTGGATTCTCACGCTTTAAGGCCCCTAAAATGCCAGGGCAGTATAAATACCCCACAAGTGACCCCATTTTGGAAAGAAGACACCCCAAGGTATTCCGTGAGGGGCATGTCGAGTTCACAGAATTTTTTTTTTTGGGCACAAGTTAGCGGAAATTGATATTTTATTTTATTTTATTTTTGTTTTTTACAAAGTCTCATATTCCACTAACTTGTGACAAAAAATAAAATTTTACATGAACTCACCATACCCCTCACGGAATAACTTGGGGTGTCTTCTTTCTAAAATGGGGTCACATGTGGGGTATTTATACTGTCCTTGCATTTTAGGGGCCCCTAGTCTGGAATCCAAATGCATAAAAATGCCCTCTGAAATCCTAAAGGTACTCATTGGAATTAGGGCCCCTTTGCGCACCCAGGCTGCAAAAAAGTGTCACACATGTGGTCTCGCCGTACTCAGAAGAAGTAGGGCAATGTGTTTTGGGGTGTATTTTTATATATACCCATACTTTGTGTGAGAAATATCTCTGTAAACGACAACTTTTTAAATTCTTTTATACAAAGTTGACAATTTACAGAGATATTTCTCTCACCCAACATGGGTATATGTAAAAATACACCCCAAAACACATTGCCCTACTTCTCCTGAGTACGGCGATACCACATGAGTAACACTTTTTTGAAGCCTGGGTGCAAAGGGGCCCAAATTCCAATGAGTACCTTTAGCTTTTACATGGCTGCTCACAATTTAGCCCCGCCCAAAATGCCAGAGCAGTAAACACACCCCACAAATGACCCCATTTCGGAAAGTAGACACCAGTATTCACTGAGGGGAATAGTGAGTCCGTCTGAGATTTTATTTTTTTTTGCCAGAAGTTAGCAGAAATGGAAACTTTATTATTATTATTTTTTCCTCTGAAAGTGTCATTTTACGCTACCTTTTGAAAATAAATGAAATGATACACGAACTCACCATGCCCCTCCGCGAATACTTTGGGGTGTCTTCTTTCTAAAGTGGTGTCATTTGGGGGGTATTTATACTATCCTGGCATTCTAGCACCTGAAGAAACATGACAGGTGCTCAGAAAGTCAGAGCTGCTTCAAAATGCGGAAATTCACTTTTTTGCACCATAGTTTGTAAACGCTATAACTTTTACCCAAACCAATAAATATACACTTATTGGATTTTTTTTTATCAAAGACATGTAGAACAATAAATGTTGCGAAAAATGTATATAGAAATGTAGTTTTTTAAAACATTTTACAACAGAAAATGAAAAATGTCATTTTTTTTGCAAAAATGTCGTTAAATTTTTATTATTAGCAAAAAAAGTAAAAATGTCAGCAACAATAAAATACCACCAAATGAAAGCTCTATTAGTGAGAAGAAAAGGAGGTGAAATTCATTTGGGTGGTAAGTTGCATGACGGAGCAATAAACAGTGAAAGTAGTGTAGTGCAGAATTGTAAAAAGTGGCCTGGTCATTAAGGGGGTTTAAGCTAGGGGGGCTGAAGTGGTTAAAAAGTTAAAAACTATACATATGTGGTATCGTTGTAATCATGCTGACCCATAGAATGAAAGTAACAGATCAGTTTTACTGCATAGGAAACAAAATCTATAAATCTGTGGCGGAATTTTTTTATAATTCCACCCCATTTGGAATTTTATTCCCGCTTCCTACAAAATAGTATGCTACCATAAATTTTGCCATTAGAAAGTACAACTTGTTCCACAAAAAACAAGCCCTGGAAAAACAAGAAAGTTATTTCTTTGGGTAATAACAAAATAATAAAATAAAAATAAAAATGGAAAATCATCCAGTCATTAAGGGGTTAGATAAGATATCTAAATGACATAATTAAATGTACTAATAACCTAAACGTTCACTTGACTATAATCTCTTGAAGCCTTAGAGCATGTATTTAAGGCAGAGGAGATACTGACTGTAATGCTTTCTGTTAATAGCACTGGCAGGAAGAAAAAAACAGTGCAAATATATAATATGTAACAACAGTAGCTACTTATATCCTCAGGATGTTTACCCGTCCTTCATTTCCACCATCTTGGCCATGCCCCCTTCATTAAACACCCTATGAATACTAAAGATTGGGGAGGTATCAAAACTGGTAATAAGAAAACTGGCTTAGTTGCCAGTGGCTTATAGTAACCAATCAGATTCCACCTTTTTATTTTTTATGGCTCCTGTGGAAAATAAATGGATCAATATAATTGGTTGCCATGGGTAACTAAGCCAGTTTCCCCTTATACCAGATTTGATAACTCTCCCACAATGTACTTTAAAGAGAATCTGTCAGCAGTTGTATGCTGACCTAATTCCTGGGTCCTGAGAGCTACAACACATGCCAATGAGTCCTCATACTCATGCTCCCTGCCCCCTGCCTCTGATTGGCAGTTTCTTTCCAACTGAAATTAGCAGGTGGGCAGGTAGAGCTAGTAGCTCATTAACCCTTTCAAGACCAAGCTATTTTTCAAGTGTGACATGTGTCACTTAATGTGCTAATAACTTTGGAATGCTTTTATTTATCCAAGCCATTCTCAGATTGTTTTCTCGTGACATCTCGTACTTGATGTAAGGGGTAAATTTGGGATGATAATGTTACCTTTATATTTTAAAAAAAATCAAAAATTTACAGAAATTTGGAAAAAATATTCTAAATTTAAATTTCTACGCATTAAAGGCAGCTAGTGATACCTCATTAGAGAGTTTTTACTTAAGATTCCTTATATGTTTACTCTATGTTGGCATCATTTTAAAAATGACATTTTATTTTTTTAGGACGTTAGCAGGCTTAGAATTTAAGAAGCAATTTTTAAAATTTTCTATAAAATTTTCAGAACCGACTTTTTCAAGGAATGGTTCAGTTCTGAAGTCACTTTGAGATCCCTACATGATAGAAACCACCCATACATTATCCCATTTTAGAAACGACGCCCCTCAAATTATTCAAAACTGGTTTCACAAACTATGTTATCCCTTTAGGTCAGGCATCCTCAAACTGCGGCCCTCAAGATGTTGTAAAACTACAACTCCCACAATGCCCTGCTGAAGGCGGATACCTGTAGGCTGTTCGGGCATGCTGGGAGTTGTAGTTTTGCAACAGCTGGAGGGCCGCAGTTTGAGGATGCCTGCTTTAGGTGTTCCACAAGAATTAGAGGAAAATTTAGGTAAAATTAAAAATTTTCAGTTTTTGTGCAGATTTTTAATTTTAATCCACTTTTTTCTATAACACAGCAGGGGTTAACAGCAAAACAAACCTCAATATTTATTACTCTGATTCTGCAGTTTACAAAAACACCCCATTTACGTTCGTTAACAGCCATATGGGCACACGGCAGGGTTTAGAAGGAAATCTTGCTGGAATGGTTTTTGGGTGTCGTGTCATATTTGAAGGCACACTAAGGCCCCGCTACAGAAGAAACGCCCCAAAAATGACTCAATTTTGGAAACTGCACCCTCAAAGAATTTATTGAGGGGTTTACTGACCACTTTTCCCTTAAAGGTGTTTCATAATATTTAGAAACACATGGCTGTGAAAATGAAAAATTATATTTTTTGCAAGAAAAAGTCGCTTTAGCTTAAATTTTCCTTTTTACAAGGGAAAACTAGAGAAAAGGCACCCCATAATTTGTTACCCATTTTCTCCTGATTACGGCAAAACCCCATATATGGTCATAAATGGCAGAATTCAAAAAGAAAGAAGTGGCATCTGCATTTTCTAATGTGAAATTCGCTGAAATAGATTTTAAGGGCCATAGCTTTTTAATTTTTTTGTTGATTAAGCTGTGTAGGGGCTTATTTTTTGCAGGATCGGCTGTAGTTTTCAATGGTACTATTTTTGGGTACATATGACTTTTTGATCGCTTTTTATAAAAAAAATTCTGAGGTGAAGTCGGCTAATATTGTAATTTTTCCAGTGTTTTTATATATATTTTTTTTTTATGTGGTATATTTGATAATATAATTTTATTCTGTGGGTTGATACGGTTATGGCGATACCAAATTTATATTGCTTTACTTATGTTCTGCCACTTTTATAAAAACATCTTTTTATTAAACATTTTTTTTTTGCATCACCAATTTTAAAAACCCATAACTTTTTTTTGCAGGCAGGCTGTAATCTTTACTGGTACAATTTTGGGGTCTATATGACATTTTGAGCGCTATTTATTCCATTTTTGTGAGGCAGGCAAAAATTGCATTTCTGTCAGCGTTTTTTATTTTTATTTTTTATGGGGTTCTCCATGTGGTATAGTTGATTTAATAATTTTATTCTGCGGTTTATGGGAACACCAAATTTTTAACCCCATGGATGCTGCTGCTGTGGCATCTAAGGGGTTTTAGCATACAGCTGACACTCGCTGCTGATGGCCGCAATCACATTCAGCAGGACCGTAACAGGGGGCTCAGATAAGGGCAGTGAACAGTTAAGCCAGGGGCCGGCATGTGCAAAGCACAGACGGCAAAGTTAAAAGCAGGGGGCACAGATTAGTAGCTGGCGCTGATCAGGCAGAGGGCACAGAAGGGGCTGGCAGGACATATTACAGCTCACAGATGGGGGCTGGGATTGGGGCAGGGGGCACAGATTGGGGGCAAAGATCAGCTAATGCCTGATTTCAGGCTCTGATCTTCAGAGTGCAGATCAGAGCCTGAAAATGGCATTTTTACACTGCTGCGCTCCAATTGGTTAGTCTGCATAGACTAACCAATCGGAATGATTGCCGACAAGGGACCACTCTGATTGGTTCGTTGCTGGCATTACTGGACTCTGCACTGTCCATGACAGCTGCAGTGCAGGGTCAGAAGCTTTAATCCAAGCGCTTTGCAGCGGTCATTATGTGAAATGTTGCGCAACACGTGTCGCGATGTAGCCATACCTAAGATATACTCTTTGAACTGGTTAATGCCCAGAGGAAGTATCTACACTCTCTGGGGGCTTATGACTTGCCATTTACAAGCAAAGGCACATAAAGAAATCTGTCACCATGATCTTGGACTTTTATCTGCAATAACACATGAGTAGTACTTCAGATAAGGAGTTCAGATTGCAATGTTTTATTTTTCTGGTTCCATCTGTTCCCCTGCTGTCAGTGCTCAAAGCTGTGCTGAAATACATTGTCAGGACTGCTGTTCACATGCACATGAGTCCTCTCCATTATGCTAGCATGGCACAGTCTGGACTTACATTGGGAGAATGGAGGGCAGTAGGAAAAATAAATAGCAATCTAGACTCCTAACCTGTAGTTCTACTCATGTCGTACTGCAGATTATAGCCCAAGATCATAGTGACAGATTGCCTTTAAAGCTTTGATATGGTCTACAAGAAAAACTGCAGAAATCTCCAAAAGTGAGGTGTTTTAGAAGGTTTAACTAAAGCTGGGTTTTTATTTTTTGCTTTGAGTTGCATTTTAAATACTATTTGATGTTTTTATCTTCACAGGTGCATTTCTCGTGCCATACTTGTTTTTTATGATAATTGCTGGAATGCCTCTCTTCTACATGGAATTGGCTATAGGGCAATTCAATAGAGAAGGAGCTGCTGGAGTTTGGAAGATATGCCCAATATTCAAAGGTAAACATGTATTATGTTTTGGGATATTAAGCCCCAGGAACATCAATAGTAAGTGATCAATAATATATGTTGTCACATAATGGGGACTGTGTAGATTATTATAATTCTATCTTGCACACATTAATACAACAGGAAGGAAATACAAACAGCTCTGATTCATGAGGTAAAACTATATATAAAACGCACTTTGAGAATATGCACTCCTGGACGTTTAAGTCCTCTTCCTGTACTATGCTATTGATGCAACTATCAATATGTGTAATTTCTCATTCTGACAATTTGTAGGCCAAAAATTTACTTAGTTGACAACAACCTTCAAAATAAAATTTGGAACAATATTATCAATATTAATATCTATCATCATTCAGTAAGTTCTTATTGATAGAGATATATCACAGCTGAACTACTTGGGGGATCCAACAATAATAGAAATAATAAATGGTATGCTAGAATCCTTCAAACTGGACCACTGTTTTGAAGAGTGTGGCCTCTGTGAAGAGGAGAATTCCAGAAATGGCATGAAAAGGAAGAAACAAGGGAAGCCACCTTGAGTTTACTAGATGATTATCAACCAGTTCTTTATCTATCCTTCTTACATTGTTCTACTCATGGATTTTACATAACTTTGACGTTGAGCAAAGTGTCCTTAGGACCAAGCTCCTAATGTTCTAGTGCTGTGGGTTCTGGTCCCTGAGAGACTGGAACTGATGATGTGCAGCTTCAATTCACATAATCATTGCAGCTAGTCATTGGCCTCAGCACATAGGCATGAATAAGGCCAGTGATTTGCTGCAGTCAAGGAATCCACATTTTATCACTTTAAGTCTAGTAAGGACTAGAAACAGTGGGATGGTGGGACTTTCAAAAGATGAGTACCTCATTTTTACATTTTTTTTTTTAGAAACCATAGCCTTTATTTAAATGGTCACTGTCAGTTCAACAAAAAATGCATAAATCAGTAGTAGATGAATATATACGAAAACTTGTAATATACCTTAGCAGAGAAAAATGCTTCTTTCTCCCACTACCCTCTGCTAAACTAACTTCTCTGCTAAATCCATCTTGAGAGATGATACAGGCTGCCAGCTCACTGATGGATCAGATAACATGCTGCTAATAGAAGCTTATGGAGACTAGTGAGCTGCAGTTAGACAGAGTTGACATAAGCAGTTTATTTAAAGAGACAGAAATACATGCTACTCCTAGACCTCTAAGGAGGGGTGAGGGAGAATGAGGTGCTAGAGGGAGAAACATGCTTTTTCTGATAAGCTATATGACAACAGTTCTTATATGCACAGGTACTATTCATTTAGGATAGGATAGACACAGTTTTAAGTCATATTTATTTGTGTATTGTTATATATATGTAACTAGTAAACAACATGTATTTTGTTTTTCCGGTTAGGTGTTGGCTTTACAGTCATTCTTATATCATTATACGTGGGCTTTTTCTACAATGTTATCATTGCGTGGGCCATCCATTATCTGTTCTCCTCATTTACATCAGAACTGCCTTGGATTCACTGCAACAATTCCTGGAACAGTCCTAACTGCTCAGAGACAAGATATTACAATTTCAGTGACTCTGGATATTCCTATATAAATGATAGTTATAAAGTGACACCTGCTGCAGAATACTTTGAGTAAGTATTTCTGCCCCTTTAAAATGTCAGTAAAAACTGCTACTACTTAGCAATGTTTTATCAATTATTCTCTGCTAAAATGCTTCATAATTTCCACCCTGATATGGTGTAGTCTCTTATTATATAACACTCACTCAGCAGATATTCATTAGTAGATGTGTGTTCCTGCGTGCTCATATGATCTGCAAGCAGATAAAAAATCCTTGAAGGGATTTCTAGAATTTTTAAAGTGATATCCCATTAATCGACTGTTCCAATGTCGATACAGCACCACAACTACCCAGCTCCATACATTGGGTAGTGGATGGAACTGGTTACTGCAGCTCTGCTCCCAATGAAGTGAATGAAAGCAACACTGCAGTAATAAGCTCCATCCACTAGGGCTTAGTGACTAAGCAATGGATGGAGCTGTATAGTTCTGCCACCTCCTTCAGGTGCTACTTTAGAACATCTTATCGGCAGGTTGTGAGGTTGTCAGACCCCTGCCGATCAGATATTAATGGTGTATACTGGGGATAGGCCATCTATATAAATATCTGGAACAATCCCTTGAATCTCTATGAAAGTTTGTGTGTCTCCATGATTAAAAACTACAAATTATCTGCTGTCACATTCCACCTCATCTGACTTGTATTTCTTACTACCCCACCAAATGTAAGGAAGAAATAGAGGGCAGATAGAACAGAGTAGCATTAGGCTACAAATAATTTATTTGTAGTCCATTACCCTGGAAGCAACTCCAACTTATGTCTGCATTATCTTTTGAAAATAATTTTAAAAATAATTCTAGTATTTATAGTCTCTCAGCTTAATGTTATTCATCTGTCTCCATGATTATAAACTACAAACTAACTGCAGTCACATTCCACCTTATATGCCTCATATTTTATGCAACCCTACCAAATGTAAGGAAGAAATAGAGGGCAGGTGAAAAGATGTAAGATCAGACTACATATAATTTGTTTGTAGTCTGTTACCCTGTAGACACCTATATCTGCATAACCAAATATTTGTTTTTCATTCACTAAATTGCTTCTTTTTTAATTTTTATACATCAGAGTAAAAATTTGTGAAGGTGGACTTATCTTTTAAACATAATTTTTATCGTTTATAAATATATATATATATATATATATATATATATATTTATATATAGTATTTGTAGTCTCTCAGCTTCATTTTGAGTTAACAGCTTGTTTTGTTTTACAATTTCAAATACTTGCAATTCATATTTTAAGATTTAGTTAGTCATTTTTGGCTAAAAATCTAATTTTCAATTGGCCTTTATTAAAAATATTGAGCTGTTCTGTCACAAACTGTTTTTCTAGCTGTGTGATTGGGACTTTTACTTTCACTTTTTACCAGTCATCTAAAAACCTTATCTCTAAACTACTAAGAGGACATAAGCACTTATTAAAGCCACATTCTTATCAGTAAGATAAGAACTGAGCTATAATAAGTGTTTAGGAGGTTATAGAGCAGAGATAAGGAATCTTCTGCTCCTGATCTGATGGAAAAGACAGAAAATCCAAAGGCTGTTACTAGAGCATGCAAGCTCTGAACAGAAAATGGACTTCGTATTTGTAATAAAGACCAATTTAAAAAATAATTTTAGCTCAAAATTAGTACAATGCAATACTTTAAAAAAATGTCCCCAAAGGTGTACATTGCCTTTAAATGCATAGTTACATAAATGTCTGTAATATAATCATTCTATTTACATGACCGTTTGAACCATGCTAATCTCTCAATTTATTTTGCTGATATCTCTTGTGAAACAATGGAAAATTTTATGGACCATGAATCTGTAGTTATTACTAGGGTTGAGCGAACACCTGGAAGTTCGGGTTCGCTGGGTTCAGCCGAACTTCGCCACAAAGTTCGTTTTCGGGAACTGAACTTGACCCGAACTTGTCCGCAAACCCCATTGAAGTAAATGGGGACCCGAATTTTGGGGAACTAAAATGGCTATAAAAAAGTTATAGAAAGGGCTAGAGGGCTGCAAAAAAAAGCAAAATGGGGGTTAGAGCAGGACAGCTGCCAGGCAAACAAATGTGGATAGGGAAATGACTTAAAATAACGTAGAATATAAAAATAGTAAAAAATAATGATCTTGAACTAGGAGGTGGAGGTCAAAGTGGAGTATGAGGTTGAGGAGGCGGTGGACGTGGCGGTGTAGGTGGAAGCCGTGGTGGAGGAAAAGGAGGTAGCCAACATTGTTTTTGTAGTTTTTTTATTTTTATTTTTTTTCCTTTATTTATTTATTTTACATTTTTTTTTATATATTTGGGAAAAAAACATTGGGAAATAGAAAAGAGAATGCAAAGAGAAAGTGCACTGGAGTATAAGAATGGCTTAGGTGCGGCCGGTATACTTGTCTATTCTGCACAAGGTACGGACAAGTCCCGTGGGTTCCATGCCTGGTTCATTTTAATGAACATGAGCTTGTCCACGTTGGCTAGGGACAGGCGGCTGTGCTTGTCTGTGATCACCCCCCCTGCCATGCTCAACACACGTTCGGACAATACAATGGCCGCAGGGCAAGCCAGCACCTCCAAGGCGTAAAGGGCAAGCTCAGGCCATGGGAACAATTTTGGGACCCAGCAGTTGAATGGGGAAGACCCATCAGTCAGTACGCTTAGGCATGTGCACACTTACTGTCCACCACGTTGCTGAAATGCTGCCTCCTGCTAAGACGTTCCGTATCATCTGGTGGTGCTGGTTGTTGTGGCGTGCTGACAAAGCTTTTCCACATTTCGGCCATGCTAACCCTCCCTTTTGAGGTGCTGGTGGTGCCTCAGCTGCAATGTTGACTTCTTCCTCCTCCCTGCCTTCGCCTTGTGCTTCCACTGAGCCCCCGGTGTCAGGTGGGAATGCCATCAGCAGCTTGTCTACCAGCTTGCGCTTGTACTTGCGCATCTTCCGATCATGCTCCAGTGAAGGAATTAAGGGCAGCACGTTGTCCTTCTAGCGGGGATCCAGCAGGCTGGCCACCCAGTTATCAGCACTGGTTACAATGTGGGCAACTCAGCAGTCGTTGCGCAGGCACTGCAGCATGTAGTCGCTCATGTGTGCTAGGCTGTCCAGAGGCAACGACAAGCTGTCCTCTGTTGTTGGTGTATTGTCTGTCTCCTCTTTATCCCCCCAGCCATGCTCCAGTGATGCCCATGAGCTGCTTTGGGTGCCACCCTGCTGTGATCACGCATCCGTGCTTACTGGTCCACATATCGGAGGTTATGTGGACCTTGCCACAGATGGCATTGCGCAGTGCACACCTAATTTTGTCCACCACTTGGTTATGCAGGGCAAGGATGGCTCGCCTGGAAAAGTAGTGGCCGCTGGGTACCACGTACTGTAGGACATCCACCATCATAAGGTTTTTAAAAGTCTCTGTCTCCACCAGATGGAATGACAGCATTTCAATGGCCAGGAATTTTGAAATGCTGGTATTCAGGGCCAGGGATGGTGGGTGGGTAGGGGGCTACTTCCTCTTTCTCTTCAGTGTTTGGGAGATGGACAGCTGAACGCTTCCATGGGACATTGTGGAAATGCTTGGTGCCGGTGATGGAAGTGGTGGCATTGCTGCCACATCCTCTGTTTGTGGGGTGGCAGGTGCCACTTTCACTCCAGAGGGGAGGAATAGGTCAAGACGGCAGCAGAAGAGGGAGCAGGAGGAGCCTGAGATCTTTCATGGTTTTTGAGGTATTTACTCCACTGTATCTCGTGCATTGTATTTAGATGTCTGGTCATGAAGGTGGTGCTCAGGTTTAGAACATTAATGCCTCGCTTCAGGCACTTATTGCACAGCATACAAACCACTCGCGTCTTGTCATCAGCACATTGTCTGAAGAACTCCTTGGAGCTGGCTTTGGTCTGCTCAGTCCCTGGGTGTGGTGGGCAGTAGCACTTCTGGGAAAGGGCTATGTGGACGGTCCACAGAAACCCTGCCAGCAGAGTCATTAAAAAGCATAAGAGACTGCTGCATGACTTGGGGCTCAAACTGCTTGGCTGATTAGCAAAGGGGTGAGGTGAAAGACAGATGCCCATGGGGTGTAGGTGCCAACTCTGCGCTTTCAGGTGCCTCTGCTTGTTCTGGCCTTACCATTCGTACACCCGTATTCAGGCCTACAAAATAACGCTGAACGTTCTGTCGCCTACGTGCACCTGAGGAAGGTGTTTCATTTGGGCTTGTAGCTGGCACAGATTGACCACGTCCTCTCCCTGCAACAGGAGCTCCACCAACACCAGCAGCACCATGACCAGGGCCACGTCCCTTATTTGATGCTCTCCTCATTCTTTTAGGTCACCCACTAAACTAACATATTAACTATATTATTTTCCCTGTCACGTATAGTGCAGGTGTACTTCACACAGAAAATTGGTATATGTCACCCTCCGAACTTACAGACGGATTAACTAATATATTTGTGTGTTAGGGGTACAAAGACGTTGCATTGCACCCACCAAAAAATTGCTGTAGGTCACCCACAGAATTAACAGCTAGATTTATTATTATCTTTCTGTGTCAGGAGTGCAAAGATGGTGTATTGCACCCACAAAAATTTGCTATAGGTCACCCACAGAATTAACATCCAGATGAGATTCCTAACACTCTCTCTTACTTCAGCTGCCTGCTTCATGTCCCTGCACTACTCAGAGATGATGGGTGCTGCTACACGTGATCCAGCTTATATAGAGGCTGGGTCACATGATGCACCAGCCAATAACCGCCATGCCATTAGAAGGCATGGCTGTGATGGCTTCTAAGTGCCCACAGCTTAAAATCTTATTGATTGGCTGCCCTGCAGCCTTTCAATAAGCTTTATTAAATGGCCAAACACTAAACTCAAGCCCGAACTTTTCCGGTTACCAAAAATCGTAAACTTCGGTACGGACCCGAACTTTACAGTTAGGGTTCGCTCAACAATAGTTATTACTCTTCAATCATTAACGGAATGATTCTAAAGGATGTTGCCATAAGGTGCAGTCGGCTGGGTGGGTGCTATCTGTTGCTGAGGCAAATTTATGATGGTCAAATCATCTACTGTAAAGCTCATATGAAGAAAAGCCTACGTAGTGATACATTTGCCTCAGCAACTGATACACTAGATTAGCCAGTTGAGTCTTAGGTTTAAACTTTTTGGAGAGTGGTGAAGACACTAGTAACACTGAAAATATACTTTAAGCTCTGGGTCAGCAAAAAAAGCAAGTATTATATGAGAAATATACTGATAAAAGGCATTGTGCTAACCCAGCTCATTTGTAAGCAAACTGTGGTGGTTGGTAAGATCTCTATTTCCATTATTGCCAGGGAAGCAAGGCCACTGTTAGACATCCATTGTGGCTGATCATCTACATACTACCACTAGCCAGTTTCAAAACTAGTAGAATGAGGTCTCCAGCTGTAATGTTGGTTGAGAAGATGGAAGTATTTACAGACATAAACGGTTTAAGTGACAGAGGCATATCTAATTACCTGTACAACTTTTTAGGAATTGAGTACATTAATCCAAACTATGGTAGTTACCTTAGACAGCTGGTCCTTTATGCCCAGTAAGATGTGCTTTTGTTGTGCAAATTCTCAACCACAGCAGATGTTGCAGCTGTCATGATGTTTTGATGTGTGACTGCTACTTGTTTACATGATGTCTGATTTAGAGAGGTGGAGAAGTTCTTTTGAGGTATTAATGTTTTCCTTCTTTTTGCTAAAAGCTGTTTGGCTTTGATAGCTGCTAAATATGTTAGCTTTTTGACCGTATCTACAAAAAGATGTGTGACTACAAGTAAGCAAACAAATGTGGAACGGTAATGTTAAGTTCAAAAGTACATTGGAAGGATGAGAGAGACAAAAGTAAAATGTCTTTGAATGATTTCCAGGGTTAACATAATTGCTTATGGTTCTTAAATCAAAACTTTTAGAGATTCTTAAAGAGATTATTCTGGATGAAAGAAACATAGCTCTTTACTTCCAGAAACTGTGATGAATCTGTCCATAGTTAGTGTCTGGTATTGAAGTAAATGGGTCTGAGATGCAATACCACACAAAACCAGTGTGGTGATGTTTTGGCAGAACGCAGCCTTTTTTTTCTAGTTTGGACAATCTTTTGTCTAGGATTAGAAAACTTGTACTTTCTCCCCAAGAAAAAGCACCAGTGTTGTCTATGGGTTGTGTCTGGTATTGCAGCCTACCAACATTTACTTGAAAAAATTAGACCCTTTTTTTCTTATCTTTCTGTCTATCTATCTATCTATCTATCTATCTATCTATCTATCTATCTATGTCCGATTAAGGCAAATAGATGTAACAGAGGTAGGTCCTTCACTTGGGAACCCATTCTCTACTAGTTAGAGGGGAAAGATGCTAAGAAAATGCATCTCTCGGTTTCACTCCTTAGATGGTCTTAACAATTAGGTAACTACAACCTCAGATAAAGAACACACAACAGATTTCACTGTTTCATTATATATTCAAGAAAATGAAGCCAAAATGGAAAAACCATGTATAAAAACTATACCTAATCACGGAAGAAACAGGAGGTGTGAATAAGCTAAAACTTCAACCTTTATTAGCTCAATTAAAATGTTAGGAGAGTGATATAGTATCCATGTGTACTTATCTCAGTTATGAGTAGTTCTGCTGACGCACACAGAGGACCTTAAACTCATAAGTCATGAGGCATTCGCAGACTCATTAAATGAGAACACCACCTGGCTCTCTGGGGCAAATTGCCCTATGTAGTGTGAAAGAGAAGCACAGGTTTATGTGAAAGATATGCACCCTGCGTTGTGTAGGCTGGTATATTCTCCCCTATTGAAGAACCAAGGGGGGAGAAATATCCACACAACTAGAGCGACTCAGAAATGTCAGTGGCAACCACTATGTAATAGGTCTGGCGTCCCCCATTAGATGGGTGATCTTACAGCCAGATCCGACACAGGAGTGTGCCACTTAACACTGAGTCCCCTCACCATGCACTTAGGTTAACTGTGACCGTGAATGTTGAGTGTCCCACTGGCGTCCACTATAAAATAGAGGATCTGTTAGCCAGATATGAGACACACCTAGACGGACTGAAAGCGCCTAAGGGTGCATGAGAAAGTGCCCCAAGTTAGCACCGGCATGGAGCCATATGCTAATGTGCGCATCAGCTGGAGACCTGCGGCAGAAAAACATGCGTGTATCTGGCGTCCCCTCTATTAGGGAATCTTACAGCCAGTAAATGAATAATTCAACCGCAGGGCTACAGACTCTTGGTTGTGCCCCTACAGGTATGTGGCGGCACACCAAATTCCATGTGCGCTCTGAATGCAAGCTGTTTAGGTTAGCAGCTAAATAGCTGATATATACTATATCACTCTCCTAACACTCCTAACTCTCCTAATCACTCTCCTAACATTTTTATTGAGCTAATAAAGGTTGAAGTTTTAGCTTATTCACACCTCCTGTTTCTTCCGTGATTATTTATATTTGAGAGGTGAAACATATATATTACCTATTTTCGTGATACCACAAAAAAACTATACCCCATGATCCAATAGCTGGTTGAACCACCCCTAGCAGCAACAACTTGAAGTAATTGTTTTCTGTATGACTTTATCAGTCTCAACATTGTTTTGGAGGAATTTTGGCCCACTCTTTATAACATTGCTTTAGTTCATTAAAGTTTGTTGGTATTTGTTAGTCCTCAGCTCACATAAGGTCCCACCTCAGTATTTCAATTAGGTTGTGGTTTGGACTTCGACTGGGCCATTGTAACACCTTATTTTTTTAAGACATTCTTTTGTAGATTTGCTGGTGTGCTTGGGATCATTGTTACATGACTCAGTTTTTGCTAAGCTTTAGCTCTCGGATTTGTAGACTTACATTTGACTCCAGAATACTTTGGTCCACTCAAGGTGTCTCCAGGTACTTGCTGCAAAAAAAAGTCCAAATCATCAATTCTCCACCACCATGTTTGACAATTGGTATGAGATGATTGTGCTGATGCCGTTTTTGGCTTTCGCCAAGTGTGGCTTTGTGCATTATGGCCAAATATCACTACTTTGGTCTTGTCTGTACAAAGAACATTGTTCCAGAAGTCTTGTGGTTTGTACATATGCAGCTTTGCAAACCTAAGCCATGCTGCCATGGTCATTTTAGAAAGAAGAGGCTTTCTCCTGGAAACCCTTCCCAACAAGTCATACTTGTTCAGTCTTTTTTTAATTGTACTGGCATAGACTTTAACATTTAACATGCAAAATGAGGCCTATAGCGTCTATGTAGTAGCTCTTGGACTTTTGGCAGTTTCTCTGAGCATTGCATGGACTGACCTTGGGGATTTCCACTCCTGGAAATACTGTCAACTGTCTTAAATGTTTTCCACTTGTGATTAATCTTTCTCACTGTGAAATGTGTAATACTCACATTGTTTGGAATTGGCCTTATAAAACCTTTTCCAGACTTATGGGCAGCTTCTCTAAGATCATTGCTAATGTCTTTCCTCCTTAGCATTATGTTAACACATAACCGAATGCTCCAGCCCAGCAAACTGCCAAAACCTTTACTTTTATAAAAGTATTGCTGATAATCAATTAAATAAACAACATTAGTAGCGCCTGGCTACTTTTAATTCCTACAGAAGTAGGATTAACTGCCTGAAAAAAAATCACTAAAAACACTTTATAAATTAAAAAAAAGTGTTAAAACTAGTGAAACTCTACCTAATGAACCAACAGGTTGGGAACCAGACCATACAGGATCATGTCAAGAACATGCATATGTAAGACATGCACTCTTTTTGTTTTGTATCTGAATGGCTGGGCTTCCAACAATTATATCAGAGATTTCAACCCACTATCTTTAAATACTGTCTGTCTGGAGACCCTTTAAGGCAATGTGCCTATAGTGTACTGTGGGATCTGGTACCTATCGGCTGTATTATGAATCCATAAGCCTCCGTGTACCAATTTTATCCCTACACCCTATTAATTTTCTGTGTGCATCCAGCCTTTAATCGTTGCCGGTTGTATATAGCACATAGGGGTCTCCCAATCAATAAATCAATGCCCCACAGGCTTTCTAAATGCTTGGCACTTAAAGGCAATAAATGCCAGTCAAAGTCCTAAGCTTGATGCGTTTCCAATACCGGGATCAGCCTGGTTTTCCATCAAAAAGACAAACCTAAAGACAAACAAACATGAATAATGGTATAGCTGCACGGTTCTGATGGCGTGCATGCAGCTGACAAGCCTACCGGCACTATAGCAGCAGTGTAATTTAATAACTTACTGTATTTTCCCCTAATGCCAAATACGATATAGTAGGGGCAGGTAGGATTATGCCGGAGCGTACTCCCCTGTAATGATTGGATCCCGCCCGTAAGCTCAGCTCATGGGGCGTGGTTTTTCCTATTTAATGAGCAATGCTCGGCGGCCACGCTACGACCACTATAGTGCCGGTAGGCTTGTCAGCTGCATGCACAGCATCAGAAGCGTGGAGCTATACATTATTCATGTTAGTTTGCCTTTAGGCTCCTGATGAAAAAACGGGCTGATTTGTAATGCGTCGAGCTTAGGACTTTGACTGGCATTTATTGCTTTATAATGCCAAGCATTTAGACAGCCTGTGGGGCATTGATTTATTGATTGGGAGACCCCTATGCGCTATATACAGCCGGCAATGATTAAAGGCTGGATGCGCACAGACAATAAATAGGGTGTAGGGATAAAACTGGTACACGGAGGCCTATTGATTCATAATACGGCCGATAGGTACCAGATCCCACAGCACACTATTGGCACATCGCCTTAAAGGGTTTCCCAAGACATACAGTATTTAAAGACAGAGGGCTGAAATCTCTGATATCATTGTTGGTAGACCAGCCATTCAGATATTGATTTGTTTCTTTGATGGCTGTTATCTGTGCTATATAAGATAGTAAAGCAGCCATTTGAACACTGATCTTACATACAATCTTTAGTGGGATGGACATAAACAAAAACAAGCCTATATACTAGACGTGACTATGCTGGCCAAGCCCTCCTTCACTGCCAGCTGCTGCTTATTGCGCTCTCCCAGGATTCTTAACCCCTTCAGTACAGACTCAGGGCTGAAGTGTTTAGTGTGTAGCTGCAGGCAGTGAGGAGACAAATGCTGGGCACAGAAGCTGAAAGATAAGTTTTGCCAAGCATTGCAGTTAGGGGGAAGATCCTGTGTGTATTAGCAGTGTCATTGTACAGCTAGGACTTGTAGTTCTACACATACAACATGCTGATGAGTCTCCCAGCACTCAGGACAGCTCTTGTATTCACCCCCTTAGCAGTGTCATTATACAGCTAGGACTTGTAGTTCTACACATACAACATGCTGCTGAGTCTCCTAGCAGGCAGACATGTCACTCAGGGCAGCACTTGTATTCACTCCCTTAGCAGTGCAGGGGGGAGGGGCAGAGATTGTTGTTACTGCAGGTAAACAAAGGGCAAGATGAGAAAATAGATATTTTTTGTCCAAAACTTGCTTAGCTTAGTTATATATTGCTGACCATGAGATTTACAGTGCGATATTCTAATACTCTAAGAACACTCCTAATTATAAAGGGCATGTTCGCTTTATAAGATGCACTGACTCCTCCCCAATTTGAGATGAAAAAAGTGCAGCATTTGGTATGGCTGTAGCTCAAGAAAAGGACAAAATACTACAACAGCCTAAGCAATTTTTTACTGTAGATACAAAAATAAATCCAAAGTCATTAGAAAAAGTCACATCATATACAGCACGTCTAGGGTAATGTTTTCTTAGGTGTAGTTACCAAATAATAGTACTGGTATACCTCAGCTGTGTACCAATACGGTGATAAAGGTAATGAACCAAGTCAGTGTGAAGAACCTGTAAGGTTAGTTTCACAATAGCGATAAACTGTTCAGGCAGGCTGTTCGGCAGAGGAAAAGCCTGTGGGGTTCATTTTTTCTGGCATAGCTGGATACTATCGTTCCCTGCCAAAGCTCATTGACTATAATGGGTAGAGATTAGTGAAGTTTTAAAAAATTTGATTTGGCCTCTTTGACAAATTTCTCAAAGAAATTTGCTTTGTTACAAATTAATTTTTCACAAAATGCAATCAATTGGGTCTATCCCAGCCTGCAGTTAAACTTTAGAGAGAATGTATCTTATAGTACATCACAGTGCATTGCAGCAGCATGCATAGCTAGTATTTTCTGGTAGCAAAACAGTTACTGTGCATCAGAATAATATGCAGGTCACATATATGAATGTGCACATTATCATGCAGGCCACCAAAATCCTAGCAAACTCCTGGTTAAAAAGAAAAGCATACAGCAACCTTCAGCAAAGGAAGAAAACAAAAAAGCTACACTCCCCTAAAGAAGCTTTATCCCAATGAATCTTTAGTGGAACAAAATAAAGATCTGAAGGCAGTGTCAATAAATCCCTTCCATTATCAGTAGAATGACTGTGTGTCACTATTAGGCTAAGTTCACACTTTAATTATTTGGCCAGTTATTGTCATCATTTATTGTCAGCCAAAAGCAAGTGCAGGTCAAACCCACAGAACAGGTGTAGATCAGTATTTGTACGGCAAAAAAAAAGAGTGGGTCCAAAACATCTGTTGTGTGTTTTGGACCCACTCCTGCTTTTGGCTTCCAAATCATAATCAAATCCGGATTTTAAATGCTGACCATGTGACAGAGGCCTAATGCTCAAATTGCATGCATTTTGGCTATTTGCATCTGAAATCAGTTATATTCAGATGGAAAGGAAGCCCTTCATGCAGGACTTTATCACATGGTGTCAGTATTTGGTCAGATTTTTGCATCAGTATTTGATCAGTATTGGTAAGGCAAAAACAGGAGTGGGTCCAAAAGAGAGATGTGATGAAAATATTGGTATGCCTTCTGTGTTTTGGACCCACTTCTGCTTTTGGCTTCCAAATCATGATCAAATCCAAAATACTGACCATGTGATTGCAGTTTTCTCGACGCTCAAGCAACAGGACCTGTTTTGTTTTTTTTGTAATTTTTCTGTTCTTCTGACGCATCAGAATAACGAAATATAAATAGTGATGGGTGGCAACAGGGTGAGTGGCAACAGCATGATGAATCACAAGAGTGACCCCGGAACAGAGTGGTGAAGGTCGCAACAGCATGAAGAGTTGCAATAGTATCCCCAGAACAGAATTCGAAGAGTGGCAACAGCATGTAGAGTCACAATAGTGGCCCCAGAGAAGGAGGGGGCAACAGCAGTGGCAGTAACAGCACAACATGGTGGTAGATCACAGTAGGAGCAGATGACAGTAGAGGCAGCAGATGGGTGGCATCAGCTGGATGGCAACATCAGAATGGGGCAGCAGCACATAGGCAGAAGTAACGGGCCATTTGTCATAATACTCCGGTGTGGCAGAACACTACAGTGAGATCATTACAGCCAGAATGATCTAGTCTGTTTCATCAGGGACCAGTGTCTTGAAATCCTGGTTGATCCATGCCTGATTCATCTTTATAAAGGTTAGTCTCTCAACATTTTGTGTTGAAAGGTGATTTCTCTTTGGGTTAACTATGCCACCCACTGCACTAAACACCCACACTAAAGCCACAATACTGGCTGGACAGGAAAGCTTGCCTAAGGCAAAATCAGCCAGTTGCGGCCATAATTCAATTTGGCTGCCCAGCTTTCAAGAGGATCTTGGATCTCGGGTGACTGGTTGCCACCACCTGCTAGTTCAGGTTCCACTGCATGTCCTACTGCTCCTGGGTGGTTTCTTCAGTAGGCGGCTGAAGAAAACTGCTCATCAGTGACTCAAGACTCAAGTTGCTGCTGATGGAGCTGGTGCCTACCCCTCTCCAGCAGTCATGGCAATGGAGCGTGAGCTCAAAGGGTCACCCTGATTAGACCTTATAAAGGTTGAGTGATGGTGCACATAGGCATCAATCAACCGACTACAAATGATGTCTCAATAGTAATTCAGTTTTTCATCCTTGTCAGTAGGTGTAAAAAAGGCCCCCATTTTGGATCGGTAGTGACGGACTAACATTGTGGAGAGCCAGTAGTCATTCCTTTGCCGAATGGTGACAATGCAGCTGTCACTACGCAAGCAACTCAGCATGCATCTGGCCATTTGAGAAAAGGAATCAGAGGAACTTTGGGCAGATAAAACACCTAGTTGTGTATAAACACCTCCGTCTCATCCTGCTCTTCCTCCTCCGCCAGTTCATCCTCCTCAGGGCTCAGGTAGGCATGAGATATAGGTGCAACATCTCTGGGCAATTGCCCGATCCAATTGCGTCAGTGCTGGCAGATCGCTGAAGAGTCGGGACTTGTGTTCATATATGGAGTCAGTGCTATGAACATGAAGGGGGTATCCCCAAGCATTGTCAATATACTTGGGGACCACCTGTGTATTTAAGTCCTATTTAGCCTTTATTTATGAAATGTTTTTTTCAGGATTCGAACTCACAACCATCTATATTAACCAAGAACATTACAATATGGGCACTGCCAGGCAACAGCCGTGTGCATGAGCCCTGTTAGAGGTAGTAATGCACAGATATATAAATTATTATTAAAGGGATATTTGTAGTCTATAATTTTTTCTAATCAAAAGGTTTGGGCACACAAGGTCTCTGGTTTGGATAAGGAAAGCTGGTATAGGATCTATAATAATTTTGGCTGTGTATCTAAATGTTTTAACCATTTTTTGGTTCAGTTTAAAGTTATTCATAGATTGTATGTGACCTCAATCTTAATGAAAAAATGGGACTATGTCCAAAAGTGAGCCATTTTTAGCAATTAGTGTATAAAAAGATAAAAGATAATATTAAGATGCAAGTCCACTTTTCTATTAAGTGTGCTATCCTCAGCGATTTAAATAGTTTGAAAACCTCAAATGCTAAAAAGGAGTTTCTCACAAAAGTGTTGTTCTTAGCGAGACTGGTTATTGCCATAAGTTGGATGTCGATTGAACCGTCATGTAGTGGGAACATTTAACATATAACGTGAAAGGAGAAATTTTTATACAATGGAGCAATGTCTGGTTTGATTGGGATCCTAACTAATGCTTCATTATTACTATTTTTTTCTTTCTAGCAGTGCAGTCCTTGACTAAAGGAGGTGGGAGGTTATTGGAAAGGAATAATGGAAAATAAATATATTGCCTCAGAATTGTAATATTTTATACATTTATAAAAACATGTTATGAAATAATTGGTATCTCTGTAATCATACTGATTAGCAAAATAAAGATAACATGTCATTTTTTCTGCATGGTGTATGCCACAAAACCAAAACCCAATGGAAAAGTTGCTGATTTTTCTTTATCCTGCTTCCCAAAAAGCTAAATAAAATGTGATCATAAAATCGTATATACCCCAGAATAGAACCAATAATGATGATAACTTGTCCTGCGAAACAATTATGTCTCACACAGGTTCAGCAAGAGAAAAATATAAAAAGGTATGTTTCTCAGATAATGGCTGTAATACCACCCCAAAGGCTGTTCAATAGCAATGTGGTGCCTGTAAACCAATCTATCAAATTCTGCGCTGTAAAAGTGAAAAGGTGGTTTTTCCCTTCTGAACCATATAGTGTACCAAACAGCATTTTACATCCATTAGATCAGTTAGCTCACCTGCGCTGCCGTTAATTTTACTTCTCCTTTCCCCAGCAGGGGACCGCTGCTAGGTATCTATGGAGTCCGCTGCTGTGACTCACAAAGAGGTACGTCTGTAGAGGAGATCTGGTTCAGCTAACCAGATTGAGATACCTGCGCTGGTTAGGAGCAAGTGTATGGGATGTTTAAAGGGCAATCTGTGTTTGAGTAAGTATAGATGTTCAGCGTATGTAGTTTCTTATTACCTGTTCTCAAGATGAGCGGGTAATCCATCCTTGGAACTTCTTTGTATGAGGCAGATGTCTTCTGTGCTTCGTGTTCAACCTGCAAGCACGGGCGGCGCTCCGGCCGGCAGCAGTCGCTCGTGCGAGGGAATTACAGACTTGGTATCCGGGAACTTGCGCGTGTGACGTCAACGCAAATGTTATGGATGCCTCCAGGGGACAAAAAGGGTTTCCAACGCATTTCGGAGCCTGCCGGGCTCCTTCGTCAGGGATGGTATGTCCTGTTGGTCCTGGGGTTTAAATAAGCGTCATGTTCCCATGACAACCTGCCTCATACAACAACCTAAAAATAGGACTGCTCACCCGTCTCTCCAACAACTGGAGCCTCATCCATACGTTAAAGAGATCCTTATGGGCTTATTGGAAAGCAAAAAGTTCAATTTCCTGGTTCAAGCCATTAGGGGCCAGGCTGTTTAGCTTGAAAATCCACTTGCTTTCCTTCTGTGACATGCACTTAATATAATTGCCCCCTCTTTTATTTCTGGGCACCTTTTCTATGCCTCCAAAAGTGGATCCCATAAATTTCCCTGCATGGAACTGAGTATAGTGACGGGACAATAGGTGTCCATCAAATTTTTTATGTATATTATTACTATGTTCTTTGATTCAGATTTTTAGTGCCCTTTTCGTTCTTCCCACATAGATCTTTTGGCAAGGGCATTTTATGTAATAGATCACCCCCTCGGTGCTGCACGTAATAAAGTGATCAATTTTATATGTGGTGGTGTTATCTCTTATTTCCAATGTGGGTCCTTTGGTATGTTTTTTGATCAATCTCCAATTTGCGCACATTCTGCATGGATAAAATTCTTTTTTAGTTATACATCTTTGAGTGGTAATTGTATTTGTTTTTATTGAGGATGCTATTATGTTAGACAAATCGCGATGTACTCCTACAAAATAAAACCATTACAGAACTGCAACAAAAACCTAAGGATAACTCCCAACCTAATACTATCAAGATCCCCATCATCACTAAATACAGTGAGGGTGCCTGTATCTTCAAAAAAATTATCAAACAATACTGGGAAATTCTGAGACAAGACAAACAGATCGGTGAAAGGATTCCACCATACCCCACATTGATATTCAGGAGGGCCAAGAATGGCACCCTCAATAAAAACAAATACAATTACCACTCAAAGATGTATAACTAAAAAAGGATTTTATCCATGCAGAATGCGCGCAAATTGCAGATTGATCAAAAAACATACCAAAGGACCCACATTGGAAATAAGAGATAACACCACCACATTTAAATTTATCACTTTATTACGTGCAGCACTGAGGGAGTGATCTATTACATAAAATGCCCTTGCCAAAAGATCTATGTGGGAAGAATGAAAAGGGCACTAAAAATCTGAATCAAAGAACATATTAATAATATACATAAAAAATTTGATGGACACCCATTGTCCTGTCACTATACTCAGTTCCATGCAGGGAATCTTATGGGATCCACTTTTGGAGGCAAAGAAAAGGTGCCCAGAAATAAAAGAGGGGGCAATTATATTAAGTGCATGTCACAGAAGGAAAGTAAGTGGATTTTCAAGCTAAACAGCCTGGCCCCTAAAGGCTTGAACCAGGAAATTGAACTTTTTGCTTTCCAATAAGCCCATAAGGATCTCTTTAACGTATGGATGAGGCTCCAGTTGCTGGAGAGACGGGTGAGCAGTTCTATTTTTAGGTTGTTGTATGAGGCAGGTTGTCATGGGAACATGACGCTTATTTAAACCCCAGGACTAACAGGACATACCATCCTTGACGAAGGAGCCCGACAGGCTCCGAAACGGGTTGGAAACCCTTTTTGTCCCCTGGAGGCATCCATAACATTTGCCGTGACGTCACGCGCGCAAGTTCCCGGATACCAAGTCCGTAGTTCCCTCACATGAGCGACTGCTGCCGGCCGGAGCACCACCCGTGCTTGCAGGTTGAACACGAAGCATAGAAGACATCTGCCTCATACAAAGAAGTTCCAAGGATTGATTACCCGCTCATCTTGAGAACAGGTAACAAGAAACTACATACGCTGAACATTTATACTTACTCAAACACAGATTGCCCTTTAAACATCCCATACCCTTGCTCCTAACCAGCGTAGGTATCTCAATCTGGTTAGCTGAACCAGATCTCCTCTACAGCAGTTTATATCCACATTTATAGAATTTCAGTAGCAGCAGAACTTATATAACAATTTAAAAAGTGGGGTGTGTTTCAGATGGCGAGAGCTGGGCATAACGTATTGGGCAGTGAAATGCCCTTTCTGTGGAAAACTTGACATTTTCATTTCACACAGTTCCGTGCTCATTAACTTCGGCAAAACACTTATGGTGTAAAAATGTTCACTTCCCCTCTTGATGAATTACTTGAGAGATGTAGTTTCCAAAACAAAATGGGGTCAGGGGTTTTCTGTTATACTTTTTAATTATATTGGAAAATAATAGAATTCTTAAGACAGAATGCTAAATAAAATGGGCATTGAGGGGTTAAAAATAAAAAAAAACTCACCTCATCCACTTGATCGCGCAGCCGGTATCCTCTTGTATCTTTTTATTTATGCAGGACCTGCAAAAGGACCTTCAATGACATAAGTGGTGAGCGTGATGATGTCATTGAAGGTCCTTTTGCAGGTCCTGCACAAAGAAGAAGATACAAGAGGATACCGGGTGCGCGATCAAGTGGATGAGGTGAGCTTCTTTTTATTTTTAACCTCTCAATGCCCATTTTATTTAGCATTCTGTCTTAAGAATGCTATTATTTTCCGTTATAACCATGTTATAACGGAAAATATTACAATCATCCAAACACCAAACCCGGACTTCAGTGAAAAAGTCCAGGTTCGGGTCCGGGTACCCGAACTCGCAAAGTTCAGTACGAACCTGAACTTTGCAGTTCGGGTTCGCTCAACCCTAAAACCCACCTATGAATTCATGTAGTGTGTACAACATATTGGGCAGTGAAATGCCATATCGGAGGAAAACTTGTAATTTTTTCTTTGCAGGGTCCACTGCGCATTAATTTCTGCTAAATACTCGTGGCATTAAAATGCTTACTACAGCCCTTAATACATTGAGGAGCAGAGTTTCCAAAATGGGGTAACTTCTCAGGGGTTCCATTTATTATTTCACCCCAGAGCCTCTACAGTTATCAGCACAACATGTGTAAATCACCACATTGGACCTTAAATGTGCATGAATAGAGGCACATAACACCAGAAAGCACAGCATAAGAGGGCTTGCTTTCAACACTGGCATATGCTGGGCACAACATATTGGGCACAGAAATAGCATATCTGTGGAAAATATAGCAATTTTCACTTTGCACCATCTTCTGTGCGTTCAATTTTGCAAAACACCAATGTGGTCAAAATGTTCACTACAGCCCTTGGTAAATTATGTGGGGTCACTCACAACAATAAATTCCTTGAGAGGTGTAGTTTCCAAAATAGGGTTACTTTTTGAGGGGTTTCCACTATAGGGGTAGCTCAGGGTCTCTTGAAATGCAACATGGTGTCCGAAAACTATTCCAAGCAAAATTTGCCCTCCAAAAGCCATATGGTTTTCCTTCCATTCTGAGCCCATACAGCAGTTTAGGACCACATATAGATATGGGTTGTTTGAGTATACAGGTGAAAATGCATAACAAATTTTGTGTTGTTTTATTCCTATTACTTCTTGTGAAAATGAAAAATGTGCGGTTTATGTAACTTTTTTAACCCCTTAAGGACCGGAGGTTTTTTACTTTTTGAGTTTTCGTTTTGCGCTCCCTGCCTTCCCAGAGCCATAACTTTTTTATTTTTCGGTTCACATAGCCATATGAGGGCTTGTTTTTTGCAGGACAAGTTGTACTTTCCAATGCCACCATTTAATATTGCATATGATGTAGTGGGAAGCGGGGAAAAAATTCCAAATCGGGTGAAATTGCAAAAAAAAAGCAATTCCACCACAGTTTTGCGGCTTTTTAAATTCCGACGTTCGATGTGCGATAAAACTGAATGGTTAATTTTACTCTACTGGTCAGTACGAATCCGGCGATAGCCTATATGTATAGGTTTTCTTGCGTTTTGATAGTGAAAAAAAAATTCAAAAGTGGGAAAAAATCAGTTTTACTTTTTTGTCACCATGTTTTGACCCCTATAACTTTTTTGTAATTATATGTACAGAGCTGTATGGGGGCTCATTTTATGCGTCATAATCTTATCTTTTTATTGATACCATTTTGGGGTGTGTATGACTTTTTGATCACCTTTTATGTAATTTTTTGTGGAAAATTAAGCTACCAAAAATGGCGAATCCGCCATTTGAACGCTTTTTTCAGTTTTGCTGTTTGACGTATGGGGAATATTTTTTAATATTTTTATACTATGGGCGTTTTTGCACATTGCGACACCCATGATGTGTATTTTTAAAAATTTTTTAGTTTTTTTATTTTTATTTTAGCAAAAGGGGGGTGATTTGAACTTTTATGTTTTTTATTTTTATTTTATTTTTATATATTTTTTAACTTTTCATTATTTATTTTTTTACACTTTTATATAGTTCCCATAGGGAACTATAACTTACAATCATCTGATTGTGATTTTCATACATTCCAATGCAATAGCATTGGAATATATGAAAAAATCGCATATTTCCTATGAAGCCTATTACAGGCAAGGCTCCATAGGAAATACTACAGAGTAGCCTGGGTTTCATTCATAGAGACCCAGGCTACTACAGGCATGCTCCGGCTCCTCCGATCGCCACACGGTGGAGCCGGAGCGCAAACTTTCGGTTTGTGCGCACTCAGATGCCGTGGTCAGGAATTGACCACGGCATCTGAGGGGTTAAATGTCCGCGATCGGCATCGCTGCCGGTCGCGGACATTAGCCGCGGGTGTCTGCTACAGAAACCATGCGGACACCCGTGGCTAAGGCGCCCGCATGGAGCAGGAGCGGGCGCCATCTTTAAAGAACGGACACAGGGCGTACATGTACGCCCTGTGTCCTTAAGAGGTTAAAATAAATAAATTTTTTCATTTGTACTGCCAAGTGTTTCTAAATTTCATGAAACACCTGTCAAAGCGTTCAGTACACCACTTGATACATTTCTTGAGGAGCATAGTTTTCAAAATGAGGTGACATAGCACCCAAAAACTATTCCAGCAAAATCTATCCTCCAAAAACCATATGGGGCTCCTTCTCTTCTGAGCCCTGCAGTAGGGTTGAACGAACCCGAACTGTAAAGTTCAGGTTTGTACCAAACATTATGGTTGTTTGCACCCGAACCTGAACATTTCCATAAAAGTTCGGGTTCGTTGTTCGGCCATTTCTTCCCTCTCTTTAAAAGGCTACAGGGCAGCCAATCAACAAGCGTTTCACTACTTTGCCCTAAGAAGCCAGCACAGCCATGCCTACTATTGGCACGGCTGTGATTGGCTAAGTGCAGCATGTGACCCAGCCTCTATTTAAGCTGGAGTCACGTAGCGCCACACGTCACTCTGCTGTTCTTAGTGTAGGGACAGGGTGCTGCTGGTGCTCTCAGGGAGAGATAAGGGAAGAAATCTGTTGAACTTGGTGGTGTTAACTCTTCAAACTACATCAATTATTGAGGGTGCTATGCTACATGTTTGTACCCAGGCCTGAGCCCAGTGATACTGAAAAATAATTTTTAATCCATCTGTTACTGAGGTGGGGGTCGGCGACCATTTTAGCAACTGCAGTGTTCTTGGAACTGCATGTGATCTGCATGTGTGCCAGGTTGCCAGGGACATCAGTCTAATTATTTTTTGGTAGCTCAGTGGAGGAAAAATTCTTTTTTTCTGGCAGGTCAAGTCCCCTACATTACCTATTTTATAATTTTGGGGTGACATAGTACATTTCTGTAGTTGGGTTAATAAACCTGTACTGTTGTGCCTCAGACCACGTTTGCATACAAAGCAGAAAAAACTGTTTTATAATTTTTGGGGTGACATACTGCATTTCTGTAGTTTGTTGCAATAAACACTGGTTTAGTGCTACATAGCAGATCTGAGGCCTACCCTGAATTTCAGTAATTTTAAATAACTTGTGGAACACCGCATTTACATAGTTGGTTGCAAAAACATCGGTTTTGTGGTAGATAGCACATTCGCGGTGTACACTGCATTTCTGACAGTCGAATTAAACCGCTAACCTCTGCTGTTACATTGTTGGTTTGAAAAATCAAATTTTTGTTGATAGTGAAGTAATTGTATTGAATTGCCCTGTTACACTGTTGTGTGACCTCAAGAAATGTATTCTGTTTGGGACACGGGCACTGCCTTACTGTTAGTGAACTTAATTGTTGACTTTTGGCAGTTATATTGATACCTGAGATAAACCATCTGTTAGTTTGGTGGGGGAACGCAAATAATGAGGAGAACATCACATAAGGGACGTGGACATGGTCATGGTGGTGTTGGTGGAGCTTCTGTTGCTGGGAGAGGACGTGGCCATTCTGCGCCAGCTACAGATCCAAGTGAAACACCTTCCTCAGGTGCGAGTAGGCGACAGAACCTGCAGCGTTATTTGGTAGGCCTGAATGCCGCTTTACGGATGGTGAGGCCAGGACAAGTACAGGCGATAGTCGATTGGGTGGCTGACAGTGGCGGCAGTTCATTCACAGTTTCTCCCACCCAGTACTCTGCAGAAAGCTCAGAGTTGGGACCTGCAGCCCATGGCCATCAGTCTTTCACCTCACCCCCTTGCAAAGCAGACAAGCAGCCTGAGCTCCAAGTCATGCAGCAGACTCCTATGCTTTTTGATGACTCTGCTGGAGGGTTTCCCCAGGCCATCCACATAGTCCTGCCCCAGAAGTGGAAGACATTGAATGCACTGATGCCCAACGACTTATGTTGCAGGATGAGGAGATGGGAATAGCACCGCCGCACATCTCTGATGATGAACGAAACACAGGTGCAAACTGCTGTGGCTTTCTGCAGTGTGCAGACCGACGAGGAGGGCAGGGGTTAAGAATGTGTGGAGGACGATGAGGTCTTAGACCCCGACTGGACTCAAGTTCATGCTAGTGACATGTGCAGTTCTGAGGAAGAGGCGGTGGTCGCACAGAAGCAACAGCTCAGCAAAAGAGGAAGCAGGCTGCAAAAGCGGAGCGGCCGTCCCCGAGACAGTACGCCTGGTTTTGCCCACCGCACCCATCGACCTAGCACACCAAAGCCAGCTCCAAGGAGTTCATTGGCGTGGCAGTTCTTTAGACAATGTACTGACGACAAGACACGAGTGGTTTGCACGTTGTCTCTGCCTCTTCCTCCACCTCTGGAGTCAGACAGTGGCACCTGCCACCCAGCAAGCAGAGGATGTGCCACCAACACCACCACCTCTATTATCATAACCAAGCATCTCCACCATGTCACATGCAAGCATTCAGCTGTCCATCTCCCAAACACTGGAGAGAAAGAGAAAATACCCACATACCCATCCTCGATCTTTGGTCCTGAATGCCAGCATTTCAAAATTACTGGCATTTGAAATGCTGTCATTCCGTCTGGTGGAGACGGACTGTTTTAAACAGCAGATGGTGGTGGCTGTCCCACAGTACGTCGTTCCCAGCCGCCACTACTTTTTCAGGCGAGCCGCCCCTTTCCTGCACAACCAAGTGGAGGATAAAATCAAGTGTTCACTGCTCAATGCCATCTGTGGAAAAAGGTCCACATAACTACAGATATATGGACGAGTAAACACGGGCAGGGACACTATATCTCCCTAACTGCACACTGGGTAAATGTAGTGGCGGCTGGGCACGAGGCGGATAGCGGTTTGGCGCATGTCCTTCCACCACCGAGGATCACAGGGCATTGTTCTTTGCCTCCTGTTGCCTCCTCCTCCTACTCCGCTTCCTCCTCCTCCTCTTCTACCACCTCCTCATCCGGTCAGCGAAAGACATTCACCACCAACTTCAGCACACCCAGGGGAAAACGTCAGCAGGCGGCTTTAAAACTAATGTGTTTGGGGGACAAACCCCACACCGCACAGTAGCTTTGGAGGGGCATAGAAGAACAGACCGATGAGTGGTTGCTGCCAGTGAGCCTCAAGCCCGGCCTGGTGGTGTGCGTTAATGGGCGAAATCTCGTAGTAGCTCTGGGACTAGCCGGTTTGACGCACATCCCTTGCCTGGCGCATATGCTGAATTTGGTGGTGCAGAAATTTCGTAAAAACTACTCAGACATGTCAGAGCTGCTGTAGAAAGTGCGGTCCATCTGTGCGCACTTTCGGCGTTCTCATCCTGTAGCTGCTAACCTGTCTGCGCTGCAGCATAACTTCGGCCTTCCCGCTCACAGCCTCATATGCGACGTGCCCACCAGGTGGAACTCCACCTTGCATATGCTGGAGAGACTGTGCGAGCAGCAGCAGGCGATAGTGGAAGTTTCAGCTGTAGCACGCATGGGTCAGTCGCTCTGCAGAACAGCACACTTTACCACCAATGAGTCGGCCTCCATGCAAGACCTGTGTGCCTTGTTGCGGTGTTTCTAATACTCAACTGAAATAGCCAGTGCAGATGACGCTGTTCTTAGTGTTACAATACCACTTCTATGTCTTCTTCAAAAAACACTTAGGGCGATGATGGAAGAGGATGTGGCATGGGGAAAGAGGAGGAGGAAGAAGAGGCATTTTTACAGGGTTTCAGGCCAGTGATTCTGAAGTGGCTCAGGTGGTGGGTTCCGACACCAGCAGATGCCAGGTACTCATGTGGCCAACCAGGGCACAGTTCTGGAGGAGGATGATGTAGAGGAGGAGGAACCAGGTTCACAGCAGGGTGGCACCCAACGTAGCTCATGGCCATCATTTGAGCATGGCTGGGGGGATATGGAGGACACAGACGATATACCACCTACAGAGGACAGCTTATCCTTACCTCTGGGCAGCCTGGCACACATGAGCAGCTACATGCTGCAGTGCCTGCGCAACAACCACAGAGTTGCCCACATTTTAACTTGTGCTGACTACTGGGTTGCAACCCTGCTGTATCCCCATTACAAAGACAATGTGCCGTCCTTAATTCCCTCACTGGAGAGTGATAGGAAGATGCGCGACTACAAGTCCGGGGGACAAGTGGAAGCATAAGGTGAAGGCAGAGGAAGAGGAGGTTGCCAACACAGCTGGATCACAGCCAGCACCTCACAAGGCAGGGTTAGCATGGCCGACATGTGGAAAGGCTTTGTCACCACGCCACAGCAACCGGCACCACCAGCTGAAATGGAACATCTTAGCAGGAGGCAGCATTTGAACAACATGGTGGAACAGTACGTGTGCATATGCCTACACATACTGACTGATGGTTCTGCCCCATTCAACTTCTGGGTCTCCAAATTGTGCACATGGTATGAGCTTGCTCTTTATGCTTTGCTCAGGTGCTGGCCTGCCCTGCAGCCAGTGTATTGAACGTCTGAACGTGCATGTAGTGCAGCAGGGGGCATCATTACAGACAAACGCAGCTGCCTGTCCACAGCCAACGTGGACAAGCTCACATTCATTAAAATGAACCAGACTTGTCTGTACCTTGTGCAGAATAGACATTTATACCCGCCTCAACCATACATTCTTGTACTCAAGTGCACTTATTCTTTAATTTTTTTTTTTTTATTTGTCCAATTATTTTGAGGGCTACCCCAATTTAAAAAAAAATAAAAAAATAAAAAAAAACATTGTTAGCTGGCTACCTACTCCTCCATCGCTGCTTCCACCTACAACACCACATTCACCGACCTCCTCAACCTCCGACTCCACATCCACCTTATCCTCCGAGTTGCAGGTTAATTATTTTTCCATGAAGTCATAAAAGATTTTCGGGGAACATTAACAGTTTCTCTTCTTTTTTTTTATTTACCACTTTTCCACCGTCACTGAGACATCTGCAGTTACAGAGAAAAACAGCCCTATAGTGAAAACTGTTGCTAGTAGAGCTGATCTGATCAGACACAGCAGCTCTGCTATGCCCTGAGACACTCAGCAATCACATGATAGCTATCTCCAATACAGGAAAAGACATTGATGCTTCCTCTATTCACTCATTAACTATGTATGCTGGAAAACAGAAGATAGTAGTAGTAATAATAAACCGCTTCTGTTTTCTCCTCTGGGTCCTCGACTGTCTTTGACAGCTAGGCACTCAATCTGCTTCTACTATACTGCTCCATTGGTAAGGGTTTAAAGACTATGGGGTCATGTATTATGAGATATATGCCAGTTTTCTGGAGTATATCTGTTGCATATTGCAGAGCAAAAGTTATTTGCATGTCTAGTCTAATAAAGGGGTTGTGGGATGGGCGGGTAGGAGGATGTGCCGGTAAGCTGTTTTACTTTATAATTTTCTATGTCTGATTTAGGTGAAGAAAATGGTCTAAATTTAAGCCAGCAAGAAAGCTGGCTTACATATAGACTGGCAGTGGATGGGCCAAAGTTATGTAGAGGCTGGCTCTTCTTCATAACTTCGGCGGATCCACCGTCGGCGCATGGGGTTATTAAGATCGGCATAATATGGTGCATTTGAAAGCGGATCCGTCCCCCATTGACTTTTAATGTAATGTAAAACAGATCCTTTTTGACTTTGAGATTTTTCTTTAAAGCTAATGCAAATGGATCCGTACTGAACAGATACAAACTTTTACATTATAAGTGCGGATCTGTCTGTGCAAATAACAGACGAAATCCGCACCTGACGCAAGTGTAAAAGTAGCCTTATACTTTTATTTTCACTTTGTACCAGTCATCTAATAAACCTTATCTGTAAAGTACTAAAAGATTGTAAACACTTATTTAAGCCACATTGTTATTAGTAAGATAAATATTGAACTATAATGAGTGCTTAGGAGGTAGAAATCAGAGATAAGGAGCTGTCAGCTGAGCTGGCTGATAGATCACAGTAAAACATAGAGCATACTATTAGAGAATCTCAAGACTGTACAGAGAAAGGAACTCAACATTTTTAATAAAGACCAATTGAAAAGATAATTTTTAGCCCAAAATGAGTGCAATGCAAAAAAAAAAAAAAAAAAAAATTCCCCAAAGTTGTACATAGCCTTTAACCCTTAGGATATCGGAATTTTTTTTTGTTTTTGCATTCTCATTTTTCTTCCATATTTTCCTTGAGCCATAACTTTTTTATATTTCCGGTCACATCACTGTATGAGGGCTTATTTTTTGCGGGACAAGTTGTACTGTCTAATGCCACCATTCATTATGGCATAAAATCTAGTGGGAATGGGGTGGAATTGGAAAAAAACGCAATTCCTCCACTGTTTACAAGTTTTGGTCCCATGACGTTTCATTTGTGGCAAAACTGACCCATGCCCTTCATTCACTGCGTCAGTACAATTACAATGATACCACATATGTATAGGTTTTTTATGTCTAGTGTAAAAATAAATTTCAACTTTGATCAAAATTTTTTTTTTACATAAACATATTCTGACACCCATAACTTCTTTATACTTATGTCTACTGAGCAGTTTAGGGACTAATTTTTGGGAGAACAATCTTTTAGTTTTTCCTGATACAATTTTGGAGTGTGCGTGACTTTTTGATCACATTTTATTACATTTATTTGGGTAAGAGAAGCAATGAAAATATGGAAAATCGGCCATTTTGACCCTTTTTTCCATTACGCCATTCGCCGTATTGGATTTTTTAAAAATATTTTAATAGTATGGACATTTTTGGTCGCGATGAAACCCATGATGTTTATATTTATTGTTATTTAGGTATTTCTTTTTTAATTATAAGGAAAGGGGGTGTTTAAACTTTTATCTTTTTTATTTTTTATATATTTAACATTAAAATTTTTTTGGGGGATGATTGAGATGCTTATTAATTTGAGATTTTGTTCAATCAGGGATTTTTAAAATCAAATTTACACTAGAAGTTGCTCATTTCTTATCCTGGCCTAATAAGAATTGCAGCATGAACACTTAAAGCCTCGTTAGCGAGGCTTAGAGTGTTCAGTGAAACTACCGATGCCCACATTGGCCGCACGGGGCATCGGTAGGAAGCCTGGAAGCGCGAGCTTCTGGATTTTTGCGCATTGATCACGGCATCTAAAGCCTTTAATTACCACGATCACCATTATTGCTGGTTACGGTAATTAGCCACAGATGTATTGTGCTGCATTGAAACAGGAATCAGATACTGTAATAGTGGGACAAAAATAATAATAGTGAAATAAAAGTGTTTTTAACAAAAAAAAAGTTTCAATAAAAAAACTCTTTTCCCATAAAAAGAGACATACAATTGTTCAAAATAGAAAAAAAATAAAAACAGATATAATTAGGTATTGCCGCGTGTGGAACAACATGCTCTGTAAAAATATCACATGATCCACCCGTCTGGTCAACACCGTAAAATAAAATTTATAAAAATTAAGAAAAAGCCATTTTTGTCACCTTTCATCACAAAAAGTGTAATACCAAGTGATCAAGAAGTCATATGTACCCAAAAATAATACCAATCAAACCATCATCTCATCCTGCAAAAAATGAGACCCTAACTAAGACAACCCCCAAAAAAAGAGATGGCTTTCAGAAAATCGAGACATAAAAACATAATTTTTTTGTTTCAAAAATGCTTTTATTGTTTAAAACTAAAATATATTTAAAAAACAGACATATAAGGTATCACCACATCCATAACAACCTGCTCTATATCACATGAGCTAACCAGTCTGGTGAACACTGTAAAAAAAATAAAAACTGTGCCACAAAAAAATAAAATCAAATTTTTTGTCACCATACATCACAAAAAGTGTAATACCAAACGATCAAAAAGTAGTATTTACCCCAAAATAGTACCAATCAAACCATCATCTCATCCCGAAAAAAAATGAGTCCCAACATAAGACAATTGGCAAAAAATAAAAAAAAAGACATGGCTTTCAGAAAATGGGGACATAAAAACATGATTGTTTTTCTTTCACAAATGCTTTTATTGTGTAAAACCAAAATAAATATAAAACAATAGATAAATTAGGTATCACCGCATCTGTAACAAGAATTAATGGCAAATGGAGATAACATTTCAGAATTTCAATTTCTTGCCAAATTTTTCATTTTATTCAATTTTTTTGCAGTAACAAAGCAAGGTTTAACAGCTAAACAAAACTCAATATTTATTGCCCTGATTCTTTAGTTTGCAGAAACACCCCATACGTGGCCGTAAACTGCTGTATGGCCAAACGGCAGGGCGCAGAAGAAGGGAAAGCCATATGGTTTTTGGAAGGCAGATTTTGATGGACTGGTTTTTAGACACCATGTCCCATTTGAAGCCCCCATGATGCGCCACTACAGTAGAAACTTCAAAAAAGTGACCCCATTTTGGAAACTACGGGATAAGGTGTCAGTTTCGTTGGTACTATTTTAGGGTAAATATGATTTTTGGTTGCTCTATATTACACTTTTTTTGAGGCAAGGTAACAAAAAATAGAAATTCTGAAATCTCATCTCCATTTGCCAATAACTCTTGTGGAACACTTAAAGGGTTAACAACGTTTGTAAAACGGGGTCAAAAAACCAGTCCAGCAAAATCTGCCTTCCAAAAACCATGTGGCGTTCCCTTCCTTCTACGCCGTTTAGCCATACAGCAGTTTACAACCACATATGGGGTGTTTCTACAAACTACAGAATCATGGCAATAAATATTGAGTTTTGTTTGGCTGTTAACCCTTGCTTTATTACTGGAAAAATGGATTAAAATGGAAAATTGGGTTAAACTGCTATTTTCAGACCGTTTTTATTTTTTGCTATTTACATAGTTGATCTGACAGGTTAGATCGCATGCTAGTTCCATAGAGCAGGTTGTTACAGATGCGACAATTCCAAATATGACTATGTTTTGGGGGGTTTTGTTTCAGTTTTACATAATAAATAATGTTTGAGAAAAATGATTTTTTAGTGTCTCCACATTCTGAAAGCCATAGTTTTTATTTTTTTTTATTTTGGGCGACTGTCTTATGTAGGGACTAATTTTTTGCAGGATGAGATGACGGTTTGATTGGCACTATCTTGGGGTGCAGATGACATTTGATCGCTTGCTATTACACTTTTTGTGATGTAAGGTGACAAAAATAACTTTTGACAACGTATTTATATTATTTTTTTTTGCTGTATTTACCTGAGTGGTTAGATCATGTGTTAGTTTTATAGAGCAGGTTGTTATGGACACGGCGATACATAATATGTATACTTTTCATTTTTTTATTTAAGTTTTTCACAATAATATCATTTTTGAAACAAAAAAAAAATCACGTTTTAAAGTCTCCATAGTCTGAGAACCATATTTTTTTATTTTTTTGGGCGATTGTCCTGTGTAGGGTATCATTTTTTGTGGGATGAGATGACGATTTAATTGGCACTATTTTGGGGTGCATATAAATTTTGATCGCTTGCTATTACACTTTTTGTAATATGAGGTTACAAAAAATGTTTTTTTGACACTGTTTTTATTAAAAAAATGTTATGGTATTTACCTGAGGAGTTAGATCATGTGATATTTTTATATAGCAAGTTTTTACGGACGCGCAGATACCTAATATGTATACTTTTTTAGATGTATTTTACTTTAACACAATAACAACATTTTAGAAAAAAAAAATCATGTTTTAGTGTCTCCATAGTCTGAGAGCCATATATTTTTATTTTTTGGGGCGTTTGCGCTATGTAGGGGCTCATTTTTTGTGGGATGAGATGTCGGTTTGATTGGTACTATTTTGGGAGGCATACTTCTTTTTGATCGCTTGGTATTACACTTTTTGTGATGTAAGGTGACAAAAAATTGCTTAATTACACCTTTTTTTTCTTTTATGGTGTTCACCTGAGGAGTTAGGTCATGTGATATTTTTATAGAGTAATAACTCTTTTATGATGTATCACTATTTTCCTTAAAAGCAGATAAATAAAAATTTTGAAAATTGCCAATTTTTCTAAATTTTCAGTACATTTTTGATTTTTTTTATAAATAAAGGTTAATTATATCGACTAAAATTTTTCACTATCATGAAGTACAATGAATCGCAAGAAAACAATCTCAGAATAGCTTGGATAAGTAAAATCATTCCAAAATTATTACCACATAAAGTGAAACATGTCAAGTTTCAAAAAAATGGCCCGGTCCTTAAAGTCCAGCATCTGCCCTCTACTAGAGTTGAGTGAACCCGTACTGTATAGTTCGAGTTTGTACCAAACTTTACGGTTTTCCGCACCCGAACCCGAACATTTCCGTAAAAGTTCGGGTCCAGGTTCTTTGTTCGGCAATTTCTTCCCGCTTTTTAAAAGGCTGCAGGGCAGCTAATCAACAAGCGTTTCACTACTTTGCCCTAAGAAGCCATCACAGCCAGCCCTACTAATGGCATGGCTGGGATTTGCTAAGTGCAGCCATGTGACCCAGCCTCTATATAAGCTGGAGTCACGTAGCGCCGTTCGTCACTCTGCTGCTCTTAGTGTAGGGACAGGCTGCTGCTGGTGCTCTCAGGGAGAGATTGGGGAAGAAATCTGTTGAACTTGGTGGTGTTAACTCTTCAAACTACAGCAATTATTAGGGATGCTATGCTACATATTTGTACCCAGCCCTGGGCCCAGTGATACTGCAAAATAATTTTTAATCCGTCTGTTACTGAGGTGGGGGTCGGCAGCCATTTTAGCAACTGCAGTGTCCTTGGAACTGCATGTGTGCCAACCTGCCAGGGACATCAGTCAAGTCCCCCTACATTACCTATTTTATAATTTTGGGGTGACATAGCACATTTCTGTAGTTGGGGGAATAAACCCGTACAGTCGTACCACAGAGCAAGTTTGCATACATGGCTGAGAAACCTATTTTAAAATTTTGCAGTGACATAGTGCATTTCTGTATTTGCTGTAATAAACCCGTACTGTCGTACCACAGAGCACTTTTGCTAAACTATACAGCAGGCAGTTCCTGCATCATAAGGTTAGAGAGCTGAATTATGCTGGGTTGAAAAACTACTGAGCGACAGAGGAGGGAACCAAGAAACTGACAAATAACACCAACAGAAGGAGATTACCGACCGAAGTGGATGGACGCCATCCTCACAGCCCCAGAGGCTCAGCACGATTCAGCTCTCTAACCTTATGATGCAGGAACTGCGTGCTGTATAGTTTAGCGCAGGGGTGCACAACCTTTTCTGGTTGGGGGCCACATTGTCAGCCTGAACCAATTCCAAGGGCTGCAAATAAAGCTTAAAGGGGTATTACCAACTGAAATACTGTATTTTGGGCATATTGAACATACAGTATATACTATAAATATCTAGTTACAGTTCTAGGACTCCCATCTAATAGGAGAATACATGAAAGATACATGTAAGAAGCCATAAGATATAGAACTTCATGTCTTTTACCAGATTTTTGGGGGCCGCACAGAATGGTATCAAGGGCCGCATGTGGCCCCCGGGCCGCAGGTTGTGCACCCCTGGTTTAGCGGGACACCACTCCGAGCTACACAATTATTATGGCTATTTACCATCTAGTATACTTAGCCACTTTGATTTAGTCTTATCTTAACATATTGTATTCTGTGGTCTCGTGGTTTTTGTTCCGTCGACTTGCAATGTGCATTCCCTGCATTAACATTTATGTGGAATTTTTTATGTGTAATATCACGGGTGGCACGCTGGACCTTATTTGTTTGGTATTCCTACTGGGCCTTTTTTGTACACATAGGTTCCAATACTGTCTTTGGTACAGTGTATATATGTATTTAACATACTTTGTAATGGGCCCCGTTATGTACAAATTATGGGTAATATAAACAGGATATGTATTCTCGACCGGATGGGTGGTAACGCCCTTTCACTGGATGACAGTCTTGGTTCTGTATAATTTGACTCTTATTATGATGGTATTTTAATATATGTTTGAATAAAGATTCAATTTTTATATTTTCAATGGTGCGTGTGGTATTTGTGGGGTTAACAGTTATGCCGTATACAAACCCCTGCTCTGCATAAGTGACAGGGCGGTAAATTTCTAAAAATCGTATGTTACATTCTTGGGCCATAAAGTACCCCTGCACTGCATACCTGACTTGGAAATATATTCAGTAAATTAGGTGGCCTTCAAATTGTTAGGTGATCTGTACCCATTCTTTCTTTCAAAGTACCCCTGCACTGCATACGTGACTGGGAGTTATATTCTGTAAATTCAGCGGCGTTTACATTGTTGAGTGCTGTAGTTATATGCTGTAAAATCTCCATGATGTCTCCATGATAAATCTTCAGCACGGGGGCCCCTTGTGGCTTCTATACACTTTTAAAATAATCCTTTAGCGGGGCAAATAGATGCCTGATGATGTGGACGCTCCATGACCCCTTTTTTCTTTCAAACTACCGCTGCCCTGCATACCTGACTGGGAAATATATGCTGTAAATTAGGTGGCATTCAGATTGTTGGCTGATCTGTACCCCTTCTTTCTTTCAAAGTACCCCTGCACTGCATATCAGACAGGGAACTTAGTTCATTACATTGTTGCCTGACATAAAGTCTTTTTTGGCTGTGAAGCCAAAGGTAGTCGCCAACAACAAGGGTTTTTTTTTGTTTTTGTTTTTTTATAAATTGGGGTAGACCCCAAAACATTGGGAAATATAAAAAAGAAAACAAAGAGTAAGTGCGCTGTAGTATAACAATGGTTGGGTGAGACTGGTATACATGTCTATTCTGCATAAGGTACGAACATGTCCTGTGGGATTCATGCCTGGTTCTTTTTAATGAATGTGAGATTGTCCAAGTTCGCTGTAGACAGACGGCTGCGCTTGTCTGTGATAACGCCCCCAGCTGTGCTAAACACACGTTCAGACAATACACTGGCTGCAGGGCAGGCCAGCACCTCCAAGGCGTCAAAGGGAAGCTGAGGCCACGTCCCCAATTTGGAGACCCAGAAGTTGAATACAGCAGACCCAGTGGCGTCACTAGAAATGACTCGGCCCAACAGAAAATTTTTGAATGGGGCCCCCCTCCCCCAGTAATTTATTTGCAACCCCTTCCTTTCATGCTTCTCCCTATTACTGTGGCTACTAAAGATCGCTCTCTCAGACCAGGCAGCTGTTCCATCCGTTTTCAACACAGTCTATACTTTTCAACACTGTCTATACTGCCACTATATAATTTCATTGTGTAATACTGTTGAGGGGGCCCTGACAAAGTCTTTTAGTCCTCCCCCTTCTGGATGGGCCCCTTCTTGGTCAGGGCCCCAAAGCAGCGGCTTCCCCTGTAGCTACGACCCTGGGCAGGCCCATCAGTCAGTACGTGTAGGTGTGTGCACAGATAATATTCCACCATTTTGCGGAAATGCTGCCTCTTGCTAAGACGTTCCATATCTGCTGGTGGTGCTGGTTGTTGTGGCGTGGTGACAAAGCTTTTCCACATTTCGGCCATGCCAAGCCTGCCTTCTGAGGTGCAGGCTGTGACCCAGCTGCGTTGGCGACTTCTTCCTCCCCCTCCTCTGCTTTAGCCTTGTGCTTCCACTGAGCCCCCGGTGTCAGGTGTGAATGCCATCAGCAGCGCGTCTACTAGCGTTGGCTTCTTCCGATCATGCTTCAGTGACGGAATTAAGGGTGGCCACCCAGTAATCTGCACAAGTTAGAATGTGGGCAACTTGGCAGTCGTTGCGCAGGCACTGCAGCATGTAGCCGCTACTGTGTGCCAGGCTGCCCAGAGGCAATGACAAGCTGTCCTCTGTGGGAGGTGTATCATCTGTGTCCTCCGTATCCCCCAAGCCACGCTCAAGTGATGGCCGTGAGCTGCTTTGGGTTCCACCCTGCTGTGAACACGGTTTCTTCTCCTCCTCCTCATCCTCCAGAAATGTGCCCTAGCTGGACAATTGTGTACCTGGCCTATGTTGGTGCAGGAACCCACCCTCTGAGCCACTTGTATATGACTGGCCCTATAAGTTATGGGTAAGGCATGTATATAGTTTTATTTTATTTTTTTGCGCGCACAGATGGACCTCACTTTCTACAGCAGCTCTGACATGTCTGGCTAGTTTTTAAGGAATTTCTGCACCACCAAATTCAGCACATGCGCCAGGCAAGGGATGTGTGTCAAACTGGCTAGGCCCAGAGCTGCTACGAGATTTTGCCCATTATCGCACACCACCAGGCCGGGCATGAGGCTCAATGACACCAACCACTTATCGGTCTGTTGTTCCATGCCTGTCCACAGCTCCTGCGTGGTGTGGGGTTTGTCCCCCAAACAAATGAGTTACAGAACAGCCTGCTGTCGTTTACCCCTGGCTGTGCTGATATTGGTGGTGAAGGTGTTACGCTGAAAGATGAGGAGGTGGTAGAGGAGGAGGAAGCAGAGTAGGAGGAGGAGGCAACAGGAGGCAAATAGAAATACCCTGCAATCCTCGGGGGCAGAAGGACATGTGCCAAACTGTTATCTGCCTCTGGCCCAGCCGCCACTACATTTACCCAGTGTGCTGTTAGGGAGATATAACTTCCCTGCCCATGCTTACCGGTCCACGTATTGGTCACTCACTTGTGCACTTGTGCTCAGGTTTAGAATCTTTATTTTTAATTTTTATGTATTTTATGTTATTTTCAGTTATTTCCCTATCTAAATTTGTTTGCAGGGCACTTGTCCTACTCTTACCCCCATTTTGCTTCAATTTCCAGCCCTCTAGCCCTTTCAGGACTTTTTTAGAGCCATTTTAGTGCCCCAAAGTTCTGGTCCCCATTGACTTCAATGGGGTTCTGGTTGGGGGTAATGTTTGGGTCCCGAACCCAAACTTTTTTGTGAAGTTCGGCTGAACCTGTCGAACCTGAACATCCAGGTGTCCGCTCAACTTTACTCCCTACATGTGCAGTACATGGTTATTATCAGATCAAATGCACACTTGTAGTAACGTTTATTGTCTTCCTGGCAATTTAATTTTTCATTTTCCTTTTACAAATTGACAAAATGCTTACTTTTTGTGAAATAGGATTTCTGGTAGAACTTGTTATTTACTTTTAAGGTTTCAGTTGTCCTTTAAGATGTAAGGCTTTCTGGAATTTAAAAATGAACTTCAGGCCTAATCATGTAAAATGCAATGATTCCAATTCTGAGTGGTGCACTTCAAAGTTCAGTTTTGGGTCCCCTATTGTTTAACTTATTTTTCAATAATATGGAATTAATATCACAGTTTTTATTTTTCAGATAGCACAAATCTCTGTAGTGCTGTGCAGTGTATAGAAGATGTCCATAAACTTCAAGCTGACCTGGATAGCTGGTGGCGGTTAACGGTTTCAAAAAAAGGCTTAGATTAAAGTCTTAAAACTAAATAAGATTAAAGATTATGTAAATATGAAGAAGTCTGGGTCTCACTACCCTTTCCTAAAATTCTTGGTTGAACTTGATGGACTTAGGTCTTTTTTCAACCATACTATGTAACTATGTCCCTACTTACTTGGACGATCCACCCTAAATGGCAGCCTACAACTAGACAATGGTCGCTCTTCTAGATAAGTGCCTAAGACCTCATCTAGAAAAGAAAAGAGAAATCAGACAGATCGGGTCAGAACTACAGAGTCGCACCAGAACAAAAGAGAAAATGCAAAGTCAAATACACAGCAGGGTCAAATACCAGAATATAATATCAGTAACAAAGTCAGCAGACAGGAGTGAGGTCACAAACAGGCAACAGGTTATAGATCCTGAACTCAGGAAGACCAAATCACAGGCAACTGTGGCCAGTAGTTACCTGTTTAAATATCCTGCCTTCAGGAAGCAAATGATGCCAGTGCCGACACTGACTGGCCCAGCATCCCTGCTCTCTGATAGGCTGACCAGCTCTGTCAGCGGGACTGGTTGCCAAGGAGTGATGCCAGCAGTGCCGCATTACAGTGGTTGGATTCACCGCAGGAGCATAGATGGGTAAGTACATGACGTGATTCTTCAGAGGGGTGGCACCACCTCCACGACTCTTTACAGTTAATTTGAATGTGGCGTGTACTAGTATATACAAAGGCATTATTGGCAACCTCTTATTGTCCTGGATAATAGGCTGGTGGCAATTTGGTGGCCTATATCTTTCTGATGGGTTCTCTTTAAAGCTTATTTATAAATGCAGAAAAAGTTATTAAAAGTTTACATTTATCACTATAAATGGACTCTTTGTGAGTAACAACCTTAAAGTGGGTAATTTTTATTGATGAACTATACTCAGGATAGGCCATCAATATCTGATCCATGGGGCCCCGCCGAGCAGCTGTTTGATGAGGACGTGGTGCTCCATGTAAGCGCCGCTTCCTGGTCATTGCACTATGCGTCATCTCCTTTGGAGCGGCGGCATAGTGTAACTACAGGTACTCGCTCCATTTAAATGAATGGAGCAAATACTTGTAATTACACTGCACTCCGAGACAAAGTGCAGTGTAATAAAGAGGAAGCGGAGCTCGCATGGATCTCCACATCCTCTTCTACCAGTTGATTTGCGGTGGTGACTGGTGTCGGACCCCCGCCATATCAGATATTCATCACCTGAGAATAGGTCATCAATAGAAATTGCTGCACAACAAGTTTAATAATAACCCAGAGCACCAATCATCTGTCTGCTTCTGAAACTATGCAATAATTTAAGGGGTCTGTATAAATTTCGGTCTGACTTGGGGAATGTATGAATTTGGGGTTTGAGTTATAGTTTAATCTGAGGTCTGTATGAATTTGTCAGCTTATGTGGGGTCTGTATAAATTTGGGGTGCTGATTTGTGGTCTTATCTGGGTATGTATGAATCTGGGGGTTGATCTGCAGTCTGCATTAAGGGGTCTCATGTGGAGGTCTATATTAATTTAGGGGCTTGTCTGGAGGTCTATGTGAATTTTGAGGTCAGTTTTAATTTTAGGGTCTGGTCTCTGTATTAATTCTGGATTGTAGTCTGGAAGTATGTATTCATTTTGGGGTCTCATTTGGGGTCTGCGTTAAGAAAAGGTTGTCCAGCAATGTGAAATGTATTTGAAAACTGATTAGAATGCCTCACAAAAGTAGTGATATCTCTTTCATCTCCGTATGTGCTGTACTTGCGATATATGTGGATATTATATGCCTGTAACACAGAAGAGTGGGGATCCTGTGTGGAATATGAGTACTGCACTTCACTGTTGTGTATACATCTATAATGTATCATATTTAAAATAATGCAGCCCATCAAGTGGAATTTTTTTCTATGTGTGGCCCATATATACAGCCGAGTTTGTGACCCCTGCTGTAGTACCCTGTTGGGCTGCCTCTAGCCTGGATACAAGATGACCAACAGTTGTACATGGAAGCATACAGGTTCTGTATGGTATCCTGTGGCACTAATGCCCACAGATGTTGCAGCTAGAGATGTCGCGAACATACAATTTTCTGTTCGCGAACGGCGAACGCAGATTTCTGCAAATGTTCGCGAATGGGCGAACCGCCATAGACTTCAATAGGCAGGCAAATTTCAAAGCCCACAGGGACTCTTTCTGGCCAAAATAGTGATGGAAAAGTTGTTTCAAGGGGACTAACACCTGGACTGTGGCATGCCGGAGGGGGATCCATGGCAAAACTCCCATAAAAAATTACGTAGTTGACGCAGAGTCGGGTTTTAATACATAAAGGGCATAAATCACCTAACATTCCTAAATTGTTTGGAATAATGTGCTTTAAAACATCCTGTGTTTGTATACGATCAGGTATGATGTTGTATCGATCAGGTAGTGTAAGGGTTACGCCCGCTTCACAGTGACAGACCAAACTCTGACAGACCAAACTCCCTGTTTAACGCACGGCAAACAACCGCAAACAGTCCATTTGCACAACCGCAAACTCCCCATTTGCACAAGGTTGGAAACTAAGCTAACAATGTCCCGTTCCTTGTCCTCACTGATGTCATTGAAGGTCTCTTCCTCCACCCAGCCACGTACAATACCAAGCGTCCCGAAAGGTGACAACAAGCCCCCTGGGATGCCTGATGTGGTTGGTCTTCCACCTTCTCAAAGCCACCTTCCTCCTCTGACTCCTCTTCTTCAGACACCTCTCTCTGCATTGCTGCAGGTCCAGCAATCGACGACAACAAGGCTGCTTCTGGTGGTGATGGTGACCACAACTCTTCCTCTTCATGCTCATCTACGGCCTGATCCAGCACTCTTTTCAGGGCACGCTCCAGAAAAAAACGCATATGGGATGAGGTCGATGATGTTACCTTGAGTTTGACTGACCAGGTTTGTCACCTCCGCAAAAGGATGCATGAGACTACAGCCATTGTGCATGAGTGTTCAGAAAGGCGGCCGAAAAATACCCAGCTCCGCAGAGGCTGTCATCTTTTTTTTAAATTAAAAAAATCTGTTCTTACCAGTTTAATCTCTGTTTTGTGCCCTATCAGGGGCCGGTGTATGGAATATATTTTAGGAACCGGGAGATGGAAAAAGATGGTCGGTCCTCTTACTTCCAATTTGGGGCACTGCGCAAGCGTCACGCAATGTACTGTGCGACCAATACAAATAGTGTGAACTACTATTCTTACCATTTTAATCTTTGTTAAGTCCCCTATCAGGGGACGTGTATTGAATTGAATCCTTGCATGGGGAGATAGAGAAAAAAGCTTGCTCTGTCCGCTTCCTTCTAATTTTGGGCACTTGCAATGGAATTTGCCACCAATGCAACTAGTGTTAACTAAGTACTATTCCTATCAGTTTAATCTCTGTTTTGTCCCTTATCAGGGCCAGGCCAGTGTAGTGAATAGATTTTTGGAAAAAGACCCATGCTCGGTCCGCTTCGTTTGAATTTTAGGTCACTGCGGGTGCGCCGTGCAATGTACTGTGCCCCACTATATGAGTGGTGGGCAGTGGGCACAGTACAGTCTGTAGGCCAGACACACACTGGAAGGCAACTGCAATTATATTAAAGGGTAAAAATGAAATGACTTTTTTATCTCCAACGTACTGTGCCACCCTATATGAGTGGTGGGAAGTGGGCACAGTACAGTCAGTGGGCCTGACACACACTGGCAGGCAACTGCAATTATATTAAAGGGTAAGCATTAAATGACTTTTTCATCTGCAAGGTACTGTACCACCCAATATGAGTGGTGGGCACAGTACATTCTGTGGGCCTGACACTCACTGACTGGCAACTGCAATTATATTAAAGGGTAAAAATTAAATGACTTTTTTATTTGCAAGGTACTGTGCCACCCGATATGAGTGGTGGGCACTGTCAGTGGGCACAGTACAGTCTGTGGGCCTGACACTCACTGGCAGGTAACTGCAATTATATTAAAGGGTAAAAATTAAATGACTCTTTTTATCTGCAAGGTACTGTGCCACCCTATATGAGTGGTGCGCAGTGGCACAGTACAGTCTGTGGGCCTGACACACACTGGCAGGCAACTGCAATTATATTAAAGGGTAACAATTAAATGACTCTTTTTATCTGCAAGGTACTGTGCCACCCTATATGAGTGGTGCGCAGTGGCACAGTACAGTCTGTGGGCCTGACACACACTGGCAGGCAACTGCAATTATATTAAAGGGTAAAAATGAAATGACTTTTTTATCTGCAAGGTACTGTGCCACTCTATATGAGTGGTGGGCAGTGGGCACAGTACAGTCTGTGGGCCTGACACTCACTGGCAGGCAACTGCAATTATATTAATGGGTAAAAATGAAATGACTTTTTTATCTGCAAGGTACTGTGCCACCCGATATGAGTGGTGGGCACTGGCAGTGGGCACAGTACAGTCTGTGGGCCTGACACACACTGGCAGGCAACTGCAATTATATTAAAGGGTAAAAATTAAATGACTTTTTTTATCTGCAAGGTACTGTGCCACTCTATATGAGTGGTGGGCAGTGGGCACAGTACAGTCAGTGGGCCTGACACACATTGGTAGGCAACTGCAATTATATTAAAGGGTAAAAATTAAATGACTTTTTTATCTGCAAGGTACTGTGCCACCCGATATGAGTAGTGGGCACTGGCAGTCGGCAAAGTACAGACTGTGGGTCTGTCACACACTTGCAGGCAACTGCAATTATATTAAAGGGTAAAAATTAAATGACTTTTTTTATCTGCAAGGTACTGTGCCACCCTATATGAGTGGTGGGCAGTGGGCACAGTACAGTCAGTGGGGCTGACACACACTGGCAGGCAACTGCAATTATATTAAAGGGTAAACATTTAATGACTTTTTTATCTGCAAGGTACTGTGCCACCCGATATGAGTGGTGGGCAGTGGGCACAGTACAGTGTGTGGGCCTGACACACATTGGCAGGCAGCTGCAATTATATTAAAGGGTAAAAATTAAATGACTTTTTTATCTGCAAGGTACTGTGCCACTCTATATGAGTGGTGCGCAGTGGGCACAGTACAGTCAGTGGGCCTGACACACACTGGCGGGCAACTGAAATTATATTAAAGGGTAAAAATTAAATGATTTTTTTATCTGCAAGGTACTGTGCCACCCAATATGAGTGGTGGGCAGTGGGCACAGTACAGTCAGTGGGCCTGACACATTGGTAGGCAACTGCAATTATATTAAAGGGTAAAAATTAAATGACTTTTTTATCTGCAAGGTACTGTGCCACCCGATGTGAGTAGTGGGCACTGACAGTGGGCACAGTACAGTCTGTGGGCCTGACACACACTGGCAGGCATCTGCAATTATATTAAGGGTAAAAATGAAATTACTTTTTCATCTGCAAGGTACTGTGCCACCCTATATGAGTGGTGGGCAGTGGGCACAGTACAGTCAGTAGGCCTGACACACACTGGCAGGCAACTGCAATTATATTAAAGGGTAAAAATTAAATGGCTTTTTTATCTGCAAGGTACTGTGTCACCCTATATGAGTGGTGGGCAGTGGGCACAGTACAGTGTGTGGGCCTGACACACACTGGCAGGCAACTGCAATTATATTAAAGGTTAAAAATGAAATGACTTTTTTATCTGCAAGGTACTGTGCCACCCTATATGAGTAGTGGGCACTGGCAGTGGGCACAGTACAGTCTGTGGGCCTGACACTCACTGGCAGGCAACTGCAATTATATTAATGGGTAAAAATGTAATGACTTTTTTATCTGCAAGGTACTGTGCCACCCGACATGAGTGGTGGGCACTGGCAGTGGGCACAGTACAGTCTGTGGGCCTGACACTCACTGGCAGGCAACTGCAATTATATTAAAAGGGGAAAAATGTAATGACTTTTTTATCTGCAAGGTACTGTGCCACCCTATATGAGTGGTGTGCACACAGTACAGTCTGTGGGCCTGCGGCCTCTCACACACAGGCAGGCAACTGCAAAATATATATAGAAAAATAAAATAAAAGCAGATTGATGTACCAGCCCTAAAAAGGGCTTTTCGGGGTGCTGTCAGGATGCTGTCCTTACAGCAGATGAGTCTTTGAGGACTGGAGTGGACACAGAAAACTGGCCTAGCTAACACTTTCCTTATTAATTCAGCAGCAGCAGCACTCTCCCTGCTCTAACTAACACTGCAGCTTCAGAATGAATCTAGGATGGATGCTGTCCTTACTTTTTGATAGGAGGTTGGCGGGTCTGGGAGGGAGGGTATGCTGATTGGCTGGAATGTGTCTGCTGACTGTGAGGTACATGGTCAAAGTTTGCTCAATGATGATGTATAGGGGGAGGACCGAACATCGCATATGTTCGCCCGCCGCGGCGAACACGAACAAGCGATGTTCGCCGGGAATTGTTAGCCGGCGAATAGTTTGGGGCATCTCTAGTTGCAGCTGGACCTGTAGATCTTGCATATTCGTAGGTTGCTAAAGCTGGCATCCCAGCTGGTCACTTATATGCTCGACTGGCGATATTTCTGACAAACAGGCAAGCCAATGGAAGTCTTGCAATCTGTCAGAAACATTCCTGGGAAACACTTGCGGTTTGTGGACAAGAATTATCTTGCTAATAAATGCCAGTTGGAATCCCTACCTTGAGAGGCAGCACATGTGGCCGTAGGAAGTCCTGCACATACCACTGAGGTGTATCCCTTGTGACCAAGTGTCATATGTGAAGGTTTCCCAGATCATCACATCAGCAATTGGGGCGGTGTGTCTCTCTACAGGAAAGGCAGGATTAAAATGCTCAACACCAGACCTCCATAAACAAACATGATAGTGGTGGTATCCCAAAAGTAACCTAGTTTGTCCATAAGGGCTCATACACATGAACGTTTGCCGACCAGGCCCGTGCTGCGGCAATGCACGGGCAACGATCGTTGTGCCACCGCAGGTGGATGGCGGACCCATTCACCTGAATGAGGTCTGCGATCCGCATCCGACGGTCCGCTCCGCAAAAAAGTAGTGCATGTACTACTTTTTTGCGGTTTGGAGGCACGGACAGAAACCCTGCGGAAGCACTCCGTAGTGCTTCCATGGGGTTCCTTGCCTCCATTCCGCACGACCTTCTGGATTGTGGACCCATTCAAGTGAATGGGTCCGCATCTGTTATGCGGTGCTAGAACGGCTGGGGCCCATATTTTGAGGACCTGCTGTTTGCTGCCCACAATACAGGCTCGGCCAGCACATGGTTGTCTGCATGAGCCCTTAGGATGATACAGTTCAAGTCCATTTTACCACACACTTATGGGCAAAGACCCAGTGTCTAATCAGACCACACCTGTCATCATTTATGTATCTGCCTGAGACATAAATGCATACTGAGTTTTACAGCAATTCAACATTTCTATCTGGGTATTTTATTGTCAGTGAAGGGAGTCAATAAAAAGAGAAAGCTTATTGCAGACACTGAATAAACAGGGAATGTTGGAATAATTCAACTCAGAGCTTGCATAATTACAAATGTCTCCCTTTGAAAGGTATTTCTCAACTGAGCACCTGCACAAAATAAGTAAAACAAACTATTTACAAAGTTGCTCAACTTTTTATGTACATCATACAGTGGAGGAAATAATTATTTGACCCCTCACTGATTTTGTAAGTTTGTCCAATGACAAAGAAATGAAAAGTCTCAGAACAGTATCATTTCAATGGTAGGTTTATTGTAACAGTGGCAGATAGCACATCAAAAGGAAAATCGAAAAAATAACTTTAAATAAAAGATAGCAACTGATTTGCATTTCATTGAGTGAAATAAGTATTTGAACCCTCTAACAAAAAAAGACTTAATACTGGGTGGAAAAACCCTTGTTTGCAAGCACAGAGGTCAAACGTTTCTTGTAATTGATGACCAAGTTTGCGCACATTTTAGGAGGAATGTTGGTCCACTCCTCTTTGCAGATCATCTCTAAATCCCTAAGGTTTCGAGGCTGTCTCTGTGCAACTCTGAGCTTGAGCTCCCTCCATAGGTTTTCGATTGGATTAAGGTCCGGAGACTGACTAGGCCACTCCATGACCTTAATGTGCTTCTTCTTGAGCCACTCCTTTGTTGCCTTTGCTGTATGTTTTGGGTCATTGTCGTGCTGGAACACCCATCCACGACCCATTTTCAGTTTCCTGGCAGAGGGAAGGAGGTTGTCGCTCAGGATTTCACGATACATGGCTCCGTCCATTTTCCCGTTAATGCGAATAAGTTGTCCTGTGCCCTTAGCAGAAAAACACCCCCAAAGCAAAATGTTTCCACCCCATGCTTGACGGTGGGGACGGTGTTTTGGGGGTCATAGGCAACATTTTTCTTCCTCCAAACACAGCGAGTTGAGTTAATGCCAAAGAGCTCTATTTTGGTCTCATCAGACCACAGCACCTTCTCCCAGTCACTCTCTGAATCATTCAGGTGTTCATTGGCAAACTTCAGACGGGCCTGCACATGTGCCTTCCTGAGCAGGGGGACCTTGCGAGCCCTGCAGGATTTTAATCCATTGCGGTGTAATGTGTTTCCAATGGTTTTCTTGGTGACTGTGGTCCCTGCTAATTTGAGGTCATTAACTAACTCCTCCCGTGTAGTTCTAGGATGCTTTTTCACCTTTCTCAGAACCATTGACACCCCACGAGGTGAGATCTTGCGTGGAGCCCCAGAGCGAGGTCGATTGATGGTCATTTTGTGCTCCTTCCATTTTCGAACAATCGCACCAACAGTTGTCACCTTCTCTCCCAGCTTCTTGCTAATGGTTTTGTAGCCCATTCCAGCCTTGTGCAGGTCTACAATTTTGTCTCTGACATCCTTGGACAGCTCTTTGGTCTTTCCCATGTTGGAGAGTTTGGAGTCTGCTTGATTGATTGATTCTGTGGACAGGTTTCTTTTATACAGGTGACTAGTTAAGACAGGTGTCCTTAATGAGGGTGACTAATTGAGTAGAAGTGTCTAACCACTCTGTGGGAGCCAGAACTCTTAATGGTTGGTAGGGGTTCAAATACTTATTTCACTCAATGAAATGCAAATCAGTTGCTATCTTTTATTTAAAGTTATTTTTTCGATTTTCCTTTTGATGTGCTATCTGCCACTGTTACAATAAACCTACCATTGAAATGATACTGTTCTGAGACTTTTCATTTCTTTGTCATTGGACAAACTTACAAAATCAGTGAGGGGTCAAATAATTATTTCCTCCACTGTACATAAAAAAGTTATAAAAACGTGTTCAATGGGGAGAGTACCACTTGTATGTACATTGTCAAGTTAAACAAAAACATGCACTTATACTGTATATTTGCCAACCATATACTGTACCTCAACCACTCACCTTGATACAGTATCTCTTGTGAGATTACAGTACCTGACGTATTCTTTTTCTGGAAGTTACCAGTTTTGGTTAATATACCAGGTTCCTGAATGGAAGATATTCCTTTTTTCAATTCACAATTTCCTAATGAAATATTTGAAAATGGGCACAATCCCGACCAATTACCTCATTTCACATTAACTAAGTTCTTATAAGTGCTATGTAGAGATTGCCATTTATTTTAGGGTATACGTTAACCCCTTAAGGACTCAGCCCTATTTCACCTAAAGACTTGGCCATTTTTTGCAAATCTGACCACTGTCACTTTATGTGGTGATAACTTTAAAACGCTTTTTCTTATCCAGGCCATTCTGAGATTGTTTTTTCGTCACATATTGTACTTCATGACACTGGTAAAATTAAGTCAAAAAATTGAATTTTTATTTATAAAAAAATATCAAATTTACCAAAAATTTGGAAAAATTAGCAATTTTCCAAGTTTCAATTTTTCTACTTCTATAATACATAGTAATACCGCCCAAAAAAGTTATTGATTTACATTCCCCATATGTCTACTTCATGTATCGATCATTTTGGGAATGCCATTTTATTTTTTGGGGACGTTACAAGGCTTAGAAGTTTAGAAGCAAATCTTGAAATTTTTCAGAAACTTTCAAAAACCCACTTTTTAGGGACCAGTTCAGGTCTGAAGTCACTTTGTGAGGCTTACATAATAGAAACCATCCAAAAATGACCACATTCTAGAAACTACACCCCTCAAGGTATTCAAAACTGATTTTACAAACGTCATTAACCCTTTAGGTTTTCCACAAGAGTTAAAGGCAAATTAAGATAAAATTTCTGAATTTCGATTTTTTTTTTGAAAATTTTCCGTTTGAATCCATTTTTTCCAGTAACAAAGCAAGGGTTAACAGCCAAACAAAACTCAAATTTTATTTCCCCGATTCTGTAGTTTTCAGAAACACCCCATATGTGGGCGTAAACTGCTTTATGGCCAAACGGCAGGGCACAGAAGTAAGGGAACGCCATATGGTTTTTGGAAGGCGGATTTTGCTGGACTGGATTTTTGACACCATGTCCCATTTGAAGCCCCCAGATGCACCCCTAGAGTAGAATCTCCAAAAAAGTGTTTTTTCACTGGAAAAATTGAATAAAATGGAAAATTTGCAAAAAAATAGCTATTTTCGGACCGTTTTTATTTTTTGTTATTTACATCGTTGAACTGACAGGTTAGATTGTGTGCTATTTCTATAGAGCAGGTTGCTACGGACGTGGCAATACCAAATATGGCTACTTTTTGGGGGGTTTTGTTTCAGTTTTACATAATATAGCATTTTTGAAAAAAATGATTTTTTTAGTGTCTTCACATTCTAAAAGCCATATATTTTTTTTATTTTTTGGGCGACTGTCTTATGTAGGGGCTCATTTTTTGCGGGATGAGATGGCAGTTTGATTGCAACTATCTTGGGGTGCATATGACATTTTGGTCGCCTGCTATTACACTTTTTGTGATGTAAGGTGACAAAAATGGCTCTTGACACCGTATTTATTATTTTTTTTTGTTGTGTTCACCTGAGGGTTTTGGTCATGTGTTATTTTTATAGAGCAGGTTGCGACGGACGCGCCGATACCAAATATGTATACTTTTTATTTATTTATTTAAGTTTTACACAATATTATCATTTTTTAAAACAAAACAAATCATGTTTTAGTGTCTCCATAGTCTGAGAGCCCTATATTTTTTTTTTTTGGGGGTGATTGTCCTATGTGGGTTATCATTTTTTGCGGGATGAGATGACGGTTTGATTGGCACTATTTTTGGGTGCATATAACTTTTTGATCGCTTGCTATTACAGTTTTTGAGATGTGAGGTGACAAAAATGTTTTTTTTTTTACATAGTTTTTATTTTATTTTTTTAACAGTATTTACCTGAGGGGTTAGATAATGTGATATTTTTATAGAGCAGGTTTTTACGGACGCGGTGATACATAATATGTATACTTTTTATTTATTTATTTTACTTTAACACAATAATAGCATTTTAGAAAAAAAAAATTTTGTTTTAGTGTCTCCATAGTCTGAGAGCCATATTTTTTTATTTTTTTGGGCGATTGACCTATGTAAGGACTCATTTTTTGCGGGATGAGATGGCGGTTTTATTGGTACTATTTTGGGAGGCATACGCCTTTTTGATCACTTGGTATTACACTTTTTGTGATGCAAGGTGACAAAAAATTGCTTTTTTACACCATTTTTTATTTATTTTTTACAGTATTTGCGTGAAGGGTTAGGTCACGTGATATTTTTATAGAGGAGATTTTTACAGACGCGGCGATACCTAATATGTGTAGTTTATTTGTTTTTTTTTATTTTTATTCAGTGAAATGTATTTTTCTTATTTTTCTTTACTTTTCACAGTCTGGTCAGACTTCTGCCTTTAGCAGAAGTCTGACCAGAGTTACTATACCATGGCAAGCAGGACGCTTCTGAAAGCGTACTGCTGCCATGGTAACCATCACCCGCTGCCATTACAGAGCAGCGGGTGATGGGAAGAGAGGTGAGCTCCCTCCCTCTACTATCCTATCCCATCGGGGGGGGGCTGCAAAGGTACGGCAGCCCCCCGATGGGAGAGGGAGGGAGCTCCCTCCATGTTAACACCTTCTATACCGCGGTCCGTACGGACCGCGGTATAGAAGGGGTTAAACTGCTGACATCTGCAGCACAGATGTCAGCAGTTTATAGCAGGGGGTCAGCAATGTGCTGACCCCCTGCTATACCTACTAGACACCAGGGAAATGGATTGAAAGGAGGCGGGCGGGGGATCGCAATTGCGATCCTGCCTGCCGCACCGCCCGCCTCCCGCGCCGCCCACCCGCAGCACCGCCTGCAATCCCCCTCCCCTGCACCACCTGGGGGGACACTAAGATGGCGGGGTGCAGGGGGGGGGGTTAAAATTTACACTTAGGGGCATATTTTAGTCTCTGATCCCCGCGGTCACAGACCGCGGGGATCAGAGACTACAGATAGCGCAGCAAACCGCAGGTCTGAATTGACCTGCGGTTTGTTGCGATCGCCGACACGGGGGGGTCACAGGACCCCCGTCGGCATTGTCACAGGATGCCTGCTGAATGATTTCAGCAGGCATCCTGTTCCGATCACCACCCACAGCGCTGCGGTGATCGGAACTTCTCAGGGCGTACATGTACGCCCTGAGTCCTTAAGTACCAGGACGCTAGGGCGTACATGTACGCCCTGCGTCCTTAAGAGGTTAAGCAAGTCTTGTTGAAGAGAGCTAGAAATAAACATAAGCAGCCAAAAAAATCTATTTATGATCATATAAAATGTATTTTTCCCTAAAGGGGTTGTCTCACTTCAGCAAATTACATTTATCATATAAAGAAAGTTAATACAAAGCACTTACTAATTGTGATTATCCATATTGCTTCCTTTGTTGACTTGATTCATTTTTCCTTCACATAATACTATGCTCACACCCATGGTGATGACTAGTGTTGAGCAAATTAAAGGATACAAAACCACAAAATGCTTTGTGGTAACAAATCGATATTTCCTAAAATGGTGGCTGAAAAGAAAAAAAAATATGCACATATTCATACACTTGATCGTGGAGAGGCCGTCCACTCCATATTGATTGACAAAAACCCACAAAAGGACCTGTGGTGAGAGTGAAGATGTCACCATATGCGTGAAAAAGTTGTTGACTTGTTTCTTTGGCAACCTACTTTTTAAAAGGCCAAAATCTGCTCTGCTTTACTACAGTGTAGTGAAGTGAGTCCAAAATTACTGTAAAACCTTTTTAAGTATAAATAGGATGCAACACACTTTGGCTGGTTTATAAAATAATGTAAATAAAAGTACTTTGCTCAGCAATAAATTATAGTGATCTAATATCATGAAGATAGGCTACAAACTAACCCTACTACAGTATCTATAACATTCCTTAAGTTGAATGTAAAATGGCGACTTCCCATTTATTGTTGAGCATGGGAAGGCTGATAATTGTTTTGGGGTCAATTAAGAAGGTTGTAATGAACAGCATAGGTTGTGTTACGTTAGCCCCATTTACCACAGGCATGAATTCGGTAAAAAAGAGGTAGTCGGCCATACCTTACTCTAATTAGATGACAGTACTGAAATGATTGCACCTTCATACTATTATATATTTATGGTTGTGTAACGAATATGTATTATGGCGCTATACATTTGAATCCCTACTTTAATTATGAAATGACAATTTTTATTTTAATCATGTTTAATAAAAGCTAATTTTTAAGGGACATAGAATTAGTTCTATTTGTTGGTTTATTAGTATAGTAGATGTAACTTTTCCACCACTTTGTATTGTTTTTGATAAATATTTCCAATGGCTTCTAATTGCGGCACAAGAGACACAGTATTATCATTAATAACATAATATCATTAATATTGTTGTTACTTTTAGGCGGGGTGTTCTGCATCTTCATGAAAGCACAGGAATCAATGATTTAGGTCTGCCTCGCTGGAACCTTACATCTTGTCTTATGGTTGTGATCGTATTCCTTTATTTCAGCTTATGGAAAGGAGTGAAGACTTCAGGGAAGGTGAGACTTTTGGACATTAACCGGCTTTTAACAAAAACTTTGAATCAGCTATTTGCAATTCAGTTGCATGAAATATGGCCTATCTGACAGATTTACTAATACTGTCGGCAGGGCCGGTGCAAGGATTTTTGCCGCCCTAGGCAAAGATCCATTTTGCCGCACCCTCCTCCACCCCATGTCACTCACTCACTGACACACACACACACACAGAAACTCACTGACAAACACACACTCACTGACAGACACGCACTCACTGACAGACACGCACTTACTCACTGAACGACACGCACTCACTGACAGACACGCACTTACTCACTGAACGACACGCACTCACTGACAGACACACACTCACTGAAAGACACGCACTCACTGACAGACACGCACTCACTGAACGACACACACTCACTGAACGACACGCACTCACTGAACGATACACACGCACTGAACGACACACACACACTCGCTGAACGACACACACACACTCACTGAACGACACTCACTCACTGACAGACACGCACTCACTGAATGACACGCACTCACTGACAGACAAGCTCTCACTGAATGACGTACACAGACACTCACTAACAGACACACACACTCTGACACACACTCACTGAATGACGTACACAGACACTCACTGACAGACACACACACTCACTGAATGACGTACACAGACATTCACTGACAGACACACACACTCACTGACAGACACATGCACTCACTGACAGACACATACACTCACTGACAGACACACACACTCACTGAATGACGTACACAGACACTCACTGACAGACACACACACTCACTGAATGACGTACACAGACACTCACTGACAGACACACACACTCACTCACTGACAGACACATACACTCACTGACAGACACATACACTCACTGACAGACACATACTCACTCACTGATACACACAAACTCACTTACAGACAAACACACACTCACTGACAGACACGCACTCACTGACAGGCATGCACTTATTGACAGACACGCACTTACTCACTGAACGACACTCACTCACTGACAGACACGCACTCACTGAACGACACGCACTCACTGACAGACACACACTCACTGAACGACACACGCTCACTGACAGACATGCACTCACTGAATGACACGCACTCACTGAACGACACGCACTCATTGAACGACACACATGCACTGAACGACACACACGCACTCACTGAACGACACACACGCACTCACTGAATGACACGCACTCACTGACAGACACACACTCACTGAACGACACACGCTCAATGACAGACATGCACTCACTGAACGACACGCACTCACTGAACGACACGCACTCACTGAACGACACGCACTCACTGAACGACACGCACTCACTGAACGACACGCACTCACTGAATGACGTACACAGACACTCACTAACAGACACACACACTCTGACACACACACTCACTGAATGACGTACACAGACACTCACTGACAGACACACACACTCACTGAATGATGTACACAGACACTCACTGACAGACACATGCACTCACTGACAGACACATGCACTCACTGACAGACACATGCACTCACTGACAGACACATTCACTCACTGACAGACACATACACTCACTGACAGACACATACACTCACTGACAGACACACACACTCACTGAATGACGTACACAGACACTCACTGACAGACACACACACTCACTGACTGACAGACACATACACTCACTGATAGACAATTACACTCACTGACAGACAATTACACTCACTGACAGACACATACACTCACTGACAGACACATACTCACTCACTGATACATACAAACTCACTGACAGACATACAATCACTCAGATACTCACTGACAGACAAACACACACTCACTGACAAACACAGACACTTACTAACAGACAGGCATACACACTCACTGACATAAACACATTCACTCAATGACAAACACTCACTCACTGACACACACACAGACACTCAATGACAGACACACAGACATTTACTGACAGACAGACATACACTCACTGACATACATACACCCACTCACTGAGAGACACACACAGGCAGACACTCACTCAGTCAAACAAACACTTAAACACTCACCTCCCTAAGGTCCAGTGTGGTGCAGCTCCTCAGTTCTCCAGTGCAGCGTTTAGTATTCCCGGCATCACAGAGGGCGCGCGAGGGAGGAGTGGGGAGCTGCTAGAACAGCCTCCCTTGCCGCACACCTCCTCTCCTCCGGTAATTTACTGGCAGAGCAGGCACCTGCTATAAGGACAAGCAGGTACCTGCTCTGCCATATTTAAGAAGGACCTCCACCTCCTGGCCCCCCTATAATGGCGCTGAGGTTGGCTCAAAAGCCGCTCGCCCAGCGCTGCAGCCCCAGACAGGGGGAGCCCACCAGGGCGCCCCCAGCAGGCCGGCGCCCTAGGCGAACGCCTAGTTCGCCTAATGGTGGCGCCGGCCCTGACTGTCGGACTTATCAGTTAATGATGCTGAATGATGAATCAGGTGAATCTTTAGACTGTCTAGTCTAACTTTACAAATGTGCCAAATCTTTGTTGCTTTTAGTGCACAATGTTCCATTTAAGTTAAACCCCTTTCCGTGAAACCCCACTCTATTGCCAGACAGGATAAATAAAGTATCTAAAAGTGTTCACACATTCAGTAGTAAATCTGGCCCATTATTTCCATCATTTCCTTAATGGAGCTGAAGATACATATTTTACTGAGTCTGTTTTCTGCTATGTCAACTTGCAGAGGAATTTAAATCCTTTAAAAAGGAAATCCTATCTGAGGGCAGAAAAAAGTAGTGATAGATGCCCTGATTACATTTGTGTATAAACTACTAGCGGTTAGAGATGAGCAGATTGATTCTAAACTAATCAAATTCGTCACAAATTTCAAGAAAAATTCTTCTGTCAATTGAATCCGAAACTTAGGTAATTTGCTTTGAAGGAATTGTGATAAATGGCGTCTGCCATATTGCTATTATTAAAATTCAATGCATATAGTACTGCAACTTTTTCTTTCCAAACCTGTTACAGTTTTCCTACTGTTAATACAGTATGTAAGTGCACAAATAATCTTATTTTAATGCGTCCATAACAATGTTTAGTTTGCAGCCAGAGAACATCGAATTAGGCCTGTATTTTTTTTCTAGAAAACCTCTTGCAATTTTTCTACCATATATAAATATTCATTTAAAGAGGTTGTCTGGGATTTTAATATTGATGACCTATCCTCAAGATGGATCATTGGTAAAGTTATGGTAATCGCTCTGGCCCACTTGCAGCTTACAAGGTATAGCTTCATCTATTGGATAGCGTCTGTGGTTAGTATTTTAGCTCAGCCATATTCACTTGAATGGGACTGAGTGGCGCCTAGGCTATGTGACTGATGAATGTGATGTCAAAGGCATCAGAACACCGCAGCATCTTAAAACAGCTAATTGGCAGAGGTGCTGGAAGACAGACCCACAGCTGTCTGATCAAAATCTCGGACAACCCCTTTAAGCATATTTTAGTGCGCTGATAGCAGTATATAATTTGGTTGAAACCAGGAGACCTCCAATTAGGTCTGCATTTTTTCCCAAAAACTGTTGCAATCTTTCTACTATTTATGGTTGAGTAATTAAGCATATTTTGGGACAGTTTTTTTCCCCAATAAGGAACATTTTTGGACCATTTTTTAATTTTAAAAAGTATAAAAAATAAGACTTTTAAAAAAAATAAAAACAGGCTGTTTGTTAACATCAGCAACTATGTGTTTACCCACAGCTAAATACAGTATCTCACAAACGTGAGTACAATCCCCACATTTATGAAAATATTTTATTGTGACAACACTGAAGATATGACGCTTTGATACAATGTAGAGTACAGTACAGTGTACAGCTTGTATAACAGTGTAAATTTGGTGTGACCTCAAAATAACTAAACACACACCCATTAATGTCTAAACCGCTGGCAACAAAAGTTAGTACACCCCTAAGTGAAAATGGCCAAATTGTGCCCAAAATGTCAATATTTTGTGTGGCCACCATTATTTTCCAGCATTGCCTTAACTCTCTTGGGCATGGAGTTCACTAGAGCTTCACAGGTTGCCACTGGAATCCTCTTCCACTCCTCCATGATCATGTTGGAATTTTGCCCTGCGGCCTAGTTGCCGAAGGGAGGGGATCATACTCTGCTTCAGTATTTCACATGACATGTTGGCATTCAAGGTTCCTTCAATGAACTGTAGTTTCCCACAGCCGACAACTCTCATGCAGCCCCAAACCATGACACTCCCACCACCATGCTTGATTGTAGGCAAGACACACTGATCTTTGTACTTCTCACCTGGTTGACATCACACACGCTTGACACCATCTTAACCAAATAAGTTTACTTGGTCTTATAAGACCAAAGGACATGGTTCTAGTAATCCATGTCCTTAGTTTGCTTGTCTTCAGCAAACTGTTTGTAGGCTTTCTTGTGCATCATCTTTAGAAGAGGCTTTAGAAGAGACATCCCTCACTATCTACAGTCCCCTCCAAAATACAGTCCCATGTAAATAACATCAACTCCTCCCCAGCCGCCTTCAACATACAGTCCCATGTAAATAATATCACTCCCTCCCCAGCCCCCTTTGACATACAGTCCTATGTAAATAACATCATCCCCTCCCATAGCTGCCATCAACATACAGTCCCATGTAAATAGCATCACCCTGCCCCAGCTCTCTCTAACATACAGTCCCATGTAAATAACATCACTTCCTCCCACAGCCGCCTCCAACATACCGTGTCATGTAAATAACATCATCCCCTCCCACAGCCTCTATCAACATACAGTCCCATGTACATAACATCACCCTCCCCCGTCACCTCCAACATACAGTCTATGTAAATAACATCACTCCCTCCTACAGCCACCATCAACATGCAGTCCCATGTAAATAACATGACCCTGCCCCAGCACCCTCCGACATACAGTCCGATATAAATAACATCACTCCCTCCCACAGCCTCCTACAACATACAGTCACATGTAAATAACATCCCCTCCCACAGCCACCATCAACATACAGTCCAATGTAAATAACATAACCCCCTCCCCAGCCACGTCTAACACACAGTTCCATGTAAATAACATCCCTCCCCTTAGCTCTACAATACAGACCCAGTTAAATAACCACAACTCCCAGCATTCGTCTGCCTTTCCCTTCAATTACCTCTTCTCATGTAGCAGACATCACCACAGCTTTTTCCCCCACGACTTCTCCTCTTCACTGCTGTCCTCTCCTGCGCTGGTCACATGATGGTGACATAATCGCAGGTCCTTCGGCAGGACATTCGGGGCCTGGGACAAAACATCAAGGGCCCAGGCACAGTGGAACCTGTCTTGTTAAACCGCTCTATGGTCTTGGCCACCGTGCTGCAGCTCAGTTTCAGGGTGTTGGAAATCTTCCTATAGCCTAGGCCATCTTTATGTAGAGCAACAATTCTTTTTTTCAGATCCTCAGAGAGTTTTTTGCCATGAGGTGCCATGTTGAACTTCCAGTAACTAGTATGAGAGAGTGTGAGAGCAATAACACCAAATTTAACACACCCGCTCCCCATTCACACCATGATTTCACTTTTGTTGCCAGCGGTTTAAACATTAATAACTGTGTATTGAGGGCACACCAAATTTACACTGTTATACAAGCTGTACACAGACTACTTTACATTGTATCAAAGTGTCATATCTTCAGTGTTTTCTCATGAAAATATATAATAAAATATTTACAAAAATGTGAGGGGTGTACTCACGTTTGTGAGATACTGTATGTTCTTGTCACACTGACATTATTTACTATTGCTGTCTTTGCATTAAAGAGCTTGAAAGAGGAGAGTGAGAGAAAATTTTAATAATGTAAAAAAAGAAAAGAGAGAAAGACAAGTGAGAGAAAATATGAGACCTTAGAGTGTCATACAGCAATTTTAAGACCAATTGGAACACTTTTGATTTGAGTAGAATTAATTTGAATTTCTCTTGAAGTTTTTGACTGATTTGTTAGAATCAGACCCAAAGGAGTTTTAAGAAATTTGCTCATCTCTACTGGTGTGGTTGGTGGGTGGTGGAGCTTGAAAGCCCATGAATACCGAGGACAATCCTGCATGTTCATATAACTGTGAGGACTACAGCCTTATCACTGGCTACGTATGATAAAATGGGATTTTAAAAAAACTTGATCAAGGCATCCAGCAAGCACTAAAAAGATGAAATCGAGGTCTCTGTTACTACTTTATGCTGCCCTCAGATTGAGCAATATTAACCTGGTGACATTTTCTCTCTAAGCTATCCATTTCCTATATAGTTATAGAAAACTAGAGATGAGCGAAGTTTTCAAAATTTCAATTCGGCAGCTTCGCTGAACTTCGTCAAGAAATTTCATTTGTTACAAATTACTTACGAAAATCGCTTTTCATAGTATTGAGCAGGGCAATGACGGGGAACAGTGATCACGCCGCCTTCTGTCATTTAACCCCTCAGATGATCGCAGCATCTGAGATTTACATTCAGGTGCTCAGGGGTTAATCTGGGATAATAAAAACAACAACAAAACATCATCCACTTGATTGCAGAGAGGCTGTTTTCTCCCATTTTGATTGAAGAAAACCCGCCAAAGGACCTGTCGCGAGCATGATGATGTCACCACATGATCACGCTCGCTACACGCGGTGATCACTGATGATGTCACAACACGTGGCCAGCTTAATCATGTGGTGACGTCTTCACGTTTGCCACAGGTCCTTTGGTGGGTTTTTTCAGTCAACACGGAACATGGAGGTGAGAATAATTTTTTATTTTTAGCCACCATTTTATGAAAAATTGATTTGTGACCACAAAATGCGAGGAAATTCAGCTTTGTGGCTAATCAAATTTTTCCTAAACTTCGGATCGAATTCCCCTTCAGATACTTCGATTCGCTCAACACTAGAAAAAACTCTTCCATTAAAGAATCCGTCTGCCCTAGCCCTCTTTATCGCTCTTAACTTTAGTACTCCTTTCCAATGCAAAGGAATGCTTGCTAATTTTCCTAAAGAAATTCTGTGAATAGAATATGGGTAGCAACTCATTAAAATGAAAATATTCATAAAAGCTGTAAAAATAACTCCTCCACATGTTAGAACTTAGAACACTCCTCAACAATGAATTTACAACATCAGTAAGTAAAAATCATGGACGTGGAAATTACAGATTTCATAGACATATTACACTGTGTGTACTTACACACCATCTTATACTATCAATGAGGTTATTCTGAGCTCATTCTGAGAAATGTTCTGCCACACTGCACTTGGACACGTTTGTCCTGTTAAAAAATGGCTCCTGGGACACTTAGAAATGTGGCCATACCACTGGTTTCATAACCAAATCAATGTAACTCTGAGCTGTTGGTGTACCTGAAATGAAGACTAGAGTGGTCCGTTTACCATACATTATGCCTCCCCACACCATAATCCAGGGAGTAATACTGGTGTGATGTTCGCTTGTGAAGGACTCTTCATGGAGTTTCCCTTATGGTCTCCAGACCAATCTCCGGCTATCATTGCAATTGCATCCAAGACAAAAGCATGAGTCATCACTGAAGAGGATGGACCTCCATTGCAGCCTCCATTGCAGTCTAGCTGGGCACCGTGATACCTTTTGCGAGCAGCAGTATGAGGTCATTAGAACACCTGTAGCTGGAAGTATGGCTCCAAGCCCAATATCGCACAAATGCCTTCTGATGGTTTGTGTAGACACAGTTTGCCACCCTAGGCTTGGGATGTGATGTCCTGTTTGACTTGCAGTACAGAATAGATCACTATGCGCTATACTTCTAATGAGACAATCTATCAGTGCAGAGTTCCTGTGCACCTCTTGCTGTTATTCCAGTTCTTCATTTTTCTCCCAGCTACCGACACGTGCAACATTGAACAGCACTGACATGTCGGCTTAGGCGCATGATAAACCAATGTCTCTCAGTTCAAGTACTCTCTCTTTGTGAGAAGGGGCAATAATTAGCGTTGTACCAGGGGACAATAATTTTGAAAAGTCTTTTAAAATGTATCTCTTAAAATATAATATAAATGTAATAATTAACTTCTATTATTGTGTCATTTGCCGTTTATATTCTTTTTTTTATTCTTTTTAAACTTTTTTCCGTTTTGGATTTTAGGTGGTGTGGATTACAGCTACAATGCCATATGTTGTCTTAACAGCATTGTTACTTCGTGGCATTACTCTTCCAGGAGCTATAGATGGAATTAAAGCTTATTTAAGTGTTGATTTTCTTCAGCTTTGTAAGCCTTCGGTAAGTGGACGTATAGGCAGTGCAAGGATGTGCTTTATTTACTTTTTTTTTTTAGCTTTGTTACCATGTACTTGTGGCAATGTAAAATGAAAATATTTGTGGCAAAGACTGTTTAGCTCCCTTACTAAATGCATAGTAAGTACAGTAGATTACATTTCTACCTAGATATTTATAATGTAGATGAACAGCCAATAGGAAGGTTAGCAATAAGGGACAACAGCTCTCGGGGCTATTCAACTGGGAAATTAGGTTCAATGGACCCCTAAGTTGCAGGTAAAATTGAGATTTATTACTGCTTTGATTGTCTCTAGAGTTGAGCAAAGCGAGCTTCGAATGCTTAATTTGAAGTCGCTTTGTTCAAAATTTCGGAATAATACTGTACAGAGATTCGTATTAGAATGTATGGGCTCCAATGAGCCGAAGAGAGTTATTCATGAAGTCGCACTTGACTTTGTTGAATAACTTCGGTAGTTGATTTTTAAACTGAAAAACCACTTTAATACTTAAAACAGAACTCGGCTTCAGTTCCAACTGGTACCTCGGAACCGAAACCAAGTTTGGTTTCAAGTTTTAAAGTGGTTTTCCACTTTAAAAATCAACTACAAAAGTTAGTGAACTAAGTCACACACGAATTCGGGAATAACTTACTTCAGCTCATTGGAGCCTATAAATTCTAACACTGTATGAAGACAAATCTCCGTACAGTATTATTCTAAAGTATCCGGAGCTTGCTTCGCTCAGCTCTAATTGTTTCGTTTTCCAGTGCAAGCTGAGGATCATGTTGCAGATAGATTGCCTTCTATAACATATTATATAAGCTAAACTCTTCTACTGGCTCAATGCGCCAAAAATACACAAATATATTGATAATTAACGTAAGGGAAATAGGAGTATTCATATGGGTCTTCTAGGCCAGCGTCATTCTCTTACTGCTGCTGTGTTTGCACAATGAGCATGGTTGTGTACCTGCAATGAAAAACAAAAACTTTACAATGCTCCTAGAATCTCATTTGCAGTATGTAAAGCATTTTCCTTCTCTTTGCTCCTGATTTACAAAAAGGAAGCTATTTTTCTGCCACGTTACAGTGGAGCTGCCGAGTGGTCACCAGTCACTGATTCTACAAGCACACAGTACTCTTGCCTCAGCTTTTTCCTCCTCTGTCTCCTGTTAGTACATTACATGATCATACCCCTCTCACATAGTAGAGAACGTTTGACACTATGTCCATGTAAACACAGAACTTTATTACTAAGCCTGTTTCCTCTACGGACACACACATATCTTATAGTTTGCTGTTTGGATAAGGCAGGGATCAGCAACATTCGGCACTGCAGCTGCATTGAAACTACAACTCCCACCATGCAAACATGCTCAGCAGTTCTTATAACTCCTATTAAAGTGAATGGAGCATTCTGGGAATTGTAGTTTTACAATACCTGGAGTGCCGGAGTTTGCTGATCCCAGGGATAAAGTATGCAGGTTAATTCAACTGTATATCTATCTGTTCTGGTTGCTGAGCAGGAGGAAGTCAAAGAATGCAGTTATTCGAGTCTCCTCTTATTCTACCTCATATTGAAATGAATGGAGCATGTAACCTGCAAGAAAAGGAAGCTACCAAACAGCATAGCACCAATTTTTGGAATTGAAATATGTAAATTTACAAACTGAGGTACATGTACTGAAAGGTTTTTAAAGGGAATGTGTCGTCAAAAAATCACCTATTGTTTAAATCATGGGAAAGATTTATCAAACTGGTGTAAAGGAAAACTGGCTTAGTTTCTCATAGCAACTAATCAGATTCCACCAATTATTTTCCTGAGAAGCTCTGAAAAATGGAAGGTGAAATCTGCTTGTTTGCTATGGGCAACCAGGCCAGTTTTCCTTTACACCAGTTTTGATAAATCGTCCCCATGTTTTTATGTTAAAAGTATTTTTTTGAACTTTTGTGATTTGTGTCATTTTTCCACGTCACTATCTATATAAAAAAAATAATTTTTAAGTATATAATCCTGCAGTTTTCACACTGGCAACTTTTAAGTTGCTATTGTCATTATCTCTACAGGCAGATCCTCAAAACACAGACACCGGCCTACATTTTCTGTAGGTCCTGCGCTGTCAATGTTAGAAATGCCTTTTCTTGTCCTCTAAATGGACAAGAATAGAATATGTTCTTTTTTGGGGGGGACTGCGGAACAGATATACGGATGTGGACTGCACGGGTCTTAATCCGATCTGCTAAAAATGTGGATCGGATGCAGAACAAAAATATGGTTGTGTGAATGGAGCCTTACAATGACAAGTAACACCTCTGTATGTATAACACAGAATCTACCATTTACAAAAGGTAATATCACAGCTTATCAGCTCACTCCTGACCTCTCCACAGGTTATGATAAACTCTCTGTGAGTAAATTTATAAATTTCAATTCAAAAACTGGGTGCTATGCTGTTTGGCAGCTTCATTTCCTTGCAGATCAATATGGGGTAGTATAAGAGTAGACTTGAATAACTGAAGTCTTTGACAGTCTGTGTCCATAGTCCGTGTAGCTGCTCTCAAAAGAAATAAGCCTTTACATTTTTAAGGCCTCCCAAAAATTTTAAAAAAAAATGTTTAAAATTTTTTTTTCATTTAAATAGGTCATTTTCTGATGACACATTCCCTTTAAGTGGAATACTGGTAATATGTACACTATAAACTGGCCATACGTATTAGACTATTAGACATCTGTTGGTGGATCCTAATGATTTGACCATTGGCCTATGCGGACAGCAAAAAAAAAAAAAAACTCAGGAGATAAGGAACATGAGAAGTGTCTGGCAGCAGTATATTTCTTTCTTACTGTTCAAATATACATGCAGGATTGGTCCATCTGATGAGGGATTCAGGAGAAATGGCTTTTGACCAAGCAAGCATTCAGCCAACACTAGCTAAAGTGTATATCCTGCTTAAATATTTTCATTTTCATTTCCAATTATTCTACGTCTTCCTCTGCTTCTAAATGTTTTTCAAAAAGTACTAAAACAACAGATATCTAATCTACGGTATTGCCTGGTACAATTGTTTAATGACAAGTCTACTTAAACTGTAGATTTGTGTTCCAAAGATCTCCTCAGTGTATGCTATGAATTAACAAGGCAATAATTATATTATATTAAACGCGCCTTCAAAGATAGTTGACAAATTAATTTATTATAAAAAAAAACAATAGAAAACAAAACAATGCTACGGAGCCCATTCTTTTCACTTGCAACTAATTTAAACCAATAATTTATTTTCCATAAGAAAGAGCACCAGAGGGGCATAATTTCCCTCTCTGTGAGCTCACGACTTGACAACTCAAAGCAATAATCTGAGAAATTGGAATTGGACTCAGTAATTGGTGAAATTACCTTGCATTCAACAGTATCTTTCATCTTTATGCTGAATGAGCTTCCTGCAATTATCTCTAATAACAGCTCTCCCTCTCTCCCTCCTCCTTTTACCATTCTTTGTCTGGTTGGTTCTGGGGATTGTTTAAGGTTTGGATTGATGCTGCCACTCAGATCTGCTTCTCACTCGGTGTTGGGTTTGGTGTGCTAATCGCTTTTTCCAGTTACAACAAGTTTACAAACAACTGCTATAGGTAAGCAATAAACACATGTCTAGCTTTTGCATCAATACTCTTGCAATAAATAGTAAATTAATGTTTTGGCATCTCCTATATTTCTGCATTTAATACTGATATAATGTGGTCTGATTGTTATCTAAGTCACAATTATATACAAACGCAATCTAACAAAACTAATAACACACAGAGTTGTACCTTCATGTCATGTCTTATATTAATCAGGTATAGTAAACATTCAAAGTGCAAAGAGACAAAATAAGTAATCCCTTGAATTTAATAACCTGTAATTTAGCTGCAATAATCTCTACTCAATCTAAGATTTGCACAACATTGAGGAGGACATTTAACCATTCCTCCCTGCAAATGTGTTTCAGTTTAGAACTCTGACTTGGCCATTTTAAAATAAATCTTCTCTTTCAACCATTCTTTAGTTGATTTATTAGCTGATTTACTTGTTTGATCTACTTATCAAGACTGGGGCATCTATACTCCAGTCTTGATCTCCCTGATCTCCCAAATTTATTAAAATGCAGATGCTTCTTAATAAAGGCCTGCTGCGTGCCTGATACTAAAGTCTACATTAGACTGATGTAGACTTCAGCTATAACATCTGCCACTTTTGAGTAATAGTTATAATAAATCTGATGGGCAGTGCAAAGCCTCGCCCCTCCTGCTAAGACCAACACTTTTCTCAGTATTACAGAAAGTGCAGAGAAGCTTAAAGTCGCAAATTATGGTGCGCGTATGGCATCTTGCAGATCATCATTAACAAGTATTCGTATGAACGCTCGTTAGTGATGATCTGTCAGTGTAATACTGCTGCCAACTACTCGATAAACAAGCAAACGCTTGTTCATCTTGTAAGTGGAATCTTTCAACGGGTTTAAAAATCATTCGCCGGTGGCAGACTGTGCTGTCTAATCATCATCTGATGCCGGCAAAGAGTAATTCAGAATGGGGACGAGTGATGGCATAATGATCGCTCCTTCCTATACAGTGGAGGAGAACGCTGCATGTAATAGCAGTGGTTTCCTCTGTTAGTGAACACGCGATTGTTGGTAAGAAATGCTTCCCTCCTGACAATCGCCTGTGTGATCTGCCAGTGTAATAGAAGCTTTAGATAATAACCAGACCACATTTCATTAGTACTAAAAGCACAACTCCAGGTAATTCCCAAGGGTTCATTTTCTTTTCTTGCAATTGTATATGTTGTATGGTGTAGTTACTTTGAAAATCGCAATTTCCATAAATAAGTATTTTCAGCTAAACATACAAACTTTAAAGGAGCTGTCCAACTTTGAGACTTTTTAACTAGTAACATCAGTGTGTTGTACCTGCTACAAAAGTCATACTCACCTGCTTCACACCACTGTGTTCTAGTTTCTTGTCTCCCTTCAGCAGTCTTCTAGTCCCTGTCCTGTAAACTTCCAGATGGATGGGTCACTTGTGCCTCTGTAGTCAATGACTGGTCTCAGCAGTAATGTGTCCCCAAGCAGCACATCTCTTATGGTGATGCTTGGGGACATGTAATTGATGAACCCATCTGTCAGAAGACAGCTGAAGGAAGCCAGTATTTAGTGATGGGGAGCCGGATAGTATGATTTTTTTTTCAAAAAAATTACTGATGGAATACCGAAAATAATTTCTGATTCATAAAAGTAGTCCTAAGAATTTTCCATGGAAATATTTTACAGTTTCTAGATCTGACTTACTATATGTTGTTAGATGTATGTACATTGTGAATATTCAACTTACCCCAAGTAGTCGTAAAGAGACATAGAAATTTCACCTAATGTAAAAATCTAAATATCTTGCTTATTTAGAGTGATTAATAATAGTGTACTATTGCTGTGTACATAAGCTGTATTTGTAAGGTGAATTTACACTGCATAATTGTTGGGTCAATTATTTTGAACAAAAGTTACTACTAACACTCGTTCCTGATAATCTGCATGTGTAAATGTGCTGCTGATTACCCAATAAACAAGTAAAATATTTGTTAATCAGGTGAAATGATCGTTTCTTGGTGGCATGATTCTCCTATTTGAACAGTGATCTACTGCCCACAAACAATGAAACAATGAACACATATGAGGACAAGTGATGGCAATAGCCATCATTTGCCAGATACAGTGGAGGATATTTATACATGTACTTAAAGCTCTTTTCCTCCACCGATGAGCACACAATTATCAGGAAGGAACTGTTCCTTCCCAATACTTGCCTGCTCATTCGGGCAGTGTAAATTTGCCTTTAATGTTAAATAAAATTGGAAAGTGTTTGGAAAAGGCTTTTCTGATGTCACAGGACTAGATTAAATCCTATCTTTGGCACTAAATTTAAGGCTACTGCACAAGACCGTAATAGACTCATTTGAAACCAACCATGTTCTGTATGTGATGTGAACATTCCACAAGAACAAGATTTGCAATGGTTCCAACTTTATATTCAACAATGGCAAAAAGCTTCATACAAAAACACAATTCTCTGTAAGAATAGTCAATAGATACAATTGGTTTATCATACACCTGAATGGAACGCGCTTACAAGACAATAATCGTGCCAATAGATTTTAGGTTGATCTCCTAAGCTGATATGTTAAAACTTTGTTAGGCTATATTCTCATTGCCATTATGGTTTCATTCCATAAGGATTTGTTACTAAACAAAATGGCAGAATAGTTTTGTGCTTTGCATTATTCTACATTGTACAATTCTAAGTCAATGGGAGCTGTCAGAATTCATAGCAAAATGGATCCAATGCATATCCCTCATGGATCCCATGAAACCCGAATCCATAACTGCAGTGTGAGTCCTAAGTCAGCCCTAAACATTAGATTGTCCTCAGCAGAATAGCCATTCGGTTGTCATCTTTCCTTCCTGACTTGCCTGAATGTTGAATTTTAACATGGTGTCCAATTCTCTGTCATCTACCATTGAGGTAATTTTAATGCATACACAATAGATTATTTGATTCCAGTTCACTATAGCCATTCTTAATATCAGCATTTAGATCAAAAAATGTTTGGCTTATGTACAGTATTTAAAATAATAGCTACTCCCTTTGTATTAGCATAGTTTTAACGTTTTACATACTGTATGTCTTAGCTCAATGTTATCTTAGAAGCAAGATAGAAAAGTCAACACTACATACCATTTCTCCCAAGCAAAAAAAGTAGTTGAAAAGTATCCACCTTTTTTCTCTTACAGAGATGCAATCATCACCACCTCAGTCAATTCTTTGACAAGCTTTTTCTCTGGTTTTGTCATCTTCTCTTTTCTTGGATATATGTCACAGAAACATAATGTACCAATTAGTGATGTTGCAAAAGATGGTAAGAATGTTAATGCATCTTAAAATATGTAAAGTGAGGTTAACACATCGTTCTTGCCATTCTGTTGAGGCATCTGCTTTTTATAGAATGCTGCAAAAAAATGGTTGTAGCAAGCCCCTGAGGAGTAGATGCAGAAGATGGGACTGGTAGTGGCCCTGATAAGATGTTGTGTCAGGGTGTACTCCTTCAGGCCATTTCTCCCTGGGGTTCGGTGAAGTGGAAAGGTAGTTTCAAGAATCAGGCTAGAAGTAAAAGTATAACAGTCTCTCTTTAGTCCAGCAGTATTAAGTACAGATGAGGAAGGATGGTGGCAGGTTGTGTGGCAATTAAATGGCACTAGCAGATACTTGTAGATATAGGTGTCCACTGTGAGATTCAGGCTTGAGGTTAGAATGGCCTGGTTGTTAGCTAGGTGATGGGTGTCTGAGTTGTAGTCCCTCACCTGCAGCAGCGTATGTAAAGCTGTGATTACTTTGCTGTCTAGGCACAGTGAAGCTTCCAGGAGGCACTGTTTTTGATTCTTACCATCCCTCTGGAATAAAAGTCTTGCAGAAGAACTGGATACGGTTCCTAACAGTAGTAGCTCTAGCATGTGCTTTCTCTCCATTTGTTGTCTACTCAGGAACTCCCCCTCCTGGCAGGAAATAGGACCAGCCCACTCCTACCAAGAGAGGAGGAACAAGGTGGTTAATTTTGTTACGGACAACCATACCTTCTATGCTAAGCATAACATAACAATTAAAATGAAACTAAGCAGGATCCAATAGTATAGAAATCCAGCTGCTTCCTGTTGTCTCCTGGTTGTATTCAGTAACTATAACTATGACCAACTATGTCCACTACTTGTTAGGACACTTTTACCGTGGCCGAGGATTGGACCAATTATCAGGAAAGAATGTATGTACAAATTCTTATTTCTGATAATTGGCCTGTGTAAGTGTGCCACCAATCATCTGACAAATAGCTAATGTGGCAGGTGATCATACCTAAAATCCTTATTTGTCGGCTGCACAAATAAATCCTCTGTAAACAGAGGATGTGCCGCTGACAATATGCAAAGTGAATAGAGGTGGGCAGACGACTATAATAATGATTACTTATTCCATATTAATTTTCCATTGGGCCATGTAAAAGACACTTTGAATGAGCATAAATTAACTTATATATAGTCGATTGGCGCACATTATTAGTCTGGCATACGCCCATGTAAAAGGACCCTTAGAAGGATCTTTTAACAGTAAGATAATCATGACATTTAACCCGACTAGGAGTCACAAACATCTGCTGTAATCTGTGGAACCCGGCAGTAAATGCTTAATTTCCCTGCAGTCCAACTGCAGGGGAAGTAAGCATTGTACAGTGCCCCTCTACACTGGAAAATGCAGTAGACCACGCCTTTCTATAAGTACATAAAGAGGAATGCGGACACATACCAGCCAAGTGTATATAAAAAAGAAACCTATTTTTTTAATAAGCTACACGCATGGAGGACACATGTGTCATGTACGACAGGAGGTTTCTTGGAGTTCACACCAAATGTAAAAAAAAATTATATGAACTGAGCCTTAAAGGCTATGGACAGCTTTGTCCACTTAAAAAAACCAATTAACCAATATCTTACCGTAATGCAGCACATAATAAAATTGCACTTGTTTGTTTACTGATATCAGCTTTGCTTCACATGCTCTCAGAAATGCTCTTCTATGAGTTTTGCTCAGTGCTGTCATCTCCTGTGAGAATCTGTGGGTGTTCCTGTGGATTTCACATGCACCAGCACAAGCTCTGCTGCCCCGCCCCTACATCCTGTTACATAGCACAGCTATCAGCCACTTACATATAGGCTGCTGGAACTACAAAGTAACTTGGTAAAAAGATTTAATTCTAATCCACAACATGGTGAGTCTTACAGTATGCTACAGCCTGTAAGCAGATCTATTTCTCACTTTCTATTCTGTAGAAAGTCCGTTATTTGTAGAAACAATAGATATTTCCGCTAACATTAGTGCAGCGATCTACAGTCAGAACGATGGTGTTATAAGCAGGATATAGATCTTATTACTGACAGCTCTCACTACCTGCACTCTCTTCTCAATACAGTATTGTGTGCAGTCCGCACAGTGAGCGGTCACTTTTCCCACACAGATTAGTATCATGTGACGAAACACAATGCTATGTACACATAGAAGTACACAGTGGGGGAAATGTATCAAAACTGGTGTAAAGTCCGATCCATGCTTCTGAACCGCATCTCCGGGTTTGCAGAGCCATTCAGGTAAATCCTGCCACCTGACGCTGCCATACACAGCGCCCACCTGACACTACTATATACATATTACATACACAGCTCTACAACATGCCCATTACACAGATAGTTTACAATATACACATTGCACACACAGCCTGCTACATGTTTATTACACAGATAGAACTACTGTGTGCACATTACAAACTGTATAATAGACTGGTTACACTAGCCCTGTTTTATACACACCTTCCATACATAAAGTACCTCTGCATTCTCCACCAGCACAGTCCTATATGGAGCCTGTGTTCCCCTAACTCCACCCACACACATGGCTGATCACATGACTGTGACATTACCACAGGTCCTGTAACCACAATGTAGTCTGGATCTACTCCTGGTGAGAGAGATGTATGTGAGGGGCTTGGCTTCTTGGGAGAGGGGCAGGGCTTCACGTGTGCCGAACCTGGCAGCTTCTGATACAGCACTCCTGTGGGGTGGGGGGGGGGGGAGAGACACACAGGAGGAGTTTCTCTGTAAACTCACTGAGAGCAGCCTCCTGTGCATAGTTAGTACAGCAGGCTGTAGAACAAAAACGAAAAAAGATAGATAAAAGATAGATAAATAGAGCCAATTGGATGATTTTCTCCACAAAACAAATTGATTAGTGTATATATATATATATATATATAGCAAATCCAAAGAGAGAGGCCGCACACCAAAGTCAAAGATGAAAACGTGGATCCTTTATTCCCCTTAGCAACGTTTCAACCACTCATTGTGGTCTTTATCAAGCATACAAAAATGGTGTCATAGGGGGCATATATATACCCAGAATGCAAAGTAAGTGATCACATACCAATTAACATATAATCAATACAAAATCAGTGCCATATTTATCAAAGCTGATTTTGTATTGATTATATGTTAATTGGTATGTGATCACTTACTTTGCATTCTGGGTATATATATGCCCCCTATGACACCATTTTTGTATGCTTGATAAAGACCACAATGAGTGGTTGAAACGTTGCTAAGGGGAATAAAGGATCCACGTTTTCATCTTTGACTTTGGTGTGCGGCCTCTCTCTTTGGATTTGCTGGATATTGGAACCACTTTGTCAGTGGTATGAGGATCTGCACCCACTAACTGTTTGCTGTGTGCTGCTAATCCTTTTTGTATCAATATATATATATATATATATATATATATATATTTTTTTTTTTATTTTTTTTTACAAAGGTGTCCATATCCTTTAATGTCTCTATAATGCAAAAATGTGCTCTAGACCGAAAGATACTCTTTCTTGACATGCCTGGTCAACATAAACTCCGAATTGTTGTATTGTGTATGAAAGTGTTTTATAATGTAAGTTACCCCTTTAAATAAGAAAATTCCACCTAAATTCACCTTCTGGCACATTATATAGATATTGGTAGGGTTCCTCATTGGGGTCTATATTCTGATAAAAGCACAATGCTGATGACACTCCTGGAGGTTTTCCCTACAAAGAAAAATCATGATTTCACTGTAATTTAAGATTTATTGCCATTTTTATAGTCCTTGCCAGATTTACAGTATATGTTAATATTATTCATACATCACCATTGTAGTTGTTAAATTCTGGGCATGTAAGATCTGCCCCTCGGAACTCCACCTGGGGAACTCCAAACTATGGGCTCAGTTTACATAACCCCCACCCATTTTTGGCCCAGAACTGCTTCTCGATCTTGCTGGGACTGTCACTGTGAATTTGATTGATTTGATTAATACATTTTGTTGTCTTTTAGGGCCTGGATTGATATTTATAATCTACCCTGAAGCTATAGCTACTCTTCCACTTTCCTCCCTTTGGGCAGTTATATTTTTTATAATGCTTCTTACACTTGGAATTGACAGCGCTGTAAGTAAATATCTCAAATCTTATTCAATAGATAATGTATGTAATGGGTCTTCTTATTAATGAATATTTTTCCATCTTATATTATAGCACTTTTTTTTCTTTCTATTAATACTAAAGAGCATGGGCGGACTGGGAACTTAAAAGTGGCCCTGGAAAAAACCCTCAAAGTGCACCATGTTGTAGGTGGATCCAAATTGACAGAAGGAGGGGCAAAACATGTAGGCAGGGTCGGCAGTACTGTAGTGCAACACAAACTACCGCCCCTGCAGAACCAAATACCACAGTGCAGCACAAAATACTGCCTGAGGATGGTGATACAGTTGAATTCAGGAAAGGGACCTGCAGCCATCGGCCAGGCGCACAAGTACCTGATGCTTCTTTCATTAATTAATGCTTACAGCTTCAGATAGTTATGTACCCTGTCTGTGGCCATGAGGAAGGGTCAGGAAGCCCCCTGGCCATCTGCCCACCACCTGTAGGGTCTATGGCCAGTCTGCCCATGTTGAAAGGAATCTGTTACCACATACCTCAACAGTAATCCAAGTGAAATATTACATGTGTCATGGTCTCCTGATTGGTATGTTTTTCTCCTCATCCAGATTGCTTCCTGCAGTGCAGAGAAATCTTACATTTTGTGATATGCAAATAAGCTGTTTGTTACAATGAGGCTATCACCGTTGCACCTCATTGCACCAGAAGGCCAACTGCTTATTACTGCTCATCCTGCTCCTCCAGTTGTTTGTGATAGGGCTAGGTAGTGGTTATGTATCTCGCCTGGCCCTGCATTCTCACACACGGGCCATCGCTTTGGAGGTCATTGCATGCATAGTACAGCTCTGATGTTTGCCAGGACTGAAGTAATCTGTACTGTGCAGCCATGGCAAACATTAGGACTGCACTACGAGTGTGCCAACTGCCGAGACTGTTTGCACAAGAACACAGGGCCAGGCAAGGTACATCACCACTGCCTGGTCCTGTCAATTAAAACTAGTGGGTGGGGCAGACAGTGATAAGGAGCTGAACTTTCAGTGCAACGAGGTACAATGGTTGGCCTCGTTGCACCAAATAGGTAATTTGCATATCACAAAATCTAAGATTTCTCTGCAATGCAGGCACCAATCTAGATAGAGACAAAAATGTTGGAATCAGGAGATCATGACGAGTATAACTTCAGATACCCTTTAAACATCACTGTCCCTATCTTAACATAAAGTCTCAATTTCAGCTACACATGTGGACAAAAATGTTGTTACTCTTCCGTTAAAAAAGAAAAACTCCAAACTGAAAAAAGTTATAATAAATAAAACTTTACTGAAAATCAATTAATGAAAATCAGAAATTGCTTTAGAATTGTGAATCAACTGAATCATTTTAACAACAAACTAATGAAACTGGCTTGGACAAAAACTATGGTGCTCTTAAATTAATATTATTTTGCACAATCTTTTGAGGCAATCATTGTAATCAAGCGATTTCTGTAACTATCAATGAGACTTTTGCTCCTGTTCACAGGTATTTTGCCCCACTTCTTGTGAGCAAACTGTTCCAGCTTTCTTAGGTTTGAAGGGTGCCTTCTCCAAACTGCAAGTTTCAGCTATTTCCACAGATGTTCATCAATATGAATATGAATATGATTTAGATCAGGGCTCGTAGAAGACCACTTCAGAATATGCTTCGCTCTTAGCCATTCTTGGATGTTTTTAGCTGTGTATTTTGGATCATTATCCTGTTGGAGGAACCATGACCTGTGACAGAGACCAAGCTTTCTGATACTGGGCAGCACATTTCACTCCAGAATGCTTTAATAGACTTGAGATTTCATTGTACCCTGCACAGATTCAAGACATCCTGTTTCAGATGCAGCTAAGTAGTCCCAAAATATAACTGATCCTGCTCCATGTTTCACAGTAGGAAAAATGGGGCTAATTTACAAAGCTGAAATACTCCTAAATTAGGCATATTTCAGGTGCAGATGGAGGTGCAACTTGTGTGGCATGGGCAGGGAAGAGGATGGGCCTACCAGCCCATCTCATTCATCATTTTCTATGCCTGTTTTAGGTGTAGAAAATGGTCTTAATGTAAGACAGCTAGGAATCTGTTTTACATTTAGAACTGGTGCTGGATCCACCGCCAGCTTAGGGCTGTATTAAGATCGGCATCTAAAACGCTGGTCTTAATAAATGTGTCCCAATGTTCTTTTCTTTGTATGCTTTATTTTGCGTCTGTAAACATAGAGCTTATGTGACTTCACAAAAGCTTCAGTTGTCCAAAGCACATTCTCCCAGAAACTTTGTGGCTTGTGAATATGCATTTTGGCAAATTCCAGTCTCGCTTTTATAGGATTTTCTTTCAACAGTGGTTTGCTCTTGCTTCCATTAAATCTACTTTGGCTAAGATAGAAAAGAATGGTGCGATCTGACCAGGGACTGACTGGCAACTTTTGGCCCAGGGGGCAAGTAACACCCAGAGGCCCACTGAGCCCCCCTACTGTTTCCCTTTTCCCCTGCCTCCTCCTGACCCCCCCTTTCCACATTTGTCAGCCATGTAAATTACAACACAGGAAAACAAAATAAACTAGGGATGCTCCAATATATCGGCCGCCGAAACATATCAGCCGAAAATGGCAATTTTGGTATAATGCCGAAAGTGTCATTTTCTGGCTGATACAGTGTTGCATCTGTGTATTCTCTCCTCCCCGCTGGGCTCTGTCTCCCAGCAGGGATGAGAGAAACTGTGTCAGCTGGTCGAGCGCTGCGGGAGGAGAGAGCAGTGAGTGGCCGACGTCTCTCCTCTCCACAATGCTCAGCCTCCTGTCACAGATTGGCAGAGTGGTGTGTGGGCAGAGACAGCTTGCAGTGCTGTGCCAGGAGGTTGAGCTCTCCTCTCCGCACTGCCTGCTCAGCCTCCTGTGACAGCGTGTCAGGAAGCAGAGTGAGGCACAAACACGCAGTGATCACTGAGTGTTTGTAAATAATTGAGGACCTAGCATGTTTACTGTGTCCCCAATTATAAATAAAAAGAAAGTGATTTACATCACTGTTAATTTCCGCAGCCCTAATTTTTTACTTTACATTTAGGGACTTCGGGGAAATATTAGGGATCTAAACATACCCCTGATATTTCCCTTTTAAAATGGAAACAGAGATTGAGGACAGAGTACTCAGAGACACACAGAGTTCTCAATGTCTTTTTCTACAGCCCCTATTACAAATTAACCACTCCCGGACCGCCATACGCAGGATTGCGTCCTGCGGGCGGCCGGGATCTTCTGAGTGGACGCATCGGCGCGTCCTCTCGCGAGACCCGTGAGTTCCTGTGAACGCGCGTCTGGAGAGTTATACTACAGCCTGCTAGCGATGATCAATCGCTGGCAGGCTGTAGATGCGATATAAATCGCATCAAACATGTATACCAGACGCTGTTTTGTGAACAGCGTCTGGTATACCTGCTACCTGGTCCTCTGGTGGTCCCATTTGCTGGGATCGACCACCAGAGGACCAGGTAACACAGTAAAGTTGCACCAAACACTACACTAACCCCCCCCACCCCCCCCTCACCAATTAACCCCTTGATCATCCCATCTAGACCCCCTGATCACCCCCTGTCATTGATCACACCCCTTTATGTGTCCATATGTGTTTTGCGGATCCGTGGATTCACGGATCCGTGGATCTGATCCGCAGATCCGATCCGCGGATCCGATCTGCAGATCCTCAAAACACGGACACCGGCAATGTGCTTTCCGCATTTTGCAGATCCGCACATTGCCAGAACTATATAGAAAATGCTTTTTCTTGTCCGCAATTGCGGACAAGAATAGGACATGTTCTATATTTTGCGGAACGGAAGTGCAGACCCGGAATTGCGGATCCGTAATTCCGGATCCGAGCGGGACAAAGTCTGTCCCCATAGAAATGAATTGGTCCGCAATTCCGTTCCGCAAACAGAATTGCGGACGTGTGAATGGGGCATAAGGGTCCCTTATCACTGCCAGTTAGTTAGCTACTTGTTAGGTAGCTAGCGCCCAGCCCACCGCACCGCAGTCACTGATTTTGGCAGAGATTTTTTCATCCACATTGATCGGAGGCTGAACGGAAAAAAAAAATCTCATTACCCGTATGCTCAATATAAGGAGAATCGCAGAAACTCCTAATGCTGGCCATACGTGTAATGATTGCGGAGACCCTCAAATGCCAGGGCAGTACAAACACCCCACATGTGACCCCATTTTAGAAAGAAGACACCCCAAGGTATTCCGTGAGGGGTATGGTGAGTTCATGCAAAATTTTATTTTTTGTCACAAGTTAGTGGAATATGAGACTTTGTAAAAAAAATAAAAAATAAAATCTATTTCCGCTAACTTGTGCCAAATTTTTTTTTTTCTGTGAACTCGCCATACCCCTCACAGAATACCTTGGGGTGTCTTCTTTCCACAATGGGGTCACATGTGGGGTATTTATACTGCCCTGGCATTTTAGGGGTCCTAAAGCGTGAGAATCCAAATGCGTAAAAATGGCCTGTGAAATCCTAAAGGTACTCATTGGTTTTAGGGCCCCTTTGAGCAACTTGGCTGCAAAAAAGTGTCACTTATGTGGTATCGCCGTACTCAGGAGAAGTAGGGCAATGTGTTTTGGGGTGTATGTTTACATATACCCATGCTGGGTGTGAGAAATATCGCTGTAAACGACAACTTTTTAAAAATTTTTATTCAAAGTTGTCAATTTACAGAGATATTTCTCTCACCCAGCATGGGTATATGTAAAATACACCCCAAAACACATTGCCCTACTTCTCCTGAGTACGGCGATGCCACATGTGTGACACTTTTTGCAGCCAAGATGCGCAAGGGGCCCAAATTCCAACGAGTACCTTTTAGGAGGGCATTTTTACGCATTTCTTCTCACGCTTTAGGGCCCTAAATGCCAGGGCAGTATAAATACCTCATGTGACCCCATTTTGGAAGAAGACACCCCAAGGTATTCGCTGAGGGCATAATGAGTCCATGAAAATTAAACTTTTTGTCAAAAGTTAGCGGAAAGGGAGACTTTGTGAGAAAAACAATAAAAATCAATTTCCACTAACTTGTGCCAAAAAAATCTTCTATGAACTCGCCATGCCCCTAATGGAATACCTTGGGGTGTCTTATTTCAAAATGGGGTCACATGTGGGTATTTCTACTGCCCTGGCATTTTAGGGGCCCTAAAGCGTGAGAAGAAAAATGCGTAAAAATGCCCTCCTAAAGGTACTCATTGGAATTTAGGCCCCTTTAGCATCTTGGCTGCAAAAATTGTCACTCATGTGGTATCGCCGTACTCAGGAGAAGTAGGGCAATGTGTTTTGGGGTGTATTTACATATACCCATGCTGAGTGAGAGAAATATCTCTGTAAATTGACAACTTTGAATAAAAAATGTAAAAAGTTGTCGTTTACAGCGATATTTCTCACACGCAGCATGGGTATATGTAAAAATACACCCCAAAACACATTGCCCTACTTCTCCTGAGTACGGCGATACCACATGAGTGACACTTTTTGCAGCCTGGATGCGCAAGGGGCCCTAAAACCAATGAGTACCTTTAGGATTTCACAGGCCATTTTTATGCATTTGGATTCTCACACTTTAGGGGCCCCTAAAATGCCAGGTGAGTATAAATACCCCACATGTGACCCCATTTTGGAAAGAAGACACCCAAGGTATTCCGTGAGGGGCATGGTGAGTCCACAGAATTTTTATTTTTGGCACAAGTCAGCGGAAATTGTTTTTTTATTTTTTTATTTTGTTTTTTACAAAGTCTCATATTCCACTAACTTGTGACAAAAATAAAATTTACATGAACTCACCATACCCTCACAGAATACCTTGGGGTGTCTTCTTTCCAAAATGGGATCACATGTGGGGTATTTATACTGTCCTGGCATTTTAGGGGCCCCTAAAGCGTGAGAAGAAGTCTGGAATCCAAATGCGTAAAAATGCCCTGTGAAATCCTAAAGGTACTCATTGGATTTAGGGCTTTGCACTCAGGCTGCAAAAAGTGGCACACATGGTATCGCCGTACTCAGGAGAAGTAGGGCAATGTGTTTAGGGTGTATTTTTACATATACCCATACTGTGTGTGAGAAATATCTCTGTAAACTACAACTTTTAATTTTTTTTATACAAAGTTGACAATTTACAGAGATATTTCTCTCACCCAACATGGGTATATGTAAAAATACACCCCAAATCACATTGCCCTACTTCTCCTGAGTACGGCGATACCACATAAGTGAGACTTTTTTGCAGCCTGGGTGCGCAAAGGGGCCCAAATTCCAACAAGTACCTTTAGGTTTTACATGGCGGCTCACAATTTAGCCCCGCCCAAAATGCCAGAGCCAGAATAGTGATGAGCGGCAGGTGCCATATTCGATTTCGACGAAATTCGCGAATATTCGAATGAATATTCGTTTCATATTCGTCGAAATCGAATATTCGTCATTTTTTCTAGTTATCGCGATTAACATGCGATTTACATAATCGCATATTGCGATTTGTACTTAAGGCTACTTTCCTATTGGTTTCATATCTAGAATTAGCGAGGATGACGAATATGACGAATGTATTCGTCTATTCCTCAAAACGAAGATAACGAAGTATTCTACATCTTCGTTTTAGCTACCTATTCGTCAACTTCGCTAATTCTAGCAATCAAATAGGAAGGTTGACTATAGAGAGTGAGACAGCTGTGTTAAATTACGCTATGCGATTTTTTTTTAATAAATAGAATACTTATAATAATTTTATCAAGTAATATAATTATTGTATTAAAAAAAAAAATCGCATAGCGAATTTAACACAGCTGTCTGGTAAGTCAACCTTCCTATTTGATTGCTGCTAGAATTAGCGAATAGCGAAGTTGACGATGACGAGACGAATAGGTAGCTAAAACGAAGATGTAGAATACTTCGTTATCTTCGTTTTGAGGAATATGACGAATACATTCGTCATATTCGCTATTCGCTAATTCTACCAAGCCAACCATAACTTCTGTGCTCATGGAGCGTCCCCATCACCATGGGAACGTCTCCATATACTAAAATGTACTGTCGGATTTGAGGAATTACGTTGAAATCGCAATGCGATTAATTCAAGTTATATTAATCGCATTGCGATTTCAACTTAGAGCTGGGTTTATAATGGGTCAGCTTGCTAGAATTAACGAAGTTAACGAATATGGAATATAGCAGCAGTGCTAAGTTGAAATCGCAATGCGATTAATTTAACTTAAAGTATTCGCATTGCGATTTCAACTTAGCACTGCTAGTGCATAGCATTAGCTATACTCCATATTCGTTAATTCTAGCCTATGTAAGATAGCAGTGCTAAGTTGTAATCGCAATGCGATTAATTTAACTCAAAGTATTCGCATTGCGATTTCAACTTAGCACTGCTAGTGCATAGCCATACTCCATATTCGTTAATTCTAGCCTATGTAAGATAGCAGTGCTAAGTTGTAATCGCAATGCGATTAATATAACTTGAATTAATCGCATTGCGATTTCAACGTAATTCCTCAAATCCGACAGTACATTTTAGTATATGGAGATTCTCCCATGGATGGGGACGCTCCACATGAGCACGGAAGTCGGCAGAAGCGGCAACGGGCACTGACTAGAGCAGCCAGGAAGCCAGGAATCCTCAGGACAGGTAAGAACTACTTTTGGGAAGTAGGAAAGAAAAATATAACTAAAAAAAAAAAAAAAAAACGAATATTCGAAATAGCGAATTTATAGCGCTATATTCGAAATATTCGCGAATTAGCGAAGTGCCGATATTCGCTAAAAAAATTCACTTTTCGAATATTCGCGCTCAACACTATGCCAGAACAGTAAACACACCCCACAAATGACCCCATTTCGGAAAGTAGACACCCCAAGGTATTCACTGAGGGGCATAGTGAGTCCGTCTGAGATTTTTTTTTTTTTTGCCAGAAGTTATCAGAAATTGAAACTTTTTTTTTTTTTTTTTCTCAGAAAGTGTCATTTTCCGCTAACTTGTGAAAAAAAATGAAATGATACATGAACTCACCATGCCCCTCCGCGAATACTTTGGGGTGTCTTCTTTCTAAAATGGTGTGATTTGGGGGGTATTTATACTATCCTGGCATTCTAGCACCTGAAGAAACATGACAGGCGCTCAGAAAGTCAGAGCTGCTTCAAAATGCCGAAATTCACTTTTTTGCACCATAGTTTGTAAACGCCATAACTTTTACCCAAACCAATAAATATACACTTATTGTACTTTTTTTTATCAAATACATGTAGAACAATAAATTTAGAGAAAAATTTATATAGAAATGTAGTTTTTTTTAAAAAAATTTACAACAGAAAGTGAAAAATGTCATTTTTTTGCAAAAATTTCGGTCATTTTTGATTAATAGCAAAAAAAGTAAAAATGTCAGCAGCAATGAAATACCACCAAATGAAAGCTCTGTTAGTGAGAAGAAAAGGAGGTAAAATTCATTTGGCTGGTAAGTTGTATGACGGAGCAATAAACGGTGAAAGTAGTGTAGTGCGGAATTGTAAAAAGTGGCCTGGTCATTAAGGGTGTTTAAGCTAGGGGGGCTGAAGTGGTTAACAGAAATCCTCTATACTGAGTGTTCCTTTTCATTTATAACATGAGAACAGAGCATGTTTACTATAACCACAATCAGGAATGAACAGAAAGTGATGCAGGGGCGGACTGAGAACCCTCAGGGCCCCTGGGCAAAATAAATTAAGGGCCCCCTTCCAGGCCCCACCCATGTACCACCTCAGGCACTGCAGTGGCCAGTCTGGCTGTGTGAGTCAGTCACGTGACTCACTTACGCACTCACCATTCACCAGTCCATGCTTTGTGGCGCCACTGGCCAGTTACCCCACATGACTGACCTATGTTGCTGTACAGCGCTGAACTGCTGAGTGATGAGGGCCGCTGCACGGCCCGCACACGCAGGCTGGTCGGGCGCAGCACAAATTCAGTAAGTGAAAATAAAAGGTTCTTCTTTCAGCCGCCGCCCACCCCTTCTCAGCGCCGGGTGCGCCCTAAGGCCTCTTTTACATATGCGTTGTGAGGATCCGGCAGGCACTTCCGTCGCCGGAAATGCCCGCTGGATCCCTCACAACGCAGGACACCTAAAAGCATTCGAAGACTGATCAGTCTTTAATATGCTTTCAGGTTACCATGGCAGCCAGGACGCTACTAAAGTCCCGGCTGCCATGGAAAAGCAGTCGGCAGCAGCGTACTTACCATCGATGACGCAGCCGGCCGCTCCTCAATGACCTCACAGGGTCCCTACGTTGCATAGATCACACAGCAATTACCCTGTGAGGTCATTGAGGAGCACACGGCCGCTACATCGATGGTAAGTACACTGCTGCCGACTGCTTTTCCATGGCAGCCGGGACTTCAGCGTCTAGGCTGCCATGTTAACCATTCTGCGCCGAAATGACGTTTAGCTTAAAGTCGGATCCGGCTTGTCTTCAGGATTTTTGGCTGGAAGAAAATCAGCAGCACGCCAAAAAAAGTGCCAATACTGAACTAAAGACATCCTGATTTCTCTCCATTCAGAATGCATTGGGATAATCCTGATCAGTATTTTTCCGTCATAGAGCCCCGAGGACAGAACTCTATGTCGGAAAACAAAAACGCTGATGTGAAAGAGGCCTAAGGCAGCCCCTTGTTCTGCCTTATGGTAGCACATACCTCTCACATCCAGGGCCTTCAGGTGACGTCTCCTCCAATGTAGATCTTCTTTGCCATCGTCTTCTCCATTTGGTCCGGACAACTTCTCTCAGCCGCCTCGTCTCTGCAGAGTGTGACACACGGACATCTTAGCTTCCTCACATTTCTATCATCATCCCCCGACCTGGAGCCCCCCCCCCAGGGTTATCCTGCTGCTCGCTGTGCTCCCCAATAGCCCCAAATACTATCCTACAGAAATAATAGTGCCCCCCATACTATGGGGCCCTTTAACGTCCCACCAATAATAATTCCCTTCTAGAATGCCTCCATTAGCAATACTACCCCCTAAAGTGATCCCCAAGTATGCCCCCACTTTTAATAATGCCTTCACAAAGCCCCCCTATTGTTTCCCCAGTGGTAATAAAGCTCCCTACATACCCCTCAGTAGTAATAAGACTCCCATAGTGCTTTTAGTAGAAATAAGGCGGATCCATAAGTTCCTCCTATAGAGCCCCCAGTAGTAATAAGAATGCCTATAGTGTCCCCTACAGTCCCCCCTACTGTTATAAAGCTCACCCTGATATGCCGCCAGTATTTAAAGGGGTTCATCAGTTTTTAAAACCTGTAGAACCCCTTTAAACTAACCCCTGCAGTGCCCGCTGTACATATATTCTTCCCTCCACCATACAGTCCCATGTAAATAACATCACTCCCTCCCACAGCTGTCATCAACAACATGCAGTCCCATGTAAATAACATCGCCCTGCCCCAGCTCCCTCCAACATACTGTCCCATGTAAATCACATCAGTCCCTCCTACAGCCACCATTAACATACACTCCCATGTAAATAACATCACTGTGCCCAAGTCCCCTCCAACATACAGTCCCATGTAAGTAACATCAGTCCCTCTTACAGCCACACTCAACATACAGTCCCATGTAAATAACACAACCTCCTCCCCAGCCACTTCCAACATACAGTCCCATGTAAATAATATCCCTCCCTTCAGCCCTAAAATACAGTCCCAGTTAAATCATTAAAAAATCATTTACCTTTGCTCATGTAAAAACGTGGTAGATGCTAGCCAGCTAAAGGACCTTTGATGATGTCATGCCAGACAGTAGGCGGAGCCAGTCTGGAGTTCCTATGAGTGGTTGGCTGGCCTGGAGTAGTCACATGACCTGTGACTCACCACAGGTCCTTTAGAGTTTCTCCTGCACATCCTCCAGGCAGCGTGAGGCTGACAGGGGCCAATTATAGAGGCAACAGAGAGGCCCGGGGGGCAGTTGCCGCCCTGCCCCCCGGCCCAGTCCGCCCCTGGATCTGACACTGATGTACCTCTTTGGTTACTAGGTGTATCATCTATCTCATCAATTTGTCATATATTTTCCTTGTGTGGCCAAGTCCAGAGAGGTTGGTTACAGTCCCTTAGACCTTAAACTTCTGAATAATATATGTAACTATAGCAACAGGAACCCAAAACTGTTTGAAGATGGTCATATAGCCTTTGCCGTTAACATGTTTGTCTGTAATTTTCTTTCTAATCTCCTGAGACAACTCCTTCCTTAGCCTTCTTTGATCCATGTTCAGTGTTGTACACACCATGATACCAAACAGCACAGTGACTTCGTTTTACCCTTTAAATAGGCAGACTGACTGATTATTAGTTTGCAGACACCTGTGATGCTAATTGCAGAACACACCTTACATTAACATGTCACTATGGTCAAATTATTTTCAATTCTAGGGGCACCATTATTTTTGTCCAGGCCTTTCATTATTATTATTTTTTTTTATTATTCTGTTGAACCACAATTCAAAAGCAATGTCTGATTTCTATTAGTTGATTTTCAGTAAATTTTTATTTATTATTACTTTTCTCAGTTTCAAGTTATTTCAGTGACCATTGTGGGGTTTTCTTTCTTTAATAGAAGGATACCAACAATGTTGTCCACATGTGTGTGTTAATTACTCAGAAGATGTTACTTGAAATTTCTGGACTCAATTCAAATTCTGTAATAAGGCCACACTTTTCATGCAATGTGTAGTAATTAAAGATAAGCACTTTTCTTAAAATTCATTTTGATGATTATAACAAAACCTTTAGAAGATTTGATTTGGGTACAAATAAATTCGACCAAAATTGAAAAGACTGGCCTGAAAATGTGTGTATTACACTCTGAGGTCTCCTAGGACAATTTTTCTCGTCTTTTTCTCTATTTTCATTTTTAATACATTTTTCTTTCTTTTTCTTGTTTATAGCTATTTAATGCAAACAGCATTAATAATGTTAGAGTGAAAGTGACATTTATGGCTATGGTAAAACATATGGTTGCTGAAATTTTTTGGGGAAAAATGTATACAGCAAAAAATGACAAAATTGCGCAACCCCTGTGGCAAAAATATATGTTACTGATAGTGTTAGATATACCTGCACACAGTTTTGTAAGGACATTGACAGGAAGGTTGTTCCAAACATCTTGGAGAACTAACCACAGATCTCCTGTGGATACAGTTAGGGCCATATATATTTGGACACGGACACAAATTTAGTTTTTATTACCTGTTTACCAAAACATATTCAAGTTATAGTTATATATTGGACATAAAGTCCAGACTTTTAGCCTTCATTTGAGGGTATCCACATTAAAATTGGATGAAGGGTTTAGGAGTTTCAGCTCCTTTACATGTGGTACTCTGTTTTTAAAGGGACCAAAAGTAATCGGACAATTGACTCAAAGGCTGTTTCATGGGCATGTGTGGGCAATTCCTTCATTATTTCCTTCTAAATTAAGCACACAAAAGTCCTGGAGTTTATTTGAGGTATGGTGCTTGCATTTTGAAGATTTTGCTGAGAAGTAAACATACAGTCAAAGGAGCTCTCCATGCAGGTGAAACAAGCCATCCTTCATCTGCGAAAACAGAAAAAAACCATCCGAGAAATTGCTACACTATTAGGAGAAATGTACAGTTTGGTAAATCCTGAGAAAGAAAGAAAGCACTGGTGACCTCAACAATGCGAAAAGACCTGGACGCCCACGGAAGACAACAGTGGTGGATGATCGCAGAATAATTACCATGGTGAAGAGAAACCCCTTCACAACAGCCAACCAAGTTAATACCACTCTCCAGGATATAGGCGTATCAATATCCAAATCTACTATAAAGAGAAGACTGCATGAAAGGAAATACAGAGGGTTTACTGCACGGTGCAAGCCACTCATAAGCCTCTAGAATAAGAAGGCTAGATTGGACTTTGCTAAAAAAAAATCTTAAAAAACAGCACACTTCTGGAAGAACATTCTTTGGACAGATGAAAACAAGATCAACCTCTACCAGAACGATGGAAAGAAAAAAGTATGGTGAAGGCATGGTACAGCTCATGATCCAAAGCATACCACATCATCTGTAAAACACGGTGGGGGCATAGTGATGGCTTGGGCATGCATGGCTGCCAGTGGCACTGGGTCCCTAGTGTTTATTGATGATGTGACACAGGACAGAAGCAGCCGGATTAATTCTGGGGGTTTCAGAGACATACTGTGCGCTCAAATCCAGCCAAATGCAGCCAAACTGCATTTCATAATACAGATGGACAATGACCCAAAACATAAAGTCAAAGCAGCCCAGTAGTTTATTAAAGTAAAGAAGTGGAATACTCTTGAATGGTCAAGTCAGTTACCTGATCTAAATCCAATAGAGCATTTCACTTATTAAAGACTAAACAGACACAAAAACAGGCCCACAAACAAACAGCAACTGAAAACCACTGCAGTAAAGGCCTGGCAGACATCAAAAAGGAGGAAACACAGCGTCTGGTGATGTCCATGAGTTCAAGACTTCAGGCAGTCATTGCCAACAAAGAGTTTTCAACCAAGTAATAGAAATTAACATTTTATTTACAATTATTTAATTTGTCCAATTACTTTTGAGCCCCTGAAATGAAGGCATCGGGTTTAAAAAATGCTGTAGTTCCTAACATTTGTATGCAATAATTTTGTTCAGCCCACTGAATTAGAGCTGAAAGTCTGAACTTCAACTGCATCTGAGTTGTTTTGTTCAAAATCCATTGTGGTAAATGTACAGAAAAAGATTCTCAAAATGTTGTCTTTGTCCAAATATATATGGACCTAACTGTATAAGCTTACTCATATCCTTCTGTCTCTTTATGTAATCCCAGACAAACTCAATAATGTTAAGATCAGGGCTCTGTGGGGGGCCACATAATCACTTCCACGGTTCTTTGTTCAAAGATAGTTCTTACTGACATTGGCTGTATTTGTTGTCCTGCCACAGAATCCTGTCTTTCTATCAAATAATTCAGTCTACCTAAGTATACTCCTCAACATTGAAATTGCGTCACCAAGAAGAACAAGCAATTACATTATGCATAGAGAAAGTAGCAGTTGTCACTAAATATACAAATCATCAAATTTTCAAGCACCTAGCTGCAATTTTTGGAACATGGAAGGGGCATACAAGCCATATTGATAAAGCTTTTTAGCCCCTGACTCTTCCACAATTGGATCAGGTCATGTGGGATGATTGAGCAATGCCTCCTTTTTATTGATGTGCCAGTTATCGCCAATTGTCGTAAACTGAGAGGAACAGAATCCTTGGACTGAGAGACTTTGGTTTATCACTCTGGCAGATTGCTGTGCACCTAGGCTGAGATGTCAGCCTGTTTAGCGCTGTGTATCCTGGTGGTTGAGAGAACAAAGAAGAACTGGAATAACAGCAAGAGGTGCAAAGAAACGACATCTGCACAGATGGATCGTCTGATTAAATGAATGGCACATAGTTATCCAGTCTGTACTGCAAGGGAAATTGGGCATCCCAAGCCTAGGATGGCAAACAGCGTCTACACAAACCATCAGAAGTAATTTGCACAAACTAGGCTACAAGCCAGATGTCCAGCTATAGGTATTCCATTAAGCTCATGCCACCACTCTTAAAGGCTATCATGGTTCACAGCAAGATGGCAGTGGAGGCTGGAATGTAGCTCTGTCCTCTTCAGCCATGAGTCCTGCTTTTGTCTCAGATGCAATGAAAGCTGGTAATTGGTCTGGACTCTGAAGACCACATGGGCAACTCCATGAAGAGGCTTTCACAAGGAAAAGTCATATCAGCACTACCCCCAGGATTGCATAATCCTTAACATGTCTATCGATCCTGTGATTTACATAATTCCACAACTTTTCCTTCTTGGTGTTGCACTGTTCAATGTTGAGGAGTGTATTTCTTGCCAATCCCTAACACTGTTCCTCTAAGAACCTAAAATGTCTGTGGCTGAGCTCAGAATGGCATCTCTGCTTGAAGACTTTGGGTGAAATATACACCCCTTTGAGCACTTTTCCACATATGTTGTTACACCCTGTACAGAAATTACAAAGGCAGTTATAACAACACTTGGGAAATTCAACAACACGAAACAGCGAAGTCTGAAAATATGAATAAAAAACACTGATGTCACTTTACATTGACAATAGACGCTGTTAAGTTAACAGGACATGGTTATTGTATACAGAATGTCACAGTATGGAAATTATATGCACAGTGATGCCACAGAAATGATTTTACAGAATAGGGATAATAAACATTGTGATGTCACATCTAAAACTTAATGATCAAAGATGCATATAGCAACATCATCGAACCGATGTAATGACCATAATGATTTCACAATATGGGGATAATTATACCTCCAATGTGTTCCTTTTATGGAGGGATAATATGTACTCTCTCTGTTTTTGTATTAAAGGAAACTTGTCATGTTGAACATGGTGTCTAAGCTACTCTCATATAAGAGTATCGTATTTTTCGCCCCATAAGACACATTTTTCCCCCAAACAAGTGGGGGGGAAACTTGTGAGAGTACAAGGAAGGGATGGCATTTTTTATTGTTTTTTAAATAATGGTGGATAGGCATCCTTCGTCAATCAGCTGTCTAAAGGCCATGGAATCCACTAAGTGATACAGAAGTGACTGCACCACCAGCAACTTTGCCAGGTCAGAGTTCAGTCTGCACATCACTGGGCATGTATTGCTGTTACCTCAACACACATTCTATTATGGATGACTGATTATGAAGCAGAGAACAAGGTGGAGGAATTGTCTTATGTGAACAGTAGCTGATGATGTTGTTGATGACAACATCACTGTACAGCTTGTGGATGTGGCCTGGCTATTAGAATAATAATGGGGAGAAGGACGACAATCTTGCTCTCATTGCTGGCCAGTTTGGTTTTTCCATGTGAGCAGTTAATTCCACCTCATATACTGTAGGGGAGCTGTAGTTCCTACATTTTTGCTTGAATGGCCACTTCTTATTTGTTGCCTACAGAGCTTGCACAATGCGATGGTTTTGTTGGCACACGGATGATGCCCATGTAGAGCCACCATGTAAGTTTGCGCAAGGTCTAACAGCTTTTGAGCCTGCATCAACAGCAGCAGTGGCGTTACCTGCTCCTGAGCAACAGTTTTGAAGAGACAAACGGTCAAGTATAGAGTACACTACAATATACAGTAACTTTGATGGAGGAAAACACATCAGTTGGTACACTACTCTGTGCTAAATTTAATTTTTATAATAAAAATTTCAACGACTTTTTAGAAAAATTTGAACAGAGACTGCAATATTTTCTGACCTTGACAAATCGGATTTTTGTAAAACAGTTTTCAAAACTTTTTTTCTGGACAAAATTGTATCAGAGTCCACTGCAATATTGTCTGGGAATGTGGAGAAATACAGTATTCACACAAAGAAGATATCTGCACAGAGCCACCACCAGCAATGGTGACAACATTTCTGCAACCAACACAGCTTGCCTTAGGTCTGAAAGCTTTTGAGCCTGTACCAATAGCAGCAGTGGCATCACCTACTCCCAAGCAAAAATGTCCAATTGGACAGGGTCATTATAATGTAATTGTCTTTCTTTGCTTTATTCATTGCAGATATGTCCTTCTTCATCACTGATCAGAATGACATAATTATTTACTTATTTGGGATCATAAGCCATATCTATGTCATCCCTGCTGATTGGCTGAGGCTGACTACAAGGCATTATGGGCAAGCTTGCTAACTAGGGCTCCACCCAGGGTCATGTGATCCTCCATCTTCCCTGCCCTGCTGTGCTCACTAAAGTACTGTCATAAGTAAAATGGTGGATGCCATTTTGAGCGATTTAAAATTGAATCCTAAAAACTTCAGCTTTGTTTGCAAGACCAATTTTTGGAAAATTTATAAAAGCATTATATTGCTAACTCCATTTGACATACAAACTTTATTTCAAAATGTTTTTCATGTTTGTTGCAGTTTGGGCCCTAAAATGTCTATATTCCCATGATTTGTGTTCTAAAGTGTAAATAAAAGATCATACAAGCGTATAAACCTGCATGATAAAGTGGATATTTTACACATCCATAATGTTTTACAGCATATAAACATTGAGAACACAGCACAGGAAATTAACACTGGCATTCCATAATGTGGCAGATTGGACCCTATGACTCAGATGCCACTACAGGCTCTGTACCCCTTACCCCACACCTGTAGTTGCCCAATAGTTACCCCATAGTTTCGCAAAGGCTTACCTATATTTCATGTTGTTATTCCCAACAAAAAGGCACAATGTTCTGGCAGCTCAATGGGCCCATCAACCTCTATGGCTGCTAATACTATGGTTACGCCCATGGCTACAACTCTGTTACTCAGACCCAGTTATGATAGCTTTTCATATTGGCTTCTCTCTCAGGTTCATGCTTTCAATACTTTTTGCTGTCCTATGCTGTATTTAGTGACATGACTGAATGAGAAGGACTTTATGATACCACACAGTGAGAGTGCATATTCTTATTAAAAAATGTAAGGTGGCAAGACTTATAGGGTCATCTCGTGAGCCAACTAAAATTGTCATGCTAGATAATTACTGGTATCCTAAAGGAGGTTATCAATGTAAATATATATAGTGACTGTAGTATTTCTGTATATTGATCATTTAACTAACCTCAGTTTCTCTGATGTATTACAGATGGGAGGAATGGAATCAGTAATAACAGGGCTCATTGATGAATTCAAGTTCCTACATAGACATCGAGAGCTTTTTACTCTTTTTATCGTCCTTTGTACATTCTTCATATGCCTCTCCTGTGTAACCAATGTATGTAATTTTGATGCCTGGAGATTCTTAGTTTGTAGATACTCTACCATAAATGTACAAAATCATCCGTCTCTTTCAAATCATACTGCAGTGATGTAGGTCTAACAAGTATGAAGTATCTAGGTTGTACTATTGTTTGAGTACTCCTGTTATTGTGAAAATTTGACATTGCAGAAATTTTCCTGCATGTCAAGTAAGTCATGTAAGTCAGCCTGGTGGACTCCTGTGGTAGGAGTACTCACCCATTAATGAGTAGTGTTAAGCGCGAATATTCGAATATCAATTTTTTTTAGCGAATATCGGCACTTTGCTAATTCGCGAATATTTAGAATATAGTGCTATAAATTCGCTATTTCGAATATTCGTTTTTTTTTTTTTTTTTATTGTTATATTATTTTCTTTCCCACTTTTCAAAAGTAGTTCTTACCTGTCCTTAGGATTCCTGGCTGCTTCAGTCAGTGCCCGTTGCCGCTTCTGCTGACTTTCGTTCCCATCACCATGGGAACGCCTCCATACTAGAATGTATTGTCAAATTTGAGAATTACGTTGAAATCGCAATGCGATTAATATAACTTGAATTAATCGCATTGCGATTTTAACATAGACATGGTTTACTATGGTTGGCTTTGTAGAATTAGCGAATATGACGATTGTATTCGTCATATTCCTCAAAACGAAGATAACAAAGTATTCTCCATCTTCGTTTTAGCTACCTATTCGTCAACTTCGCTAATTCTAGCAATCAAATAGGAAAGTTGACTATAGAGACAGCTATGTTTAATTCGCTATGCGATTATATTACTTAGCTTTTTTTTTATAAATAAAATAATTATAATAATTATCAAGTATTATAATTATTCTATTTATTAGAAAAAAAGCTAAGTAATATAATCGCATAGCGAATTAAACATATCTGTCTCTATAGTCAACTAGACAAGAGTTAAAAACTAAAAAACCTTAATCTATTTTGAAGGACTTTGTAGAGAAAGGCTAATCTATCACAAGTATTTCGATGTTGGCATCCACCTTATAATCTGGACTATCAAAATTACAGTTACTATTCATCACCATTCAGTTGAACCATGTGCTTTAATGTTTTACAGGAAGCATAAGCCTGTGTTAGATCTATGAAGATTTATATATCATGTAAGCCTCTGTAACAGTAACTGCCATATTCTCTTTCTTTTATTATAGGGTGGAATTTATGTTTTCACTCTGCTTGATCATTTTGCAGCAGGCACCTCAATTTTATTTGGAGTACTCATTGAAGCTATTGGAATTGCATGGTTTTATGGTAAGAACTTTTTCATATGAAGTATGCACAGTGTTTTAGGATAGGTTCACACGTGTTTTGTCTTTCTGTTCCAGTCTAGGATCAGAAAACAAAAAAACAAGTATTAACTACAATGGGATCTGTTGGACTTCCATTTATGGAGGCTGTCATTTTGCCAGACAAAAGAGTGCTGAATGCTGTGATATTTAATCCTGCATTTTTGCTATACTCTACAACTGAAACACCTAAAATAATCTCCTCTGCAGATATAAACCTAGCCTAGCTTTGGTTCATTGAACATATGTATAGTGCCTTGCAAAAGTATTCACCCCCTTGACTTTTTTTGTATTTTGGTGCCTCACAACCTGGAATTAACATGGATTGTTAGAGGATTTGCATCATTTAATTTACAGAACATGTCCACAACTTTGAAGATTTTAAAAAAATTTTTTTATTGTGAAGCAAACAACAAATAGGACACAATAACAGAAAAAGTCAATGTGCATAACTATTCACCCCCTAAAGTCAATACTTTGTAGAGCCACCTTTTGCGCCAATCACAGCTCCAAGTCATTTTGGAAAAGTCGCTATGAGTTTGCCACATCTTACCAATGGGATTTTTCCCAATTCCTCCTTGCAAAACTGCTCCATCTCCTTCCTGTTGGATGGTTTGCGCTTGTGAACAGCAATCTTTAAGTCTGACCACATATTTTCTATTGGATTGAGATCTGGGCTTTGCCAACCAATAGGAAAGTTATAACATGTTCAAAGTTTTATTCACAGTACGCGAATATTACATTACGTAATATTCGCGTATTGCGAATGAAACTTTGAACGGGGTATAACTTTCCTATTGGTTGGCTTGCTAGAATTAACTAAGATAGAGAATATAGCGCTATATTCATTATCTTCCTTAATTCTAAATAGTCAATCAATAGGAAAGTTGCCTTTATACCACGTTCAAAGTTCAATTCGCAATACGCGAAGAATTAAATCGCATATTATTCGCGATAAATAAAATAATCATGAATATTTGATTTTAACGAATATACGACAAATACTCAATTGAATTTTTAGCGAAATATCACAAAATCGAATATGGCTCATCACTAGTTTTCATATCAACATGGGCTGGTTGAGGCGATCTATGCTGCCTATCTATATCTAGTGCTGTCAGTCTACTGTGCCATGTGCCACTTGTAAAAAGGTTGAGGGACTAGGGGCCTACCTTGCTCAGAGGCCCACTGGGGATTCACCTGTTCCCCTGTGGGCCAGTTTGAGCCTGGTCTGAACACATCCATGTGTGCCATCAGTAATACAGCATATTTTAGAATAAACACTGTGAGCAACTCCTGTGACACATGCAAATACCTCTCTAAGTATTTGCTTGTCATTTATTCAGCAGACAAGTGTCCTGTAATCTTGGTGGCTACCACTCCCCCACAATCTAGGCTTGATTGACATATATTACAGGGGAAAGTGAATGACACAGGAAGCATCAGAGATGTCAGTCAAGCCTAAGTTAGAGGGATGCCGATGAGATGGTAGAAAACTTGCCTGCTTTACGCCTGGAGATTAATTTACATGAGATGTAGGAGTTTCTAAGGTATGCTGTATGGCACACATGGATGGATGCAGAAAGGACTTCCTATATAGCAATAAAAAGAGGTGATAGTGGGTTAGAGGGGTCAAACCTGCTGACTTGTTCTCCTAAAGCTTGCCATAAAAAAAAATATGGCTGTCAGAAGAATAATATTTTGTCCAATCAATTCCTGACCTCCCACCTCAACATTAGCCCCACAACAATTTTTTTTCAATAGGAAAGGGATATGTTTTGTGGCTGCCACATGTTTTCTATAACTTCATTTTGTATCTTATACTTAGAATTTGGCTGGCTGTTCTGATCTTCATTTTATTACAGTACAAATGTAAGATTTACATATACTGCATGCATGTGTGTATTTTCACCAGGAGTTAGTCGTTTCAGTGATGACATAAAGGAAATGATTGGAAAGAGACCAGGACTTTACTGGAGACTTTGTTGGAAGTTTGTCAGCCCTTGTTTTCTCCTGGTAAATATTACACCTGAAATCATACCTGAAATCAGAAAATTATCTATCTATCTATCTATCTATCTATCTATCTATCTATCTCTCCTATATAGACAGAAGTATTGGGACACCTATGCATTACACCTAGAGCAGCTTTTATGACATCACATTTTAATTCCATAAGCATTAATATGAAGTTGGTCCCCCTTTGTAGCTAAAACAGCTTCCACTCATCTCAGAAGGCTTTCTACAAGATTACAGAGAGAATGTCTGTGGGAATTTTTGCCCATTCATCCAGAAAAGCATTTCTGAGGTCAGACACTGATGCTGGACCAGAGGGCCTGGCTCACAATCTCTGTTTGAATTCATCCCAGTGGTATCCAATAAGGATGAGTTCAGAGCTTTGTGCAGGTCAGTCAAGGTCTTCCACACCAAACAACCCAACCATGCCTTTATTACCTCACTGTTTGTCCTGGGGCACGGTCATGCTGGAACAGAAAATGGGTTTCCCAAAACTGTTCCCAGAAAGTTGGAAGTGCACAATTGTCCAAAATGTCTTACTATGCTGAAGCATTAAGATTTCCCTTCACTGGAACTAAGGGGCCTAGGCCAACCCCTGAAAAACAACCCTATAGTATTATCCCTCCTCCACCAAACTTTACATTTGGCACAGTGCCATCAGGAAGGTAACGGACTCCTGCCATTTACCAAATCCAGACAAATTGCCAGATAGAGAAGCGTGATTATCTTGGTGACACCCACTACCAACCCTGGTGCCGCATCACTCACCTACCTCTAAAGGGAACAGTTAACATGTTGAGTAAACAATGGCAAGAAAATATTAATTAACTTTAACTCAATGGCTTTTCCACACCGGGACTATTTAGAGGTAGTGGCCTGGTGTCTCCCCTACAGTGAGGAAAAGATCCCTGTATAGTGATTAAAGGGTGAAAACTAGCGAACTGACAGAATAATGACCACAGTCAAATCAAACCTGTTGCATGGTAAGTCCACACTCACTGCCTGTAACAGTGATTCATCACTCCACAGAACACATTACCACTACTCTAAATTCCACTGGCAGCATGCTTTACATCACTATCTTACAATTGTGATTGTGCTTGGTGATGTAAGGCTTGCACGCAGCTGACTGGCCAAGGAAACCCATACCATGAGGTGCACAGTTTTATGCTAATGTTAGGAGAGGTTTGGAACTATGCAGCTATTGAGTCATCAGAGCATTAGCAACTTTTATGCACTATGGGGCACATTTATTAAGACCGCTGTTTCAGATGCTGGTCTTAATAAAGCCCTATACTGGCAGTAGATTTGCCAAAGTTATGACTAGGGGCAGGCCTCTTCACAAGTTCGGCGTAAAAAACGGTCTAAATGTAAGACTGCTTCTGAACGATCTTACATTTAGACCTTTTTTTTACACCTAAAATAGGCGCATAAAATGGTGAATGAGATGGGCCTGGCGTGAGTGGGACTGACCGTTGTGCCACTATCTGCACCTGAAATGCACCTAAGGCCTAATTTACACGTCCGCAATCTACGTCCGCACCCATTCCGCAAATTTGAGGAACGGGTGCGGACCCATTCATTTTGAATGGGGACGTGATGGATGCGGAGAGCACACACTGTGCTCTCCGCATCCGCATTTGTTGAGCACGCCACCGATCTTCCGGATGGCGGCTCCGCAAAAATATAGAGCATGTCCTATTCTTGCCCGCAATTGCGGACAAGTATAGGCATCTCTATAGGGCTGGTGGCAAGGTGTTTTGCGTATCCGCAAACTTGCAGATCCGCAAAACACTACGGACGTGTGAATAAGGCCTAAGGCTACATGCACATGACTGTATGTGTTTTGCAGTCCGCAAAAAAAAAACGGATGACGTTCCATGTGGCATCCAATTTTCTTGCGAATCCGTTGTTTTTGCGGATCCATTGTAATAATGCCTATACTTGTCCGCAAAACGGACAAGAATAGGACATGCTCTATTTTTTTTGCGGGGCTACGGAACGGACATACGGATGCGGATAGTACACAGTGTGCTGTCAGCATTTTTTGCGGACCCATTGAAATGAATGGGTCCGCATCCTGTCCGCAAAAAAGACCGAATGGACGCGGAAACAAAATAAGTTCATGTCCATGAGGCCTAATTAAGGCATATTTCAGCATAGTAAATTACCCCCTATGCGCCTCAGCACTCGTTGACCCCACTTTATGTGGTCTGTCACTTTGTGGCTAAGTTTCTGTAGTTCTTAAAGTCTTCTACTTTGCAATAATACCACTTACAGTTGATCCTGGAATATCTTGAAGGGAAGAAATTCACAAACTGATTTGTTGCAACAGTGTCATTCTATTACCACACTCAAATTCAGTGAGCTCTTAAGAACAAGCTATTACTTCCCAATTGTTTGCAAAGGTAGACTGCATGGCTAGAGGCACCTCACTGGTTAGTACTCATGCCTTGCAGCACTGGGGTCCTAGGTTCAAATCTGACCAAGGACAACATCTGCATGGAGTGTGTACTGTATGTTCTCCCCATCTTTTTGTAGGTTTCTTCCCACACTTCAAGAACATACTTAGATTGTGAGTCCCATTGGGGAGAGTGGGATCTAATGTCTGTAAAGCGCTGCGGAATATAGCAGCGCTGTATAACTACATAAAATAAATAAAACATTTTATACATCCGTGGCTATGAAGCTGCACATGTACTCAGTGATTAAGTTGTGTGTCCCAATACTTTTGTCCATATAATCTATCTATCTATCTATCTATCTATCTATCTATCTCTTACCTTCAATAATATCTTCAAAATGGCTGCACCCAAGTGACACTGGGTCTACACCTCAACTTTTTGTAGCGCTGTTTAATTGATTTTAAACCATTGAGCTACAGCCAAAGCAGTACATTGACTTGCATGGAATGTTGTGTAGCTCCAGCGTCATTATTACTGAAGCAATTTAATCGCCTGTGAAAAAATCAGCTGTGAAATCATTCTGAAACCAATGTAGACAAGTGAGTAGCTAGCAATTTTTAAAATTGGAAAATGTTGGGGTTTCAGAGCAATTTGCAAGCTAGTTTTTACTTCACAGAGTAACGTAAAAAATATTTTGCCAATAATTTCACATTAAAATGGCCATAACTTGGTGGCAGCGACTTGGAATCGATTTTCAAGCTACTCAATCTCACAACAATTTTTTTATAGTGTGACAAAAAGTCGAGATTTAGCCTCAGCCTAAGAGCTGTATTACACCAACAGATTGTCTGACCAGTTTCTGACCAATCAGACCAATAGTTGGTGTGTATAACAAAAGATCTGTGTGTGAAATGTCCATCTGACCAATGATTGGTCAGAAAATCTGTCAGATATTTTGCTGGTATAATACAGCCCTAATGCCGGGAAACTCTCTCTATTTTCTCAGATTTACCTAATTAAAATCACATCTCACACTCGATTTTTCATTTGTACTGCATAGTTTGATTTACCTCTGATCTGACTGTGCTGACCTATCTGCTGAAGAATTTCCTGTAGCGACACTCTGCATGCTTAATTTATAGCAGTCTGTAGTCAGGCCATGGCCATTAAAATTAGATATGTCTGTATTTGGAACACCAAATTTTTGGTGAACACCAAAAATCTATGGATCTGCCTTTGTAGCGTAGCATTTATCAGAATATCTTCAGTTGTTAAAGGGGTTATGGCATAATGCTAGGACCAGTCGTACACAATGAAATTGCAGTGCTGCTAAGAAAGCATTATGCCCCATGGGCCTCTGTGAGGTCCACTTTTTTGGAAGACTTCTGGTTGACTCATTATAGTCAATGGCAGAAAAAAACACTGCTACTACTTAATGGGGTTGCACCCATTTTTAATATTGATGACCTATTCTCAGGAGCCAAATTGTAACTTTATTTGTATTAAATATGAAAACGTGCTATTTGTGCTCTTGTAAGCTGTACTATGTAGTTCTTGAATAGGTGTACTTTTAAAATCATGCACCTTTCATTATCCCTCATTTCTGTAATTATCCTTGGACGTTTCTATGTTTTGTTCCTCCACTATGTAATTGTTTTTTTTTTGGACACATCATTAGCTAGATGATTATTTAGAGGTAATTATTAGTTTTTATATGCATGAATGATCACATTTCTACTGTAACCTTGGACCTAGCTTCATTCTGTTTGTTGCTGCTGCACATGCAACTGCAGTAGTTACTTTTTAAGTATAAAAAAATGAACAAGCAGATCTCTAAGCATAATTTTCCTGCACTCTGTATTGTGTATTTCACAATGCAGATAAACATCTGATTATCTGATTTTCAACATAGAATACTTTAGTAAACTGAATTGTATTCACCCACCATTTAAATTCTCATTTGCCAATTTTTTTATTGATACTTCTTATATCCTGTTCTCATTAAAAGGGTTCTCCACTTCAGTAAATCCTTATTTGTAAGACGAGTCCCTTGCCAATAAGCAATCAGTGAAATCTATGGTAAAGCCTAGCAGTAAGTGTAGGTTCACATGGAGTTTCTTGGAGAAGTTTCAGAAATACTGCCACCCTTGGTCCAAAAGCCAGTAATCACCCTTTTTTTCAACTCTGTAAATAACCCTTTGAACTCATGACAGCAACGAGGAATTTATGTGCAGACAGCCTATTAAACACCTTTATACCCACCAAGCCAGCTTATGACTCGTGATTCCCTTCATGAGTTACGCACCGCCAACATGGAATATAGGAAATGGTCATAATAATGCGGCACGGCTGTGTATAAGGATACAACTTGGTGAAGAAACAGGATGCATAGTCTTTCATGGACTGATCAGCACAATCAACAGTACAAAAAGACCCTCTAAACTTGTGGCAACTCAGGGAATCGCTGTAGAAGTTGTAACTTTAAATTACATATAAAGATCTTCAAAAACTTCCAGAATGCCATAGATTTTGGTTTAATGTAACGGCACAATGGAACCATACTGTGTTACAAAGAGAAGTAAAAATATAATAAATAAAAAAAGCTTTAATATAATATCTATATATTGTTTAACTTATTGTTTAAGTAATGATAATTTGCTTTTTTTTCCAGTTTATGGTTGTTGTCAGTATTGTATCCTATAGTTCTCCAAAATATGGAAACTATACATTTCCAGAATGGGCAAATGTGATTGGCTGGTTACTTGCTGTTTCATCCATGGCAATGGTACCGATTTATGCCATATATAAATTTTGTACTCTTCATGGATCCTTTCGAGAAGTAAGAAATCTGTGTTTTATGCGTTATGTATGTATATTGCTTATGTAGAAATAGTATTACCTAAATGTCTATGGCATAAGTAAAAAAAAGCTCATTAAACAATATTTACTAACTGCTATGTATGACAAATTACAATAAAATAAAATTCATAGTTAGTTAGTCAATTTAATATTTAATAAAATAACATGTGAAAAATATATTTACCCAATACAAGAAACTATAAACAAAAAGCTATTATTGACTGTCTTTTTTAGTCTTCTGGACCACATTGATTATTGTGGCTATTACTAACGTTGATTGTTTACTGGTGGGGATTATCAGTTCTCAATTACATCTTTTTTACATTTATTTATTGTTTGTTGTATAAGATTAATATAATTTTATCATACTATTTTAGATATTATAAATATTATATTTATCAGCCAATTCCAAGCCCCATGATATATGGTTTCTAGAAAACCAGTGATCCATTTTTTCTACAAATTCACAATTCTTTCAGGTATAAGAAGTAACCAGTGATCTTAACAGGAGAGATAATCAGTGTCACTGGGAGTTTCACCACTGGAACCCCCACTGATCACAAGAACAGGGGTCCCATATCCAGCACTGGGACCCCATAGTGATAGACATTTAGAGGGGCATTCATCAATGCAGTTACGCCACTATTGTGGCGTTATAAATTAGCAAATTATGGCATATTCACACCATAATTTGTGACTTTTTGAGCTTCTAATCACTTTTCTGAAGTGGTGAGAAAAGAGTGGGGCTTAGCGGAAGGGGCCGTACTTATCACGGCCCGCCAGATATATTATAACTTACGCCAGAAACAAGTGTAAGTCATATCTCATTTTCTGGCACACGGAGTGCCAAAGATACACCTAATTTAGCAAAAGGATCTGCCTTTTTATATATTTGGTACATCTTACTCCAACACACAGGGGATCAAGACTGGCACATGGAAACACCAGTTTTGATAAATCTCTTCGGTATTTCCTATCTGTAATCAATTACTGCATCAGTTGGCCTAAAATTTGGCAATTCATTTTTTGCTTGTCTTTTTTAAATTAAAGTTTTATAAAAGCACAAAAAAGAAAGGTAGTAAAAAGTTACGCTTTTATAGACCTTAAGGAGTCATCTAAGGCACAAGTTTTCAGGCTTTGCAGACAGTTGATGCAGACGATTTCTGCTTGGATATTGGTAACAAATGTGTGTCTCAGTTAATGTTAACTTACAAAAGTCTTTCTGTAACATTAAATAATTTGGAAAATTAATGTTAGGAAATGTATAATTAATATTTTTAAACTGAAATACTAATTAAAAAATTATAAAATACAGTAAGTCTATTGTTCCTAATACGTGCCTAATACGTTTTCACAAAAACATTTATAAGTTTATGTACAGTATGTTACATAATGTGAAATAAAATGTGTATTTTTGTTCCATTTCAGAAAATTGCTTATGCCATAACTCCTGAAAAAGAATATGATCTAATAGAAAGTGGAGAAGTGCGTCAGTTTACTGTAAGTTATTTCCTATATTATACTAGAGACTTTATAAGCTGAAATTTCTTACAAGGAACGTAAAAGCGTATTCCCATCTGGGACATTTATCCACATGATATGCCATAATTGTCTGATAGGTGTTGGTTTCACCTCTGAGACCTGCTCCTCATCTGGGGTTTGTAGTGATTTTAAATCTTGACTGAACATCTGTATTGAACAGGGTTGTCCAGCCATGTAAAAAAAAAATTTTTTTTTAAATGATTATAATAATGATAAAATAATAAAAGTAGCAATAATTTTCTGATCCCCTACCACTCTTTTTCTGCTGTTTCCCATGTCCTTGCTGGTCTCTGTATTTCCAAGTCCCTCTCGACATGTGGCCGCTAAGACCAGAGATTGGGAAGCAAGTGGTGGGGGATCAGTAAGGTATCACTGGAGTCTGAATATATTTAGAGTTTTCACCTGACCGAATACACTGCTGGGTGGAAGCCTCCGCCCTGCAGTGTGTTATTGTAAATAAAAAAGCCATTGCCCTGCGTGATCCAGCACAGTGCAAGGGAGCGCATCAGAGCATGACATGCTCCGATGCTAACATCAGAGGAGCTGTTCGGGTTAAAATATGGGTATGTCAGGGTTCAGATCTGAACCCGGACAACCCCTTTAAGCAGGGGCGTAGCTAACGGCTCATAGGCCCTGGTACAAGAGTTCAGCTTGGGCCCCCTTCCCTCAGTGCTTTGTGTGTCTTCTTATGTGGCACAAGGGTCTTTGGGCCCCCTCAGGCTCCTGGGCCCGGTAGCGACTGCTACCTCTGCACCCCCTATAGCTACGCCCATGCCTTTAAGCATCTTAACACCAATTAATACTGGATTATTCTTAAACATACACTGAACAAAAATATAAACACTTTCAGTTTTGCTCCCATTTTGCATGAGCTGAACTCAAAGATCTGAAACATTTTCGACATACACAAAAGACCCATTACTCTCAAATATTGTTCACAAATCTGTCTAAATCTGTGTTAGGCCTCTTGCACACGAACGTATTTTTTTGCAGTGTTTTGCGGTCCGTTTATAATGGATCCGTGGTTCCGTTTTTTGTTTCCGTTTTGTTTCCGTTTCGGTTCCGTTGTTCCGTTCCGTGTTTCCGTTTGGCATATACAGTATACATTAATTCCATAATAAAAATTGGGCTGGTCTTAAAATTTTCAATTGTTGTTCTGCAAAAACGGAACGGATACAGAAGACATACGGATGCCTTTCCGTATGCTTTCCGTTTTTTTTGCAGACCCATTGACTTGAATGGAGCCACTGAACGTGATTTGCGGACAAGAATAGGACATGGTCTATATTTAAACGGAACAGAAAAACGGAAAAACGGAAGGCATACGGAGACACTTCAGTATTTTTTGCAGACCCATTGAAGTGAATGGTTCAGTATACTGTCAGTATACTGAACTGAAAAAACTGCCAGTATACGGTCCGCAAAATACTGTCGTGTGCAAGGGGCTTTAGTGAGCACTTCCCTTTGCTGAGATAATCCATCCCACCTCACAGGTGTGGCATACCAAGGTACTGATTAGACAGAATGAATATTGCACAGGCGTGCCTTAGAGTGCCCACAATAAAAAGCCACTCTGAAATGTGCACAGTTTTACCTTACCGGGGGGGAGGGGGGTGGGGATGTGGTCAGACTCAGAAAACTAGTCAGTATCTGGTGTGGCCACTATTTGCCTCGCACAGTGCAACACATCTCCGTCGCATAGTGTTGATCAGGTTGTTGATTGTGGCCTGTGGAATGTTGGTCCACTCCTCCACAATAGCTGTGCGAAGTTGCTAAATATTGGCAGGAACTGGAACATGCTGTCGTATACGCAGATCCAGAGCATCTCAAACATACTCAATGGATGACATGTCCGATATGCTGGCCATGCAAGAACTGGGATGTTTTCAGCTTCCAGGAATTGTGTACAGATCCTTGCAATATGGGGCTGTGCATTATCATGCTGCAACATGAGGTGATGGTCATGGATAAATGGCACAACAATGGGCCTCCGGATCTCATCACGGTATCTATGTGCATTCAAAATGACATCAATAAAATGCACCTATGTGCATTGACCATAACATACACCTGCCCGTACCATAACCCCACCATCACCATGGACCATTCTATCCACAATGTTGACGTCAGCAAACCGCTCACCCACACAACGCCACACATGCTGTCTGCCATCTGCCCTGAACAGTGAAAACTGGGACTCATCCGTGAACAGAACACCTCTCCAACGTGCCAGACGCCATTGAATGTCAGTATTTGCCCACTGAAGTTGGTTACGACGATGAACTGCAGTCAGGTCCAGACCCCAATGAGGACAACGAGCATGCAGATGAGCTTCCCTGAGATGGTTTCTGACAGTTTGTGCAGAAATTCTTTGGTTATGCAAACCGATTGTTGCTGCACCTCTCCGGGTGGCTGGTCTCAGATGATCATGGAGGTGAACATGCTGGATGTGGAGGTCCTGGGCTGGTGTGGTTATACGTGGTCTGCGGTTGTGAGGCCGGTTGGATGTACTGCCAAATTCTCTGAAACGCCTTTGGAGACGGCTTATGGTAGAGAAATGAACATTCATTGCATGGGCAACAGCTCTGGTAGACATTCCTGTAGTCAGCATGCCAATTGCACACTCCCTCAAACAATGCGACATCTGTGGCATTGTGCTGTGTGATCAAACTGCACATTTCAGAGTGGCCTTTTATTATGGGCAGTCGAAGGCACACCTGTGCAATATTCATGCTGTCTAATCAGCATCTTGATATGCCACACCTATGAGGTGGGATGGATCATCTCGGCAAAGGAAAAGTGCTCACTAACACAGATTTAAACAGATTTGTGAGCAATATTTAAGAGTAATGGGTCTTTTGTGTATGTAGAAAATGTTTCAGATGTTTGAGTTCAGTTCATGCAAATGGGAGCAAAACCGAAAGTGTTACGTTTATATTTTTTGTTTAGTGTATATAGTGCCTGCAGTAACCAAATAATTTTTATCAGAATTTTTTTTGCCACCATTGACAAACCTAAGTTACTCCAGACTTTTATTTTGTTACTAAATACTTCGTTCCAGCCAACATAGGCCACATTCAGAAGTCTTGAGGAGTCCATGTCTTGATGGTCCAGAGCTGTTTTGGTAGCATGAGGGGCACATACATGATATTAGGCAGTTGATTTTAATGTTGGGACTGATTGGTGTAACATGAAAAACATAAAAACATGCATGAAAATAATAATTAAAAATAGGTGATATGTAGAAAAAATATCAGACAAGCATTATAATCTGAATTAATTTATATACCAGTAATTTATGTTAATGCTATAGAATGTTTTACTAGGACCAAATGAATATTACTCCAGATATATACCATACTAAGCAGGAAAGAGCAAAATAAGTGTGTCTTGTCTTTGGTCTGTCATTACTGTTTCTGCACTATTCACTGACTTAGTGGAGCATGCTAATAATAGGTTTAACAATGTAATTAGTATTCTACTGCCGGCCACATGCTTAATCAGGACATTTACCCTGTTATTGCCCTCATCGTAATGTTACGTTTAATAGCTTCAATAAAGAGAATACCAGAACTGCTAAACATGTACACACAAGTCAGGAATGCTTGAAGTTGTCCAAGTATTCTAGAGAATATGATCTTTTTATAAAAGAGCAGTTAATGGGGTATTTCAGTTTTTAGATACTGATGACCCATCCTCTGGATAGGTCATCATTATCAGATCGGTGGGAGTTCAACAGCCAGCATCCCCACCAATCAGCAATTTTTCTCAGCCTCCTGGGTCGGAAAAGTGCAGGAAGCAGAGGGGTCCACCCACCGTGTAGCGGCCATGTCAGCTTACTGCAGTCCAGCTCTCAAGTGAATGGATATTAATCTACAGTGCACTGGCAAGTCCAATACACAATGATATCTAATTCCATATTAACACGCATGGTTTTGTATAATATCATAAATAAGCTAGATTGAGGTACAGTGAATACAATGATTCTTTTCATTTTGCTTCCTGGCTTCATCTAGCTGAACACAACTTATGATTTTATAAACTACACAATGTACCTTGCTTTAAAATTGATATATGCATTATGAAAAGTGTACATCTTAAGTTCTTGTTTTTAGCTTCTCGTTGTATGGATTTGACTAAGCATCACCCTGATTAACTGCAAATGTTGAACCTTAAAAATCAATCCTACTTTCATTACGTAGCACATTTAGTGTTCTGTAGTTTCCATTTAGTGGTATATACGTTTTCTGTCTTTGTAAATCAGGGACATCACTAGCAACAGGCATCCTGGAGCCACTTTCAACTTAACCGACGTCCTCAGGTCAACAATACAGTTTAAAACCCATGGTAGAGCCCCAGCCACCTGCACTTACTATTTTCAGTTTTATTCGCCACAGACTGCTTTGGTTTTGCAGCTGACTGGATGCCAAGACCATGCATAAGACATTAGTGTCCTGGCACAGGTGGCACAATGATATCACTGCTTCATGTCTAATGTGATGAGCCTCATCTGTGAAGGTCAATCACTTAGCTCGTTGGATGACCATTGTAAGGTATTATGTGTGCATTAGTAAAGAAATATAGCAGGCGGCACTCACCAATGTAGACAATTAAAGTACCTTATTCCTCCAAAAATATTAAAAGTACAAGAAATATTTTTGGAGGAATAAAGGACTTCAATTATCTACAGTGGTGAGTGCTCCCTGCTATATTTCTTCACTTATGCATGAACCATTGATGTTATTCTGAAGGCTGGAGCACCGCAACACTGTGTGACGTGGATGTACGGTAACGATGAGACCCGTTTGTGTGATTTCTGGTATGAGATGTACCGCCTGTCTTTTCTTACACCTATAGATATAATTAAGGTATTATAAGTGTATTTATACCAAACCAGCTTGGCTGATTTTAGATCTTTGGGCAGGAAATTAAGAAACAGACATATTAGGTATTGCCGTGTCTAACGACGTGCTCTATAAAAATGTCACATAATCTACCCACCTCAGGTGAACAACGTAAAAAGAAAAAAAATGTGCAGAAAATGCAATGTGCAAAACTGAAATACATGTACCATATTAGGTATCACTGCATCCGTAATCATCTGCTTTATATAACTATAGCATGATCTATGCCAGCAGGTGAACGCCATAAAACATAAAAAAATAAAACATAAAAAATAAAAACTATGCCAAAAATGCCATTTTTTGTCACCTTCATCACAAAAAGTGTAATTCTAAGCAATCAAAAAGTCATACATACCCCAAAATGGTACCAATCAAACCATCATCTCTTCCTGTAAAAAATGAGAACCTACCTAAGACAATCATCCAAAAAATAAAAAAATATAGCTTTTAGAAAATGGAGACACTAAAACATGATTTTTTTCCCTTCAAAAATGCATTTATTTTGTAAATACATGAAATACATTTTTAAAAAGCATACATATTAGGTATCGCCATGTCCGTAACAACCATCTCTATAAAAATATCACATGGCTTACCTCCTCAGGTGAACACCATAAAAAAAATTTAAATAAAAACTGTACCAAAAATGCCATTTTTTGTCACCATACATCACAAAAAGTGTAATTCCAAGCGATCAAAAAGATATATGTACACCAATATAGCACCAATCAAACCGTCATCTCTTCCCGCAAAAAATGAGCCCCTACATAGGACAATTACCCAAACGATAAAAAAATATGGCTTTCAGAAAATGGAAATACTAAAACATGATCTTTTTTTCTTCAAAAATGCATATTAGGTATCTCCACATCCATAATGACTTGCTCTATTAAAATATTATATGACTTGCCCCCTAAGGTGAAAACCATTAAAAAAAAAAAAACTGTGCAAAGAATTCAATTTTTTGTCACCTTTCATCACAAAAAGTGTAATACCAAGCGATCAAAAAGTCATATGCAACCCAAAATACTACCAATCAAACCATCATCTCTCAAAAAATAAGCCCCTACATAAGACAATCGCCCTCCCCAAAATAATGGCCTTCGGAAAATGGAGATGCTGAAACATGATATTTTTTCAAAAATGCTTTTTGTGTAAAACTGAAATAGATAAAAAAAGTTGACATATTAGGTATTGCCACATCCGTAAAAACCTGCTCTATAAAAATATCAGTTGAACGCTGTTAAAAAAATATCCGTAAAAAACAAAAAATAAAAAGTGTGCCACAAAAGCCATATTTTGGTTACCTTGCCTCACAAAAAGCGTAATATCGAGCAATCAAAAATCATATGTACCCCAAAATAGTACCAATAAAACTGTCACCTGATCCCGTAGTTTACAAAAAGGGGTCACTTTTTGGGAGTTTCTACTGTAGAGGAGATTAAGGGGGTCTTCAAATTTGACATGGCAACTTAAAATTATCCCAATGTAATCTGCCCTCCAAAATCCATATAGCGCTCCTTTCCTTCTGCACCTGTTGTGTACCCATACAGCAGTTTACGACCGCGTATGGGGTGTTTCTGAAAAACTGCAGAATCAGGGTAATAAATATTGAGTTTTCTTTGGCTGTTAAACCTTGCTGTGTAACAGGGAAAAATAGATTAAAATGGAAAATCTGCAAAAAAAAGTGAAATTTTGAAATTTCAACTCAATTTTCCTTTTATTCTTGTGGAACACCTAAAGCAGGGATGCCCAACCTGCGGCCCTCCAGATGTTGCAAAACTACAACTCCCAGCATGCATGGACAGCCTACAGCTATCAGTCTACAGCAGGGCATTGTGGGAGTTGTAGTTTTACAACAGCTGGAGGGCCGCTTGTTCAACATCCGTGACCTAAAGGGTTAACAAAGTCTGTAAAATCAGTTTTGAATAACTTGAAGATTTTTGTTTCTAAAATGGGGTTATTTATTGGTAGTTTCTACTATGTAAGCCCCAAAAAGTGACTTCATAAGGGAACTGGTCCTTAAAAAGTGGGTTTTGGAAATTTTCTAAAAAATTTCAAGAATTGCTTCTAAAATTCTAAGGCCTCTTTTACATGTGATTGGACCATGTGATGTGATGTCATCACAGGTCCTTTAGTTCTCTAGCTGATGCTGGGAAAGAGAGGACAGATCGCAACTACTCGATCAAGTGGCTAAGGTAAGTTAACTTTTATTATTTTTAACCCCTTCCACTTCATTTTACTATGCATTCTTTATTAAGAATGCTATTATTTCCCCTTATAAGGGAAAATAATAAAGATCTGGTCCCGTTGCTAAGCAACCATGTGGGAAAATTGCACTGCATCCGCACTTGGTTGCGGATGCTTGCGATTTTCCCGAAGCCCCATTCACTTCTATAGGGCCTGCGTTGCGTGAAAAACGCACAATATAGAGCATGCTGCGATTTTCACGCAACGCAGAAGTGATGCGTGAAAATCACCGCTCATGTGCACAGCCCCATAGAAATGAATGGGTCCGGATTTAGTGCGGGTGCAATGCGTCCTCCTCACGCATTGCACCCGCACGGAAAACTCGCCCGTGTGAAATGGGCCTAAGCCTTCTAACGTCCTAAAAAAATAAAATGACATTTACAAAATGATGCCAACATTAAAGGATAACTGTCACATTTAGACCCTAATTTCAGTTTTCATATATGTAGTTACTAATATGATAATATACCTGAATCAATAACTATTAGACTTACTTACCCCATATTTAATAAGATTCAGCCCTTAGCAACCAGTCTGCATAAAACTGAAATTTCACTATTCTGTTAAGATGGCCGCCCTCAGCCCTGAGGCTAATCCATAGGACGCCTGCAGTGAAGTTAGTGAAGACCAGCTCTGTATAGGGGGGTCTTGCAGTGAAGTTCCCAGGTCTGGCTGAAGCCTGTAGTCCTTCTACAAGCTCTCCTCTTATCAGATAAGGCTTTCATTTATACACTGAGCAGCTGCTATATCTGCCTGGGCTCTACATTGTCCTGCACTGCTAAGGGAGTGTCTGCCAAGCAAAGGCATGTGGAGAAGTTCACACACACAGCCCAGCACTGTTATCTCCTGTCAGGAAGAACCTGGCTTTTTATACATTCCCTCACAATGCTGACTCACTATCAGTTCCCAGTGCACGCAGCGTGCTCCGTCCTCATCTGGTAGACGGAAGGAGCATAGCAACCTGATTTTATCTCAGGTAACAATAGCCAATACTGGGGACTTTTAGGTGGCTTTTAGGGGTTATTTATTAAACAATCAGAAATTAAAACAGGGCCAACAAGGTAATATTAATCACCAAAATCCAATAGTAAAAAAAAAAAAATTTGACAGTTATACTTTAAGTAGACGTCTAGGAAATGTACAGTAACAACTATTTTATGAGGTATCACAATCTACTTCAAAAGCAAAGACATTTAAATTAAAAAAATTGTGAATTTTTCCAAATTTTCCACAAATTTGGGATTTTTTTTCATAAATAAAGGTGAAACGTATTGACTCAAATCTACCACTAACATGAAGTACAATATGTCACGAGAAAACAGTCTCAGAATCGCTTATATAAGTAAAAGCGTTCCAGAGTTATTACCACATAAAGTGAAACATGTCAGATTTGTAAAATGTGGTTTGGTCCTTATGGTAAAAACTGGCTTGGTCTTGAAGGGGTTAAACAGATACTGCCATTCACAGCGGGACCCCAATGACCTTAATGGGATCCGGCTGCTTTTTGCTGTAATGCCAGCTTTCGCCCTAACAAAAACCGGCACTTATGTTAGAAAGCGGCTGGATCCCTCCGGGTCTCATTATAGTCAATGAGGTCCTGCAGTGAACATCACTCCAGATCCGGAGAATTCTTTGGGTACAGCCTGCTGGGTTCGGTTAATGTAAGTGTAAACCTATCCTTATGCAGAGCAGCCTTGTATCTTGCAGATATATAATTGTAACTTGTTTTCCGAATTTGCTTTACATACATATAATTATCTCTTAATGTCTCCCCATAGCTTCGTCATTGGCTCACTGTGTAAGACAGCTAACAAAGGGCATGCTCTGTCTCTGGAAGATTCAGAAGACACAAGACAAGAAAAGATAACATTTATGATATGCTATCTGATGAGAGGCATTATTCTGTCTGCCAAGAAAGGTTTCCTCTTTAAAATGTTTGCTAAGTGTCTGATTAGTCCAGATATGTATCAAGGCCATCTTGTCTTTGTGATATTTTTTTTTTACTGATTTTCTTTTTTATATATCTGGTATCTTTTATCTGAAATAATTGTTTATGGAAATTCAGTTTTCATGCACATACTGTATATTAAGACAAAATGAAATATACTCATATATAAGGAGTCTAAATATGGGTGAATTGCTGAACAACAATATAGGGGGCTTGCTGGGGAATCATTGAGTTTGAACAAGGGTTTGAACAACCAATCGTTTTTGCGGTCATTCAATCAAACCCTTCTTCATACAATTACATTGTTTTTCAGCAACACCTCAAAAGTATTGCTGACAAGCAATAATTATTATGCTTACATAAAAAATGTGTTTCAAACCAGCCCATTTGTCAGGTGATGGCTTGGCATGATTGGAAACAAATGTCCTACAAATATTAATTTGGGTGATCTTTGGCCCATTTATACAATGTAGTTACCAATATAATATGAAGCTATTTAGTGCATCCCAAGTTTTTTCCATTTTCTACAAAATGGCAATCAATTATAATCTATTATCATACAGTATTGACTTAAAGGAAGAGAATTGCCCATAAAAACAAACAACATGAATTTGAAGGGAACCTGTCTGCAACTTTTGGCATATGAAACTAATGGCATGGTGATGCAGGTCAAAGGCAAATGAAGTACATGGAGTCCTTGGAGCATGTCAATGCATCACCACTGCAAATCCGCCAATCCCCCTAGCTTGGAAACGTAATTGTCAGTGCCATTGTTATGCTAGGCATGCACGCTATAGCCCCTTTTAGTTTCTCTTCTTTTGACGAGAGCAGTGAGCCAAGGTGCTTACAGCATGCATTCACCAGAATTCAACTATGCCAGCAATAATGTTTCCACGCTAAGGGGATGTCAATCAAAAAAAGATGGTTGGATTTGCAATGGTGACTGTGACTCTGGCATTGTTGTGAGATACCCTTACGACTCCAGATACCTCATTTACATAGACAGGTACTTTTCAAAGTTGCATTTCTGCAAAATGGCACTGCTCATAGATTTATTGGAGACATCATCGATTTCAGTGCCATTAGTTTCATACGTCAAAGGTTGCTGACAGGTTCCCTTTAAAGTGGTATTTCCATAGTAAAGGGGTTGTCTGGAAATATTAAGGGCCACATATTTAATTTAGACCGGCTTTTAGACTCTGGTCTTAATAACCCCTATACCTGGTGGTGGATCCACTGGAGTTATGAGGAGGCGCCGACCTCTACATAACTTCGGTGGATGCTCCGCCAGTTATACATGTAAGACATTGTCCACAAACATTAAGACAGTTTTCTACGCCTAAAACAGGTGTAGAAAATTGTAAATGAGACAGGCTTGCCGGTCCATCCCCTTCTCTGCCCATGCCATGCCCCATTTTTTAGACCTGGCGTGAGCGGAGAGAAGTTGCAGATTGTTCGCGCAAAAGACCTCTGCGCCGCAATCTGTGCCAGAAATACCCATATTTCAGTGGATTTCTGTTTGCTAACTGACCACCATAGTTTCTAAAAGTTGCCAGCAGCCCGCCTCCCATACTCAAAGGATTATACTTAACTGATCACCGCCACTCCAGACCGGGAATGGTTTCCTATTCCACTTCATTCAACCTCTGGCCTTGATGTCTCTTGTGGACATACATATTGCCGCCAACGCTGAAGCTAGTGACATGCTGAAGATTATTAGGTGACCATGCCCATGCTGGGGAGTCATGAAAACAAATCCTGGGCCGTAAGATGGAGATGCAGGAGCCATTGCAGAGGACCGGAGCAATGGAGAGCAGGTATCATTGTTTCAGTACAGGAGACAGGGTGATGGCAACTGTTAGGCTAGTTTCACACTAGCGTTTAATATCCGGCAGGCTTTTCTGGCTCTCTGCATTCCGGCATTGCCGGAAGCCAAAGTGTCACCATCCGGCCCCAATATCTATAAGTTGGAGATCCAGCTGCAACGCATCAAATATGCTGAGATTCATCCGGATGAAAACTGCTGCTGGATATTAAGTGCTACTGTGAGACTAGCCTTAGAAATTATATATTCCCAGACAAACTCTATTTAGTATTTATGACATATCCACATGACTTTCCATAAATGGCTGACAGATGTAGGTCCACCCTGCAGTTACTGTAAGTCAATAGGAGTTATAGAAGGAACATAGCAGCTTGTCATTTGTATCAGTAATAATTTTGTTTGCCCGCATAAGAAATACATGGCTGAAGAATAGACCAGTCGTCTTTCTTAAATCATGCCGGTACTTAACACAGTATAGGTGTGTCTGCTGTGGAAATACAATATAGGGTTTGTGGTTGTTGTAGGTTACTGTACATGGGTCACATTATTTTAAAGGTATTGTTCCAATCACCTTTTCCATAGTCCACCTCTCAAATTGCAACTCAAGTAAAAGGGACTGCACTGCATTACCAAACACAACCGTTGGATGAGAGTGGCTTGTTTCGGTTAAAAACAACCTTTTCCCCGTACAACCCTCTTTCTTGCAATCACTTGTATAGTTATAGAAAAATAACACAGACATAAGTGTTCTTTTAGTAAGAAGACTGCTGTGGATATTTTGATTTCTGTGATAAAGAAGACTGCATGGCTTGCAATATCATTCAACATGATATCATTGAACAGTATAGTACAATGGCAAAATGACATGTACGGTTACTAAATGAGCACAAGTCAATCTGGTTTAATCTATTATCCTACAGCACTGACCTGGAGGGAAATACTTGGCCATAAGAACAAACAATGCACTTAAAGTGGTACTCCCATATGAAGCATTTGTGGCATTTTCCACCTATAGTTAGAATGGGGTCCATTGACCCCTAATTGCTATTTTGAGGCCACCACAGTCTTCACAGAGGTGGCGTTATGGCGCATGGCAATCATCATCTCTTTCCTCATTTCCTCAAGCCCATAGACTTTATTGAAAAGGGTGCACATAAATAAATCAACAGATGGATGGAGTAGCAAGATCCCCAAAGGTAGCATGTCCTGTGAATATGCCATAACTGCAGAAGGAAATACACCCATGATGAAAATATGTGTATACTAGCCTTCACTGAGCATTTAACATTTTGAAATGGATGTGTAATCTAATTTTCTGGATTAAAGCTAATTTCACAGTAGCATGTCTGGTGTAGGAAGCTTGCTCCATTGAAACGGCCGTATTTCGAGAACCGAACACTGGTCCTCTGACTCAAACTCAAAGCATCATACGTCTTGATGATGGTGTGAGTTTGGGTCAGAGGAGCAGTGTTTGGTCTGGGAAATCTGGAGTGTGGTTTCCAGACTACCCACACCAGTGTGAACATAGCCTTGGCCTTATCCTCCCCCCAAAAACTCCCCTTTACTGATATGACAAAATCTTGAGCTCTGTGCATGTTACTACATTTTTTGGAAGCTGTCAGCCATAACTGTTTATAAGATCATGGGTGGAGTCTCTGTATTAACTCCTAGACTCCCATTTGAAGTATTGTCTATGACCATGACTGATTGGTCTTTTGGAAGAATAGATTTGACTGATGTAGACAAGAGAATATCATTTAGAGCAGAAGGGGGCATCACACAGGAAAATCACTGCTATCAAGTTATAAGGCATGTTGCTCAACTCACATTTTATCACTAAATGTAGGTTTAAAAAATTGTCTGATAAAAAAAAATTGACAATTGTGGCAAATACTGTAGTATAAAATCATAAAAGCAGCATATCTCACCTACCTGATCCAGTGCCGCTGCTCAGTTTCTGCCCTCAGGGTTTTACTTACCTGGCTGCAGCGATGACTTCACTTCGAAAACACGTGACCACGAGAGATGTCGCGAACATAAAATTTTCCGTTCGCGATCGGCGAACGCGAATTTGTGCAAATGTTCGCGAACGGGCGAAGAGGGCGAACCGTTATAGACTTCAATAGACAGGCGAATTTTAAGGCCCACAGGGACTCTTTCTGGCCACAATAGTGATGGAAAAGTTGTTTCAAGGGGACTAACACCAGGACTGTGGCATCCTGGAGGGGGATCCATGGCAAAACTCCCATGGAAAATTACGTAGTTGACGCAAAGTGTGGTAAGTTGAATTCGCAATGCGATTAATATAACCTGCATTAATCGCATTGCGAATTCAACTTAGAGCTGGGTTCCTAATGGTTGTATTGCTAGAATATCACGAATATCACGAATATAGCGCTATATTCTCAATCTTCGTTATATTCTAGCAATACAACCATTAGGAACTCAGATCTAAGTTGTAATCGCAATGCGATTAATACAGGTTATATTAATCGCATTGCGATTACAACTACTAACACTGCAGCTTCAGAATGAATCTAAGATGGATGCCATCCTTGCTTTTTGATAAGAGGTGGGAGGGTCTGGGAGGGAGGGTATGCTGATTGGCTGGAATGTGTCTGCTGACTGTGAGGTACAGGGTCAAAGTTTGCTCAATGATAAAGTATAGGGGCGAACGCGAACATCGCATATGTTCGCCCGCGCGGCGAACAAGCTAGTGACCACTGCTTTTATTATTTCATGAAATTTCCCACAGGGCAATGTATATCAATCATTGTTAGGTAACGTGCATACAGATTTTAGGACTTAAAAAAACATTCCCGAGAATATGTCGATCACAATTAAATGAATTGAGACTATGAGGTCCCTAATGTTTCTAAGGCTACTTTCACACTAGCAGGGGGCGGAGCGGACCTCCGGCGGCACGCGTGCACTAGCGGCAGCACGGATCCGGCAGGCTGTTCACCCGCCGGAACAGCCTGCCGGATCCTAACTGCCGCTAGTGCATGCGTGCTGCCAGAGGTCCGCTACGGCCCCGTTGACTATAATGGGGGCTGGCCGGAGTTCCGGAGGCAGCACGGCAAACATGCCGAGAGGCGGCCAGAATAAAACTACGACATGCTTGGTATTGAATAGGACTGAGCTGTGCCTAGGCTATGTGACCAGTGAACCTAACACCACTGACCTAGGAATAGGCTGTTGTGCTCACCAGAGAGCCCTAGCCTCTCCAAACAGCTGATCGGCAGTGCGGGACGGTAGACCCAACTGATCTGATATTGATCACCTATCCTGAAGAAAGTCCTTGAAAATGAAAATCTCAGAAAAGCCCTTTAAATAATGCCTAGTCAAAAACCCTGACAAACCCATAATATCCCCTGCTTCACCAAGTTTCATAGCAGGCACAATGCATTCTGGTAGGGAACGCATGAAACTGGGGACCAATTTAAAGCAAGGCATAAATTACAAACTTTGTGAATCATATATGTGATGTTCAAATAACTTTATATGTAACATCTAAAAAAGCCCCTTTGTATCACGGGAAAAACCTGTATGATGTTCAGGGTAATATAGACCTCCTTTATTAGACATTTACATTTCCAATAAAGCATGGAGGCTTATTAAAATGAAAAAAAAACGAACATTGCTCTGTACAGGGCATTGGGTTAAAGAAGGTTTCCCGGTTTCAGAATACTGAAGGCCTATCCTTGGGGCTTGTGCTGCAGCTTTTTCAATGCATGATGTTGGTATACATACTAGTGGCAGTGCAGGGTAATTACAGCTTGGATGGGGAGAAGCACCACCACTACTTTGCAGATGGCATGCAGGTAAACAGGCTTCAGTACTTATGTGTCAAACAGACGATCAACGGGAGTGCTAGGAGCCAACAACCCACCAATTGATTTTAACGGCCCATCAATATTCTGAAGCAGGAAGCCCCCTCTAAAGAGTGAATTTAGTAATGAATTTCAATATTCAGGTGGAAAATAGAGTGTATCTAAAAGTCAGCAACTATGTTCATATACAAATCAGAGCTTTTATTTAGAAATATACATGTAAAGCTTTATAAAGCATATACTTTTATCTATATGTAGTGTAATAAATTGTGTATTTTAAAAGAAGTTATAATTTTTAACTGTAGCGATAAATGCAAGTTTGAGCACTGTGTTATGTTATAAAATCAATTGTATCTTACAGACCCTTGAATGTGAACTGTATCCAATATTGTTTAGCTACTTGTATTAGTATTCAACAGGGAACTGATAAGAAATGGTGTTGTATTATTTTATCATGTGGAATAGACTATTATATTACTGAGTGACAAGCTGAATTTATACTGCATCCACAACAATGAAGCAATTACATACTGTTTGTTTCGTGTTTAATTAGGTGACTGTTGAATCGGTGCGTATACAGTTTGGATCTCAGCCTGGTAAAAGCCTGCTGAGATCCAAACTGCGCATATGCAGATCCAACATTCACTGGCGCATGTGCGGGATTACAGTACCAGGCAGGAAGACAGCGAGGATGCCTAGCCCAGTCACTCAAGGGGAGTGGCTAAGAGGGAAAGGCAGTGATGAAGCTGTGCTCCAAGGGGATGGGCCTCTTCTCTGTGCTCGGAGCACCTCATTAGCATATGCAATAAAGTGCAGATTTCTCTCTGGCACCACTGACATTAAATACTGAGTCTTAAATACTTAAGGCAGCATGATCAACCCTAACAGGCAGTATGACTGGTTTAACAGGGTCGATCATGCTGACTGATGCTTTTAAAGGGGTTGTCCAGGACTAGAAAAAGAGGGCTGCCACCTGTCCATGGGTTGTGTGTGGCATTACAGTTCAGCCCCAATCACTTCAATGGAGCTGAGCTGCAATACCAGACACAACTCACAGAACTGGACAGGGAGGTGTTTTTGGATTAAAGCAGACCCTTTAAGTCATTCTAGACTGGTCAGTTTAGCCTGATAGATCCAGTTTTAGCATTGTTTCTCATGCTATACACTGTGGTATACCGAATCATAGTAGAGAAGAAAACTAACCTGACACCACTTCAAGATCTCAGGTGGCATAATCCCAAGGGCAAGTGCCCCATTTTTCCTCCCTTCCCATAATCTGGCACTGTGTGGGTCAAGTCCAAGCTTCCTTCCTCCTGCATACAAGGGGCTCAGTCTGACCCTCCTAGACAACAAGCCGATGTGCAAAATTTATGACGTTCTTTTACATAACCAATGTCGCAGTTTATTCTTGTATGCTATTCACCACATGCATATATTATATTAAGTGGATTTTTTTTAAAATAAAAGAAATGCTGTAACTCGATGCATCAATGTTAATGGGAGCAGACTGTTATACATTGCTGCATAGTTGACTGTTATTATGAAATGTAATGTTTTGTCCTGTTTCTTCTTTATTTGAGTACTTGTATTGTTATGTTACTGTATTCTATGAATGGATTTTATTACATGCTGTATGCGATCAACCAATATGTCTTTTTAATATGCAGTAAAGTTTATTCCATACAACAGAACTGGAAAGTATACTCAGTGTGAATGCTTTACTAGAAAGGGAAATGTAGGAAACATACAAAGTGGTAAAAACGAGGAAAAAGAATGTAAAAGGTGTTTTATTGGTGACCTATCTTTATATCCTCTCAATGAGGAGGCCACGGTTCTCACGTGAGTGCTGCGGCCTCTTCCAAGGCCAGTGACATCACCTTCATTGGTCACATGGCCTAGCTGCAGCTCAGTCCCATTCAAGTGAATGGGCTTGGGTTGCAATACCAAGCACAGCCACTATAAAATGTATGGCACTGTACTTGGCATGTTGGGAGGAGGCAGCAGTGCTCACCAGAAAACAGCTACTGGTTTTTAAGACTCCCACCTATCAGATATTGATGACCTATTCTACTAATGGAAAACCCCCTTTAATATATTTACTGTATACTAATCCTACTTGGAGTCTCACTAGAAAATGGCTTTTCATTAATAGCTGGTAAATCTAAACGCAAATAAGTTTGAAATATGCTTTCATTGTTTTAAAGGGCATCTGTCAACAGATTTGTACCTATGAAATTGGCTGACCTGTTGCATGTGCTCTTGGCAGCTGAAGGCATCTGTTAGTCCCATGTTCATATGCTCCCACATTGCTGAGAAAAATGATGTTTTAATATATTGAAATGAGCCTCTAGGAGCAACGGGGCATTGCTATTACACCTAGAGACTCCACTATCTCTGTAACTGCTGCGCCCCCTACATTTTGATTGCAGGACCAGGCAGGCGTGACAACGCTTACATTGCCTGGCCTTGTCAATCAAAGTGCAGAGGGTGTAGTAGTTGCAGAGAGAGCGACTCCCCCATTTCTCCTAGATACTCATTTGCATATATTAAAACTTCATGTTTCTCAGCATTGCGGGCACATATGAACACAAGACTTACATGGGTGCCTTCAGGTGCCAAGTGGACATGCAACAGGTCTGCCAGGTTCATAGGTACAAATCTGCTGACAGATTCCCTTTAATCCCTTTTAGATCAGTAGAAGACACTGTACAAAGCAGTTAAAAAAAGTTAGTAGTTACTGTTTAGCAGCCTGTATGCTTAGAGTGCATTAAAACAGTGCCATTGGGTATTGTTAAAAATGCATAAAAAATGTGGGGTCAGACCAGGCCAGCCCAGGAAATTTAGAGCTCAGGAAAACGGCTATTGCAAACAGCCCATTCACTTGAACATATTCTATTTTTTTACGGTGGGGACGGATCACTGACCCATTCAAGTTGAATGGGTCTGGATCCATCTACTGCAACGCAGATTGCGGTCCACAATGCGCGGAATGGCCAGCACACATTCATGTGCATGAGCCCTTATTCTAATTTACTCCAGAAAACTGGGATAAATGAAACCATAATCTATGCCAGCTCCTAGTCGTGTACATTTGGGTTCTGGCACCCATACAGCCTGAGATGTATCACAATTATTAAGAGGTGTGCACCTCTTAATAATTGTGGTGCTTCTGACTCCAATGATACAGAGATTAAAGGGGTCATCTGAGTTAAATAAAAACCCCAGGCCGTTGCTGTACATGTGGTAAAAAAAAAGCGCTAACATCTGGTCCTCCACTCACTGCAGCTGTGATATTCCGTTCACATAGGTCACTGCTGCAGCCAATCACTGGCCTTAACAGTGACTTCCTGTATACTACTGAGGCCATTGAATGGTTGCAGAGGTGACCTGTGTATACAGAGCGCCACTGCTACAGCCAGGAAAGTGAAGTCAGCAGTGTGGAGGACGAGAAAGCAATGCTGGAAGAAAAAGGGGAGTAAAATGGTAAGTATTGATTCCTTTGGTATTTTACCACATTTACAGGAGCTGCCCAAGTGAAACCCCTTTAAGAATGGTGTATAAAACACCAATCTTAGATCGGTAAACCTTGATTACTTTGATAGAAATAAAGATTATTACTATTGATGATAGATTAAGGCCTCTTTCACACGGGCGTCATGTTTGACGCCCGGATAAGAGGCGGGTGCTTGCGGGAATATGCGCATTTTTTCCACGCGGGTGCAACGTTTGTAATGCGCTTTGCACGAGCATGAGAAAAATCACCATGTTTGGTACCCAGACCCGAAGCTGGACTTCATCACTGAAGTCCGGTTTCGGGTCTTCTGGAGAATTGATTATTTTCCCTTATAACATGGTTATAAGGGGAAATAATAGCATTCTTAATAAAGAATGCATTGTTAAATGAAGTGGAAGGGGTTAAAAATAATAAAAGTTAACTTACCTTAGCCACTTGATCGCATAGTTGCGATCTGTCCTCTCTTTCCCTGCATCAGCTAAGAACTAAAGGACCTGTGATGACGTCACATCACATGGTCCAATCACATGGTCCATCACCATGGTAAGATGGACCATGTGATTGGACCATGTGATGTGATGTCATCACAGGTCCTTTAGACACATACTTCATCCATTGGTCTTTGTGGTGAATGAAATAAAATATTATATATCTAAAGGAATCTTCTTGGCTGCATATTAAAATGTCAGAATTCTTTTTAAGAGTGCTATGAACATTTTTACAAATTATTTATAGGGTCACTGAGTTTTTAAAAAACTTTTTTGTCATAGATACATATCAAAAGTTTTGGTTGGTGGAGGTCTGAATGCTCAGACCCCCACAGCTTGCTAGAAGAGGAAAGTTCTTGTATATTGCGCTGTCACCCCTGACGGCAGAATATGGAATCGAGATGGACTCATAGGCAGAGATTTATCATAACTAATGAAAAGGGAAAATTGTTTAGTTACCCATAGTAACCATTCAGATCCCAACTTTCATTTTTTCAGAGCTCCTCTGCAAAATTAAAGGATCAATCTGATTGATTACTATGGGCAACTAAGTCAGTTTTTCTTTGAACCGGTTGTGATAAATCCCCCCAACAGACTTTCTATTGTGCCTCCTGAAGTGAGGAGATAGAGCATGATATTCGGGTACTTATCCCTGCTGATTCTAGGGATCGGAAGGAGACCGACTCAGACCCCCACCAATGAAAACTTTTGACATGTCTTTATTACATATCAAAAGTTTTTTGACCCTTTAACATTAACATTTACAGTGATATCTATGTATTCTTGTTTTAATGCCACGTACTAAGAAAATGCTGTTACTTACATGCAGTGTCAAGTCAAATAAAAAAATAAAAAAAACTCGGATTCCTTGATCTCTCTGATGTCTCTTTTTCACATAGATTCATGTGTGTGAAAAATGTATACACCTGAACATCATACCTATATCTGCTTATAGGTTTTATTTGAAATCATAGTCACTAGGTTGAATTGATTGACCTATTTGTCTGTTATCCATTAATCTTCTGGGAAATCTTTCCAATAACTTGATTACTTGCTGCAGGGATTTTCTTTTATTTAATCAAAAATATTAGGCTACTTTCACATTAGTGTTTTTAATTCAGCTATTGAGATCTGTCATAGGATCTCAATAGCGGAAGAAAACGCTTCAGTTTTGTCCCTATTTATTGTCAATGGGGACAAAACTGAACTGAACGAGACAGAATGCACCAAAATCCATTCCTTTCCGTTTAGTTGAGTCCCCATCACAGACAGAAAAACGCTGCAAGCAGCGGTTTTTTATGTCCCTAATGTGGTGCGGACACAATAGAAAACGGATCGGTTGACTTTCAATGGTGTTCAAGACAAATCCGTCATGGCTATAGAAGACATATTACAACCGAATCAGTTCATGTCGGATGCATGCGGTTGTATTATTGTAACTGAAGTGTTTTTGCAGATCCATGACGGATCCGCAAAAAACGCTAATGTGAAAGTAGCCTTAGTGAAGTTGGGCTTCCACTGATGTGCCCTCCTTTTTTCTTTTTATTAAATCGCTTTATAATTGCCCCATTTCTTCTGCCTCCTGATATGCAAATGAAGCGGACTTTTGTATGGGGCGGTGACAAAGGTCTAGCCTCGGGCATGGCAGCGCTTCTCCCAGGTTGAGAGCGCAGCCAATTGCTCGTGAGAAGAGAACTTTAGCTCCTTCTCCTTGGCTGAGAGCCGAGCGCTGCGATTCGCTGCGCTCTCAGCCTGGGAGAAGCGCTGCCACGCTTGAGGCAAAACCTTTGTCACCACCCCATACAAAAGTCTGCTTCATTTGCATATCAGGAGGCAGAAGAAATGGGGCAATTATAAAGCGATTTAAAAAAAAAAAAAAAAGGAGGGCACATCAGTGGAAGGCGCTCAGCTAGGTAGGACATTTATTTCAATGCGGCAATATTGATAAAAGGTCCTCTTTAAGTCATGTTCAAATCATGTTTGCAACCTACGTCACATTTATACTGAAAAAAAAAAACATAACCTTTTAATGAAAAGTCAGGCACACATAAATGACAAAGGTCGAAACACATGCACAATACCACAATAAAAAGTGTAGCTAATATGAAATTATTACACATAAAAAAATATCATGGAAACATAAAAAGATTTTTCTGAAGCCACAAAAGCACACATTGTAAAATCATTGTATACAGAAATGATCCTGCATGGAATCTTAAACGCTATAATGCAAGACGTGTCCATTATTTTAAAAAAGAATAATAATCCAAAATCCCACATTAAACAGTCCAAAATAAATACATAGGAAAACATGTGTGAAAATATTATCAAATAATGTAGCCACAAATTTTACTGCATCCATGTATTGCTGGAACTGGGCTTGCATTATAATCTGCCCCATGCATATTGCCGCATCCAGCAGCCTCCTCGGGGATCTTTCTTTAAAATGTACTGCAAAAAGAAGCCACAGTAGGGTGATATGCTTCCTGAATAGAGTTGAGCGAACTTGTGTTTTAAGTTCGGCATCCAAAGTTCGGGTTCGGGTTATCCAAGCATCCCGTTATGGATTCCGCTACCACGGACCATAACAGCATTTGGAACACGGGGTGAAGGACCTGGGGTGATGTCACCGTCATGTGATCAGTGCAGGGGGCGTGGCTCAGTACTGGATTGGATAAGAGGTCGTAGGTTACCACCTCTTATCTAATACAGTACTGAGCCATGCCCCCTGCACTGATCACATGACGGTGACGTCACCCCAGGTCCTTCGTGTTGTCCAAGGTTCGGGTTCATTGAAGAATCCCCTTATGGATTCCAAATGCTGTTATGGTCCGTGGTAGCGGAATCCATAACGGGATGCTTGGATAACGCGAACCCGAACTTTGGATGCCGAACTTAAAACACAAGTTTGCTCAACTCTATTCCTGAATCTTCAGTGGCATGGCTGTTTTATATGACTGTGTAGTACAGGATGGCTGTCTGCTGATTAGTGGAGCAGTAGCTAGAAGCTCCTGCAGACAGATGCTCCACCAATCAGTACACATCTTGCCCTGCAGAGAAAGGGCTGTTCTGGTTCTTCTCTCTCCTGCCCTGCTGCCTGTGACAACATATCCCCCTCTCCCCTTTTGGTAAGACTCTAAATTTCCTAGTGAGTCTAATAGGAAGCAGGGGTGAGGTTTACGGATAAATACTTTTGCAATGCTCGTAGATAGGGACAAACACGGACAGAGAGCCCTGACCTGAAACTTACCCCACTTTCCCTACCTACTTGCAGTATGAGCTGTAGGTAGCAGGACCGCAACTGGTCGACGTTCCCTAGGCTACTTAGGTGCCGAGACAGACAGACGCCAAAAGACAAAACAACACAAAAGGATAGTCGTATGAAAAACCAGAAGCTATGCAGTACCATAAGAAAGACATAGAGTGGTCAAAAAACAAGCCAAGATCAGAACCAGATGGACAACACAGTATCAAACGAGAGACACAGAGTGGCCAGAAGAAAAGCTAAGATTACAGGAATGAGCAATCACATACGCAAAGAAACCAGGAACACAGCTGGAGAGTCAGAGAAGTGAGTCAGAGCAACTCACACTGGTATATGGCCAGGAAGGGGGTTCAAATAGTGCACCGAGTCCCAGGATCAGAACCTGATAGGTCATGATTCGGTGCTCCATTAGTCAAAACACTAGCACACAGGAATAGAGCAGCTGAGCAATCAGCCCGCTGCTAGTCTCCTCTAGCACATACCTTCTGTGGGAAGAAACAGCACTGCATCCTGTCGTGTCACTTAGCAGTGCGTCTCTCCTGGCGTAGTGGCGGTGATGATTGTATTATACCAGACCCCCAGTATTTACACTGTCCACAAATGCTCTCCCAGCAGTGTGACCAATGGATGACATCATGGATAGGAGAGCAGGACATCAGAAAGGCTCTCTCCTTAATACATTTTCCATGTGCCCCCAACATACAGAATTGCCCTATAGTACATTGTAAAAGTAGTGCTATCAGAGCCCTCACAGAACTTTGAGTAATTCTGGGCTACATATTTGTCTGCCCCGATCATATATCATATATGGGGGCAATGTGTATAAAACTACAATGCAAACAGGGCCATTACACTACTTTTAATAATTTATTATTTTGGTTCCAACTCAAATGCTTGTATAGATGGCCGGGGGACGGGGACGATGTGCACAATTGTTAATTGTGATCAGAGCCCTTATACTACTTTCAATCAGTGTCTACAGACTGGTTCTTTATTCTTATTGTTCTGATTGCACTGCAGTTAGTATACCGTACAGTGTTCCATTTAGTCCTCCATGCAAGCATTGGGATCAGAGCTCTCACAGTACTTACAGTAATTCCCTGGGGGAAGTGAGGGGGGAGGGGTTGTTGCCATTCTGGAGAGAGCTGGGCTTTACCTCCTCTGCATCCAACATGGATCTGATTACATTGTAGGTACATAGATTGTTTTCTCAGAGTTCAATCAAGGCTCTATCCAGGCTGCTGGTAGTGGAATTGCTCTCCTTTGTTGTGCTGTAAGGGTTTTGCTACAAAGATCACTTTCTAGCACCACTTGAATTACAAATAATAAAAGTGAATGTTGTTGCACTGCAATCCTGAAGTTAACATGGTCTGAGAATGTAAAAGAATCCAGCAATGTTGGCTTTCTTCTGATTGTCAGTTCACAGCAACTTACAGGTCGCTCCACCCCAATTCTTTTCCTTTATTTGTGATTTATGTAGAAGTTTACCAAAGTTGCCAGATACCATCTGAAGAGTAAATTGACGACTTTACTAAAGACATGTTTAGCTGTGATAAATACCATTTAAGCCCTAATGGACACCTCCAATGATCTGCCTTTGCCCGTTCTCCACATATAGGCCCTGGTATACTCTTGGTACAATCCATGCTGCTGCACAGGGGTCCTTTAGGCAAGGGGGCCCATACCAAAATAAAGAGGGTACTACAGTTTCCTTGGCTCAAAGTTACTGATTGATTCCTATATATCAGATGAAGTTGACTAGAGAGTCTCAGGAGTCTCAGGTAGGAAAAAGGAGTGATGTTGAGCCCCACACTCTTGATAAATTAGCTGTTAAACAGCAAGGAGCTTACATGCATTTCTTGTACAGGTGCCCTCTACTGTCTATATGCAATACCCCAGACCTGGGGTTATCTGCAAAGTTTGGTTTGGTATGTAATGTTTTGTAATGCTAATGTGACACATCTTACATTCAGTAAGTCTGAGCATGAGACAGGCATGACCAGAGTTAACTATCCTGGCCCCAGCCTACTGTGCACTCAATAAAGAGACTTTTGTTAAATTCAATCTGGCCTTGTCTCTGACTCTCTCAACACCACACAAGTACCATTGCATTTCCATCAAATGCCCTGCCTAGCACCCACAAAGACATTAACACCGTTGGCACCCCCAAACGACCATCAGGCATGGAGCCCACAGCTCAAGGAGTGCCCCAAGAGAATACAGGGTGCCTCTCCTTCATTGCACTGACCCCAGGGAGCAACAGCCTGAGGGAGTACACTGTGACAAATCCTTAGCAGCTTGCTACATATGCAGTGGTCCACATGGGAGGCGATAAACAGGGAGATTGTGAGTAATAGTTTTTGTGAGAGGATGGTGTTTCTCATGTCAGGATAACGAGTACCATCACATGCAAACGGGGATGGTGCAGCCCTAAACCTCCCAGACCCACTATCCCTACCTTACTTGCACGATTACCCTAGGCAGTGACCTACTACTGGACGACAGTCCCTATACTGCATTATATGAATGGTGACACACTAAGAGGGACAAACATAATGAGATTAGTCATATGGAAAATGGGTAAAAAGCCAAACAGTCAATACAGTACAAGTTAAGACAGAGGCAAACCAGAAACTCAAAACATGCCAAAGAGTCATAACCAGGAGATCAAATATGATACCAAAATGCCAGAAGCCAACAACTATAGTCACAAGTCCAATCCAGAAATCAAAAGCCAGGGGAGTCTTCAATAATCACAATGAACAATAGAGCGAGCCAGAGGACGAGAAATTCTCTGACAACTGCATACTGCAGGTGCCGGACTTTAATGGCAAGGAAGGGGCAACTCACGCCGGTGTGTTAGTATGCTGGAAGGAGCTGCCACCCAAGAGCCCTGATGTTCAGGAGTCCTGGCACACATCCTCAATGGCCCGGGGCTCCAACGTCAGTGAGGGCCAGAATGCATTTCTGGTTGCTCCGGCAACTGGACACTACTGCCGTACGGAGGCAGCAGCAGCCAGGGGAACCATAACAGTACCCACGTCCTTCAGGTGGGGCCCCTGTACCCTCAGTAGGAGCAGGTTTGTCAGAATGTAGCTCATGGAACTTTTTAACCAACCGACCAGCATGGACCTCATCAGCTGACATACATGACTTCTCCTCAGGACCATAACCTTGCATTGTAATTTATTACGGATCTTTCTGGAATCCAGAATTCTATCAACCTATACTCCGTCTCACCATCTACTTCCAACAGACCTGGAGGTTCCCAGAGGAGTAATTAATTTTTTTTAATAAAGAATTATGGAATACATTATGAAATTTAAAGGACTCAGGTAATTTCAGACAGAATGATACAGGATTGATAATTTCAATAATCTCATAAGGACCAATAAACTTCGGTCCAAATATTTTGGATGTAACCTGGAGACAAATATTTCTTTAAAAAATAAAATAAAAAATCAGTTTTTATTAAACATTTTCCAGTAGAGTACAAACAATAGGGTCAACAGCTTCCCAGAAAATACAGTATCAGTGAAAAAAGGTAAACATATAAAGCAGGTACGCCCCTAAACTCCCACCCACCCCCAAGTGAAGAGACAGTTACCAGGAACTACAGTTACATCCTGGGCGAACCTTATTGCGGATGCAAATAAGGGGGGACATGGTGTCATGAGCCCTCCTTGTTTGCATGTGCAATACATGCAAGTGTGGTATAACTTACATGAGGTTACAGATGCAGGTGGTGCAGTCCGTGTGGCCCGCGAGGCTGAAGAAGATGTCCCCATTGGCTGAAGCTGGCAACTGTCACAGCATTGCATGGATCCTGCAAGAGAAGAGATGACAGTTGTAAGGTGTGCAGTATCGCCGGGACAGCTGAAGAACCTCCCACCCAACCCACCCGAACAATAAGATGTCACAGTGTTTGATAGGCGAGTAATAGTCGCTCAATGAACGGACTATGTTTTAAGGTTAGTAATATTCTCAATTGGTTTAAAAGTGGTTATTACGAAGTTAATATAATGAATGGTATTTACGTAAAGGTAACCTAAACTCTGTGGCCAATATATGCCATTAAGTCAAAACAAAGTAATTTTAGAACCTAAGTTGTGGTCAGTTGGTTATTTGTATGGAGGTTAATAGGGATGGGTAAATATGACACCATGTCAAAATATAGCCAGCGACACAGAACCTGGAGACAAATATTTCTAGTGGATAACCACACATTGTCACTAGTGTTCAGTGAATTAAATTCCACAAAGTGGACTTCCATCCGAATTTCAGGATAAATTTAATTCTCCGCAAAAGCCAAATTTCCTCATGCATCATGGTAGTGAATCGATTTTACCTGAAATTTAGTAAAAAAAAATCATATTTACCTTATCCATTTGCTCGAGATAGGCCGCCCTCCGACATCTTGCTTGAAGATCTTGCAGGAAATTCTGTGCACGCCGACATATGATGTCATCAAAGGCCGCACAAGATTTCATGCCAAATATTCAAGCAAGATTGCAAGCAAATGGATGCGGTAAGTATGATTTTTATCGCAATTTTTATTTTACACTTATTTACATTAGATGCCGCGATCATGTATGAACATGGCATCTGAGGGGTACAATGATGGAAGGTGGTGCAAACGTTTTTTTTGTACAAAAAACTTTGTAAAAGTCTGCGAAGCAGCCAAATCGAATTTTTGAATAATTCGCTCATCTCTAATTGTTACCCATTGCAAAATTAATTCTTAGATACCTCTTTCTGTTAGGGGTTGTCTTTTGAACCTCCTGGAAATACATTAGGTTCATGTGAACCTGGACCCAGACTCTGCACAGTTTGTCAGATATCACTTCTACCTCAGGATTATCAGAATTAGATTTAAATGAGCACACGCGAGCATGGCAGCCATAATTGCAGAAAAATGGTGAATTATTAGTAGAACCTTTAGGATGAAATGTTGATGGCCAGTTCTGCCAATGACAGATACGATAACTGATCACTCTGATTGTTGGCAAAATAGCAGCTCAAAAATTGTTCAAGACTCAGATTCAGCCTTTCAGTCTGCCTGTTAGTCTCCAGGTGAAAGGCTGAAGGAATCGAGAGAGTGACACCCAAATGATTACAAAACGATTTCCAAAACTTTGAAACAAATTGAACCCCCCCTGTCAGATACAATATTTTGCAGAATGCCATGGGGTTTAACAACATGCTCTAAAAATACAAAGGGCAATTCCTTAGCTGAAGGAAGCAGAAGAAACGAAATGTAACATTTTAGAAAATCTGTCTACCACCACCCAGATAACAGTCGTCCCATGGAAGTGTGGAAGATCCGTGATAAAATCCATGGACATATGTGACCACAGCCTCTTCGCAATAGGCAATGGTTCTCTAGCTGGATGAGACCTAAGGGTTTTGGAGCTGGCACAGTTTTCACACGCCGAAACGTATGTCCAAATATCCTTAGATATAGTAGGCCACCAATAATGCCTAGCAATCAACCTACTAGTGTCCTCAATACCCGGATGTCTGTTCAAAACAGAGTCATGAAGTTTAGACAATAAAGGGGTCTGAAACTCCTCCAAGAAAAAAAAATTACCTGCAGGAGTATCTTCAGGTACCTGATTCTGATTGGCGGAGAACTCAGAGGCCAGATCAGGAGAAATAGTGGAAATAACAATGGAACTGTCTCAGATCTCGGGGCCTGAGGAGTATCCGCCTTGATATTCTTGGAACCAGGCCTATAAGTGACAACAAAATCAAAACGTGTAAAAAACAAAGCCCAACGTGCCTGCCAAGAATTGAGTCTTTTGGCAAACTCCATAAACATCAGATTTTTTAGGTCAGTGAGAACCACTACTTGGTATCTAGCCCCCTCAAGAAAATGGCGCCATTTCTCAATAGCCTATTCTCAAACAGGTAAAAGTGGATGTACCCTGAGACAAAATCACTCCCACTCCTACCTCACCATTGACCTCCACAATGAAAGGTCTATTCTGATCAGTTTGGGGAAGAATGGGAGCTTTAATAAAAAAAACTTTCAAGGCAACCGTAGCTTCAAGTTTACAATTGACAACATCAGCACCATTCCTGGTAAGGTCAGTCAGAGGTTTGTTGATAACAGAAACATTTTTAAGAAATTTTTAATAATAATTCGCAAATCTCAAGAACTTCTGCAAGGCCTTGAGAAACTTTGGTTGTACCCAGCCATTAATCTTATTAGTCCATGAGAAAAGTGTCTGGGGATATGATATATTCCAAGAATGGCACCCCTTTGACTCCAAACAAAAACATTTTTCTAACTTCACAGATAATAAATTATCATGCAGCGTCTGTAAGACAGACTTAACATGTTGAACATGAGAACACAAATCAGGGGAGTACACCAGAATGTCCCCAAATGACCCCAAATTTTCCAACAAATTCCCTAAACAAACATTCACAAAGTTTTGAAAGACGGCAGGGGCATTGCTAAGACCAAATGCAATCACCAAATATATAAAGTGATCCTCCAGGGTAATAAACTCTGTCTTCCATTCATCCCCCTTCTTGATGGGGATGATGTAATAAGCCCCCCGGAGGTCTAACTTGGTGAAACTTTTTGCCTCCCTGAATCTGATTAAAAAGGTCTGGTATCAACGGCAAAGGATAGAGGATTTTGACTGAGATCTTGTTATACTTCCTGTAGTCAACACATGGTCTGAGACCTCATACTTTTTCTTGACAAATAAGAACCCGCCCCATAGGACAAACAGACTGCCGGATATGACCCTTTACCATACTTTCTTTAGTATAGTCCTTCATGGCCTGATGTTCCGGTCCCAAAAAAAATTATGCGCCCTTTAGGAAATTTGAAGTCTGATAGCGAGTCAATCGCACAGTCGTAGTCTTTGTAGGAAGGGAAAAAATCAGAACTAGGTTCAACAAATGAGATTCAACAGTTGTAGAGGACTCAGTTGTAACAAGGCCATAGATAAGGTAAAGAGATGATTAGTACATTCTTTAAGGGCCCTTTACACAGGCCGACATTTGAACAGATTTTCGGTAATGAGCAGTACTAGTAACGCTCATTAGCGATGCTCTTGCGGTGTAAATGCACAGCCAATTACTCGATGAACCAGCGAAACACTCATTCATTGGATAATTGGATCTTTTGTGCAGCACAAAAGATCATCTTTTTCCAGTGGCAGATCGTGCTGTGTAAACACGATCTGCTGTCAGGAAACAACGAGACAGTATGGGGAAAAGCGATGCACAGGTCTTCTCCGCTAGTGATCAGCAGATGTCAGGAAAGAACGCTTCCTTCCCGACAATATGCTAGATCGTCATCCCATGTAAAGATAATATTACTAACTCCCCTGTTTCCCAACTGGTGACAGAATTGTGAACCTGTAACCAAGGAAACAGAGTGGCACAATGACAAAGTGTGGAGGTGGCAGCAGCAGCATGAGGAGACCTGAGTGGTGAGGCAATAACAGTACCCACTGATGATGGTGGGTGAAAGAAGGAGCACTTGGCATCAGATGTGTGGCATCAGGCGGGTGGCAACATCAGAATAGTAGCTGAGGCAGTTAGACAGAAGAAACTAATCTTTTTTGTCAAGGTTTGGGTGAGGCAGCATGGATGATCTAATCTGATGGATCAAGCATTGGTGGATGGAAATCCTGGCTGATCCACGCCTGATTCATCTTGACAAAGGTCAGTCTCTCCACATTTTGGGTGGAGAGACAAGTTCTCCTTGGGGTGACTATGGCCCCCGATACACTAAACACCCGGTCTCATGCCACACTACTGGTCAGACAGGACAGATTTTCCAGGGCAAACTCGGCCAGTTGCGGCCACAAATAAAGGTTGGCTGCCCAGTAGTCCAGCGGATCTTTAATGTGGGGTAGCAGGGTACTGTCCAAGTAGGCTACCACCGGTGGTTCAGGTCCTGCTCCATATCTAGCTGCTGCTGCTAGTGAGTATTTTCTTCACTAGGCGGGTGAAGAAAGCTGCTCATCAGTGACTCTAGACTGAAGTTGCTGCTGATGGAGCTGGTACTGCTCCTACCCCCCAACCCCGCCACACCAGCCATGGCAGTGGAATGTGATCGCAGAGGGCCCCCCCGGTCAGACCTGCAAGATGATGGACAATGACGCAGATAGACAGCGGTCAAATGACTACATAGGATATCTGGATAGTAGTTCAGTTTGTCCTTCCTCTCAGCGGGTGTAAAAAAGGCCACTATTCCGTTAGTGAGGGTCTAACATGGTGGAGACCCAGTAGTCATCCCTCTGCCAAATGGTGACAATTCGGCTGTCACTACGCAAACAACTGAGCAGGCTTCGGGCCATTTGCGCAAGTGACTCGGAGGGACTCCCTGCCTCAATATCCACTGCATATGGCCACGGTGTGTCTGGGTCCTCTGCCTTCTCTTCCTCATCACCCTCTTGTGCCTCCGGCTGCTTCTGCTTGTGCTCCAATGTCCTCCTCCTCCTCCACTTCAGCCCCCACAGGGCTTATGTGGCCATGAGATGTAGGCGCCACGTCTCCTATCCCCTGACCAGCCAGTGGAATTACATTGTTCATCCCGCAGTCCTGGCGGCTGACAAATAATGTGGCCTCCTCAAAGGGCACAAGCAAACGGCAGGTGTCACACATGAGCTGCCACTAGCTAACATTGAAGTTACACAGGGGAGTACCTCTGTCTACTTGTATCATCAAGAAATCGTTTATGGTCTTTCTCTGTTCCTATAGTTGGTCCAACATATGTGGGGGAGGAATTCCAATGGGTGGAAACGTCGCATATCAGCCTATGTTGGGGGATGCTGCTGCAGCTCAAGGAGGGTGTGCTTTGCGGTTAAGAAGTGGCTGAAGTGCATGCAAAGTTTCCTGGCCATTTTTAGAATGTCTTGCAGATGGGTTGAAGACTTTGGGAAACGCTTGACAACCAGATTGTACATGTCCGCCATGTTCTTCTCGTCGTCGGTCACCATGGTTCCGATTTTAAGTTTTTGCGGAGAAAGCCATGATTAGATTTCTTGATGAAGGACGCGGAGCAGTTCCTCCCCTGTGTGACTCTGTTCACCCAGGCAAATTAGGTGCAGAACAGCATGACACCACCATGCCCTGCACATGTGGTATGCTGGTGGGGCACTGGGAATTGTCCCTGCAGTGAAAGCTGAGGACACAAAGGAGGATGAGGAGGCAGAGGTGGACATTGTCGCAGGACCAACGGCGTGAAAATGTGGAGGCAGAAGCAGCGTCACATTGCCCAGTTGCTGGTTTGGCTGGGCAGGAACCAAAATTACCCAGTAAAGAACATATAAAAGACCGTAGTAACAGCTCCACACGTTCGCACTGCCATGCACTTTGGCAGACACCAGCAGGCTCAAGGACTGGCTTACCTTCTGTTCTACTGTACATATTTGTGCAGGGCTGGTACTGCCTTTTTGGCAACAAAATGACGGCTTGGGACTCTCCACCTCGGCTCGGCACAGGCCATCAGTTCTCTGAAAGGTGCAGAGTCCACCACTTGGAAAGGGAGGGACTGCAGCACCAGCAACTTGGTCAGGAGCACGTTCATCTTCTGCGGCATTGGATGAGTGCACTCATACTGTTGTGTCTTGGAAATCACTTCGGTAATCAATTGCTGACAGAATGACTGACGAGGAGTAGGAGGGCGAGGAGCATTAGGACTTGGTAGATGTTGGGAAGGACAACAGCTCCCTTCAGCTGTTACCGTCGCTGCCTTCATGAATGCCCTAACCACTACTTTTTCAGGCAGGTAGGCTACTGTGAAGCGGGTGGTCTTCCCCGGGCAATTTTGCCTCCTGTTCTCCCACTGCTACCACCCTGCTGACTCCCGGCCACGCTGCCGACTAGCTGGCTCCGCCACTGTCTCACACGCAAGCTGCCACCCTCTTCTCCCGATGATGATAAAGCCCCTTCGTCACCCGGCTCTCAATTGCGATCGGCTAGTTCATCATCGAATACAGTCTGCACGTCACTGATGTCTTCCTTAAGAGTCTCTTAGCCAGCAGCTTGACCACTCACAACACCAGCTCCCATGCCACTCTCCTCATCACTACTTGCCCGCTACCGGAGGAAGCGGTGGATGTCTCCTCCAGATCTTGGCTGAGCAGTAGCTGCTCACTGTACTCTAGTAGCTCGTCCTCGCTGTATAGTGGAGCTAAGCCCACAGCATATAATACTTCTTTGGCTGAGGGAACAGAAAAGGACAGAGGCAGGTTGAGGACAGGTGAGGGCACAGGGCCTGCTCCCAGGCCATGCCAACTAAGGGTTGTGTCTGACGAACCCACCGACTCTTGGCTGGGGGTGCCTGATGTCACTTGGGAAGAAGTGGATGACCGAGTCAACCAATCAAGAACCGCTGGGTTGCTGGTGAAGACACAACCACTAGATGACACCTGGAGCTCAGGCCTCTCGAAGCAACCCCGGCTACCACGCCCTTTTATTCTCCTGCGACCTGCACCAGAAACATTTAGGCCTCTGCCCCTCACCTGTGCAGGGCCTGTCACTTCTCTGTCTGACAAACTGGCAGATCAAATAAATAAATAAAAATGAAATTAATACACCCCAAAAAAGGCTGTCATTTTCTCACTTCACCACACAACAGCTAATAAGCCCCCTTTTTTCCCCACTAATACACCACAAAAAAGGCTTTAGAACATATAACTGCACTGCTGAACGGCAAATAATACTTTTTGTTTTCCACTAATACACTCCAAAAAAGGCTGTCATTTTCTCACTTCACCACACAACGGCTAGTAAGCCCTTTTTTTTTGCACTAATACACCCCAAAAAAGGCTGTAGAACATATAGCTGCACCGCTGAAGGAAAATAATACTTTTGTTTTCAACTAATACCCCGCCAAAAAAGGCTGTAGAACATATAGCTGCACCGCTGAAGGAAAATATTACTTTTGTTTTCCACTAATACACGCCAAAAAAGGCTGTAATTTTCTCACTTCACCACACAATGGCTAATAAGCCCCATTCTTTTTCCCCACTAATACACCCCAAAAAAGGCATTAGAACCTATAACCGCACCGATGAATGGCAAATAAGCCCTTATTGAACCCTGTTAATGGCTGTATCACACAATGCACCCCTAAAAATGCATTAGAACCTATAACCGCACCGATGAATGCCAAATAAGCCCTTATTTAACCCTGTTAATGGCTATATTACACAGCACTTGCACCCCAATAACAAGCAAGGTTTGCTGGAATTACAGAGGTATCATCTATTGCAAACCTAAAAGCAGCAGTATAATGGCAACTTGGATCCCCAGTCAGTGCAGCAAGGTGTTAGAGGATCGTTCCTATTACCCAGCCTGTACACTCCCTATTGGACCCTGTTCTGCTTCAATTCTGTGGAATAATTCCTCCCTATCCTTTACCTACACTTCTAATGATCTTTACCTGAACTTCTATTCAACAAAATAAAAGTTTTCAAGTCTTTCCTAGTATTTTCCCTAGCACCTGCTGACGTCACTCCCTGCACAGTCTCTTACGTCTCTCCCTGCAAGTACACTGGAAAATGGCTGAGGCTATTTATAGAGCTGTGACATCACAGGGCTGGCTGGCTGCTGATTGGCTGTATGCATGGCATTGTGGGTGATCCCTCGTTCCCAGAGTTCTTTGCTCCATGTCCTAACATGTGCAGCAGCCATTTTAGGAAAAAATGCGATTTATTACCACGAAGCATCAAGAAATTCGGTGCAAATCGAATTTTTCCTGAAATTCTGATCGAATTTGACTTCGATTCACTCATCTTTAGTCATGTCAACCAATTCCTGTATCTGTTATTGTACTCTATGCTTTTCAGAATAAAAAATACATTATATAAATAAAAAAAAAAAAAAACACCAGCATCTGCATACTGCAGGTGCCGGCCTTTTATGCCAAGGAAGGTGCAGCTCACAAACAGAGGAGCTGTGACCCGCGCCCTGATGTTTGGGAGCACCGACGCACATCCTCATTGGCCTGGGACTCCATCAGTGAGGGTCAGGCTGCATGGGGGAACCCTGGCATCTCAGATGACTGTGGTCCTGATCCGGCACTCCTTGGGCAATGCACAGTGAAGACGAGGCACACTGATTCCCAAGGGACACACCCTGGTTGCAGTATTCTGTGTGATGAAATGGAATACCTTGGGGTGTCTTCTTTCCAAAATGGGGTCACATGTGGGGAATTTATTATGCCCTGGCATTTTAGGGGACCTAAAGCGTGAGAAGAAGTCTGGAATCCAAATGCGTAAAAATGCCCTCCTAAAAGGTACTCATTGGAATTTGGGCCACTTTGCGCATCTTGGCTGCAAAAAAGTGTCACACATGTGGTATCGCCGTACTTAGGAGAAGTAGGGCAATGTGTTTTGGGGTGTATTTTTACAAATACCCATGCTGTGTGTGAGAAATATCTCTGTAAATGACAATTTTTTAAATTTTTTTATACAAAGTTGTCAATTTACAGAGATATTTCTGTCACCCAGCATGGGTATATGTAAAAATACACCCCAAAAAGTGACAGGGGGGGTGACAGGGGGTGATCAGGGGGGTGACATGGGGTGATCAGGGGTTTATCAATGATGGGGCGGGGAGGTGTTGGTGTGTGGTAATTGGTGCACTTACAGTGTCCTCTGGTGGTCCCAAGCAAAAGGGACCACCAGCAGAGCAGGCATATTAGACGCTGTTTACAAAACAGTGTCTGATATGCGATTCAGATGCGTTTTTTTTTAACATCAGTGCTGGCAGACTGTAGTCAAAGTTCCTGCCGTCGCGATCCTGTGAGCGCACACGCGCTCACAGGAAATCTCACCTCTCGCGAGATGACGCACCGATGCGTCTAGGAGGAACATCCCGGATGCCCGCAGGACGCATCCCTGCGTTAGGCGGTCGGGAGGTGGTTAAACTTTACATCACAGAGGTGCAAACCTTATTACAGACCTATACCTGCCCTTGAGTATGAATGGGAGCCGAGACCTTTAAACCCAGCCAAAGCTGTGGAGTCCAGAAGCCATAGACAAAAGCTACCTGCACAGGCAGCTTCGTGCACAGTCACTCTTAAGTGGCTGCACTGCCCTCTAAATAAATGCAGCACCGAAAATGACCAAGTCCAAGGGGTTGGGCCTTCCCCCTCCCTAATTATTTTTGCTACAAAGGGATGAACCCCATACACCCAACCTTCAGGATTATACATTTTAAATAGCAGTTAAAAAAAAAATAACACAATCACAAAACAGCAGAAAGGCAATATCCTAAATATTTAATCTTTTTTAGTAGTGATCCACTGGGCATTGCATCTATGCCTAGGTATACATAATGGCAGATTGTCTTGAGATGGAGAAAGGTTGCAGTAGACATAAGAGATGAGCACCCTGTTTCCTACTAATTTAAAATACTCAAACTCAAAAGGAGAGATTTATGAAAACTGGTGGAAACTGGTCTTAGTTGCCCATAGCAACCAATCAGATTCCACCTCTTATTTTTAAGAGCTACTTTGGAAAAACAAAGTTCCAAATTAATAAGTCAGACACAGGGATGCATTGTCTGGGGGGTACTCTTTCTCATTGCGGAGAGTGCCCAGTGTGAGAAGTAGATTTGCATTGTATTGAAGGCCAGGCAATGCTCTACTGGGTTTCTGGGAAAGATATTCAAATTGGCTCCTAAGCCTATCAGATGTCAGCATACTCAGCACTCTCCATTAGAAGAAAGGGTACTCCAACAATTTGTCAATTTTATGTGGTAATAACTTTGGAACGCTTTTATTTATCCAGGCCATTCTGAGATTGTTTTCTTGTGACACATTGTACTTTACGACAGTGGTAAATAGGAGTCAAAATATTTCACCGTTATACGTAAAAAAATCCCAAATTTACCAAAATCTTTTTATAAAAATTGCAATTTTCAAACTTTCAATTTCTCTGCTTTTAAAACAGAAAGTGATACCGCATAAAAAAATTTATTATTTAACATTCCCCATATGTCTACTTTATGTGGGCATCAATTTGTAAATGTAATTTTATTTTTTTAGGACGTTAGAAGGCTTAGAATTTTAGAAGCAATTCTTAACATTTTTAAGAATATTTCCAAAACCCACTTTATAAGGACCAGTTCAGTTCTGAAGTCACTTTGTGGGGCTCACATAGTGGAAACCCCCCATAAATGACCCCATGTTAGAAACTGCACCCCTCAAGTTACTCAAAACTGATTTTACAAACGTTGTTAACCCGTTAGGTGTTCCACAAGAATTAAAGGAAAATGGAGATGAAATTTCTAAATTTCACTTTTTGGGCAGATTTTCTATTTCAATCAATTTTTTTCTTTAACACATTGAGGGATAACAGCCAAACAAAACTCAATAATTATTGCCCTGATTCTAGGGTTTACTGAAACACCACACATGTGGTCATAAACTGATGTATGGTCACACGGCAGGGTGAAGAAGAAAAGGAGCACTGTATGGTTTTTGGAAGGCAGATTTTGCTGGACTGTTATTTACACGCCATGTCCCATTTGAAGCCTCCCTGATGCACCCTACAGTAGAAACAATCAAAAAGTGACCACATTTTGGAAACTATGGGAAAAGGTGACAGTATTATTGGTACTATTTTGAGGTACATATGATTTTTAATCGCTGTATATTATGTTTTTTGTGAGGCAAGGTAACCAAAAATTGGATGTTTTGGCACCGTTTTTTTTTTTTTTTTTTTTTTACAACGTTCATCTGACAGGTTAGGTCATGTGCTGTTTTTTAGAGCAGGTTATTATGGACGTAGTAATACAAAATATGTCTACTTTCTTTGTTTGTTTCAGTTTTACATACAGTAATAAAGCATAAATTATGTTTTTGTGTCCCCATTTTCTGAACGCCATATTTTTTTATTTTACTGTCGATCATCTTGTGCAGGGGCTTGTTTTTTGCAGGAAGAGTTGATGTTTTTATTGGTACCATTTTTAGGCACATATGATTTTTTGATCATTCATTATTACACTTTTTGGGGCAAGGTGACCAAAAAATTTGTAATTTTGGCACAGTTTATATTTATTTATGTTAATGGCATTCACCTGATGGGTTAGGTCATGGTATAGTTTTATAGAGCAGATTGTTACGGACGTGGCAATACCTAATATGTATACTTTTCCTTATTTATTTAAGTTTTACACAATAATAGCATTTTTTAAACAAAAAAATGATGTTTTAGTGTCTCCATAGTCTGAAAACCATAGATTTTTTATTTTTCAGCCAATTGTCTTAGGTAGGGTCTCCTATTTTTGCGGAATGAGGTGACTGTTTGATTGGTGCTATTTTGTGGGACATACACCTTTTTGATCTCTTGGTGTTGCAATTTTTGTGAAGGTAGGAGAATAAGTTTTTATTTAATTTTTTTTTACAGTATTCACCTGAGGGGTTAGGTCATGTGATATTTTTTATAGAGGAGGTCATTACAGACGCGGTGATACGCAATATGTTTTCTTTTTCTTATTTATTTACGTTTCGGGGGTCAAATTTTACCTCCGCTCGGCGATCCTGAAGATCAGGGCACAGAAATACAGTAGCGCGGCCCTGATCTCACATAAACTCAATGTTCGGAGCTGCGCTGCTGAACGCTGCGATTGGTCAGTCAATACTGCCTGACCAATCGCAGCGATCCAAAGGCATGGACCGCTGTGATTGGTCCTCTGCCTCTCTGTTGACATTGTGGCAGCGAGCAGGTTTATGTACAGCTATGACGTCCCCATTCACTTGAGAATATGTCAGACAACAGACTGCCCCTTTAAGAATGAGAAAATTCATTTTTGGGATTAATTTCAGATGAACCAGAGAGAAAGTAATATTTAACTGAAAGTGGGATGACAGAACTAGGATATCCCAAGCTTATACTAGCTCTCTTTCACATGATGTGTGAGGCAGCTTTCTTTCGAAAGAATGTAAAAATGGCAAGTGTTTCACAACTACAGCATATCCTTTAAATAAGCACATGTGCATGAGGACTATTGAGACCCAGTCAATGTTCCCCTGGGTTTCTGGAAAAAAATACAGTATATAATAATTAGCACATCTTACATCTGGCATCAGATAGCCTTAAAGGGGTTATCCAAAGTCTAGGAAAGCTCATCTCCGTCTCGGCCTGCCATTGGCTTCACCCCCCCTCAACGGATGTTTTGATCCGCCCGACAGGGAGATGCAGCGGCGGCCATGCAGGGATCATGAGCGACGCGGGTATCGGGGAGCAGGTAAGTATAATGTTTATGAGGGGGCCTTTGTAATGAGAGTACCCTGTCCCCCAAACAATATCCCTAGGTTCAGACCTGAGCGTTCTTGAAACGCGCATTTTACGCACGTTTGTGTCGCGCGTATTACAGCGCGTTTTTGCAATTAGGAAACGCGCGTCGTACGCGCGTTCTTGTGATTGACTACCGTGGTGTCAATCACAATACGCGCGACAAACGCCCCAAAAAAAGCTCAAGTACTTGTTTATGCGTAGGGCGTTTTACAGCGCGCTGTAAAACGCGAAAATGTGAACCAGTCCCATAGGGAAGCATTGGTTTGCATGTGTTGAGCGTTTTACAGCGCGTTTGAACGCGCTGTAAAGCGCGCAAGTGTGAACTTAGGGTATATCTTACCGTCTCAGTTTCTTTCTCACAAACTTTCAGACACCACTGTGCATCATAAAAGTGGCTAATCTCTATATCAGATATAAAAATCTGACTTATTTCACACAATAACTAACCCAAATCAAATTATTATCAGTTAAATAAAAAGGTGAACTTGGTGAGCATAACCTGAATTAGACACCTCTGATCATATACACAGGAAGAAAAAAGGGAGATGATAGAAGGTATGGCCAAAAACATAAAGCAGGGTTTTAGAGAAAGGAGGACGGAGAGCCTGTGCCCGCCAGGGGAGGATTTGCGATCCCCAGGTGAGCACTGTTCTCAACTACATCAACATCCACAGGACCCAGATACAGCAGGTAACTTTGAAGAAGAAGCAGTGCTCACACCTTCAAACAGCTGATTGCCAGGGTTTCTGGAGTTGGACCCCTGCCAATCTGATATTGATAACTTATCCGAAGCATACTGATTGGCAGGGTTTCTGGAGTTGGACCCCTGCCAATCTGATATTGATAACTTATTCGAAGCATACTGTAGGTTATCAATATTAGACACACCACAAGGGGTGGGGTTCAGGAAGATTTGTATTTCATTCATTTAAATTCCTGCTAATTCGGGATTTTGAAGTCAAGGAGGCAGTCGTATCAGTGATTGACAGCCTGCTCTCTATGACTGTACATACAGATATAGCTTTCAATCACTGAAGTTTTACTGAATCTTTTCCCAGAAAAATATATATCAATCTTCTCAGATTCTCCTGTTCTATAGCATGCTTACATTGCATTTTTAAAGGTGATAGGCTTTCTTCTCATTGCTCTCTACAACTCCCCCCTCATCACTCTGTAAAGGGCAAACACTTTCAGGTTTAAACTTTTTACCATGTATATAAGTAAAGAACATTTTAGGTAGAGATGAGCAATTCGGTTTGGTTCAGGTTCGCAAATTTTTTTAAAATAAAGTTCGGCTCATCCCTGAATAGATTCAAACTGTACCAGAGTTGCTCCAATTACCCTGAAAATTGGTTTGAAAATTTGAGTCTCCTAGGAAAACGTATCTCTTTTCGTTTATTTTTTATGATTTTATTATTTTTTCCTCCTCCTCCCTCTCCCCAAGCTCTTGAACGCAATAACAGCAATAGTAAATCATGTCTGAGTGGCACTGACATACATAGCTATGGGTAAACGCATGTTTGATGGCGTTATCATACAGCATGTTTAAAAACACATTGCGCCATGGCATATGTTATGATTTTTCATATTCTAAAGCATCCAAAAATGATCCGTTATCAGGGGCAGATTATGTTTAAACACACACAGTGTTATAGGATATAAAAATATTTTTATTTAAAAGTGGATTGATAGACTAAGTGTCCAAAAATTCTGCCTTGACAGGGTCAGAATGCCTGCATATATGACACATGTTGATTGTGAGAAGAAAAAGTGGCTTACTCTGAACAAGCCTTGTGAACTGCAGCAGTGCAGTGTGGATGTTGAAAGGGTATAGATATAGTGGCATCAGTGCCGTTTTTTTTCCTGGGGGGGGGGTTCAGCTTTCTCAAATTATAAGACGTTAGCAATATAGCTGCAGCAGCATTGACATGCATTAATTTGCACTTTGCATGCAGAAATCATCCATATTCCCATCATGTTGCATCATCCCCCAATAAAATAAATCACACAGACAGATCAGTCTTACTCTTGAAAAAAAATGATCTCCCCAGTACTGGGGAGATCATTTTTCAAGAGTAAGACTAATCTGTGTGATTTATTTTATTGAGAATGATGCAACATGATGGAATATGGATGATTTCACTTCAGTCCCCACACAGTGCAGTGGGGACTGTGGGACAGGCACTGAAGTGAAATCATCCATATTTCCATCATGTTGGAACCCCCTTCCCCATAAAATCACAGTGACAGTCTTAGTTGACTACTCTTTTCTCTTGACAGAAAAAATTGATCTGATTCTCCAGTGACAGTCCCCAGTCTCTCTCTCACACAGTCACACACTTACTAGTTCTGTCTCTCTCTCCAGGAGGACTGGGAAGACCAGGAGGAAGCCTCCCTCCAAGTTCCAAGCAATGTGGCGTGGGTGTGGTGCGGTGTCAGGAGTGAGTCCTCAGGGCCAGCTCTTTCTGTCTGAGACTACTGACTGACGACTTGTCACAAACTTTCTTGAGAGAGACTTGAGTCAGTCAGTCAGTGAGTGAATTGACTCACTTGACTGACTCAGCTAAGCTTGGGCCGGGTGGGCGCAAGCACAGGCAGGCGCGGCAGCTCTTCTTCTCTGCTGCTAGCAGACAGACACTGCCTGTGCGCGCCGCCCGCACCACGTGACAAAACGGTTCAGTCAGTGACTGCTCACCACTGACTGAATCACTACGCGGCACGCGCCGCCCGCACTGAGCTGAGCCGGGTCCTGGGCTGGTCCTCCTCCTCTTCTCAACAGAGTGCGCTGGCGGCACTGTGGCAGGGCGCCGGCGCAATGCGCCCACACGCCGGCCCGGCCGCAGGCGCATCCATTAAAAAAAAAAAAAGGCCAAACATTCTGGGGGGGGGTTTGAATAGTATCGGCAACAGAAGCATCAACAGAAGCAGCATAGCACGGAACATACAAGGAACTAAGTCGGCTGTCTATGGGTAGTAGTGGTAACAGTAACAGTACTAGTAGGGGTGGTAGTAGCAGATGCTTTGCGTTGATAGTGGTGGAAGTAGGGGATTAGCATCAAAGAGCGGCAGCAGCTGAGGCGGCAGCAGCCATACGGTAAATGTCTCAATAAACAGAAATGATGATTGAGGCCTGACGCCAAATATAACGTTCTAACTGTGTATTGTTGTATTGGGGATGTACATGCTGGTTTAATTAAATTAACGAAAAAATCTAAATTGATGAAAATTGATCTAAAAAATTGCAACCGTTTGTGCTGGTTTTAATAAATTCAATTACTCCCACTTGCCCCCCCCCCACACACACACACTGCGTGGAAATAATATAAAATAAACGGATTTAGCTCTAATATTAAGTTATCAACCACTGATGTTTTTGTCCACTACCCTGCATACTTTATATGGGTTTTAAAATGTAACCAAAAAATGTAATTAAGTATGTGAGATTCCCTGACATGGAGTGGCATTTCAGGTGTTTTCACTCAGATTTAAAATGCTAAATCGATGGTAGAACACGTGTTGTAAAGTTTTTTGCTTATAAACGCCCCCACAATAGCAATGGAAGGAAAAAATTTAGCCCCTATACAAGTGTCAACAATCTTCAAAAAGCACCCCACTTTATAGGGTCCCAATGTAGGGATTGGAGCATCAGCAGAGAGTTGCAGAAAGCGCAGAGCCTCTAGGAGTAATGGCAACAACCCTGTTGCTTCTAGAGGCTCATTTGCATATATTAAAACATCATTTTTCTCAGCAATGCAGGTACATATCAACATGGGACCAACATGGATCCGCAAAACACGGACACCGGCAATGTGCTTTCGCATTTTGCAGATCCGCACATTGCCAGAACTATATAGAAAATGCCTTTTCTTGTCCGCAATTGCGGACATGAATAGGACATTTTCTATATTTTTGCGAAACGGAAATGCAGACACGGAAGTGCGGATCCGCAATTCCGGATCCGAGTGGGACAAACTCTTTCCCCATAGAAATTAATGGGTCTGCAATTCCATTCCGCAAACAGAATTGCGGACGTGTGAATGGGGCCTAAGGGTCCCTTATCACCGCCAGTTAGTTAGCTACATGTTAGGTAGTTAGCGCCCAGCCCACCGCACCGCAGTCACTGAGTTTGGCAGAGATTTTTTCATCCACATTGATCGATGCGAATGAAGAAATCTGTGCCGTTCATTTTTTCTTTCAGCCCAGAGGCTGAATGGAAAAAAAAAATCTCATTACCCGTATGCTCAATATAAGGTGAATAGCAGAAACTCCTACTGCTGGCCATACATGTAATGATTGCGGAGACCCTCAAATGCCAGGGGAGTACAAACACCCCACAAGTAACCCATTTTGGAAAGAAAACAGCCCAAGGTATTCCGTGAGGGGTATGGTGAGTTCATGTTAAATTCTATTTTTTGTCACAAGTAAGTGGAATATGAGACTTTGTAAAAAAAAAATATATATCAATTTCCGCTAACTTGTGGCAAAATTATTATTTTTTTTTGTGAACTCGCCATGCCCCTTACGGAATACCTTGGGGTGTCTTCTTTCCAAAATGGGGTCACATGTGGGGTATTTATACTGCCCTGGCATTTTAGGGGCCCTAAAGCGTGAGAATCCAAATGCGTAAAAATGCCCTGTGAAATCCTAATGGTACTCATTGGAATTTGGGCCCTTTTGCGCATCTTGACATGTGGTATCGCCGTACTCAGGAGAAGTAGGGCAATGTGGTTTGGGGTGTATTTTTATATATACCCATAGTTTGTGTGAGAAATATCGCTGTAAATGACAATTTTTCAATTTTTTTTTATACAAAGTTGTCAATTTACAGAGATATTTCTCTTACCCGCATGGGTATATGTAAAAATTCCCCCCCAAAACACATTGCCCTACTTCTCCTGAGTACAGCAATACCACATGTGTGACACTTTTATGCAGCCTAGGTGCGCAAAGGGGCGTAAAGTCCAATGAGTACCTTTAGGTTTTACAGGGTTGCTCACAATTTAGCCCCGCCCAAAATGCCAGAACAGTAATCACACCCCACAAATGACCCCATTTCGGAAAGTAGAAACCCCAAGGTATTCGCTGAGGGGCATATTCAGTCCATGAAAAATTTAACTTTTTGTCACAAGTTAGCGGAAAGGAAGACTTTGTGAGGAAAAAAAAATAGTCAATTTCCGCTAACTACTTGTACCAAAAAAAAAAATCTTCTATGAACTCGCCATGCCCCTCACGGAATACCTTGGGGTGTCTGCTTTCCAAAATGGGGTCACATGTGGGGTATTTATACTGCCCTGGCATTTTAGGGGCCCTAAAGCGTGAGAAGAAGTCTGGAATCCAAATGCGTAAAAATGCCATCCTAAAAGGTACTCATTGGACTTTACGCCCCTTTACGCATCTAGGCTGCAAAAAAAGTGTCACTCATGTGGTATTGCCGTACTCAGGAGAAGTAGGGCAATGTGTTTTTGGGTGTATTTTTACATATCCCCATGCTGAGTGAGAGAAATATCTCTGTAAATTGACAACTTTGTATAAAATTTTTTTAAAAGTTGTCATTTACAGAGATATTTCTCACACATTATGGGTATATGTAAAAATACACCCCAAAACACATTGCCCTACTTCTTCTGAGTACGGCGATAAGACATGAGTGACACTTTTTTGCAGCCAAGATGTGCAAAGGGGCCCTAATTCCAATGAGTACCTTTAGGATGTCACAGGGCATTTTTACGCATTTGGATTCCAGACTTCTTCTCACGCTTTAGCGGCCCCTAAAATGCCAGGGCAGTAAAAATACCCCACAAGTGACCCCATTTTAGAAATAAGACACACCAGGGTATTCCGTGAGGGGCATGGCGAGTTCATAGAAGATTTTTTTTTTGGCACAAGTTAGCGGAAATTGATTTTTTTTTTTCTTACAAAGTCTCATATTCCACTAACTTGTGACAAAAAATAAAATTTTACATGAACTCACCATACCCCTCACGGAATACCTTGGGGTGTCTACTTTCTAACATGGCGTCACTTGTGGGGTATTTATACTGCCCTGGCATTTTAGGGGTATCTAAAGCGTGATACCACATGTGTAACACTTTTTTGCAGCCTAGGTGCGTAAAGGGGCATAAAGTCCAACGAGTACCTTTAGGCTTTACAGGGCTGCTCACAATTTAGCGCCGCCCAAAATGCCAGAACAGTAAACACACCCCACAAATGACCCCATTTTGGAAAGTAGACACCCCAAGGTATTCACTGAGGGACATAGTGAGTCCGTGGGAGATTTTTTTATTTTTTTTTTGCCAGAAGTTAGCAGAAATGGAAACTTTATTATTATTTTTTTCCTCAGAAAGTGTCATTTTCCGCTAACTTGTGAAAAAAAATGAAATGATACATGAACTCACTATGCCCCTCCGCAAATACTTTGGGGTGTCTTCTTTCTAAAATGGTTTCACTTGGGGGGTATTTATACTATCCTGACATTCTAGCACCTGAAGATACATGACAGGTGCTCAGAAAGTCAGAGCTGCTTCAAAATGCGAAAACTCACTTTTTTGCACCATAGTTTGCTATAACTTTTATCCAAACCAATAAATATACACTTATTGGATTTTTTTTTTATCAAAGACATGTAGAAGAATAAAGTTATAGAAAAATTTATATAGAAATGTAGTTTTTTTGAAAAAATTTTACAACAGAAAGCAAAAAATGTCATTGAGTACCGGTACGTCATGAGTTGTTCTGATCACTGCTGCTCAGCTGGCAGTGATCGAAACAAGGTACCTGCTGAAATCATTCAGCAGGTACCTTGCTACAATGCCCAGGGGGGTCCTGTGACCCCCCCATATGGGCGATCGCTGCAAACCGCAGGTCAATTCAGACCTGCGGTTTGCAGCGCTTCTGTGCGATCTCTGATCAGAGGGTTAATGCCCCCAAACTGTTTATTTTTAACCCCCCCTGCAGCCCCCAATCATATTGTGGCTGCGGGGGTGCAGGGGGGTGGTTGCGGGCAGCGGGAGGCGGTGCGGGAGGCGGGCGGTGCGGCGGTCGGGATTGCGATTGCGATCCCCCGCCCGCCTCCTCTGATATGTTTCCCTGGTGTCTAGTGGGTCTATCAGAGTGTCAGCACATTGCTGACACTCTGATAGAAACGGCTGGCATCTGTGCTTGATCAGATGCCAGCCGTTTAACCCCTTCCGTACCGCGGTCCATACGGACCGCGGTATGGAAGGGTTAACAGGGAGGGAGCTCCCTCCCTCTCCCATCGGGGGGCTGCTGTGCCTTTGCAGCCCCCCAACAGTATGGGATCACAGAGGGAGGGAGCTCCACTCCCTCCCCATCACCCCCTGCTCAGTTATGGCAGCGGGTGATGGTTGCCATGGAGACAGGACGCTTTCAGAAGCGTCCTGCTCTCCATGGTGCTGAAAGTCTGAATAGACCTGCTAAAGGTCTATTCAGACTTTCTAAAGTACAAAATACAGTACAGTGCACTATATAGTGTACTGTACTGTATTATACAGACACCAGATCCACTGGATCTTTCAGAACCAAGTGGGTCTGGGTCAAAAATATTTTTTTAAAAAAGTGAAAAAAAAGTAAAAATGAAAAAAACACATATCACTGAATATAAATTAAAAAAAATAAAATACACTACACATATTAGGTATCGCCACATCCGTAAAAACCTGCTCTATAAAAATATTACATGACTGAACTCCTCAGGTGAACGCCATAAAAAACAAAACAAAAAAATGGTGCAAATAAGCCATTTTTTGGCACCTTACATCACTAAAAGTGTAATACAAAGCGATCAAAAAGATGTTTGCCTCCCAAAATAGTACCAATCAAACCGCCATCTCATCCCGCAAAAAACGAGCCCCTACCTAAAACAATTGGCCAAAAAATAAAAAAACTATGCCTCTCAGACTAAAACATGATATTTTTTGTTTCAAAAATGCTTTTTAGTGTTAAATGTAAAAAAAAAAAATTAAAAAGTAGACATATTGGGTATCTCCACGTCCGTAAGAATCTTCTCTATAAAAATATCACATGACCTAACCCCTCAAGTAAACACTGTAAAAAAAAAATAATAAAAACTTTGTCAAAAAGCCACTCTTTTGCCACCTTACATCACAAAAAGTGTAATAGCAAGCGATCAAAAAGTCATATGACCCCCCAAATATTGCCAATCTAACCGTCACCTCATCCCGCAAAAATGCTACCCAACCTGAGACAATTGCCTAAAAAATGAAAAATATATGGCTCTCAGACTATGGAGATTCTAAAACATGTTTTTTTTTCATTCAAAAAGGATATTATTGTGTAAAACCAAAATAAGTAAAAAAAGTATACATATTATGTATCGCCGCGTCCTTAAGGACCTGCTCTATAAAAATATAACATGACCTAACCCCTCAGATGAACGCCGTAAACATAAAAAATAAAAACATTGTCAAACAAGCCATTTTTTTGTCACCTTACATCACAAAAAGTGTAATAGTAAGCGATCAAAAAGTCATATGCACCCCAAGATAGTACCATTCGAACCGCCATCTCATCCCGCAAAAAATGAGCCCCTACATAGGACAATCGCCCAAAAAAAATTAAAAATATGGCTCTCAAACTATGGAGACACTAAAACATGATTTTTTTTTTGTTTTAAAAAATGATATTATTGTGTAAAATTCATATAAATAAAAAGTATACATATTATGTATTGCCGCGTCCGTCACAACCTGATCTATAAAAATAACACATGACCTAACCCCTCAGCTGAACACAGCAAAAAAAAAAAAATAAATACGGTGTCAAAAGCCATTTTTGTCACCTTACATCACAAAAAGTGTAATAGCAAGCGACCAAAATGTCATATGCACTCCAAGATAGTGCCAATCAAACCGCCATCTCATCCCGCAAAAAATGAGCCCCTACATAAGACAGTCGTCCAAAAAAATAAAATAAAACTATGGCTTTCAGAATGTGGAGACACTAAAAAAATTTTTTTTTCAAAAATGCTTTATTATGTAAAACTGAAACAAAATACCCCAAAAAGTAGTCATAATTGGTATTGTCGCGTCCGTAACAACCTGCCGTATAGAAATAGCACACAATCTAACCTGTCAGTTCAACTATGTAAATAACAAAAAATAAAAACAGTCCCAAAACAGCTTTTTTTTTGCAAATTTTCCATTTTAATCCATTTTTCCAGTAACAAAGCAAGGGTTAACAGCCAAACAAAACTCAATATTTATTGCCCTGATTCTCTTGTTTGCACAAACACCCCATATGTGGTCGTAAACTACTGTATGGCCAAACGGCAGGGCACAGAAGGAAGGGAACGCCATATGGTTTTTGGAAGGCAGATTTTGCTGGACTGGTTTTTTGACACTATGTCCCATTTGAAGCCCCCCTGATGCACCCCTACAGTAGAAACTCCAAAAAAGTGGCCCCATTTTGGAAACTACGGGATAAGGTGTCAGTTTTGTTGGTACTATTCTAGGGTAAACATGATTTTTGGTTGCTCTATATTACACTTTTTTGAGACAAGGTAACAAAAATAGAAATTCGTAAATTTCATCTCCATTTGCCAATAACTCTTGTGGAACACCTAAAGGGTTAACAAAGTTTGTAAAACTGGTTTTGAATACCTTGAGGGGTGTAGTTTCTTAGATGGAGTCACTTTTATGGAGTTTCTACTCTAGGGGTGCATCGGGGGCTTCAAATGGGACATGGTGTAAAAACCAGCCCAGCAAAATCCGCGTTCCAAAAACCATATGGCGCTCCTTTCCTTCTTTGCCCTGCAGTTTGGCCATACAGCAGTTTACGACCACATATAGGGTGTTCGTGCAAACTGCAGAATCGGGGGAATAAATATTAAGTTTTGTTTGGCTATTAACCCTTGCTTTGTTACTGGAAAAAATGGATTAAAATGGAAAATTTTACAAAAAATTGAAATTCTGAAATTTTATCTCCATTTGCCATTAACTCTTGTGGAAAACCTAAAGGGTTAATGACGTTTGTAAAATCAGTTTTGTATACCTTGAGGGGTGTAGTTTCTAGAATGGGGTCATTTTTGGGTGGTTTTATTATGTAAGCCTCACAAAGTGACTTCAGACCTGAACTGGTCCCTAAAAAGTGGGTTTTTGAAAATTTCTGAAAAATTTCAAGATTTGCTTCTAAACTTCTAAGCCTTGTAACGTCCCCAAAAATAAAATGGCATTCCCAAAATGATCGATACATGAAGTAGACATATGGGGAATGTAAATCAATAACTTTTTTTGGCAGTATTACTATGTATTATAGAAGTAGAGTAATTGAAACTTGGAAAATTGCAAATTTTTCAAAATTTTTGGTAAATTTGGTATTTTTTTATAAATAAAAATGAAATTTTTCGACTTCATTTTACCACTGTCATGAAGTACAATATGTGACGAAAAAACAATCTCAGAATGGCCTGGATAAGAAAAAGCGTTTTAAAGTTATCACCACATAAAGTGACACTGGTCAGATTTTGAAAAAATGGCCTGGTCCTTAAGGTGAAATAGGGCCGTGTCCTTAAGGGGTTAATTGCAAAAAAAGTTAAAATGTCAGCAACAATGAAATACCAACAAATGAAAGCTCTATTAGTGAGAAGAAAAGAAGGTAAAATTTATTTGGGTGGTAAGTTGTATGACGGAGCAATAAACGGTGAAAGTAGTGTAGTGCAGAATTGTAAAAAGTGGTCTGGTCATTAAGGGTGTTTAAGCTAGGGGGGCTGAGCTGGTTAAGTGGTTTCTAAACATTAATCTGCTTGATTTATCTCCTACTACACTTTGGGCCAACAACAAGACATCTGTTTGCAATCAGAATAAAAATAATTGTATGGATTTTTTGATAACGTAAAAAATAGAATTTTTGTTCAAATGCTAGGCCTTGCTTCCTATTGAAAACTAAGTCATGATCCAGGGGGGATAAATAGATTCTAATCAAATTCTTAAGTTTTTTTTATTATCATTCCCTCTAGTACTTAAGAGCCAACTCGCTTAGGCTATTAGTTATAGAAGTGTTTGTTGAAAATGGCATAGCACAGAGAACGCCTTTGGCTTCAATTCCACGTAATTATCTGATTTTATGAAAGCCAGCATGCCTGTGCAAACAATGTACTGATAAAGTGAAGTACAATATAGAGTTGGGAAAATCTTGACATCCACCTTCCATACACAATTGTTGACATCTCAGAGATAGCAACACTGACTAAAGATTTCATGATAGAACTAATCAATTAAAGTAATTGTTCCGCTATGACCAAACATAATTTTCAATTAAAATATAATAGCAAATTTTGGTAGGTTTGTCCTGACTAGAAGCCTCAGCAACTTAAAGGGTGAGTAGAAAATCATCATACTGATAAAAAACCCCTTCCCACACCATGCCGTACATCTAAGCTGCTTGGTTTAGGCCAGTGGTGGGCAAACTTATTAGTCAACTGAGCCAAATATCAACAAAACAGCGATTTAATTTGTTCCGAGAGCCAAATTTTTTAAAGGTAAACTATATAGGAAGGTACATTGTTATTAACTTAATAAGGGTATTCCTAACCATCTGAACATACCTTTCTCAATCCTCAGCACTACATCTTTCACTCCCCAACGTTTCACCCTATAAGACGCACGTAGGTTTTAGAGGAGGACAATATGAAAAAAAAAAAATTTTCATTACACCTCAGGTCAAACCACTAATCAGACCCACAATGTTAATAAGACCTCCCTCAGATCAGACGTCAGCTCAGACCACAAAGTAAATGACCCCCAATCAGACCTCAGATAAGAGCCCAATGCCTCTCATCATCCCCATTATCATCCATGATGCCTCTTATCAACCCTGTTATTATCCATGATGCCATTTATCATCCCCATTATCATCAATGATGCCTCTCATCATCCATAATGCCTCTCATATCCCACATTATGATTCTCATCATCCCCTTTATTATCCATGATGCCTCTCATCATCCATGATGCCTCTCATCATCCATGATACCTCTCATATCCCCCATTATGCTTTTCATCTCCCCATTGCCTCAGATCAGCCCCAAGTTTCATAAAATAAAAAAGCACTTACCTCTCCTGCTTTTGGATGCCTCTGCTCCTCACCACCCTCACTCTGTGTTCCTCCTGCTGTCGGCTGTGCTGTGAACTGGCGTGCACAGCGTGACGTCACAGAGCGCCTCACACTGTGCGCAACCCTGCACAGCCTACTGCCGAGGACCAGGAAGCGGTGAGTACAGAGCCTTTACTGCTTCCTGGTCCTCCCCCTCCTGACGATTTTTGCACGGGGAACGAAAATGCGATCGCACTGTACATGTGAGCCCACACCTGGAAGAGCCAATATCAAGGGGCTAAAGAGCCAAATGTGGCTCTAGAGCTGCGGTTTGCTGACCACTGGTCTAGGCCACAGCTACTCTCCACTTGATGCAAACTCTGTCCAAGCATAACCACAAGCCATGTATCCTGTCCATGCAGAGTACATCCATGCTCACAGTCCACAGGTGTAGTACACTATAAGCCATAGCTATCTGTACTTTGCACATGCTGGTATGCCACTCTCTACTCAAGTATTTTGTTTTGGGCAAGGCTCGTCTGTTTCTTCTGACCTAACCTATGACCAATTCTCTTAAAGTTTATGTGTGAGAGGGTTAGGAAGCATTATGGTCTACTGCGCCTTTCTCCACGCTCCCTCTGCTACAGGTGTCAATGTTTATTTAAATCTTTAGAGTAGTGACCCAATTTGCAAGCATTAATCACACCCAATTGCTAGCTAATTACCAGTGCCGGTATGGCTCATTCTGGGTATACCAGTGGCTGCAGTGTTCTCTGTGTGTACTGTCACATGACCACCTCTTTTTATCAACTTGAGGAAAGTGCTAAAAGGTACTGGGATGTCCTACACTGACCCACTGACTCAGCATTGATGGCTGCATGGTAATTAACCCCTTACTTCCAGGTATATCGCAACCCTTTCTAGTGCAGTGAGCACTAGAGGAGCTGGTGCAGAGGATGGAAGTGGTAGTGGCCTTGAAGGGATGTTGTGTCATGGTGTATTCCCTTAGCTCGTTGCTCCCTAGGGATTAGTGCAGTGGAAATGTAGTTTGAAGAATAAGAACAAAAGTGTACGTATAACAGTCTCTTTTTACTAAGTGCAAAATATAATTTATCATACATCGAACAGTAGAATATTTAAAGTGCTGTTTTTGGCATCACCTAAGGTGGTATCGAGGTAGGTTAGATGGCTGCAAATGAAAACTTGTGGGTATAGGTATTGTGGTGTCTCACAGGGTGAGGTAATTGAGGGTGTATATGTGTCTCCCAGGTTCCTAGCATGGGCTGAAGAAAGCTATTTAGGGAAAGGGTTAAAAACCTAAGCCTGGGTCCTGATGAGCTGCACATGGGGGGTTGCTAGATAACTGGGCTGGCAAAAAGGTTTGCTCAGAACTCCCCAGGAGCTGGAGAAGCCACATCTCACTGAGGAACCTCTGAAGGTCCAGAGCCAAAAAACTGCAAGTATCACAGGTTGCTGTTCAGACTGTGTGATTATTTTGCGTGGGCTGAGGTTAGCACAGCCACGTCCTAGAGAGGGAACTATTGTTTAGTTAGAGCCTGGACAAGGCTAGGTGTTCTGTTTATGATTTGTGTTTTGTTCAACCTGTGAAATAAAGCTGGCAGGATGCCAGTGTAACTGCACTTCGGGCTCCTGAGGTCTCCTTGCGGTAGATATCGGACTAATCCCCCTGCCTGTTCACCCCTGGAAAGGGGAGCTGGGCAACAGACCACCACAGTATGCACTGTCAGGTTCAGACTTGAACTTTAGTTCCCTTCTTCCAGCAGTGTCTGTAGCACAGTATTTTGCCGTTCATTCTGCTTTCTTGTCTCTTAAGTGTTTTCCTAAGGTATAATTGAGTTGATCTCACTGGACAATCTTTCTACGGAGCAGGAGCCTTGCAGTGTGCTTTCTCTCCCTTTTAAGACTACGCAGGAATTCTCCCTCCTGGCAGAAAGCAGGACGAGCCCATACCTTTTATTGGAAATCACTGCCAAAAAAAAACAAAATACATAACTATAATCAATAAAACAACAAATGCAGATACCCCCAGGATTCACATGAGGGGTAATTAGAGTATTTTCAGCATTCATACAAGCAAGCCAGACACACAGACAGGAAAGCAAGAGCTATCCTGTGTTGAGGTCTGTGTGGAAGTAGCTGGTGCTGGGACTTTGAACACCTTTCTTAAGCAAAATCTTAGTACATTGGCTCTAAGTCAGGTAGATTAAAGATACAGACACATAGTGTGGATTTTCCACATCAGAAATTATGCAGCAGATTTTGCTGTGTTTCCAAAGCAAAAATCATCCTATTTGTCACAGATTTTGCATTGCAATGAGAGATGAGCGAATCGAAGCTGACGAAGTGGAATTGGATCTGAATTTCAGGAAAAATTTTATTCGCAATGAATGCGGATTTTTTTGCGCTTTGTGGTAATGAATCGCATTTTTCCTAAAATGGCTGCTGCACAAGTGAGGACATGGAGAAAGGAAGTATGGGAAGGCAGGATCACCCAGACTGACATGCATGATGTAGCCAGCCAACCCTGTGATGTCACAGCCCTATAAATACGGCAGCCATCTTAGATTCAGACATTTTCCAGCATTCTGAGTGCAGAAACAAACATGAGAAGGCACTTGGGAAAACATTATTGTGAAAAAAATTTATAAGTGCAGGGAAAGGATAGGGAGGAATCCTTTCACAGCATCTTAGTGCAGGGAGAGACATCAGAAGGCGCTAGGGACCGTGCTAGAAAAGTGACATACAAGTGCAGGGGAAGACTATTTGGGGATCCAAATAGCCATTATACAGCTCTGTCATTCCAGCAATTTGTTCTTGGGGTGCAAATGCTATGTTAAAAAGCATTTAGTGGCTTATATCTGTGGAAAAGAAACAATATATACGCAGTTCACTTCTGCAGCTATATGTGTTGAAAGCGTTTAGTGGCGTATTTCATTACAAGAAGAAAAATATATTATCAGTTCACTTCTGCAGATATATGTGGTGAAAGCATTTAGTGGCACATTTCAGTAAAAAAAGAAAAATATATATGCAGTTCACTTATGCAGCTTTATGTGGTGAAAGCGTTTAGTGGTGCATTTCATTACAAAAATAAAATTATATACGCATTTCACTGTTGCACTTATTTGTGGTGAAAGCATTTTGTGGCCTATTTCAGGACTACAAGAGAAATATATATATATAGTTCACTTTTGCAGTTATTTGAGCTAAAAACATTTTCTGGCCTATTTCAGTACAAAAAAAATTATATGCGCAGTTCACTTTTGCAGTTATTTGTGCTAAAAGCGTTAACTGGCCTATTTCAGTACAAAAAGAGAACTATATATGCAGTTCACTTTTGCAGTTATTTGCGCTAAAAGCGTTTACTGGCCTATTTCAGTACAAAAAGAGAAATATATAAGCAGTTCACTTTTGCACTTATTTGTGCTAAAATCGTTTACTGGCCTATTTCAGTACAAAAAGAGAAATATATACGCAGTTCACTTTTGCACTTATTTGTGCTAAAAACGTTTACTGGCCAATATCAGTACAAAAAGAGAAATATATACGCAGTTCACTTTTACAGTTATTTGCACTAAAAGCATTTACTGGCCTCTTTCAGTAAAAAAGATAAATATATACGCAGTTCACTTTTGCAGTAATTTGCACTAAAAGCGTTTACTGGCCTATTTCAGTACAAAAAGAGAAATACATACGCATTTCACTGTTGCAGGTATTTGTGCTAAAAGCGTCTACTGGCCTATTTCAGTATAAAAAGAGAAATATATATACGCAGTTCATTTTTGCAGTTATTAGTGCTAAAAGTGTTTACTGGTGTATTTCAGAACAAAAAGAGAAATATATACGCAGTTCACTTTTGCAGTTATTTGCACTAAAAGCGTTTACTGGCCTATTTCGGTTCTGCAAGAGAAATATATACTCAGTTCACTTTTGCAGTTATTTGCACTAAAAGCGGTTACTGGCTATTTCAGTACAAAAAGCTAAATACATATGCAGTTGACTTTTGCAGTTATTTGCGCTAAGAGAGTTTACTGGCCTGTTTCAGTACAAAAAGAGAAATATATACGCAGTTCACTTTTGCTGTTATTTGCACTAAAAGCTTTTAGTGGCCAATTTCAGTACAAAAAGAGAAATACAGTATATACACAGTTCACTTTTGCAGTTATTTGCGCTAAAAGAGTTTACTGGCCTATTTCAGTACAAAAAGAGAAAAATATATGCAATTCACTTTTGCAGTTATTTGTGGTGAAAGCGTTTAGTGGCCTATTTCAGTACAGAAATTTATCTAGTTCAGCTAAAAGTATGTCAGACAGAGAAGTGCCAGGCCATGTACACAGGAGTGGCAGGGGTCTAAATGTTTCTGGCGCAGGCAGAGGTCGCAGCAGAGTAAGGGGGTGTGGCAGAAGGAGTCACAGCGAGAGGCCTGAGCTCCCGGTGTCATCTAGCAGTCGTGTCTTGACCAGCAACCCAGCGGTTCTTGATTGGTTAACTCGGTCATCCACTTCATCCCAAGTGACATCGGACACCCACAGCCAACAGTCAATGGGTTCGTCAGACACAGCCCTTAGTTGGCATGGCCCGGGCGAAGGCCCTGTGCCCTCACCTGTCCTCAACCTGCCACTGTCCTTTGCTGTTCCTTCAGCTGCAGAAGTATTGTATGCTGTGGGCTCAGCTCCACTATACAGCAAGGACAAGCTACTAGAGAACAATCAGCAGATACTGCCCAGCCAAGATCTGGAGTAGACATCCGCCGCTTCCTCCGCTAGGCGGGAAAGTAGTGATAAGGAGAGTGGCGTGGGAGGTGGGGTTGCGAGCGGTCAGGCTCCTAACCCAGAGACCGTTGAGGAGGACATCAGTGATTTGCAGACACTACTCGATGATGATGAAGCCGATTGCACTTGGGAGCCGGGTACAAAAGGGGCTTCATTATCATCAGGAGAAGAGGGTGGCAGTTTGCTTGTGAGGCAGCGGCTAAGCCAGCAAGGTGGTATCATGGCTGGGAGTCAAACAAGCCCGGGGTAGACCAACTGGTTTGCAGCAGCCTACCTGCCTGGGAAGTAGCGGTGAAGTGGTTCACGGAGGCAGCGGCGGTAGAAGTCAGTCAGTGCGGACTATTAGGGGGGGGAAATCACCTACTCAGTGGTGTGGCAGTTTTTTGTTAAGCCGCCGGATGAGGTGAACATGGCCATATGTAGAATATGTGGGCAGAAAGTGAAGCGTGGCCAGGGTGCCAATATTGGCACCACGGCCCTGTGTCAACATATGCAGCGTCACCATAAAATGGCTTTCTCCACGACAACTGAAAATCGGAAGCATAGTGACTGTCCGACAACGGGAAGAATATGGTGTCAGCACTGCATCAAGGAAGCCCGAGCCATGCGTCCTGCATGGCACGCGTGTTCAATCTGGTTGTCAAGCCATTCCTGAAGTCTTCCACAGATCTACAAGACATCCTAAAAATGGCCAGGAAACTTTGCATGCACTTCAGCCACTCGTACACCGCAAAGCCCCCCCCCCCCTTCTTGAGCTGCAGAGACAGAACGCATCCCCCAACATAGGTTTATATGCGACGTTTCCACCTGTTGGAATTCTACCCTCCGTATGTTGGACCGAATATAAGAACAGAGAAAGGCCATCAACGATTTCTTGATTATCCAAGCGGATAGGATTACTCCCCTGTGTAACTTTGATGTCAGCATCTTATGGGTGACACCTGCCGTTTGCTCAGGCCTTTTGAAGATGCCATGTTATTTGTCAGTCGCCAGGAGTACGGGATGAAGGACGTCATTCCACTGCTTTATGTCCTGGAACAGATGATGGTAAAAATAGCTGGTCAAGGGACAGGAGACGTAGCTCCTAGATCTCATGGCAACATGAGCCCTGAGGAGACTTAACTGGAAAGGGGAGGGGGAGGAGGACATTGGAGCACAGGAAATTTGTAGCGAAATGGGTGTTTTTTTTACACAGCTGACAGGAGTGGAGAAACAGGAGCAGCCAGAGGAGCTACAGGGCGATGAGGAAGACAAGACAGAGGACCTAGACACAGAGTGGCAGTATGCAGTGGAGATGGAGGCAGCGAGTCCCTCTGAGTCACTTGCACAAATGTCTCTATACATGCTCACCTGCTTGCGTAGTGACAGCTGAATTGTCACCATTCGGCAGAGGGATGACTTCTGGCTCTCCACCTTGTTGGACCCTCGCTATCGGTCCAAAATGGGGGCCTTTTTTACATCCGCTGAGAGGGAGGAAAAACTGCCTATCTGCACCATCGTCCATCCTCTCGCAGGTCTGACCGGGGGGGCCCTTTGCGCTCACGTTCCACTGCCATGGATGCTGGGGAGGGGTGGGGTGGCAGGAGCAGTACCAGCTCCATCAGCAGAAGCCTGAGTCTACAGTTGCTGATGAGCAGCTTTCTTAACCCGCATAGTGAAGAAACCACTCACCAGCAGCAGGTAGACCTGAAGCAGGACCTGAACCAGCAGGTGGTGGCATACTTGGATAAACACCCACGGCAGGGATTAGTGTGGCGGGGGCCATAGTTCCCCCAAGAAGAACTCGCCTGTCCACCCAAAATGTGGAGAGACTTACCTTTGTCAAGATGAATCAGGCCTGGATCAGCCAGGATTTCCACCCACCAATGCTTGATGCATCTGATTAGATCATCCATGCCGCATTACCCGAACCTTGACAAAAGAGACCGGTTTCTTCTGGCTACCTGCCTCAGCTACTACTCTGATGCTGCCACCCACCTAATGCCACACATCTGATGCCAAGTGAGCCTTCTTTGACCCACCTTTGTCAGCGGGTACTCGTATTGCCACCCACCTTCCCACTCTGTTACCATGTCGCTTTGTGGTCTCCTAATGCTTCTGCTGTCATCTCCACACTATGTCACCTTGCCACTCTATGGTCTCATCCTGATGCTGCTGCCACCTCTAGACTCATTGTGCCACTCTGTGGCCTCCTCATACTGCTGCCAACACCCGACTCTGTCTACTGATGCTGCCGACACCTCCACACTGTCATTGTGCCACTCTGTGGCCTCCACCTGATGCTCCCGCCACCTCTAGACTCTGTCATTGGGCCACTCTGTGGTCTCCTCATGCTGTTTCCACCTCACCACTATGTCATAGGGCCACTCTATGGACTTCTCATGCTGTTAACACCCTCCCAACTTCATGACTAGACCACTATTTTGCCTTTCGGCCTGGCTAACATCATCATTTATTTGACCCTTCTTTTGATCTGTCAGAAGGAAGGAAAGATGAGATGCACATTGATAATGTCGGTGTAGCAGTTGTAAGGCCTGCATGGTCCCATCAGAATTGGTTTATGATTTGGTAGCCAAAAGCAGGAGTGGGCATAAAACATGAAGACATTCCAGTCACGTGCCATCTCTGTTTTAGATCCATTCCTGTTTTATTTGGCATTAACAATACTGATGGATTATTGAGCAAATGCTGACCGAGTGAAGGCGGATGCTCCACAGACAGGATTCGTTTTTTGTGGGTTATTGTTCTGACGGATCAGAGGAGGGGCAAATTAACCACTTCAGCCCCCCTAGCTTAAACACCCTTAATGACCAGGTCACTTTTTACAACTCTGCACTACACTACTTTCACCGTTTATTGCTCCGTCATGCAACTTACCACCCAAATGAATTTTACCTCCTTTTCTTCTCACTAATAGAGCTTTCATTTGGTGCTATTTCATTCTTGCTGACATTTTTACTTTTTTTCATATTTTACTTTTTTTGACAAACTTTTTGCAAAAAAATGAAATTTTTCACTTTCTGTTGGAAAATTTGTCAATTAAAACTACATTTCTCTATAAATTTTTCTCTAAATTTATTGTTCTACATGTCTTTAATTAAAAAAATGCAATAAGTGTATATTTATTGGTTTGGGTAAAAGTTATAGCGTTTACAAACTATGGTGCAAAAAAGTGAATTTCCGCACTTTGACTTTCTGAGCACCTGTCCTGTTACCTGACATACTACAATGCCCAGACAGTAGATAAACCCCACAAGTGACCCTATTTCGGAAAGTAGACACCCTAAGGTATTCGCTGATGGGCATAGTGAGTTAATGGAAGTTTTTATTTTTACAAAGCCCCATATTCCACTAACTTGTGACAAAAAATAATTTTACATGAACTCACCATACCCCTCACGGAATACCTTGGGGTGTCTACTTTCTAAAATGGGGTCACTTGTGTGGTATTTTTACTGCCCTGGCATTTTAGGCGCCCCTAAACGTGAGAAGTGGTTTGGAATCCAAATGCGTAAAAATGTCCTGTGAAATCCTAAAGGTACTCATTGGATTTAGGGCCCCTTTGCACATCTTGGCTGCAAAAAAGTGGCACACATGTGGTATCACCGTACTCGGTAGAAGTAGGGCAATGTGTTTTGGGGTGTATTTTTATATATACCCATGCTGTGAAAAATATCTCTGTAAATGACAACTTTTTCAATTTTTTTATCCCACTTTATGCACTTTATCCCAAGTGAAAGGAGATGTTTCTACCATTTCACATTTCTGCTGTAGCACACTAGCACCCCAATGTGTTAGGGTCTCTCAAAACCTAGTATCCTGAGAGACCCTAGAGCCTGATTGTAAAATCTACCTGTGTTGTGCTGTCCCTTCGTCCCTAAGTGTACCTGAGTGTGGTACTTCCGGAAACACTCCCCTAGCACTCCCCTGGCATAGGGCAGGGTGGTCAGGACAGTCAGGACAGAAATAACGGGTGTCACGCCTTATTCTACTCCTGCTACAGACACAACATCTTTTTCGGGGGGGCGGTTGGGTTGAGGTACCAGCAACGACATTGGGGAAATGTTGCTTGTGTAGACGGCTCACTACACTGGTGGTTGGGGCCACGGAACCTCCTGGATACAGGAGGTTTTCGATGATCTCTTCCTGAAATTTGAGGAAGGATCCTGTTCTCCCAGCCTTACTGTAGAGAACAAAACTATTATACATAATAGCCAATTGAATTAGATATACAGACACCTTCTTATACCAGCGTCTGGTGCGGCGGGAAATCAAATACGGGGCCAACATCTGGTCGTTGAAGTCTACCCCTCCCATGTGGAGGTTATAGTCGTGGACTGAGAGGGGCTTTTCAATGACACTGGTTGCCCGTTCAATTTGTATTGTCGTGTCTGCGTGAATGGAGGAGAGCATGTAAACGTCACGCTTGTCTCTCCATTTCACCGCGAGCAGTTCTTGGTTACACAAGGCAGCCCTCTCCCCCCTTGCAAGATGGGTGGTAACGAGCCGCTGGGGGAAGCTCCGGCGACTAGGTCGCACCGTGCCACAGCAGCCAATCTGTTCTAAGAACAAATGCCTCAAGAGGGCCACACTTGTGTAGAAATTGTCCACATAAAGATGGTACCCCTTGCCGAATAAGGGTGACACCAAGTCCCAGACTATCTTCCCACTGCTCCCCAGGTAGTCAGGGCAACCGACCGGCTCCAGGGTCTGATCTTTTCCCTCATAGATCCGAAATTTGTGTGTATAGCCTGTGGCCCTTTCACAGAGCTCATACAATTTGACCCCATACCGGCGCGCTTGCTTGGGATGTACTGTTTGAAGCCAAGGCGACTGGTAAAATGTATCAGGGACTCGTCTACGCAGATGTTTTGTGCGGGGGTATACAAATCTGCAAATTTCAGGTTGAAGTGGTCTATAAGGGGGCCGAATTTTGTGGAGCCGGTCAAAAGCTGGGTGGCCTCTGGGACGGGAGGTGGTGTTGTCGCTAAAGTGCAGGAAACGCAGGATGGTCTCAAATCGTGTCCTGGACATGGCAGCAGAGTACATGGGCATGTGATGAATTGGGTTCGTGGACCAATATGACCGCAATTCATGCTTTTTGGTTAGGCCCATGTTGAGGAGAAGGCTCAGAAAAGTTTTAAATTCGGAAATTTGGAGTGGTTTCCACCAGAAAGGCTGGGCATAGAAGCTTTCCGGATTGGCGGTAATAAATTGAGTGGCATACCGATTTTTTTTCTGCCACGGCTAAGGCTACTTTCACACTGGCGTTTTTGGATCCGCTTGTGAGATCCGTTTCAGGGCTCTCACAAGCGGTCCAAAACGGATCAGTTTTGCCCCAATGCATTCTGAATGGATAAGGATCCGTTCAGAATGCATCAGTTTGGCTCCGTTCAGTCTCCATTCCGCTCTGGAGGCGGACACCAAAACGCTGCTTGCAGCGTTTTGGTGTCCGTCTGATGGAACTGAGCCAAACGGATCCGTCCTGACATACAATGTAAGTCAATGGGGACGGATCCGTTTTCAATGACACAATATGACACAACAGAAAATGGATCCGTCCCCAATTGACTTTCAATGGTGTTCAAGACGTATCCGTTTTGCCTATGTTCATGATAATACAAACGGATCAGTTCTGAACGGATGCATGCAGTTGTATTATCAGTGCGGATCCATCTGTGCAGATACATGACGGATCTGCACAAGACGCCAGTGTGAAAGTAGCCTAATTCATAGAGCTCCGCAGTGAAGAACAGCTCAAAAAACCCCAGTGCCAATCTGATCTGAGCTGTCTCCACCCGAACTCCTGACTGGGCGGTGAAAGGGGAAACTAATGGTGCGGCTGAAGATGGGGGCTGCCAATCAGGGTTTGCAAGCACCTCAGGGATTCTAGGGGCTCTACGGGCCTGTCTGCGCGGTGGCTGCGACAGGGGAATTACTGCAAGTGCCACCGTACCAGCTTCAACTGCCCTTTTGGTGCTCGCCACTTCACCATGTTGTACGGCAGTGCTGGTAGTAGGTCCAGGATGGGCTGCGCTGCTGGTGTATGCCTCACTACGTAATCCGGCAGCGCCAGCCCCACTCTGCTGCCCTTGAAACGGATCCTGCGCTACCTGTGGTCTAGTGACACTGGGCCGGGTACGCCTGGTGGTATCAGGGACCTCAACCTCCTCGGCCGAACTTTGGGTCAGACTGCCACTGCTTTCTACAGGTTCGTATTCTGACCCGCTAGATTCGTCAGATGAGGGTTCCCATTCCTTATCCAACTGGGTCAGAATCCTGTAGGCCTCTTCAGGAGAATACCCCTTATTTGACATTTGGACGACTAAATTTAGGGGGTATTCCCTTAGACTACCCAAGAAAAAGAGCAAGACTGTCTTACAAATGGGAGGGTAGCGAAGTACAGAAGCCGCTGCGATTGATAATAAAGATCAAAACTGTTTTTTTTTATCGCCGCAGCGATTGTGAAGTGATTGTGCAGTGATTACAAAAAAAAATTTTTTTTTGTTACTGCGGCGGGGCGGGCGTGGGTGAACGCACGTGTGGGCGACTGATTAGGCCTGATCGGGCAAACACTGCGTTTTGGGTGGGGGACTAACTAAAGTGACACTAATACTATTATAGATCTGACCGTGATCAGTTCTGATCATTTACTGATACTATAAAAGTACAAATGCTGATTAGCGCTACGCTAATCAGTGAATCAGTGACTGCTGTGCGGTGGGCTGGGCGCTAACGCTAACTACCTACCAAAGGGGGCCTAAACTAATCTAAACCTAAAAGTCAATCCTGGTGAAAAAAAAAAAAGTGACTATTTACACTGATCACTTTTTTCCCTTTCACTAGATGATTGACAGGTGACTGAGAGGGGTGATCAAGGGGTTAATTGGGGTGATGGGGGGTGATCAGGGCCTGAAGTGTGGTGTTTGGTGTACTCACTGTAGAGATGTGCTCTCTTCTGTGTCCAACCGACGAAAATAAATATAATGCATTTCATGGCTCTTGATTCGTTTTTTTAAAAATCACCAGCCTGCCAGCGCAGATCATTGGCTGGCAGGCTGGTGACGAACTTCCCCTGTGCCGATCCCGACAGTCTGTGCGCCCGCGCGTCAACGAGGAACAGAAGGACCGCCGAGATCACGCGCATCTGCGTGCGGTGGTCCTAAAGAGGTTTAACAAGCCCTTTTACTGGTACCAGCACTGGTGAGGACAGGACATAGCACCTCTGTAATCTGCTTGTCCTGTCTGGGATTCTGTGCTCAGCTGCTAGTCCTGCTTAAAAGGGTATTCTCATCTCAGACAATCGGGGCATATCGCTAGGATATGCCCCCATTGTCTGACAGGTGCGGGTCCCACACCTATATCGAGAACGGAGCAGAGAGAGCTATGGCTGGAGGACCCCAGATTTCCCTGGGTCCGTCCACCACCAAGCGCTGCTCCCCACCTTTCCCATAGAAGTGAATGGGAGCACTGCGTGCATGCGCGGCCTATGCTCCCATTTATTTCTATGGGGCCGACGGAAATAGCCGTGCCAGCGCTCGGCTATATTCGCCGGCCCCATAGAAAATGAATGGAGGGCGGCTGCGCATGCGCAGTTCGCCCTCCTTCACTTCCGGGGCTCCGTTTTCGATATAGCTTGGACCCGCACCTATCAAACAATGGGGGCATACCCTAGCAATATGCCCCCATTGTCCTTTAGGGGCCCGGGATAACTACAGGATGTTCTTAATAAACTTATACTGAGCCACCAGCGCCGGTTGCTGGTACACTTACCTACACTTTAGGCAAATATACTACTGGCTTTAACTGGCTCTAAATATATGTTTGATGTGCCTCTCAGTAAACTCAAATGAGCAGCCCTTCAGCTCCACACTGGTGGCTTCAGTGCAGAGCAATGGAGAAATAAACGTGCTGATCAGAGGTTCGGGACTAAATGCTTGTAATCTGGGGGGTAGGCTCTGGATCTAGGTGCTTAGTGACGCCCATGCTATCAGTGCTTCTTACAGCAAAACCTTTTCTCCCTAATGAAGTTTGCTAGGTGAAAAGTATCATTATACTCAGCTGAGCAAGCCCTACAAATCGTGGTGCCTAGTTTAAGGCCTGTTGCACACGACCGTTTGGCTTTTCCAGTGTTTTGCGGCCCGCTTTTATCGGATCCGTTTTTCTGTTGCTTCCATTGTGTTTCCGTTTCGGTTCCATTTTTCCGTTCCGTTTTTCCGTATGGCATATACAGTATACAGTAATTACATTGGGCTGGGCTTAAAATTTTCAATCGATGGCTCCGCAAAAAACGGATACAGAAGCCACGGATCGTGATTTGCGGCAATAATAGGACATGTTCTATCTTTGCACGTAAAAGAAAAACGGAAATACGGAAACGGAATGCACACGGAAACACTTCCTTTTTTTTGCGGAACCATTGAAATGAATGGTTCCGTATACGGAACGCAAAATCCCAGGCCGATTTTTGCAAATCTGACATGTGTCACTTTGACTTTATGTGGTAATGACTTCGGAACGCTTTTACTTATCCAAGCCATTCTGAGATTGTTTCCTCGTGACACATTGTACTTAATGACAGTGGTAAATTTGAGTCGATATATTTCACCTTTATATATAAAGAAATCCAAAATACCACAAATTTGGAAAAATTCACAATTTTCTAAATTTGAATTTCTCTACTTTTGACAGATAGTAATACCTCATAAAATAGTTATCAATCATCATTCCCCATATGTCTGCTTTATGTTGGCATAATTTTGTAAATGTCATTTTATTTCTTTAGGATGTTAGAAGATTAGAATGACTTTATAACCAACTCAGTTATAAAGTGATTTTAGAAACTACACATAAATGACCCCATTTTAGAAACTACACCCCTCAAAGTATTTAAAAATGATGTTACGAACTTTGTTAACCCTTGAGGTGTTCCACAAGAATTAAAGGAAAATGGAGGTGAAATTTTACAATTTCACTTTTTTGATGGATTTTCTATGTTAATCAATTTTTTTCTTGCAACACAGCTAGGGTTAACAGCAAAATAAACCTCAATGTACATTACTCAGATTCTGCAGTTTACAGAAATACCCCATATGTGGTGGTAAACTGCTTTATGGGCACGTGGCAGTAGTCAGAAGGAAAGGAGTGCCATATGGATTTTGGAGGCAGATTTAGCTAGGATGGTTTTTAGGCACCATTTTATATTTGAAGAGACCTTGAAGTACCCCTACAGTGTAAACCCTCAAAAGGTGACTCCATTTTGGTAACTACACCCCTTAGTCCCCTTTCACACGGGCGAATTTTCCACGCGGGTGCAATGCGTGAGGTGGACGCATTGCACCCGCACTGAATCTTGACCCATTCATTTCTATGGGGCTATGCACATGAGCAGTGATTTTCTCGCATCACTTTTGCGTTGCGTAAAAAACGCAGCATGTTCTATATTCTGCGTTTTTCACGCAACGCAGGCCCCATAGAAGTGAATAGGGCTGCGGGAAAATCGCAAGCATCCGCAATCAAGTGCGGATGCTGTGCGGTTTTGCCGCAAGGTTCCTAAGAGACGGGACACGATCTTTATTATTTTCCCTTATAACATGGTTAGGGAAGGGAAAATAATAGCATTCTCACTACAGAATGCTTAGTAAAATGTGCATTAAGGGGTTAAAAATAAAAACAATAAACTCACCTTATCCACTTGATCCCGTAGTTGCGATTTCTTCATTCATGTGGTGACGTCACATCACACATGGTGATGGACCAAGTGATTGGACCATGTGATGAGCTCAGTGACGTCATCACAGGTCCTTTAGCCGAGAGCTAATGAATGAAGAAGAGAGAAGAGATCGCAACTACACGATCAAGTGGATATGGTGAGTAAATTTTTTTTATTTTTAACCCCTTAATGCACATTTTACTAAGCATTCTGTATTTACAATGCTATTATTTTCCCTTATAACCATGCTTTGCACTCGCGCGGAAAAATCTCGCATTTCCCTGCAACGCACCCTCCTCTTATCTGGGCGTCAAACATGACGCCCGTTTGAAAGAGGCCTTAGAGAATATATTAAGGGGGATACTGAGCACTTTGACCCCCAAAGCGTTTTACGGAATTTGGAAACACTTGGCTGTAAAATTGTTGCTTTAGCCCCACATTTTTCATTTTCACAAGTGGTAACAGGAGAAAAAGCACCCCATAATTTGTTACCCATTTTCTCCTAAATATGGCAACACCCCATATGTGGTGGTAAACTGCTGTGGGGGCACATGGCAGGACTCAGAATGGATGGAGCGGCATATGGCTTTTGCAGCGCAGATTTTGATGAATTGGTTAATGGATGCCATTGGTTTTTATTTTTTAAGTGATTGTCTTATGTGGGGGCTCATTTTTTGCTAGATGAGGTGATGGTTTGATTGGTACAATTTTGGGGTACATTAGACTTTTTGATCGCTTGGTATTAAACATTTTGTGAGGCAAGGTATAAAAAATGGCTGTTTTGGCAGAGTTAAAAAAATTTTTTTTTTTTTACAGCATTCACCTGACGGGGCATATAATGTGATATTTTTATAGAGCAGGTTGTTACGGACGCAGCGATACATAATATGTCTATCATTTTTATTTTTGTTAAAGGGGTATTCCCATCTCAGACAATAGGGGCATCGCTAGGATATGCCCCCATTGTCTGATAGGTGCGGGTCCCACCTTTGGGACCCGCATCTACAAAAAGAATGAAGCGGGGAGAGCTGTGGCTTGAGGAACCCAGATTACCCGGGATCCGTCCACCACCAAGCTCTGCTCCCATAGAAGTGAATGGGAGCGTACCACGCATGCGCGGCCCATGCTCCCATTCATTTCTATGGGGCCGACGGAAATAGCAAAGCCAGTGCTCGGCTATATTCGGCGGCCCCATAGAAAATCAATGGAGGGCGGCTGCGCATGCGCAGTGTGTCCTCCCTTCACTTTCAGGGCTCCATTCTTGATATAGGTGTGGGTCCCAGCGCTGGGACCGGCACCTATCAGACAATGGGGGCATATCCTAGCGATATGCCCCCATTGTCTGAGATGGGACAACCCCTTTAAATTTTACACAGTGAAATCATTTTTTAACAGAATAAAATCTTGTTTTTGTGTTGCCATTTTCTGAGAGCCCTTTTTTTAGTTTTTGGGGGATTGTCTTTGGTAGGGGCTCATTTTTTGCAGGATGAGATGATGGTTTGGTACCATTTTGGGGACCATAAGACTTTTTGATCAATTGGTATTACACTTTTTGTGAGGCAAGGTGACCAGAAAATGGCTTTTTTGAAACTGTTTTGATTATATTTTTTTACAGAGTTCATCTGACGGGGCTGAGCATGTGATATTTTTATAGAGCCCGTTGATACGGACGCGGCGATACATAATATGTCTACTTTTCTTTTTTTTTTCTATTTTGTACAATTTTTGTTTACTTTATTTTAGGAAAACGACCCTTTTTTTTTTTTTTTACTTGAAACTTACATTTTTTTGTAAAACTTTTTTTCTTTTAACTTCTTTTTCACTTAATTTTTGTCCCACTATGGGATTTAAACTTTTGGGGGTCTGTTCCCCTTTACAATGAATTAAAATACTTCTGTATTGTAATACATTGGCTTTAAGGCTAGGGCTACACGACAACATGTGTCACATGATATTTTTTCGCACCAATGTTGCGCGCCAAGTTTTATATTAATAGTCTATGGTGTTGCACTGCGACATGCTGCGACTTGACAGTAGCAAAAAATTCATCCAAGATGGATTTTTTTGCGACTGTCGCAGTCGCAGCATGTCGCATGTCGCAGTGCGACACCATAGACTATAATTATAAAAATTGTCGTCTGACATTGGTGCAACATCAATGCTGCGCGACACATGTTGCAGTGTAGTTATGCCCTATGTGTAGCACGACTGTCGTCGTGTAGCCCTAGCCTAAGTGTATTACACACTGTAATACACTTACAGCTTCCTGCCTGTTATATCCAGGGGGCTGGATCTCACAGGCTCTCACGGAAGGCAGCCACGATCTCTTAAGCCTCTTGCACATGAACGTTCTGCATCCGTTCCATGCATTGGGGACCACAATTTGCAGTCCCCAATACATGGGCAATGTCCATGCGGTTGCCGGGACGGATGGAAACCCATTCAACTTGAATGGGACTATGTTCCGTCCGCACAGCAAAAAAACACAAGTTCTATTTTTTTGCGGTGCGGAGGTAAGGACAGAAACACCACGGAAGCACTCCGTAGTGCTTCCGTGGGGTTCCGATCCGTGCTTCTGTTCCGCATGTCCCTGATTGCGGACCCATTCAAGTGAATGGGTTTGCATCCATGATGCGGAGTGCACACGGGGCAGTGTCCGTGTATTGCAGATCGGCCGTATGTAGGCCACAATACGGCCACGGGCCACAATATGGCCTGTAGCCGATTGGGCGGGCACCGTAGCTGTATGGCGCTGATATTTGTGACCCTGATACGGCGCTGGTATCTTCCAGGTCAAGTATTTGAATGCTGAGAGAAATCTAGACCATACTTCCATATGCAGCATGCCCGGAAGGGAGCGCGACAGGGAGGAGGTCGAGAGTGGTATAGGAAATGAGGGTAGTATTAGTCACGATGCGAACGATGGCTATATCCTCTCATCACTCCAAAAGGGGTTAGGCCTCTTTCACACGGGCGTCATGTTTGACGCCCGGATAAGAGGCGGAGGTGTTGTGGGAATATGCGCGATTTTTCCGCGCGGGTGCAAACGTTTGTAATGCGTTTTGCACGCGCGTGAGAAAAATCGCCATGTTTGGTACCCAGACCCGAAGCCGGACTTCATCACTGAAGTCCGGTTTCGGGTATTCTGGAGAATTTATTATTTTCCCTTATAACATGGTTATAAGGGGAAATAATAGCATTCTTAATAAAGAATGCATAGTAAAATGAAGAGGAAGGGGTTAGAAATAATAAAACTTAACTTACCTTAGCTACTTTATTGCATAGTTGCGATCTGTCCTCTCTTTTCCAGCATCAGCTAACAACTAAAGGACCTGTGATGACGCCACATCACATGGTCCAATCACATGGTCCATCACCATGGTAAGATAGACCATGTGATTGGACCATGTGATGTGACGTCATCACAGGTCCTTTAGTTGTTAGCTGATGCTGGGAAAGAAAGGACAGATCGCAACTACGCAATCAAGTGGCTAAGGTAAGTTAACTTTTATTATTTTTAACCCCTTCCTCTTCATTTTACTATGCATTCTTTATTAAGAATGCTATTATTTCCCCTTATAACCATGTTATAAGGGATAATGATAAAGATCTGGTCCCGTTGCTAAGCAACCATGTGGGAAAATCGCACTGCATCCGCACTTGCTTGAGGATGCTTGCGATTTTTCCGCAACCCCATTCACTTCTATGGGGCCTGCGTTGCGTGAAAAACGCACAATATAGAGCATGCTGCGATTTTCACGCAACGCAGAAGTGATGCGTGAAAATCACCACTCATGTGCACAGCCCCATAGAAATTAATGGGTCCGGATTCAGTGCGAGTGCAATGCGTACTCCTCACGCATTGCACCTGCGCGGAAAACTCGCCCGTGTGAAAGGGGCCTTACAGTGAAGAGGAGGCCGCAGAATAATAGGTGTAGTTCTCTCCCCGGGCACATCCAGGTTGTGGCCTTCTGTCTGCCGGAAGGTGGAGTGCCCTAGATGTCACTGAGCAGTTTAAGGACACAAGAACTGTCAATAAATATAGGTGGTGCATGTTAATATTAACCAGAAGCTTTTAAGAAGCAAGTTTAAAACAATCGTCCACATTAAAACAGTTCTAATAGATCCTGAGCTGAATCAAGGTGTTATTTCCAGGTCCCCTTTTAAAGAGGACCTTTCTCCGCTCCTGACATGCCTGTTTTAATAGCTTCATGTATTCCCCATGTAATAACAAGACTTATTAGGATGCAAGATTCTTTCGGCTACCAACCCATTCAATATCCAACCCGATAATACTCAGAGACTTTCTTTTGGTATAAGGCCATAGCAGCCGATTTATTAAATAAAATGCAACAGTATAAAACCTCCTTAATGATAAGGCTTAACACACATAATAATCGCCCCAGGAAGAAGCGAGGGTGCGAGACGGCTGTTGGGTGTGCTGCCTGCTGTGATCCCGGACCCCTATTACTTGATGTAATCATTATATTTCACTCATGCCCAGGCGTTGTGTTGTATTAGGTCCTGTGACATCTTATTTATATTTATGTACACTCTGGACGTATTTAACAACCATTAAGCTGGGTTTTGGATTGTATCTTACCATTTGTGGGTATTCTGTCCGGGCACATGCTGGCTTATGTGTTTTTCTTCTCGTTACCTTTCACTATTGTGATTTTATATTGTTACTATGTGTATCCATAATAAAAATTTATTTTTATAATGATATGGTGTGGAGTAGTTGTACTTGATAGGTGTTCTTGGTTAAACCACACCAACCTTTGATATTGCTGTTAAGAGTTTACACATAATAATGTGCAATAACATAATACCGCAACATAAATATATACCCCTGTGGGCCGTTTAGCCCAAACAGGAGCCCCGATCCTTCATCTTACCAAGCCTGATGGAACATCCATTTAGAGATGCAGAATTGGTTGCCCGCTGTCAGTGACAGCAGGGCAACCCAGGGAGAATGCAGGGACAGTTCCCAGGTGTCCCTGCCTTCTAGATCGCAGTATACAAAGAGCTTCCTGTCCCGGCCAGGTGGTCATGTGACAGCCGGGGCGGGAGAGTGCAGGAGTGCTGGTCTTTCACAGACCTTGATCAGCCCTGCACTGAGGCTGTACAGCATTGTGTTCTTCTGTACAGCCTCTCTAGGGGCTGTATTTCCCCTGTAACTGGGGCTACCATATCAGCCTCAGTTACAGGAAAAATCAATAGTGAAAAAAAAAAAAGGGATGTTAAATGTCCCTAGAGGTCTTGTATGAGTGACACAAAGTGTAAAATAAAAATATAAAAAATAAAGTGTTAAATTAAAAAAAAGGTTTCACATGTAAAAAATACATTTTCGGAATTAAGTAATTAAAAAAAAATGTTAAAAATAGATTTTTTTTAAATAGACATATTTGGTATTGCCACATCCGTGTCGGCCAGCTCTGTAAATATATCATATGATCCACCCTGTCCGATAAACACTGCGTCAAAAAAGCCATTTTTGTCACCTTACATCATAAAAAGTGCAACACTCAGCGATCAAAAATATGTATGTCCCCAAAATGGTACCAATAAAACTGACACCTAATCCCGCAAAAAATGAGCCCCTACATAAGAAAATCGCTCAAAAAATAAAAAAAATATAGCTCTCAGAACATGAGATATTAAAACATATATATTTTTTTTAAATGCTATTATTTTGTTAAAGTGAAATATAAAAAAAGTAGACATATTGGGTAATGCCGCCTCCATAACAACCTGCTTTATAAAAATATCACATGACCTAACGTCTCAGATGAACACTGTAAAAAACTAAAAATAAAAACTGTGCCAAAAAAGCAATTTTTTGTCTCCTAACATCACATAAAGTACAACACCAAGCGATCAAAAAGGTGTATGCCCGCCAATATAATAACAATCAAACCGTCAACTCATCCCGCCAAAAATGAGACCCTAACTAAGACAATCAGCCAAAAAATATAAAAGCTATGGCTCTCTAAAACATGATTTTTTTTTGGTTCAAAAAATGCTATTATTGTATAAAACTTAAATAAATAAGAAAAAGTATACATATTACATATTGCCATGTCCGTAATGACCTGCTCTATAAAAATGTCACATGACCTAACCCCTCAGGTGAATTCTGTAAACATAAATAAATAAATAAAAAACTGTGTTAAAACAACCAATGTTTTGGTCACATTGCCCCATATAGTGTAATAATAAATGATCAAAAAAATCATATGTACCCAAAAATGGTACCAGTAAAAACATCAACTCTTTCTGCAAAAAATGAGCCCCTGCACAAGACGATTGGCGGAAAAATTAAAAAAATATGGCGTTCAGAAAATGGAGACACAAAAACATATTTTTTTTTCAAAAATGCTTTATTATGTAAAACTGAAACAAATTTTTTGGTTACCTTACCTCACAAAAAACGTAATATAGAGCAATTAAAAATCATATGTACCCCAAAATAGTACCAATAACTCTGCCACCTTATCCCCTAGTTTCCAAAATGGAGTAACTTTTGGGGGGTTTCTACTGTAAGGGTGCATCAGGAGGGCTTCAAATGGGACATGGCATCTAAAAACCAGTCCAGCAAAATCTGCCTTCCAAATACCATATGGCATTTCTTTCCTTCTGCGCCCTGCCATGCGCCTATACAGTAGTTTACCATCACATGTGGGGTGTTTCTGTAAACCGCAGAATCAGGGTAATAAATATTTTGTTTTGTTATTATGGCTATTAACTCTCAATGTGTTAAAGAAAAAAATGGATGAAAATTAGGGTTGAGCGAACCCGAACTGAAAAGTTCGGGTTCGTACCGAGCATTGCGGTTTTTCACACACGAACATTTCCGTAAAAGTTCGGGTTCGGGTTCATTGTTCGTCGATTTCTTCCCGCTTTTTAAAAGGCTGCAGGGCAGCCAATCAACAAGCGTTTCACTACTTTGCCCTAAGAAGCCATCACAGCCATGCCTACTATTTTTTTTTTTTAATAAATCTTTATTTACTTTTTCTTTATATCAATAACAAGAAAAATTAATATATATTGCCCCCCCCCCCCCCAACCACCCCCTCAAGCATGCCCGGGAAAAGAAAAAAAAAGAAAAGAAAAAGAGAAAAAAATAAAATAAAATCTCTCCCCCTTTATTCATTCCACCAATTCCATATCTGAACGAATTTTACATTAGACCCTCTTTGTTTATAAAGAATCTGCTCGTACTTTTTAACTTTATTAACTAGATTTAACCATGTTCGATGCTCTGGGGGGTGCGAGGCAAACCACAATCTAGAGATAATGAGCCTAGCTAAAAAGGACACTTTAACCAATAAACAAAGTTTGTAAGACTGACAGACTATCTCGGAAAAATCACCCAAGATCCATACCCCAGGCACAAAAGGAATCTGATTTGGAGTTTTTGGATTAAGGTTCTTTGAACCAGATGCCAATACTCCTTCACTGGAGGACAATCCCAGAACATGTGTAAATGGTCAGCACCAGGGCAGTCACAACGCAGGCAATTGGAAGAAGTCCTAAAACCTCTCTTCTGTAGCCACAACGGTGTTATGTATGTCTTATGAATAATGTTAAACTGCACTACCGTATGATTAAAATTATGTGAAAGATAAGTTATATTCTTCAAGATATTTTCCCATACCGGTGGAGCAAAATTTTCAAGTGTAGTGGTCCAGGCTTTTTGTCCTGGAGAGTGACATTCAAAAAAATAAGATTTAATTAAGTGTTTATAACAAGGTGAAATTTTAACTTTCATATGTGTTCCTCTTTCTTGTAATAACTTATGAAGAAATAGTGGAGCTTCTATATTAAAAAAGTGCTTGTCTGGAATAGAAGAAAGTGCAAAACACAACTGAAAGTATGGGTACCATGCTACCTCACCCAAATTTTCCTTTTGTGTAAGCTCCAAAAGAGACAAAATTTGCCCATTTTTTACCACTTGACTGAGATAATGAATATTTTTTGTCCTCCAGTAATGGCTAGCCTCCAAGTTCAAAAGAGTGTAAAACCTTTTATTATGCCATAATGGAGTACAAATCAGTGATGCTGTAAGTTTACACCATTTCCTAATCATCTTCCAAGCTCTTATAAACAAACTAGAGAAGGAAGTATATTCTCGTGCGTTCTTAGATAAATAGCTGGACTCCAATAATGTAAAGAAATCTGAAAAGCCTGCTTCTCTTACTAGTTTAATACATAGGGGACTTTTTTTCCAATCATTAAAAAAACATAGCTGTGAGGCAATAAAATATCCCTTAAAATGCGGAAGAGCCTACTATTGGCTTGGCTGTGACTGGCTAAGTGCAACATGTGACCCAACCTCTATTTAAGCTGGAGTCACGTAGCGCCGCATGTCACTCTGCTCTTCTCAGTGTAGGGATAGGATCAGGCTTGGACTGGCCCACAGGGGTACAGGGGAATCCCCCGGTGGGCCCCTGAGCGAGGTGGGCCCATACTTTCCCTCCCCCTGCACAAGTGGCATATAACACATTAGACTTACTGCATTAAATATATATATTCAATGTACAGCACCTCAACCAGCTTATTTTCATAAAAAACGTGTTGGATTATTTATTATATTTGAAAGTAACCGTACAGGGGGCCCCCAAAATAAATTTTACTGGTGGGCCCTAGGTTCCCCAGTCCGACACTGTATAGGATGCTGCTGCTTCTGTGAGGGACAGATTAGGGAAGAAATCTGTTGAACTTGGTGGTGTAAACTCTTCAAACTACAGCAATTATTGAGCCCAGTGATACTGCAAAATAATGTTTAATCCATCTGTTACTGAAGGGGGGGGGGGGTCGGCGGCCATTTTAGAAACTGCAGTGTCCTTGGAACTGCATGTGACCTGCATGTGTGCCAGCCTGCCAGGGACATCCGTCTAATTATTTTTTGGTAGCTCAGTGGAGGAAAAATTCCTTTTTTCTGGCAGGTCAAGTCCCCCTACATTACCTATTTTATAATTTTGGGGTGACATAGTGCATTTCTGTAGTTGCTGTAATAAACCCGTACTGTCGTACCACAGATCACATTTGCATACACCTCTGAAAAAACTATTTAAAAATTTTGCAGTGACATAGTGCATTTCTGTAGTTGGTGAAATAAACCGTACTGTCGTACCACAGAGCACGTTTGCATACAGCGCTGAAAAACCTGTTTTAAAATTTTGTGGTGACATAGGGCATTTCTGTAGTTTGGGGAATAAACTCATACTGTTGTGCCACAGCACTTTTGCATACAACTCTGCAAAACAGTTTTTGTATTTTTTGTCAGTTTTGCCGTATAAAAACCCCTGCTCTGCATAGTTGACAGGGAGGTAAATTTCAAAAAATCATCTGTTACATTGGTGGGTGACATTTTGCCAGTTTTGTATTATACAACCCCCTGCTCTGCATAAGTGACAGGGAGGTAAATTTCAAAAAATCATCTGTTACTTTGGTGGGTGACATTTTGTCAGTTTTGTCGTAGACAAACCCTTGCTCTGCATAGGTGACAGGGAGGTAACTTTCAAAAAAAGTTTATCTGTTACATTCTTGGGCCATAAAGTACCCCCGCACTGCATACCTGACTGGGAAATATATGCTGTAAATTAATTTTAGATTGTTGGCCGATCTGTACCCCATCTTTATTTCATAGTACCCCTGCACTGCATAACAGACAGGGAACTTAGTTCATTACAATTGGCGGCTACATTGTTGCCTGACATAAAGCCTTTTTTGACTGTGAAGTCAAAGGTAGTCGCCAACAACAATGTGTTTTGTTTTCTTTTCTTTTTTTATAAATCGGGGTAGACTCCAAGACATTGTGAAATATAAAAAAACAAACAAAGAGTAAGTGTGCTGTAGTATAACAATGATTAGGTGAGGCCGGATCCATGCCTGGTTTCTTTTTAATGAACATGAGGTTGTCCAAGTTGACAGGCCAGCACCTCCAAGGTGTAAAGGTGAAGCTTAGGCCATGTCCCCAATTTGGAGACCCAGAAGTTGAATGCAGCAGACCCAGTGGCGTAGCTAGAAATTACTAGTCCCAACAGCAAATATTTGAATGGGGCCCCCCTCCCCCAGTAATTTTTTCGCAACCCCTTCTTTTCATGCTGCCCCCATTCCTGTGGCTCTCTCAGACCAGGCAGCTGTTCCATCTGTTTTCAACACTGTCTATACTGCCACTGTATATAATTTCATTGTATAATACTGTTGAGGGGGCCCTGACAAAGTCTTTTAGTCCTCCTCCTCCTGGATGGGCCCCTTCTTCATCAGGGCCCCAAAGCAGCTGTTTTCCCTGCTTCCTCTGTAGCTACGACCCTGGGCAGGCCCATCAGTCAGTACGTGTGGGCGTGTGCACAGATACTATTCCACCATTTTGTGGAAATGCTGCCTCCTGCTGAGACGTTCCATATCTGCTGGTGGTGCTGGTTGTGGCGTGGTGACAAAGATTTTCCACATTTCGGCCATGCTAACCCTGCCTTCTGAGGTGTGGGTGGGGACCCAGCTGCATTGGCGACTTCTTCCTCCTCCTCCTCTGCTTTAGCCTTGTGCTTCCACTGAGCCCCCGGTGTCAGGTGTGAATGCCATCAGCAGCGCGTCTACCAGTGTTGGCTTCTTCCTATTACGCTTAAGTGACAGAACGTTGTCCTTGTAACGGGTATCCAGCAGGGTGGCCACCCAGTAATCTGCACAAGTTAGAATGTGGGCAACTCGGCAGTAGTTGCTCAGGCACTGCAGCATGTAGTCGCTCATGTTTGTCAGGCTGCTCAGAGGCAACGACTAGCTGTCCTCAGTGGGAGGTGTATCATCTGTGTCCTCCGTATCCCCTCAGCCACGCTTAAGTGATGGCCGTGAGCTGCTTTGGGTGCCATCCTGCTGTAAACACGGTTTCTTCTTCTCCTCCTCCTCCTCCAGAACTGTGCCCTGGCTGGACAATTGTGTACCTGGCCTATGTTAGTGCTGGAACCCACCATCCGAGCCACTTGTATATGACTGGCCTTATAAGTTGAGGGTAAGGCATTTATATAGTTTTGTTTTTTTATTTCGTTTCTCTAACCTATAGTTATTTAACTATGTTTATAAGTAAATTTGTAAATAGTTTGTGAATGGGCATTAATGAGTGGTTTGAGTAAAAAGGGGGGGGGTAGGGTGGGAGTCTGGTCGGGTTAATTTTCTCTTTATTGAAATGTTCCTTGTATAGTTTTTGTTACGATTTGTTATAAAAAGTCCTGATAACCGCGGAAATGTTACCCAACAATCTAACCTGCACATCTGATTTTGTCCGCCACTTGGTTGTACAGGGAAGGGATGGTTCACCTGGAAAAGTAGTGGCGGCAGGGAACCACGTACTGTAGGACAGCCACCGCCATAAGTATTTTAAAAGTCTCCATCCATCACTACCAGACAGAATGACAGCATTTCAAAGGACCAGGAATTTAGAAATTCTGGCATTCAGGGCCAGGGATCACGGGTGGGTAGGGGGGTACTTGCTCTTTCTATTTCTTTTTCTAATTGGGAGATGGACAGCTGAACGCTTCCATGGGATAGTGTGGAGATGCTTGGTGACGGTGAAAGATGTGGTGGCGTTGCTGCCACATACTCTGTTTGCGGGGTGGCAGGTGCCACTGTCACTCACTTGTGCTCAGGTTTAGAATGTTTATTTTTAATTTATATGTATTTTATGTTTAGGGTTGAGCGGACACCTGTTCGGGTTCAAGGAGTTCGGCCGAACTTCACTGAAATGTTCGGGTTCGAAATATTGGGCACTAAAATGGCTGTAAAATAGCCGAGGAAAGAGCTAGATGGCTGCAAAAGGCAGGAAAATGTAGGGAAATGCCCTGCAAACAAACGTGGATAGGGAAATGAGTCTGACCTAAAATAAAATAAATAAAAATTAAACAATATTAATTGGTAAATCGGAGGAGGAGGTGGAATTGGAGGTGGGGGAGGCGTCAGGTGGGAATGCCATCAGCAACGTGTCTACCAGCGTGCATTTTGTAGTCAGTAGTCACGCATCTTTTTTTTTCAGTAACATACGTTTTTACAAAATTTGGTTTCCTGTCAGCAATGCACAGCTGTGGATTTTTAATGGCAAAACTGGGTTAATGTCACCCACCAATAGAACAGGTGATATTCAGAAATGTAGGACCCTGGCACCCAGACAGAGGAGAGGTCAATGCATGGCAAACCAGGCTTCATGTCACCCAGCAATGGAACAGTCCATTTTCACTAATTTAGGCCCCTGGCACCCAGACAGAGGAGAGGTCAATTCACAGCAAAACAGGCTTCATCTCACCCAGCAATAGAACAGGCCATTTTCACTAATTTAGGCCCCTGGCACCCAGACAGAGGAGAGGTCAATTCACATCAAAACAGGCTTCATGTCACCCACGAATGCAACAGGCGATTATCAGAAATGTAGGCCGCTGGCACCCAGACAGAGGACACGAAATTTGCTTGTAGGGAGCACCATTCAAAGTAATCGATAGTTCCGGTGGTGGTGCCAGGCAGTGTTAGGACTGAACCTGTAGCCCTCAACAAATCCAGACTCTCATTCAATATAAACCGCGGCACTCCAATGCAATAAATTTCTTGTAGTTTTATTGGTTCCAAAAAAATAAATTACAGCGACGTTTCGACAAAAATAGTCTTTTTCAAGCTCACGTGAGCTTGAAAAAGACTATTTTTGTCGAAACGTCGCTGTAATTTATTTTTTTGGAACCAATAAAACTACAAGAAATTTATTGCATTGGAGTGCCGCGGTTTATATTGAATAGGACTCAGACAGAGGAGAGGTCAATGCACAGCAAAACAGGTTTCATGTCACCCAGCAATGGAACAGGACATTTTCACTAATTTAGGCCCCTGGCACCCAGACAGAGGAGAGGTTCATTCACGGCAATAAGAGGTTAATGTCATTCAGCAATGGAACAGGCCATTTTCACTAATTGAGGCCCCTTGCACCCAGACAGAGGAGAGGTCAATGCACTGCAAAACAGGCTTCATGTCACCCAGCAATGGAACAGGCAATTTTCACTAATTTAGGCCCCTGGCACCCAGACAGAGTAGAGGTCAATTCACGGCAAAACAGGCTTCATGTCACCCAGCAATGCACAGGCGATTATCAGAAATGTAGGCCCTTGGCACCCAGACAGAGGACCAGTGGCATACACACAATCCATGGGGCCCCCTCCCCATCGCCCCCCCCCCATTTCTGAGAGCGCTGCTAATGGCCATTTCAGCCCCAGTATACTACTAAAATTAAACGTTTTGGCTAAATAAAGTATATTACAAAAATGTAACCTCTCACTTGCCATTTCCGTGCGGCTACTCCGCTGCGTGAAAGAGTGCCAAGCCCCGCTCCAGACAGCAGAGAACAGAGCACTAACAGGATTGATAATGCTCTGTGCCTCTCTGTGATCTTTTAACTACAAAATCACGGTGACAACTTTATCTCACTGTGATTTTGTAGTAAAAAGATCACAGAGAGGCACGGAGCATTATCAATCCTGTTAGTGCTCTGTTCTCTGCTGTCTGGAGCGGGACTTGGCACTCATTCACACAGCAGATTACCCGTACAGGATGTTAAAGAGCCCTAACCCCAATGCACGGCTACACTCACCCAGTCCTAACTAATAAAATCTGGTCCTACCTCATCCAGAGTGTCGCTGGTGTCGGCGTGATGTCCGCTGGATCCAGAACAAGGCCCCTGTGGTAAGAAAAAAAGAATAATCACATCAGGAAGGGATGGCGACTGACCCTGTGAAATCACCAGCAGGGGGCGCTGTGCTGGCCTTTAAGACTGAGCCATGCCAATATATAGCAGGGTAATCTAGTGCTACCACACAGTACTAATGCCCACCTTGAGGCCCCTCACAGTACTAATGCCCACCTTTGTTCCTGTAACAGTAGGTATACTCAGATATGTGCCCCCTCACAGTAGTTATGCCCAGTTATGTGTCCCCTCACAGTAGTAATGCCAAATATGTGCCCCCTCACAGTAGTAATGACCAGAATATGTGTCCCCTCACAGTAATATGCCCAGATATGTGCCCCCTCACAGTAGTAATGCCAAATATGTTCCCCTCTCACTGTAGTAATGCCAGATTATGTGTCTCCTCACAGTAATATGCCCAGATATGTGCCCCCTCACAGTAGTAATGACCAGATTATGTGTCTCCTCACAGTAATATGCCCAGATATGTGCCCCCTCACAGTAGTAATGCCAAATATGTGCCCCCTCACAGTAGTAATGCCCAGAATATGTGCCCCCTCACAGTAGTAATGCCAAATATGTGCCCCCTCACAGTAGTAATGACCAGAATATGTGTCCCTTCATAGTATTTATGCCCAGTTATGTGCTCCCTCAAAGTAGATATGCCCAGATATGTGCCCCCTCAGAGTGGTTATGCCAGATTATGTGCCTCTTCAAAATATTTATGCCCAGATATGTGCCCCCTCACAGTAGTTATGCCACATTATGTGTCCCTCAAATTAGATATGCCCACATATGTGCCCCCTCACAGTAGTTATGTCTTCATATGTGCCCCCTCAATCCTCATAGTTATGCCTTCATATGTGCCCCCCCCTCACAGTAATGCCTGATTAGGTGCCCCCTCAAATTAGTTAGGCCCCCCCCCTCTTGCCCTTTGCCCCCAGTCTGCAGCCTTAGAAAAAAAAAAAACATACTTACCTTTTTCCCTGATGACAGGCTCCCTCACTCATCTCGGTGCTGGCTGTGCTGAAGGCAGATTCCCGGGTCTTCAGATCTCCTCCCACAGCCAGCAGCGCGACCTGGGCCAGCAGGGGGAGCTCCTGAGCTGTGAAGATCAGTGAAGCAGGGATGAAAGAGGTTTCCCTGCTTCACTACGGAAAAGAAATGCCGGCTGGCGGGCCGGGTGTGTGAATGCGCGCACCCCCCCCCCCTCCCTCCACATTATGCATGCAATGGAGCGCTCTGTACTTTGTGCTGGGTCCCATCAGAGCGCTCCATTACATGTGAGTACAACATGATTTAGGGTAGCCTGCTGGCCTGGGGGGTGGGTCCACAGGCGGCCGGGCCCCCTGGAGTGCCGGCCCGGTCGCAACTGCGACCCCTGCGACCCCTGTATGTACGCCACTGCAGAGGAGTAGTCAAATCACCGCAAAACAGGCTTCATGTCACCCAGCAATGCGCAGGTGATTATCAGAAATGTAGGCCCCTGGCACCCAGACAGAGGAGAGGTCAATGCACAGCAAAACAGGCTTCATGTCACCCAGCAATGGAACAGGCCATTTTCACTAATTTAGGCCCCTGGCACCAAGACAGAGGAGAGGTCAATGCACAGCAAAACAGGCTTCATGTCACCCAGCAATGGAACAGGCAATTTTCACTAATTTAGGCCCCTGGCACCCAGACAGAGGAGAGGTTCATTCAAATTGGGGTAGCCCCCAAAATAATGGTACAAATAAAAAAGATTCAATGAATAAGTGCACTGGAGTACAAGAATGTATGTTTGAGGCGGTTATAAATGTCTGTTCTGCACAAGGTACGGACAAGTCCTGTGGGATCCATGCCTGGTTCATTTTAATGAACATGAGCTTGTCAACGTTGGCTTTGGACAGGCGGCTGCGTTTGTCTGTAATGATGTCCCCTGCTGTGCTAAATACAGGTTCAGACAATACACTGGCTGCAGTGCAGGCCAGCACCTCCAAGGCATAAAGGGCAAGCTCAGGCCATGTGGACAATTTGGAGACCCAGAAGTTGAATGGGGCAGAACCATCAGTGAGTATGTGAAGGCGTGTGCACACGTACTGTTCCACCATGTTGTTCAAATGCTGCCTCCTGCAAAGATGTTCCGTATCATCTGGTGGTGCAGGTTGTTGTGGCGTGGTGACAAATCTTTTCCACATGTAGGTCATGCTAACGCTGCCTTCTGAGGAGCTGGCCGTGACACAGCTGCGTTGGCGACCTCTTGCTCCTCCTCCTCCTCTGCCTTCGCCTTGTGCTTCCACTTGTCCCCCCGTGTCAGTTGGGAATGCCCTCAGGAGCTAGTCTACCAGCGTGTGCTTGTACTCGTGCTTCTTCCTATCACGCTCGAGTGCAGGAATTAAGGTGGGCACGTTGTCTTTGTACTGGGGATCCAGCAGGGTGGCAACCCACTAGTCAGCACAAGTTACAATGTGGGCAACTCTCCTGTCGTTGCGCAGGCAACTCTGCTGTCGCTCATGTGTGCCAGGCTGCCCAGTGGTAGGGATAAGCTGTGTATTGTCTGTGTCCTCCGTATACCCCCAGCCACGCTCCAGTGATGGCCCTGAGATGTGTTGGGTGCCCTGCAATTAACCCTGTTCCTCCTCCTCCTCTACCTCATCCGCCAGAACTGTGCCCTGGCTGGCCACATGTGTACCTGGCCTCTGCTAGTGCAGGAACCCACCCTCTGAGCCACTTCGGAATGACCATCCTGAAACCCTGTGAAATGCCTCCTCTTCCTCCTCCTTCTCTGCAACATCCTCTTCCAATTCGTAATTCATTTTTCAAGGAGACATAGAAGTGGTGTTGTAATGCTAACAGTGGCGTCATCAGCATTGGCCATGTTGGTTGAGTACTCAAAAGACCGCAACAAGGTACACAGGTCTCGCATGCAGGCCCAGTCACTGGTGGTGAAGGGGTGCTGATCCGCAGAGCGACTGACCCGTACGTGCTGCAGTTGAAACTCCACTATCGCCTGCTAATGCTCACACAGTCTCTCCAGCATATGCAAGGTGGAGTTCCGCCTGGTGGGCAAGTTGCATATGAGGCGGTGAGCTGGAAAGCCGAAGTTATGCTGCAGGCGAGCAGCAGCAGGGTGAGAATGCCAAAAGCGAGCACAGACGGACCGCAGTTTCAGCAGCAGCTCTGACATGTCTGGGTAGTTTTTAATAAACTTCTGCACCACCATATTCAGCACATGCGCCAGGCAAGGGATCTGCAATGAGATTTTGGCTATTATCTCACACCACCAGGCCGGGCTTCAGGCTCACTGTCAGCAGCCACTCATCAGTCTGTTGTTCTATGCCCCTCCAAAGCTCCTGTGTGGTGTGGGGTTTGTCACCCAAACACCTGAATTTTAAAATCGCCTGCTGATGTTTACCCCTGGCTGTGCTGAAGTTGGGGGTGAGGTTCTTTCGATGGCCGGATGTCGGAGTGGTAGAAGAGTAGAAGGAGGATAAGGATGATGCGGAGTAGGAGGAGGAAGCAACAGGAGGCAACGAATAATGCCCTGCGATCCTCGGTGTTGGAAGGACATGCGCCAAACCGCTATCCGCCAGGGGCCAATATGCCACTACGTTTAGCCAGTGTGCAGTTAGGGAGATATAGCGGCCCTGGCCGTGCTTACTGGTCCATGTATCTGTGGTTATGTGTGGACCTTGCCACAGATGCCATTGCGCAGCGCACACTTGATTTTATCCTCCACTTGGTTGTGCAGGGAAGTGACGGCTCGCCTGGAAAAGTAGTGGCGGCTGGGAACTACGTACTGTGGGACAGCCACCACTATCAGCTGTTTGAAACAGTCCGTCTCCACCTGACGGAATGACAGCATTTCAAAGGCCAGCAATTTTGAAATGCTGGCATTCAAGACCAGGGATAGAGGGTGGGTATTTTCTCTTTCTCTCCAGTGTTTGGGAGATGGACAGCTGAACGCTTGCCTGTGACATGGTGGAGATGCTTGGTGATGGTGACGGAGGTGGTGTTGTTGGGACATCCTTTGTTTGCTAATTTCCAGGAGCAGGAGGAGCCTGAGACCTTTCGCTGTTTTTAAGGTATATACTCCACTGCAGTTCGTGCTTGTAGATGCCTGGTCATGCAGGTTGTGCTCAGGTTAAGAACGTTTATGCCTCACTTCAGGCTCTGATGGCACAACATGCAAACCACTCGTGTCTTGTCCTCAGGACATTGTGTGAAGAACTGCCATGCCAATAAACTCCTTGGAGCAGAACTTGGTGTGCTCGGTGCCTGGGTGCGGTGGGCAGTAGCAGGCGTACTGTCTATGGAAGTTTTTGCACCCGCTTTTGCACCCTGCTCCCTCTTTTGCTGTGCTGTTGCCTCTGTGCGACCACCGCCTCTTCCTCAGAACTGCACATGTCACTAGCACGACCTTCAGTCCAGTCTGGGTCTAGAACCTCATCATCCTTCACATCATCTTCCACCCATTCATGACCTCTGCCCTCCTCGTCGGTCTTCACATTGCAGAAAGCCACAGCAGTTGGCACTTGTGTTTCGTCATCATCAGAGATGTGCTGCGGAGGTCTTCCCATGTCCTCATCCTGCAACATAAGTGGTTGGGCATCAGTGCATTCAAGGTCTTCCACTTCTGGGGCAGGGCTAGGTGGATGGGCCGGGGAAACCCTGCCAACAGGGTCATCAAAAGGCATAAGAGTTTGCTGCATGACTTAGAGCTCTGACTGCTTGACTGATTTGCAAGGGGGTGAGGTGAAAGACTGATGGGCATGGGCTGCAGGTGCCAACTCTGAGCTTTCTGCAGAGGACTGGGTGGGAGACACTGTGAAGGAACTAGAGGCACTATCAGCCACCCAATCTACTATCGCCTGTACATGTTCTGGCCTCACCATCCGTGGAGAGGCATTCGGGCCTACCAAATAGCGCTGCAGATTCCGTCGACTACTCGCAACAGAGGAAGGTGTTTGACTTGGACCGGTAGTTGGCGCTGAACGGCCACGTCCTCTTCCAGCAACAGGAGCTCCACCAACACCACCACGACCATGCCCACGTCCCTTATTTGATGTTCTCCTCATTATTTGCGTTCATCCACCAAGCTGTAAGATAGTTTCTTTAAGGTGTCAATTTAACTGCCAATTGTCAACAATTAAGTTCACTAAGGCAGTTTTTTTGGCCTAAAACACACAGATTCTCAATTTCACTGCATTAATGTAAAATATGTATTTGTACGCTGTATGTACAACTTTTTGGTGAACCCAGAACACGTTGTTTTTTTCAGTAAAACACAGTAAAGCACTATTTTCGTGCTGCAATTTAAAATTGGTATTTGTACATTGTATGCCCAAGTGGTTTGTGGACTCAGAACACGGCCTTTTTTAATAAAACACAGATATGCGGTATTTAACTGCCGGAAATAAAACGTAGGTATTTCTATACTGTATGCAAAAGTGGTTTGTGGACCCAGAACAGGAGATTTTTTTAATAAAACACAGAAATGCAGTATTTTACTGCTGTAACTTTAACGTAGGTATTTCTACGCTGTATGCACAAGTGGTTTGTGGACCCAGAACACAGATATTTTTTATAAAACACAGAAATGCAGTATTTCACTGCTATAAATAAAACATAGGTATTTCTACACTGAATGCAAAAGTGGTTTGTGAACCCAGAACACAGATTTTTTTTTATTAAAACACAGAAATGCAGTATTTTACTGCTGTAAATTTAACGTAGGTATTTCTACGCTGTATGCAAAAGTGGTTTGTGAACCCAGAACACGGCTTTTAAAAAAAAAAAAACACAAATGCAGTATTTCACTGCTATAAATAAAACGTACGTATTTCTACTCTGTATGCAAAAGTGGTTTGTGGACCCAGAACAAGGATTTTTTAAATAAAACACAGAAATGCAGTATTTTACTGCTGTAAATTTAACGTAGGTTTTTCTACGCTGTATGCAAAAGTGGTTTGTGGACCCAGAACAAGGATTTTTTTTTTATAAAACACAGAAATGCTGTATTTCACTGCTATCAATAAAACATAGGTATTTCTACGCTGTATGCAAAAGTGGTTTGTGAACCCAGAACCCAGATTTTTTTTAATAAAACACAGAAATGCAGTATTTCACTGCTGTAAATTTAACGTAGGTATATCTAATCTGTATGCAAAAGTGGTTTGTGGACCCAGAACACGGCTTTTAAAAAAAATTTAAAAATGCAGTATTTCACTGCTATCAATAAAACGTAGGTTTTTCTACGATGTATGTGCAACTGCTTTGTGAAGCAAGAATATTGCTGTTTTTCCCACAAAAAAAGACTAATTCACTATTTCACTGCAGAAATGTCAAATATGTATTTGGGCAGTGTATTTCAAACTGTTTTGTGTACCAGGAATAACGTTTTTTTCCCTGAAACACACTGATGCACTATTTCCCTGCAGAAATATTAGTTTGTAAAATCTTTTATTGAAGAAGCCCACCAGAGGGCGCAATATCAGAAACATAAGTACATTACATGATAGCACGAAAAGTTGCGGCGCAGCCGCATAAAACAATACAGCCATTGTACATCTGAGCTATAGATAATGGTTGACATTTGCGACCAACTTCAATTGAACAATAAGGCAGTATTTTATATATATATAGACAGTATTTTATATATAAACACATATAGGAGAGACAACTATCTCTAGAACTAAGGCATAGAAAACTAAGGCATAAAACTTAGCCTTGTCGGACGAGAGAGAAGACCTAAACACATACTCTGAGTCGAGCAAGCGAGAGAGGAGACATAGTGGCCGGGCTTAAAGTAAAGCTGTGACTGCTAGGTTGTCTACATGAAGGAGAGAAAAAGGTAGGGGCAGAGTACCGACTGTTAATGCCTCAAAATAGAGCGGGTGATTTTAGCACTGTCTGAACCTCTTCCACGGACCCCAAATTACATCAAATTTATGTGGGCTAGCTGTATCCCAGTGGGCTATCTGTTCCAGACGACATATCTGATCACACTTAATCAGCCATTGGCCGGTAGAGGGAGGAGTCGAGGACTTCCATTGCCCAGCTACTAGAAGTCTCGCTGCTGCGAGGAGTTGGAGATTTAGCTTACCTTCCTATCCCCGCACCTGAGTTCCTCGCTCCCAGCCTAAGAGACATAAATGCGGCGTAGGGATAGTGGGGCGCCTATGTACTTTTGATAGCACCTCACAGACTGATAACCAGAATGGCTTAATAATCGGACAGGACCACCAGATATGCATATATGTGCCTGTGACTCCACCACATCTCCAGCAAAGAGGAGAAGTAGTTGGGTACATGGAGTGCAGTCTGTCTGGTGTATAGTACCAGCGAGTCAAAGATTTGTAATAGTTCTCCTGCAAGCGAACACATCTAAAAATGCCAGGTGTTCTCCGCAGGAGATCCTTAATCTCTACCTCAGTAAAAGTTAATTGTAAGTCCACTTCCCATTTGGAAATGAAATTTGGTTTCTGAATCTGTACACTGTCTAAGAGAATAGTGTAGATTTTTGACAATTTCCTTATTGGGTCTTTCACACTTAATATCATTTGTTCGAAGCTGGAGGGGGTTACCTCACCCAAACTTCCCAATGATGTTAAGCACTGACGAAGATGAGTCAGATGAAAAGGAGTGAATTCAGTTGTAGGCCAAGTGTGTACCTGGTCTTCCGGGTTATTAGTAGTGCTATCTATCAAATCTATTATAAGACACTTGTTAAGTTTACAGGCCGGAGTTAATGATGATCTAAACTCTGCCGATGAGTCCCACATAACGTCTGACACTCTAAGAAGGGGTGTCAAAGGGATTGACAGTAAGACTCTAGCTAGTCCCAAGTACCACAACTTAGTGGTATTAGCAGTAATTGGATTATCTATATTGCTCAATAAGTATGGTCTATGGTGACGTGCAAGTACCAAAGAGCGTAAAGGAACTTTAGACAATGCATTTTCTAGTTAGATATCCAATCTGTCCTCTGGGTTTCTCAGCCATTCTAGTACCCTAAGGCTTTGCATAGCCCTATAATATTGATAGAAGTCGGGGATTCCCAGTCCTCCTTCTCTTGTATGCTGTACAGTCTGTGAATACGAAAGTCTAGGTCTACTTCCTCCCCTGCTGAAATATTAAAATTGTATTTGTACGCTGTATGCACAACTGGTTTGTGAAGCAAGAATATTGCTTTTTTCCCCACAAAAAAAAGACTAATTCACTATTTCACTGCAGAAATGTCAAATGTGTATTTGGTCGGTGTATTTAAAAATGCTTTGGGGACCAGGATTACCGCTTTTTCTCACAAAAATACAATGATGCACTATTTGACTGCTGAAATTGAATATACGGTTTAGTGCATTGTATACACAAGTGCTCTTTGGCACCACAGGTCCCAAACTAGACAAATAGTGGCAGTGGCTGGGTACATAAATGTAGGATTGCTGAAGCTCCCTCCCTCTCTATTTGCTGCATCTTGTGGATTAAAGTACAACAGGTTCTTCAGATTTCTTGCCTATCCTGTCCCGAATAGCACCAGCAGCAACCTTTCACTAGGCTAACATCAGCAGACTGACGTGTGGCACTATATGACTCCAGCTTATAAAGAGGCTGGGTCACATGCTACACTCAGCCAATCACAGCCATGCCATTAGTAGGCATGGCTGTTATGGCTTCTTAGGGCAAAGAAGTAAAACACTTGCTGATTGGCTGCTGTGCAGCCCTTCAGAAGCGGGAAGAATCTCCGAACAACGGACCCGAACCCGAACTTTTATATAAATGTACGAATTTTAGTTCAACCCTATTTATGTTATTTTAAGTTATTTCCCTATCCAAATTTGTTTGCAGGGTACTTGTCCTACTCTTACCCCCATTTTGCTTCAATTTCCAGCCCTCTAGCCGTTTCCAGGACTTTTTTAGAGCCATTTTAGTGCCCCAAAGTTCGAGTCCCCATTGACTTCAATGGGATTTGGGTTCGGGGTCAAGCTCGAGTCAATTTCAGATCCCGAACTCGAACTTTGAGGTGAAGTTCAGCCGAACCCGATGAACCCGAACTTCCAGGTGTTTGCTCAACTCTAATTAAAATGGAAAATCTGGCATAAAAGTGAAATTTAGAAATGTCATCTCCATTTTCCTTTAATTCTTGTGGAACACCTAAAGGGTTAACAAAGTTTGTAAAATCAGTTTTAAATACCTTAAAGGGGTTTAGTTTCTAAAATGGGGCCATTTATTACGTAAACCTCACAAAATTACTTCATCCATGGGTTCGTGGTCAAGTTCGGGTCAATTTCAGATCCCGAACTCGAACTTTGCGGTGAAGTTTAGACGAACCCAAACTTCCAGGTGTTCGCTCAACTCTAATTAAAATGGAAAATCTGGCAAAAAAGTGAAATTTAGAAATGTCATCTCCATTTTCCTTTAATTCTTGTGGAACACCTAAAGGGTTAACAAAGTTTGTAAAATCAGTTTTAAATACCTTGAGGGGTTTAGTTTCTAAAATGGGGCCATTTATTATGTAAACCTCACAAAATGACCTTAACCACCTCAGCCCCCCTAGCTTAAACACCCTTAATGACCAGGCCACTTTTTACAATTCTGCACTACACTACTTTCACCGTTTATTGCTCCGTCATGCAACTTACCACCCAAATGAATTTTACCTCCTTTTCTTCTCACTAATAGAGCTTTCATTTGGTGGTATTTCATTGTTGCTGACATTTTTACTTTTTTTGCTATTAATAAAAATGTAACAACATTTTTGCAAAAGAATGACATTTTTCACTTTCTGTTGTAATTTTTTTTTAAAAAAACTACATTTCTATATAAATTTTTCTCTAAATTTATTGTTCTACATGTCTTTGATAAAAAAAATCCAATAAGTGTATATTTATTGGTTTGGGTAAAAGTTATAGCCTTTAAAAACTATGGTGCAAAAAAGTGAATTTCCGCATTTTGAAGCAGCTCTGACTTTCTGAGCACCTGTCATGTTTCTTCAGGTGCTAGAATGTCAGGATAGTATAAATACCCACCAAATGTCACCATTTTAGAAACAAGACACCCCAAAGTATTCACGGAGGTATATGTGAAAATCCACCCCAAAACACATTGCCCTACTTCTCCTGAGTACGGCAATACCACATGAGTGACACTTTTTTGCAGCCAAGATGCGCAAAGGGGCCCAAATTCCAATGAGTACCTTTTTTGAGGGCATTTTTTTACGCATTTTTCTTCTCACGCTTTAGGGCCCCTAAAATGCCAGGGCAGTATAAATACCCCACATGTGACCCCATTTTGGAAAGAAGACACCCCAAGGTATTCCGTGAGGGACATGGAGAGTACATAGAAATTTTTTTTTTTTTTTGCAAAAGTTAGCGGAAATTGATTTTTTATTGGTTTTTCTCACAAAGTCTCCCTTTCTGCTAACTTGTGACAAAAAGTAAAATTTTTCATGGACTGAATATGCCCCTCAGCGAATACCTTGGGGTGTCTTCTTTCCAAAATGGGGTCATTTGTGGGGTGTTTGTACTGTTCTGGCATTTTGGGTGAGGCTAAATTGTGAGCAGCCATGAAAACCTAAAGGTACTCGTTGAATTTGGGCCCTTTGCATTCCAGGCTGCAAAAGTGGCACACATGTGGTATCGCCATACTCAGAGAAGTAGGGCATGCTTAGGGTGTATTTTACATATACCCATGCTGGGTGAGAGAAATATCTCTGTAAATTGACAACTTTGAATAAAAAAATTAAAAATGTTGTCGTTTACAGTGATATTTCTCACACAAAGTATGGGTATATATAAAAATACACCCCAAAACACATTGCCCTGCTTCTCCGGAGTACGGCGATACCACATGTGTGACACTTTTTTGCAGCCAAGATGCGCAAAGGGGCCCAAATTTCCATGAGTACCTTTAGGATTTCACAGGGCATTTTTACGCATTTGGATTCTCACGCTTTAGGACCCCTAAAATGCCATGGCAGTATAAATACCCCACAAGTGACCCCATTTTGGAAAGAAGACACCCCAAGGTATTCCGTGAGGGGCATGGCGAGTTCACAGAAAAAAAAAATATTTTGGCACAAGTTAGCGGAAATAGACTTTTTTTTTTTTAACAAGTCTCATATTCCACTAACTTGTGACAAAAAATAAAATTTTACATGAACTCACCATACCCCTCATGGAATACCTTGGGGTGTCTTCTTTCTAAAATGGGGTCACATGTAAGGTGTTTGTACTGCCCTGGCATTTGAGGGTCTCCGCAATCATTACACGTATGGCCAGCATTAGGAGTTTCTGCAATTCTCCATATATTAAGCATACGGGTAATTAGATTTTTTTTTTCCGTTCAGCCTCTGGGCTGAAAAAATAAATAAAAATTAACGGCACAGATTTTTTCATTCGCATCGATCATCGTGGATGAAAAAATCTCTGCCAAAATCAGTGACTGCTGCGCGGTGGGCTGGGCGCTAGCTACCTAACAAGTAGCTAACTAACTGGTGGTGATAAGGGACCCTTATGCCCCATTCACACGTCCGCAATTCTGTTTGCGGAACGGAATTGCGGACCCATTCATTTCTATGGGGACAGACTTTGTCCCGCTCGGATCCGGAATTACGGATCCGCTCTTCCGAGTCTGCACTTCCGTTCCGCAAAAATATAGAACATGTCCTATTCTTGTCCGCAATTCCGTCCGCAAGCATTTTCTATATAGTTCTGGCAATGTGCGGATCTGCAAAATGCGGAAAGCACATTGCCGGTGTTCGTGTTTTGAGGTTCTGCAGGTCCGCGGATCCGTGGATCAGATCCGCGGATCCGTGAATCCACGGATCCGCAAAACACATATGGACGTCTGAATGGAGCCTTACAAGGGGTGTGATCAGTGACAGGGCGGTGATCAGTGACAGGGGGGTGATCAGGGAATCTAGATGGGGTGATCAAGGGGTTAACAAGGGGTTAATGAGTGAGGGGGGGTGGGGGGGTGGGGTTAGTGTAGTGTTTGGTGCAACTTTACATAGCTACCTGGTCCTCTGGTGGTCGATCCCAGCAAATGGGACCACCAGAGGACCAGGTAGCATGTATATCAGACGCTGTTAACAAAACAGCGCCTGATATACATCTTTGATGCTATTTATTTAGCATCTACAGCCTGCCAGCGATTGATCATCGCTGGCAGGCTGCAGTAGAACTCCTGAGACGCGCGGCACTGTGAACGCGCGCGCACACGTTCACAGGAAGTCTCGCGAGATGCTGCGCCAGATCAGAACTACAGGACCGCCGTCGGACGCATCCGTGCGTTAGGCGGTCCTGTAGTGGTTAAAAAATGGGTTTTGAAAATTTTCTTAAAAACTTTAATATTTGCTTCTAAACTTCTAAGCCTTCTAACGTCCCAAAAAAAGAAAATGTAATTTACCAAATCATTTAAACATGAAGTAGACATATGGGAAATGTGAAGTAATAACTGTTTTAGGAGGCATTCACGATCTGTTTTAAAAGAAAGAACTTGAAATTATGAAAATTGAGAATTTTCCTATTCTTTTTTGCAAATTTGTAAAATTATAAATAAAAATAAAATGCTTTGACTCAAATTTACCACTGTCATGAAGTACAATATGTGATGAGAAAACAATCTTAGAATGGCTTGGATAAGTAAAAGCGTTCCAAAGTTATTACCACATAAGGTGACACATGTCAGAATTGCAAAATTAGGCCTGGTCAGGAAGGGGCAAATGGCCCAGTTTGGAAGTGGTTAACCCATTCTTGCCTTTTAACTTCCCCCTAAGTCAAGCCGCACTTCGCTACAGCTGCACCCGGCTACCAACCGATTCAATACCCAACCCAATAATACTCAGAGACTTTCTTTTGGTATAAGGCCATAGCAGCTGATTTATTAAATAAAATACAACAATATAAAACCTCTTTAATGATAAGGCTTAGCACACATAATAACGTGCAATAACATAATACTGCAATATAATCCAACCTACCCATCAGTATAACCTCCTAATTTTGAAGGATCCTGGAAGGCAACCCAAGTAAACTGCCATCCATCAATCACCACCTCCACTTGTATTACTACCTTACCCTTGGCTGCACTCACCGACCCAAGGACACTGAATCATAAACATATACCCCTTTGGGCCTTTTAGCCCAAACAGGAGCCCCGAACCTTCATCTTACCAAGCCTTATGAGATAGACGCTACAATGTGCACCCATTAACCCTTGTTTTGCCTCACAGGATCCCCAGATTCCTGCCACCGATGAACATTGGTGACACCTCACCCATGTACGTCCTGCCACACCTTAGGGGCTGTCTCCAAACCTTCCTAAAGCCCCAAAGCCCACGGATCTACATAAAACTGACCTTCCCATTTAAAACCCAACAAGTGCAAACTGTCTGGATGAATCGGCAACAAACGAAACGTCGCTTCAATATCCGTTTTCGCCATCAGGGCCCCGCATCCAAAACGGCGCACCTATTCGCCACATCGAACGATCTATATGAGACTTCCTCTCTATAACATCATTCATTTAACTTCCCACCGGAAACGAAAGGTGATGAATGAGCCGAAATTTGTTTGGCTCCTTCTTTGGCACCAAACCCAATGGTGAAACCCTCAAATCTAACAAAGGACACTCCCTAAACGGGCCCACAACACGCCTTGTCTGTACATCTTTTACAATCTTCTCCGAAACAACCTCTGGCCGTTGTAGCGCAGAAATGAAATTATGGCGGACAAACCCAGCACCCTCCGAAGTACAAGGAATCATAAAACCATCCCTGATACCAGCAAACAACAACTCCGCCGCCTCCCTATTTAAGTACTTCTTTACCAATGGCTCCATCTCGTCCACCCTCACCGGAGTCACCCCTCTTCTTCAAAGCCTCTTGAGCCTTCCCTTTTCCCCGCTTAAAACACCGTGACTAACTGTGGGTGCCACCGCAGCCAGAGCACTCATGTTTGTATTGGCAATCCGAAAGGAACTTTCAGTATCCTTCGTTGAATTGCCAACAACAGCCTTTCCTGCTCCCACTGCCCAATTCCGTTGCTGGGGGACCCCCGGTCATCCAATATCTTTATGGTCCCACCTAATACTATACCTAACCGCCTTCCTCTGCCGAAATTGCTCATCATATCTAAGCCAACCAACACTCCCATACACCCGATAAGCCTTCTCAATGGCGTCCATATAACAAAATAAAGCCGAACCATGCTCTGGCCCTTTCTCCCCTACCACACTAGCTAAAATAGAAAACGCCTGTAACCAATTCATGAACGTGTAGTCAGCTGATACCGCCTCTTCTCCTCTTCCTCCTTTTTGCTCTCATCTAGCTTAAACCTATCTAAGTTGAACTTATCTAACGGAAGCAACAAAAATATCTTCACATATTCGTCCCTCCAAATCTTCTCCCTAACCGCAAGCATCAAGTGAGCCCCTAAAGGGGCCTCAAAGCAAACATACACTTCTCCCCTTGCCGCATCAGCAAGCCTAACCTCTTCTCCAGCTGACCCTTTACCGCCGCCACTAGCCGTCACCCCTGCGATCGATGCACCCGCCACTTCAACAACCAGTGCAGTCGACGTGCTTCTCGAACTACTTAAATAACCCGGTCCACAGCCCCTACGGACAGATTAGGAGTCCACACCGCCGCTGTTGACCCCGCTGAGCTGGATCCGAATCGCGACAGCAGTGTTAGCATACCCGTTAGCAATTCCTGTGCCAGGCCCTCAGTCCCATTACCGCCCCCCCTAGAAACAATCGGCTGACTTGACGTCATCTCAACTGTCTGTCTGTGGGAAGTACTCCCAGTAGCTCCTGAAAGCCGCAAAAATCCTCCTGGCGACATCACAGCCAGTTGTTCTGTGGCTAACGGACTGAGTCCAGTTGCCTCCCCATCTTTAACCCTGTCTGCTTCACTCCAAAACTCTGGGCTCAGCTCGACTTCTTTCATAGATCGGACCGCCGGCTCCAAGGGGGTGGGGTGAAGAACTGGAGGTGATTTAGACCCTTGGCCATGGACCAATGGCCGCTGGTTACTGGATCCAATTCCCTTTCCAGCCAGTCTCCGCCCATGTCCCACAAACTCCCTGACCGCGCGGCCAGGAGCTGTGTCGTCGCCCTCCTCTGCTGCAGGTGACCGCACGGGGGGAGGGACTAAACCTGGCCCCCCTGCCGCACTCTCACTGCAAGGCTGCCAACCTCCACACAGAGGACGCAGCGCTGATTCAAAATTCCCTGCACTATCCCCGCTTGCAGTGCCCCCTCTGGCTACTAGAGGGGCTGCGTCTCTCTCCTGGCTTCCGGCCTGGCCTGCTTCTTCCGTCGCCGGAAATGCCCACCGGATCCGTCACAACGCAACACACCTGAAAACATTTGAAGACTGATCAGTCTTCAAAATGCTTTCAGTGTTACCATGGCAGCCAGGACGCTACTAAAGTCCCGGCTGCCATGAGCAGTGGGGAGCCAGGGGAGAAGCTACTTACCTTCCGTGTGGCTCCTGGGGCGCTCCACAATGAGGTCACAGCGCCCTACGTCGCATGATCACATTATCCATGTGATGTAGGGGCGCTGTGACGTCATTATGGAGCACCCTGGGAGCCGCACGGACGGTAAGTAGCTCCTCCCCTGGCTCCTCACTACTTTTCCATGGCAGCCGGGACTTTAGTAGCGCCCTAGCTACCATGGTTACCATTCAGAAAGGTAACGTCAGATCCGGCGATGCGCCGAAACAACATTTAGCTTAAAGTCGGATCCGGATTAATGCTTTTCAATGGGCATTAATTCCAGATCCGCCCTTGCGGCATGCCTTCATTTTTTTTGGCCAAAGGAAAATCCGCAGCATGCTGTGGATTTTTCAACGGCAAAAAAACGTTTGAATACTGAACTGAAGACATCCTGATGCATCCTGAACGGATTGCTCTCCATTCAAGATGCACTGGGACAATCCTGATCAGTATCTTTCCGTCTTAGAGCCCCGAGGACGGAACTCTAGCACGGAAAGGAAAAACGCAAGTGTTAAAGAGGCCTAAGCACTAGTGAGTATCTGTTATTTTTGGTTATATGACTAAAACATTATTGCTTCGGGGGGGGGGGGTCTGGGGTGACACCATTTTCTACCGCACCGGGTGACACCAGCCCCCTTTAGTGCCAGTAGCCCCTTTTATGTGTCAGTAGCCCCCTTTAGTGCCAGTAGCACCCTTTGTGTGCCAGTAGCCCCCTTTAGTGCTAGTAGCCCCAAAAAAAACAAAAAACAAAAAAAAAAAACACTTGTACTTACGTCCAGCGATGCGATGCAGGCCTCTTCCGGCCTGTGTCTCGAGCTGTACGGCTCCGGCGGCGCGATGACGCCATCGCGCCGCCGGAGCCGGTCTCTGATAGGCTGCCGGCCTAGTGACACCAGCCCTAGCAACGCCACTGTCTGCTGCAACCATTCCATCTCGTGCTGCTCAGCTGCTGCCCTAACCACCGCCATTAAGTGCTCCAAGGACGCCATGCTGCACCACAATTCTCAGGTGCTAACTGCACTGACCAGACACGCCCCCACACTAGCTTATATAAAGCCTGCCAAACCTTCAACTCACCCACCCCCCATACAAACAATCAGACCTCTAACCTTGCCCTAAGCCCTTTAACCCATTCCTGCCTTCTAACTTCCCCCTAAGTCAAGCCGCACTTCGCTACGGCTGCGCCCCGCTACATTGCTTTACTTTCTGGAGCATCTATTCTTATGGCTCTATGTTTTGCCATTCCTTTACTGGAAGGTATGAATTAATTGCTAGCAGTCTGCAGTAAGCGTACAGAGGAGTGGTACCAGTTGGGGGTACTACATTTTTAAGAGCTGCTTACACTTAAACCAGCTCCCTCTAATTAACTCACTCTACAGGAAAGGGCCAAGCCCAGAGGTTAGGGCCATCGTTCCTGGAGACTGTTGTCCAGGGTCTGGATTTAACCCTATGATTCAGCCACAAGTTACCCACTATTTACGTAACATAGTATAACACCTAATAATACATTAGAATACATGTAACATATAAAACCCCATCATTAGTTGTGGCCTAATGGGTCACTACACATGCATCTGACAGCAGCCCTAAATGTCTGTTGTGTTCATGGTAGTATTTTGATGTAACCTATCATGGATTTCATTTTCTTTCTTAGCAAATATTGTTTTTACATAAATCATATGACCATATGGTGCAAGACGAAAACACTCCTTACAATCTTTTATTACTGTAGATTAATGCCATCACTGTGAATACTACATAAGAACAAATTTCAGCCATGACCCTGAATATATGTATTTTATCTCTTTTGTGATGTCACAATCTTACCTGTCTGGGCTCCAGCGATGCTGCAGTCTGGGGCTTCTGTGCATCGGGGGAGATGTACTACTGGGCTGCCCCTCCCCCCGCCTCACCAGCAGCTCAATAGCAACAGAGTGCTCGCCCTGTTTCTCCCCACAGTGGATGCATGCGGAAGGCGGTTAATATGTTATTTGGTTTAGGTGCGTCTGCTTTTGCTTTAGACTGACAGCTCAGTCAGTCTTTTCTGGTATAACTTGAATGTAGCATTTTTTCTGGGTGACCTAGTGTTATGGATGCAATGGCAGCACTAGAGACTCGGATGGAAGATATTGCCCAATTAGTCCAAGACTTGGCAGACAGTGTACAACAACAGGATAGTACGGTCTCCCTGTGGTTTTGGCTTCTTCACTAGTAGAACGTAAGGTAAAGCTCTCTTATCCGTTCTCCGGTGACTGTAAAGGTTTTGCTTCTTTTCGGGAGCGTTGTAAATTTTACTTCCATCTGAGGCCTCACTCGTCTGGGACAGAAGCCCAGAGGGTGGGCATCATTTTCCAGATGCCCAATGCCCCTGAGCTGTTTTCTGTGCATGGCTTTTCCTCCTCATTAGGTCTCCTATATGATGAGCAGGACAGGGTGGCTTATGCGCAGAGCCAGCTTCTGTCTTTGAGTCAGGGTAAATGACCAGTGGAGGAGTACTATTCGGAATTTCTCAAGTGGTATACTGCTTCTAGGGGGAATGACTCAGCTCTTATATCACCTAAAAGACCTTATGATTAGCCATCCTACCCAAGGTTCCCTTGACGAGGCAATGTCTTTAGCTATTAGACTTGACAGACTTTAACAGCTCCTGAGCAGTTTGAGGAGCCTATGCAAGTTGGGGCCATGTCCTAGGTATTTCCTGAAAAATCTGATAGAGTTCTCTTGCCTGTTAATTTATCTTTACAGGAAAGGTCTGTCTCTGGTCTGTCTTTTGTCGACTCGGAAGCAGCTGCAAATTTTGTTAATTCTAATTTTGTCTCTACTTTGGGTCTCGTGGTCTGTAAATTACCTAACCCCATTCTGGTGCCTGGGGTGAATACCACTTCATTAGCCAGAGGATTTATTGAATGTCAAACTCTTGATTTAGTTATGACAGTTGGGTCTATTCATTCTAAACAATGTTCATTATATGTTATGAACAATCTGTCTGCTGAGATTATTTTAGGTTTACGCTGGATAAGAAAGCATTGTCCAGTTTTTGATTGGAGCTCTGGGGAATTAATTAAGTGGGGTCCTCAGTGCTCTAATCATTGCTTGACTGTTCAGCTCTCTGACCTGGAGCTGGAAGAAGGTTCTGTCTCTGGGTTTATCAGGGACTTCCAGGACATACTGTATTCTCCAAGGAGGCCACTGAAGCTTTGCCTCATCATCGAGAATACTGTTGCACCATTAAGCTGGTCACTGGTGTTAAACTCCCTAAGGGATGGATTTTTAATCTCTGGGCCTGAAATACTGGCAATGACAGACTATGTTCAGGATAGTCTAAAGAAAGGGCACATCTGATCATCTGTTTCTCCCTTAAGTGCTGGATTTTTTTTGTGGGATTACAGGGAGCTCAGTAAAATTACTATCCGGAACCAGTACTCCCTCCCTCTAATTTCTGATTTATTCAATAAGATTGTCAGGGTTTAGTGGTTCTACAAGATCAACCTGAGGGGAGCCTATAATCTTATTAGAATCAGAAAGGGGGATGAATGGAATATGGCATTCAACATCCCCGAAGGACATTTTGAATACCTGGTGATGCCCTATAGGCTGTGCAATGCCCTCAGTTTTTCAGAACCTAGTTAATTACATCTTTTGTGAGTTCTTGGATCATTTTATAACAGTATATCTAGATGACATTTTGGTCTTTTCCCCAGATGGGTCATCTCATGTCTTGCAAGTAAGGAAAGTCCTTCAGAAATTGAGACACTATAATGTGTTTGCAAAATTGAGCAAATGTGAATTTGAGATTAGAGAGGTCGCCTTCCTGGGTTACATTCTTTCACCCCAAAAATTCTGTATAAATCCTAATAAGGTGCGAGTCGTTGTTGATTGGGCCAGGCCTACCTCTCTCAAGGCTAAAACATTTTTAGTCATTGCAAAACCATTAACTGATTTGACTGGGAAGGGGGCTGATATTCTGCATTGGGCTTCCGAAAGCTCTATCCGCCTTTGAGACGTTAAAAGGTAGTTTCAATCGGGCACCTGTGCTCATCCAGCCTGATGTTACACAACCTTTTATCATTGAGGTGGACGCCTCTAAGGTAGGAGTTCGTGCTGTGCTATCTCAGGAGCTGTCCTCCTTAACTAACCTTAAACCCTGTACATTTTTCTCTCGAAAATTGTCCTTCGCTGAGAGGGATTATGATATCGGTATCCGTGAACTGTTGGCCACCAAGTGGGCCTTTTAGGAGTGGCGGTACTTTTTGGCTGGGGCTCAGCATAAAATCACGGTGCTGACAGATCATAAAAATTTGATCTGTCTGGATATGGCCAAGCACATTGGGCCCTGTGTTTTCTTGTGGTTTAACTTTGCGGTGACTTTTCGTCCGGGATCTGGTAATGTGAGGGCGGATCTCTTATCATGTAGTTTTGGTACAGAAGACTGTGTTGATACTAAACCTGTCTGTCTCCTGGTGTTCTCATCACCATTAGTTCTGATCTGGCCACTGAAATACTAGGTTGGCTCCCAATGAGCTTCCTTCTTGTGAATTGTTGCCTTGTGCCTCCAAACTTGCATCTTAAGGTGTTGGCGTAATCTCATTGTCCTGTTCTGCCAGGTCATCCAAGTATTGCGAAGACTAAACATCAGGTATCCCGGGCCTACTTGGTCACGCGATGTGGGTGCCTTTGTCTATGCATGTGATGTGTGTGCTAGGGCCAAGGTACCCAGGAGACATACTGCATTTTGCTTTGTCCCTTGTCCATTCCAAAGAGACCTTGGACCAACATCTGAATGGACTTCATTACAGACCCTCCGCCCTTCCGGGGTATGTTGATCGTCTGAGTGGTTATAGATAGATTCTTGAAAATGTGTAAAGAAACTTCCTAACATTAGAGAATTAGTTACTTTATTCGTCGACACCATCCTTAGATTGCATGGCATACCTAAGTCTATTGTCTCGGATAGAGGTGTCCACTTTATCTCGAGATTCTGGAGAGAATTTAGTAACAAACTTACTCTCAAAGTCTTTTTGTTATCTGCATTCCATTACGAGACAAACAGACAAACAAAGGGTCAATAAGGTATTGGAGCAGTTTTTAAGTAATTTTGTGTCATACTTCCAAAATGAGTGGAGAAGGAGTACAGAATGCCATCTGGAAAACTTGTGCCTAAAATTATAGGACCATATAAAATCTTGCCTGCTATTAATCAAGTATCCTTTTGCCTTCAGCTGCCTTCATCGTTCAGAATTCATGACGTCTTCCATAACTCCTTGCTTAAAAGATATGTTTCATTTGCAGTTCCTCCACCTAAACCTCCTGATCCAATTGTTATTCTGGATGAGATTAACTACTAGGAACAGAGAATTCTAGACTCCTGGAAGGTTCAAGGTTCTCTCTAGTACTTAATTCATTCGAAGGGGTACGGTCCTTAGAAGAGAAGATGAGCACTGGCTTGGGACATCCATTCTCCTTGCCTTATTAGGAGATTTTGTGCAAAATTTCCATTCAAGCCTGCTCCCAAGGTTAAGGGTCCGGTGGCCCCTCTTAAGGAGGGGTGGGTAATGTCACCAACTTACCTGTCTGGGCTCCAGCACTGTCTAGGCACGCCCACGGGTAACATGATGTGTCTATAGCAACAGAGAGCTCACTCTGTTCCTCCCTGTAGTGGATGCATGCTGAGGGAGGTTAATATGTTATTTGGTTTAGATGCCTTTGGTTTTGCTTTAGACTGAGTGACAGCTCAGTCAATCTATTCTGGTGCAACTTGTATGTTGGTCCAATGGGGTGCCGGGTCCATGGACTTATCAGGTCCTGATTCAAGGAATCAACGTCCTTTTTAAATCCCATGCTGGCAATTGCGTTATAGGTTTTCACTGCCTATCTGTGCTCCTGCCTCTGTTCTGTGTGCATTTGGATTGCTAATTTATTGACCTGGGCTTGCCTTTGACCACTCTCTGTCTCGTGATTTGGTACTGTATTGTCTGCCTGGGACCGACCCATTTCTGTACGACTTTGTCTTTGTGTAGTTTCTTCTGTGTGTTTGTTTCAGTCCTGCACTTAGCAAAGTAAGGTATGTCGACCAGTTGTGGACTTGTCGCCTAGGACTTGCACTGCAAGTAGTTAGGGAAAGTGTGCTCACTGTCTATGTGTTCCTGCCTACTGTACTGGCATTTACAGTTAATTGTTAGACATGTAAGTAGACTGAAGCCAGGATGCAGGACTTACAGAAATGTTTCTAGAGACTAAACCTATTAAACATTTCTAAAGATATACAGCAATATTTTAGCGATATGCCACGAATCCCTTTAATGTGTGCAGCCAGCATGTGCATAGTGTGTTCAAAATACTGTATGCCCAGTACATGCAGAATCTGTCCAGTCACTGTAGTGCATTAGTGAGGTGTGCAGAATCTGTTCAGTCACTCCAGTGCATTAGTGAATTGTGCAGAATCTGTCCATTCACTCCAGTGCATTAGTGAGGTGTGCAGAATCTGTCCAGTCGCTCCAGTGCATTAGTGAGGTGTGCAGAATCTGTCCATTCACTACAGTGCATTAGTGAGGTGTGCAGAATCTGTCCAGTCACTCCAGTGCATTAGTGAGGTGTGCAGAATCTGTCCATTAACTCCAGTGCATTAGTGAGGTGTGCAGAATCTGTCCAGTCACTCCAGTGCATTAGTGAGGTGTGCAGGATCTGTCCAGTCACTCCAGTGCATTAGTGAGGTGTGCAGAATCTGTCCAGTCACACCAGTGCATTAGTGAGGTGTGCAGAATCTGTCCAGTCACTCCAGTGCATCAGTGATGTGTGTAGAATCTGTCCAGTCACTCCAGTGCACTAGTGAGGTGTGCAGAATCTGTCCAGTCACCCCAGTGCATTAGTGAGATGTGCAGAATCTGTCCAGTCACTCCAGTGCACTAGTGAGGTGTGTAGAATCTGTCCAGTCACTCCAGTGCACTAGTGAGGTGTGTAGAATCTGTCCAGTCACTCCAGCGCACTAGTGAGGTGTGCAAAATCTGTCCAGTAACTCCAGTGCATCAGTGAGGTGTGCAGAATTTTTCCAGTCACTCCAGTGCACTAGTGAGGTGTGCAGAATCTGTCCAGTCACTCCAGTGCATTAGTGAGCTGTACAGAATTTGTCCAGTCACTCCAGTGCACTAGTGAGTAGTGACGTGTGTAGAATTTGTCCAGTCACTCCAGTGCATTAGTGAGGTGTACAGAATCTGTCCAGTCACTCCAGTGCATTAGTGAGGTGTGCAGAATATTTCCAGTCACTCCAGGGCACTAGTGAGGTGTGCAGAATCTGTCCAGTCACTCCAGTGCAATAGTGAGGTGTACAAAATCTGTCCAGTCACTCCAGTGCATTAGTGAGGTGTGCAGAATCTTTCCAGTCACTCCAGTGCATTAGTGAGGTGTACAGAATCTGTCCAGTCACTCCAGTGCATTAGGGAGGTGTGCAGAATCTTTCCAGTCACTCCAGTGCACTAGTGAGGTGTGCAGAATCTGTCCAGTCACTCCAGTGCATTAGTGAGCTGTACAGAATCTGTCCAGTCACTCCAGTGCACTAGTGAGATGTGCAGAATATGTCCAGTTTGTGCATGGTGTGTACAGCATGTGTCCATTGTGTGAGTGTTATGTGCAGAATGTGCTCAGTGTGTATGTAATGTGTGTACTATGTGTCCAGTGTAAGCACGGTGTGTGCAGCAGTTGTGAGTGTCTGAGTGTAGTGTGTGTGCATGGTGTGTGTCAAGAGTTTTAGTGGCATGTGTCCAGTGTGTGAGTGTCATGTGTGTCATATGTCCAGTATGCTAGTGATGCGTATGTTACAGCATATGTATGGTGTGTTATTACCAGGTGTTGCATGGGTCCAGCGGCTATAGCTTTACATACTGTTTTTGACATCAAATGGAAAGTGGCCCAGATACACTGCTTGCACCTGGGTCCCCATAGTAAAAGAACATGAAAAAAAGAAGGCTTAAAATAAACAGGTTTTAGAACCATTGCAATGCTACACTGAGTATAATCCAAAACAAAGAGAGACATTCAGTTTCCCATAAAAAAGTGATAATTGATATTCTTTAAAGTGATAAAGAATCTTTCCAGTCTCTGGAGTGACTGGAAAAATTCTGCACACCTCACTAATGCACTGGAGTGACTGGACAGATTCTGTACAGATGCTGCTCTACCTGAGGCTTGCATTATTAAGTGGCTGCTTTCATAAGTGGAGTTAAAGAAACCGGAATTTAGGAAAAGGAACAAGAAACAGAGATTCATTAGATCATCCTTGTATACAGTTGGTTTGATTCTAGCTAGTCTTCCTACTGCTGTAAGGGACCACAGTAAGTAAGAATCTTGTTATCACTGCTCTATATTGTATTTTTTTTTCTTCCCTCTCTTTTCCTGCGTAATTCCCCTTTAGTATGACTTCCATTATTGATAGCGCCGTCCAGTGCACATCTTGAATGATGTATGCAGTCCTGGAACAGCCGTTCGAGGGTGTATATGTTTGTTCAAAATGTGAGCAAATTACCCGTTTGGAATCGCACATCGAGTCTCTAAACAGGCGAGTTGCAACACTGAAAGCCACTGACAATTTGGAAAAGAGTTTGCTGCTCACTGAGCAAGCACTCTATGGGGTAAATGTGGGGGAGGGTGGTAGCAAGGAGGCTGAGGAGAGTGAGGTAGTTAGCTGGGTAACAGTAAGAAAGCAGGGTAGAGGGAAGAGTGCCAGGGAGACTAGCCCTGATCTGACACATCCCAACAAGTTTGCACGGTTGGCAGATGAGGTGGATGACAGTTCAGGGACGCCACTGCTGCAGCCAGACACTTCCTCTGCCAGTCAGGGGAATATCAGTTCCAGTAAGCAGGGGACCAGGAGAGCAGGGCAGGCCAGACAGGTGCTGGTAGTGGGAGACTCAATTATTAGGGGTACAGATAGGGCGATCTGTCACAAAGATCGTGATCGCCGAACAGTGTGCTGTCTTCCTGGCGCTAGAGTTCGACACATCGCGGATCGGGTTGCCAGATTACTGGGAGGGGCTGGAGAAGATCCAGCGGTCATGGTCCATATCGGAACCAATGACAAAGTTAGAGGAAGGTGGAGAGTCCTTAACCCTTTAAGGACTCGGGGTTTTTTCATTTTTGCATTTTCGTTTTGCGCTCCATGCCTTCCGAGAGCCATAACTTTTTTATTTTTACGTTCACATGGCCATATGAGGGCTTTATTTTTGCGGGACAAGTTGTACTTTCCAACGCCACCATTTAATATTGCATACGATGTAGTGGGAAGCGGGAAAAAAATTCCAAATGGGGTGAAATTGCAAAAAAAAAACAATTCTACCACAATTTTACGGGTTTTTAAATTACGACGTTTGATGTGTGATAAAACTGACCATTTAGTTTTATTCTACAGGTCAGTACGAATCCGGCGATACCCAATATGTATAGATTTTCTTGCGTTTTGATAGTGAAAAAAAATTCAAAAGTGGGAAATTTTTTATTTTTTTATTTTTGTCGCCATATTTTGACCCCTATAACTTTTTTGTAATTAAGTGTATGGCATTGTATGGGGGCTTATTTTTTGCGGGGCGATCTGAACTTTTAGTTGATACCATTATGGGGTGTGTAGGACTTTTTGATCACTTTTTATTTAATTTTTTTTGACGAAATGAAGCATTCAAAAATGGCGGATCCGCCATTTGGGCGCTTTTTTCCGTTTTTCTGTTTACCGTATGGGGAATATATTTTTATATTTTTATACCACGGGCGTTTTCGCACATTATGACACCCATGATGTGTATTTTTTAAAAAAATTATTATTTTATTTTAAATTTTGGGGAAAGGGGGTGATTTGAATTTTTAGGTTTTTTTATTTATTTTTTATTTTTTATTTCTTTTATTTTTCTTTTACACTGTTATATAGGTCCCATAGGGACCTATATAAATCAGTCATCTGATTGCTTCTAACATAAACTCCAATACACTTGTATTGGAGTTTATGAGGATTTTACTACTTTCCTATGAAGCCCTATTGCTAACAAGGGCTCCATAGGAAATAGTAAGTGATAGCCTCATGCTGAATGAAAGGCTTGAGGCTATCCCTTACAGCGCTCCGATTCTCCCGATCACCACTAGGGGGAGCCGGTTTTACTGGCGCGCGCAGATGCCGTGGTCAGGATTGACCACGGCATCTGCGGGGTTAAATGATTGCGATCGGCATCGCTGCCGGCCGCGATCATTAGCCGCGGGGGTCAGCTACAGGAAACAGCCGGACCCCCGCAGCGATCGCGCCCACAGAGGGCAGGAGCGGGCGCCATACTTAGGGATCGGACCCATGACGTACCCATACGTCATGGGTCCTTAAGGGGTTAAAAATGATTTCAGGGTTTTAGGTCAAAAGTCTAGGGCAAGGACCTCAAAAGTAGTATTTTCTGAAATACTGCCTGTACCACGAGCCACACAAGAAAGGCAGCGGGAGATTAGGGAGGTTAACAAGTGGCTCAAGAACTGGTGTAGGAAGGAGGGGGTTCGGGTTCCTGGAGAACTGGGCTGACTTCTCTGTCGGCTACAGGCTCTATCGTAGGGACGGGCTGCACCTTAAATGGGGAAGGGGCAGCTGTCTTGGGAATAAAGATGGCTAGAAGGTTGGAGGAGTGTTTAAACTAGGGACTGGGGGGGAGGGTAATTACATTATAGGAGGGGAAGATAGTGCAGATAGAGAGCAGGGGCGAGGTAGTGTGACTGGGGGAGGAATGGAAGTGGGGACTAGAACAGCTCAGAATGAAAGATGTAGGGTAAAAAATACACATAAACCTGCCAAATGTATGTATACTAATGCCAGAAGCCTGACTAACAAGACTGGTGAACTGGAATTAGTGATGTGTGAGGAGGACTATGACATAGGCTGGATGATAGCTATGACTGGGCAGTTAATATAAAAGGTTACAATCTGTTTAGAAAGGATCGTCAAAATCGGAGAGATGGAGGGGTCTGCCTCTATGTGAAGTCTTGTCTAAATCCCGTAATTCGAGAATACATCTCGGAGGGACATGAACATGTGGAGTCACTGTGGGTAGAAATACATGGAGCAAAAAACAATAATAAAATACTAATAGGAGTGTATTATAAACCACCTAATATACCAGAATCTATTACTAAACGAGATAGACGAGGCGTCAAATCATAATGAAGTCGTTATCATGGGGGACTTCAACTACCCAGATATAGACTGGGAAACTGAAAGCTGTACATCCCAAAAAGGAAACAGGTTCTTGGCAATAGCCAAAGACAATTTCCTTTCCCAACTGGAGCAGGAATGCTCAACCTGTGGCCCTCCAGCTGTTGCAAAACTACAACTCCCAGCATGCCCAGTAAGTCTACAGCTATCAGCCTATAGCTGAGCATGATGGGAGTTGTAGTTTTACAACAGCTGGAGGGCCAAAGGTTGAGCATCGCTGCACTAGAGGGACGGCCATACTGGACTTAGTATTAACCAATAGACCTGATAGAACAACAGATGTGCAGGTTGGGGGACACCTGGGAAATAGTGACCATAAAGTTATAACCTTCCAATTATCCTTCAAACGAGAGTTTCTAAAGGGAGGAACAAAAATAGCAAACTTCAAAAAAGCAAAATTTAGCCAACTAAGCGAGGCCATAGGCCTAACTAACTGGGACAAAGTCCTCAAAAATAAAATACAACCATAAAATGGGAGATTTTTGAAAGCATTGTAACATCTAATTGTGAGAGGTACATACCTTATAGGAATAAAAGGATAAGGAACAATAACTTAAAAAGATTAAAATAGACAAATCGCCAGGACCGGATGGCATACACCCCCGTTTCCTAAGGGAATTAAGTGATTTCGTAGCCAGACCTTTATTTCTGATATTTACGGACTCTATACTGACAGGGAATGTTCCACAGGATTGGTGCATAGCAAATGTGGTGCCAATATTCAAAAAGGGTCCAAAAACAGAGCCTGGAAATTATAGGCCGGTAAGTTTAACATCTATTGTTGGTAAACTGTTTGAAGGGTTTCTAAGAGATGCTATTTTGAAGTATCTCAATGAAAACAAGCAAATAACGCCATATCAGCATGGCTTCATGAGGGATCGGTTATGCCAAACAAATTTAATCAGCTTCTATGAGGAGGTAAGTTCTAGACTTGACAGCGGCGAATCAATGGATGTCATATATCTGGACTTCTCCAAAGCATTTGACACCGTACCTCATAAAAGGTTAGTATATAAAATGAGGATGCTCGGACTGGGAGAAAATGTCTGTATGTGGGTAAGTAACTGGCTAAGTGACAGAAAACAGAGGGTGGCTATTAACGGTAGATACTCAGATTGGGTCACTGTAACTAGTGGGGTACCTCAGGGGTCAGTATTGGGCCCTATTCTCTTCAATATATTTATTAATGATCTTGTAGAAGGCCTGCACAGTAAAATATCTATTTTTGCAGATGACACTAAACTGTGTAAAGTAATTAACACTGAAGAGGACAGATTTCTGCTACAGAGGGATCTGGATAGATTGGAGGCTTGGGCAGAAAAATGGCAGATGAGGTTTAACACTGACAAATGTAAAGTTATGCACATGGGAAGGAATAATGCAAGTCACTCGTACATATTAAATGGTAAAACACTCGGTAACACTGACATGGAAAAGGATCTAGGAATTTTAATAAACAGCAAATTAAGCTGCAAAAACCAGTGTCAGGCAGCTACTGCCAAGGCCAATAAGATAATGGGTTGCATCAAAAGGGGTATAGACGCCCGTGATGAGAACATAGTCCTACCACTTTACAAATCACTAGTCAGACCACACATGGAGTACAGTGTACCGTTCTGGGCTCCTGTGAACAAGACAGACATAGCAGAGCTGGAGAGGGTTCAGAGGAGGGCAACTAAAGTAATAACTGGAATGAGGGATCTACAGTACCCTGAAAGGTTATCAAAATTAGGGTTATTCACTTTAGAAAAAAGACGACTGAGGGGAGATCTAATAACTATGTATAAATATATCAGGGGTCAGTACAGAGATCTGTCCCATCATCTATTTATCCCCAGGACTGTGACTGTGACAAGGGGACATCCTCTGTGTCTGGAGGAAAGAAGGTTTGTACACAAACATAGAAAAGGATTCTTCACTGTAAGAGCAGTGAGACTATGGAACACTCTGCCTGAGGAGGTGGTGATAGTGAGTACAATAAAGGAATTCAAGAGGGGACTGGATTTATTTCTGGAGTGTAATAATATTACAAGCTACAGCTACTAGAGGGGTCGTTGATCCAGGGAGTTATTCTGATTGCCTGATTGGAGTCGGGAAGGAATTTTTTTCCCCTTAAGTGGGGAAAATTGGCTTCTGCCTCACAGGGGTTTTTTGCCTTCCTCTGGATCAACTTGTAGGAAACAGGCCGAACTGGATGGACAAATGTCTTTTTTCGGTCTTATATACTATGTTACTATGTTACTATGTTACTATGATAAAATATCCAATGACGCAGTACAGACACACAGAGTTATCGCCTAAATGTGTAGACGCTAACGCTGTGCGTATGTACTGTGTCATTGGATATTTTATCGCTTTATCACTTTTTTCGGGGAAGCTGGACGTCTCTCCTTGTTTTGGGTTATACTCGGTGCCTGGTTCCAGACTGACCTGTGCCTCCCCAACTGATTTCAGGTGAGCTGAGCCCTTTACTGCTGTTGAACTTTGTATGCTACACTGAGTTACATCAGGACCTACAGACACCTTACAACTGAACAGAGTAGACTAAAATCCCAGAATTAAATTAAAATATGCACCTCTTGAATTTAAAGTTCTGGAAAGCATTTATGATTGGTTACTTGACATACATGAAATAATGATCACCATGCTGGCTGGCGCTGTATGGTCTCATTATTTAACCACTTCAGTCCCCCTAGCTTAAACCCCCTTAATAACCAGACCACTTTTTACAATTCTGCACTACACTACTTTTACGGTTTATTGCTCGGTCATACAACTTACCACCCAAATGAATTTTACCTCCTTTTCTTCTCACAAACACAGCTTTATTTTGGTGGTATTTGCTGCTGAGATTTTTCGTTTTTCTGATATTAATCAAAAAACCGCAATTTTTAAAAAAAGTGTATTTTTAACTTTTTCTGGTAAAATTGTTCAAATATAATTACATTTCTATACAAGTTTGTGTCAGAATTTATTGTGCTACATGTCTTTGATAAAAAAAAATCCAATAAGTGTATATTTATTGATTTGGGCAAAAGTTATAGCGTTTACAAACTATGGTACAAAAAAGTGAATTTCGGCATTTTGAAGCAGCTCTGACTTTCTGAGCACCTGTCTTGTTTCTTCAGGTGCTAGAATGCCAGGATAGTATAAATACCCCCCAAATGACACCATTTCAGAAAGAAGACACCCCAAAGTATGCGAGGAGAGGCATGGTGAGTTCATGTATGATTACATTTTTTTTCACAAGCTAGCGGAAAATGACACTTTCTGAGGAAAACAATAAATAAATAAAGTTTCCATTTCTGCTAACTTTTGGCAAAAAAAATAAAAAATCTCCCACGGACTCACTATGCCCCTCAGTGAATACCTTGGGGTGTCTACTTTCCGAAATGGGGTGATGTGTGGGGTGTGTTTACTGTTCTGGCATTTTGGGCGGGGCTAAATTGTGAGCAACCTTGTAAAGCCTAAAGGTACTCGTTGGACTTTCAGCCCCTTTGTGCACCTAGGCTGCAATAAAGCGTAACACATGTGGTGTCGCCGTACTCAGAAGAAGTAGGGCAATGTGGTTTGGAGTATATTTTTACATATACCCCCCATGCTGGGTAAGAGAAATATCTCTGTAAATTGACAACTTTGTATAAATTTTTTTTAAAAGTTGTCATTTAAAGAGATATTTCTCACACACAGTATGTGTATATGTAACAATACACCCCAAAACACATTGCCCTACTTCTCCTGAGTACGGCGATACCACATGAGTGCCACTTATTTGCAGCCAAGATGCGCAAAGGGGCCCAAATTCCAATGAATACCTTTAGGATTTCACAGGGCATTTTTACGCATTTGGATTCCAAACTACTTCTCACGCATAAGGGGCCCCTAAAATGCCAGGACAGTATAAATACCCCACATGTGACCCCATTTTAGGAAGAAGACACCCCAAGGTATTCCGTGAGGGGTATGGTGAGTTCATGTAAAATTTTATTTTTTGTCACAAGTTAGTGGAATATGAGACTTTGTAAGAAAAAAAAAATTAAATTTCCGCTAACTTGTGCAAAAAAAAAAACTCGCCATGCCCCTCACGGAATACCTTGGGGTGTCTTCTTTCTAAAATGGGGTCACTTGTGGGGTATTTCTACTGCCCTGGCATTTTAGGGGCCCCTAAAGCATGAGAAGTAGATTGGACTCCAAATGCGTAAAAATGCCCTCCTAAAAGGTACTGATTGGAATTTGGGCCCCTTTGCGCACCTAGGGGAAAGGACATAGTAGTGCTTGAGAAGTAAAGCTGCGATCGCTAATAAAGATCCAAAAATTTCAAAAGTGATCTTTATAGCGCCGCAGCGATTTTACAGTGTTTTTGCAGTGATCAGAAAAAAAAAATTCTGACACTGCGGTGGGGCGGACTGAACGCAAGTGTAGGCACAAGATCAGGCCTGATCGGGCGAACACTACGTTTTTTGTAGAGCCTAAGGTGACCGTAATGTACTGATATAGATCGATTGCGATCAGTCTTGATCACTTACAGATACTATATAGTACTAGTGCTGATTAGCGACAACGATGGCGCTAATCAGCGACTAATCAGTGACTGCGGTGCGATGGGCGCTAACTACCTAACAAGTAGCTATCTAACTGGCGGTAATAAGGGACCCTTAGGCCCCATTCACACGTCCGCAATTCTGTTCCGCATTTTGCGGAACGGAATTGCGGATCCATTCATTTCTATGGGGACAGACTTTGTCCTGCTCGGATCCGGAAATTGCGGATCCGCACTTCCGGGTCCGCACTTCTGTTCCGCAAAAATATAGAACATGTCCTATTCTTAAGGCATTTTCTGTATAGTTTTGGCAATGTGCGGATCCGCAAAATGCGGAAAACACATTGCCAGTGTCCATGTTTTGCAGATCCGAGGATCCGTGGATCCGCAAAACACATATGGAAGTCTGAATGGAGCCTTACAGGGGAGTGATCAATGACAGGGGGGTGATCAGGGAGTCTATATGGGGTGATCAGGGGTTAATAAGGGGTTAATAAGTGACAGGGGTGGGGTGGGGTGTAGTGTAGTGTGGTGCTTGGTGCTACTTACAGAGCTGCCTGTGTCCTCTGGTGGTCGATCCAAGTAAATGGGACCACCAGAGGACCAGGTAGCAGGTATATCAGACGCTGTTATCAAAACAGGGTCTGATATACCTATTTGATGCTTTTTATTTAACATCTACAGCCTGCCAGCGATTGATCATCGTTGGCAGGCTGTAGTATAACTTCACTGCCGCACGTCTTGCAAGATGACGCGCCGATGTGTCAAGGAGGAATAACCCGGCCGCCCGCAGGACGCATCCCTGCGTTAGTCGGTCGGGTAGTGATTAAACACTCTATGCTAGTATCATCTGGCACTATTTGACTGTATAATGTTCTATATGGATATATTGTATTGAATGGTATATAGACGTGTTATTTGAGAACCATATGAAGTTAGAATTTGATCACTGTAAGCAAGAAGAAGGGAAGCTTTATTATGTTACCCAGGGGCTTCAAGGGACATTGATCCAACTGTGTCTGATGTGGAAGAGAAGCCTTCTTAAAACATGATTTCCCATCCATGTCCAGCTGTACCATCCCAATTTTATAGAAGAGAGCTGACAGTAAGCGTATATATTCTCAGATAGCTATCTGGTCATTCAACGTACGTATTCGATTGTTTGGGGCAGACGGTCAGTGAAAAATCGTACACTTAGGTCCCTTTCACACGGGCGAGTTTTCCGCGCGGGTGCAATGCGTGAGGAGGACGCATTGCACCCGCACTGAATCCTGACCCATTCATTTCAATGGGTCTGTGTACATGAGCGTTTTTTTTCACGCATCACTTGTGCGTTGCGTGAAAATCGCAGCATGTTCTATATTCTGTGTTTTTCACGCAGCCCTAGCCCCATAGAAGTGAATGGGGCTGCGTGAAAAACGCATTGCATCCGCAAGCAGGTGCGGATGCGTTGCGTTTTTCACTGATGGTTGCTAGGAGATGTTGTTTGTAAACCTTCAGTTTTTTATCGCGCGCGTGAAAAACGCATCTAAACGCATTGCACCCGCGCGGAAAAAACTGAACAACTGAACGCAATCGCAGGCAAAACTGAATGGCTTTGCCTGTGAAATCGCACAGTTTTCCCTGAACGCATCTGCAACGCATCCGGACCTAATCCGGACACGCTCGTTTGAAAGAGGCCATATGCTTCCAGAAAATTTTATTCCCCAATATGTACCAAAACAGTAGTCATTACCACATAAAACTCCATTAATATGGGAAGTAAAGGGATGGGGGTACTTATGTTTTAGCTATGTCTTTACTTGTGTTATAGCTTACTACAAGTTGTGGTTCAGCACCACCTGGTGCACTACAGGTTGCCCTTGGCATTATGTAATAATATATAATATATCTCTACTGGCTGCTGCGGCATTATTCACCTTTGTGTCCATACCTGTCATGATCACAGCTGTTCTGACAGGAAAGCCCAATTATACGGCACTTTACGCCAAATCACTTGAAGAACCAAGAACAGCTATTACTGCACTGTGTAAACTAAGGCAATTATGGGCAATTTCTGCTCAAGTAACAAAAGAAAAGACTGAGCGCACAGACAGCAATAGCAAGGGAAACGTGATAATACATGAAAAACAACATTGATTTTTGTCCCCGTCCTTAGGTAAACAGCTATTTCAATTTAACGTGCTGGATTTTTATAACTCAATGTCAATACAGTTCAGCACATACTCAATCTTGCTGTTCCCCGGTCTACAATATTTGCCAAATGTCTAATGTTCTGTATACACTTAAAATTGATTGGAGGCATTGTGTCTATCAATAACCTAATAGTATTTAATTGTACAAATCAGAAATGTCAGTTTATATAGAATAAAAATGTAGATGTATCTAGTAATTCATCAACATGTACTGGACTGTCATAATCTGTGATGCTTCCTTGATTTCAGGGGCCATGAATAAGGGGTGCTAGTATACCCTGGATGTTGGGTGCTAGATCCAGGGAAGGGTGGAGTGGTGGCAGGAAGCCACTCTGCCTTGCTATTTAGATAGAACGATAGGGCAGCAAACAATCTTTGCCCCAGATGAATAAATTCTTAGTAAGGCCTTATTCACACGTCCGCAATGTAGTCCGCATGTATTCCGCAATTTTGCGGAATACATGCGGACCCATTGACTGTGAATGGGGCCGGGAAAGATGCGGAGAGCACACAATGTGCTCTCCGCATCCGATTTTGCGGAGCGCGCCGCCGATTTTCCGGTCCGCGGCTCCGCAAAAAAAATAGAGCATGTCCTATTCTTGTCCGCAATTGCGGACAAGAAGAGGCATTTTCTATGGAGTCCGGGCAATGTGCGGTCTGCAAAAATGCGGAATGCACATTGCCGGTGTGTCCGTGTTTTGCGGATCCGCGGCTCCGTGGATCCGCAAAACACTTGCGGACGTGTGAATGTAGCCTAACAACTGCTTTTTCAGAGTTTTCTGTAATTCTACATTTCATATTCACTGACTAGCCTGTTTTGCCTTTTTTATAAGTATACATTGATGTCTGCTTATTCTTGACCTTCATTGCCTTTAAAAGTCATACTCCATATTCTCCATTTTGTATGTCTTATGTAGGCCAAAGTGAGTTCATAGAAAGGTTACCACTAGAGTTCAGCGAACACCTGGATGTTCGGGTTCGAGAAGTTCGGCCAAACTTCACGAAAATGTTCGGGTTCAGGGTCCGAACTCGACCCGAACTTCACCCCGAACCCCATTGAAGTCAATGGGGACCCGAACTTTTGGGCACTTAAATGGCTGTAAAATAGCCCTGGAAAGGGCTAGAGGGCTGCAAAAGGCAGCAAAATGTAGGTAAATGCCCTGCAAACATATGTGAATAGGGAAATGACTTAAAATAAAATACAGAAAATAATAAACATTCTAAACTTGAGCCCAAGTGAGTGACAGTGGCACCTGTCACCCAGCAAACAGAGGATGTCGCAGCAACGCCACCACATCTGTCATTGTCACCAAGCATCTCCACCAAATCCCATGAAAGTGTTCAGCTATCAGCTGTCCATCTCCCAAACACTGGAGAGAAAAAGAAATAGAAAGAGGAAGTACCCCCTACCCATGGCTCTGAATGCCTTATTTCAAACTTCCTGGTCCTTTGAAATGCTGTCATTCTGTCTGGTGGACAGTTTTGAAAACCTTATGGCGGTGGCTAGCCCACAGTACGTGTATTGCACCCGCCGCTGCTTTTGCAGGCGATCCATCCCTTCCCTGCACAACCAAGTGGCGGACAAAATCAAGTGTGCACTGTGCAACGCTATCTGTGGAGCAGATCAGGAGCTGTGGACAGGCATGGAACAACAGACCGACCATTGGTTGGTGCCACTGAGCCTCCAGCCCGGCCTGGTGTTGTGCGCTAATGGGCGAAATATACTAGCAGGTCTGGGCCTAGCCTGTTTGACACACATCCCCTGCCTTCCACATGTGCTGAATTTGGGGTGCAGAAATTCCTAAACACCAGACAATGAAAATCAATTCAGTTAATCGAACACACACAACACCCCCACCCCCTCCTTTCACTCAAACCATTAACAAACTATTTACAAATTTTCTTGAAAACATATTAAAATAACTATAATGCAGCTAAACTTACTATATAAAGAAACAAAACTATATACACGCCTTATCCTTAACTTAAGGCCAACCAAATACAAGTGGCTCGGAGGGTTGGTATCTGCGCCAACATAGGCCCTGGCCTGGAACACAATTGTCCAGCCAGGGTACAGTTCTAGATGATGAGGAAGAGGAGTAGGAGGAACGCTGGGGGATACAGAGGACACAGACGATATACCTCCCTCAAAGAGGATAGCTTGTCCTTGCCTCTGGGCAGCCTGGCAGACATGAGCGACTACATGCTGCAGGGCCTGCGCAACGACTGCCCAGTTACTGCCACATTCTAACTTTTGTGATTACTGGGTGGCCACCCTGCTGCATCCCCGTTACAAGGACAACGTACTAAATTCCCTCACTGGAGTGTAATAGGAAGATGAGCCCGCTGGGTAGACACGCTGCTGATGGCATTCACACCTGACACCGGGGACTCAGTGGAAGCACAAGGTGAAGGCAGAGGAGGAGGAGGAAGAATTTGCCAATGCAGCTGGGTCACCAGCAACACCTCAGAAGGCAGGGTTAGCATGGGCAAAATGTGGAAAAGCTTTGTCATCACGCCACAACAAGCTGCACCACCAGCAGATCTGGAACATCTTAGCAGGAGGCAGCATTTCAGCAACATGGTGGAACAGTACACGTACTGACTGATGGGTTTAGCTACAGGGGAAGCAGGGGAAGCAACTGCTTTGGGGCCGTGACCTAGAAAGAGCCCATCCAGGAGGAGGAGGAGGACTAACAGTATTATACAATGAAATTATATACAGTGGCAGTATAGACAGCGTAGAAAGCGAATGGAACAGCTGCTGGGCCTAGTCTGAGGGAGCGATCTTTAGTAGCCACAGGCATGGCAGCATGAAAGGAAGGGGTTTGCGCAAAAATTACTGGGGGAGGGGGGCCCCATTAAAAAATTTGCTGTGGTGCCCAATCATTTCTAGCTACGACACTGGGTCTGCCCCATTCAACTTCTGGGTCATCAAATTGGGCACATGTTCTGAGGTTGCCCTTTACACCTTGGAGGTGCTGGCCTACCCTGCAGCCACTGTATTGTCTGAACGTGTGTTTAGCATGGCTGGTGGCATTATCACAGACAAGCGCAGCCGCCTGTCTGCAGACAATGTGGGCAAGCTTTCGTTTATTAAAAAGAACCAGGCATGGATCCCACAGGACTTGTTTGTACCTTATGCAGAATAGACATGTAAACCAGCCTCACCCAACCACTGTAAGACTACCGTGCAATTACACTTTGTTTTATTTTTTATATTTTCCCAATGTTTTGGGGTCTACACTAATTTATTTAAAAAATGAAAAATAAAAAAACTGTTATTGGCGACTACCTTTGGCTTCACAACCCAAAAAGGCTTTATTTCATGCAAGAATGTAAATGGCAATTGTAAGTTCCCTGTCAGTTATGCAGTGCAGGGGTTTGTACCTGGCAAAAATGGTAATATTTCACCCAACAATTTAAAATCTATCCTTTGCCGGACAGTATTAAACTTGGCCAGCCACAGCTGGAACCACTGATTAACGGTATTGCTATTTTGGCAATTGAATTTCTCGCCATAACAAAATCTATCCTTTGCCAGACACAATTAAACTTGGCCAGCCACAGCCGAAACCAATGATTTACGGAATTGCTATTTTTGCTATTGGATTTCACCCCAGAACAAAATCTACCCTTTGCCAGACACTATTAAACTTGGCCAGTCACTGATGGGACACCAGATTTAGGGGATTGCTATTTTGACAATATAATGTCACCCCAGAACAAAATCTACCCTTTGCCGGACACTATTAAACTTGGCCAGCCACAGCCGAAACCACCGATTTACGGGATTGCTATTTTGGCAATTGAATTTCACCCCAGAAAATAATATATCCTTTGACGGACACTATGAAACTTGTCCAGTCACAGCTGGAACACCAGATTTACTGTATTTCTATTTTGGCAACTGAATTTCACCCCAGAAAATAATAAATCCTTTGACGGACACTATTAAACTTGGCCAGCCACTGCTGGGACACCAGATTTACGGTATTTCTATTTTTGCAACTGAATTTCACCCCAGAAAATAATATATCCTTTGACGGACACTATGAAACTTGTCCAGTCACAGCTGGAACACGAGATTTACGGTATTTCTATTTTTGCAACTGAATTTCACCCCAGAAAATAATATATCCTTTGACGGACAAACTTGTCCAGTCACAGCTGAAACACCAGATTTACTGTATTTCTATTTTGGCAACTGAATTTTACCCCAGAAAATTATCTACCCTTTGCCAGACACTATTAAACTTGGCCAGCCACAGCTGAAACCACTGATTTACGGTATTGCTATTTTGGCAATTGAATTTCACCCCAAAAAAATATATATCCTTTGCCGGACACTATTAAACTTGGCCAGTCACTGCTGGGACACCATATTTAGGGGATTGCTATTTTGGAATATCAAAAACAAAAAGAAGGGGTTATATTGGTGTACGTCCTCGGTTTTGCAATGTATATAAACATTTTAACGTACCTCTCTATTTATATAGATTGCTATTTTGGCAATTGAATTTCACCCCAGAAAATTATCTATCCTTTGCCGGACACTATTAAACTTGGCCAGCCACTGCTGGGACACCAGATTTACGGTATTGCTATTTTGGCAATATAATTTCAACCCAGAACAAAATCTACACTTTTACGAACACTATTAAACTTGGCCAGCCACATCTGAAACCACTGATTTATGGTATTGCTATTTTGGCAATTGAATTTCACCCCAGAAAATTATGTATCCTTTGCCGGACACTATTAAACTTGGCCAGCCACAGCTGAAACCACTGATTTATGGTATTGCTATTTTGGTAATTGATTTTCACCCCAGAAAAAAAAATATCCTTTGCCGGACACTATTAAACTTCGCCAGCCACTGCTGGGACACCAGATTTAGGGGATTGCTATTTTGGCTATTGAATTTCACCCCAGAACAAAATATATCCTTTTCTGGACAATATTAAACTTGGCCAGCCACTGCTGAGACACCAGATTTAGAGGACTGCTATTTTGGCAATTGAATTTCACCCCAGAAAATTATCTATCCTTTGCCGGACACTTTTAAACTTGGCCAGCCACTGATGGGACACCAGATTTACGGTATTGCTATTTTGGCAATACAATTTCACCCCAGAACAAAATCTACCCTTTGCCGGACACTATTGAACTTGGCCAGCCACAGCTGAAACCACTGATTTACGGTATTGCTATTTTGGCAATTGAATTTCACCCCAGAAAACTCTTTATCCTTTGCCGGACACTATTAAACTTGGCCAGCCACTGCTGGGACACCAGATTTATGGTATTGCTATTTTGGCAATTGAATTTCACCCCAGAACAAAATATATCCTTTGCCGGACACTATTAAACTTGGCCAGCCACTGCTGGGACACCAGATTTAGGGGATTGCTATTTTGGCTATTGAATTTCACCCCAGAAAACTATCTATCCTTTGCCGGACACTATTAAACTTGGCCAGCCACAGCTGAAACCACTGATTTATGGTATTGCTATTTTGGCAATTGAATTTCACCCCAGAACAAAATATATCCTTTGCCGGACACTATTAAACTTGGCCAGCCACTGCTGGGACACCAGATTTAGGGGATTGCTATTTTGGCAACTGAATTTCACCCCAGAAAACTATCTATGCTTTGCCGGACACTATTAAACTTGGCCAGCCACAGCTGAAACCACTGATTTATGGTATTGCTTTTTTGGCAATTGAATTTCACCCCAGAAAAAAAAAAATCCTTTGCCGGACACTATTAAATTTGGCCAGCCACTGCTGGGACACCAGATCTAGGGGATTTCTATTTTGGAAATTTTGATGGCCTTGGTGGCAGCTTGTGCTGGTGCACCACAAGACACAAAATGGCCGCCGATCACCCCAGAAAAAAGTGACAGAAAAACGCCCTGTGCAGCCTAAAAACCAGTGAGCAATTAACTAGCAGAAGTTGAATGATTCACAGCTGTAGATCGATCACTTCATTAGGTGTTTTTGCTGACTTTTCCATGCCTAATCTCGCCCTCACAGCAGCTGTGTCCTATCCCTACACTAATCAGAGCAGAATGACGTGCGGCGCTACGTGACTCCAGCTTAAATAGAGGCTGGGTCACATGCTGCACTTGGCCAATCACAGCCATGCCATTAGTAGGCATGGCTGTGATGGCTTGTTAGGGCAAGAAGTAAAACGCTAGCTGATTGGCTGCTGTGCAGCCCTTCAGAAAGCGGGAAGAAATCGACGAACAACGTAACTGAACCCGAACTTTTTTGAATATGTTCGGGTTCTGGTCCGTGTCCCGAACACTCCAAAATTCGGTATGAACCCTATGACCCTTTTGTTGGTGTATCCCTTGTCCTTTTTTATACCACTTTGGGTAGGCACTAACCACTGCATACTGGGATCACCCCAAAAGTCCTGCCAATTTGGAGATGCTCTGACTAAGTCATCTAACCATCATAATCTGGCCCTTGTGGGAGTCACTCAGTTCCTTATCAACCCTCACACTGCCACGATCAGCGCACGTGCGGGATCATGCCAAGTGCGGGTGGCCATCGGTTCCCCGTTCTGCTGTGACGAGGACCTGATGGCAGGGAAGGCAGCCCGATGCCTTCCTTAGGCATTGTGGCTGCCTTCCGTGACAGCCTGTGAGATCCAGCTCCCTTGATCTCAGAGGCAGGAAGCTGTAAGTGTATTACAGTGAGTAATACACTTACAGCCAATGCATTACAATACAGAAGTATTGTGATGCATTGTAAAGGGGATCAGACCCCCAAAAGTCCCAGAGTGGGACAAAAAATAAAGTTTTCAAAAAAAAGTTAAAAACATAACGTTTTCAAAAAAAAAAAAAATTTCAAGTGAAAAAAAAGTGTCCTTTTCCCAATATAAAGTAAGAAATTTTTTTTAAAAAAAAGAAAAGTAGACATAATAGGTATAGCTGCATCCGTATCTACCAGCTCTATAAAAATATCGCATGACCTGACCCCTCACGTTAACACCGTCAAAAAAATAAAATAAAAACTGTGCATAAAAAAACATTTTTTTTGTCACCTTACATCACTAAAAGTGCAACACCAAGCGATCAAACCCTCCCCCCCAAAATAGTACCAATCTAACAGTCACCTCATCCCGCAAAATATGAGCCACTACCTAAGAAAATCACCCAAAAAATAAAAAAACTATGGCTCTCAGACTATGGAGGCACTAAAACATTTTTTTTTGTTTCAAAAATGATTATTGTATAAAACTTAAATGAATAAAAAAAGTATACATATTATGTATTGCCACGTCCGTAAGGACCGCCTCTATAAAAATATCACATGACCTAACCCCTTAGGTGAACACCGTAAAAAAAATAAAAAATGTGTCAAAAAAGCAATTTTTTGTCACCGTACATCACAAAAAGTGTAATAGCAAGCAATAAAAAAGTCATATGCACCCCAAAATAGTGCCAATCAAACCGTCATGTCATCCCGTAAAAATGATAGCCTACCTAAGACAATCGCCCAAAAATTAAATCATATAGACCTAATATAAACCCTTCCAGTTCTGTATGTCTACATGACAATCCATTAAGTTTCGATATGAATATACCAATTCTTCTGTTTACTCTTATTCTTATTTTTTCCATAAAATTTAATTGTTTGGAATTCCAGACCCATTTTGCTACTATTTCAGAAAAAGCTAGTTTAGTATCAGGTAAGAGTTTCTGAATGTTTAACAATGAGTTCTGCATTTCATTTATTATAATGTGAGTACTAACTTTACCTAGTCCTAGGTCATCTTTACCTATGTGTAGTATTAACAAATCCGGTGACGGACAAATTTCTTTGAAATGTAAACACCAATCAAAAATATTTTTAACTCGGATATCAAGAATACCCTTCCAGAATATAACAACCTTACTATTAAAGCCCAGGGTATCCGATTTAAACTTCATTATGGAATAATTGCAGGCAGCAGAAATCAATTTGTTTCCCAGTATCCAAATGATCTTTGGTTCTGAATGAGATCAACATAGGAGACCAGGTCTAATATATCTTTTATACCATCTGCCTAATCTTTTTATTGTTTTTGCGTGGAGCCCCTGCTTGTGCGCATACGTGGCATCCCAGATGCGAAATGAGTGAGGTGAGTTTCAAATTATGTAGTTTAAATTGTTTTGTACATTCATTGAAAATAAAGTTAAATTGATATTTAGTCAAGGGGGACCCGTCTAAGTATCTGAACAACAGACCAGACTAATTGCGTCAAAGTTTTATCCATTCGATGAGCGCTAAAACAGGGCAGATACTATGGTCAGGATTTTTGCTGATATGAATCCAGGTATGCTTTCCTGTTTGATCGTTTTTTGACCTTTTCATAAAAATGCGCATTTTGTTAGAAGAAAGAATTAAGTCATCTATAAGTAAAGGCACTTCTTCTGTTTACAGCGGTGACTTCGGAAATACGCAGCGCACCGAAGAATGACAATAAGAAGGCCGATTTAAATAAAGAGGATTCATAATCGGATAAGCAAATGGAAGGTAAGAAATGAATAAACTTTTTTACGTTATCTATAGATAATGGGCGAGTTCTAGGTAATTTAGGTTGGTTTTTTATGGCCCCTTTAACGATCTGTTTTACCAGAAAAAGGGAGTATATCCAATAGTTTTTAAAAAAGGAAACACCTGCCAAAATTTTTTGTACGTATTGACCCCTTTTTTCAGCTCTTAATAGTTCATCTATGAAATGAATAACAGGTATTACGTTCCTATCATTGGATTTATAAATATTATTCAAACAGAATGGCGCATGTGGAAATACGCACAGTTTTAAAAGACCATTGGGGATTATTGAGGTCAGACCCCGATATAGGTCACACTGTGGGCGAATATCCTCTGATCACCTATCGGCGTGGGGGAAACCTCAGAGATAAACTGGTGCACAGTGCATTTTCCACTCCGGCATCTGCTACATGGTTACCGAACAAACCGTGTGGTACTTTTAGATGCAGCGGATGTGTGGCATGAAAGGCGATCAAAAAGGGTAATACCATCAGGTGCAGTGTCAATAAAAGGGACTTCAAAATCAGGTCCTTCATAAATTGTAGGACTGTGGGTGTCATATATGTGGCAACATGTATATTTAGCCTACAATATGTAGGTAAAACCAAGCGTGAATTTAGAAGGCGGATAGGTGAACATCTACGTGATATTGAGAACAGAGCTGATACTCCCATAGCACAGCATGTGGCCACATGCCACCTGGGCAAGCAAAATTGTATTGAATTTCAGGGTATTGAACACATCAGGGCATCCCCTAGAGGGGGAGATATTGATAATCTCCTCCTGAACAAGGAGGCCCAATGGACGTTTACCCTCCAAACGGTGAAGCCTCTTGGGCTTAATGATTTTATACCATATGCCAGCTGCATCTAATGTATGTATTCAGAGAGTCAGAAAAATACGAAGTGGTCCCGTATATAACAACATGGGATGCACGTATTGTATTTTCATATCTCTAATCCTATCACGTCTTGAGATATATATGCTGCAATTGCGACTTTTCACTTTATAATATTGGGGCAAGGGTACACTCCTATGCCTCCATATTTGTATGTGACATATTGTCATTTGCTATCTCATATGGATTCCCACAAGGATCTAATCCCTATCCATACACCGCTATGAGTAAGAAAACTCCTCCTCCCCCCCATGTATGCTGATGGGGTGGGATCATGCCTGTGATTACTGATATCGAAATGAATGCGTTGATCATTGTTAATATCGGCAAAGTGCCTTTTGGTGATCCCTTGGCTGGCTTTTGAATTAGCCGCATCATCACTGTTGGCTAATGACCGCTTTTTAGTCACTTCGTCAATGTACTTACCCTCGGGCGCTTCAGCATGAAATTTAATGAACCCAAAGCCGACAGTATTCTTTTTAAAGTACACTTTTTGCACTTTAATAGATTCATTAGCCTTAGTTGAATAAATTTTTTCGACTGGAATTCTGAATTCCATGTAAATGGTCAATACCTAGAACTTTTATCAGTTCTGTGGGATATACAGTTTTTTCCTCGGCTATAGGTATATTTAAATAATCCGCAATATACCTAAATGTATTCAGTAAATTGAATTGAATTGCAAGAGCCAATGAACAAGAAATTGTCTAAATAGTGAAGGGTGTAACCTCCTTTATAATGCGATTCCACCATCTATTGTAAAAAGGTGGAAACGCTTCGAAATAACACGATAAAGAAAAACCTATAGGTAATGCTTTATCGTAATAGTATTTACCCTCAAAATGGAAGCCTATCGTATCCTGATGGATTTATAGGTAGAAACCTAAATGCGGATTTAATGTCCGTTTTAGCTAATAGCGCATTTCTACCAGCTTTCCTGAAATATGACAAAGCCTGGTCAAAAGAAGCATATTGAACCAAAGCGGATTTTTTTATCAATGAAATCATTGACAGAATTGCCCTTTGGATAGGATAAATGATGTATTAATTTGAAACTATGTATTTCTTTTTTGGGGAGTAAACCTAGAGGAGAGACTCTAAAGTTCTCAAATGAAGGAGAAGAAAACGGGCCAGAAACTCTATTTTCTGAGATTTCTTTATTTATTTTTTCTAGAACCACTTCCTTATTTAAGTTAACCGATTTTAAATTGCCTGAAAAATAATAACCTGTACCTATGATTTGCGGCACAGAAAGTGCACTCTTGCCTATATTTGCAGTTACCTTGCCATTTGCACGATGTTTCATTAAAAGAGAAACAAACTCCTTTTTTAGGGAGTTGGGGACAAAAATTATGGGATCTTTGTGGGAGCATAATATTTATCCATAATCCTACATCCTTATGACCCCAGTTTAGATCTGGATAAACAGTTAGTTTATGACGGAATGACTCATTATATGAGCACCATGCAGATCCACCAAAATTTCTATAAGCCTCTAAGATAGAGTCTAGGTGATGAAATGAGCCGCTACAAAGTTTTGGATGTTTTTCCCCTAATACCGCTGAGTAGATACAAAATGCCTGCAACCAATTGAAGAATGATTTCTGAGGGCTTTTTCTTTTATCTTCATCCTCTTTTTTAGTCTCCGCTTTGGAAGAGGTTAATAATGAAAAAACATCTACAGTTGTGTTCAAAATTATTCAACCCCCAATGATGTAATGGGTTTTAGGGAATTTAGTCTACATTTGTAATTGTGTTCAGAATGAAATCTTACAAGGACTTTTTAAAGAACCAAATGCAACCAAAATGACATCAATTGTTTTTGTAATACAGTATTAAATGTTTTTTTTGTGATTTCTTCATTGACACAATTATTCAACCACTTAAAGACTACCACTCTTAAGAACAGAGGTTCATTCAAGTGTTTTCGATCAGGTATTGAAAATACCTGTGGATGTCAAGGAGCAGCAATCAAGCATAATAAGCACCAATTAGGCAGATGTAAAATGACTGTGATACTCAGCTCCTTCTAGACATTTACTGGTGTGTTTACAGACATGGTGAAGTCAAGAGAATGGTCCAGGAAGACAAGAGAAGAGGTGATTTCTCTTCACAGGAAGGGCGATGGCTATAAGAAGATTGCAAAGATGTTAAACATACTAAGAGACACCATAGGAAGCATCATTCGCAAATTCAAGGCAAAGGGCACTGTTGAAACGCTACCTGGTCGTGGCAGAAAGAAGATGCTGACTTTGACTGCTGTGCGCTACCTGAAGCGCAAAGTGGAGAAAAGTCCCCATGTGACTGCTGAGGAACTGAAAAAAGATTTGTCAGATGCGGGTACTGAAGTTTCAGCTCAAGGCCTCCATGCCAGAACTCCCAGGCGCACCCCCTTGCTGTCTCCAAAGAATAAGAAGAGTCGACTGCAGTATGCCAAAGTCATGTGGACAAACCACAAAAGTGTTCTGTGGACTGATGAAACAAAATTAGAACTGTTTGGGCCCATGGATCAACGCTATGTTTGGAGGAGGAAGAACAAGGCCTATGAAGAAAAGAACACCTTGCCTACTGTGAAGCATGGCGGGGGGTCAATCATGCTTTGGGGCTGTTTTGCTTCTACAGGTACAGGGAAGCTTCAGCGTGTGCAAGGTACCATGAATTCTCTTCAGTACCAGGAGATATTGGATGAAAATGTGATGCAGTCCGTCACAAACCTGAGGCTTGGGAGACGTTGGACCTTCCAACAGGACAATGATCCCAAGCATACCTCCAAGTCCACTAGAGCATGGTTGCAGATTAAAGGCTGGAACATTTTGAAGTGGCCATCGCAGTCACCAGACTTAAATCCGATTGAGAACCTCTGGTGGGACTTAAAGAAAGCAGTTGCAGCGCGAAGCCTCAAGAATGTGACTGAACTGGAGGCTTTTGCCCATGAAGAATGGGCGAAGATACCCGTAGATCGCTGCAAGACACTTGTGTCAAGCTATGCTTCACGTTTAAAAGCTGTTATAACTGGAAAAGGATGTTGTACTAAGTACTAAGATTGAATGTCACTTGGGGGTTGAATAAAACTGATAATGATGTGAGCACAGAAAAGACATTTGTGGTTATTTCATTATAAATGTTATGTTATATTTGTCTGACTTACAAGTGCCTCTTTGATTTAATTGTAAACAAGATGACTGAAATGATCAAAATCAATGTCAAAGTGGCCAAAACACTCAATTTCAGTGGGGGTTGAATAATTTTGAACACAACTGTACGTATTCATTATGTCATATCTTTTCTTTCACCAATTTGGGTAAATGAAAACCCAAAGGGGAGATTTGACACGGCATCGTCTCTCCAAAAGCGCTATATTTTATCCCGCTACCAGCCTCCATTGAAGGTATAAGACATTTGTCTGTAATAGATGTCTTGGAGGTTTCCGGGTAAATTTGGCACTCTGAATCAGAAGATGAATCAGGTGAGGACCAAGCAGAGTCCTGAATGGGAATGAGACATGAAGGATAAAAATTCCTGAAAAAGTTGAGCTAATTTATCTTTGGGGAGGTAAGGGGATTTATTGCCCTGCATTAAAGCTTCACCAATAATGTTTTTAGGTGAATGCTCACCATCCTGTGTGCTAACAGATGGGTATTCTATTACAGCCGTGCGTGATCTCCTCTCAGACGTTGAAGACGACCGTTGGTGAGTTGCAGAGCTGTGCCGTTCATCCCTTCTCGCGAAAATTGTCGCAGAAGTTTTATGTGGTTTTTGAGGTCTGCGTCTTCCCCGTTCCTGTGATGAAGAGAAGGTTCTCCTTGCTTTTCTGATCCTCTTCTTGGGAGGGGAGGAGCATCGTTGGCCACACATAATGCGATGTCCTCCGAGATCCAGTCCAGCCCTGTGCTCCTGATGTCAGAGGCAGCGCAGGCTGAATCAGTTGATTGCAGATGGCGATCCTCGGTTTCTTGGACTTGTTGGAGGCAAGCACGGAGCCATGTTTCTCCCAAATGTCCTTCTGCTTTCTTCATCAATTGCTGTAGAAGTTCTTCCATGGCTCGCCAGATGCAGATCTGCTTTCTTCACAGGTCCTGATGTGAGTGAGCAGCACCTAACTGCTGTTTCTTCTTTTACAGACACCTCAAGATGTCCGTTACCAGATTCTCCAATCAACATCTTCGCCCAACCTTGTGGACCCCACAGACTGCACCACTTGCATCTGTAACCCCGGGTACGTCTTCAATCAACTTGTCATACTGCACATGCAAATTTTGAGGGTTCATGACACCATGTCCCCCCTTATTTGCATCCGCAATAAGGTTTGCTCAGAATCTTTTCCCACAAAACAATATATCAATCTGCTCCGCTCTATTACATGTTGCCTGCAGCTCAGAGACCATGCTTAACGTGACAGGTTTCCTTTAAAATTATGGCTGATCGGTGTACAATTTTTACCAATTTAATTAAGTTAACCTCAACTTTTGATGACTTTTGATGGATAGCATTGCTCCCTCAGGCTCAGGAATAATTAATGAGAACCTTAATTACCTATGATATAATTTACTCAGTGGAAATGTGTCTACTAATATAATAAGGCTCAGTCATTGGATATAAATGCTATTATAAATTGGCACAAGGGGGCCAATAAAAGCCCATAATAAAAACTCATAGGCACTCTCCATGCCCCCATAATATGGCATGTGTTCGAATATGTCACCATTTTCCTTGTCAGAATTTGCCTTCATGTAAAAACAGTATTGAACAGAAATATAATGGGCTCAGGGATTTCTACTGTGGAATCCATTGAACCTTAGTTAAGTCGATTACATGAAGGCAAAAGTATATTAAGCATTACAAGGGTGATATGTATGGTTCTTAATGGCACATCTGTATGTAGAGATTTGCAGACCAAATGGTTTGTAAATGATAGAAAATGCCTTCGTCAATATAGTAGGCTGGTAAAAGGTTCTACCCCGTCAAGGATCTGTGTACTTTACTTTGTTTAAAATAGCTTCTGTCATGTATTACATTTAATAAAAAAGGAATTATCAGGCAATGTGTCCTATATACCTTGAAAGGAAGCAATGCTTGCTGTAAAAATGTAAAGTAGCCTAAAAGGTCACCTTATGTGAATGAAATAATACATGACTGATATTTCTGTAAAGCTTTGCTTTCATTAGAAATGCTTAACACAATCACATCTTAAGTGCTCTAACATGACCGCTACACCTCCTTCTCTCTATGCATGCAGTATGTTACCTTATATTACTTCTTGATGATATAATGTCTTAAAAATCAATATAATAGAGACTTAAAATATTGAGCGTATACCAAAAAAGAAAATTGTCTTTTAATTTAAAGTTATATTATACTGTTTAAACAACTGAAATGACATACGGTAAGGCCCGCTTCACATGCAGTATATCTGTTGTGTCCGGCCAGCTATTATAGGCTGGCAGCCGGACACAACTGATTCATGTGCACAGCACTTCAGTGCACATATCCATCATCTATCCACTGATAGAGCCAGACAAAAAAATTAGTATGCAGCGTTTTTCTTTCTAACCCTATTTGGCATCCAGTACCACAATTGATGCCCTGGATGTATGCAAACAATCCCATAGGAAACTATGGGATCAGTTCTATCTTCATATACCCTTCTGTGTATTGTACTTCATGCCAGAGGGAAACTAAATAGGATAGACAGACATAGAGGAAGGGGGTCTAACAGGAAAATGAGGGGGAAAGGGCAAACAACTCATGACTGCTAAAAATACAAGATATAGTCATAGTTACAATTAGGAAAATCCGCTATAATAACAGCAGAGAAGGTCAATAATACTACAAATACATGAATACAATAGCTCATAAATCAAACATTATTAGCACAAAGTATAGCATACTCATGGTGCTTTACAATGCGGCTATCAAGTCCATAAGTGCCAACAGACACTAAACTTAGCAGAATTGCCCATTCTACAAACAACAGCTTTTTCAAGTTGCTCGGACATATCCATTAATGAACACAGTTCAAAAATAGAAAAGATACAAGAGTTTTTAACCTCTTCCGGACACATGACGTTCCGGTACGGCATGTATAGTTCCGATCACCGCCGCCCAGCGGGCGGTGAGCGGAACTGGGTGCCTGCTTAAATCATTGAGCAGGCACCTTGGGTCAATTCCCAGGGGGGTCCTGTGACCCCCCCCGTGTCGGCGATCGCAGGAAACCGCAGGTCAATTCAGACCTCCGGTTTCCTGCATTTCCGGGTTATTCGGGTCTCTTCGGACCCGAAAACCCGGAACCGGATGGTGATCAGTGGTGTGATCATACACCACCAATCACTATCCTGCGATCCTGAGAGGTGATGGTGACACCTCTCAGGATCGGCTCTCATTGGTCGGCTGGGCAGTCCATTCAAATTACTGCAGCTCTCCTCTCCTCCTCCTTTTGTGTCCGGAAGCCGAGAAGAGAGGAGCGTTGCAATTCATTCTCCAGAGCTGCAGTAAGCACCCCCATCTGTGCCCCAGCACCCCCATCTGTGCCCCAGCACCACCACCCAGGTATTTAGGGAAAGGTTAGGGTTAGGGAGGTTAGGTTAGGTTAGGCAGGGATATAAAGGGAAAGTTAGTGAAAAAAAACAAAAAACTTTTTTTGTTGCATCACCCTAAAATCACGCCCAGCTTGCATCCGAGTCCGAGAGCCCCAGTGAGGACGAGGATGACCCCACTTTCCTTTTGTCATCCACGTCCTCCTCATCATCTAGCGATGATGATGATGAGCCCCCAAGGCGGCAGAGACGCCTCCAGGCGGCGCAAGGGGACCGCCATGCTAGGGACCCTGTGGCCCACACTAGTCTGAGCAGCTCTGGGGCTCGTACTAGTTTTCCGACCCACCAGATAAGTTCACCTGAGCCCCCTACCGGTGAACTTGCATGGTGTACCCCAGAGCGTTTTGAGCCCGTGATTCCTGATTTTGTAGGCCAACCAGGAATCCAGTTTTCCACAGTGGGCTCCACTGAATACGACTTCTTTAGTCTTTTTTTCAGTGACCACTTTGTAAATCTAATGGTGGAGCAAACAAATCTGTATGCCCAATAGTTTGTTGCTCAACACCCGGGCTCCTTTTTGGCTTGGCCCAGTGGCTGGACGCCGGTCAGTACAGCCGGGATGAGGACGTTTTGGGGCCTTGTGCTGCACATGGGCCTAGTCAAACCTAGTGTCAGGCATTACTGGAGTGGGGACGTCCTCTACCAGACCCCACTTTACAGTACGGCTATGACACACTCCCAGTTTGAGGCCATCCGGAAATGCCTGCATTATGCAGATAATGCAGCATGTCCCCCCCCAAGGTGATCCTGCCTATGTACCACCTGTACAAAATCAGGCCGGTCATCGATAACCAAATTTGTGCAGGCCTATGTACCTGGAAGGGAGGTCGCGGTTGATGAGTCTCTCATTGCTTTCAAAGGGAGACTCATTTTCCGTCAGTTTGTTCCCTCTAAGCGGGCGAGGTATGGCATGAAGCTGTACAAACTTTGTGAGAGTACCTCAGGGTACACTTAAATTTTAGTATCTACGAGGGGCGAGATTCCCGTATTGAACCCCCAGAATGTCCCCCACTCTGAGTGTTAGCGGGAAACTTGTGTGGGACTTATGCACCCACTGCTAGATAAGGGTTACCACCTGTACGTGGATAACTTTTATACTAGTATCCCCTTGTTCCAGTCCCTCTCCGCCAGATCGACGTCCGCTTGTGGGACCGTGCGGAAAAATCAACGCCGCCTCCCTACCCACCGCCTCCAGGTACCTATCACCAGGGGTGAGACCCGTGCCCTTACCAGTGGTAACCTGTTGCCGGTCAGATATAAGGATAAAGAGGGATGTCCTTGTACTGTCCACAATTCACGGTAATGGCATCACCCCTGTCCCTGTGCGAGGTACCGCGGCAATGGTCCTCAAGCCTGATTGTATCGTCGACTACCATCTGTATATGGGAGGAGTTGATCTCTCTGATCAAGTCCTCAAGCCATATAAAGCCATGTGTAAAACCCGGGCATGGTACAAAAAAGTTGCGGTCTACTTGGTGCAGGTTGCCTTGTACAACTCTTTTGTGCTGTCCCGTAGCGCTGGCAACACAGGGACATTCCTTCATTTCTATGAGGCAGTCCTCAAGGACCTGATCTTTTCTAACCAGGAAAGAGCAGGCCAGAGTACCTCGGGAACTGGAGGTGCCCGGATCGTCCCTGGCCAACACTTTCGAGGTGTGGTCCCCCATACTGGAAAGAAGGGACGAACCAAAAAAAGGTGCAGCTCATCCGGGCCTCTGCATTATTGGTTGCTTCAGGGAGTACCACACTTCCATGGAGTACTAAATTTATTATCCCCTTTTCCATGTAGCCACTGACAATCGGATATAAACTATGGTTCTCAGACTTGAGACAACAACATTATTTTTTTCAAAAATGATAGTTTATAAATCTAAAATAATCAAAAAGATAATTTAAGAAGTAGACAAATTGTGTATCGCCACATCCGTAATAATCTGCCCTATAAAAACACCCCATGACCTAAACCCTTAGATTAACACGGTAAAAAAAGAAAAAAGGGGCAAAAAATGGATTTTTTTTTGTTACCTTACATAACAAAACGCATAATAGCAGGCGATCAAAAAGTCATATGCCCCCAAAAATAGTGCCAATCAAACCGTCCTCTCATTCTGCAAAAAATGAGGCCCCGACCCAAGACTAAAATTATGTATCGCCGAGGTCGTAATAATCTGCTCTTTAAAAATACCCCATGATCTAACCCCTCAGATTAACATGGTCAAAAAAATAAAATAAAAATGGTGCCAAAAGAGCTATTTTTTTGGCAAATTTTTCATTTTAATCCATTCTTTCCAGTAACAAAGCAAGGCTTAACAGCCAAATAAAACTTAAAATGTATTGCCCTGATTCTGCAGTTTACAGAAACACCCCATATGTGGTGGTAAACTGCTGTAATAGCAAAGGAAAGGAACACCATATGGTTCCTGGAAGGCAGATGGCCTTTTTTTTTACACCATGTTCCATTTGAAGAACCCCTGATGCACCCCTAAAGTAGAAACTCCATAAAAGTGACCACATCTAATAAACTACACCCCTCAAGGTATTCAAAACTTATTTTACAAACTTTGTTTACTCTTTAGGTGTTCCTCAAGAGTTTATGGCAAATGGAGATGAAATTTCCAAATTTCTAGTTTTTGTAACTTTGCATCACAAGAATGTAATATAGAGCAACCAAAAATCATATGTACCCTAAAAATAGTCACAACAAAACATCCTCCTTATCCCGTAGTTTCCAAAATGGGGTCACTTTTAGGAAGTTTCTACTCTGGGGGGGCATCAGGGAGGCTTCAAATGGGACATGGTGTAGATAAACCAGTCCAGCAAAATCAGCCTTCCAAAAACCACACGGCGCTCCTTTCCCTCTACGCCCTGCCGCGTGGCCATACAGTAGTTTACGACCTCATATGGGGTGTTTCTGCAAACTACAGAATCAGGGCAATAAAAATTGGTTCTTTTTTGGCTGTTAACCCTTGCTTAGATACTGGAAAAAAGGATTAAAATGGAAATTTTGCCAAAAAATCTAAATTCTGAAATTTTAGCCCCATTTCCCATTAACTCTTGTGAAACACCTAAAGGGTTGACGACGTTTGGAAAATCAGTTTGGAATACCTTGAGGGGTGTAGTTTCCAAAATGGGGTCACTTTTAGGTAGTTACTACTTTGGGTGGGGGGGGCACCATTATGGGGGCTTCAAATGGGACATGGTGTAGATAAACCAGTCCAGCAAATTTGGCCTCCTAAAAACCACACGGCGCTCCTTTCCCTCTATTCCCTGCTGCGTGGCCATACAGTAGTTTACGACCACATATGGGGTGTTTCTGCAAACTACAGAATCAGGGCAATAAAAATTGGTTATTTTTTGGCTGTTAACCCTTGCTTAGATACTGGAAAAAAGGATTAAAATGGAAATTTTGCCAAAAAATCTAAATTCTGAAATTTTAGCCCCATTTCCCATTAACTGTTGTGAAACACCTAAAGGATTGACGACGTTTGTAAAATCAGTTTGGAATACCTTGAGGGGTGTAGTTTCCAAAATGGGGTCACTTTTAGGTAGTTACTACTTTGGGTGGGGGGGGTGCCATTATGGGGGCTTCAAATGGGACATGGTGTAGATAAACCAGTCCAGCAAATTCGGCCTCCTAAAAACCACACGGCGCTCCTTTCCCTCTATTCCCTGCTGCGTGGCCATACAGTAGTTTACGACCACATATGGGGTGTTTCTGCAAACTACAGAATCAGGGCAATAAAAATTGGTTATTTTTTGGCTGTTAACCCTTGCTTAGATACTGGAAAAAAGGATTAAAATGGAAATTTTGCCAAAAAATCTAAATTCTGAAATTTTAGCCCCATTTTCCATGAACTCTTGCGAAACACCTAAGGGGTTAATGACGTTTGTAAAATAAGTTTTGGATACCTTGAGGGTGTAGTTTGTAGAAAGGGGCCATTTTTGGGTGGTTTGTATTATGTAAGCCTCACAAAGTGACTTCAAACCTGACCTGGTCCCTAAAAAGTGGGTTTTTGAAAATTTCATAAAAATTTCAAGATTTGCTTCTAAACTTCTAAGCCTTGTAACGTCCCCAAAAAATAAAATGGCATTCCCCAAATGATACATACATGAAGAATGGCCTGGATAAGTAAAAGCTTTTTAAAGTTATTTACACATAAAGTGACATCGGTCAGATTTGCCAAAAATAGACTGGTCCTTAAGGTGAAAATGAGCCCAGTCCATAAGGGGTTAAGTTCTTGACTATTAAAAGTCTTTAATATCTAATCATGTTTTATTATTGATTTATCAATAAAGATTTTTTTGTCTATTTGATCCAGATTGGTTCTATTTTGCATTAAAAGTCTTGTAGCAAGTATGAAGTGACCTAAGGTCTGGAAATACTGCGACTCTTTGTAGCGCGACTGATTGGTTTTAACTATTGAATGACAACTGCAGTCCACAAAATTACATTCAACTGAATGCAATAGGGATGAGCGAATTGACTTCGGATGAAACATCCTTAGTCGATTTGCATAAAACTTTGTTTGAATACTGTACGGAGCGAGCGCTCGGTAGAGTATTAGAATGTATTGGCTCCTATAAGCTGAAATTATTACTTCGCATAGTCTCGCGAGACTTCTCATATTAACTTTATAAATCAGTTTCTGCTGTAAAAAAACATTTCCTGAACTCAGGTTCGGTTCCAAGGTATAATGGTTTTTGACAGTAGAAATTGATTTATGAAGTTATTATGAGAAGTCTCGCGAGACTTTGCAAAGTAATAACTTCGGCTCATAGGAGCCAATACATTCTAATACTGTACACTCGCTCCGTACAGTATTCAAACAAAGTATTATGCAAATCGACTTTGTATGTTTAATCCGAAGTCGATTCGCTCATCCCATTCCCTAGTAATCAATATCAGCTGATGAAGAGAAGGCCCATCCTGTGCGCTATTCAAGTGTATAGAAACAAGCCGTCCCGTTGAAATGAATGGGATGGCTTGTAGTTACACCTGCTTGCCGCTGCTCTGTCGACAGCGAGCAGGTAAACAAACAAAGAAAGGCTGCGCTTGCACGGAGAGTAGCCTTCTCTTCAACCAGCTGATCGGCGGGGGTGCTGTTATGGGCCATTGTGGATGTCATTGTTATCTGTCACTGTTAATATCACTGTGATGAAGGCTTTGTGAATGTCACTCTTATGGGGGCACTGTGGATGCCACTGTTATGGGGGGGCACGGTGGATGTCACTGTTATGGGGGCACAGTGGATGTCACTGTTATGGGGGCACGGTGAATGTCACTGTTATGGGGGCACGGTGAATGTCACTGTTATGGTGGTAATGTGGGTGTCACTGTTATAGGGGTACTGTGAAGGTTACTGTTATGGGGGGCACTTTGGATATCACTGTTATGGGGGCACGGAGGATGTCACTCTTATGGGGGCACTGTGGATGCCACTGTTATGGGGGGCACGGTGGATGTCACTGTTATGGGGGCACAGTGGATGCCACTGTTATGGGGGCATGGTGGATGTCACTGTTATGGGGGCACTGTGGATGTCACTGTTATGGGGGTACTGTGGATGTCACTGTTATAGGGGTGCTGTGAAGGTTACTGTTATGGGGGGGGACTGTGGATATCACTGTTATGGGGGCACGGTGGATGTCACTGTTATGGGGGCACGGTGGATGTCACTGTTATGGGGACACTCTACATGTCACTGTTATGGGGGCACTCTACATGTCACTGTTATGGGGCAACTCTACATGCCACTGTTATTGATGCAATATGAATGCAATCTTTTAACCACACACACAAACAACAAACAAACTACACCCACACCAAGCCGGGCTATTCTGCTAGTTAGAAATAAAAATAGGGTTCGTACTAAAAAGAGAGGAGGTTCTTGCTACTGAAGAACTGGGACATACGTGTAGAGAAGTCAAGTTCAGTTTCGTCAGGCAGCTTTGGAAGTGCAATACAGGTACTGATAGTACTTTTTACAGCGCTGCTTATATTCTTTGTGAAGGACAAAGATATTTAGACTTGATTCATTCCTGCACTTTTTGATGCAGTATTTTTCGCCAGGAGTTGATGCATGTTCTGTAGAATAAGGATATATGTGTTTAATAAAAATCTGCAGTACAGCAATATTTTAAAATGACCTAGAAAAAAGGTTTGGACCTAGAGAAAATGAACGAGGATGAGCAATAGGCTGACAATATTATTTCTCAGCAGTATGTTACCTGGATTTAGCTCACTCCACGCTTTCTGACACCTTTGTATATTTTACTGAATGTATCTAAAGAGCAGTTCCTTTTTTTATGGAGGAGTGTTTACAGAAGTGAATGTGATCCTGACAGGTTTGTATTTCAGAATCATAAGGCCGAACATCACAGTGACCTTCAAACTTATGAGTCCGACTATGTACCTTGCCTCTCATGGGATTTTGCCTGCTATTTACATTGTAAAGCAGCATATTGCCTCCTGAACTAGTAGCAGTGACATGGGTATTTACAGGCCACACAGTCTTTAACACTTTCTGTGTTGAATTTCCGCTGTCTAAACAGCATGAGAGTAAAAGAGTTAACATTAATTGTCTCCCGTAGAGAAGTAAATTGTGCCATTTCTCAGAACATATTTTCCCACTGAAATCAAACAGGCTTAATATTGACTGAAATCTGGAGCAGTGGTCTGGAACTGGTATTACAGTGTCTTGAAGAAATTCGAAAATAAGAATGATCTCTCTGATATTGAATAAAGCTATAACATAACAGCACAAAAAATGATTTTGATGAAAAGCTGGATTTAGCTAGGTTATATTATGTTTCTTAAAGGGGTTTTCCGAGATTTGTATACTGATGACCTATCCTCCGGATAGGTCATCAGTATCCGATCAGTGGGGGTCCGACACCGGGGACCCCTGCCAATCAGCTGTTTGAGAAGCCACCAACGCTCCAGTAAGAGTCACAGCCTTCTCACAGCTTACCAAACACAGTGCCATACATGATATAGTGGCTGTGCTTGGTATCGTGCTCAGCCCCATTCACTTCAATGGGACTGAGCGCAATACCAAGCACAGCCACTATACAATGGGTGGCACTGTGAGCACGAAGAAGGCTGTGTCTCTCACAGTGGCGTCGGCGCCTTCTCAAACAGCTGACTGGCAGGGGGTCCCGGGTATCGGACCCCCACTGATCAGATACTGAAGATCTATCCTGAGGACAGGTCATCGGTATCAAAATCTCGAAAACCCCTGTAAATTAGCTATGGTCCACAGTTATTAAATAAAAATTTCTTAGAGTGAATTTCAAGAAATGTATTAGAAGGTGCATGCCCCTCAATAAATATGGCAGGCACTATCATTTCCAACCTTTTGACACCACAACTGGTGCAAATGGATTGATTAATTCTCCCATATTGTATGTCTCATATGCTTTGTCACCAGCACATTATGTTATCCACGCAAAATATATATACCAGCATTCCAGATACCACAATAATCTGCACTATAGAGTGAAAACAGTGCATATTCTTTTAGTGCTGTTTAGAGAATAAACTATTAAATCCTCAATTTATACTGGAATCAATGTCTAATTGCACAATTTACCAATTGGTAGAAATAAAAATATTTAACAACATTACACATCACTAAAAGAACATCCAGGAGACTTAGATTTCAATATGCCATGTGACTGATAAAAGCAAGGCCATACACAGATATCATAGTACGCCCCCTCCCCAGTGATGTGTGACAGTTACAATTTTTTTTATTCATAAAGGAATATTTAAAGGGTAACTGTCATATTTTTTTTATTTGCTAGTTTATTAGAGTCAGACATGTATACCTGAGTTAGTCTGTCAATGATCGTCAAAAGATCTGTAATTACCTTATAATAACAGCTTTCATTAATGTCCCCTGTCCCTTAAAAGACCATTGCTAGGGCTTGTCTGCCTTCCTTTTAGTATAAACAGAAGACGGAGGCGGCAATCCTTCACACTGCATGGCTGCATTAGGTTTCAGAGTGATGAGGCGTGTCTCTAAGTAATCCAATATGATTGGCTGGCAGGGAACTGCTGGCTACAGCAAGTGTGTATGGGAAGTGAGGGAAAGCAGCTTTGGCCTCAGAGAACTGGCAGAGGAGCCATCTTGAGAAGATCCTCATATTGTAAATGTTTAAACAGCCGTAACTAAGGGAAAAACTCAAGTTAAACAGTGGTATGTGAAGAAACTAAAGATTGCTTTATGCATAATGCTGCTGCAGCAGTAACATATGCTAAAATAGATTTTTTTGATGAAAACATGATAGTTACCCTTTAATGAAAAGTCAAACTTTTAAAGACATTTTCTGACATATGTTGGAAAAAATGAAGTAAGGGATTTATAAATATGGCACTCGATGTGAACACCATATTTCTCAACAACAGACAATTGTCATAAATACAGGGAGAGCAGAATTATTAGGCAAATGAGTATTTTGACCACATCATCCTTTTTATGCATGTTGTCTTACTCCAAGCTGTATAGGCTTGAAAGCCTACTACCAATTAAGCATATTAGGTGATGTGCATCTCTGTAATGAGAAGGGGTGTGGTCTAATGACATCAACATCCTATATCAGGTGTGCATAATTATTAGGCAACTTCCTTTCCTTTGGCAAAATGGGTCAAAAGAAGGACTTGACAGGCTCAGAAAAGTCAAAAATAGTGAGATATCTTGCAGAGGGATGCAGCACTCTTAAAATTGCAAAGCTTCTGAAGCGTGATCATCGAACAATCAAGCGTTTCATTCAAAATAGTCAACAGGGTCGCAAGAAGCGTGTGGAAAAACCAAGGCGCAAAATAACTGCCCATGAACTGAGAAAAGTCAAGTGTGCAGCTGCCAAGATGCCACTTGCCACCAGTTTGGCCATATTTCAGAGCTGCAACATCACTGGAGTGCCCAAAAGCACAAGGTGTGCAATACTCAGAGACATGGCCAAGGTAAGAAAGGCTGAAAGACGACCACCACTGAACAAGACACACAAGCTGAAACGTCAAGACTGGGCCAAGAAATATCTCAAGACTGATTTTTCTAAGGTTTTATGGACTGATGAAATGAGAGTGAATCTTGATGGGCCAGATGGATGGGCCCGTGGCTGGATTGGTAAAGGGCAGAGAGCTCCAGTCCGACTCAGACGCCAGCAAGGTGGAGGTGGAGTACTGGTTTGGGCTGGTATCATCAAAGATGAGCTTGTGGGGCCTTTTCGGGTTGAGGATGGAGTCAAGCTCAACTCCCAGTCCTACTGCCAGTTTCTGGAAGACACCTTCTTCAAGCAGTGGTACAGGAAGAAGTCTGCATCCTTCAAGAAAAACATGATTTTCATGCAGGACAATGCTCCATCACACGCGTCCAAGTACTCCACAGCGTGGCTGGCAAGAAAGGGTATAAAAGAAGAAAATCTAATGACATGGCCTCCTTGTTCACCTGATCTGAACCCCATTGAGAACCTGTGGTCCATCATCAAATGTGAGATTTACAAGGAGGGAAAACAGTACACCTCTCTGAACAGTGTCTGGGAGGCTGTGGTTGCTGCTGCACGCAATGTTGATGGTGAACAGATCAAAACACTGACAGAATCCATGGAAAACACTGACAGAATCCCTATACAGCTCTAAACCCTTTCATTCCCATGATAAGAGATGAGCGAAGTTTACAAGACTTTGATTCGGCTGCTTTACTGTACTTTGTCACGGAGCGTATTTCTTTGTAAGTAGCGGGCACAATGATGGGGAACAGCTGATCGCGGCATTTGAGTTACAAATTTAGGGCTTTCAGAGTTAAGAATATAAATAAATAATACTCATCTTATCCATTTCAGCACGAAGAGGCCGCAGCCGTCATACGTCACCGCACACGAGATTTCACACGGTATCTTCAATCAAGAGCAGCAGCCTTTTCATGCTCAAATAGATGAGGTGAGTATAGTTTTTTTTTTTCAGGCAAATTTCATTCGTTACCATGAATCACAAGAAAATTCGGCTTTGCAGCAGATCAAATTTGTTTCTGAAATTTGGATCGAAGTCCACTTCTTATACTACAGTCCACTCAATGCTACCCATGATTTACATGAAAAACTAGCTGCCTGTAATTGCCACTAGGGTAGGCTCAGTGCATAGCAATTTATGCAGTTGCTAATGAACCCAAAGGAAGCTTGTAATATCTGAGCTCTCTCAATCAGTCATTGCATGAAAATATAGTGGATTTATGCCAGGATGGTGGAATTTAGAACCACCTACCCACACCATGGGCCTCTCAGTGGTGGGTAAGCCACTGGTCTATGTATATTCAACGTGGTGCGGTCGTATCTTATTTTGTGCTGCCATTTTAAAAAAGATCAAAGTGAAGTCAAACAAGTATATATAGTAAATCTTACAAATATCACGTTACTTCGACAGAAATTATACTTATTAATAATTTTCTGCAACAAACAGTGTAGGCCCCATTCAGACCTTTGAATTCTGCTGCAGAGCATCAATGCCATCTAGTGGTGAAAATGTTCCATTTTCTTGAGTGCTTTGAAATTGACATGTGGATGCGGGGGGGGGGGTGTTTTTTACAAAGCCTTGTAAGACCCCTTTCACATCTGCGTTTTTCCTTTCCGTCCTAGAGTTCCGTTGTCGGGGCTCTAGGACGGAAAGATACTGATCAGGATTATCCCAATGCATTCTGAATGGAGAGAAATCTGTTCAGGATGCATCAGGATGTCTTCCGTTCAGTACTGACACTTTTTTTGTCAAAAATCCTGAAGACATGCCGCAAGGACAGATCTGGAATTAATGCCCATTGAAAAGCATTAATCTGGATCCGACTTTAAGCTAAACGTCGTTTCGGCGCATCGCCATATCCGACGTTTAGCTTTTAAGAATGGTAACCATGGCAGCCAGGACGCTCCAAAAGACCCGGCTACCATGGAAAAGCAGCGGGGAGCCGGGGGAGAAGCTACTCACCTTCCGTGCAGCGGCCGGGGCGCTCCTCCATGACTTCAACAGGTCCCTGCGTTGCATGGTTCACATAGCTATCCTATGTGAGCAATGCGCTGTATGGATCGTATGGCGCATTGCTCACATAGCTATGTGATCCATGTGACGCAGGAACCCGGTGACGTCATCAAGGAGCTCCCCGGCCGCCGCACGGAAGGTAAGTAGCTTTTTCCCCGGCTCCCCGCTTCTTTTACATGGCAGCCGGGACTTTAGTAGCATCCTGGCTGCCATGGTAACCTGAAAGCATATTGAAGACTAAGCTTTCAGTTGTCTTGCGTTGCGACAGATCCAGCAGGCATTTCCGGCGACGGAAGTGCACGCCGGATCCTCACAACACAGATGTGAAAGGGGCCTAAGCTAGTTTTCTGGCAAAAAAAGCTTAAGCGCATGAAATTTTTGTGCTGAGTGAGTAGATTTATGGCAAATTTTTGAGCGTTTTTTTTTTTTTTTTATGGTGTTCACCTGTCGGAATACATCATGTGATATTTTTATAGAGCTAATAATTATGGATGCGACGATACCCAATTTGTGTATTTTTTACTTCTTTTTATTGTGTATGACTTGATGAGGAAAAGGGTGCTTTTTTTATCGAAACTTAAAAATTTTTATTTAAAAAAGAAACATTTTTAAAAAAAATTTTTACTTTTTATTTTTGTCCCAATGTGGGACATCGACTTTTGGAGGTCTGATCCCCTGTACAATGCATTACAATACATCCTGCATTGTAATGCATTGCCTGTCAGTGTAATAAACTGACAGAGTACCTATGAGACACAGCCAGGGGGCTTTGATGCCTGTGGAAAGCATTAATCTGCCATGCCAGCCATCGCGTTGTCATCACCACAACACCGGGACTTGATGGGATCGGAGAGGAAGCCACCTCCCTGGACAAACCCTGTGCATGCCTGCAGCATAGAAAGGGTTTATGCGGCAGCATTGGTGATTTTACTGATGCTGGCGGATGTAGCAGGGGCCCAGCTGTCAGCCGATGAATTAACGATCACTCAAACCTAAACAAGAAACACCACGCGAAAATATAGCCCTAAACTGAAACTGAGTTAGCGGGGAACCATCCCTATGAATCTGAAAATTACTAAACCTAGGGGGACGCATTGCAGACTCTACAACTGTGGAAACTGCAACAGGTGTAAGATTTGCTGGTCCATATGTGATAAACACTATGGGCAGGGGCGTAGCTATAGGGGGTGCAGAGGTAGCAGTCACAACCGGGCCCAGGAGCTTGAGGTGGCCCAAAGACCCTTGAGGTGCATAAGAAGACACCGATATTATAGAAAGTGCATGCTGGTCAAGTTACACCTCTGGCTGGAGGGAAGGGTTTAGGTGTAGAATTTGGCATGGGGGGTGCCATTTTTGCCTCAGGCAGCATGAAGGCTATATGCTTCCCTGCCCCTGGCCACAAAGCTCTGAGGAAAGGGGGGCCCAAGCTGAACTCTTGCACCAGGGCCCACGAGCCTTTAGCTACGCCTCTGACTATGGGGGTCATTTAAGAACTGATATAAGCCACTTTTGTGTTGTAAATGTGGGACAGATTCTGTCACAAGCCATGATTTCCCTGTTCACGCCAGGGCTAAACAAGGGGACGTGGAGTGGGCAAGGAAGAGGACGGGCCACTAGGCCCATCTCATTCATCATTAGGCCTAAAAATGGCGCCTCTTCATAACTTTGGTGATCCACCACCAGCATAGGGCCTTATTTAGACTGGCATCTAAAATGTCAGTCTTAATAAATGTGCCCATATGCCTGCTGTATTTGAACATTGCCAGTAAAGTACTGTTATTTGTTAAGGCCCTATCATTACGTGCACCAACATCCGTATTGCCACAGCACTTATTTACCTTCTTCTGATCTCACATGGACCCTGCCTTGCACTCCCAAAACCCACTGACATCATTGGAACCATGAACCACACCAGGCAAAAGAACCCAAAATCAAGGGTGTCCTGCAAAGGAACCAGGTTGTGTTCTCTCCACTCATGTGAACTATCTAGGGAGTACCAGAGGAGGATCACCACCATGAGTTCTACCACATCCATCCTGGCCAACACTACCACTACTCCCAGCCTCTCTGCCTCACTCCTCCTGCGTACGCTACATACTGAAACTGACAGAAAGTCATTATTATATGTTAGTAATGATAAATGTCCTTAGAAAAAACTCCTTGTTATGTGTAAAAGGCCCATTACAATGCTTTTCATAATAACTTACTCCTGTGACCAGTTATCAACAACAGAATTTATAGATCCATTGACAACACTCCTTTCAGCTTGCCACATTTTACTGAAGCACTTGCCAAACCATTAACCAAATGAGAACAGCTGACCACTGAAACCATTCAGATTTCATCTTTTTTTTTTTCTCAAAATCTTATTTTTTTTCCAAAAAAGAAAAAAAGCCAAAGTATACAGAATACGTAAAAACACAATACACTATTATGTCATTACACCTTGTAACATTGCCATTTTTCTTGTCTTTAAACCCCAATCCCTCCCCAGATGTTTATAATCTCCCTTGTCCATGTGGCATTTATAGCATTTCTGTTCTTTATCTTCGTAGATAGCGGATATTAATAATGGTGTAGAATATAAAAGGTGTATTATTTTAAAAAGGATCCACATATGTGCACGAGAGACTGTAGACTTTTTAATATTCCTATAAATAATGTCCCAGGAAATATGTTCATTACATTTCTATTTCCTATTTAGCTTCACTTTTAAATGTGATCTGTTTTGTATATTTTAGTTTTAAATTTGCATAAATATGTGATGTAACAGGACTATTTTGTGTCATTTCATAACAGAAATCCAAAAAAGTGTTGTGTGCAAGTGTAAAGTAGTTCTTATTTTCAGTGTACTTTATAGCTTGTTGTAACTGTTCATACCGAAATGTGTCTACAAATCCTAGTGTAGTATCCGGGAGGATTTTAATTAGTCCTCTGACCTGACCCTTGAAAAAAACCTGTGAAATCAATGAAACCCCCTGTTTTTCCCAATATTCAATATCCACTAACTTCATAATATGCGGTAAATTAGCGTTTCTCTAAAGAGGAGTAAACTGAACAGCTTGAGATAGACCAGCAATGAGACTAACCTGGCTCCAGATTTCCTCGAGCATTTTACTAAATGGGCATTCTCCTGCTCTCTTCTCCATAGTTCCGATTTCAAGGATGTGGAAGATATCTTCCCAGGGAGCCACAGTAATCCCTAAATAGGAGCCGAACGCAATCATTCTTCCAATTTTATTTATTCACCATCTCAATTGTGCGGCTATATAGTATCCTTTAAGGAAGGGGAGGGAAAATCCTCCTTCTTCTTTATTGTTGTATAAATATTGTAGTTTAACTCTGACCCATTTGCGACCCCATATTAGCTCATTAAAAAGACTCAAATTTATTAAAAAACATATCTTCAATCCATATTGGACTTGCATCCAATACATATAGTAACATTAGTAGTAGAGTCATTTTTATAAGAGCAATACGGTTGATTTGTGACAAGGGAAGTTTTAACCCAGTTCAAATTTTCTGGTTTACTTTATTTATAGAGTTGAGCGAACCCGATCGGTTTGTACCAAATCTTGGGGTGTTCAGGACACGGACCCGAACATTTTCAAAAAAGTTCGGGTTCGGGTCTGTTGTTCAGCGATTTCTTCCCACTTTCTGAAGTGCTGCACAGCAGCCAATCACAAGCGTTTTACTTCTTGCCCTAAGAAGCCATCACAGCCTACTAATGGCATGGCTGTGATTGGCTGAGTGCAGCATGTGACCCACCCTCTTTATAAGCTGGAGTCGCGTACTGCTGCACGCACGTCACTCTGCTGATTTGAGCTTATGGAGAGGATGCTGGTGCTGCGATCAGGGACAGAATAGGGCAGAAATCAGAAGAACCTGTGCTACTTTAATCCACAAGATACAGCAAATAGAGAGGGAGGGAGCTTCAGCAATCCAGTATTTCTGTACCCAGGCACTGCCAAGGAAATCTTTTATTGTAATCCATCTGTTACTGAGGTGGTGCTCGTGAAATAGTCCATTTGTCTAGTCTGGGACCTGTGGTGCCACAGAGCACTTTTGTATACTATGCACTAAACCATATATTCAATTTCAGTTATCAAATAGTGCATCAGTGTATTTTAGTTAGTGGTCATCCTGATCCACCAAGACTATTTTACACCGCCAAAATATAAATTTGACATTTCTGTGGTGAAATAGAAAATCCATGTAATTTTGGGGGAAAACCCGCATTTCTTGTCCACAAAACAGTTCTGCATAAACCATCCAACGACATATTTTATATTTCTGCAGGGAAATAGTGCTTCTTTGTTTTTTATAGAAAAAAGAATTATTCAAGGTCCACCAAAATACCCATTCCAACCACCTATTTTACATTGCTACTGTAAAATACAGCATAAGTGTATTTTTTTTTTTACAAAAAAGTGGTAATCCTGATCCACAGAGCATCTTGAAATACACCACTTAAATACCGATATCACATTAACTGCTATAAATTGGATTTTATTTCCAATTTACAGCTGTTTGATGCATTTGTGAATTTTTGTGACCAAATCTGTGTGCTCTGGGTCCCCAAATCTGGTGTCCATACATAGTATAAATATCTACTGTTGATGTACAGCAGTTAAAAACTGCATTTTGGAGTTTTATTGAAAAAAGCCGTGTTTTAGGCCGAAGATACAGTTGTGCATCCGGCGTATAAATAATTAATTTCAATTTACAGCAGTGAAATACAAATTTTCTGTATTTTATTACAAAAATACTTGTTCTTGTACCACAAACCACTTCTGCATACAGCCTACCAAAAAGATTTTTACATTTCCACATAGAAATTGAGGATCAGTGTATTTTGGGCCCACAGAACATTATTCTGGGTCCACAGAGCATTTTTATGACACGGGCACTGCCTAAGCGAACGTAATTGTCAACTTGTGGCAGGTAAATTGACACCAGAGAGAGACCAATCATTCAGCTTGGTGGGTGAACGCAAATAATGATGAGTACATCAAATACTGTTTCTTCACAGTAACTAACACCCAGTCCTCTGCAGAAAGCTTAGAGTTGGCACCTGCAGCCCATGCCCATCAGTCTTCCACCTCACCCCCTTGCAAGTCAGCCAAGCATTTAGAGCCCCAAATCATGCAGGAAAGTCTCACTCTGTTGGCAGGGTTTCCCCGGCCCATCCACCTAGCTCTGCCCCAGAAGAGGAAGACCTTGAATGCACTGATGCTCAACCACTTTTGTTGCAGGATGAGGACATGGGAAGACCGCCACAACACATCTCTGATGATGACGAAACACAAGTGCCAACTGCTGTGGCTTTCTGCAATGTGCAGACCGACAAGGATGGCAGGGGTCATGAATGGGTGGAAGATGATGTGGAGGATGATGAAGTCCTAGACCCAGACTGGACTGAAGGTGGTGCTTGTGAGGCATGTAGTTCTGAGGAAGAGGCGGTGGTTGCACATAGGCAACAGCACAGCAAAAGAGGGAGCAGGGTGCAAAAGCGCAGCAGCCGTTCCAGAGACAGTACGCCTGCTACTGTACACTGCACCCAGGCAACAAGCACACCAAGGCCTTCTCCAAGGAGTTCATTGGCGTGGCAGTTCATCACACAATGTCCTGACGACAAGACACAAGTGGTTTGCATGCTGTGCCATCAGAGCCTGAAGCGAGGCATAAACATTCTTAACCTCAGCACAACCTGCATGACCAGGCATCTACATGCAAAGCATGAACTGCAGTGAAAAAAACACCTTAAAAACCAGGAATCGTCTCAGGCTCCTCGGCCTCTCCCTTCACCTCTGGCATCACCGTGGCACCTGGCGACTAGCAAATAGAGGATGTTCCACCCACACCACCACATACGACACCATCACCAAGCATCTCTACCGTGTCACACGGCAGCGTTCAGCTGTCCATCTCCCAAACATTGGAGAGAAGGAGGAAATACCCACCTACCCACCCTCGAGCCCTGGTCCTGAATGCCAGCATTTCAAAATTACTGTCCTTTGAAATGCTGTCATTCCTTCTGGTGGAGACGGACTGTTTCAAACAGCTGATGGCGGTGGCTGTCCCCCAGTACATTGTTCCCAGCCGCCCCTACTTTTCCAGGCGAGCCGTCCCTTCTCTGCACAACCAAGTGGAGGATAAAATCAAGTGTGCGCTGCGCAACGCAATCTGTGGCAAGGTCCACATAACCACAGATACATGGACCAGTAAGCACGGCCAGGGTCACTATATCTTCCTAACTGCACACTGGGTAAACGTAGTGGCGGCTGGGCCCAAGGCGGATAGCGGTTTGGCACATGTCCTTCTACCATCGAGGATCGCAGGGCATTATTCGTTGTCTCCTGTTGCTTCCTCCTCCTACTCCGCATCATCATCCTCCTCCTCCTACTCTTCTTCTACCACCCCCACATCTGGTCCTCGAAAGAACCTCACCACCAACTTCAGCACAGCCTGGGGTAAACGTCAGCAGGCGGATTTAAAACTAATGTGTTTGGGTGACAAATCCCACACTGCACAGGAGCTTTGGAGGGGCATAGAACAGCCAACTGATGAGTAGTTGCTGCCGGTGAAGCCCCGCAAAGTGGCGGGCGATAATGGGTGAAATCCGTGACTGGGCCGGCATGCGAGACCTGTGTACCTTGTTGCGGTCTCTGGAGTACTCAACCAACATGGCCAGTGCTAACGCCGTTGTTAGCAATACAATACCCCTTCTATGTCTCCTTGAAAAATATATTAAGGCGATGATGGAAGGGGATGTGGCAAAGGAGGAAGAGGAGAGGGGGCATTTCACAGGGTTTCAGGCAGGTCATACAGAAGTGGCTCAGAGGGTGGGTCCCTGCACCAGCAGAAGCCAGGTACACATGTGGACAGCCAGGGCACACTTCTGGAGGACGAGGAGGAGGAGGTAGAGGAGGAGGAAGAGGAACCGGTTTCAATGCAGGGTGGCACCCTACGCAGCTCAGGGCCATCATTGGAGCGTGGCTGGGGGGATACGGAGGACACAGACGATACACCACCTACAGAGGACAGCTTATCGTTACCTCTGGGAAGTCTGGCCCACATGAGCGACTACATGCTGCAGTGCGTGCGCAATTACAGCAAAGTTGCCCACATTTTAACTTGTGCTGACTACTGAGTTGCCACCCTGGTGGATCCCCAGTACAAGGACAACGTGCCCACCTTCATTCCCGCACTGGAGTGTGATAGGAAGATGCATGACTACAAGCGCACACTGGTAAACACGCTCCTGAGGGCATTCCCAACTGACACTGGGGGACAAGTGGAAAGCACAAGTCGAAGGCAGAGGAGGAGGAGGAGGAAGCGGTCGCCAACGCAGCTGTGTCACGGCCACCTCCTCAGACAGCAGGGTTAGCATGGCCGAGATGTGGAAAAGTTTTGTCACCGTGCCACAGGAAACTGCACCACCAGCTGATAGGGAACGTGTTAGCAGCAGGCAGCATTTCAACAACACGGTGTATTGTCTGAACGTGTATTTAGCACGGCAGGGGGCGTCATTACAGACAAACGCAGCCGCCTGTCCACAGCCAACGTGGGCAAGCTCACGTTCATTAAAATGAACCAGGCATGGATCCCACAGGACTTGTCCGTACCTTATGCAGAATAGACATTTATAACTGCCTCGCCCTCAACCATACATTCTTGTACTCCAGGGTAGTGATGAGCGGCAGGGGCAATATTCGAATTCGCGATATTTCGCAAATATTTGGGTGAATATTCGCCATATATTCGAAAATTCGCAAATTCGTAATCTCCAGACATTATTTTCTTGTTTTCGAAAATCCGCATAAAAAATTTGCATAAATGAGCATAAAAATTTGCATAAATTAGCATAAAAATTTGCATAAATGGCATTTAAAACATACCTTTTAAATATCAGCTTATGCACATTTTTATGCTAATTTATGCAAATGTTTATGCTACTTTATGCACATTTTTGTGCGAATTTTCGCAAACAAGAAAATAATGACATTATTTTCTTGCTTTCGAAAATTTGCATATAAAAAATTCGCATAAAGCGAATATTCGCAATTGCGAATATATTTTGCGATATTCTAAATATTCCCGAATTCTCGAAGTGCTGATATTCGCGATTAAAATTCGCAATTCAAAAATTCGTGATCAACACTACTCCAGGGCACTTCTTTATTGAATCCTATTTTTTGAATTGTACCATTATTTTGAGGGCAACCCCAAGTTGAATGAACCTCTCCTCTGTCTGGGTGTCAGGGGCCTATATTTCGTTTAATCGCCTGCTGCATTGGTGGGAGACATTAACCTCTTTTAGCTGAGAAATGACCTATCCTCTATCTGGGTGTCAGGGGCCTATATTTTGTTTAATCACCTGCTGTATTGGTGGGAGACATTAACCTCTTTTTGCTGTCAAATGACCTCTCCTCTGTCTGGGTGTCAGGACCTACATAAATGATAATGGCCTGTTCTATTGCAGGTTCACCTGAGGCCTGAGTTGCTGTTATGGGACCGCTCACCTCTGTCTGGGTGCTAGGGCCCACATAAATGATAATGGCCTGTTCCATTGCAGGTTGACCTGAGGTCTGTGTTGTTGTTTCGAGACCGCTCTCCTCTTTGCGGGAGCCATGGGCCTGAATGAGTGATTGTGGCCTGTGGCACTGCTGGGTGAAATCAATACTGTTTTGGCATGATTTGAACTGTCCTATTTGTTGGTGCCAGGCGCTTGAGTCTGTGCATGAGGCCTGTGACACTGCAGGCAGGCATGAATCCTTTTTGGCTGTGATGACAACTTCTCCAACTCCCATGTATGGTTGTCTTGGGCCTGAGTCTGAGTGAGGCCTGTGGCACTGCATGCAGACATGAATCCTTTTTGGCTGTGATGAGAACTTCTCCAACTCCCATGTATGGTTTCCTTGGGTCTGAATCTGTGAATGTGGCCTGTGGCACTGCTGGCAGACATGAATCTACTTTTGGCTGTAATGAGAACTTCTCCAACTCCCATGTATGGTTGCCTTGGGCCTGAATATGTGAATGTGGCCTGTTGCACTGCTGGCAGACATGAATCCTTTTTGGCTGTGATGAGAACTTCTCCAACTCCCATGTATGGTTGCCATAGGCCTAAAGCTGTGAATGAGGCCTGTGGCGCTGCAGGCAGACATGAATCTTTTATGGCTGTAAGGAGAACTTCAATTCCCATAGCATTCCCACCTGACGCCACCCCAACCTCCTATTGGGAGTTTGGGTCTCCATTGACTTCAATGGGGTTCGGGGTCAAGTTCGGGTCAAGTTCAGATACCGAGCCGAACATTTTCGTGAAGTTTGGCCGAACTTCTCGAACCTGAACATGCTTCATGAATTTATTTTCTGTAACCTACCTCTGTAAGAATCATTTCAAGGTCCTGGAGTGGCCTAGTCTCCAGACCTGAACCCAATCGAAAATCTTTGGAGGGAGCTGAAACTCAATATAGTCCAGCGACAGCCCAGAAACCTGAAAGATCTGTATGGAGGAGTGTGCCAAAATCCCTGCTGCAGTATGTGCAAACTTGGTCAAGAACTACATGAAACATTTGGCCTCTGTCATTGCAAAGAAAGGTTTCTGTACCAAATATAAATTTCAGTTTTTCTATTGTATCAAATACTTATTCCATGCAATAAAATGGAAATTAGTTATTTAAAAATCATACAATGTGATTTTCGGGAATTTTTTTATATTCTTTCTCTCACAGTTGAAGTGTACCTACGATAAAAATTACAGACCTCTCCATTCTTTGTAGGTGGGAAAACCTGTAAAATCGCCAGTGTATCAAATACTTTTTTTCCCCACTGTAGATTATTTCAATGGCTCCTTATAAAAATCTTTATGCACTGAGCTCCCTCAAATTTATTTTTGTAAGTAGCGGGTGCAATGACCGGAAGCTGCGATACTGCCGCCCCCCCCCCCCACACGCCGGCCGGCGTGGTGACATCATTTGTCACCACACGCGGGATTTCGTCCGTGATCTTCAATCAAGATGGGGACTGACGGGCCATCGCGAGCAAATAGAGGAGGTAAGTATGATTTTTTTTTCGTTTTTTTACACTATTTCAGGTTAAATCGATTCGCTAACACGAAGCACAAGGAAATTCAGCTTCGAGACGAATCGAATTTATGCTGAAATTTGGATCGAATTCCACTTTGTGGGATTCGATTCACTCATCTCTAGCTGCTATCTTTGTTTTAGATGGGGAAGCATAAGAGGGTTTTCAGCATCAGTAACCTATTCACCTCCTGTCCTATATAAGTGGTGATAGTGAAAATATAAGTTAAAAAAAAGTTAAATTTCAACATCAAAGGGTTATTGCGCAGGAATAAAGCTGCAGACTGGAATCTTCTCATAAGAAGTAAACACAATATTGACTAATTTGAAAAGCTTGGTGTGGTGACTCCCAGAACACCTCAGTGCACTGGTAAAGATTTAAAGAGCCCAACTGCTGAAACATTGTGACAGAGTCCACCTCAGATGATTTCCTAAATGCCACAAGCCCAGACCTCTTGAAAATAATGTTTCAAATTCATAAATCTAGTGTAATTCTGTTGTAGACATATGTGCTATTTGATTTGTGAGTTGAAAATCCACAGCACATTACAATAGCAACAAAGTGGATGACAAAGTTCCAACAAATATCATGCACACATGCAGCGAGTCCAAGAGAAGCAGAGGTTGGAAGTGGTAGTAGCTCTGGTTACAGTCAATCACAGTGGCTTTCCTCACACCATTGCTTGATAGGGCTATGCAGTGAAAGGAGGACTCATCCTTTCTTCCTTCATGACACACCCTGGTTTGGGGGCTCCTGCCTGATGGCAGCTGGGCTGCCCATTATGTAAAATGTTTGTATGGGTGCAAGGAGTGCATGCAATGTCCGTAGTATGGTTCAAAAGTCATTAACCAGGTCAGATGTAATAGATTAAACATCTCTCTTTACTGTACTGCAAAATGGGAGTTGTAGTACATCTAACAATAGCAAAAATACACTTGGATGGTTTTGTATGGATTTGAGCAAGGAGGAAAATTATTGTACACTTTCCATTCTATCTTTCTCAACTCTTTTCCTGCAGAATCTATGGCTGTCAAACTCACTTTTGCAATTGTGCCTGCAACTGAGTTGTACAGATTTTAGAGATATGACTGGCCGAGAAGTGTCCAAGTGTGAAGGGTATATATTAACAGTATCCCCCTCGCTGCAGTAAAGTGTAAATAGCTTAGGTAGCAGGATAAATTACTCCAATGTTCAGCCATGCAGATTTCTGAACCTTGTTGTCTCTTTCTATCGTTTTTCCTTTCTGTAGATTATCTGAGAATCTCTGTACCTTTAGTCCAGTCTCGTGAAGAATTGAGTACATGGAGTTCCTTCCTCACTTTTCCTGCCGTCGCTAATTTCAGGCTAGAACTTTCTAGACTAGACTAAGCAAGGGGCACATCCAGGATCCACACCCAATTTTGTTTCCAAGGACTGAGCAAGGGTTGTTAACCCTAGCTAAGCAGATCCTGCACTTGTAGCCTGTTGCTAATGGCGATCCCCAGCAATGCACCCGACTGGCCCCTAGTATTGCCCATATGGCACAGGTAGGTGAGTGTTAGGTCCCGAGCTACTTGAGAAACCTTGGCGCGGTGCTCGGGCTCAGACATGTCCTCCATAGTAGGATATGTTTGCTAATCTCTCAATTTTAACATCAGTATGAGGGTTTATTAAGATCGCAGATTGCACCTGTCTTTTCAATTGTTATTGTTATAACCCTAGCTATGCCAATCATAACCATACTGCGTATACTGAGCACAGCATGACAAGCATTAAACAGCAAACAATTTGCAAGTATTCCTTGCTCTGGGGTACTACATATGCTGTAAAACAAAAAACTAAACAGAAATTGACCTGCGGTGTGGATTTTAAAGGGGTTTTCCGATACTTAGATATTGATGACCTGTCCTCAGCCAAAGGTCATCAATATCAGATTAGTGGGTGTCAGACACCCACACTAATCAGCTGTTTTGGGCAACCGACAGAAAATATACAGTGGACAAAAGCACAACGTTCCACTCGCCAGAAACTACACAGTGGGGGGAGCCTTCTGTTCACTGTATCGTTTTTGTCAGCAAAAGTTGCCTGAAACAGCTGATCAGCTGGGGTGATGGATCCACACCAAGCTGATATTGATTATCTAATGTATCCTGAGGTAGGTTCAACAATAACTAAGTGCCGGAAAACCCATGTCACTTTATGTGAATTTTCCTCCATGGTTTTCGCCTTTCAATAAAATCTGCAACAAACCTGTAACGAAATCTGCATATAATACATACTAATTTTATGACACAAAAGATGACCAAGGGGGTGTCTCTTGCCCAACAGAAGTAAATGGTTAATACCAGGGCATTTAGTAAGAGCAACCCACATTCCTAATTATGTTGTGCATATACTCCTAAAGCAAGATCAACAAAATATCAAACAGAAAACGGAGCCAAATGCAAGAAAATTATATGTAAATATACTTTATTAGTAAATAAATATTAAAATGTACAACAGGAGGGTGCAAAATTTATAGCGCCATCCCAGACCACACATTGGCTAGTAACATGAAGGGAAAGGATCTGCAGAATAACACATGGTATTAAGCATAGTGTTGACTATAAATAGTAATAGCCATTGTAAAAATGGATATGTAGAGTGAGCGTGATACCAATATACATCACTTACTCTATACTCTAACATCCACCAATATTAACATAAATGTAATCAATGAATAATCGGTAAATTGAATCCCAGCAGATCTTACCCGATGTAGTAATAAAGCCAAAGGACCAGGATGGCGCCACCCCAACGCGCTGTTCGGCGAGCCTTCGTCCGGGGTGACGCCATCTGTATGCTGTGAGAGTTAAAAAGGCAAGTCTGGCCAATAGGGGACGCACCTGGGATCACGTGTTCTAGCATCATTATAGTGCGCACATGTTCAGACAACATAGTCTGACATCATAATAATGCGCACATGATCATGTTCAGGGTATCCTTGTACAGAGCATAAAAATAATAATAATAATCATGTATATCTCTCATATTTAGTATATAGGTTCTAATGCCTGTGAATAACATGATTATTTTAAAATACAACAATGATTAGACATATCACGGGACGTCAATCTGATGGACGCCTCCTCATAGTCATGTGACATTGGCGTCAGCAGCCCAGATCCATACACCACAAATTGCTCCATATTGAACATAGAGTCAAAAAGATGTACGACCGCCTGACATCCACTTGTATGCCCCTAACATATGCCCTGCAGTATGATCATGATAATTTGAGATGATTACTATCCACGTCCAACATAGACGATCCGGTCATGTGACCACCACGTCATAGATCTGGATCACATGATCGGAAGATGTAAGATTGTAACCAAATATATATAACAAAGTGCATAGGGAAACACGTGAGGGAGGGGTGAGTGAGATGGTGAGGAAAGACGTGCATAGGGAATGTGGTAAATAAATATATGTAAATGCTCACACCAATAAACAATTCATATAAGATAACATATACTATACTTGCAATGTTAAAAATATTAATGACTACCCAATGATGAATAGAGTGAATAGTATCACGATAATAAAATTTTTGTAAAGAATAAAAAATGAAAATGAAATAAGAAAAAATAAAAAAAATAATAAAAATTGCAAAAATAAAAATAAGAAATGAATAGTGAATAGTGAACGTATGTTGGACGTGGATAGTAATCATCTCAAATTATCATGATCATACTGCAGGGCATATGTTAGGGGCATACAAGTGGATGTCAGGCGGTCGTACATCTTTTTGACTCTATGTTCAATATGGAGCAATTTGTGGTGTATGGATCTGGGCTGCTGACGCCAATGTCACATGACTATGAGGAGGCGTCCATCAGATTGACGTCCCGTGATATGTCTAATCATTGTTGTATTTTAAAATAATCATGTTATTCACAGGCATTAGAACCTATATACTAAATATGAGAGATATACGTATTATTATTATTATTTTTATGCTCTGTACAAGGATACCCTGAACATGATCATGTGCGCATTATTATGATGTCAGACTATGTTGTCTGAACATGTGCGCACTATAATGATGCTAGAACACGTGATCCCAGGTGCGTCCCCTATTGGCCAGACTTGCCTTTTTAACTCTCACAGCATACAGATGGCGTCACCCCCGGACGAAGGCTCGCCGAAACGCGCGTTGGGGTGGCGCCATCCTGGTCCTTTGGCTTTATTACTACATCGGGTAAGATCTGCTGGGATTCAATTTACCGATTATTCATTGATTACATTTATGTTAATATTGGTGGATGTTAGAGTATAGAGTAAGTGATGTATATTGGTATCACGCTCACTCTACATATCCATTTTTACAATGGCTATTACTATTTATAGTCAACACTATGCTTAATACCATGTGTTATTCTGCAGATCCTTTCCCTTCATGTTACTAGCCAATGTGTGGTCTGGGATGGCGCTATAAATTTTGCACCCTCCTGTTGTACATTTTAATATTTATTTACTAATAAAGTATATTTACATATAATTTTCTTGCATTTGGCTCCGTTTTCTGTTTGATATTTTGTTGATACTAATTTTATGGCAGACTTGTGGCAAAATCTTGAACAGATTGTTTTCCGGTATGTGGACATATCCTTAGAGAGGCAGGGTAGTGCTTATAATAACTATTAGTTTGCGGTCTCGGAAATCAAACCTCCTGCACCTTTTGTAAACCTTCGTGGGGGTGCGGGTGCGGCCTGACACCATGACATGACCTTTCAGAGTTAGGTCGCTTGCACTTAAAGGCCTTTAGCCCGGGTGATGCCCGCTGCCAGCATGACTCCACTTTATGCATCTTTATACTGTACATCATTAAGTGTTTAGTACCTCATACTCTCCCAAAGCTTCATAGAATAGCAACTAGAATACACTTATTACCACCACATGGAATTCTACGATTGGGGTTAGTGTACCACCATGATTGTCTCCCTCGATCTCCCATGAGACCCCACCGCTGGTGGACACCAGCTATACTTTTGATGTTATTATATTATTGTTTATGCAAGTTTTTGCTTTCTACTGTCACTGGGTTCCCCCAGGAGGATCTTGGGGTGGTCGACATCTGGAGACTGCTACAACCTGTTGAGAGGGACTATTCATTCTTCTCAACGCCACACAAGTCCTATCATAAACTTGACTATTTCCTGGTCTCGGTAATGCGGTCACCATGGTGCAGAAAGCATCTATAGGTTATATTACATTTTTTGACCAGGCCACGATACACTTGCGATTACAACTTTCACTTCGGAGTGCTTTTGAATGGACCTGGAAACTTAACCCCCAACTACTTGACTCGGCACAGAGTAGGGATACTGTTACGTACAAACTAAAGACATATTTTGACATTAATGCTAAGTCCACGGCCAATCAAGCCACCATCTGGGAGGCCCATAAGGCCTACATGAGGGGGAAATTCATATTATATGGTTCTTATGTAAAAAAACAGAGCGCTAAACGTATCTCTTCTATCCTCACACAGATAGCCAAAAAGGAACATGTCCATAAATGTACCCTAGCTTTGAGAGAGATGACAGCCCTGACCCCTCTGCGTCAAGAACTGAAAGATGTGTTGCAGACCAGAGCAGCTAAACACTACTTAAAAGCTCGATGCAAGCAATACGCACCTGGAGACAAGGAAGGTAGGGTTATGTCGGCTCTCATCAAGCAAGCTAAGGATAGCTCCCATATCTCAAAGGTAAAGAACCTAGATGGAACCTTAGAAATCTCCACAGAAGCTATAGCCAATGCTTTCTCAGCATACTACAACTCTCTATATAACCTGCACTCAGGAGAGTCTGTTGAGACATTGCAATCTAGATCTAAGCGCATAGACAACTTCTTAAGTGAACTGGTACTTCCCACAATCTCACTGGAGATACAAGAGGAACTCTTATCAACCATAACTGAGGACAAGATTAAGAAGGTGATCCTCACCGTCCCCTCTGGCAAAACCCCAAGGCCAGATGGTCTACCTAATGCTTATTTTAAGTTGTTTTATCTTCAATTAGGTCCTCATCTTGCTGTATACTTTAATAGCCTCCTAGGGGGCTCAATGATCGCACCCCAGACCTTAGAAGCCCATATTAGCATTATCCCGAAGGAGGGGAAGGACCCATCCCTATGCTCCAGTTACAGGCCCATGTCTTTATTGAACGCCGATGTGAGACTATTTGCAAAGGTCTTGGCCTCCCGGATGGAGAACAGCGTTCTTTTTCTAGTCAACTGAGAGCAGGTGGGCTTTGTAAGGGGAAGAGTGGGCAGGGAAAACCCAGGCCATAACCCATGCTAGTAGGAAAAGGCGTCTGAGCGAGTTGATTGGTCTTATATGAACACGGTATTCCCGTCGGCCTTTATCCAAGCTATTTTTTCGCATTACGAAGCTCCCTCTGCGAAGGTGAAGGCTAATGGAGTTTTTGTCCTCTTTGTACTAGCTCTCGAACCCTTACTACAGGCTAAAGACAGGATCGTGATGTCGTGGGCCTCCGTGTGGCGGACACTGTGCACCATATAGCGGCCTTTGAAGACGACTTATTACTTTTCTTCACGGGCCCCATACGTGCCTTCCCTGCCATAGTTAAGCTCTTTGACAGGCTTGGAGAGCTGTCCAACTGGTCTCCTCATTATATTACCTATCTTGGAGTTAAGATCTCTAGTGATCTGTCAGATATCTACTCTTTGAACTATATCCTGATTCTACAGAAGGCGTCTGCCCAGTTAAAAGCCCTTGAAATTCCCATGATTTCATGGATTGGAAGGAAGAATCTCTCGAAGATCAATATTCTCCCAAAATTCCTATAATTTCTGCACGCGCCCCCAATCGCACTCCCCTTCATATTCTTTGCTAAGGCCCATCGCCTATTCTCAGACTTTTTGTGGAAGAGGACTAAACCACGACTGGCCTTTTCCACACAGACCTTACCTAAACAGAAAGGTGGCTTTGGAATACAGGATATTAATGCCTACTATATTGCCTCTCAACTTCGAGTAGACCCTTAACACCCTCCATAACCTTTGGAAGCATCAAAGGCCAGATACCAACCTCTGATAGCCGCTCTGACTGCTAGGAAAATCTTATGTGAACTTCAGGTACAATCAAAAAACCAGAGCTTATAAAGGTACCCTATAATTCAGAGAAGCAAAAAAATGTTGGCCCCTGTCGAGGGGCCTGTTTTTTCTTGTGTCTGTCCCCTTTTTCGCCATACCTGTGCCCACCATTTCATGGTTACTGGCCTTCACTTGGCCGGTTCTTATCATTTGGGTCTATCTTTGATCTTGTAATAGATTTAATAAACGTCATGTTTTAAGGTACATTTTTTTGCTTCTCTGAACTTCAGGTACAGGCAAACATGTATTCCCCATTGATGCCAGCGAGCCTCATACCCTTAAGTGTACATCAGGAGGCCTCAGAATGTACTGGCCTTTGGTCACAACTACATAATTTCCCAGTTAGAGACTTGCTGGTAGGCAACACATTCCTATCCTTAGATTCTATGAAGTCGCAGTTCTGTCTGGATGGCTGGACGTACCTACATTATGCTCATTTCTGTAAGATGTGTTGGCTTTTCCTGTCCAAATATATCCCTAGGAAACTAGATTGGTTTGAGATTTTATTTTCCCTACCTCAGACCCCGGTGCACCTTCTGTCTTCCCTATACCAGAGGACCTATGACTGCAAGAGCTCCAGCTAAACCATCCTATCTTCTCTCATAGGAAAAATACCTTAAAGGGGTTGTCCAGCTCTGAACCCCGACAACTCCTTTAATACCTACTTCACAGACCAGCAAAATTTTACTCGGGTCCCATGGGTTCCCTAGATGTATACGAACACAAGAGAACTTATTTTTCTGACAAGAAATGCAAACTGCCTAGAACCTGCTTCTCGTATATACTAACAACAGCAAAGCTTTTGGCCCTGCTCCACTTGCTCGACCCAAACCCACCATTCATACAGTAATGGTTCGCGAAGGTTCACCAAATTTTTCAACTGGAGTTGCTTTCCAGCTGGGAGAGATGGTCACCCCCTCCTTTTTAGCCCTCTGGGCCCCTTGGACTCATTGGAAGTCGATTAACTATATGTAGGATGTGAGACTACACTCAGATGCTTATTGGCTCCTGGCCCATTTGGCCATTGTTTTGGCAGTACATGCCCACCCACCCCTCTTCTTCCCTCCCCACTGTAACAGTGGCTGCTGTGCATCGCTGTTCCCCTGCCTACCGCCATGGTCCTGGGAGCCGTGTTCAGCGGTGATCTGCTGCCAGTGTTTCCTTTCAGCCCTGGTCACAGCATGCTTGCTGCTTGTTTCCTGCAGAATTTCCTTAAGAGCCGGCGCGCGTCACTTCCTGTGTTTTATGGGTTGGATCATGTGTTCTCGCCAACCAATCCTAGCCCTCCTGCACATATATAAGTGGCTCAGCCCACTTCCAAGATGCCTGACGAAGTGTGACGGAACGCCTGCCACCCCGACTGGGTGCCTCCGTCAACCGATGCGCCTAGTGCTTGCCAAGGACCATCAGCTCTGCACTCGACACCAGAACCACCACAGACCCCACGAACCGCCTCAGCTTAGTTTGGGTTTTCGCCATACCTCTCCTTAGTCCAGAGAGTGAAACAGGAACAAGAAAAGCCCTCACAAAAGCTAGGGAATATACTCTGGAGAGTATAATGATTATAGCAATCCCCAGAGTGTAGTTCTCCAATCTCCCAAACATGAGCCCAGACTTCATGAAGGGTAGAACAGGACACTTTAATGACAGCCAGCACTCACAATTTATACAGATCCACAGGCCAGAGGCACACCCCCTCTGCCTGGGATACAGTTAACTAAGACAATGGACTAACTTAGTATACATATACAGTTCTCCCCCCAGTGTCTCAATGATGAATTGGAAGAGAGGAGACACATGTGATGGGATTATCTTCTGAGTGTATCAGAGGGTGATCCACTCCTCTACCCTGGAGTCAGCTACTTAATCCCATCACTAGCACAACAGAACAAAGGGACAAATGAACCAACACCTTCCTTGGGAGCCTCAGTGCAGACTTAACCCTTCATGTATTGCTGGGTTCACCCCTGCACCTTCAATGGACCACAGGAACGATATGGCCTATAAAGTCCACACATAAATCAGGGCTCACTGTTCCTTGTAACCCCTAAGAGGTCTAAGGGGGTCTCCATGGTTCTGGGTCCATAGTCCGTAGGAAGGAGGCTAGCTCTCAGTCTTCTCCAGCAGCCCCAGTGAACGTTCAGTCCATCACACTCAGTGTCAAGGTCCTTGTGTCCTGTTAAGGTTCCTGATATCTGCTTGTGTTCCTGTGTTCCTGACTTGTGCTTGTATTCCTGGACTCTGCTACTTGTTTGATCCCTGCCTGCTTGCCTTGACTCTCCTGTTGCCAACCTGGATTGCCTGAGGTTTACGTGTGCCGCCTGCCCTGACCTGTTGCCTGTTTGACTTCGCCTCTGCCACACCCTTCGGTCCTGCACTGTTGCTCCTGGTTACAACTCTGACAACACCAGTACCTCTGGTTCCTCGCTCAGGTACCTCCTGGTCCACCTGGAACAGCTGCCTCGTGTGCCAATCCTCCTCAAGAGGTAGCGATCTAGTGTTCCCCTCGGGAAAGTCTATCACCACCATCAGGAATACTATGAAGATCGAGGGGTTCCCAGAGAGGGGTTCACCCAGCTTTCACTCTCCCTGTCTCTTCTTTTGCAACTGTCCCTGCATCTTTCCCTTTCTCAGATCACCGCCCCCCCCACCTCCATCAGCCTATCAGACCCCCAGCTTACATCAGCCTCAGATCAGACTTCCATCAGACCTCCCAGCCTCAGATCAGAGGCCCATAAGACCCTCTCTAGCCTCAAATCAGCCCCCATGGACCACAGGTTCTCAATGGGGTTCAGATCAGGTGAACAAGGAGGCCGTGTCATTAGATTTTCTTCTTTTATACCCTTTCTTGCCAGCCACGCTGTGGAGTACTTGGACGCGTGTGATGGAGCATTGTCCTGCATGAAAATCATGTTTTTCTTGAAGGATGCAGACTTCTTCCTGTACCACTGCTTGAAGAAGGTGTCTTCCAGAAACTGGCAGTAGGACTGGGAGTTGAGCTTGACTCCATCCTCAACCCGAAAAGGCCCCACAAGCTCATCTTTGATGATACCAGCCCAAACCAGTACTCCACCTCCACCTTGCTGGCGTCTGAGTCGGACTGGAGCTCTCTGCCCTTTACCAATCCAGCCACGGGCCCATCCATCTGGCCCATCAAGATTCACTCTCATTTCATCAGTCCATAAAACCTTAGAAAAATCAGTCTTGAGATATTTCTTGGTCCAGTCTTGACGTTTCAGCTTGTGTGTCTTGTTCAGTGGTGGTCGTCTTGGCAGCTGCACGCTTGACTTTTCTCAGTTCATGGGCAGTTATTTTGCGCCTTGGTTTTTCCACACGCTTCTTGCGACCCTGTTGACTATTTTGAATGAAACGCTTGATTGTTCGATGATCACGCTTCAGAAGCTTTGCAATTTTAAGAGTGCTGCATCCCTCTGCAAGATATCTCACTATTTTTGACTTTTCTGAGCCTGTCAAGTCCCTCTTTTGACCCATTTTGCCAAAGGAAAGGAAGTTGCCTAATAATTATGCACACCTGATATAGGGTGTTGATGTCATTAGACCACACCCCTTCTCATTACAGAGATGCACATCACCTAATATGCTTAATTGGTAGTAGGCTTTCAAGCCTATACAGCTTGGAGTAAGACAACATGCATAAAGAGGATGATGTGGTCAAAATACTCATTTGCCTAATAATTTTGCACTCCCTGTAAATACACTTTAAATCTGAAGTGAATTTGCTGCTGTGATTCATATATGGTTGTACCTTTCAGGACACAAAGCGGGGCCGGAAGAAGATAGGGAAGATGAGTACAACCAGTGCTGTGCTATTCTCATCTTCCTGTGCCTCCTGCATACTAATGACCACTTCCATAATGGAAGCTATCATTAGCGTTTTCACTAAATGCTCTGGCAGGGGGCCACATGAAATGATCTGCGGGCCGGAGGTTCCCCACCCCTGCACTGCATTAAGCCTCTTCCGAAAACCACATACTCTTTTACCCAAGTAATATTGGCCGGTATTTTTTGTTGGGTTAGGTGGCAAACCTATTCCTCCATATGAGTCTCCGACACCACCATACCCACACGTCTGTCTTCTCTGATTAGATTATGATCTATCTTCTAATAAAGGGCTAGAGCCTACATCTTCCTCCGCTCCTCTCTAAATATATAGTGCATACTCTTAATCTCTCACATGAATAAGAGCCAATATCATTAATCACATCATAATGCAATAAAACAATTCCCACTAAGTGCACAATTATTCCTACCCTCCTTCAAGGTACTAACAGCTCATGCACACGACCGTTGTTGTTTTGCGGTCTGTTTTTCATGGATCCGTTGTTCCGCATCTGAGGTTTTTTTTTCTCTGATTTAAGTCCTCTTCTGTTCCTTTATTCCACAAAACATATCCGTATGATTTCGTATGCGATCCGTTTTTTGCGGATCGGAAGCAGAAATAGTAACTTATTAATCACCAAACACATGAGCAATATGGGCTGGGCATAGCATTTCTACAGTATGGATCCGCAAAATACGGAGGAAATACAGATGACATACGGATGTGTTCCGTGTGCGTTCCGTATATTTTGCGGACCCATTGACTTGAATGGGGCCTCGGACCGTGATTTGCATACTTGCACTACTCTTCTGCGGAACGACCATGCAGACAAACGAAAACGGAATACACACGGAGTAACTTACGTATTTTCTACAGCCCCATTGAAGTGAATGATTCTGCATACGGTCTGCAAAAAAAAAAACGGAACGGAAGCGGAAATAAAATATGGTCGTGTGCATGAGCCCTAAAGCTGAGAGAGTTATCTACAGAACCATGTTTGTGCAGTAGAGCATGCAACTTTTTGCACGGTCAAAGAGGGAAACATGGTTTATTGTGTGAAAGACCCATTTTTCCTGCATCTTTATAAATTTTAACAGATTTCTTTTACACAATAGCGCAAAAATTTCTAAAATCCAAATAGCATCAAATAATGAAATAATATATGACAGGCTCAAATATACTGACAGGAATCAGACAAATACTTTCTGGATCAATACTGTAAATGATGCAAATTTGTACCTCAGATCAAAAAGAGGGACATTTAGGCCCCTTTCACACGGGCGAGTTTTCCGCGCGGGTGCAATGCGTGAGGTAAACGCATTGCACCCGCACTGAATATGGACTCATTAATTTCAATGGGGCTGTGTACATGAGCGGTGATTTTCCCACATCACTTTTGCGTTGCATGGTTGCTAGGAGACGATCGGGATGGGTACCCGATCTTTATTATTTTCCCTTATAACATAGTTATAAAGGAAAAAGCTACGCTATCAAATGGAGGAGGTGAGTTCATTTTTGATTATTTTTAACCCTCTATTGCCCTCTTTTTACTTTGCATTCTCTATTGAGAATGCTATTATTTTCCTTTATAACTATGTTATAAGGAAAATTTATAAAATATACAGAATACTCAACCCGAAACCGGACTTCAGTGATGAAGTCCGGCTTCGGGTCTGGGTACCGAACACGCCGATTTTTCACACGGCGTGCAAAACTCATTGAAACGCTTTGCACTCGTGCGGAAAAATCACGCATTTTCCTGCAACGCACCCGCCTCTTATCCGGGCGTCGTGTGAAAGAAGCCTTAAGGAGCAGAGCGGGACAGAGGGACTTGGGTCAAAAAGAGGGACTGGCCCTCCAAAACAGAGACACTTGAGAGGTCTGCAGTTGTCTCCTTGTACACATATATGCAGGTCTCTCCAGAATAACAGTAAAATTCCTTGTTCTGTAAATGCCTTTCCTTCTAACAACAGCTCAGCAATGTGCTTTTCTTACACTTGTAAGAAATGTTCTAGCACGAAGCTTCTCTCCACATACCAGAGTACATAGCCTGTAATAGTCATGATTTTACAAGCCCTGTGATCCTTGCCAGGAAAATGAACGTGCAATTCCTAATCAGCAGCGCTTCCTGCCAGACAACTTGTTCTTTACCATATCACAAGTAAAAAGTGGACATAATTGAGGGTGTTGCATATGCAGAGCCCGCCCATAACCCTGCCATTGGCTTTCAAAACAAAACAAAAGAGGTAATGAGTTAAGAGAAAATACAAGTAGGAAGTTCGCTCCCTTTATGCAGCATGTACAGTGTGTGAGAAAGCTGAGAACACGATTTCAGAACTTGGCTCCTAAAATAAGTACTTCAGCCCGACTTGCTAAGAGCATTAGTGTCTACTTAGAAATCACTATCACCAGGACGTGGCGATGTCTAGTGAAGTGGACAATCACCTCAGAGAGATGTCCTATCGTCGCCATCACACTGCACCAGGCTCTGCAGCCCAGCACCAGTGTACGCGAGAACAGCACGACCTCTACGCCCATCTGTCAAGAACATCAGCAGGTGAGCAGCTACAAATCATCTCTAGCAAATCCTTCCTTATTAATATTTTATAGAGTTAAGTGAATTATTATAATGTGATAAAACTTAGAATGTGATAAAACTGTGGTTGTTGACATATGCACATCCAGACACCATGTGCTACACTTACAGGCACTCTACAATGTATAAAAAAGGCAAACGTAGGGCATAAAATATTACGTGTTCAGACATTATGAAAGACTATGGCAATAATATTCACCGCTGTCCTCTTCATAATAAGACTTCCCATACTACCTGTATACACTTTACCCCTGCCCAGAGCATTTATGGCTGTTTTTGCTACTGCATATTGAGTTATTGTATAATTCATTGTTCCAAAAATGTAAGAATGGGATTACTAATGAAATTTATTTAGCATCCAATTCCAATATGTAGATGCATATCATCAGACCTATAATTCCTGGTTATTGGACCACCATTTGGATGATCATCGACTGGTTTACTTGCTGTAGGATTTACTTTTGAGAGCAGAGTATTTATTTGCTACTACCTTGCAAGACTGGAGTACAAAAGTAGCAAAAGAGTGACTAGTGCTGTATAAGGGTACTTTCACACTTCTGTTGATGTGATCCGGCAGGCAGTTCCGTCGTTGGAGCAAGAACGGATCTGTCCTGCACTCTTTTTCACAGTTTTCCCGGTCTACGCATTCAGTTGTTTCGCAATGCCGGATCCGGCACTAATACAAGTCAATGTAACTTAATGCCGGCATTCCGGCATTCCGGCGACTGATCAGGCATCTTGGACGGACATAATACCGCAGCATGCTGCGGTATTATGACAGGCCAGATGCCTGACAGTGACTGAACTGCAGGCATACTGATGCAAACTGACCATATTTCTATCCATTCAGATTGCATGGGAATATGCCTGATAAGTTCTTTTCCAGCATAGAGCCCTTTTGACGTAACTCTATGACGGAAAAGAATAACGCAAGTGTGAAAGTACCCTAAGGATAGGCTTGGAGAGACATGGATATGTAAGCAGTGCTTAGCACAGTTATTTGGGCACCACATGGAGTTATTTTTTGGACACAGTATGTCGCTGTAACTTCACATTGATGTATAACTGTACTGTGACACTAAGTAACTCTTTGGGCTGTGTATCATGGTAATATCTGTGATCTGTTTAATACTAGTATTGTATAGACGTTTGTGCATTGTGCTATAATTTATGCTATAGTGTATAATCCAAAAAACTAGAAGTATGGTTTTCACATTTTGTCTGTAACCCATATTTTGGCCTTCTACATGGCATAAAACATTGTTGTATTAACATTGAGTAGACTAGATCCTAAGTTTTTACCTTGTGGTACATGTAACAGATCTGGTACATATAACTACTGCGTTTTTAAAATGCAGCACAGCTCACGATCACAGTCATGGGGGTAAATTATATGAGTAAGGGGGTACTAAGGTTAGAAACCCTGAGAAACGCTAATTAGGACAGTTTAATTGTCAGGAAATGCATCATCTTTGCAACCATCTATTGGTTCAGGTTAGAGATGAGCGTAATCCATCAGTATTGCTAATGCCAAAAAAACAGGAATGGATCCAAAATAGAAATTACCGAGTCCACCATTCAAGAACCGCCTGGTTGCTGGTCAAGACACGGCCGCTAGATGACACCGGGAGCTCAGGCCTCTCGTTGCGACTCCTGCTGCCACGCCCCTTACTCTGCTGCGACCTGTGCCTACACCAGAAACATTTAGGCCTCTGCCACTACCCTGTGCAGGGCCTGGCACTTCTCTGTCTGACATACTGTTAGATCAAATAAATAAATAAAAACGAAATTAAAACACCCCAAAAAAGTCTGTTATTTTCTCATTTCACCACACAACGACTAATAAGCCCTTCCCCCCCCCCACTAATACACACAAGAAAGGGCTTTAGAACATATAACTGCACCGCTGAACGGCAAATATTATATATTTTTGTGCCACTAATACACGCCAAAAAGGGCTGTAATTTTCACATTTCACCATACAACGGCTAATAAGCCCCTTTTTTCCCACTAATACAAGCCAAAAAAATGCTTTAGAACATATAACTGCACCATACAAGGGCAAATAAGACATAGAAATATTTCATTGTAATAAACCCTGTTAATCGCTGTATCAAACAGCACTTGCACCCCAATAACAAGAACGGTTTCCTGGAATTACAGAGCTGTATAATGCAATTTGGATCCCCAGTCAGTGCAGCACGGTGTAATAGGATTGTTCCTATTACCTGGGCTGTAATATTGATGCAGAAAGCATTTGGTTCCTCTATGTCTGTTGCAACCTGCATTGTATATGATTTCATTATTTGATGCAATTTGTATTTTAAAAATGTCTACATTCAGATGATTTTCTTTCACACAATAGTGCAAACATTATTGAAGTGTATAAATACAGGAAAAGTTGATCTATCACACAATGAACCAAAAGTGTCCCTCTTTGACCATTCAAAAAGCTGGGAGGGTATGGAATGGGTAGTAGTGCCAATTACATCACTCTTCCCTTTACAGTACCACTGCCATTTATCTGCAGGGATTTGCAGCACAACTTCATTTACTTCAATGGAGCTTTTTTTGCAGTTCCATGCATGGTGCACCATTGTCCAGATGAAATAAGTAAGGGGCCTCAGTTCCTTTGATCTCCGGATCTAATCATAATTGGCATGTGCTAGTGATATTTTATGACATTACAAGATGGAAATACCCCTTTAAAATGTAGTGATTCTTTCAAATACTATCTTCTATTTTTTGCTTCTCCATACATTAGAAGTTTTAGGTCTTTTAACTATGGCAGCTGATAGTGTTACAAAGAAAAATGCAGTGAAATGGCAGAAAATGCATTGAGGTTTATCTGACAAAGACTACAATCCACCTAAAGCACATCTAGTAGATGAACTTCTACTGACGGATAACCTCACATTTAAAGTGGTTGTCCAGGTTCAGAGCTGAACCCTGACATACCCATGATTTCACCCAGGCAGCACCCCTGATGTTAGCGTCGGAGCATCTCGTGCTCCGATGAGCTCCCTTGCCCTGGGGTGGATCGCGCAGGGCAAGGGCTCTTTTGTTTACAATCACACACTGCCGGGCGGAAGCTTTCACCCAGCAGTGTGTTCGATGACAATCAACGGCTCTGATGGGCCTGCTTTAGCGCTGCCCTAGCCATTTTACAGGCTAGGGCAGCGCTAAAGCCCGCCCATCAGTGCCGGTGACGTCACCGGGCTTCCTGGCAGCCCCATGGAGAGCCCGGTTCGTCACCGTAACAACAGAAAATGCCTTTGCCCTGCGCGATTTAGCACAGGGAAAAGGAGAGCATCGGAGCATGAACTGCTCCGATGCTCTAGTCAGGGGGCTGCCTGGGTAAAAATGAAGGTATGTCCGGGTTCAGCTCTGAATCCGGACAACCTCTCTAACATCGGGGTCAAATTAAACCTAATTCTTCACATTAAGAAATGGCATTGTTTTTACAGAATACACTTTATATCTAGATTAATCCAGTAATAGAACAGACCACTCTATTACTACAGCATATATATGTTGCAGTAAAAGAAATACATCATATTAAATATTTGATCTAAATATGATTAACCAATATTCTTTGTATAAGGTAAACCTGAAATGCAATTTGCAAACATTTAAATTTTCCCATTTCTGAACACTGCAGTGACCCAGTGGATCACTGCTAAAGGTTAATAGTTTGCAAAATGTTAACTGCTGTGATTTAATGCTAAAAAGCACGTATCCTTCTATGCACTTTGTATTCCAGATAGTTGTGTATGGACATAAAACAGTTAACTCTGGCAGTCTTGTTTAGCTTGCTGTGGAAACCTGCTGGTACGTCCTCATCTGCTTAGTTAAAGAGTCTTAGGCAGAGCTTGAGTCAAGATCTACATGTGTGAGGTCCTGAGAAATCGACCCAAAGTGAACAGTCATCTAGTAAACACTATTCCTGAGACTGAAAAACAACGAAAAACAACTTCTGAGAGACTTTCGTTGAGTGAAAGAGAATAGACATTGATAGAACCATCAAGGCTGTGGTTGATTTCAACCATAACATGAGCCCTAATTTGCAACTTTTTAAGACACTTGTGTAGTGTAAAATGCTTAATAAACCTCCCCCACTATGTTTTTCCTTTGTAGCCTTAAGGTGAACTTCAATAGATGTGACTGATTCTACATCTACTGTATGTATGGAATCCCGATGGTGATGATAAAGATGTAAACTATGTAAACACTTCCTACATAGATAGATAAAGATAAACCAGCAGACGTGGCTGGGTTTCAGATGATAACCATTCCCACTAAGACTGAAGCACAGATCTACATTAGGAGCCGTTAACAACGGCGGGTGAACAGCCTGACGGATCCACCATACCGCGCACCGTGCACTGCAGTGCTGCCGCTCCGTCCCCATTGACTATAATGGGGTGGGGGCGGAGCTACGGCGCAGCACGGCAGTGCATGGCCGGAGATCGCCGGACTAAAAGTACTGCAGGTCCGACGTTTTAGTCCGGCTATTTTTGCCGTGCTGCGCCGTAGCTGCCGGATAGCTATGCTGCTAGTGTGAAAGTGCCACACAATCCATGACCTGATAGATAAAAAACAACAATGCTAATAACTGATATACCGTAAAACTTCAATGTATGTAGATACACAAAGTAACCATACTGTTCTTTAATGCTTATTGTCCACATTTGTTGCTGGTGTTTTGTGCAGACATTAAACCTGGCAGTTTCCTTTTTTGCAAATTATTTTATTCTTTTATTATTATTCTTTTATTCTATTCTTTTTTTTAGAAGGACTCACTTTAATAATTAGTTTTTGATTGGCTGTAGCCTCCTGTCTTCCAGCCACTAGTCACACTATGCAATCATGTACAGTGATAGCAACATAATCTCCAAATGAGGTTGCAGCTAACTTCCTTGTCATACAAAATACCATCGTACATTTCCCACCATACGAAAGTGCCTGCCACATGTCCTCTTAAATGTAAAATGCTCACCTCTCCATCCAACCCTTTCTCCGTCTCTTTGTGGCTGGGATTGGACCCTGAATCTGAACCAGTTCTGCTGAATCTAGGACACTTTGTGAGTGCTACATACAACTCACTACGACTCACTACATCTTCCAGTGCTTCTAGAATATACATTATATATTGTGAAGGTCTAACAATCAGTATCTCTACCAGTCCTCAGAATGAAGGAGCACCAGAACTGGTTAAACACTGCTGCTCCTTCACAGATTTTATCTGCACAGTGATGTGCCCAAGTCCCAAACATCCATTTTGCAGGTTGCTACAATACAGTCCTATTCACTTGAGTGAAGCTGTTCTGCAGTTGCCTTCAAAGTAGGTTTTGGAGAACACCGATTCCTGAGAAATAAGCTAAGAGAGACCTTGAGTCTTCGCTCTCCTAATTGGTGTGGGGGCAAAGGGGGAACCTCCATTGCTAGTAATATGGCATAACATCATTAAATGTAAAGCCCCTTTAAGTGTATACATTTCTAGCACACAGAAAATCCTAATGCAAAGGACAATTCATTATTTTTGCCTTCTACTCTGGATCTGAGATATAAGGCTATAAGATCGGATTTAGCGTTAGGACCACTCATAGAGGCAGCCTTGACGTGGCGAGTAGCTTATTACTTTTTGATCAAAATGTACACCAACGACCTCTGATAGCTTCTAGCATAAAGGCAGGGCAGGTTGCAGAGTGCTGTTGCATTTTTGTGTTTGTATGTATATTTTGCCATGTCTACGTGCACCTGCATACAGGGACGTGCTGACTGACCCCCCCCCCCCCTATGTGTTTCTGTGAGATATAAGGCTCATCACTACTTTCTATGTGACTTGCAAATGTATGGTCTGATCTTCTTTTAATTCTGTACCAACCCAGGCTGTTTACTGACCATGCTAGTTGCTACTCATGTCTGCTTTTCTGCTCATTTTTGAACATAACACTCCAATTATAATTGAATACTGCTTATTCTGGTGTGGACCTCCCTACCTGCATTACTCTACCACCTGTCTTGCCACATTCATTCCTGCTGATTCTGAATGGCCAACCATTGTTATGGACGGCTAAGGAGGTAAGCCCTAGATATTCTCTATAGGAATAACTCCTTGCAGCAGTGTGTGCTAGCCGCATTCTTTGTGGATAGCACACTGAGCCTCTACTTTCCATGAGCCATGCACACATCTGTGTTTTTTCCTGACATAATGTAACATCATATCATGCCATTTCTAAAAAAGAAAAAAGACATTTGTCCATCCCGTTTAGCTTGTTATCCTGTAAATTTGATCCACAGGAAAAAAAAACCTTATAAGACAGAAACCAATTTTCTTCTTTTTAGTGGGACAATATTCCTTCCTGATTCAGGCATCAGAATATCTCCCTGGATCAACAATTCTCCTCTTGAACTCTTTTAGTGAACTCACCATCACCACCTCCTCAGGCAGAGAGTTCCATAGTATCACTGCTCTTACTGTAAAGAATCCTCTTCTGTGTTTGTGTAGAAACCCTCTTTCCTCTAGACATAGCTGTGTGGCCTTTCCACAAGTTATTGAACACGTCTTACTCTGGTCTGCTTTGCAGGCAAGAATAGTCTATTATATTGATGGGAGTAAGAAAAATATGGAAAGCACATGGAAGGTATCTGTATATTGTGCATTCGTTGTTTGCAAAACAGTACGTAAGCGGCTGTGTGCATGAAGCCTAAGGGTGAAAAATTGACAATCCCATAGTTTCTACCCCTCTGACTAAGGGCTCATTCACACAACTGTATAACAGCCACGCCTGTGTTGCAGCCCGCAAATATCAGTACGCAAAACACAGACACAGGCCGTGTAAACTCTGTGCTGCGGTGTGGACCCATTGACTTGATACAGTTCGAGATTGACAAGATACAGCAAAAAATACATCCTATCTTTTGCAGTGCGGAAGCCCTTCCGTGGGCCGTGTTTCCGTGGGCTTCTGATCTGTGACTCTACACCGCAACAAAGAGATTGTAGTATCTTGCGGATTGTGGACCTATTTAAGTCAATGGGTCTGTACTGCAGCATGAAGTTCACACGATCGGTGCCTGTGTATTGCAGATCCGCTGTTTGCGTTCCGCAACGCGAGCATGGTGACCATATGGTCATGTGAATGTGCCCTAGGACAAAATCAAATTATGTGGGTCCATACCCTGGGGCATAATCTTTACTGATAATGATATCTGTTTAAGGCTACATGCATAAGAACGTATGTGTTTTGCGGTACGGAAAAAAAGAAAACGGATGACGACCGTATGGCATCCTTTTTTTGCGGATCCATTGTAATAATGCCTATACTTGTCCACAAAACGGACAATAATAGGACATGTTCTATTTTTTTTGCGTGGCTACGGAACGGACATACGGATGCATATAGTACACGATGTACTGTCAGCATTTTTTTGCGGACCCATTGAAATGTATGGGTCCGCATCCTATCCGCATAAAAAAACGTGACGGACATGGAAACAAAATACGTTCGTGTGCATGTAGCCTAAGGCTGTGATAAAGTATGTATTCATGTCAAATTTTAATTGAATATATACAGGTCAGCACCAGTTTGCTGTTGCTGCTGTTACGTGCCTGGCTCGCACATTTTATGTGCCTTACTTCCTTCTGGAAAACAATTCATTTTTTATGATATTTTTACATGTGTTTACTTTCTGTGTCACTCCACTGAGATTATGAGTAGTAATGCTAATGTTACCTGCTTTCAGACTCTGACTTGCCTTGTAAATGTTGTTTTCTAATAAAAAGAGATTTTAAAAGCAACATTGTTCATATACTTTCATGTAGTAAAGTTCTGCTGCTTCTGGGGAGGGGGTATGATAGGAGATATTTATGTCATGTGTGCCTGACAATACAATCTGTTATATCTTGATATGTGCATGGAAATAAAAAAAAAATACATTCATTGTGATCTTGCAGAGGGCTTTTTTCCTTTTTTTTTTTTTTTTTTTTTTTTAGCATTTCCCTATTTAAGATAACCTACTTATTTGTTTGTTGTGTCCTTAGGATTGTTAAAAAATTAAAATCTGGAATTTATTTTTAGATATGACGTAGGTGTATAGTAAAAGGATTACCTGTAACATGGAGGATGAATTGTCTTTATAGTTCGTGTTCTGTAATGTTTTCATGGTTTACAGAAATATTCAGCAGGATAGTTGCGTGTTAAGTAATATGCGCTGGATTTAGCGTCTTCTTCTCATTTTCACATTGTGTTCCTCAACCGTGATGAACGGCATAGGCAATATTCGTTTTTGCAATATTTTGCCAATTTTTCGCATAATATTCTCAATAAATTCGCGAATCCCAGAATTTGTGATCTCCAGTCATTATTTTCGTGATTGCGCAAATCGGCACTAATGATGGGCATATTTTTTGCACAATACATATAACTTCACAGTTTATCAGGTCTGAGTAGATATTACTGATTGGTGCACTAAGTATTTTTGGGACATCACAGCACTGTGTCTAACCGAGACAGTAATCCCTATGACAGCACAGTAATTTCTATCACACTACCTAACACCCTGCACTGGAACCTGTCAGTTACACTATATCACTATCTAACCTACACTGACTAGAGAATGGACTGGGGTCTATACTATTAAAAAGAACCAGGATGAGAGCATTCCTTGTCCAATGGTTTGACATACAGTATGTTGTATATATCCACACGACAATCATTATATGAATCTGTAATTTCCATATTTTACCATCGGCAAACTTCTATAGAGCTACTTAATACTTGCTCTAAAAGTATCACAACTCTGACTGTGTCTGCTGGAGACCTAGTAATCAGAAGCCAGTGTACCCTGGTTGGGAATCTTTGATGTAGATATATAATATTTAGTATAGTAGTATAGTAATATTTAGATATATAATATTTTTTGGGTAAAGCAATACTGTTAGCATATACCTGTGTTGGGTGTGCAGGTGTGGAAGCTATCACCTAACATTTTAGTTTTGTAAAGTACTATTTTTCATAAATGCACTTAGTTCTGTAAGAGAATACCTGTGGTTAAATTTCAGGTGCTTTCCATAATTCATAAAAAGAAATGTATGATAGACAAGACATGAAATGAATAATTGTCCCCACATGCTGAACAACACAGTAATGCATGGGAAAGGTAACTCCTTTCTGCATGTTTTGTCTGTATGGAAAGTAATGTAATCTTTTACTATAGCGAATTAGAATAACATTTGGTAATTGAAAATAGTTACGAAAAACCATAAATTGAAAAACTTGTACTGGAACAGTACACCACACCTGATTCCATTCATGTCTTACCAAAGGAGTCTGTGTAATCAATTAGCGTAAGGTCCATTTACTAAAACATTTACCTCCCCATTATCCATTATCTCAGAATCCTAATAGGAGAGCAGCTGAACAAACATCAATGCTAAACCTGACCATACACTATAACTAACATGTTTATTTCATTGGAGGCGGGGGAGAACAAGTCGCTGCCAGACCTAGCAGTGGCCTATCTATTATGCCAGACAAAGGATTGGGCATGTTGAAATCCACCATGACCAATCCTTTGAGTCACTATCTTCCATAAGAAGCAAGTTGGAAGATTTCTGTATACATTAGTCGGCCAATCTGACCCAACTTGGTTTTGTCAATTGTTATCAAATTGCATGTTTAGCATAAGAGCAACTTTAAAGGGGTTGTCCAGTCCTTTTAGAGTGATGGCCTACACTCAGGATAAGCCAGCTGATTGGCAGGGTCCGAAATCTTGCACCCCTGCCCTTCAGCTGTTCTGCAGTAGTTTCAAAACTAGGTGCTGGAACTACACAGCTCCATCCATTGTATAGGCCATCAATATAAAAGGAGTGGACAACCCCTTTAAAACTAAACTTTAGGGTAGGTCCCATAACTATTTACTAGAATACAACGTAATCATTTACCAGTAAACTATCACATAGCAGTAAGAAAACATGCCAAAACTAGAAGACCCAGTAGGCATATGTAGGGCATAATGACCCATTTGGACAGATTATACTATAAGCCCTTTAGGAACTACATATATAAAGACTTCCCTTAAAATTTTCAGCCAAGAAGCCATGACTAGTTACAACTTCAGCACTGCCCAGTGACTGTTGGAGAAAGTTCTGCTGTGATTTTATTACTTCATTTTCTCCCTCCTAAGTGAATGAGGTACCTCTACAAGCACTGTAATACCAAGGCAGTCGTTTTTTTTATTAAAGTTGTAGTGACTGGTCCCATTGAATTATTTTTTAGTTAGATTTTTAATAGTTGTGGCAGTGAAAGCAATGGAGGGCTTTATCACCATGAAAACCAAGAAAATGCTTGAGTTCCCAGAGATTAGCGGCCTGGTCACAGTTGTATGACAAAAAACAACCCAAAACTCTGGACAAAATTACCACCTCTGCAGCCAGCTCAGCTGAACAGGGTCCCAGCAGGGGACTTCACAGATGTAGGAGAAGTGCCCAGTCTGCACTGCTAACATGAGAGTGGGGCTTAGAAGGCCAATGGACTGGGTTTAGTGGGCTGGCGGGAGAAGAGTTTAGAGGTGTGATGGAGGTCTCCAAACATAACTTTGCTTGAGGCCTCAGAAATGCCAAATCTATCCCTGGGTAGAAGGCAGTGGTATATTTCTCCTTGCACGTGCAGATGGCAGTACCAAAGTGTCCCTATTGCAGTAACAGACTTAATTTTATCCATGGGGTCCTTATCCCAGCACCAGCAACCAGCACCATGTCAATACAATACTGCCAGCTGCAGCAAAGAAAAGAACCTAAGACAGCTGTTTGCAGTAAACATTACAGTGATTACACTAGTCTAGTTATGTCATCCCTACTTGTACCCATGTTTTCCTGCAGATCATATAAACTGTATGCCGTTGGATAAATAAGTGTATATCAACAATTTATATATGAGCTCTTTGAGCTTGTAGCTTTGTCATATTCTGTAATAGTTTGTAGTATTGCTGTATTGTCAGTAGTTCAGAACTCAGATGTAGAAAACACATATTGGTCAAGTTGCCCCACCGTACATAAAGACATCAAAATAACTCTGGGTGATGTTCCTATAGAAGTCTTTTTATTTCTCTCTAGATTTCAGTACAAATTAGTTTTTCACAGGCAGTATTCCTTGAAAACATTATGGTTAGGGTCTATGGCAGCTGCGGGCTTTGGGTTTATAGAGTGTCTCATAGCCCCGCAAAACCTTCTGAGAATTAACATTACTTTATTGGGTTTGCATAAAAATCAAATATATCTTGGAATGTTGAGGAACCAGATTATTGACTACCCAATTTGTTCAGCCAGTTTTATTTTCCAATATCTTGGTAATTTTTAGGGAATTTCCAATTTAGATATGTACAGTAGCATGCAAAAGTTGGGACATCCCTAGTCAAAATTACTTTTACTGTGAACAGTTAAACAGGTTGAAGATGAAATAATCTCCAAAAGGCATAAAGTTAAAGATAAAACACATTTTTCAACATTTTAAGCAATATCGGTGTATTATTTTGGTTCTGGACAATTTTAGAGTGAAAATTAAAGGAATACCTTGCAAAAGTATGGGAACCCAATGAGATTTGAGTGCTCAGATAACTTTGACCAAGGTATCAGACCTTAAATAGCCTGTTAGATGTAAGAATTTTTTAATTTTTCATGTATTCTCCCATTAGATGGGAGTCCTGGAGGTGTGACCAGATATTTATAGTATATACTGTATGTACAATACGCCATAAATACAGTATTTTAGTTGTTAATACCCATTTAAATTTTATTTTCGGCCTTTGTCGTTGGTTCAGTCTGACAATGTGGCCCCCAACCAGAAAACATTGTGCACCCCTGGTTTAGATCAATCATGATTTAGGGTGATGTTGCAGGGAACACATAGGGAACATTTCATAGGTAGAGGGAAGAATGTATTCAATGAAACTCCAAATTCTGGAAGCAAACATAACACAGACGGTAAAAAGCTGAAGTTGAAAAGAGGATGGCTTCTACAAATGGCTAATGATCCTAAACACACCTCAAAATCCACAATAGACTACCTCAAAAGGCGCAAGCTGAAGGTTTTACCATGGTCCTCTCAGTCTCCTGATCTGTACATCATTGAAAATCTGTTGATATTCCTCAAAAGATCAGTGCATGCAAGATGGTCGAGGAATTTCACAGAACTGGAAGACTTTTGCAAGGAACAATGGATTAAAATCCCTCAAACTATTGAAAGACTCTTGGCTAGCTGCAAAAAGCATTTACAAGCTGTGATACTTGCCAAAGGGTGTGCTTCTAGGTATTAACTTTTCAAAGTGCCCAAAGTTTTGTTTGGGCGCTTCTGCTTTTTTTCTATTTTGAAAAAAAAAAGATAAAAAATAGTTTTTGCTTAAAATACAAGGAGAATGTGTTATATTTAACTTTGTGCCTTTTAGAGATCGTTTCATCTTCAACTTTTTCAGTTGTTCACTACTGATTAGCGGCAGGGGCAATATTCAAATTTGTGATATTTCGAGAATATTTGGGCGAATATTCGTCACAAATTCGCAAATTTGATAATTCGCGATTATTTTCTTGATTGTGAAAATCGGCAATGTAATATGCGCGTATTGTGTGCGCAACACAGGCGTGGGTCACTATTGCTACATTTTTCAAGTTTCCTAAGACTGGAGAAAATGGTTGGCAGGCAGAACATTACAATATCTTTATATGCAGATAGAGTGCACCGATATATTCGCGATTGCGCAAATCGGCAATTAATGATGCGCATATCACTTTACCTAACACCCTGCACTGGAACGTATCAGCTACATTATATCACAATCTAACCTACACTGACTATCTCCCACTAACTATCTGTATTATATATATATATAAGCTAACTAACTATCTAATGTAATGTGACACAGTAAAGCACAGAGCACAGCAATGGCACTGCTGTCTCTCTCAGAACTGTAATAAAAAGCAGAAAATAGCTGCTGAGGAGGTTCTTATATAGTAAGGGGTAGGCAACTTTCCTATTGGTTGTTAGGGAGGTTGCTAGGCTCAGACAAAGACATTGTAGCCTTCTCATTGGCCCACAAGCAAGAAGCAGGGAGGGATCATGGGTTTAGAGGGAATAAAAATCTAGAATATTCGCGAATTCAAATATATAGCACTATATTCTAAATCTTTGTGAATTCTCAAAGTGATGATATTCGCGATTAAAATTCGCAATTCAGATATTCGCGCCCAACACTACTGTTCACAGCAACAGTAATGTTGATCAAGGGTGCCCCAAATTTTGCATGCCACTGTATGGCATATCTTGTTTGCAATGTACACTGGAGGTAAACAGAAGGAAGTATTGCCAAAGGATTTCTCCAGTGGAAGCCTCCAATGAATGCACTGTATAGATATGCAGTAGCTTATGTAGAACATCGATAACTATTAGGAAACATTTTTTTTTTGAAGGATTCATTGGTTAGAAACATCAACTATGACATCCATCAGTTAAAAAAAGGGTTTTCAAGAACGCTGTTTTGGCACACATCAAGTCAGGGGGTGCCTATGGATACAATAAGCCTACAACTAGGGATGAGCGAACTTCATATTTTGAAGTTCGTGTTCGGATTGGGGTATATGCTAAATTGCGTTATGGATTCCGTTACCACGGATCATAACACCACTCCATGACTCCATGACGGAATGCATAACGGAATGCCTTTAGAGGCATTCCGTTATTAATTTTGTCATAATAGAAGTCTATGGCCTGCATTACGGATCTGTCCGGTTTCCGTTATGCTTGAGTCCTCTCCTGCATAACGTAAACCGGACGGATCAATTAAATAAAATGAAGTGCTTATTACTTTACCAAAATACTTCTCTGCCTCATTTCATTGGGAGAAAAAAGGAAATTTGCTTGGTTATGGAAACTATTTTTCTTGCCTGTTTTCATTACCAAATTATGATCTGTATTCAAATGGTACGAGCTGATACCATATACCTCTGATCAGTTTACTTTCTGATTAGGTTGAATAACGTGTGTATTTGTATAATGCAGTAGTTAATAACATGCTGATATTTGCATGCTAGAGTTTTTCAGGTTTGCATGTGGTTCTTCACTATCCATTGGGATATAAATTTGCATTGAAAAACAAGTATGCTAAAACATTATGATACAATGCTCATTTCACCTCTAGGTAAATCTTTTTTCTTTGATAGCGGAAATAAATTTGTAGTGTTGAGTATTTTGCCTTACACTTTTGATGCAAAAAACTCGGGTCGTAAACACTGGATAGGTTTATCAGGGTTATCTGTTGTTGGTAATTTGCAGTGCGGGGATGTCATTCTGCTCATAAAAGTGACCTCTGTATGGTGCAGCACCAAAGGTAGGGCTGGTTTTAGATAAAGAGTGGACCTAGCCAAAACTAAAAGTGGGTCTCCAAATGCTGAAATATTGTACTAACCTCACAGTTTATCCAGAAAGTGATGCAAAGTGATTTGAATCTAGTGATTCCAGAGGCATTACTTTGTCTTAAAAGATCAGTGGTAAAATGTCACCCCTTATCAGGGGCGTAGCTAGAAATGACTGGGCCCCACAGCAAATTTTTGTATTGGGCCCCCCCTACCCGCGCGTTTCGCTCCCCCTCTATAATGTGCCAGCCATATAGCCCCCCCATAATGTGCCAGTAGTCAGCCATATAGCCCCCCCAGCCCCCCTATAATGTGCCAGTAGCCAGCCATATAACCCCCCTATAATGTGCCAGTAGTCAGCCATATAACCCCTCCTATAATGTGCCAGTAATCAGCCATATAACCCCCCCTATAATGTGCCAGTAGTCAGCCATATAAACCCACGCTATAATGTGCCAGTAGCCAGCCATATAGCACCAGATGCCCCCATAGTGCTCCTCTCCCCATAGTGCCCCCTATAATGTGCCAATATCAAGTGCCTCTGTCTTCCCCCATCCCAATATCATAGTGCCATCCTCTCCCCTGCCCCCTAATGTGTGTGCCAATATGAAGTGCCTATCTCTCCCCCCATTTGCCAATATTATAGTGCCAATAGCCCCTCCTCCCCTGTGGCAGTAAAGTAAAAGTCCAGTATTAAAAAAAAAAAAAAAAAATCCTGTCTTTCAGAAAAGTTTGTGAAGGGAATCGAACCTGTGACCATTAGGATGAAAGGCAAGCCACTTATCCACAAGACCATATGAGCTGCTTAGCCAGGCAGCTAAAAAAAATAAGACCTCTAGATAAGGAGAACTTTGATAGTGTATCTATACACATTACAGCTGCCCCAACACACCAAGCTCTGCTACATCCATATACAATGTGCTGGTGCAGCTGTAATGTGTATGGATACACTATCAAAGTTCTCCACATCTAGAGGTCTTATTTTTTTTTTTTAGCTATCTGGCTTATCAGCTCATATGGCTTTGTGGTTAAGTGTCTTGCCTTTGAACCTAATGGTCGCAGGTTCGATCCCCAGGGCAAGCTTTTCTGAAAGAAAGAAAAAATAAGTTTTAAGTAGACAAGGGCGAGAGTACACTGCGATTCACTGAGTAATTAGCGAAGGGAGAGGAGTGAGGACAACACCTGCTTGCCGGGCCCCCTGTAAGCCCGGGCCCCGAAGCAGCTGCTTCCCCTGCTTCCCTGGTAGTTACGCCCCTGCCCCTTATGATTCACATTTCCATGTCTGTTTGACATCCGTGAAACAAATAGTATGTATTTCATCCCATGTATGTTTGTATTTCCAGAGCATCTCCTATTAGTGGTCAGTGAAAAACGGGTGGCATCCATGTTGCATCAGTGTTTTTTCACAGACCCATAGATTATAATGGGAGTGTATGGTCTGCATCACCGACCAACGTAATGCATGTCTCCATGATTTTTTCACTGATGCACAGTTAGTAAAAAAATACTGATGTCGGAAGAGACATGAAAATCAGTGGGTATGTGTGTTGTCTGTGGTAAATGCAGACAGCACACGTCAGTGAAAAATGTAAATGTGAATGAGGCCTTACACACAAACATAGAAATGATTTATATACCTATATATAAATACAAATAATACTGGCACAGCATGCAAAGAGAATGGGAGTAGCACTGCAGTAACCAGCTCCATCCACTATACAATTGACAGAGATGTGCCAACACTTATTTTTGGCACTAGAGCTGCTCACGACCAGCTGATTGGTGGGAGTGTGGGGTGTTGGACCGCCATTTATCCGATATGGATGACTGATCCTTTAAACATTGTTGACTCATACATGACATCTTCTCATTGGACTACTTCACTTTTCCCGTCTTTTCCATCTGGTCGAGACTGTTTTGACTTCTTGTTTCAGCCACCACTCACCTCTGAAGATTTTTGTGCCCGAGCATCCTTGGCATTTAATTATCATTGCAAGTATTGAGTCACAGTTATCACTGAAGGGACCACATAAAAGGGTCTGTCTGACTTCTGCATATGGCATGCATCATGTTATCATGTTGACAAAGTTAAAATAAGGCATTTACTAATGTTTTGTGACTGTCCATATTGCTTCCTTTGCTGGAATGTGCATAGGCACTTATGTGGAATACACCAGATAGAGTATCTACAATTAGTATATATTGTAATGTTATATTATGTTTTAGATATCTGCCTTATGCTTCAGCAATGATAAGGTAGGGTTAGAATTAGGAATGGAACTTACCATTCCACTGTTCCCATCTTGGTGGGAGTGGGCAGGTCCTACATCCTGCCAGGAGGGGGAGTTATAGACAATTACAGAGTTAGCTTGGCAAGTGTGGACTGAGGGAGCACGACCACGTGTCCCCCTCCAAGGGCCTTGGGACTCAGGATACAGCTTGTCTATGAGGACCACTATTCCAGGGAGGATGCAGGGTTCCAGCGCACTATAAGATCTGCAAGCTACTGCATACCAAGACATTAGAGTGATGAGCACTACAGAAATACAGATTCTGTTGCACGTGAGTAGATAACAAGTTAAGACACCCATCACTACAGTTCAGAACAGGCACATAAAAAACTTGCATTTTACAAGAGGCCATCTATAGCCAGCTTATTGCTGTTAGCGAAGGGAGAGAAGGTGGGAGAGAAGGACTACCCTAAAGTGCTACTGTCTGCCATCTTGACTGCCACCATACCTCATCATCTGGGGATAGAGACATTGCACCTGGTACAAACAACAGTTAGATGTACTGTAACTCATCCTTTGCACATACTGAAGAAAAAAAGTTTGTTGTTCTTTTGCATCTGCTTGATACTTTCATACCACCTTTTCATTGCATGGAACTCCAGGGAGTGAAAGCCTAAGGAAGTAGACCGTGACACAACATCTCATCAGGGCCCCTACCACTCCAATCCTCTGCATCAGCTCCTTAGGGGATCACTGTACATGCGCAGCAGCTCCCATCCTGGCCACCTCATATCTGCGCTGGAGTGGTGGACATAACCACTGGAAACGAGCTGTGTATAATGCAATGGAAAAATGAATCAAGCCACCAAAGGAGACAATATGTACAATCACAATGCATTAAAGTACCTTGTATTAACTTTGTCTACATAATAAATGCCATTTGCTGAAGTGAGACAACCCATTTAACTTTTCTATGTATGTAAAGGACACCTCAGAGAAACCACACCTACCATACCGTAGGATATCTCAGGGGGTCACAGTCTGTGGATATCTATACTGCAGGGGCCACAGCAACAGTCATATTAGAGTCACCACAAGGACTAAAGCTTGGGGATATTCACACCTCAGGACCACAACTGTTAATATAATGGAGATTGTATACTGTACATGTCCAGTCATAATAGTAATACATCAGGGGCCACACATAATCCGTCATACTGGAGTCAAGGACAACAGAGTGAGGGGTCAACACCTTAATGGGCATACTTTCACTGCCCTCTTACTATGCCAAGCTCCACCAGTACCTGACAAACATAATACTTAGAAGTAGCTTGGGGCTTATTTCACCAGAATCAGGGGAGGACTGGCCATGGACCCAACAGGGAAAATTCCAAGTCGGCCGATCCGCAGTGGGCCGCCCAAGCCCCCTTACTCTAGCTGGTGTAAGAGGGCGCAAGGTGTCGTCATGGACGGACGATACGTGTCACCGAGGTTCCTGGCCTCGGTGAGGTGAGAGCCGGGGTTTTTATGTGTCAGCAGCAGCTAGTGCTGTTTGACATTGTCAGTTAGTTTGGCTGCAAAGCCAATCCGGGCCGGCTCTTACTGGGAGTAGGCAAAGAGTTGGGTGGGTGCCTACTCCCCACGGTCCAGGCCGGACTTTTGCCGGGCCTTTAAAGGCAGCCTCCTCAGCAGCTGAGGGAAGTGATTGTCCTGGAGCTGCTGTTAGGCTGTGGAGTCATTTGAGTTTGGGAGTTCTGATCCATTCTGTACTATGTGGAGTTCCCTGGGCTGGAAGCCAGAGCCCAACAAGGAGGAGTGCAGATGGCCCGGAAACATGACATCGACTGTCTTGCGGCTGGACTGACAGCCAGGTGCGAACCTGCACCTAAAACCTCCCAGGTGACTGAAACCTGTACGGGACTGTTTTGTTTTGCCTTAATACTTCTGATGTGTGTGCATTAACACCAAGAGACTGTTTGTCGTTTATTTTTGTGCAAGTGTGAATAAAACACTGTTGATTGCACGTTCTGGACTCCTTGTTTTGCCTCGGTACTGCACCCGCATCGCTATCTACCAGAGCGACTCCGCACACTGGCCAAGTATGTAATGAGCTGATGTGACCAGCGGTAAGTAATTCTGGGAGCATCATGTACTCTTGCACCTGGCCAGCAGCTACAGATACCCTCCTTAATTAAATTGTATGCCTATCCTTAGGACGGTGATACCGTTGAATACTGCAGAGCCAAACAGAACGTGCAGCTATTGATAGCCAGAACACGGACAGCTTCTGGGGCCAGATTTAGTGCTCCACTGTAGTATTTAATTTTGTTGGGGCAGTATTTTTTGCTGCACTATGGTATTGCTGACCCTACTTTTCATTTGTTGGCCCCATCTAATTTTGCTATCCTGGATTCAATCAATCTGGACCCACCTACCACACGGGGGCCCCTTTTAGTTTTTTTTTTCCAGGGCCGCTTTAAGTTCCCAATTCGACCCTGCCCACAGTGATGGCAGAATTTAAGCTCATGCATTGTTTTCTCTTGTTTATCTGCTCTGGCTTCACCAATAATGAGTTGCTCATTGGTAGAACTAGTCACAACTCCCAATGTGGCCATACATGTTCACACAAGGGATTTATTAACATCATCAGATGCTGCCGATGGTTGCATGCTCGTGGCCAATGCCAGAGTTTAAAATACAGTGATCTTCAACTTTAGGGGGCCCCCCAGGGATGGGCAATTGCCCAGTTTGCACTCGCCATTGCTGACTTTACTCTTGTTATGGAATCTCCATGGAGAAGTTACCACTGTGGATTTTGCTGCATTTCCATATCAAAATCTACAGTAGAATCCACATTTATTACCTTTTTAATAGTTAATGACTCTGTAATGGAAGAGTCTGTTCCACTGATTGGCGCTAAGCACATATGGTGGTAATATTTTAAAAAAAGGGTCAAAAAGAGCCCACAAAATATAGACCAGTAAGTCTATCATTTATTGTAAGTCACAGATCTATAAAGGATTAGTCCTGTCAAACTAATCTAATTAGCTTCTATGATGAGATAAGTTCTAGACTGGACCAGGGTGAGTCATTAGATGTCCTATACAGTATATTGACTTCTCCAAAGCATTTGAGCCACATAAAAGATTAGTACATAAAATGAGGATGCTCGGACTGGGAGAAAATGTCTGTATGTGGGTAAGTAACTGGCTGAGTGACAGAAAACAGAGGGTGGTTATTAACGGTAGATACTCAGATTGGGTCACTGTCACTAGTGGGGTACCTCAGGGGTCAGTATTGGGCCCTATTCTCTTCAATATATTTATTAATGATCTTGTTGAAGGCCTGCACAGTAAAATATCAATACTAAACTGTGTAAAGTAGTTAACACGGAAGAGGACAGTATACTGCTACAGAGGGATCTGGATAGATTGGAGGCTTGGGCAGGGAAGTGGCAGATGAGGTTTAACACTGACAAATGTAAAGTTATGCACATGGGAAGGAATAATACATGTAACCAGTACATACAAAATGGTAAAACACTGGGTGACACTGACTTAACATTTTTAGTTGACAGTAAACTTTACTGTAGAAACCAGTGTCAGGCAGATGCTGCCAAGGACAATAACATTATAGGTTGCATCTAAAGGAGTATAGATGCATGAGCGGAGAACATAGGACATGTTCTATGTGGCGTATATCTATTCATAAATGACCACCTATGTTACTATGTTCAATCTGGATTTGTTCTGGATTTTGCAGTGAATTTGCCATGGACTTCAATCTATACATTGCAGGGTACTTCTTTCTATTGTAGAAAAAATTCCAAAAATATACTGCGTGGACAAAACACACCTCTTCATCATTGAATTTAGGTGTTTTTTTCTAGCCATGCAGTCTGCCTTTATAAACATTTGTAAAATAATGGGTCATTCTAAAGAGTTCACAAAATTTAAGTATGGCACTGAAATAGGATGCCACCATTGCAACAAACCAGTTTGTAAAATGTATTCTCTCTTAGATATTCCTTGATTTACTGTGAATGGTATTCACAGAGTCGACCACAGTGGTAGACTGGACATAGACCCTACAGGGAAATTAACTTGGTGGGCCGACGCCAGAGGGGCCACTCAAGCCCTTCTCATGGCCACCGGCTGGATAAATATTGATCCAATCCTCTCATTAATCCTCAGTCTGGTGATACAGTGGAATACTGCAGCGGTGGTGATAGTATTTTGTGTTGCAATGTGGTATTTGGTTCTGCTGGGGTGGTGCTGGGTTGTGCTGCACTAATGCACCCACTTACTTGTGTTGCCAGCTTTCTGTCAATTTCAAACTGCCTACAACATGAGGACTCTTCTAGTTTTTTTTTCCAAGGACACTTTAAGCTCCCAGTCTGCCCCTGTTCAGGGCTCTATTTATAGCTTGTGCCACCCTAGGCATGAATACTTTCCTATCAGGGCCAAATTGACAGAAGGTGGGGCCAACACAAGTGGGCGGGGTCAACTCAAGTAAGTGGGGCAAACACCTAGATGGTGCCAGAAATACCACAGAGTATAGTTATATAGTTATATTATATATATTTATATAAAATATAGTATGTTGTGCCACATTTTAGTATTTTATTCTGCAGCACAACCAAAATACCAAAGTGCAGCACAATATATTGCTTCAGCAGAATCAAATACCACAGTGCAGCAGAATAAACTACCCTGGAAGAACCAAATTCCACAGTGCAGCACAATTGACTGCCCCAGCAGAACCAAATACCATAGTGCAGGGATTTTCAACCTGCGGCTCTCAAGCTGTTGCAAAACTAAAACTCCCAGTGTGCCCTAATAGCTGTAGGCTGTCCAGGCATACTGGAAGTTTATGGGGCATCCCTGCCATAGTGTAACACAATATATTTCCCCAACAGAACCAAATAACAAAGTCCATTGCAATATACCGCCCCAGCAGAACCAAATAACACAGTGCAGCAGAATATATTGCCCCAGAATAATTAAAAAAAACTTTATTTATATAGCATCATCATATTCTGCAGCGATTTACAATTCACAGGGTTCAAAAGACATCACAAAGTTACCCACTAATGGACAACTGAAACACTAGGAGTGAGGGCCCTGCTCGCAAGAGCTTACAATCTATGAGGAAGTTGGGGTGACACAAAAGGTTGTTGATTGTCATGGGTGTGGCGATTACTGTCAGAAGATCGAGTTCAGGTCTGAAGAGTTTGGGGGTGGGTTACCAGGAGAAGAATTAGGAAGCATGATACGTCTGCCTGAAAAAAATGTGTTTTTAAGGCACGTTTGAAGGTAGGGAAGTTGGGAACTGACCTTATATTCCAGGATAGAGAATTAGATGCACCTCGAGAAAAGTCTTGAAGGTGGGAGTGAGAAGTACAAATTATGGAGTATGTTAATCTTAGATCACTGGCGGAATTGACAGCATGAGTAGAGAGGTAGACAGTAATGAGGGAGAAGATGTATGGAGGTGTCCAGTTCCACAAGGACAGGAGGATCCATGTCTATATCCCATCATCCCCTTGAGAGCCCTAAGACCATAGCCGGCTGAAGTGGGAAGGGGCTACTTCATATTGCTCTACCTCAGCTCATATGTATAGCTTCTATACAGCCTAAGTCCTGGTCAAACCTACAAAGGGAAGTGTATTTACCTGATTCCCAAGGCTGGCTCCCAGCTCCTTCCCTCTCCAGCCTCAGCTGCTCCACCAGTGTCCCTGAATGTAAACTTTGGTTTGATGCCACGGCAGCCAATTGATAGCCACAATGGTGACCTGCTTCCCTTGTTTCACATGACCATTTGACATGACGCAAGGGGAGCAGGTCACCTCTGTAGCCAGCGATTGGATGCAGCAGCATCAAAACAGAAGTTTACATCCAGGCACCCGAGCGGAGTAGCAGAGGCCGGAGGGTGTAGGTGCCGAGAGCCAGTGTCAGGAAGTAGATAAGTATGCTTCACTTCACAGGTCTGGACAAACCCCCGACCCCAAACATTCACAACCCCTTTAAAGCTGACAATATAAGATGTAAAACAAGTTAGAGCTATAATTTTTACAAGCCAGGTTTGAAATGAGATCTGCAAGCATCACTTTCAGAGCTATCTGCCGAACCAATTTCTAAAGACTTTGGCCCTGATTTATCAAGACCAGCGTTTTCTCCGTCAGTCTTGATAAGGCCTGCGCTGTCGGAGGAGGCATGTCATTTATCATGAAGTGCGGGCCTTGTCATAAACTACATGCTTCCTTCAGCTGTGTGTGCTTCAAACTGAAATCTTTTAACATAGTCTACCACTTTTTAAAAGCTTTAAGATGGGTGCACTTCTGTCTAAACAGATTTTAAAAAGGGGCCACTGATTTCAATGAAGTTTGTCTACTCATCAAAATAGCAAAAATAGGTAATTCTATTAATTGACGATTGCTATGCACTTAAACGGCCATGTGAATGGCCCCATTGACTGCAATGGTTCAGCACATCCTGCAAGGTAAAGTAAATACACAGGTGCACTCTATACATTAAAAATATATGATCTACATATAACCTAATACCACATTTACTATGCATATAAACACAAGTGGGGTCATTTATCAAGCTGAAGTAAAATAGAACTGGCTTAGTTGCCCATAGCAACCAATCAGATTCCACCTTTTATTTTCCAAAGGAGTCATAAAAAATGAAAGGTGGAATCTGATTGGTTGCTATGGGCAACTAAGCCAGTTCTGTTTTACACCAGTTTGATAAATGACCCTAGAGGTGTATAGAAAACATATTTTGCGGCAAATATCTTTGCCCATACACCACAGCAAGGTTACCTCAGTTTGAATGAGAAACTACCCTATTTATTATCTATCACTATGCGATATGGCCATCTAAATTCAAGGAGAGCAGAACCCACATATATACCGTGTCTACTACAATTGTTATCTCTCTGGGCCAGCAAGCCACAACTTGTTACTTCGCTCGACGTCAGCAGGCCTTTAATGAGTAGGGAGCGCAGACAAAGCTATATATATCACACTAATTAAAAACAGACTGTGGGAAGGATGGTTTAGCAATTGTACAACCAATATGGAGGCAGCCACATCTCCAAGTGTATGCTGCAAAAACAAAAAACAAAAACAGAATTAGACAGCACATCCTGCAAGATAAAGTAAAATTGCAGGTGCAGATGGTCATATGTAAAAAGAAAACAGAATATATGAGCACTCTATAAACATAAAGTATACGATCTATATATAAACTAATGCCACATTTGCTACGATAGTTCTGCCCTATATATTTCTGCTGCTGTGCTTAGAATAGAAATGTGAGGATTTTTTTCACCAAGAGCAGAGATGACATTGGATTTTTTGTTCTAGAGACCCATGATGAGCATTCAAGGATGTCCTCTCTCCATGAGCTGATAACTAAGGCGTGGAGTCAAGTACGCCGGTGTCTTCTTCTAGCTGTAGCCGTGCTGTTTATGATGTGGCAACACTTCAAAGCCTTCACTTCATTGTGGTATGTTATTCCTTCCTGCATCTGGGCAATTTTCACATGTTCCTGTTTCACAATCCTTTCCAATAATTTGTCCGCTTAATTTCAGGTGTAGCATTTCATTCCAAAGACTTTCTAGAAATACAAGTAAGCATCCAATTTCTTTTTGGATTAATGTAGGTGAAATGTGTGTTGTTGGAAATCTTATTGTTCTTGTTTATATCTGTATTCAGGAAACCTGAGTGTGAATGCAGAAGTCGACACGCTCTCTTATTGTTCTAAAAAATGGAAAGGGGAAGCCCTTAATGCTAAGCAAATAAGGAGGGTAAATATACATGATTACTTTCTTCTTTTGTTCTTCTTGTATAATAGGAGGGAATGAAACATTTAACTTGGAATAACTGCCTGTCACACATGAAGTTCCAGGACTGGGCACATTACTGGCACCCAATTCTTTGCACACTAAACTTTCCTTAACGTAAAAAAAAAAAAAAAAAAAAAAAAAAAGAAAGAAAATCCAACATCATATACAAGGGTGACAATCACTTTCTAACAAAGTTTGAAACAGCCATGCACTTCACGTGGCCCAGAGATGTCCCCATTCATTGCTCCAATTGCTCAACTACATTTTCTTCAGGCTGGCAGCTCAGGGTGTGTGTCCTTTCTTAGAGGGCATATCTTGTTTGATGCAACTGTCTCCCTGTAACTATCACAGCTTCTTAAAGAACATCTGGCTGGTGGCAGTTGCAGGATAGAATTGACCAGGCGTGTCCACCTAAGTGATGTTACTGAGGTAGAGAAAGGAAAAGAACAAACAGCAGGTCGAGTAATAAAGATAGATTTTTATGGAATAACTAAGTAGCTATACTAAATTTATAGTTATATACATACAATTAAAAAAGTATTCAGATCCAGCTTTGGAAAATGTAGAATATTTTTCGTGGGACAACCCCTTCAATGCATCTTCACATTCTGTAAGTATAGTTTTATGTTTTCTCGAATACACATCAGGAATATAATTCACATATCTTGAACTGCTTTTCTTCATACTATTATTGGATCAATAGTTTCATGCAGAAACATGGTCTAGATGTTTTTGGTCTTGATAATAGACGCACTTCCATATTGTCTCATAGTGGAGTCCCTGATCAGTTGGACACAATGATCTTTTTTACTCAGTTCTTCTGTCCACACATCTTTAAGCCTGGCTGATCATATCCAGGTCTCCATAACTACACTTATATACTTGTGGTACCTTGGAACCAAACACGAGTTCGGGAAATGTTTTTTTATAGTACAAATTAATTTATGAAGTTACCCGAAGTTTCGCAAGACTTCGCGAAGCAAAAACTTTGGCTTATCGGAGCCAATACATTCTAATACTGTACGGAGCTCCCTCTCCTTACATTATTAGAATGAAATTTTATACGAATCGACTTCGGATGTTTCATCTGAAGTCGATTCGCTCATCCCTAATCACAACACTAAGGTTAGCACCTTAACTTTTTTAACTAAAGTCTACGAAACGCCTGTGGAGTCAAAGCATTCACTACACCCCTCAATTAATTCCTTGAGGAGTGTAGTTTCCAAAATGGGGGCACTTTTTTTGGGTCTCCACTGTACGGTTACCATAAGGTATCTTCAAATGCGACATAGCTCCCAAAAAACCTTCCAGCAAAATCTGCCCTCCAAAAGCCATATGCTGCTCCTTTCCTTCTAAACCATACGGTGTGCCCCTACAGCACTTTATGAGCACATATAGGCTATTGCTGTATTCAGAAGAAAATGGGCAACAAACCGTTGGGTGCATTTTTCCTGTTTTCCCTGTGAAAATGAACAAATTTGGGCCTAACACGACATTTCTTTAAAAAATTTAATGTTTCATTTTCATGGTTTTTCTAAATTTAATCAAACACATGTTTGGTCAAAGCTCTCACTGCTTGTTTCAATAAATTTCATGAGGGATGTAGTTTTCAAAATAGGGTCATTTTTTGGGGGGTTTCCAACATAGGGGTATCTTAGGGTGTCTTCAAATGCGACATAGCGCTCAAAAACCATTCCAGAAAAATATGTCCTCCAAAAACCACATGGCACTCCTTCCCTTTTGTGCCCATACAATACTTTATAACCATATGTGGCATGTTTCTGTAAACTGCAGAATTAGGGTAATCGATATTGAGGTTTGTTTGGCTGTTAGCCATTGCTGTGCTACTGGAAAAATAGATTAAAATGGCAAATCTGCAAAAATAGTGACATTTTGAAATTTCACCTCTATTTTACTTTAATTCTTGTGGAACACGTAAAGGCTTAACAAAGTTTGTGAAATTAGTTTTGAATATTTTAAGAAGGTGTAGTTTCTAAAATGTGGTCATTTATGGGTGAATATTTATTATGTAAGCCCCCAAAGTGACTTCAGAATTGAATTGGTCCTTAAAAAAGTGGGTTTTGGAAGTTTTCTTAAAAATTTGAAAAATTGCTTCTAAAATATTAAGCCTTTTAACGTCTTAAAAAAATAAAAAGACATTTGCAAAATGATGGCAGCATGAAGTAGACATATGGTGTGTTCTGCCACCCTCACATGTTGACAGGAGAATGAGTTGACAGGCAGCCAAACTCTTTCCTAACAATTCACTGAGGTAGACGCTGGGGGTGCTTTAAAGCTTTTATTGAAAGGATCAGTGTAAAACTACAAGAAATATAACATTGCTTACTATGAGGCATAGGTATATACATGACACAGTATAATAAGAGCACACTTAAACAGAATCAGAGAAATACATATGGCATGAATAAGACAGATGTAGGCAAGATGGCTGACTAACCATGAGGGATGCTGACTGCATAGTACTAGCATGGGTATAGCAAAGAGCACAGCAATACAAAGATAACCAATGTGGGATGAGTAGAAAGGTAGTAAGACTCACCGACGGTGCTATGGTAGGGTAAAACATCAGATGAAGCTAATGGTGGAGAGAGAAAACATGTCTGCCTTCCATGAGGACAAGATGGCTTCTGCAAGAAGAAGGGGCAGGACCAAAGGGGCTGATGGTTAAACTAAGGTGGCTTGAATGGCCAAACTTAAGAGCAAGAGCTAATTACTAGTATAGGAAATGGTATAAAACCGAGCTGCATCAAGACAGTAGATGGTGCTGTTGGCAAAGTAATTAGCAAGGGCAATACATTACAAGAAGGACTATGAAATGCACACAATAAAACAGATATTAATGCTTGCGAAGGCATAACATAGTGAATGTTAAAGGGGTTGTCTCACTTGAGCAAGTGGCATTTATCATGTAGAGAAAGTTAATACAAGGCCATTACTAATGTATTGTGATTATCCATATTGCCTCTTTTGCTGGCTGATTCATTTTTCTATCACATTACATACTGCTTCCATGTTTCCATGGTTACGACCACCCTACAATCCATAACCAATGTTGCCAATGTTGCGTCATCTTCCTCATGGGACGCTGATGCAAAACATGTCGGGGTATCTTGCCACTGTATTGTGTATATTTTGTGAATCATGGTTTTATATCTAGGTGGGGGAGCCATATGGTTTTATTGTTGTATTTATTTATACTTGTTTTTCTATCCCACCCTTTCCACTACATGCAATGCTATAATTTGTCCCGACATGTTTTGCGCACTCTCTATGTGGTTGTGTTTGTCTTTGCCATTTATGCATTTATTTGTTTTATTGATTTCAATAGATATATTTTTGGATATATATTTTTGCTTCTCAATTTTTAAGTCAAGGAGGCAGTCCTATCAGTGGTTGACAGGTATCTCGGTATTTTCAGTCATAGAGGGAAGGCTGTCAAGCACTGATAAGACAACCTTCTTGACTTCAAAGCCCAGAATCAAGAAGAATTTAAATGTATAATTTACAATTTTTCCGGATTTTTTCCCACAAAACTATACATTAATCTGTTCAGATGCTCCTGCTCCATAACATGTTGCCTGCAGCTCAAAAAACATGTTCAACCTGACAGGTTCCATTTAATTCACTGCTGGCCACATGTATACAAAATATACTGGTGCTACATCATTTTCTTAAGTAGATTGCCATACTGATATATTAAAGAGTAACTAAACTTTAATAAAACATTATTAAAAATTTTTCTAAATAGCCTAGTCCTGGATGCTTATGGTGTTTTAGAACAGGGCTGGCCAACCTGTGGCTCTCCAGCTGTTGTAAAACTACAATAAAACACCATGCCCTGCTGTAGGCTGATAGCTGTAGGCTGTCCGGGCGTGCTGGAAGTTGAAGTTTTGCAACAGCTGGAGAGCTGCAGGTTGGCCAGCCCTGTTTTAGAATGAGTATTCTACATATGGATTCCACTAGGGCTACGGTGTATGCTGTGCAGGAAGAAGCGCACATCCCTGCTTCTGCCAGTGACCCCCTCAGCTTTCCTAAACTCTTGCATGGCACATAGGTACCCTGTACCAATGTGCTATGACAGGATTTAGCTGAGCGGAGCGGGCTCTGAGTCCTGTCTGTGCTGGCTCCTATCAGCTGAAATTTCTGCATAGCACATTGGAGACCCTGTACTAATGTGCGATATAGAGCTTTCACCTGAGCTTAGTGGGCACAGGCAGTAGCCCACTCTGGTCAGCTTAACCCTGTCATAGCACATCGGTACAGGGTACAGGGTACCGATGTGCTATGCAAGAATGTAGCCAAGCTGAGATGGGCACAGGCAGGAGTAGCAAGGTGATATGTGATCCTACCTGTGCTGCCCCAGTGAAATCTGTACTCCAATACAGCGCTGACATGTAAGCCGTGTACTAGAATACTGATTCTAAAGCACGATAGGCACCCAGGACTTTGGGTGCTTATTTGGGTAGCAAAACTGCAAAATATATATTATCTATGCTAATATAAGTATAGGAGAAAAATTGTTTTTAGGCTTTTTAGAACATTTTTAAGAAAGTTTTATAAAATTTTAGTTACTCTCTAAAGACTAAAAGTATAACTGTGTATAATGTTATAGGCCTATGAAGATTTGTACTGGAAAAATAACATCAAGACCTTACAACCAGTAAAAGAGGATAACTACTGTTTACTTAGGGCTGTCATGTTCCAAGTTTTCAGTCAAGCAATTCCTTTTCCTGGATGGATGAAGGAGAAAGATATCCTAAAGGTACTGTACTTCTATAACAAATATACAGTCATTTTATTAAACTGGTAAACTGTTTAAAGGGTCCCATACACATTAGTGTATTGTTGGCCAAACCTGACAGTCTAATGTGGGTGGGGAGCTCCCAACTCTCTCCTGGGAGAGAAGGATTGGAGAAAATGAATATTTTCATTCAATCCTTTTGTTCTCCCAGGAGATAAGCCGCCACCAGAAGTGTCTGGCAGGGGTTTTCTCCCCTCTCTCTATTGAATACATACATATTATGCTGAGCCAAACGTGTATGTTTATGTGGGAGCTAAGAGGAAGTTAGGAGAGATAGCTGTCATCCAAACAATCATTCGACCGACAGTTGTTGAATATGTATGGTCACTCTAAGACAAAGAAAGAACTCTAAACTTTTGAAAGTTCCTCCATTCTAGTACTAAGGCTCCCGTTTCCATTGGATCAAATGTTATAATGTCCCCTCCTGGTCACTTGACCAATGCAGCCATTCACTGACATCAGCGGTGATACATGCCTGAACTTCTGAGCTCATGTGTCACTTGGAGACACGTCACTGCTGAGGCTAGTGATTGGTAGCAGCAGTTACATCTCCACAGACAGGGTTTCCATGTGCTGAGGCTCACATTTCCTTGTCGAGGACCAAAAGTACAGAGACTCACAGGGGACAGGAATCAAACAGTAGGGATGGTGGGGTAGTGAAGTATTATTGCTTTTAACTTTTTGAAAGTGTTTTTTAAAGCTTTCTTTTTAAACCTTTTTTTTTATTACTGTGTGGACAACGCTTTAAGCAGTTTTATGTGGCATTTTCTCTATTTTTCTATAGGTGTGAAGTTTTAGATTTCTTTAGAAGTTTGATCAGATTATGTAATATTTACTGCTGTGTGTTATTTAACTGCTTCTGATTCGAATTATTCTTCAATTCACATACATTGGGGCATAGATAGAGTGTTTTGCCCCATCAATCTGCACCTAATAACCCATAACGAGAAAGGGAAAACAGAATTCACACCCTGCCCATCACATCCCCTTCGTTAAACTTGATGGACTTGTGTCTTTTTTCAACCATATTAACTATGTGAGTATGAATTTTATAAATGTTTGCAAATATTTAAAAAATGAAAAACTTAAATTTAGTCTGGACATAAGTATTCAGACCCTTGATTATGACATTTAAAATTTAGCCCTGGGTGCCTCCCATTTCTCTTGATTATCTTTGAAGGTGAACTATCACTGCAACATTCCTCTAATTTGGGCTTTATGGCAAAGTGGACAGAAACAAGCCTCTCTTTAGTAAAAGACGCATCTAAAGGACTCTCAGACTATGAGAAACAAGATTATCTCATCTGATGAAGCCAAAATTAAACTTTTTGTCCTCAATTCTAAGCGTCATATTTGGATGAAGCCAGGCACTGCCCAATACCATCCCTAAAGTGAAGCATGGTGGTGGCAGCATCATGCTATGTGGGCTATATTTCAACAGCTGGGACAGGGAGACTGGTCAGAGTTAAGGAAAAGCTGAATGGAGCAATGTACAGAGATATTCTGTAGATTGAGAACCTGATCCAGAGTGCTCTGGACCTCAGACTGGGTTCAAAGTTTACCTTCCAAAAAGACAATTACACTAAACAAATAGCCAAAACAACATAGGAGTGGTTTGGAACAATACTGTGAATGTCTTTGAGTGGCCTAACCAGAGCCATGACTTGAACCCAATCAAACTTCTCCGGAATCCAGAAAATGTATTTCCACCGATGGTCCTTATCGAACCAGACAGAGCTTGAGAGGATCTGCAGAGAAGAATAGCAGTAAATCTTCAAATCCAGGTGTGCACACCTTGTGGCATCATACTCAAGAAGACTAGAGACTGTATTTGTTGCTAAAGAGACTTCAACTTAGTCCTGAGTGAAGGGTCTTACCACAATGCAATATTTTCTTTTTCAATAAATTAGAGAACATTTTGAACATTTTGTTTTCAATTTGGCATTATGGAGCATTGAGTGAAGAATGATATTTTAACACAAGGCCACTTAAAGGGGTTGTGCCACAAACTCATTTTCATTGTAAAGTTTATTTTAATCACACCTAATTTGCTGTGGGTTTGTCATGTGCCAACTGTCCCATCAGGACAGGGCAGTGACATGTACTCACTGAATCTTCTGAAATTTCAATTCTTTTATAAAAGCATTGAAATTTCAGAAGATTCAGTGAGTGCCGGTCTTTTTCTACTATATACATTGGGACTGCTGACTCAGACACGTGCACCACGCCTATTGAACAGAGTGCCAGCTGACCTCTACCTGGTTTCTTAGGGCAGTGACATGTGTCCTGACATCAGCAGATCATGTCATACTAACCACGGCACTTGTCCTTACCAATGACACTTCCTAAGTCCTACATTACAAGGCTCCAATGCAGGATGTAACATATCGCAACTAAATATTAAAACAGATTTGCCACAAGGGAAAGTATAGGCTAATACCGTGTTTCCCCGAAAATAAGACACTGTCTTATATTTATTTTTCCTCAAGAAGACACGCTTATTTTCAGGGGATGTCTTATTTTTATTACAAATCGGATTCCAAAAAAGTTGGGACACTAAACAAATTGTGAATAAAAACTGAATGCAATGATGTGGAGATGGCAAATGTCAATATTTTATTTGTAATAGAACGTAGATGAGAGATCAAACGTTTAATCCGAGTAAATGTATCATTTTAAAGGAAAAATATGTTGATTCAAAATTTCACGGTGTCAACAAATCCCCAAAAAGTTGGGACAAGTAGCAATAAGAGGCTGGAAAAAGTAAATTTGAGCATAACGAAGAGCTTGAAGACCAATTAACACTAATTAGGTCAATTGGCAACATGATTGGGTATAAAAAGAGCTTCTCAGAGTGGCAGTGTCTCTCAGAAGCCAAGATGGGTAGAGGATCACCAATTCCCACAATGAAAGAAAGATAGTGGAGCAATATCAGAAAGGTGTTACCCAGCGAAAAATTCCAAAGACTTTACATCTATCATCAATAACTGTGCATAACATCATCCGAAGATTCAGAGAATCTGGAACAATCTCTGTGCGTAAGGGTCAAGGCCGTAAAACCATACTGGATGCCCGTGATCTCCGGGCCCTTAAACGACACTGCACCACAAAAAGGAATGCTACTGTAAAGGAAATCACAGAATATGCTCAGGAATACTTCCAGAAACCATTGTCAGTGAACACAATCCACCGTGCCATCCGTCGTTGCCAGCTGAAACTCTACAGGGCAAAGAAGAAGCCATTTCTAAGCAAGATCCACAAGCTCAGGCATTTTCACTGGGCCAGGGATCATTTAAAATGGAGTGTGGCAAAATGGAAGACTGTTCTGTGGTCAGACGAGTCACGATTCGAAGTTCTTTTTGGAAATCTAGGACGCCATGTCATCCGGACCAAAGAGCACAAGGACAACCCAAGTGTTATCCACGCTCAGTTCAGAAGCCTGCATCTCTGATGGTATGGGGTTGCATGAGTGCGTGTGGCATGGGCAGCTTGCATGTCTGGAAAGGCACCATCAATGCAGAAAAATATATTCAGGTTCTAGAACAACATATGCTCCCATCCAGACGTCATCTCTTTCAGGGAAGACCCTGCATTTTTCAACAAGATAATTCCAGACCACATTCTGCATCAATCACAACATCATGGCTGCGTAGGAGAAGGATCCGGGTACTGAAATGGCCAGTCTGCAGTCCAGATCTTTCACCTATAGAGAACATTTGGCGCATCATAAAGAGGAAGGTGCAACAAAGAAGGCCCAAGACAAATGAACAGTTAGAGGCCTGTATTAGACAAGAATGGGAGAGCATTCCTATTTCTAAACTTGAGAAACTGGTCTCCTCGGTCCCAAGACGTTTGTTGAATGTTGTAGGAAGAAGGGGAGATGCCACACAGTGGTGAAAATGGCCTTGTCCCAACTTTTTTGGGATTTGTTGACACCATAAAATTCTGAATCAACATATTTTTCCCTTAAAATGGTACATTTTCTCAGTTTAAACTTTTGTTCCGTGATTTATGTTCTATTCTGAATAAAATATTAGAAGTTGGCACCTCCACATCATTGCATTCAGTTTTTATTCACGATTTGTATAGTGTCCCAACTTTTTTGGAATCCGGTTTGTAAGTATGGTACAACAATCTGCATTTATTCAAATACAGTTAAGTCATCTTAGTGTTTGTGGGGGTGAGAGAGACCCACAGTGCTGAGTAAAACGGCAGCCACAACTTTATTCTTCCCCCCGAGGACACACAATACCTAAAGCAGAACTTCCTGCTCCTCACTTCACTGAGGAAACTTTTACTTTCACTTTCTATGTCTCCCTCTATGCCTCAGCTTGCAGCACACACAGAAGGACTGGGACCTGACAGGGGGAGCCGACCTTGTGGATGGGGCTGCCCGCACCTCTCCGGTCACCTCCGAGATAGCAGCTGTCAGGATGGGGCAGATGATAAGGGCGGCCGGTACGCTTAGCCACGCCTATCACTATGTCTTATTTCCGGGGTATGGATTATATTGCGCAAATCCTTAGAAATCATGCTACGGCTTATTTTATGGGTATGTCTTATTTTCGGGGAAACACGGTAACTTCAGAATAAGGTAGTTGATAAATGGTGGTATTTGGCGAACGGGAAATAACTGCAATATCTGTTGAATAGGATACTTTTATATTAGTTGCACAACCCCTTTAATGTCTGTTTTGTTCTTACAGCTTCCTGAAAAGCTCCTTTATTCTCAAGGATGTAACTGGGTACAGCATTTCAGCTTTGGTACAGAAAAATACGCTGGTCCAAAAGTCTATGGGAAGTTGCGCAACTGTTTAGAACTTTTTAAAAATGAGGTAATTAAATAGGAGAAAGAAACATATCACAATTTATTAGACTCTGGCCATTTTTGCCAAATAATCACAGACTGACTGGTGTATGACCATCTGAAAGTGATATTAACCCCTGGAGCTATTATGGTTGACAGGATGTTCTGATAGGAACCCACAAAATTCTGCTCACCTTATGACCATTTTTTACATTTCTGTTGGACCATTTGTGTAATTGGCCAAACTATAGTATATTAGGTAAAACTAAAAATATCCAGCTAGACATGCAGACATTTGTGAAGATTTTTTTCCAAAATATCTCCTGTAAATTACACCAAAGCAGGCAGGTTAATATATGTAGAGGATTTATATATAAAGAGAGGTAAACTGTATTCTTATGCCATCAGTTGTCTTCGAACATGAAGAAGACAGCACACTCACATTATGTGTGATTTTACTTATCCAACCATACCGTGTTTCAGCTGTGTAAGCCTTTTTATAGGGTTAGGTACTGATTGAGGAGGTGAGACAGACAAGCCCTCCGGATGCGGATGTTCAAGCACACACCAATTTATTTGTACATATTTGGAAACTGCTTGGCATGCTACTACATGTGTGGCTTCAGCCATGTGGACTGCACTGCAGTTACTACTAATTGCCCAGCCACACATGAACTGCTCATTTGTTTCTAGTGGCAAGTCTAGGTGAGGTCTGGCAAGTAGTGGTGACCATGTTGTGGTACCCATGGCTTTAGCCACACACATTATAGCACCCTTATAATTTGGCTAATTGGCTTCATTCAGTCTCCTTTCCCAAAGTTTGCTAATGTCATTGCAAAAAGAAGTCTTGACATATACTAGCAAAACCTTATCTGGACATCTTATGCTGGGGCTACAACTAGACTTTGAGTAGCACTGATTGATGTTATAGGGTGACAGCTGCAAAAAGAAGATATCATACAAGTCAGTTTACTGCTTTGGACTACAGCTGTAGCTCAATGGTTAAAATCAGTTAAAAGTGTTACACGCATAATTTTGTAGCAAGACTTTCCCAGTTTTCACCATTGAGCTTTACGGTAGCTGTTGTCCAAAGTAACACAAGGAGTTGCATGTAACTAATGGTTCTTTTACACAGACTGATGTTACAGGCAATTATCAGCAATAAACCATTTGTTCCCAATAATTGCCTGATCTTCAGAGGACACAAAAGCTGCATTTACATGCAGCAATCATCTTCTCTGTATGGGAACAAGCGATCGCTACAGCAATCACTTTTCCCCATACAGAATCATCAATGAAATCACCCAATGAATAAATGTTGGCCCATTTATCAGTCAATGTAAAAGGACACAGAACAGAACCCGGACATATCCCCTTCTTCACCTAGGCAGCCCCTCTGATATGAGCATTGGAGTATTTCATGCTCCGATGCTCTCCCTTTCCCTGTGCTGTATAGTGCAGGGCAAGGGCTGTTTTTGCGGCTCGGATGAGGACCCATTTACTTCAATGGGGCTGCAAAAGATGCTGTCCGTATCCGTTGCTCCATTCTGTGTCCCCGCCAAAAAATATAGAACATGTTCTATTCTTGTCCGTTTTGCTGACAAGAATAGGCATTTCTATTTTGGGCGCCTGTTCCGTTCTGAAAATTTGCGAAACACACATGGGTGGCATCTGTGCTTTGCGGATCCGAAGGGCTCATGCACACAACAGTATTTTATTTCTGTGTCCATTCTTTTTTGTGGACCATATGCAGAACCATTCATTTTAATGGGTCCGGAAAAAAAAGGAAGTTATCCAGGGGCATTCCGTGTGCGTATGTCTGTCCCTCAAATAAATAGAACATGACATATCAGGTTACATTCACACGACCGTATGTGTTTTGCGGTCCGCAAAAAATACGGATGACGTCCTTTTGGCATCGGTATTGCATCAGTTTTTGTTTTGCGAATCCATTGTAACAATGCCTATCCTTGTCCGCAAAACAGACAAGAATAGGACATGCTCTATATTTTTTGCGGGGCTACGGAACAGACATACGTTGCTGACCCATTGAAATGAATGGGTCCTAATCCAATCCACAAAAAAAAAAAAAACGGAACGGACACGGAAATGAAATTCGTTTGTGTGCATGTAGCCTTATTGTCCGCATTATGGACAAGGATAGGACTGTTCTGTTAGGGGCCAGCTGTTCCGCAAAAACAGAATGCACACGGATGTCATCCAAATGCAAATTCAAAAAAAACGGAACTGACACAAAAAGAAAATACTTTTGTGTGCATGAGCCTTTAGGGCTCATGCACACGACCGTATGTACTTTGCAGTCCGCAAAACACAAACCTGCAAAAAATACAAATGACGTCCGTGTGCATTATGTATTTTGCGTAACGGAAGAGCTGGCTCCTAATAGAACAGTCTTCTATTATTGTCCGTAATGAGGACAATAATAGGACATGTTCTATTTTTTTGCGGAATGGACATGCACACGGAGTAACTTTTGCAGACCCATTGAAATAATTGGTTCCGTATATGGTCCGAAAAAAAAGGAACGGACTCAGAAAGAAAATACATCTGTGTGCATGAGCCCTTAGGCTAAATGCACACAATCAGGATTGCGTGCGGATTTTCTGCGCGGATTTGCATGCGGAAAATCTTCACTGTAGGTCATATACATTGTATTCTATGAGAATTTGAAATTCTCATGCACGCGATATGATTTTATTTTATTTTTCCTGACTGTATTTTCTCCATTCACTTCAATGGGGAGAGTAAAATCTGCATGCGGAAAATCCGCATAAAATCTGCATGCAAATCTGCTCGCAAATCCGCACCAATTGATGCAGATTAACCGCATGGATTTCCCTGCGAACACCTGCTGATTTCAGTGCGGCTTGTCCGCACATAAATCCTAAACAAGTGCATTTACCCATATAGGGATTCTAGTCTAACCCCTTAATGACCAGAAAGTTTCCATTTTTGTTTTTCACTCCCAGCCTTCCTAAAGCCATAACTTTTTTCATTTTTTTCATTCACATAGCTGTATGAGGGTTGTTTTTTTCACGACAAGATGTACTTTCTGATACAACCATTTATGGTTGCATAAAATGTGGTGCGAGGTGGGAAAAAAGCGTGGTATTATTTAAAAAAATACCATTCCGCCACAATTTCATGTTTATTTTTGACACCAATCCTACGCGGTAAAACTGACCCATTACGTTTATTCCCCAAGTCAGTACAATTACGGTGATACCACATCTGTATAGTTTTTCTTGCATTTTAATAAAAAAAAATATAAAAATGTTTTTTTTTTCTTTTCATTGCCATATTCTGACTATAACTTTTTTGTAGTTATGTGTAAGGCCCTATTCACACATCCGCAAGTGTTTTGCGGATGCACGGAGCCGCGGATCCGCAAAACACGGACACACCGGCAATGTGCATTCCGAATTTTTGCGGACCGCACATTGCCCGAACTCCATAGTAAACGCCTCATCTTGTCCGCAATTGCGGACAAGAATAGGACATGCTCGATTTTTTTTGCGGAGCCGCGGACCGGAAGATCGGCGGCGCGCTCCGCAAAATCGGATGCGGAGAGCACAGTGTGTGCTCTCCGCATCGTTCCCGGCCCCATTCACAGTCAATGGGTCCGCATGTATTCCGCAAAATTGCGGAATACATGCGGACTACATTGCGGATGTGTGAATAGGGACTAAGGAGCTATGTGATGGTTCATTTTTTTTCAGGGTGATCTTTACTTTTCAATAATACCATTTTGGGTTGTGTATGACTTTTTTCCATTTTGTCGTTTGCCGTAAGGGAAAAATATTTTTATGTTTTAATAGTATGGGCGTTTTCACACACGGTATTGCCCATGATCTGTATTTTTTTATTATTTACATATTTTTATTTACACTTTGGGGAAAGAGGGGTGATTTGAATTTTTATATTATTTTTAAAAATGTCTTTTTTTTTTTTTTTTACAGGCAATCATTCGATTGCTTCTTTTATAGATTCCAGTGCATTAGCAATTAGCAATTTTACTGCCACAGGCAGGGGCTCCATAGAAACTAATATGCAGCAGGGGGACAGGGGCTGCAGCATACACGCTCCGGCTCCTCACGAGCGTTTCCGGGTTTTAGGGTATCCAGATACCGTGGGCACATTTGACAACAGCATTTGAAGGGTTAAAAGTCTGCAATTGGCACTAATGCCGGTCACGGACATTAGTGCTGGAACATTATGGCGTCCGCTGCACGCACCCCCATAAATATCAGGACATCAGATCAGACCCCCATAAGTATTAGGACATCAGATCAGACCCCCATAAATATCAGGACATCAGATCAGGCCCCCATATCAGGATATCATATCAGCACTCCATGTCAGAACCCCCTCAGACCTCAGATCAGCCCACAATGTCAGACCCCTATCAGACCTCAGATCAGCCCACATTGTCAGACCCCCATCAGACTTTATATCAGCCCACATTGTCAGACCCCATCAGACCTCAGATCAGCCTTCAAAGTTAGATCCCCATCAGACCCCAGATCAGCCCACATTGTCAGACCTCCATCAGACCTCAAATCAGCCCTCAATGTTAGACCCCATCAGACCTCAGATCATATTGCGTGCACTACGTCCTGACACTGTATGCTGTCAGGACAGTGAAGCACTGGCCCCAGCAAGGAAGACCAGGGAGGGTGAGTACTATAAGCGCTTGCATGAAATGATGAAAAAATAGAAGTGCTCACTAGTATTCGCTTTAGGCTATATGCACACGACAGTTGTTTTTTGCTGTCCGCAAATCGGGATCCGCAAAAAAAACTGATGGTCCATCAGTTTTTTTTGGAGGATTCCTTTGTTTTCACAGATCCCCTGTAATAAATGCCTATCCTCGTCCGCAAATGAGAAAAAAGTAGGACATGCACTACTTTTTTTGCTGAAGGGAAACACGGACAACGGACGCGGAACACACACGGATGAACGGTCAGCATTTTTTTGCTGAGCCATTGAAATGAATGGGTTCCTATCCTATCCACAAAAAAAACTGAAACGGAAGCCGAGAAAAACAACTGTCGTGTGCATTTAGCCTTATTTGGGGGGAAAAAGTGCATCTTATAAAGCAAAAAAATAAGATACTCTCAAGTGAATGGGATGGAGGAACTGTAATTACCCTGTGCCACTGTTGCAATGCCGACAGGGAAATAGTGAAGAGATTGCAGCGCTTATATGAGCACTGTGGTCTCTTCAAACAGTTGCCGAACGTCTGCCAATCTGATATTGATGACCTATCCTAGGTCATTCTAATATTGCCTATGCCGCTCATCATTATTGAGCACTATTTATTGTGAATAGTACCATTAGTTCTATCCGTACTGTAAATAATTGTAAGCCTCAAAATGAGTAACATGGACTAAAACTCAAGTATAATTCAAATAAACAAGTATTTTCTATAGCTTATAGAGAAGGGAGAAAACCTTATGTACATTGAAGTAACTTGATTTATCGATGTAGCAGAGCTGAGCTTTTTAGTGGTGAGCATTAGAGTATTTCCGTCTCTGGTTACTGGTTATTGAGATAGGGATCTAGTGGTTGCTTTAGGCCTCATGCACACGAACGTTTGTTTGTGTCCGTTCCCATTTCTTTGCGGACCGTATATGGAGCGATTCATTTCAATGGGTCTGCAAAAATAAACGGAAGTTACTCCATTTCCATTTTCGTTTACGTATGTCCGTATTTCCGTTCCGCAAAAAAATAGAACATGCCCTATTATTGTCCGCATTACAGACAAGGATAGTACTGTTCTATTAGGGGCCAGCTGTTGCATTCTGCAAAATACGGACTGCACACGGACATCATCCATTTTTTGCGGACCGCAAAATGCATACAGTGGTGTGCATGAGGCCTTACTGTGTATGCTTAGTTCCTTTTTATGTAAAGAAAGAAAAGGAAACCATGATACTATTTTGAGACACCAAAAAATATACTGCTTAGATTAAAAAATACATAGTTTTTTGTTTTTGTTTTTTTCTTTTATAAAAGCTAATTTAAACTGAAAAAACATTTAACTGACTAAAAACTTGTTTGTTCAAATCACTGACTTTGCAATTTTAAAGGGATATTGGACATAGCTTGATAATGCAGTGCTGATCTCATTCACTTCAGTGGAAGCAGCACTGCTGTAACTGGATGTGTCCACTACAGCAATGGATGGCGACAACTTTCGGAGCTACTGTAGCTGCTGCAGAACAGATCCTTGACGGTCAGATACTGATGGCCTATCCTGAGAATGACCCTGGGAACACACCTGAGCGTTTTTCAGCGCGTTCAAAAGCGCTGAAAAACGCTCAACATGTGAAAAGCCATGCATCCCTATGGGCATGGTTCACATTTGGGCGTTTTACAGCGCGTTTGAACGTGCTGTAAAACGCCCAACGCCCAAACAAGTACATGAGCTTCTTTTGGGCATTTTAACGCGCCTATGGACAATGTTGCCATAGGGGAGAATCACTGAATCGCACGTATGACGCGCGTTTCTTAGTTACAAAAACGCGCATCCAAAAACGCACGTAAAACGCGCGTCATACGCGCGATTCAGAAACGCCTAGGTGTGTCCCCAGCCTAAGTGATAAATATTAAAGTACCAGCAAAAATTCCTTTATAGAAACATTGGTGTGCATGGGGACTAAGACTATTTATGACCACCATTTAAAAGGTTTTGAAGTAGCTGAGTAATTGGGTCCAAAGGCAGCCAAATGTGTTTTTTACTGGATCTTTGGGGTGCCTTATGATATCTAATTCTGGTCCCATCAGGGGATCCTCTGGAACTGTGGTCGACCAGTCCACCCTGTCTCTATTCCTGATGTTTATAGGGTGCATGTGGTCAGAGATCTGGAAATCTAATGAATTGCATGATTAAATAATCTAGTGAATAATTACAATAGGAAACAATAATTATAATCAGGATTTCTGTATACCATTTTTTTAATCTGATGCACAGGTTGAGTGCCCCATGTAGCACTGTATATGTACAGTGTACCCACAGTAGAGATAAACTTGAGATTCAATTTGGGTTAGGTTTGCTGAATTTTTGAAAAAGTTCAGTTCAGACCCAAATTGATTCGGACCAGACAAAAATTGGCTACAAATGCCCTGAAAATGGGTATATAGCACCCTCCAGTCTCCTGGAATTCAGAATATATAGGGAAACTTTTTATCCGTTTTTGTTTATTTTTTATGAATTTTCTATTTTTCCCTCCCCAAGCTATCGAATGCAATGACAGCAATAGTTAAACTTGTCTAAGTGATGCTGACATACCTAGATATGGGAAAACATGTTTGGCAGCATTAACTTACAGACAAATACACCACGTTGGCACATGTGTTATGTTTTTTTATATTCCAAAGCTTCCAAAAATGGAAAAAACAACAGGTCAGGGCTACCACTGTCATCCAGGGGTCATGTTTTGACCAACAATTCAGCTGTAGTGTAATGGTTTACTTGCTCTTCAATATCATCTCAAGTGATAACAGATACACACAGCCAGGTAACAGTGGGTTCCTCTGTCACCACACTTAGTTGACATGGCCCTTTGCCCTTACCTGTCCTGAACCAGCCTTATGCTTTTGCAGCTTCTTCTGCTAGCCAAGGAATGTATGCTGCCAGCTTAGCTCCACATTTCAGCGAGTGTGAGGCTTTTGAGAACAGTCAGCAGTTTTAGGCCAGGAAAAACGTGGATAAAAACAAATAAAAACAAATTCCTTTATTAAATCAGAATATAGTAGAAAAATATTAAAACCACTGTGGCTTACACGTTTCGGGCATAAAAATCCTTCCTCATAGCATACCAGTTTAAGGCCAGCCCAGACTAGGAGGAGAGGTCCTCTGCGGACTCCTCTAGGCATGCAACTTGCTGGTGCTACAGTCCCTCCCTTTCCATGTAGTTGACAATGGAAGTAGTATATAGTAGAATATTGAAATTATTATTTTTTTATGCACCCCTTGGAGGAGTCAGGTCTCAATGATGATCATCCTCCTCTTTTGCTGGCTTTATTTCTTCTAAAGCATCTTTTGCGTTCTCCATGTCTTAGAAAAGTCAACAAGATGCAGAGAGAGAAGGAGCTGGCTATTTCTCATGACACATCATCGGTATTAGATGATATGGAAAAAAGTCTAAAAGCAGATGGCAGAAGTAGGGTTCTTCAACCTGTAGGGCAGGAGAGGGGTTGGGGTTGGAGAAGTTGGTTTACAACTAGGGGAAGGCTTTTTTCTTGTGTCACTCTGGGAGTGCCCCATGACCGCTTTTCTCTCCTGTTTTATCAGTTTGTTGGATGCAACTGCCAGTCACCAGTTGTACCACCAGCCAGGTACTCTTCATATGTAGTTTCAAGATTCAAGGGTTAAAGGTAAGTATAAGTCTGTTTTTGAAAGTTTTTCATTGCATTTTCCTCTTAACATTCCAATAGCCATAACTTTTTAAATTTTTCTTTCATTTAGCCATATGAGGGCTTAATTTTTGAGGGAAAAGTGGTACTATTTAAGAGCACCATTCAATTTACTATGTCTGTTACTGGAAAACATGAAAAATGAATATAATTTTTTAATTTTTATTAATAAATATGATTTTTTTAAATTAATGTTTTAATAGTTCTGACATTTTCGTTTGAGGCGAAACCTAATATACTTTTTTCTTTTCATATATTTTTATATGTAAAATAGGAATAGAGTGGTGATTTAAACTTGTAATTTTTAATTTATTTTTTACTTTTACAGTGACAACTTTTCACCCCCTTAGGGATCTTTTGTACCCCTGTCCTATTCACCCTAATGGAGACCTATTAGGGTGAATAGGGTTCTGACGTGCTCCATGCTGAGGTGTGCCTTATGCACATCACAGCAGTTTGCTTACCATAGCAGCCATTGGAAGCTTTAAAAGGGTTGAGGCTGCCATGGTGACCAATTGGATCTCCAATCGGAAGGCAGAGGGAGCCGCATCCCTCTGCCTTACCTCACAGATGCCGCAATCAGTGTTGATTGCGGCATGTGAGGGGCAAAATGACGGGTTTCAGTGAGATCGCCATTCCCTGTCATTGCGGCCTGGGTTCTGCTGTATGATACAGCCGGCACCTGCCGCATATGGAGCAGGCTCACTGCAGAAACCTGCTCCATATATTTACTCATTGATGTATGATATACTTAATTTATTGCAATTCGTGACAGATTTTTTGTTGAAGTTCAGCGAATCGGCCAAATCAAATTTTTCCAAACTTCACTTATCTCTAGTGTACATTATCGGGGCAAGGGGGGCATTACTGGGGGCACTATAGGAACATTACTTAGGACAGGCATCCTCAAACTGCGGCCCTCCAGCTGTTGTAAAACTACAACTCCAACAATGCCCTGCTGTAGGCTAATACCTGTAGACAGTTCGGGCATGCTGGGAGTTGTAGTTTTGTAACAGCTGGAGGGCCGCAGTTTGAGGATGCCTGACTTAGGACAAATGGGGATTACAATGGACACTATAGGGACCTCACTGGGGCAAGGGGCATTACAGTGGACGGTATAGGGACTATACTGGGGCAGAGGGGGCATTACTGTTGGCACTATAGGGACATTACTGGGGGCAGAAGGATATCAATGTGGGCACTATAGGGACATTACTGGTGAAATCACTGTTGGTACTGTAGGGCCATTACTTGGGGCATGACTGTCAGCACTGTAGGGGCATTACAGAGATCAGGGGGCATTACTGTGGGTACCATAGGGACATTACTGGGGGCAAGGAGGCATTACTGTGGGCACTTTAGGGACATTGTGAAGGAGAAGGACATTACTGGGGGTGGGGGCACTTTGGGCCATCGTTATTTCGGGAGGCACAATATTGGGCATTGTTATTATGGGGGGACAATACAATACATTATATTATTAATAATAGGAGCATTATTATTGCTTGAAGCACTATTATTTGTTGTATTAATATTACTGGGTGCACTTTGGGGACATTATTATCTCTGGGGGAACTGTAGGGGGCATTATTTTTACTGGGAAAACTATAGGGGCACTGTAGGGGCATTATTATAACTGAAGGCAAAATACATAATATAATTAATACTTGGGGCATTGTGGGGGCATTATTATTGCTTGAGGCACTATTATTGGGGTCATTTTTATTACTGGGGGCATGAAGGTGGCATTTTTAATACTGGGACATTATTAAAATGGGGGGCACTGTGGGGGGCATCATATATTCCTGGAGGAATTATAGGGCACTGTAGGGGCATTATTATTATTGGGGGAATTATAGGGGGCACTGTAGGTGCATTACTATTACTGGAGCACTGTCACGGACATTATTAATACTGGAAGCACAACAGGGGCACTGTAATTGCTGGGGGTGGGCATTATTGTTACTGGGGCACTAAAAGGGGCATTATTATTAATGAGGGACTTTTTTCTACAGTATATTATTTGGGGGAATTGGGGAGTATAGCGGGCACAGTATTGAAGGTAGCATCAGGATGACAATGTTGAGGGACCATAGTTGGGAGGATGATGAAAATTTGAGGACTCTAAGTTTGTGTGTCAAACTCTGCAGAGACGGAATACGGCTAGATGTCATCATGTGTTGTCTGGTCCTAATAGAAAAGATGGGGAAAGAGAACTTTTACAGGATACGTCATTGGATGTAAGAGGTATGTGGTGCTTTATTACCCTGTATGTAATTTAACGCTGACAGGCCAGGCAGCATGCTTAAGGTAGTGCTGGTTCTGTGCTGTGGCCTGCGTTTCAACTCCTCATCCTCTTTCTGGTCACCACAGAGGGGCAGCTTCTAGGAAGGTTTTTGTTGCTGTACTGTGGTATTTGGTTCCTCTGGAGCAGTATATTGTGCTGCACTAAGCCAAATAAAAAATTGCAGCACAATATTCTTCTCCCTCTATAGTATTTCTAGCCTACTTGAGTTGACCCTGCCTACTCATATTGGCCCCACCTTCTGGGCCTGCCTACAACATATAGCCACTTTTATTTTTTTCCAGGGCCACTTTAAATTCCCATTCCACCCTGGTAATAGTAGTATTGGTAGTGGTGGTAATGGTAGTAGTGGCACATGCTTTGCCTTAATATTGGTGGCAATAAGCGATTAGCAGCAAGGAGCAGCAGCAGCTGAAGCAATGGCGGCAGCAACAGCCATATATGGTACATGTTGGCAGGGAAGCAGCAGCCTTACAGAAGATGATGGTTGGCAGGACGCAGCAGTGGCATCTTCGCACAGTGGCAAGATGGGGGCAGCAGTATCAGCCATACAGATGATGGTTGGCAGGCCACAGCAGTGGCATGATGGAGGTGATGGTGGCATGATGGAAGCAGGCAGACCAGATCAATTAATTGGCCTCATTTGGAGGAGTGTGAAAATCCTCTTGAATCCAGTCTTGGTTCATTTTGGTTCACCTTGGTTCAAGTAATGTTTTGGACAGTGGCGGAGGACAACTTGGTCCGTTTGGGTGTCACCAACCCATTCTGAGATGACACTGAAATCTGGACAAGAAACAGAGTGTGCTGTGCCAGTTCAGGCCATTGTTCCAAGACATAGTAATAATGTGACACTTGCACTGCCGTGATGATCTAACTCCTACCTTCACAATAGTGCCGCCGCCAAATGTCCACGGTGAATATACTGCCAATATTCACAATGGTATAAAGGAATAATGAAACAAAAATAGGGACACGCGCTGACACATAGAAGGATATCTGTATTCTAATAATCATAATAATCCAAAACCTGAATAAAAACCAATCTCTAAGGGTGAATGAACCCTCGCCCCTAATACAGACCAACAATATGGATTAATGCTCTGTGTTGGTGTAGCATACAAGTCTGATCCTCACTCCTGAATGAATTGATACGATCCAAAACTGTCAGTTCGGTTTCAGGGCACATGTGATACATACTTTCAATGTTGTTTTATGAGCTCATTACTGCCTGAATTGGTGGAGAGTAATTCTCGGGTGAAGTCCTCTTTTTTCTCCAAGTCGTGCTGATGTATTTAAAAAAGACGCGCTTCTTGCTCTCCAGCCGGTAGCTTGCGCGCGCGTGAAGGAGCTTGCAGAGTTGACTCCGGGAGCATGTTCGTGTAACGTCACAACAACGCGTTTTGGAACCGACGGGTTCCTTCGTCAGGGATGGAGTTTGCTTCCAGTCCTAAGGATTAAATAGGCAACCAATTACCATGGTAACCGTTGCAAATTACTTGTATTTTTTTGATGTTTATGTATTTGTTGGGATTCATCACCGTTTCCTCTGATAGCCACAATGTCAAAGTCCCCTATCCTTAACTAGGTTATTACCTATCAGCCAAAAGCAAACAATTCAATCTCCTGATTCCACCCCTTTGGTGCCAGGCTGTTCAATCTAAAGATCCATTTACTTAAACACCGTGACATTTTACCAATATAATTCCCGCCCCTTGTATCCATCTTAACCCTTTCAATCCCCCCAAACAACGACCCTGAAAAGGAGCCCCCATGATATTCTGTATAGTGTTTTGATAGTGGGTGACCTTCAAAATTTTTGCATATATTATTGATATGCTCACGAATTCTAATTTTCATTTGGCGTTTGGTCCTACCAACATATATTTTATGACAGGGGCATTTAATAAAATAAATCACTCCTTTAGAGTCACAAGTAATATAGTTGTTAATTTTATAAGTAATATTTGAAGGACACAAAGCACATTTTACAATTATTGGAAAAGATTGAATGGCGAGACAACTACATCATGGGTACACAAGATGTCTCCTAATTATATACAATCATAGAGAACACCAAGGTCAGAGAAGCAATGGAATATTTTCTGAAAAAGGATGGGAGCACACCTGATGAACAAATTGAGTTTATGGGACAATGTATCACTTTTATATTAGCTCATAATTATTTTAAATATGAAAACAAATTTTATCTTCAGACATGGGGGACCATGATGGGGACCCGATTCGGACCGAGTTTCGCTAACCTATATGTGGGTAGATGGAAGGAGTGTGCCATTTACTGTGGTGGCGAGCTCGGCGCGGGACTGGTCCTCTGGAAGAGGTTCATAGACGATGTCTTTTTATTTGGAAGGGGGGGGGAACCTCAGTTTCATCAATTCTTAGATAATTTAAATAAAAATGAATTTTATCTACATTTCACAGCCAATTGGAGTCAGCAACAAATCAATTTCTTGGATTTAACCATTTTTATTGAGAAGGGACAAATTCACACAAAAACCTATCATAAGCCCAAAGACACTAACAGCTTCATACCCCTTGTAAGATGCCATTTACCCACCTGGGTATCTAATATTCCCCGTAGCCAGTTTATAAGAACATGCAGGAACTGTAGCAATTTAAGAGATTTTGAGGAAGAAGCAACGGAGCTTAATAAAAAATTCATTGAAAAAGCATATAAACTAGGGGATCTAGAAAATTCTGTGAAACAGATAAAAGTAAAGGATCGCAAGAACTTGCTGGTGAATAAAGAAAAAAAGGAAAAAAAGAAACCTCCAAGTAAAAATGAAATACGTGAAGACCTAGTAAACAAAGACACATTGATCCAAGTCCCAATAATTACTAGATACAGTGGAGGAGAAAGGACACTCAAAGGCATTGTCAGAAAGCATTGGGACATTTTAAAACAGGACAAAATGATAGGGGAGAAAATCCCTAGTGGTCCAACCTTTATATTTAGGAAAGCCCAAAGTCTAGCTAACATAATAGCCCCATCCATAAAAAAAACACCCAGAATAACACCAACAAAAAGAATGGAATAAAGACTGGATTCTTCCCCTGCAAAATTTGTAAAAACTGTAAAGCAATCAATAGACATAAAAATACCCCCATTTTTTAGATAGGAGATTACCCTATTACTTATAAAATTAACAACTATATTACTTGTGACACTAAAGGAGTGATTTATTTCATTAAATGCCCCTGTCATAAATTATATGTGGGTAGGACCAAACGCCAAATGAAAATTAGAATTTGTGAGCATATCAATAATATTTGCAAAAATTTTGAAGGTCACCCACTATCAAAACACTATACAGAATATCATGGGGGCTCCTTTTCAGGGTCGCTGTTTGGGGGGATTAAAAGGGTTAAGATGGATACAAGGGGCGGGTATTATATTGGTAAAATGTCACGGTGTGAAAGTAAATGGATCTTTAGATTGAACAGCCTGGCCCCCAAGGGGTTGAATCAGGAGATTGAATTGTTTGCTTTTGGATGATAGGTAATAACCTAGTTAAGGATAGGGGACTTTGACATTGTGGCTATCAGAGGAAACGGTGATGGATCCCAACAAATACATAAACATCAAAAAAATCCAAGTAATTTGCAGCGGTTACCATGGGAATAGGTTTCCATATTTAATCCTTAGGACTGGAAGCAAACTCCATCCTTGACGAAGGAACCCGTTGGTTCCGAAACGCGTTAGAGAAACATTGTCCTCGGAAGGCATCCGTAGTAAAGGTGTGATGTCACATGAACATACTCCCGGAGTCAACTCTGCAAGCTCCTCCACGCGCGCGCAAACTACCGGCCGGGGCGGCGCGCTCTGTGTGAGTAGAGCAAGAAGCGCGGCTTTTTTAAATAAATCAGCGCGACTTGGACAAAAAAAGGGACTTCACCCGAGAATTACTCTCCACCTATTCAGGTAGTAATGAGCTCGTAAAACAACATTGAAAGTATTTATCACATGTGCCCTGAAACCGAACTGACAGTTTTGGATCGTATCAATTCATTCAGGAGTGAGGATAAGACTTGTATGCTACACCAACACAGAGCATTAATCCATATTGTTGTTCTGTATTAGGGGCGAGGGTTCATTCACCCTTAGAGATTGGTTTTTATTCAGGTTTTGGATTATTACGATTATTAGAATACAGATATCCTTCTATGTGTCAGCTCGTGTCCCTATTTTTGTTTCATTGTTCCAAGACATTCATGGGGTCAGGGAACAGGGTATGCGTCAGAGACTGGCCAGAGTGTAGGTAGTCTTGAACCAGGGCATTAAGGCAGGAGCTGTCAGCTTAGGGTTGGGCGATATCAAGAAATTTATCGCGATAACGATATATATCATGATAAATGCCCATTTAGAAGAAAAAAACACTTGGAGACATTATACTGTATGGGGGTGGCCACAAGGAGACGTTATACTGTATGGGGGCCACAAGGAGACGTTATACTGTATGGGGGCAGATGCATGAAGACGTTGTACTGTATGGGGGCAGCTTCAAGGTCACATTATACTGTATGGGGGCCGCCACAAGGATAAGTTATACTGTATGGGGCATCCACAAGGAGACATTATACTGTATGGGGCAGCCACAAGGAGACGTTATACTGTATGGGGGCAGCCACAAGGAGACATTATACTGTATGGGGCAGCCACAAGAAGACGTTATACTGTATGGGGCAGCCACAAGGAGACGTTATACTGTATGGGGAAGCCACAAGAAGACGTTATACTGTATGGGGCAGCCACAAGAAGACGTTATACTGTATGGGGGCAGCTACAAGGAGACGTTATACTGTATAGGGGCAGCCACAAGGAGACGTTATAATGTATGGGGGCATATGCAAGGAGACATTATAATAAATGGGGGCAGATGCAAGGAGACGTTATAATGTATGGGGGCAGATGCAAGGAGACGTTATACTGTAGGGGGCAGATGCAAGGAGACGTTATACTGTAGGGGGCAGATGCAAGGAGACGTTATACTGTATGGGGGCACAAGGAGATGTTATACTGTATGGTGCACTGGGGCAGCCACAAGGAGACGTTATACTGTATGGGGCACTGGGGCAGCCACAAGGAGACATTATACTGTATGGGGGCAGCCACAAGGAGACGTTATACTGTATGGGGGCAGCCACAAGGAGACATTATAATGAATGGGGGCAGATGCATGAAGACGTTATACTGTATGGGAGCAGCCACAAGGTGACATTATAACCCCTTTCCCAAATCAGTATAATGTCTCCTTGTCGCCCCATACAGTATACAGTAATGTCTCCTTATTGGGTATATAGGAGTATAGGGGCCACAGGGAGACATTATAGTGGGGGGCTTCTACTGCTGGGCCTCCTGACAGGTATATTCCCCATCACCTTCTAGTGTGTAGAGAAGCCCTGTGCAGGGGCTACAGCTGGGGCCTAGGAGGAGAGGGCCACTATCTTTTACCTGCTTCTCCCTCCTTGGACAGTGGCAGGCCAGGATCTGGAGAACTCCCTGAGAGAGACCTGCATGGCCTCCCTCACTTAATGCTGTCCCGGCACTTCCTGCCTTTGGTGGTGGGCGGGGCTAGGAGCCAGGAGGCAGCGGCTGCTGCAGGGAACTCCATGTGCTGATCCCCAGGGTCTCCAGTCTCCAGTGCCCCCAGCTTTCCGTTCTATGGACTCCAGGATGCGGCTGCAGTATGTAAGGGGCCGCTCTATGCCCGCAGTTCCCGGGCTTTGTGTCAGTTCAGGGGGCGGAGTCATGGCAAGTAGGAGTAAGCAGGAGGCAGCCGCTGCGGGGAACAACATTTCCTTTGTGCAGGTGCAGTATATGGACGTTTTAGGAGCGGTCGGCACACGTGCGACCGCTCCTATGACGTCATTAAATACCGCGGTTATTTAGGAAACTGTGATATCGCCATATCGCAGTTTCTTAATACCGCGGTATATCGCAGACACCGGTATATTGCCCAACCCTATGTCAGCTTGCTGACTGGCCTCAGCCTGGTATGGCTAGTGGAAAAACTACTCATGTTGAGGATACTGAAATGACTGCTGCTGCTACAGCTCTGCAGATTCCGCTGCTTGTGGCAGTGGGAGAGGGGTGACTCTGTAGGGGGTGGAGAGGGACCTCCCTTTAAGACACACTGGCAGCAGACACCTGTGTATACAGTTTTTCTGGTAATAATGTAATTTGGCCTCCTTTTCTGCGGGAGAGAAACATTCCCCAATTTTGCTTTGATAGCATGGATTTAAAAGCATGGCTATCCAATAATCATCAGACTGCTTGATGTCAAAGGTACGCCTGTAACTGCGTAAGCAAGCGAGCATACTGTTCGCCATTCTGGCCAGCGTGCCTGAGGAGCCATTTGTTTTCAGCTTTGTCCCCCACAAAGATGGGACCATGTCATCATTGTCCTCTTGCTCCTCCACCTTCCACTCCTCCTCTTCATGCAGTGTCAGATCCTCCTTTTCCTCCATAGCAGATTCCCTTTGTGGGTCTCCAACAGCTACAGGGCGGACAGCAAGATGACTAAATGTGATGGCAGCAACTGCACCGCCATCAACTTGGGAAGGTGGGAATTAAGCTTGCGCACCAGCAGATTGCTGGGTGTGTACAGTTGTTTCCTTGCCACACATTTCGTTATCGATTGCTGATGATGAGTGAGAGAAGCAGAAAAGGATGATGATGATGTGAAAGACACCGTGCTGCGCGTGGATGCGGCCTGTTTGCCGCAAATGGGGCAAGGAAGAGGGGGGGAATTCCTGTTGCTGTAGCTTACGTCTTATTTTGTTCTTGCACAGCTTGCACGGGGCAATGCTTCTGTCTTCTGGCAGCTTGAACAAAAACTGCCAGATGGTACATACTTGCACATGTAGTGTCCCACTCGGTAATGGTGGGCACTGCTAAGGAGTCACAAGGGTCACATTGTTCCCCCTCATGTGGGGAGATTGGTATTTTGTCATTTTATGCACTGTTTTACCCTGCAAATGTCATGTGTTTCTGTGTACAGGCCTGCTAGGAGTGTAGTTTAGCCTCACAGACAGTAGAGGGAGCTAGGGAGCTCAAGGAGTGTGTATGAAGTTGCCATTATTCAGTAAAGAAGAGTTCTGTTTCAACTCAAATGTCTGCACTTCCATTATTCCCACTGTCAATCGGTGTGCCACCGTTACCGGCTCTGGCGTCACGAACTGTATGGGACCTGGCTATAGGCACGTTAAATCATAACACCAAGGGCACCTCAACTAACCCCCCAAATTAGAGTGTGCCCCAGAGGACCCATGTGTCTGCCTCTCCATCACTAGCATCCCTCTCTCTCCCTTACCCCGGGATGCTACACACAGAGCTGGAGGCAACCAAGCTTAGCTTAGCTCTGAGACATTTTGGGCGTAACCCACCCACAGTGTCAGCGGCATCACTGATAATCCCTCCTCCTTCTAATGAGCACCCCGATCCGGCTCCTAGGTCCTTTCCAGCATACAATTATCTTCTGAGTATATTCACCCCCAAAAAAAAAAAAAAAAGGCACCATGTGGAGATAGAAATAAAAGGAAACAGATTTAAGCCTATATTCGTTATAACTCACAGATATTATTGTGCACTAACCTGTGTGTTGGTGTAGTAATCATGTTTATACTGGTTTTAATAAATTCAACAACCCACAAAAAAATTGGAACCATAAGTAGAAAGAAATAAACGGAAACTGATTTAGGCCTGCTAAGCTTCATTTAACTAAATGTGTTCGAAACCAACCTAAAAAAGGTGCACAGCTAATTCAGCTTTAGCCCACAGGAATGTATCCAAATGGTAATCTCTTTCTTTCTTAGCACTCAGTGTTATATTAAAGAAGAAGTTCACCACTAAAGCCTAGTTTACACTACAACTTTTTGTAGCACTTTTTCCTCTAAAAAGTGCCAATCTGATGTGCCCTGATTGTTAAAAGAACAAGTGAAAAAAAGCTAATTCTGTGACCTTTGCCTTTATGATATTTGAAGACATGTCATAAATCTGAACTCTGTCCAACTGGTGCTATTTGTTGCAGTGTGTGGATTCTATAATATATATATTAATACTAGATCACTATGTTTTTCTCTATTCTAGTGGGAAGATTTTTATGCCTCAAAAGACCGAGTAGAAAGGAACAAAATGAGCAGGTCATTATTTTCCGATGAAACCAAAGAGTATAAAATATATGAGGCTTTAAAATTCATCATGTTGTACTTAGTAATTGAAGCTCATGAGAATCTGAAGACTGAAGAAAAAATTCCCAGCTTCTTCCACTTTCTCTTTTCACGAGACACCTCTGCTGATCCTCTAAGCTACATGATGAACCATTTGAACATGGTTGGTGATACCATAGGTCTGGAGCAGGTACATTTAATAAATATATATATTTTTTTCAACATATTTAAATAAATTCGTACAAGCATTTATGAATAGAGCCCCCAAATAATGCTCCTATGGTGCCAGTGCCACTAGATGCCCCATATTAATTAATTTGGCCCCACACTGCCATCCATTTAGTTGCCACCCCCCCCTGCCCCATACTATTTAATTTACCCGCCTTACGGCCATCCATTTATTTTCCCCCAAACTGCCCCATATTAATTAATTTACCCCCCATTTGTCCCCATTGTCCTATTAATTTGCCGCCAAATTGCCATCTTCCCCTTTCCCCAGATAAATACACAAAACACACAAAAAAACAGGCCAACACTTACCTGTGTTCTGGATGGTGAGGCTGGCGCGCGACTCAGATGCGCGATGACGTCATCGCGCACGTCGCATGATGATGTAATTGTACGGCGCTGGGCTTCTACCACCACTTAGGCCTCAGGCCTACTCGGCCCAAAGCCTATAATGGTGATAGGTGGCGGGGAAGGGAACTATGCGATCCCGTGCCCCGCAGCAGTGCAATTAGAACCAGGGCTGTGCCGCCTGTGTGATCGGTGGTGCGGCCCTGGAGGATAAAAAAAAAAAAGAATGGTTCTAGGGGGGGTCCAGACCGTTGGGCCACCCCCCTGAGTGCGCCACTGGTAACACGTTGGGAGTGTGTACCTGCAGAGTCTGAAAATGGAAGCACTGATAGGATAGCGTGAGTGTTTGCAGGCACATACCCCCAGTACAAGATAAGGATAGATACACAGCCCAGCAGACTGTATTGTACATTATAGGATTTATACACATATAATTTTATGTGCTTGCTGATTCAAGCTGTTTATTGCACTCTGGGGGTAGTGAGAAAAGAGCCTTTTGACTGTCAGTGATGGGATTTAGACACTTAGTGAGAAAAAGATGATCAGGATTCATGTATGGCTGTAGTACCATGGTCACATATACTTTAGATCCTGGGCTGATCATGGTCATTAGCATGAGCCCTATCACTCGTACTGAAAACCCATATCAGTGTCATCCACTGCATCTCTATAACACTAACATCCACAGCGCTCCTATAACAATGACATCCACAGTGCCCTTAACAGTGACATCCATAGTGCCCCTATATCAGTGACATCTACAGCGCTACCATAACAGTGACATCCACAGTACCCTATAACAGTGACATCCAGTGCCGCCATAACACTGACCTCTACAGCGCCACCATAACGGTGACATCTACAGTGCCACCATAACAGTGACATCCACAGTGCCTGCATAACAGTGACATCCACAGTGCCCCCATAACAGCGACATCCACAGTGCCCCCATATCTGTGACATCTACAGCGTTCCCATAACATTGACATCCAGTGCCCCCATAACAGTGACATCTACAGCGCCCCCAGTGATATTCACAGTGCTTCCCATGACAGTGACATCCAAAGTGCCTCTGTAACAGTGAAATTCACAGTGCCCCCCATGACAGTGACATCCACAGTGCCTCCGTAACAGTGAAATTCACAGTGTCCCCATAATAGTGACATCCACAGCGCTCCCATAACAGTGACATCCACTGTGCCCCCATAACAGTGACATCCACTGAGTCCCAATAACAGTGACATTCACAGTGCCTCCATAACAGTGACACCCACAATGCCCCCATAAGTGTCATCCACAGTGCCCCCATAACAGTGACATCCAGTGTCCCTATAACACTGACATCTACAGTGCCCCCATAACAGTGACATTCACAGTGCCTCCGTAACAGTGACATTCACAGTGCCCCCATAACAGTGATATCCATAGCATTCCCATAACAGTGACATTCACAGCACCCTCAAATGTTATTCAGTGCCCACAGTGCCCCCAAATGTAATCAACAGTGCCCCAAAATGCCACCTACAGTGCCCCCAAATGTCATTCACTGCCCCCGTGCCATCCAAAGTGACCCTAGTGCCATCCACTGCATCCCCATAACAGTGAGATCCACTGCGCTCTCAAAACAGTGACATCCGCAGTGCTCACATAACAGTGACATCCACAGTGCCCCCATAACAGTGACATCCACAGTGCCCTCCTATAACAGTGACATCCAAAGTTCCCCCATAACCGTGTCATCCACAGTGCCCCCATAACTGTGTGTCATCCACAGTGCCTCCATAACAGTGACATCCACAGAGCCCCCATAACAGTGAAATCAACAGATCCTTCATAACAGTGATATCCACAGTTCCCCCATAACAGTGATATCCACAGTGCCCCCATAACATTATCATCCACAGGGCCCCCATAACATTGTCATCCACAGTGCCGCATAACAGTTACATCCACTAAGTCCCAATAACTGTGATATTAACAGTGCCCCCATGACAGTGACATCCACAGTACCCCCATAAGTGTCATCCACAATTCCCCCATAACGTGACATCCACAAAGCCCCCATAACAGTGACATCCACAGTGCCATCCTATAACAGTGACATCCAAAGTGACCCCATAACAGTGTCATCCACAGTGCCCCCATAACTCTGTCATCCGCAGTGCCTCCATAACAGTGACATCCACAGAGCCTCTATAACACTGACATCCACGGCTTAACTCTAACAGTGACATACAGTTCCCCTATTGCCATTCAAAGTGCCCCCATTGCCCTCTAGTGCCCTTAGTGCCATCCACAGTATCCCCATTGCCATCCACAGTCCTTCAATTGCTATGCACAGTGCCCTCATTGCCATCCACAGTGCCCCCATTGACATCCAGTGCCCTTAGTGCCATCCACAGTGCCCTCATTGCCATCCAAAGTGCCCCCTTTGTGATATAGTGCCCCTAGTGTTATCCACATTGCCCCCAAAGTGCCACCCACAGTGCCCCCATTACCATCCAGTGCCCTCGTTGCTACTTACAGATAATTCCCTCCACAAGTAATTTTAATGGACTAAATTTCAATTAGGGGCCAGAGAACCCCTGTTTCTAAGAGGGAATTTGTTAAGACTGGTGTTTCACACACTAGCCTTAATAAAAATATACCAGAGTAAGAGGTGTCATTTTTTTTTTTTTTTTGAGGTGAGGCACAGGTCTCTTAATACATTTGGTGCATTTTTTCTTGCAGTCTGTGCACAAGAGATGCAAATCTACGCCAGCTATCACACTATTTGAATTCAATGATAACAAATTAATACTAACATTAACCAATGCAATAGAAAGTTACAGTTGTTCAGAGGTAACCACATATTTCTTTGTGATGTAATAGAAAATGACAGTCCTACTCTTGGAGGGATTTGCTAGTATTAGAGAGATTTACTTGTTATTTATATATATATGTATACATACTAGCTGAAGGACCGGGTATATTTAATCTATTTCATTTAATGTCTCTGCGTGTCGTTAAAATATCAACAGTATCCACTATAACAGTGACATCTACAGCACACTGCCCCTTAATAGTGACCTCCACAGCCTCCCACCCCTTAACACTTACCCCCCGCAGTGCCCCGTCCCTTAAAATGGGACCTCCACAGCAGCCCACTCTGTTAACTTTGACCTTTACAGCAGCCTTCCCCTTTAACAGTAAGTTTCATAGCACACCACCCCCTTGACAGTGACCTCCACAGGGGCCCTACCCTTAACAGTGGCCTTTACAGCAATCTGCCCCTTAACACTGACCTCCATAGCGGACCATTCCGTTAACTGTGACCTCCACAGCAGCCTGCCCCTAGGGTGGCCAGAGGTCCAGTTTTAGGATGGACAGTCCGGCTTTCAGACTCCATGTCCTCCGTCTGGGGCAGGGCCTAGGACACAGGGATGTCCTTTTGAGCAGCTCACTCTCAGACAGCAGCAATTTGCTGTCTGAGCATGAGCTGCAAGGGGAAAGTCACCCTCACTCCCACCACTGCAGCTGACAGAAGTTGATTTTTAACTTCTATCGGCTGCGTAGGGGGAGGGGGTGTGGCCTAACCCGGTCAGGGTTGTGGCTTAACGGGACCTAGAAGTTGATTTTTTTCAATCCCTGTCGGCTGAAGAGTGGGAGTGGGTGTGGCCTAACTGTATAGGGGGCATGGCCTTATTAACATCTTACCCTAAGACAGCAGCACTGTGCTGTCTAAGAGTGAGCTGCAGAGAGAAAGTCACCGCCCCCTCCCACCTCTGCAGCTGACAGAAGTTGAATTTTAACTTCATTTTGGCAATTCCCATTGTTGGCTGTGGAGGGCGAGGGGTCATGGCCTAACTGGTTCAGAAGTGTGGCTTAGTGGGACCTAGAAGTTGATTTTTAACTTCATTTTTTCAATCCTTGTTGGCTGAGGAGTGGGATGGGATTTGATCTGGGGTTTGTCCTTTTGAACAGCTCACCCTAAGACAGCAGCACTGTTCTGTCTGAGTGTGAGCTGCAGGGAGAAATTCACCATCCCTTCCACCTCTGCAGCTGACAGAAGTTAATTTTTAACTTCATTTTTCAATCCCTGTTGGCTGAGGAGTGGGGGGGGGGGGGGCATGGCCTAACTTGATTGGGGACATGTCCTTTTCAACAACTCACCTTAAGACAGCAGCACTGTTCTGTCTGAGTGTGAGCTGCAGGGAGAAAGTCACCATCTCTTCCACCTCTGCAGCTGACAGAAGTTGATTTTTAACATCATTTTTTTAAATTCCTGTCAGCTGAGGAGTGGGAGGGGGCGTGGTCTAACTGCACCAGGGTGTGGCTTAGCAGGACCTAGAAGTTGATTTTTAATAAAAAAAAATTAAATCTCTGTCGGCTGAGGAGTGGGAGGGGCGTGGCCTAACCAGATCGGGGTGTGGCTTAGCAGAAATTAGAAATTGATTTTTAACTTATTTTTTTCAATCCCTGTGGGCTGAGTGGGAGGGGGCATGGCCTAACCGGATCAGAGGCATGGCTTAGTGGGACCTGGGTGCGCTGTTTTAATTGGTAACTTGAATGGCCACCCTACCTGCCCCCTGAACTGTGACCTCTATAGCACTCTTCTCCCTTAACAGTGTCTTCCACAGAGTTCTTATGGAAACCTCAGGAAATAAGGTACTAAGTGCTATTAGGCAATAGCGATTATCCTGGTGACAGATTTCCTTTAAAGGTCATCTACAGCAGTGAAGAAATATGCGGACATACATACACAGGCAGTTTTAGGCAAAAAAAATTATATTAGGTTCTCTTCTGGCCCTTTGTTTCTCTTCTGGCCCTGCAATAACAACAATCTCTAAGGTTTTCCTCATGAATATTTGTGCCTCTCCCCCTGCTCTGCAAATGGAGTGAATAACACTGCTGCCCTGAGTGACATGTCCGCCTGCTAGGATACTCAGCAGCATGTTGTATGTGTAGGACTACAAGTCCCAGCTGTACAATGGCACTGCTGATACACACAGGATCTTCCCCCTACCTGTTCATGTGCAATGCTCTGCAGAACTCCCCCAGTCTGTCAGCTATGTGTCTGCAGGATGAGGATCCTGCGTCTCTTTATTACCTGCAACTTCTCACCAAAGCCTTCAGCCCTCTCAGCTGCTGAAGGAGTTAATCTTTCCTGAAGTATCCAGTGGGAGGGAAAACAGGGCAGAGAGCAGCAGCTCAGCCAGTGCAGGGAGGTGTGGCCATCACAGTGACCTCTCCTGTACATACACATATCTGCTCTCTCAGGCTTGTGCATGAAACATCATCAAAGCAGGGAGAGAAGCTGACATCACACGGGGGCCACTACAGATGAAGTAAGTGCATGGTAAAGCCCTTACATTTGTCTAGTTAGAAACATACAAAAAACAAAAAAATAACTCAGACAATCCCTTTAACTTACATCAATTTGTTTCTCCTACCCCAAACACAATGAACAAAAATATGCAAAAATTAATGATACAGTTACAAAAAACCTGGATATCAGGACATAAAATCACATAAAACATGATAGAAAAATAAGTACAAACGGTGATGGTCAGGCTTCAGTGTGTACATCTATAGTTGTATGGGAATGTTACAGTGGATTTCAACATATCTCATGTGAATGCTGCAAAACCTCCCTAAAAAGTCACAAAAACCAAATGAAATAGTCCAAAATACCCTAAGTTGGAAACACTATAAGCAATCATTTGTTGGTAACAATAATCATTAGAAAATGTCAGTGGGCAAGAAGTCCTAAAGTAATCCGAAGTAGGGTAAAAACATTCAAAATCAAAAACATAAACAGAACAAAAGAGACCACCATCAGCTTTCTCAAAGGGTTCTGAAGAGCTGAAAATGGAAGGATAGTTGTGGTGGTTGGGGTTCTAACTGCTAAATTTACCTGCTGCATATTTTTCTGTGGTAAAATATATTACAAAGTTTCATATACATTTGCCTATACTATTGATTTATGCAAAATTGTCTGAAAGTACATTTAACTTTTTCTAACCTACACCTGTCTCTAACTGTATTTTTATTCATTTATTGTTTTAGTCTTATTGACGCTTTCAAAATTTTTATATAATTGTTCACAACATGAATTGTATCTCTCTAAGGCTTGTCTATCTATATCTTGTCTTCCCCTTCCTTCAATCCACATCCTCTCCTCTACCCTGGGTAAACTTGATTTATGTCTTTTTTTCAATCATAGTAACTGTCACATACATAACTCTATCCTCTTTTTATTTTAGGCAGAGCTGTGTTTGGTAGGGTATGCTCTTGAAGTTAAGATAAAACTGTTGCGGTTGGCTAAATTTAATAAAGAAGACTTTGAAATGGTTTATCCTGCAGATCACAAACGAAACTGGCATGAGATTACATTAATGACTGACGACGATCGACACTATAACATACCAGTGATTGCCAAATAAACCATCTACCACTATTTTGCTTTTCTACAGAGACAATATTGCCTGTGAGCAATATACCAGTTGTGGTTTCTTGTAGACCATCAATCAAATGACAAACATTTTATATTTTCTATTGGGGAAAATTACTGTCCTGGAGTAAGTTTTTCCTATTATACCATCAGGTGAATTTTGGCTTTATGGCTAGTTGGAATAAGGACACTGGAAATGTACAGTACTATGAAATTTGTAAATGTTTGCTTGTACATGTATGTGATTTAACTTGTTAAAGAGAACCTGTCACCAGGAAATTCACTGATAAAGCAGGCATGCTGCCTTGTAGGACTCACCCTGCTGAATATAATTATACCTTTTACTTGGTGATCTGTTGCTTTATTGTGGAGAAATAGTACTTTTAATCCATATGCTAATGAGCTGATATGAGTCCAGTAGTTGATATGAGTCCAGCATTTTTCCTATTCAGAGCTGTGGCCCCTCCCCTATTTACTTCTTCAGTTGTAAAAGGGGCGTGGTTTAAAAAAATGACCTGCATTATAGCCAATACAAGCCTTGCTGCCTTTCACTTTAAAGCCTAACTGCCATACCCACGGCGACATGTCCCTTATCAGCCATCATGTGTTTATCACCTCATGAATAAACTAGCCCTTATTATAATTACTAACTTCAATAATATATTCCTCTCTTTTTTTACCTAAGCATTCCCTGTTAGTCATTTTCCCTCCAGTTATTAAAATGAATGAATGATGTAATAAACCACGCCCCTTTTACAACTGAAGAAGTGAATAGGGGAGTGGCTATAGCTCTAAATAGAAAAAACGCTGGACTCATATCAACTACTGGACTCAAATCAGCTCATTAGCATATGGATTAAAAGTACTATTTCTCCACAATAAAGCAACAGATCACCAAGTGAGAGGTATCATTATATTCAGCAGATTGAGCCCTACAAGGCAGCATGCTTGGTTTATCAGTGAATTTCCTGGTGACAGGTTCTCTTTAATGCAAATGTTGTAAATAAATGGTTGAGGTTTAATTTACAGTAGTGTCGTAGTACATGTTTGAAATGTGATATACAATTAGTGCAAATAAACAGAGACAATACTAGTAGAAATAGAAAATAGAAAAAATACTCTTACCTTAGATCCAATTTAGTTAAGGACTTTAGTTTCCTAGTAAACAAATTCAATACTACATCTCAAAATGTTAGCAAAACCCTTGACAGACTACAATGCACAACAAGACCACTGGATGGCCATACACTGACAACTCAAGACACAATATTGTGAAATTGAGTCGTTTTTTTTAAGCTGGTCATCTTGCACCATACATCTAGGAATATGTTGAGCTAAGAAAAAAAGTAAGGAAGGACACATCTCCCCATCTCTCTCCCTCAGGACAATAGGAGATAATTATGCAGATTTTGACTGGGACTGTGGTTATTCTCTCACCATACCTTATAAGCAGGTTAAATGTAACTTATTCTCTTGTTCCTGACAAGCATGGATAATTCTGTCCCTTCACATTGAGCCCTGAAGCACCTCTTGTTGCATAGTTTCTTCTAACCATCTTTTCGAATAATATTTATTGTTGATGCTCATAAATCCATTGTAAAGTAGAACCCTGACTCCAGTGTTTCCAATAGAAGAGACAATGGTAGCTGGCTAGGTTGGTCAAACAACAGCTAACAAGGGGTGTACCTCAGAGTTCTATGCACCATATAGTTGACTCACTCACATATTTTGTTGCTTTGCAGCTGTACTATGATGTTGTTCAACACTTATTAATTCCATGAGGTGCATGCAACTCCTGCATAAACCCTAATCCAAATTTGGACCCTGGGTAAAATGCATCCAGAAATCCTTCACTGTTGTCCAGGCATTTTGGTCCTGTGCAGGGATGACCATAGCCCATTTCAAGAAATTACGTATGCACACTAATCTATATCTGTGGCCAGAGAAACTTTTGAACCATTATAAAATTGACAGCAAGCAGATCCAGTGGTACATTCATTTTCTTTCATTTTTATGACCAGTGGTTCTTCCAACTGCTATGATTAAGCATGCCTCACCACTAGAGTTGAGCGAACACCTGGAAGTTCGGGTTTGCCGGGTTTCGGTCGAACTTCATAAAAAAGGCAAGGCATTGCCAAGGCATTGCACCCGGTTAGCCAGAATCCTACTCCACACTGATGAGGGGCAACACCCTGAAACAGCTGTCTGTGGATGGATAACTGGCTTAGGTTTTCCCAGTCACATCCTTAAAGCTTGTAAAAAAGCGGGATCTTGACATAGGGGCCACTTAATATGGTGGATTTGGTGATCTCTGCAATGGAGACACCCCTTTGCTCGGTTTTCCATCCTTTGAGGGATATCTGGCTTTCATTGTGTTTTAGACCTAATACTGGGGTTCCAAATTTATTTTGCATAGGACTTCATAAAAAAGTTTGGGTTCGGGATCCAAACTTGACCCCGAACCCTATTGAAGTCAATGGGGATCCGAACTTTGGGGCACTAAAATGGCTCTAAAAAAGTCCAGGAAAGGGCTAGAGGACGGGAAAAGGCAGCAAAATGTGGGTAAGTGTCCTGCAAACAAATGTGGATAAGGAAAATAAAATAAATAAAAATTACAAATTTGAATTCTGAACTAAGAACAGTAGGTCCATATGGACTAGGAGGTTGAGGAGGCGGTGAACGTGGCGTTGTAGGTGGACGTGGTGGTGTAGGTGGAAGCGGCGGTGTAGGTGGAAGCGGCGGTGGATGAGGTGGAGGCAGCCAACATTGTTTTTTTTAATTTAATTTGGGTACACCATAAAACATTGTGGAATATAAAAAATAACACAAAGAGAAAGTGCGCCGGAGTATAGCAATGGCTGTGTGAAGTCGGTATACTTGTCTATTCTGCACAAGGTACAGTCAAGTCTTCTGGGTTCCATGCCTGGTTCATTTGAATAAACGTGAGATTGTCCACTTTGGTTGTAGACACGCGGCTGCGCTTGTCTATGATAACACCCCCTGCCGTACTAAACACACGTTTAGACAATACACTGGCTGCAGGGCAGGCCAGCACCTCCAAGGCATAAAGGGCAAGCTCAGGCCATGTGCCCAATTTGGAGACCCAGAAGTTGAATGGGGCAGACCCATCAGTCAGCTGGTGGTGCTGGTTGTTGTGGCGTGGTGACAAAGCTTTTCCACATTTCGGCCATGCTAACCCTGCCTTCTGAGGTGCTGGCGGTGCCCTGGCTGTGTTGTCGGCCTCTTCCTCCTCCTCTATCTTCGCACTGGGCTTCTACTGAGCTCCCGGTGTCAGTTGGGAATGCCATCAGTATCTCGTCTACCAGCATGCGGTTATACTCACGCTCCAGTGAGGGAATTAAGGATGGCACGCTTTCCTTGTAGCAGGGATCCAGCAGGGTGGCCACCCAGTAATTACCACAAGTTAGAATGTGGGCAACTTGGCTGTCATTGCTCAGGCACTGCAGCATGTAGTCGCTCATGTGTGCCAGGCTGCCCAGAGGCAAGGACAAGCTGTCCTCTGTGGGAGGTGTATCGTCTGTGTCCTCTGTATCACCCCAGCCATGCACAAGTGATGCCCATGAGCTGCTTTGGGTACCACCCTGCTGTGAACACGGTTCCTACTCCTCCTCAAACTGTGCCCTGGCTGGACAATTGTGTACCTGGCCTATGTTGGTGCAGGAAACCACCCTCTGAGCCACCTGTGAATAACTGGCCTGATAACCCGTTGAAATGATCCCTCTGCCTCCTCCTCTTCCTGCTGTGACACATCTTCCTCCATCATTGCCCAATGCATTTTTTCAAGGAGACATAGAAGTGGGATAGTAACGCTGAGTCATCCGCACTGGCCGTGTTGGTGGAGTAGTTGAAACAGTGCAACAAGGCACACAGATCTCGCATGGAGGCCCACTCAGTGGCGGTAAAGTGTTGCTGTTCCGCAGAGCGACTGACCCATGCATGCTGCAGCTGAAACTTTCCTATTGCCTGCTGCTGCTCACACAGTCTCTCCAGCATTTGCAAGGTGGAGTTCCACCTTGTGGGAACGTCGCATATGAGGCAGTGAGCGGGAAGGCCAAAGTTACGCTGCAGCGTAGACAAGCGAGCAGCAACAGGGTGAGAACGCTGGAAGCGCGCACAGATGGCCCACACTTTCTGCAGCAGCTCTGACATATCGGGGTAGTTTTTCAGGAATCTCTGCACCACCAAATTCAGCACATGCGCCAGGCAAGGGATGTGCATCAAACCGGGTAGGTCCAGAGCTGCTACGAGATTTTGCCCATTATCGCACACCACCAGGCCGGGCTGGAGGCTCAGTGGCACTAACCACTCATCGGTCTTCTGTTCCAGGCTCGTCCAAAGCTCCTGTGTGGTGTGGGGTTTGTCCCCTAAAGAGATGAATTTAAAAACTGCCGGCTGTTGTTTCCCCCTGGCTGTGCTGAAGTTGGTGGTGAAGGTGTTATGCTGAGAGGATAAGGAGGTGGTAGAGGAGGAAGAGGAGTAGGAGGCAACAGGAGGCAAAGAGAAATGCCCTGCAATCCTCGGGGGCGGAAGGACATGCGGCAAACAGCTATCCGCCTCAGGCCCAGCCGCCCCTGCATTTACCCAGTGTGCTGTTAGGGAGATATAACGGCCCTGGCCGTGCTTACTGGTCCACTTATCGGTAGTTATGTGGACCTTGCCAGAGATGGAGTTGCGCAGTGCACATCTTATTTTGTCCGTCACTTGCTTGTGCAGGTAAGGGATGGCTCACCTGGAAAAGAAGTGGTGGCTTGGAATGACATATTGTGGGACAGCCACCACCATAAGGTTTTTAAAACTCTCTGTCTTCACCAGACGGAATGACAGCATTTCAAAGGCCAGCAATTTTGAAATGCTGGCATTCAGGGCCAGGGATCGCAGGTGGGTAGGGTGGTACTTCCTCTTTCGATCCAGTGTTTGGGAGATAGCTGAACGCTTCCATGGGACACTGTGGTGGTGCTTGTTGAAGGTGACAGACGTGGCGGCGTTGGTGTCACATCCTTTGTTTGCGGGGTTGCCGTTGCCACTGTCATTCCAGAGGTGGAAACTCTGTCAGTAGAGTCATTAAAAAGCATGAGAGTCTGCTGCATGACTTGGGGCTCAGACTGCTTGGCTGATTCGCAAGGGGGTGAGGTGTTAGATAGCTGCCCATGGCCTGCAGGTGCCAACTCTGAGCTTTCAGAAGTGGACCGGGTGGGAGACAATGTAAAGGTACTGGAGCACTATCAGCCACCCAATCTACTAGCGCCTGTACGTGCTCTGGCCTCACTATTCATAGAGCGGCATTCGGGCCTACTAAATAACTTGGAAGGCCCTGTCGTCTACGCGAACTTGAGGAAGGTGTTTCATTTGGGCTTGTAGCTGGCACAGATCCACCATGTCCTCTCCCTGCAACAGGAGCCCCACCAACACCAGCAGCACCATGACCATGGCCACATTTAATAAAACTTGTTCCCTGTCAGGTATGCCGTGCCCGTGTCATAAACAGAAAATATTGGTTTTGGTCACACCTCTATGTGGCAGATTAATTTATTACACTTTGTGCCCTGCCAAATATGCCCTTGCAGTGTGATAAAGATAAAAGATATTTCTAGGTCACAGCACAATATAAGAAACAAATGTATTACACTGTGGGGCCTGTCCAATAGGCCCTGGCAGCGTGTTAAAGATAAAAGATTGGTTTAGGTCACAAGTTACTTTGAAAGATATGAGGGGCACAGATCCCCCAACAACCGGTAGTACACCACCAAATTTACTGAATACATTTTGGCAAGTCAGGTATGCAGTGCAGCACGAACACCAACGCAGGCCGCAGGGGTACTTTATGGGCCAAAATTATGTTTTTTTTTCAATCATAATGTCCTAGTGTAATTTACTGATTTTATTTGATATGCAGTACGTGGCAAAAAGGTACTTTATAGGTAAAAAAAATGATTTTTTCAACCCCGGTGAAACAGATGAATTAACAGATTATTTTTAACTATCAGATTGCCTGTGCAGGCAGAGGATGAAATTTATTTTAACCAAATATATAATTTCTTCAACCCCAGTGAAACTTATGGATGCAAGTGAAATTCTTTCACTAGCAGTAGTACACAGCAGGCCACAAATTTACTTTGTGCCAAAAATAACGTGTTTTTCCCACCTATAATGTCCAGGGGGAATTTACAGATTTTATTTTATTTGCAGTACAAGACAAAAAGGTACTTTATAGGAAAAAAGAGGATTTTTTCAACCCCAGTGAAACAGATAAATTAACAAATAATTTTTTACTATCAGATTGCCTGTGCAGCCAGAGGATGGAATTTATTTCAACAAAATACCGTATTGTCCGTGGTATAAGACGACCCCCAACTTTTTCAGTTAATATATAGGATTTGGGCTATACTCGTCATATAAGACTACCCCAGCCTTTCATCAGCTCCCCAGCCTCTCATCTGCCCCCCAGCCTCTCATCAGCTCCCCAGCCTCTCATCTGCCCCCCAGCCTCTCATCAGCCCCCAGCCTCTCATCAGCTCCCCAGCCTCTCATTAGCTCCCCAGCCTCTCACCTGCCCCCCAGCCTCTCATCAGCCCCCAGTCTCTCATCAGCTCCCCAGCCTCTCATCAGCTCTCCATACACAGGATCAGGCAGTATGAAAACTTAGAGGCGGCGCAGGCATGTGTGGCAGGAAAGCCTGCTCTTCCACTCATCGGCCTGCTCCTGCGCTCCCACCAATGTCTCCCTGCAAATCTGGCGGCCGATCCCTGTCAAAAAGCACCAGACAGGGCCGGCCGGTCTCTTACTTTATGCACTGCAGCCACAGGGCTCTCCCTCTTCCGGTAACTCATGTCTGTGCAGTGCATTAAGCATCAGCAATGCGCCGCACAGACGTGTGTTACCAGAAGAGGGAGAGCCCGGCGGCCACAGTGGAGAAGGACGACCCAGCGTAAAAAGACGACCCCCGACTTTTGAGAAGATTTTCAGGTGTTTAAAAGTCGTCTTATACGCCGGAAAATACGGTATATGTTTTCTTCAACCCCAGTGAAACAGATAAATTAACAGATTATATTTCACTATCAGATCGCCTGTGCAGGCAGAGGACGGAATTTATTTCAACAAAATATATGCTTTCTTCAACCCCAGTGAAACTGACGGATGTAAATGAAATTCTTTCACTAGCACTAGTACCGAGCAGGCCACAAATTTACTTTGTGCCAAAAATTACGTGTTTTTTCCACCCACAATGTCTCAGTGGAATTTACTGATTTTATTTGATTTGCAGTACAAGGCAAAAGGTACTTTATAGGGGGAAAAAAGGGATTTTTTCAACCCCAGTGAAACAGATGGATTTACAGATAATTTTTTTTCACTATCACAAATGTAGTGCACAGAGCAAATGTACTTTTTAGCACAAAAATAAAAATACACAAAATCTGATGGATTTATTTATAATTAATGACAAGGATATATGCAACAGAGGGGTACTTTACAGAACAAAATTGGTCCCTAAAATCACAAACAGAGTAACAGTATTATTTTTGCCTTTCCCAACCAGATATGCAGTGCAGGTGCACTTAAAAATGGGTACATTTTGCCAAATGAAGTAAAAAGACGACATTCAATTACTGTCCCTGGCACATATGAAGCTGCAAGTGCACGACGCTTGCACAAAATGGTCGCCGACACCAACCACTCACAGAAAAAAAACTGTCTTTGTCACTGTCACTGCCATTGCACCCACAAGAATAAAAAAGGTTGTAGATCGCTGAGTGAACACAATTCTGATATCAGATATTATCAGCTAAGCTTGTTTCCTATTCTCTCCCTGAAAGCACCAGCAGCAATCTGTCCCTACACTAAGAGCAGCAGAGTGACGTGCGGCGCTACGTGACTCCAGCTCATATAGAGGCTGGGTCACATGCTGCATTTAGCCAATCACAGTCATGCCATTAGTAGGCATGGTTGTTATGGCTTCTAAGGACAAAATAGTTAGACGCTTGTTGATTGGCTGCCCAGAAGATTTTCAAGAAGCGCCATAAAATCCACCAAACAACGAACCTGAACAATTACGAAAATGTTCGGGTCCGGGAGCCAAAAATCCCAAAATTCGGTACGAACCCGAACTTTCCAGTTCGGGTTCGCTCAATTCTACTCACCACTTATGCTAATCCTGGAGAACAGAAGTGGTTGAGGACTAACTTGAATTGACTCCCCCCAAAAAAGATAGCCACCTTTTTTCATTAAGAGGTTGTCCATTTTAGAAAACCCATTTTTTATACACTTGTTATGGAAATTCTATTTAAAAGAAAGGAGTCATATGTTCATAATCCTCACATCTTGGCCAATTTCAGAACACTTATGGTACAAGAGAATCTCTCACACTGGAGAACCTGTTCTGTTTTGCACAGACAAGCCACTGATTTGAATGAGCAGTGTGCAATGCCTGTTTTCCTCTGTGCTGGTGCTACAGAGAAACTAAACACTGTTTCCAACAGGATGTACTGTAGCTGGTCTCTGGGTTCCCAGCAGAGGGATACTTTCCAATCTGCTCATTGTCAAATAAAAATAAATGTATTTATTTTTTAATAGTCCACCATAAAAAATACACATTTGGTACCACCATAATTATTAATCATCTGTATAATTTAATATTTATATTGCATTGAGCATGGGGAAAAGACACTTGTGGTGAATATCCTGTTTTTTCCATTCTGCCTCAATAAAATGTATAAAAATTGATCAAATTATATGGTATATATCCCAACATTGTACCAATTAAAACTACAATAAACAAACAAACAAACAAACCCTCATACAGGTACCTTGATGGAAAAATCAAAAAGTTACTACTTTTTACAACACAAAAATAGATTTTTTTCTATAAAATATGTGCAGGCTACAGTGGCTAACTATAGTTGATGGTAACGTTCTATTTAGCCATCAGAGTGATATGACAGATCACTATCTTGTTTTTAAACATCAAAATGGTCTCAACCCGCTTTGTAAGGGAGGACAAGTTCACAAAGCTCTCTCATTGCTCACATTCACCCTATGAAGTGAATCAACTTTGGTTTCTTTGAAAGTGTTGTGCTCTCTAAAAAGACAAAATAGCCACTTCACAGGAACATTTTAAAGACAATGCAGATGCATTCATACTGGCCTAGGCAGGAGTGCAGGCATTTCTTTACATCACTCTTCTCCTTATGTAAGTATACATAGATCTGCATAAAATATATCTACATAGCTGCTTTTTTCCAGAAACAGAACATTTGCCTATAGGACATGCACAATGTTTATTTTATGACATGATTAGATATCATAGTCAAATATCAGAATAATGTCAGTTTGTGGCCAAATACTGTACTTGATAACTGACTCTGAAAAATGACTGATATCTGACTACTCAATACCCAAATGTGTGTGTGTGTGTTTTTTTTTTGTTTGCTTATTTAATTTTACCTGAACATCTAATCAAATAAGCAGTAAGTGTTGAATAGAAGGTTTGAAATATGTTAGCTAGATGACAAGCTGAAATGGTGTTTGACGTCTCACTCTCCTCAGTTCCAGCAGGCTTTTTCAACAGAGAACATCCTCCTGGAGCACTCAGGATCTAGCATTGCCAGATGTTACTGCAATGCCTGCTGGCCCCATTGACTATAATGCAAACCAGGCTGCTACCTAGCAAATATTGTTATGAAAATAAATAGGCACTTCACAGAAATATTTTAAAGTCAATGCAGATACATTCATATGGGCTTAGGCCTGCAGCTGAATGTCTGTTACTTGAAATGGCCTGAGCTTTAACCCCCGAACATAACCCATGAACAAGAGTGGTGCAGTTCCCGGGAAGAGCAAGCAACCATATTTTTCTAATCTCATACAACCCCTTTAAGAATGATAGATCATCTGAAATATTCTTATGCTATATGTGATATTCAGAAGGCTTTTTTTTCATAACTTCTTTTTCTTGTGCACTTAGGGACTTTAAGTGTAGATTGGGGAATCTACATTTTTGTCATAGTATATTGTACAGCCTAAAAATCTCTCTAATGTATACTTATCATAACGACCCATAGATAATATTTAGTGGTGAAACCTCACCTCCAGTGGCGTAGCTACAGGGGTCGCAGCAGTCGCAATTGCAACCGGGCCGCTAAGTCTGGGGGGCCCATGAGCCCCCCTTCTCCATCCAGGACAAAATTATTGCATGCTATGGTTTGTGCCAGCGCGTTAGAGGGCAGAGGCAGAGAAGCGCTGGGTACTTACAATATATTGAGGTGGTGAGCGCAGGGGGAGTGGTCTGGGCATCTGGCCAGAAGTGAAGCTGGCGGCAGCCACAGCAAACAGACTGTGAAGCTGCGTGCTGCTGGAGTGAGGAGGCGCCACGCACAGAGTGGGAAGTGGCTCATGACTGAGGTGAGCCCGGGGCAGCTTTGAAGGCGCAGGAGCGCGAAGATAATCAAAATCAGAGAAATAAAATGATAAATTGGCAGGGGGCCGGCACTGGGACTGGGGTAGTGTGTGTGTGTGCACTAGTGACAGAGGGCAGGCTGCAACACGGCGGGCGGCGTGATAAATTGGCCAGGGGCGGGCTGGGGCACTGTGTGCCACTTCAGTGATCAAAACAAGTTCCCAGATCCCAGTCAGACAAGTAAGTTAGTAACCTAACCTGACTAGTGACTGTGGAACGATCAAGCAAGCCAATAAGTAGTGTAGACAGAGTAGAATATCTAAGATTAAGCTAGCTGTGAAGAGACTAGTAGAGACTAAAACCATCACATATTAGAAATTAAAATCAGGGCAAAATAAATTTGATAGATGTGCAGTGAAAAAAAATCTGAATTATTCAGACACCACCTGGCTGTTATGGCAATAATGCTGCTGGACTGACCCATACACCGGCTATATACAGTAATACCGTATATAGCAGGTGCATGGGTCAGTCCAGCATTATTGCACACCAGGTGGTGTCTGAATAATTCAGAATTTTTTTCACTGCACATCTATCAAATTTATTTTGCCTTGATTTTCAAATATGTGATTTTTTTCTCTCACATCTGTAGCTGATAGTTGTTGTACATTTTTACCAGGTTACATGTCTGACTGGGAAATGTAGATACTATGCAGTCTATTAACCCCTTAACCCAAAACACCGTACATGTAAGGCGCTGGATGCCCGCAGGCGTATGGAGGAGTCACCTCAGTATCAATTTAAAGGGTAGGCTTACATTTATTACACATTTTTGCTCCATTTGTTCAAATATAAATGTAACGGCGGTTGCTATTGCCCTACTAACCGCCATGGTCCCGGGCTCCGTTTTCAGGTGAGCACTGTCTTCCCTCGCCGCATCTGTTATTGTCCATGTTCAGCCGTGTTGCAGGGCAAAGTAAAAGCGTTGGTAAGCTTCTGGTGTGTTCCTATTCACCACAGCGGTACTGGACTCTGTCCTTGCAGGCGCTGACCTCCCTGGACGCTGTTACCATGGTTTCTTTCTAGCACCAGATGCAGCATGCCTTCCGGCCTGGTTCCTGTAGCACACATTACTTCCTGTGATTTACCTATGCCGAATGTCTGCCAATCCCAGCCTTCCTGCACGTATATAAGTGGTCCAGCCATCTTCCCAGGTGCTGGAGCATCAAAGGTACTTTTGTCCAGCTAAGGATGCTTTCATACATGCTTTTGTTACTGAACTCCTGACTCGGATCGCCTGACCTGTACCTGTGTTGCCTGCCCTGACCCATTGCTTGAACTACTTCGCCTCCACCACATCCTTTGGGTCAGTGCTGGTTACGACTCGGCCTGTTGACTACATCCGTACCTCTGGTACCTTGCACTGGTACCTCCTGGTCCACCTGGGCCAGCTACTTCATGTGTCAACCCACCTTATGGTATTCTCATAGGGCAAGTCTATCCCCACCATCGGAGGTACTGCAAAAAATGAGGGATTCACTTAGACAATGCACTTAGAGGAGGTTAGAGACATGACAATAAACCAAGGAAACTTTTTGTGGCCAAAAAACACATCTATAGTCTGTCTCCAAGACAATAAAAGCAAACCCACTGTAGTCTGGTCCTGCAGTTATACTTATTTCCATTTCCCCTCCTTCTTAGTAACATACCTCCGATTAAGGTAACAAAAAATATGGCACATGTGCGAGGGAGTATGACTGCGGGTCGTGCTATGCAGGGTTTGCTTGCAGTCGGCAGCCCTAGGGACACAATAGGTCTGTATGGCAGCTATAGACACAAAACTGTTGGAGATTTATAATGCTTTAGCAACCTCCGCCATGCATTGCTGTGCAATGTAGTTGCATATTACATCTACACTTTGACACTCTGCTACAAGACTGGAGATAACTCATAACCCTGCCATTTAATAACTTAGAATCTTCTGGCACTAGTGACTGGGGCTCCCTTTGTTACCCTATCATGCACAGCAATCGCATGGTGGCAATAGATTGAGGGGTTAATGAAAGCAATTGTCTGCTGTTTCATTTAGCTATATATGTGTGTAATGTGTATGTATGTATGCAGGTATATATGTGTGTAGTGTGTGTGCATGTAAATTGTGTACAATTTCCACAGCATGTGGATGAATTTTGTTAAATCTCATCCACTTGCCTGCTACTCTATTCCACTGTGTATTTTACTGTGTAAAATTTATTCTGGACAACTCATGGACAGCCAACATTATTTAGGGGCAAACTGGAAAACCACAATGAATGATAAATATTATATGTGATATACAGGGTGAGTCAAAAGTCAGGACACCATTTTACTGTATTTCAGAAATGAAAGAAAAATTAAATGTCTGAATACTCCAGCAAGGAATGGGTGAAGTGGCCTATCTTTTAGGCTATGTCAGGAACATGGCTGCCATATTGGATCAAGGGAACATTTTATATCAAAATAAAAAGGTTTCCTGAGACGTTTGACTCACCCTGTAGAATACTGGTATGACTACATGAGCAGCATTCAATATGGTCTGTAAAATAATGAGAATTACACTCATAATAACTTGGTAAACTGCGTCCAGTTTCAAAAATATTATTGAAAGGGATAACTATGAGAACAGTGGGGATCCTATAGATGGGGTTCTTCTGTATTGGTCATCAGATTGGTGGGGTCTGTCAACCAGCTACCCTTTCAATTAGCTGTTTGTTGCAGCCTCCAGCCATGGCAGTATAACAGGGGATTGTGCTGGAAACAGAAGACACCATCCACAGTCTAGTGGCCAAGCTGGCACACTGTAGCTCGAACTGCCATTCACTTGAATGCAGCCTAGTTTGGTACTTAATGACAAGGCATCTGCATGTGGCAGGTCTGAAGGCCGTTGTTAGACCTCTGGCTGATATAGAAACCCAACTGCATTATGAGGTAAGAGGGGTGGTGGAGTGAGAGAAGAAGCCCTCTCTCTCTAACCACTTAGATGCCAGAGTCCTCATTGACAACAGCATCTAAGGGGTAAACTTCAGGGAATAGGGGTCATTTTTGGAGGATTTGCAACATGCCCAGTAAATTGTACTTGCTAAGGGTCAGACAGATGTTTTGGGGGTGGGGCTTTAACCCCTAATGTCTCAAGCTGTGTAACAGATAGATATGTGAGCCTGGTCTTGTTTGAAAGCTGACCATGGTAATCTGATCATAGTTCTTGCTACTATAAAACTGGTTATAGAAGCTGTTAGAAATGGATCCCGGTATAAACCTGTAAACATACTGGTCTCAGCCCAGACCTAAATTCTAAAGGCAATAACTCCAGTTTTATGGCAGCTAACTCTGTGGTCCTAATCTTGTTTTAAAGATTAGATTATCAGCTTTCAAACAAGGATCACATCTCAGCCAGCGTAGAGGAGGGGCAGGCAGTGAGGAAATGCTCACTGGCTGCAGGAAGAGAGAAAAAAAGACCCATTTTCCCTGTGTAACTAGACATCCAGAGGAAGGGAATCATGGAGTTCTGTGCACATTATCTTTCCCCCCTCTCCTTCATCAGTCAGACAGCATACTTGCTCTCACATATGGGGGTCTTTTTTTAAGGAAAGGAGTGAGAAGATGACAACTTTCGCATCTAATCATCCCTCTGCACCTTATTAGGCAGTTTAGTGAAAGCATTAAATAATTCACATGAAAACACTTGTACCCACCGTATGCAAACATCAATAAAGTTTCTATTTTACACTGCCCCTATCCTTTCCATATCCTATCTTTACCATACAATATGCAGACCTCTTTTTTTTAACGATGGTCATTACAAGCAACAGTAATAGCAATAACAATTATCAATAGAGAAGAATGTATTATATTTCCTTCATTTAATTTATCTATGAAAAATATTTCTGGCAGCCAGAAAAGATAGTTTTGCTCACTGTCACTAAGAAAAAATAATTTTCATTTGGTAAGTTTTGCAAGCCATGGGAAGCTGGGCTCCTGTATAGGGCTGCATGCCACAAGGGGCAGCACTAAAATAGGTTTAGGGTATTTTTACTTGCTTTGTGGTTATTTGCTTCTTGATAAGAGCTCATTTTTGGCTGTAAAATGTAACAACAAACCGCTGGTGTGAAATAATACTGGTGAAAAGCCAAAATTCAGATATATGCATTTTTACCCATGTCAAGTTGAGTGGTATTTTTTATGAGAAACTATTGCAACCTTTAATATAGTGCATCCATAGCAAACCATACTATAAACGTAAGCCCTTCTACCACAGGCCAGTTTGCAGCTTCCTGCCCAGGCAATTTTTTGCAAATCTGAGATGTGTCACTTACTGTGGTAATAACTTTTACTTATACAAGCTATTCTGAGACTGTTTTCTCGTGACACATTGTACTTCATGACAGTCATAAATTTAAGTCAATATATTTCACTTTTACTTATGAAAAAATCCCAAATTAACCAAAAATGTAGAAAAATTTGCACTTTTCAAAATTTTAATTTCTCTGCTTTTAAAACAGAAATTGATACCTCATAAAATAATTTTTACTCAACATTCCCCATATGTCTACTTTGTGTTGGCATTACTTTGAAAATGTCATTTTATTTTTTTAGGACATTAGAAGGCTAAGGCTATGTTCACATAGCGTTCAAGCTCTCCGTTCCTGTAGTCCGTCCGGAAGTTGAAAAACAAAAATCGAAAAACGTATCTGTTCAATCTCCCATAGAAACTAATTGACGTTTGTATGCATACGTTAGTTGGTAAAACGCTCCGAATACGTTTTTTGCTTGCAGGATTTTTTTCTACGTTCGGAAAAGCGGATTCTTGACTGAGTGTCCATTCGCATTCATTATAGTCAATGAGAAACAGATTCTTAAATTTTTCTTTCGTGGACATAACGTTCCTATTGTACGTTTATTTTGGTTCTGAACATGCGCAGAATAAACAGAGACCATGAGTCGTTCTTCTGGAGTTACACTTTAACGAAATTTCGTATCTTTCCGTCTCAATCGCCGACATAAACATTGGACAAGGTCATCAAAGCTTTGGACACTGACATGGAGATGTTCTGAAAATTTGACAGGGTGTTTTGTGAGTTCTTGATAAAGGGTGGAAAAAACACTTTGTGTCATTCGGCATGATGTAATGGGATGCACCCAATATCGCCTTCTCCTTTTCATGGATGACATTCGCATGTTTTGAAGTTTCCATATCATATAGTCCACAGAAAAAAGGACATGAGCGGGCAGCATTGTTCCTCTTCCAGCAATTGGATGTCTCACAATATAGCACCATTTGTATATAAAGCATGCAGATAGGGGAGGGACAACTGGAAAAAAAAAAAAAAAAAGGGAAAACGAATCCGTTACCTGAGTAACTGAACGGATTAAACGGATATTTTTAATCCGTTTATTAACGTATCCATAAGATGGTATCCGTTTTGAAACGTAGCGAAATATGTCCGTTACGTTCCGTTATGAATGAATCAGTTTCAATTTTGAGATGGACGCGTCATAACGGAAAGCCGAACGGAGGACTAAAAGCTGTTGTGAATAAGCCCTTAGAATTTTGGAAGCAATTCTTAAAATTTTTAAGATACTGTAATTTACAAAACCCACTTTTTAAGGACAAGTTCAGTTATGAAGTCACTTTGTGGGCATTATATAGTAGAAACTACCCATAAATTACACCATTTAGAAACTACATTCCTCAATTGATTCAAAACTGATTTTACAAACTTTGTTAATAATGCCAACGCTACACACACATAATATGATGCGTGACTACAATAATGTTAACCAAATGACCATAAAGGGACACGCATTTACAATTTCACAAACTTTATTAGTTGATAAAAGACCAACGACATACACAATATAAATATAAAAATAATTATATATAGCAGCAATACAGGTAGTAGCCAAGACATGTGGCTCCCCTCCCACACCTAGAAAACACCGATAGTTCACCTATATGAAGTAAAGACCTTTTACAAAGGTACTGGCATAGATAAACACATCCCCAATATAACAATTATATGATAGAACCAAGCCCCACTAAAAATAATATAGTGGATAAGCCACACAAACACTACAGCAAAGAGGCATATATATTCCATAAATGTATACCTGAGGGACACTTAGAGAGGAGAACACGGGTTTTCAATTGCAGAGAGGAGAGCCCACCCCGACGTACGTTTCGCTTCGCTTTCTCAAGGGGCGTGTTTGAATCAATCTCTCTAACCTCTATATATATCCATGTTCATCAGGTATAATGTAAAATACATGTGTGTGCTGATAATTATAAACTGACCTCCCCATCGCAAAACACGCTGGGAGCGCGTCACATCTCCGCGCCGTCGCGCCGCCTCTGACATCACAAACTCGCGAGACAGTGCATAGCAGGTAACCGGTCAGCCGCATGATCTCGCGGCATCACGACGCAAACGGGAGTCACAAAAAACAACGCCCACCAGACATCCATCAAGCCGCGGGATCATGCGAAAAGACAGCAACACTAGAGCACGTATCTGGAGATAAGTCACGTGGTGCGGCATTACGTCGCATTCGCGACATACAAGGACAGTATCCCTTCCTCAAAATAATGTATGGTCGCAAGACTTTATCAGTACACAAGTATATGGGACAGATAATACTCGCAAGAATGCTATCTACAATCATGTAGGACACACAGCAAGAAATGAAAAAACAGAAAAAGGATTAGGACAAAAAGGAGTTTAACAATAATAAAAAAAAAATAAAACTAATGAATACTCCATTACCTAAAATGGGGTACGGTCACCAAAAAGCGGATACAAGATGTAAGATACATGTATATATATTATTGTGAAAACCTGTGTTACACGGTCATCCGATCCTATCTTGATCGAGTGACCTACATATAATGTGATAATAACCTCTTATAAATAACAAACATAAAGTGATAGTGACTAAAGTGCTCAGTGCAATGTGAACATGCAGGTGCTAAAAATAAATAATAAATTATATATATATATATAAAAATATATAAAGTTGTTACAAAAGTACCCTGATAAAAGTGATAATTCATTTTCAATACAGTTATAAATAGCCAACTGGCTAGTACATAATAAATAGATACAAAAATATAAAATTTAAAATTTGTGCATAATTCATGTATCCATTCATATATCATGTAACCCCATCTACATATCCAAAGCTGCCCCACACTAGCTAAGAATATATCCAAAATTCCTCCTTCTCTCATATAATAGGATAAATTAAATAAAATAATTAGATAAATAATAAATGACAATTTTGCCCGACTGCATAGTCCAAAGAGAAAGAGTCCATAAAAAAAAACAAAAAAAAAAAAAATAAAGTCCATCACATGTCCAAAACGAATCTCCAGCCTGCCATTTCATCTATACCCAACATGATCTAAAAAACATGAATATAAAAAGTTAGAGCAATGCAATATATATTATATAATAATTAAAAAAAATTTTCAATTAAAAACAATAATCCGTAAGCATCAGTGAATTACCAGGCCACAGGAGCACGAGAGAGAAAGAGAGGAAAGCAGAAATCTATATGGAACTGCTTATCCGACAGATTTCACAACGTACATGTATATTCTTTATAAGAATGGAGCATAAGTGATTCCCTCATTAAGACCATGAGGTGATACTGTATTAAGAAGGAAAATCCACTTTGTTTCTCGCTGCGCGAGGGTCTTCTTAAGATTACCTCCTCTTGGTGACATAATGACCCTATCAATTCCTCTAAAGTGCAACAGGGATCCATCTGATCCATGCCTTTCTTTAAAATGGCGGGGGAGTGTTTTCAATGATGTTAGATCTTCTTCGTCTTTAGCTGCCTCTATAGATAGGACATGTTCTCTCACCCTTCTTTTCAGCTGCCGCGACGTCATCCCCACATATATAAGATCACACGGGCAAATGGCCCAGTAAATGACACCCACTGTAGCGCAATTAATGGTGTGTGTGATTTTAAAAGTCCTCCCATGATCAAAATTGTGAAAATGGGAACTTTTTCCATATTTTTACACGCTACACACTTCCCACAAGCACTACTCCCCCATGGAGTTCCCTTTGTACCAAAGGGGTTAGGGGGCTTGCGAGTATATAAGCTCCGAGTTAGATGGTCTCGTAAGTTCTTTGCCCTACGGTATGTGATAGATGGACGGTCTGGTATGACATCCTGTAGTTGTGGGTCCTGTGTGAGGATGTTCCAGTATTTGGTCAGGGCTGCATTGACCGCCTTCCACTTAGGATTAAAGTTTGTAATAAATCTGACCACTGGTTTGTCCTCACGTCTCACCTTTTTATGGAGTAAATCTCTTCTACTAGTGGATTTTGCTCTATTGTATGCCCTCTCAATACATCTTTTTCCATAGCCTCTGTCTTGAAAGCGCCCTCTCAAGTCGTCCGCCTGCAACTCAAAAGCAAAATCCGATGAACACACTCGACGCGCCCTTAGGAACTGCCCCACGGGTATGTTTTTAATCAAATTACCGGGATGTGAAGAACTGGCATGTAATACTGCATTCACCGATGTTTCTTTCCTATATAGGTCAGTTGTCATCCGACCCTCTGAATCCACATGGAACATGACATCCAAAAACTCCATCCTTGTACGAGCCACCTTGAAGGTAAGTTTAATATTGAGTGCGTTGGTATTCAACTGTGCCACAAAATTAGCAAAAGTTTCTGGTGTCCCCTGCCAGATCACAACGACGTCATCAATATAGCGTCCCCAATACTGGACGCCATTGGCCTCCGGCAGGGGATCCGTCTGGAGGATCCTCCTCTCCCACAGCCCCAGGAACAAATTAGCATACGAGGGCGCACAGGCCGCCCCCATTGCTGTGCCCCGGAGCTGTAGGTAGAAGGACCCCCCAAACATAAAGAAATTATGCGTCAAGACATACTCCAAAAGTGACAGGAGAAATTCACACTTACGTCTATCCATATTGGAACTATTTAGGTAGAATGAGACTGCATCCAGCCCATCACGATGGTTGATAGACGTGTACAGGGATTCCACATCACATGTGGCTATATACATATCAGGCTCCAAGTGGATCTCCTCCATCTTTTTCAGTATGTCTGTTGTGTCTTTCAAAAAAGATGGTAATTCTTCCACCAGTGGTTGTAAGAAATAATCAACATACTTGCAAATAGCATCGCTCACTCCATCAATGCCAGCAATTATGGGTCGTCCAGGTGGATTCAGAGGGTCTTTATGTATCTTCGGTAACAAATACAAAGTTGGAATTACCGGATGTTCGGGTAATAAAAATTAAACTGTTTTGATGTTATTATCCCATCTTCTACTCCCCTTTGAAGAATCTCCATAAGCTCCTGTTTAAATTTTATGAGTGGGTTAAAGGTCAATTTTTGTAACAGTCACTATTGCGTAGCTGTCGCAAAACTTCCCTTTCATACATTGCTGAAGGCCATAGGACAATGTTCCCACCCTTGTCCGCAGGTTTGATTACAACATCTGGCCATTGCTCAATTTCCTTAAGTGCCTGTCTTTCACCTCTTGTACAATTGTCATTACTCCCGTAGTTTGTTATTCTTGATAACTCCCCTTCCACCAACTTCACAAATATTGCGACATTAGGGAATAGGGAGAGAGCAGGAAAGTTAGTCGATTTTGGAATGAGTGACTTCGAAACTCACCAAAAGATGTGGTTTCATCTTGTTCTTCTAATAAGGAGACCAAGTTGTTCAAGGTCTCCTGTTCTGATGGAATGGTCGAGTGGGAATCACTTCGTGATGTATATATTTTATTAAAAACCAAACGTCGGGCAAACAAATGGAGATCCTTCACTGTTGAGAAAAATCATAATTACTCGATGGCGAAAAAGACAGACCTCTCCCTAAAATGGAAAGTTGGTCATGTGTCAAAACACGATCCGTTAGGTTGATTACCTGTAATTTCTGGTTGGTATCCTGGCGCCTCTTACTGCCAGGTTGTGTAGCCTCTACCATTTTTCGTTTCTGAAAACGTTTCGGATATCTATGTGGTTCATGATCTTTTGTGCTACCATCTTCACTGGCTGATGTACGAGAGGAAATGGAAGACGTGCGGGACCGTCCCTCTTCAGGTTTATACTTCCAGCGATATACCCTGTTTAAATCCTTATCTTGTGTGTCCCGCTGGAATTTCCTCATCTTTACATTTTTAATCTGTTTCTCCCATGTCAAAAAGTTATCATCGAGTTCTTTCTTAAAAGCCTCCATTTCACTCACATTAAGTTTTTGTGATAGCTGGTCTTCAAGCCCTAAGGCTTCTAATTCCAAGCTAGACATAGTCTTAGTATTGTGCTCCATAATGAGGCGCATCAAGGTCAAAGAGCAGGATCCACAAGCGGACTCCCACTTTTCCCGAACTCATTGTCATCCTGTCCATAGGAGGGAAAAATTTGTACCCTCAGTCCTCTAGGGATAAGTCCTTTCTCCACATATTTGTCTAGGGTGGCCTTATTCCACCAAAGCTTCATACGTCTATGGAGTGTGTTTTTAATCTGCGCCTCAACTCACTCGTGCTCCTGCGGCCAGGGTCATCACCAACACCCGCACCACCTGCAAAAGCTGCCTCCACCTGGGACATCCAGGCAGTGTCTCTTGACCGAAAGTCCATACTGTAAGGGACTCTTCTGTGAAAACACACAGGAAAAATAGTTAGTAATGCCAACGCTACACACACATAATACGATGCGTGACTACAATAATGTTAACCAAATGACCATAAAGGGACACGCATTTACAATTTCACAAACTTTATTAGTTGATAAAGACAATAGCAGAAGACACGCATAGCAGTACACAATATCCACACCAGTCTAATAAAATACACAAACACTAGGCATGGGCTCAACTTAACTATATACATGTTCAGGTACAGCTGGGCCGTGCTTCTCTGATTAATGACACAGGAAAGAATGTGGTGCACTGCTTATTACTGGTCGCAAGACTTATCAGCACATGGGGCAGGTGGCAATACTGCAGCACTGCTGATTCATATCAGAGATATAGTAAGAGCCAAAACAGGGATTAAATAGTGAAAGCTAATAAGGTCGAGTGTCTATTGCTCAATAGATGTTAGAAATACGATTCTATTTTTTTTGATCGAGCATCAATGTGGGCAGAATATCAACAGGATTACAAATAAATAATAAATTATATATATATAGTTATATATATATTTTCTTATATATATATATAAAATATATATATATATAAAAGTTATATAAGAAAAACATATCATTTTCACAATATTATATAAAATAATATCCAAATTTATAATAGCACATAATACAATGTTCCACTATCCAAAGAAACTATGTCAAACATCATCAGTTCGTAATATGAAATTAATAACTGAACAGAATGAAACACAGAGCACAGAAGATATGGAATCAGCTATTCAGATCGCCATGTATATTTTTCATAAGACATGATATTGTATTAAGAAGAAAATTCACGCCGCGGCGCCCATTCTCTTACGACAATTCTCAGTGCTCACGATGCTGATTTTCAGCTGTCAGACTGTGCCATTTTCACATAGATATTAATGGGCAACAAGCCCAGTAACGACACCCACTGTAGCGCAATTAATGGTGTGTGTGATTTTAAAAGTCCTCCCATGATCAAAATTGTGAAAATGGGAAGCTTTTTCCATATTTACTGGGCCATTTGCCCGTGTGATCTTATATATGTGGGGATGACGTCGCGGCAGCTGAAAAGAAGGGTGAGAGAACATGTCCTATCTATAGAGGCAGCTAAAGACGAAGAAGATCTAACATCATTGAAAACACTCCCCCGCCATTTTAAAGAAAGGCATGGATCAGATGGATCCCTGTTGCACTTTAGAGGAATTGATAGGGTCATTATGTCACCAAGAGGAGGTAATCTTAAGAAGACCCTCGCGCAGCGAGAAACAAAGTGGATTTTCCTTCTTAATACAGTATCACCTCATGGTCTTAATGAGGGAATCACTTATGCTCCATTCTTATAAAGAATATACATGTACGTTGTGAAATCTGTCGGATAAGCAGTTCCATATAGATTTCTGCTTTCCTCTCTTTCTCTCTCGTGCTCCTGTGGCCTGGTAATTCACTGATGCTTACGGATTATTGTTTTTAATTGAAATTTTTTTTTTAATTATTATATAATATATATTGCATTGCTCTAACTTTTTATATTCATGTTTTTTAGATCATGTTGGGTATAGATGAAATGGCAGGCTGGAGATTCGTTTTGGACATGTGATGGACTTTTTTTTTTTTTTTTTTTATGGACTCTTTCTTTTTGGACTATGCAGTCGGGCAAAATTGTCATTTATTATTTATCTAATTATTTTATTTAATTTATCCTATTATATGAGAGAAGGAGGAATTTTGGATATATTCTTAGCTAGTGTGGGGCAGCTTTGGATATGTAGATGGGGTTACATGATATATGAATGGATACATGAATTATGCACAAATTTTAAATTTTATATTTTTGTATCTATTTATTATGTACTAGCCAGTTGGCTATTTATAACTGTATTGAAAATGAATTATCACTTTTATCAGGGTACTTTTGTAACAACTTTATATATTTTTATATATATATATAATTTATTATTTATTTTTAGCACCTGCATGTTCACATTGCACTGAGCACTTTAGTCACCATCACTTTATGTTTGTTATTTATAAGAGGTTATTATCACATTATATGTAGGTCACTCGATCAAGATAGGATCGGATGACCGTGTAACACAGGTTTTCACAATAATATATATACATGTATCTTACATCTTGTATCCGCTTTTTGGTGACCGTACCCCATTTTAGGTAATGGAGTACTCATTAGTTTTATTATTGTTAAACTCCTTTTGTCCTAATCCTTTTCTGTTTTTTCATTTCTTGCTGTGTGTCCTACATGATTGTAGATAGCATTCTTGCGAGTATTATCTGTCCCATATACTTGTGTACTGATAAAGTCTTGCGACCATACATTATTTTGAGGAAGGGATACTGTCCTTGTATGTCGCGAATGCGACGTAATGCCGCACCACGTGACTTATCTCCAGATACGTGCTCTAGTGTTGCTGTCTTTTCGCATGATCCCGCGGCTTGATGGATGTCTGGTGGGCGTTGTTTTTGTGACTCCCGTTTGCGTCATGATGCCGCGAGATCATGCGGCTGACCGGTTACCTGCTATGCACTGTCTCGCGAGTTTGTGATGTCAGAGGCGGCGCGACGGCGCGGAGATGTGACGCGCTCCCAGCGTGTTTTGCGATGGGGAGGTCAGTTTATAATTATCAGCACACACATGTATTTTACATTATACCTGATGAACATGGATATATATAGAGGTTAGAGAGATTGATTCAAACACGCCCTTGAGAAAGCGGAGCGAAACGTACGTCGGGGTGGGCTCTCCTCTCTGCAATTGAAAACCCGTGTTCTCCTCTCTAAGTGTCCCTCAGGTATACATTTATGGAATATATATGCCTCTTTGCTGTAGTGTTTGTGTGGTTTATCCACTATATTATTTTTAGTGGGGCTTGGTTCTATCATATAATTGTTATATTGGGGATGTGTTTATCTATGCCAGTACCTTTGTAAAAGGTCTTTACTTCATATAGGTGAACTATCGGTGTTTTCTAGGTGTGGGAGGGGAGCCACATGTCTTGGCTACTACCTGTATTGCTGCTATATATAATTATTTTTATATTTATATTGTGTATGTCGTTGGTCTTTTATCAACTAATAAAGTTTGTGAAATTGTAAATGCGTGTCCCTTTATGGTCATTTGGTTAACAAACTTTGTTAATGTTAACCCTTCAGGTATTCCCCAAAAATTAAAGGAAAATTTCACTTTTTTGGCAAATTTGGCATCAAGTGTTAACAGCCAATCAGAACTCAATATCTATTACCCTGATTTTGCAGTTTACAGAAATACCCCATATGTGGTGGTAAACTGCTGTAAGGGCACATGGCAGGAAGCAGAAGAAAAGGACCGCGCTATTGTTTTTGGAAGGCAGATTTTGCTGGAGTGGTTTTTAGACACCATGTCCCATTTGAACCCCCCCTGATGCACCCCTAGAGTAGAAACTCCCCAAAAATTACCCCATCTTGGTAACTAAGCGGCAAGGTGACAGTTGTATTGGTATTATTTAGAGGTACATATGATTTTTGGTCGCTTTATAACCAAAAAATTGCTGTTCTGGTATTTATTTATTTTTTAATATTAATCTGACGAGTTACATCATGTGCATTTTGAAAAAAAAATATGTTTTTGTGTCTCCATTTTCAGAACGCCATTTTTTTAAATTTTTCTACTGATCGTCTTGTGCTGGGGATCATTTTATGCAGGAAGAGTTGACGTTTTTTTCATTGGTACCATTTTTGGGTGCGTATGATTTTTTGATCATTCATTATTACACTTCATGGGACAAGGTGACCAAAAAATTGTTTGTTTTGGCACAGCTTTTATTTATTTATTTTTTACAGCGTTCACCTGTGGGGGTAGATCATGTGATATTTTAATAGAGCAGGTCGTTACGGATGTGGAAATACCCAATATGTATACTTTTGCTTATTTATTTACATTTTACACAATAAAAGCATTTTTGAAACAAAAAAGTTTGTTAGTGTCTCCATATTCTGAGAGCTATAGTTTTGATATTTTTTGGCCGATTGTCTTATTTAGGGGCTCATTTGTTGCAGGATGAGGTAACGGTTTGATTGGTTTTATGTTGGGGTGTATATGACTTTTTGATCGCTTGGTATTACACTTTTTGTGATGTAAAGTGATCCAAAAATGGCTTTTTGGCACATTTTTAATTTTTTTTTTTATGTTGTTTATCTGACGGGGTAGATTATGTGATATATTTATAGATCCGGTCGTTACAGATGCAGTGATATCTAATATGTTTGGTTTTTCTTTTTTTTCTATTTTTTATTATAAAATCAGGAATGTTTTTATTTTTTATTATTAAAAACACCTTTTCTTACTTTATTTCTGTCCGACTCTGGGACTTCAACTTTCGGGGGTGTGATCCCTTCTGCAATGCATTACAATACGTCTGTATTGTAATGCATTGACTGTTAGTGTATTACATTGTGTATTACACTAAGGCCTCTTGCACACGGGCGTCATGTTTGACGCCCGGATAAGATGCGGGTGCGTTGCGGGAATCGCCGCGATTTTGTAGTGCGTTGAGCACGCGCATGAAAAAATCTGCATGCTTGGTACCCAGACCCGAAGTCAGACTTCATCACTGAAGTCCGGTTTCGGGATGAGTATTCTGTATGTGTAATTATTTTCCTTTATAACATAGTTATAAGGGAAAATAATCGCATTCTAATTACAGAATGCAATGTTCCCCGGGCTTTAAAGGGTTAAAAATAATAAAGAGTTAACTTACCTTCTCCCATTGTGCGCAGAGCCTCAGAGCGTCTTCTCTCTTGATAGTTTGGATGCTTGAGGACCTGTGGTGACGTCACAGGGTCACATGGTCCAATCATAGAAGCATTTGAGTGGACCATGTGACCCATGTGATCCTGTGACATCACGGCAGGTCCTTCATCCAACATCTGTTGGATAAAGGACCTGCCGTGATGTCACAGGATCACATGGGTCACATGGTCCACTCAAATGCTTCTTTGAGTGGACCATGTGACCCTGTGACGTCACCACGGGTCCTCAAGCATCCAAACTATCAAGAGAGAAGACATTCTGGGGCTCTGCGCGTACAATGGGAGAAGGTAAGTTAACTCTTTATTATTTTTAACCCTTTAAAGCCCGGGGAACATTGCATTCTGTAATTAGAATGCGATTATTTTCCCTTATAACTATGTTATAAAGGAAAATAATAACGATCGGGTCCCCATCCCGATCGTATCCTAGCAACCATGTGGGAAAATCGCAATGCATCCGCACATGATTGCGGATGCTTGCGATTTTCCCGCATCCCCATTCACTTCTATGGGGCCTGCGTTGCGTGAAAATCGCAGAATATAGAACATGCTGCGATTTTCACGCAACGCAAAAGTGATGCGTGAAAATCACCGCTCATGTGCACAGCCCCATAGAACTGAATGGGTCAGGATTCAGTGCGGGTGCAATGCGTCCTCCTCACGCATTGCACCCGCGCGGAAAACTCGCCCGTGTGAAAGGGGCCTAACAGTGGCCTAGGAGACTCAGCCAAGGGCTGGATCTCTTTGGCTTTCATAGAAGGCAGGTTCCGATGCCTTTCTTTTTTAGGCATCAGGCAGCCTTCTCACCCGTTGAAGGGGACCCAATGAAGATCCTCACCCGCTGCAAACACTTTCTATGCCGCAGTCAGCACTGATTGCGGCATAGAAAGCGTTAATCCACCAGCATCAGCTTTTACAGTGATGCCGGCAGATACAGTAGGTGCCCGGCTATCAGTGACTGCCGAACCCCTGCACTGATCGGGTGGGCACCTAAATGATACCCACCTGATCAGCTTGACATAATAGTAATATATTATATATGATTCATCTTTAGACTTATCTGGTCTCAGGAGGTAAAGTATCATAATTCAACTTGTTGCTCTTTTTTGTGGCGTCTGCTTAGTTTGAAGCCATTTTTTGCAACAAATTTACAAAATGTCACAAATAAAATTTACATTTCTTGCAAAAAATATATATATCTTTTTCATTCTAGTGTGGTTATATTAATTACAAATGCTCCATCAGTTTGTCCGCCACCAGGAGACTGGAGTACACTTGCGACATTTTTGTCAGAAAGTTGCATTTGACTAAAAATGTAGCCCTACTCCCAAAATATCTAGGCACCCCTTAGTAGATGCAGATTGCAGGTCATGGAGCAAACCATCCTACAAATGGAGCAAATATTTCATAAATTTGGCACAAATATGTATTCCACTGTGAAAACAGGCAAAATCACTGTGTTTTTCTGGAGTGAAGGGGTTAATATATTACTGCCTTTGGGGTAATGTATTGGCATGCAACATTTTGCACTCAGTTTTTTGGAGTATCTGCCATAGGTTTCCGTTTGTTTTTTTGTAACAAATTTACAAAATGCCGCACACCATTTTTTACTTTTGTTGCATAGAATACCTCAGCCTAAGGCCTCATGCACACGACCGTTTTTTTATGCTGTCCGCAAAAAGGGGTTCCATTGTTCAGCGATCCGTGTCCGTTTTTGCCTTCCGTTGTGTTTCCGTGTGTCCTCCGTTTTTTTAGTGGACATGACCCAAAAGATTTTACCAAAAGACAGGCTGACAATTTTTCCCAAGTGCCTGCCAAGGGATCCGCAAAAAAAACCGACACGGAACGCGGATGACACACGGATGGCCATCCGCATTTTTTCACGGACCCATTGACTTGAATGGGTCCGTGAACCGTTTTTCACGGACAAGAATAGGACAGGTTATATTTTTTTGACGGACTGGAATCACGGACGCGGAGGACAAACGGTGCATTTGCCGAGGTTTCAACGGACCCATTGAAAACCAATGGGTCCGCAGAAAATCACGAAAAATGGAGCAACGGACACAGAATCAAACAATGGTCGTGTGCATGAGGCCTAAGGCCTCATTAACACAACCGTATGTATTTTTCGGTCTGCAAAAAATACGGATGACATCCGTGTGAATTCAGTATTTTGCAGAACGGAACAGCTGGCCCCTAATAGCCTTGTCCGTAATGGGGACAATAATAGGACATGTTCTATTTTTTTGCGGAATGGAAATACGGAAATGGAATTCACACGGAGTAACTACAGGTTTTTTTGCGGACCCATTTAAATAAATGGTTCTGTATACGCAAAAAAAAAGAAATGGACACGGAATGAAAATATGTTTGTGTGCATGAGGCCTAAAGTCTAACCTCATTTATTATAGTTTATGGTTTTTGACAATCTGTAAGCCACTAGGGTGTTGGAGCACATGTGTGACTTTTTGGAGTCCCTTTCAACTTTTTTGGCAAAAAGTTGCAATGATAAATTTGGCTAAAAATAAAGTTCCACCCAAAAAACATCTGTCTGCTCCTTAGTAAATCCAGTTTGCTTGGCATGGCGTAAACCCCACTAAAGATGGCATAAAACAGGCAAAATCACTTAACTTTTCTGGCACAGAATGTTCACTTTGTTTAAAGGGATTCTGTCACCAGGTTATAGCCTATATAGATGCGGACATGCACGGCTAGTTTGCCGCTAGCATGTCCGCACTGTGCAATAGTGCTGCGCTTTTTTATTTACATCACAAAAAGTATAATAGCAAGCGACCAAAATGTCATATGCACCCCAATATAGTGCCAATCAAACTGCCATCTCATCCCACAAAAAATGAGCCCCTACATAAGACTGTCACCCAAAAAATAAAAAAAAATATATGGCTTTCAGAATGTGGAGACAATAAAAAATCATTTTTTTCAAAAATGCTTTATTATGAAAAACGGAAACAAAAATTCCCAAAAAGTATTCATATTTGGTATTGTCGCATCCCTAACAACCTGCTCTATAGAAATAGCACACGATCTAACCTGTCAGATCAATGATGTAAATAACAAAAAATAAAAACGGTCCCAAAAAAGCTATTTTTTTTCAAATTTTCCATTTTGATCCATTTTCCAGTAACAAAGCAAGGGTTAACAGCCAAACAAAACACTGCAAATGTGGTTGTAAACTGCTGTATGGCCAAACGGCAGGGCGCAGAAGGAAGGGAACTCCATATGGTTTTTGGAAGGCGGATTTTGCTGGACTGGTTTTTTGACACTATGTCCCATTTGAAGCCCCCCTAATGACCCCCTAGAGTAGAAACTCCAAAAAAGTACACCCCTCAAGGTATTCAAAACTGATTTTACAAACTTTGTTTTAACCCTTTGGGTGTTCCACAAGAGTTATTGGCAAATGGAGATGAAATTTCAGAATTTCTATTTTTGTTACCTCGCCTCAAAAAAGTGTAATATAGAGTAACAAAAAATCATATTTATTCTAAAATAGTACCAACAAAACTGCCACCTTATCCCATGGTTTTCAAAATTGGGTCACTTTTTTGGAGTTTCTATTCTAGGGGTGCATCAGGGGGGCTTCAAATGGGACATGGTGTCAAAAAAACAGTCCAGTAAAATCTGCCTTCCAAAAACCACATGGCATTCCTGTCCTTCTGAGCCCTGCCGTTTGGCCATACAGTAGTTTACAACCACATGGGGTGTTTCTGCAAACTACAGAATCAGGGCAATAAATAATGAGTTTTGTTTGGCTGCTAACCCTTGCTTTGTTACTGGCTAAATTGGATTAAAATGGAAAATTTGCCCCAAAAAAATCGAAAATCTGAATTTCTATCTCCATTTGCCAGTAACTCTTGTGGAACACCTAAAGGGTAAACAAAGTTTGTAAATTCAGTTTTGAATACCTTAAGGGTGTACTTTCTTAGATGGAGTCAGTTTTTGGGAGTTTATACTCTAGGGGTACATTAGGGGGGCTTCAAATGGGACATAGTGTCTAAAAACCAGTCTGGCAAAATCTGCCTTCCAAAAACCACATGGCGCTCCTTTCCTTCTACGCCCTGCCGTTTGGCCATACAGCAGTTTACGACCACATATGGGGTGTTTCTATAAACTACAGAATCAGAGTAATAAATATTGAGTTTTGTTTGGCTGTTAACCCTTGCCTGGTGAAATTTATTAAAATGGAACATTTAAAAAAAAAAAAATCGAAGTTCTGAAATTTTATCTCCATTTGCCATTAACTCTTGTGGAACACCTAAAGGGTTAACGACATGTGTAAAGTCAGTTTTGAATACCTTGAGGGGTGTAGTTTCTAGAATTGGGTCATTTTTGGGTGGTTTCTATGTAATCCTCGCAAAGTGACTTCAAACCTGAACTGGTCCCTAAAAAGTAGGTTTTTGAAAATTTCAGAAAATTTTCAAGATTTGCTTCTTAACTTCTAAGCCTTGTAACGTCCCCAAAAAACTAAAATGGTATCCCCAAAATGATCCATACATGAAGTAGACATATGGGGAATGTAAATTGATAACTTTTTTTTGCGGTATTACTATGTATTATAGAAGTAGAGAAATTGAAACTTGGAAATTTGCAAATGTTTCCAAATTTTTGGTAAATTTGGTATTTGTTTTATAAATAAAAATGAATTTTTTTGACATTTTACCAGTGTCATGAAGTACAACATGTGACAAAAAAACAATCTCAGAATGGCCTGGATAAATAAAAGCGTTTTATAGTTATTCACACATAAAGTGACACTGGTCAGATTTTCAAAAATTGGCCTGGTCCTTCAGGTGAAATAGGGGCGTGTCCTTAAGGGGTTAATGAAAGGGTGTGTGGCAAGGGCGAGGAGAGGATGTGGCCAGTGGCAGCAACATCTGTTGCAAACGAAGACAGAAATGGCAGCTCTGAGCACTAGTGTTGAGCGAGCATGCTCGGCTGAGTACTGGTTGGGCTTGAGCATCGCTATGCTCGGCAGATCTAAGCACTCAGCCGAGTACCACATGTGCTCGAGCGCCATGCTCGAGTCTCCTCCCTGCACGTTGGCGCTTGGTAAGCAGACCAACAAAAAACGTGCAGGTAAGTATTGCCATCACTGAAATGCCATTAGACATGTTTTCTACTGGCATTACAGTGATTGGCTGGCCGGAACGCGTCATCGGGTGCTAAATAGCACTCGGTCTCGTGGGTTCGGCTCATTGCAAGTCAGGGAGAGCTGCTGTTAGGAAGGGACACTCAGTGTAGGGCGAAATTCATCTAAAAATTATCATTGGGGAGACATTTCAAAGAACTAACAGTCCTTTTAAGGACTATTGTTAGAGGTGGCAGAAAGCCCAAATTGTTTTGGGGGAATTTTTTATTTTTTTTAGTCAGGGTGACCGTTAGTGACATTTTCTGTATTCCACAAACTCTGTGAGCAGAGAGATGCAAATCTACACTTATATCTAGACTGTGTGCGGCCTATATTAAATTGAAAAATACCAGTGACAGACAGTCATTTTCTGTATTCCACAAACTCTGCTTGCTGTGAGCAGTGAGACGCAAATCTACACTTATATCTTCTTTATTCCACAAACTCTGCTTGCTGTGAGCAGTGAGATGCAAATCTACACTTATATCTAAATTGTGTGTGTCCTTTATTTAATTCAAAAATACCAGTCACAGTCATTTTTTGTATTCCACAAACTCTGCTTGCTGTGAGCAGTGAGACGCAAATCTACACTTATATCTAGACTGTGTGCGGCCTATATTTAATTCAAAAATACTAATGACAGACAGACATTTTCTGTATTCCACAAACTCTGCTTGCTGTGAGCAGTAAGAGCAAATCTACACTTATGTCTAGACTGTGTAATAGGGTTGCCACTGGCCGTTCCTCTTCAAGCAAGTTCAGTTTTATCGTCCAGTCAACACAATCGAAACCACCGGCCGTCCCTCTTAGTCATGGCCCCATTTCCGAAAATCATGAAAATTTTTGTCTGAACTTGCTATCACCATGGTAGGCGCATAAAAGAACATCGAAAGTTTAAAGAGCAGACATCGATAGATCGTCAACATCACAGGGACATGCGATCAGCTTAGAAGTTATCTAGAGTTAACAAAGCGGCACCAGACCCTCACCTACAATTTTATATACACAGTCACTGGTCAGCTCAACGTCCACTCCGTTCCTCTAACAAGTTCATTATCATCAGATGATAGTCCGGTCAACACAATCGAAGCCACCGGCCGTCCTTCTTAGTCATGGCCACAGTTCCTAAAATCGTGAACATTTTTACCTGAACTTGCTATCACCATGGTAGGCCCATAAAAGAGCATCAAAAGCTGAAAGAGCAGACATCGATAGATCGTCAACATCACGGGGATGTACGATCAGCTTAGAAGTTATCTAGAGTTAACAAAGCGGCAGCAGACCCTCATCTACAATTTTATATACATGGTCACTGGTCAGATCAACGTCCACTCCGTTCCTCTTACAAGTTCATTATCATCAGATGATAGTCCGGTCAACACAATCGAAGCCACCGGCCGTCCTTAGTCATGGCCCTAGTTCCTAAAATCATGAAAATTTTTGTCTGAACTTGCTATTTATATAAAAGTAAATATACAGGAAAGAATGTTTCCTAACAATTTTTCATCTAAAATCACTTTTATCTTCGGTTTTGTGAGTTTTATAGTCAGTCTGTTAAAGTGATGTACAACTCGGGAAACATCGTTCCTAGCAGCGACATTGTAGTCCAAGATGCATCCAGACATCCTCCCCATGCTGTCCCCGACCCATTTCTGTGGTGTTTCCATCAATTTCTGACCTTTTCCTAGGAACCAAGCACCCTCCCCTCTTCAGAGCAAGGGGTGCCTGGTTTAATGCTTGGGATCTCCCATTGACTTCTATAGGGCTCGGGTGCTCGGTAGAGCACCTGAGCATCCCGATATGCTCGGGCAGAGCATCAGGTGCTCGATCATCACTACTGAGCACCAAAGATTTCTGTTAAGGCGCACGGACTAGCAGAGGATGCACCTAATATATGACGAGGCATGCATATCCTCATATATTAGGTGCATCCGCCAGCAACACAGGAGATATCAAGACTGGCGCAGAAAATGCTAGTCTTGATAAAGCTCTTCCGATGTGTTTATTTCCTTTCTCCATGGACTAGAACATGCAAAACACTGACGTCTAAATTGGTCCATAAATGCATAGTTGCTAATAGTCCTAAATTTACAGGGAGACCCTGATGTTTTAAAAGGCAGTTAAAAAAAATTCGGACTGCACCGTCCAAAAATGGGCAGGGCTTATGGGTGGTACTGGCGGATTCTAAGTGTTCCTGGATTAGGCTTACATATGCTAAATTTACTAACTACAATGTTGACAAATACGTAGTTTTGATCTTCGAGGGCATATACAATGGAATGTAAAATTCACTATCCTGTAGGAGATGACATAATGCATACCATGCTTAGCACGGGTATATTTCATCTATTTCATTTAACGTTTGTGTGTGTCATTAAAAGATATCGACAGTATCTCCGATAACAGTGACATCTACTGTACTCCGCCCCCTTAACAGTGACCTCCACAGCCTCCTCCCCTTAACCCGCCCCCCCACCACCTTAAAATGGGACCTCCGCAGCAGCCCACCCCCTTAACTTTGACCGTCACAGCAGCCCACCACCTTAACAGTGATCTCTACAGCACTCGCCCCTTAACAATGACCATAGGTTACAGTCCCTTTAACTGACCTCCACCATTCCCGGCCCCCTTAACAGAGACCTACACCCTGCGCTGCCCCTTTAATAGTGTCCTCCACAGTAACCTCCTCCCTTAACAGTGACCACCTATTTAACAGTGACCTCCACAGCAGTCTGCCCCCTTAACAGTAACATCCACAGTGCCCACCCCTTTAACAGTAACATCCACAGTGGCCACCCCTTTATTAATGACCTCCACAGTACCCCGTCTCGTTAACAGTGATTTCCAAAATAACCCGCTCCCTTAACAGTGACCTCCACAGAGCTCTGTTTCCTTAAAATGTGACCTCTACAGCACTCTACCCCTTAACTCTGATATCCATAGAGGACCGCCCCCTTAAGCCATTCCTTGCCCCCTTAACAGTGACCTACACAGCATCTCGACCCCTTAACAGTGACCTCCACAGCGGCTGCCCCTTTATTAGTGACCTCCACAGTACCCCATCTCCTTAACAGTGATTTACACAACACCCCATCCCCTTAACAGTGGCCTCTACAGCAATCTTCCACTTAACACTGACCTCCATAGCGGACCGTCCCCTTAACTGTGACCTTCACATCAGCCTGCCCCTAGGGTGGCCAGAGGTCTGGTTTTAGGGTGGACAGTCCGGCTTTCAGACTTCCTGTCCTCCGTCCGGTGCAGGATCTGGACAGACACAGGGATGTACTTTTGAACAGCTCACTCTCAGACAGCAGCAATGTGCTGTCTGACCATAAGCAGCAGTGAGAGAGTCACCCTCCCTCCAACCCCTGCATCTGACAGTTGATTTTTATCTTCATTTTTTCAACCCCCATTGGCTATGGAGTGGGAGGGGGTGTGACCTGGCCAGGTCAGGAGTGTGACTTAGAGGGCCAAGGGGTCGGGGTTTTTAAGTCCGTCTTTTGAGGATGGCCTGAGGATGACCCTACCTGCCCCCTTAACTTTGACCCCTCCAGCACTACACTCCCTTAAGTGTCATCTACAGCGCCCAACCCCTTTAACCACTTCAGCCTCCCTAGCTTAAACACCCCTGGTGACCAGGCCACTTTTTACAATTCTGCACTACACTACTTTCACCGTTTATTGCTCCGTCATACAACTTACCACCCAAATGAATTTTACCTCCTTTTCTTCTCACTAATAGAGCTTTAATTTGGTGGTATTTCATTGCTGCTGACATTTTAACTTTTTTTGCTATTAATCAAAAATGACCAAAATTTTTGCAAAAAAATGACATTTTCCACTTTCTGTTGTAATTTTTTTTTTAAAACTACATTTCTATATAAATTTTTCGCAAAATTTATTGTTCTACATGTCTTTGATTAAAAAAAATCAAATAAGTGTATATTTATTGGTTTGGGTAAAAGTTATAGCGTTTACAAACTATGGTGCAAAAAAGTGAATTTCGGCATTTTGAAGCAGCTCTGACTTTTTGAGCACCTGCCATGTTTCTTCAGGTGCTAGAATGCCAGGAAGTATAAATACCCCCCAAATGACACCATTTTAGAAAGAAGACACCCCAACGTATTCGCGGAGGGGCATGGTGAGTTCATGTATGATTTCATTTTTTTTCACAAGTTAGCGGAAAATGACACTTTCAGAGGAAAAAAATAAAAATAATAAAGTTTCCATTTCTGCTAACTTCTGGCAAAAAAAAAAAAAATCTCCCATGGACTCACTATGCCCCTCAGTAAATACCTTGGGGTGTCTACTTTCTGAAATGGGGTCATTTGTGGGGTGTGTTTACTGTTCTGGCATTTTGGGCGGGGCTAAATTGTGAGCAGCCATGTAAAAGCTAAAGGTACTCGTTGGAATTTGGGCCCCTTTGCGCACCCAGGCTACAAAAAAGTGTCACTCATGTGGTATCACCGTACTCAGGAGAAGTAGGGCAATGTGTTTTGGGGTGTATTTTTACATATACCCATGTTGGGTGAGAGAAATATCTCTGTAAACTGACAACTTTGTATAAAAAAATTTAAAAAGTTGTCATTTACAGAGATATTTCTCACACCCAGCATGGTTATATGTAAAAATACACCCCAAAACTCATTGCCCTACTTCTCCTGAGTACGGCGATACCACATAAGTGACACTTTTTTGCAGCCAAGTTGCGCAAAGGGGCCCAAATTCCAATGAGTACCTTTAGGATTTCACAGGGCATTTTTACACATTTGGATTCCAGACTTCTTCTCACGATTTAGGGGCCCCTAAAATGCCAGAGCAGTATAAATACACATATGACCCCATTTTTGAAAGAAGACACCCCAAGGTATTCCGTGAGGGGTATGATGAGTTCATGTAAAATTTTATTTTTGGTCACAAGTTAGTGAAATATGAGACTTTGTAAAAAAAAAATATAAAAAAAAAATATATCAATTTCCGCTAACTTGTGCCAAAAAAAAAAAAATTCTGTGAACTCGCCATGCCCCTCACGGAATACCTTGGGGAGTCTTCTTTCCAAAATGGGGTCACATGTGGGGTATTTATACTGCCCTGGCATTTTAGGGGCCCTAAAGCGTGAGAAGAAAAATGCGTAAAAATGCCCTCCTAATAGGCACTCATTGGTTTTAGGGCCCCTTTGCGCATCTTGGCTGCAAAAAAGTGTAACACTTTTTTGCAGCCAAGATGCGCAAAGGGGCCCTAATTCCAATGAATACTTTTAGGATTTCACAGGGCATTTTTACGCATTTGGATTCTCACGCTTTAGGACCCCTAAAATGCCAGGGCAGTATAAATACCCCACATGTGACCCGATTGTGGAAAGAAGACACCCCAAGGTATTCCGTGAGGGGTATGGCAAGTTCACAGCAAATATTTTTTTTTGGCACAAGTTAGCGGAAATTGATTTTTTTTTTTTTTTTTACAAAGTCTCAAATTTCCACTAACTAGTGACAAAAAATAAAATTTTACATGAACTCACCATACCCCTCACGGAATACCTTAGGGTGTCTTCTTTCTAAAATGGGGTCACATGTGGAGTGTTTGTACTGCCCTGGCATTTGAGGGTCTCCACAATCATTACACGTATGGCCAGCATTAGGAGTTTCTGCGATTCTCCTTATATTGAGCATACGGGTAATGAGATTTTTTTTCCGTTCAGTCTCTGGGCTGAAAAAAAAAAATGAACGGCACAGATTTCCTCATTCGCATCGATCAATGTGGATGAAAAAATCTCAAAAAATGTGCAAAAAAAAAAAAAAGTAGTAAGGCCCCATTCACACGTCCGCAAAAATGTCCGCATCTATTCCGCAATTCTGCGGAATAGATGCAGACCCATTCAGTGTGAATGGGGCCGGCGGTGATGCGGAGAGCACACTATGTGTTTGCCGCATCAGCATTTGCGGAGCTGCGGCCGCAAACTTCCGTGTTTCGCCCCTAAACATCCGGCCGCAGCTCCGCAAAAGATAGAGCATGTCCTATTCTTGTCCGCAATTGCGGACAAGAAAAGGCATTTTCTATATAGTTCTGGCAATGTGCGGATCCGAAAAATGCGGAAAGCACATTGCCGGTGTCCATGTTTTGCGGAACCGCGGATCCATGGATCCGCAAAACACATACGGGCGTCTGAATGAGCCTTACAGGGGGGTGATTAGTGACAGGGGGGTGACAGGGGGTGATCAGGGTGGTGACATGGGGTGATCAGGGGTTAATTGGGGGTTAATCAGGGGTTAATTAATGACTGGGGGGGGATGGATGGGGGGGTCTGTGTGGTGATTGGTGCACTTACAAAAGTTTCCTTTGGTGGTCCCAAGCAAAATGGACCACCAAAGGAACGAACAGCAAGCATATCAGACGCTGTTAACAAAACAGCGTCTGATATGCCATTTTTTTTAACTTCTACAGCCTGCCAGCGCATGATCAGCGCAGGCAGGCTGTAGTTAAAGTTCTCCCCGACGCGATCCTGTGAACGCGCGCATGCGCGTGTTCACAGGAAATCTCGCGTCTCGCGAGATGACGCCCCGGCACGTCCAGGAGGAACAAACCGACCACCCGCAGGACGCAATCCTGCATACGGCGGTCGGTAAGAGGTTAAAGCTGACCTACAGCAGTGATGAAAAATGGCTGGGTTGTTATGGAAACCTGGTGTAAAACTGTGTATATGTGGAGACTAAGGGCCTGCGAGCTTCTATTGGCTGATAAGGATCATGTGACCATGTGTTTGGCAGTTGGGACATGAGTAGAAAGACCTGCAGGCTTCTATTGGCTAATGTAGGTCATGTGATGTGCCATATTTGCATTTTTTTGGGGGGAAAAATCAGGAACGGTATGTCCTAGAGAGCTGAGAGCCAGTCTAAAACCTTCCCGGACACCTGATGTACTTGTGTGCCAAATTTTGTGATTGTAAGTGCGACGGTGCAGATTCCTTTAGCGGACATACATACATACATACACTCAGCTTTATAAATGAGATATACCTAGTTAAATGATATTGGGTACCTCTGGCAGGTAAATTGATCCACTCCCCTACATCCTCTTAGGCTGCATTCACACGAGCGTGATTTCCGCGCGGGTGCAATGCGTGATGTGAACGCATTGCACCCGCACTGAATCCTGACCCATTCATTTCTATTGGGCTGTGTACATGAGCGTTTTTTTTCACGCATCACTTCTGCAACGCGTGTAAATCGCAGCATGCTCTATCTTATGCGTTATAAACGCATCCGCAGCCCCATAGAAATGAATGGGGCTGCGTTAATAACGCATAGCATCCGCAAGCAAGTGCGGGTGCGTTGCGTTTTTCACTGATGGTTGCTAGGAGATGTTGTTTGTAAACCTTCAGTTTTTTATCACGCGCGTGAAAAACGCATCAAAACGCATTGCACCCGCGTGGAAAAAACTGAACAACTGAATGCAATCGCAAGCAAAACTGAATGGCTTTGCCTGTGAAAACGCTCAGTTTTCACTGAACGCATCCGCAACGCATCCGGACCTAATCCGGACACGCTCGTGTGAACCCAGCCTTATTCAGGGGGATCTTTGTCTAGTGAGACAGTCTACTCCTCCTTGTGATCAGGGTAGATCTGTTTTTCCTCAAAGTTGTGTGGCTAGTGGCTACTACAACTTTCATATTGGTAATCATCAGAATCCCACAGTAAATATTGATGATGGTGCAGTCATATCACATGTTGTCTGCTGCCATTTATAAATAAAGATTAAAATTTAGCTAAAAGATCAACATGATCTCACAAATGCAGTATTTCTTTAAATTAATGGGCATTATTTTCTGGCACAGACAAAGCTGGCTCCATTCAGATTATTGTATTCTACTGCATAGCACCATCGCCATCTAGTGGAAAAAGATGTCCATTTTCATCAATGCTTTAAATCAGGCCAAATGGCTATAGTGGGTAGGCTGCCCATAACAACCAATCAAATTAATACTTTCCTTTCCGAAGGGACAACATTGAAGTAGTAATCTGATTGGTTGCTATGGGCAAGTTTTTTTTTACACCAGTTTAGATAAATAATTTCCCATTGCATGTTATGTTTTTTGGCACATGTTAAAGTTTTCATTCTTAACTCTTGAAGACGGGAAACATCTGCCAGTTCATCTTTCTGACTTTATTGGGGACCTTTTCTATAGCTGTATTATGCCAGTTTTACATTCATTTAAGGGCTCATTGCCACAACCTTGGTTTGGTTCCTCATCCGAGCCACATTTTTTGCGGCTCAGGTGCGGACCCATAAACTTCAATGGGGCCCGCAAAAGGTGTGGACAGCACTCTGTGTGCTGTCGGCATGCGATGCTCCGTTCTGTGGCCCTGCAAAAATGATAGATCATGTCATATTCTTGTCCGTTTTACGGACAAGAATAGGCATTTCTATAAAGGGCTGTCCGTTCCGCAAATTGCAATTTCCGCAGTGATAGGCCAGAGCTGCCGGTGTCATCCACTGGTCGTGTTTTGACCAGCAACGCACCTGTCCTTGAGTGGTTGCTCAGTCTTCAACATCATCTCAAGTGACATTAGCACTCCCAGCCAGGAGTCGGCGGGTTCCTCTGACACAAGAACAAGAACAAGCTCTGTGCCCCCACCTGTCTTAAACCTGCCTCTCTAATTTTCTGTTCCTTCTGCTCGGGAAGTATTGTATGCAGTTGGCACGGATCCACTTTTCAGCAAGGATGAGCTCATTGAGGACAGTCAGCAGCTACTGCCCTGTCAAGATATGGAGGAGAGATCTGATGCTTCCGTTATGCGGGTAAGTAGTAACGATGAGAGTCACATGGAAGCAGGTGTTGCCAGTGATCAGCGAGCGGCCCTGAGACTGGTGAAGGTGACATTAGTGATGTGCAGAAAGTATTGGATGATGATGTAGCCGATCGCAAGTGGGAGCTGGGTGAAGAGGGGGCTTCATCATTATCATCATCATCAGGTGATGAGGGTGGCAGCTTGAGCGTGAGACAGCGGCTAAGCCAGAAGGGTGGTAGCATGGCAGTGAGTCAGCAAGGTGGCAGCAGTGTGAGGTCTGTAGCCAAACATGCCTAGGATAGACCATCTGCTACTCAGGAGCCTACCGATCAGGAAAGAAATAGCGGTGCATGGGTTCACGGAGGCACTGGCAGCAGGCAGTCAGCACAAAGTGGTGGGGGTAAATGCCATATCAATCAGTGTGGGAATTTTTATCAAGCCGATGGAGGATGCTAGCATGGGCATTTGCAGAATCTATGGGCAGAAGTTGAAGAGTGGTCAGGGTGCCAATGTTGGCACCACAGCCCTGCATCTACACATGCAGCATCACCATTAAGTGACCTGGGAAAATTGTGGAGCTAATGTAGTGGTACAGCCTGACACAGCAACCATTGCATCACCCAGTGGCCTGCAGTCCTTCCAGTCAAGGCTCCACCACCTCAGCAGAAAGGAGCTGTGTTTCCTTCCCATTATATGCTGGTCCTGATGCTCCTACTCCTCTTCCTACTCCTAATCACTCGTCTCGTCAGCAATTGATCACCGAGACGATTGCATAAAGACAACAGTATGTGTGCACTCATCCCGTGGTGCAGAAGGTGAATGTGCTCCTGGCCAAGTTGCTGGGAATCCAGTCCCTTTCTTTCCGTATGGGTGGAAAGTCCCAAGCTGTCATTGCTTGTCTAAAAAGGCTGTACCAACCTTGCAGATGTTTGTTGAACAGAAGGTGGGCCAGTCCTTGAGCTTGTCGGTTTCTGCTAAAGTTCAAGGCATCACCAACATGTGGAGCTGTAACTATAGTCAAGGAATATATGTCCTTTACGGCCCATGAGTAAATGTTGTTCCTGCCCAGCCTCACCAGCAACTTGGACAGGCGACACTTCCGGCTATGTGTTCTCAAGCTGTGAGTCCTGTGCCAAATTGTCCTCCTCTGCCTCCTCATCCTCCACCTTTTCCTCAGCCTCCACTGCAGGCACAATTCAGAGTGCTCCTCCAGCATACCACCTATGCAGAGCATGGTGGTGTCATGCTGTTCTGCTTATGGTTTGCAGGGGCCGAGTCACACCGGGAATAAACTGCTCTGTGTCCTTCAAGAGAGAATCAAATTCTGTCTCTCTACTCGCCAACTGGAAATGGTAACCATGGTCACCGACAACAGAAAGAACATCATGTCGGTGCTGCATCAAGTAGGGCAGAGCCATGAACCCTGCATGGCACACGTGTTTAATCTGGTTATAAAGCGGTTAGTGAAGTCTTTCTCCCAAATGCAAGACATCCAGAAAATTGACAGGAAACTGTGCATGCACTTCAGCCACTCTTATACTGCAAAACATGCCCTCTTTGAGCTGCAAAGGCAGAATAGTGTTCCCCAACATCAGCTCATATGCGACGTATCCACCCATTGGACTACCACTCTTCACATGTTGGACCGTCTATATGAGTAGAGTAAGGCCGTAAACGAATTCTTGACAATGCAGGAGGAGCAGAGCACTCCCCTGTGTAACTTCAAAGTTAGCCAGTGGCAACTCATACGTGACACCTGCCGTTTGCTCCAGCCCATTGAGGAGGCCACTTTATTTGTCAGTCGCCAGGACTTCGGGATAAACCATATCATTCCTCTCCTTCATGTCCTGTAGCAGATGCTGATAAATTTGGCTGGCCAAGGGACAGAAGACGTGGCACCTACTCCTCATAGCTACCTGAGCCCTGTGGGGGCTGAACTGGAGGAAGAGGAAAACATTAACGCACAAGCAATGTGACAGAAGCAGAGCAGGAGGAGCAAGAAGTGCTAGAGAGGGATGAGAAAGACCAGGCAGATGACCCCGACACACCGTGGCAGTATGCAGTGGAGATGGAGGCAGGGAGTCCCTCCGAGTCCCATGAGCAATTGGCCAGATGCATACTGATCACAGAAAAAACTATATATAAACCATCCTGAACGATATGGAATTAAATGCGCATGTATATGGCTACATTTACAAAATCACAGAAAATAATGCACTATAATAATAGAAGCAAGCATAACATATGGACTAATCCCTCATTCTTGATAAAATATGAGACACTGGGTCAATACATTTCAGTCTCCTCATCTTGATGGAGCAGTTTTCCCATGTGCCGCAGCTGGCTGAGGACAGTCAGCAAGCCGTCAGCTCCCGCCTCAGCGCCCAGGGTCAAACCTACCTATGGCCAGTCTCTGTTGCATACCCAGTTCCCTTACCCCATGAATTTCTGGGCAGGCAGGCCGGAACAGTGGCCTGAACTGGCACAACCTGCTCTCTATCTTCTTTCTTGCCCTGCCTCCAGTGTCATCTCTGAGAGGGTTTTCAGCGCCGCAGGAGTTTTGGGACACCCAAACTGACCAAGTTTTCCTCTGCCAGTGTCCAATACATCACTTTTGTCAAAATGAACAAAACCTAGATTCAAGAGGATTTTCATACGCCTCTGGCAGTTTTATGAAAAAACAATCATAAAAAATGAATAAAAAGAGATAACAATTTTATCCAGGCTAGAGGAGGACAACAGGTTGATAGAGCCTACTTTCAATTGTACAGTTTTCACCCAATACATTTTCACTCTGATATTGTTATTAGGGTTGAGCGAACCCGAACTGTATAGTATGGGTTCGTACCAAATTTTGGGGTGTTCGGGACACAGACCCGAATATTTACGTAAAAATTTAGGTTCAGGTTCGGTGTTCGGCGATTTCTATGGCACTTTTTGAAAGGCTGCAAAGCAGCCAATCAAAAAGCGTCATACTACTTGCCCCAAGAGGCCATCACAGCCATGCCAAATATATGCATGGCTGTGATTGGCCAAGTGCAGCATGTGACCCAGCCTCTATTTAAGCTCGAATCACGTAGCGCCGCCTGTCACTCTGCTCTGATTAGTGTAGGGATAGGATGCAGCTGCTGTGAGGGCGAGATTAAGCAGGGAACACTAAGCAAAACCACTTAATGAAGTGATCGATCTACAGCTGTGAATCATTCAACTTCTGTTAGTTCATTGCTCACTGGTTTTTAGGCTGCCCAGAGCGTTTTTCTGTCACTTTTTTATGGGGTGATTGGCGGCCAATTTGTGATCTTTTGGTGCACTAGTACATGTTTTGAGCTGCCACCAAGTTCAACATACATTTTTGGGTTCAATAGTAGGCTTTTTTTGCAATATCCTACATTAGGGGTTGTGCTTATTGTCACACCTTGAAACACAGGATAGAAATTGTTATATTTTATTGAGGGGTGAAATTTAATTGCCAAAATACCAATCCCCTAAATCAGTGGTTTCAGCTGTTGCTGGCCAAGTGTAATACTGTCCGTCAAAGGTTAGATTTTTTTATGGGGTGAAATTCAATTGCCAAAATACCAGTCCCCTAAATCAGGTGTTCCAGCTGTGGCTGGCCAAGTGTAATACTGTCCGTCAAAGGATCAATTTTTTTCTGTGGTTAAATAAAATCCCTGAAATAGAAATCCTAAACATATGTGCTTTCCGCTGTTCCTCTTCAAGTGTAATTATGTCCGTAATAGGGTATATTACACTCAGCGTGTCAGAATCTATATACAAGGCCTGAAAAATAAATCCTCTATATTTGCGCACGCTGCTGCGCATCTCCAAGTGTATTTCTGTATGTAAAAGGGTATATTACACTCAAGGTCTAAATACAAGTGCTGAAAGCGTAATCCTCTATATTTGCACACGCTATTGTGCATCTCCAAGTGTATTTCTGTCCGTAAAAGGGTATACTACACTTAGTGTCTAAATTCAAGGGCTGAAAGTGTAATCCTCTATATTTGCACACGCTACTGTGCATCTCCAAGTGTAATTCTGTCCGTAAAAGGGTATATTACACTCAAGGTCTAAGTACAAGTGCTGAAAGCATAATCCCCTATGTTTGCACACGATACTGTGCATCTCCAAGTGTATTTCTGTCCGTAAAAGAGTATATTACACTCAAGGTCTAATTACAAGTGCTGAAAGCGTAATTCTCTATATTTGCACACGCTGCTGTGCATCTCCAAGTGTATTTCTGTCTGTAAAAGGGTATATTACACTAAGTGTCTAAATACAAGGGCCGAAAGCTAAATCTTCTATATTTGCACACGCTACTGTGCATCTCCTAGTGTATTTCTGTCCGTAAAAGGGTATATTACACTCAAGGTCTAAATACAAGTGCTGAAAGCGTAATCCTCTATATTTGCACACGCTACTGTGCATCTCCAAGTGTATTTCTGTCTTTAAAAGGGCATTTTACCCTCAAGGTCTAAATACAAGTGCTGAAAGCGTAATCCTCTATATTTACACACGCTATTGTGAATCTCCAAGTTTATTTCTGTCCGTAAAAGGGTATATTACACTATGTGTCTAAATTCAAGGGCTGAAAGCGTAATCCTCTATATTTGCACATGCTACTGTGCATTTTCAAGTGTAATTCTGTCAGTAAAAGGATACCTTTCAGCCAGGGCCTAAATACTAGGCTTAAAATTGATATTCCCCTATATCTGTGGTTTCTACTGTGCCTGTATTAGTGTAATATGGTACATAAATAGATAGCTAGATAGTGTTAGGTGCCTGTAAAAAAAGGCCTTAATTTGAACTCTATACATTGGCCCAAATAAGATTTTCCTTATTGTGGTGAACGGTAACCATGAGGAAAACATCTAATAAGGGACGCAGACATGGTCCTGGTGGTGTTAGTGGACCCTCTGGTGCTGGGAGAGGATGTGGCCGTTCTGCCACAGCTACACGTCCTAGTGAACCAACTACCTCAGGTCCCAGTAGCCGCCAGAATCTACCACGATATTTGGTCGGGCCTAATGCCGTTCTAAGGATGGTAAGGCCAGAGCAAGTACAGGCGCTAGTCGATTGGGTGGCCGACAGTGGATCCAGCAGGTTCACATTATCTCCCACCCAGTCTTCTGCAGAAAGCGCACAGGTGGCGCCTCAAAACCAAGCCCATCAGTCTGCCACATCACCACCATGCATATCAGGGAACCTGTCTGAGCCTCAAGTTATGCAGCAGTCTCTTATGCTGTTTGAAGACTCTGCTGGCAGGGATTCCCAAGGGCATCAACCTAGCCCTTCCCCAGCGGTGGAAAACATAGAATGCACTGACGCACAACCACTTATGTTTCCTCATCATGAGGACATGGGAATACCACCTCAGCATGTCTCTGATGATGGCGAAACACAGGTGCCAACTGCTGCGTCTTTCTGCAGTGTGCAGGCCAAACAGGAGGTCAGGAAGGAAGACTGTGTGGAAGACGATGAGGTCCTAGACCCCACATGGAATGAAGGTCGTGCCACTAAATTTCAGAGTTCAGAGGAAGTGTGGTGGAGTGGTGAGACCGAGCCAAGAGCGTAGCAAAAGAGGGAGCAGGGTGCAAAAGCAGAACAGCCGTCACCAAGAGAGTTCGCCTCCTACTGGCCATCGCCACCAGGAAGCGAGCACACCAAAGGCAGCTTCAAGTTGGCATGGCACTTCTTCACACAATGTGCTGACAACAAGACCCGAGTGGTTTGCACGCTGGGCGATCAGAGCCTGAAGAGAGGCATTAACGTTCTGAACCTTAGCACAACCTGCTTGACCAGGCATCTACATGCGAAACACGGGCTGCAGTGGAGTTGGTTTGACGCACATCACTTGCCTGGCGCATGTACTGAATTCAATGGTGCAGAAATTCATTCACAACTACTCCAACACGTCAGAGCTGCTGCATAAAGTGCGGGCCGTCTGTGCGCGCTTCCAGCGTTCTCACCCTGCCGCTGCTCGCCTGTCTGCCCTACAGCGTAACTTCGGCTTTCCCGCTCACTGCCTCATATGCGACGTGCCCACCAGATGGAACTCCACCTTGCACATGCTGGAGAGACTGTGCGAGCAGCAGCAGGGCATAGTGAAGTTTGAGCTGCAGCACACACGGGTGAGTCGCACTGCGGAACAGCACCACTTCACCACCAATGAGGCCCACTCCATGCGAGACCTGTGTGCCCTGTTGCGCTGTTTCGAGTACTCCACCAACATGGCAAATGGCGATGACGCAATTATCAGCATTACAATACCACTTCTATGTCTCCTTGAGGAAACACTTAGGGTGATGATGGAAGAGGATGTGGCCCAGGAGGAGGAGGAAGACGAGTCATTTCTAACACTTTCAGGCCAGTCTGTTAGAAGTGGCTCAGAGGGAGGTTTTTTGCAACAGCAGAGGCCAGGGACAAATTTGGCCAGCCAGGGCCCACTACTGGAGGACGAGGATGAGGAGGAGGTGGAGGAGGATGAAGATGAAGCATGTTCACAGAGGGGTGGCACCCAACGCAGCTCGAGCCCATCATTGGTGCGTGGCTGGGAGGAAATGGAGGACAATGATGATACGCCTCCCACAGAGGACAGCTTGTCCTTACCTCTGGGCAGGCTGACACACACGAGCGACTACATGCTGCAGTGCCTGTGCAACGACAGCAGAGTTGCCCACATTTTAACATATGCTGACTACTGGGTGGCCACCCTGCTGGATCCCGGTACAATGACAACATGCCCACCTTAATTCCCACACTGGAGCGTGATAGGAAAATGCGCGAGTACAAGCACACGCTGGTAGATGCGCTTCTGAGAGCATTCCCAACTGAAATGGGGGGACAAGTGGAAGCACAAGGCAAAGGAAGAGGAGAAGCAAGAGGTCGCCAATGCAGCTGTGTCACCACCAGCTCCTCTGAAAGCAGGGTTAGCATGGCCGAGATGTGGAAATGTTTTGTCACCGCCCCACAGCTAACTGCACCACCAGCTGATACAGAACGTGTTAGCAGGAGGCAGCATTTTAACAACATGGTGGAACAGTACGTGTGCACACGCCTCCACGTACTGACTAATGGTTCGGCCCCATTCAACTTCTGGGTCTCCAAATTGTCTACATGGCCAGAGCTAGCCTTTTATGCCTTGGAGGTGCTGGCCTGCCATGCAGCCAGTGTATTGTATGAACGTGTATTTAGCATGGCAGGGGGCGTCATTACAAACAAATGCAGCCGCCTGTCCCCTGCCAACGTGGACAAGCTGACGTTCATAAAAATGAACCAGGCATGGATCCCACAGGACCTGTCCATCCCTTGTGCAGAATAGACATTTATAACTGCTTCACCCTCAACCATACATTCTTGTACTCCAGGGCACTTCTTTATTAAATCCTTTTTTTTTAATTATACCATTATTTTGGGGGGCAACACCAAGTTGAATGAACCTCTACTCTGTCTGGGTGCCAGGGGTCTACATTTCAGCTAATCGCCTGCTGCTTTGGTGCGTGACATTAACCTCTTTTTGCTTTCAAATGACCTCTCCTCTGTCTGGGTGTCAGGGGCCTAAAATTCTGTTAATCGTCTGCTGCTTTGACGGGCGACTTGAAGCCTGTTTTTTTGCTTTTAATCGTCTGCTGCTTTGACGGGCGACTTGAAGCCTGTTTTTTTGCTTTGGGACCTCTCTCCTCTGTCTGGGTGCTGGGGCCTAAATAACTGAAAGTGGCCTATTCCATTGGTGGGTGACACGAAGCCTGATTTTCTGCTATGGGACCTCTCTACTCTATCTGGGTGCTTGGGCTTAAATTACTGAAAGTGGCCTGTTCCAATGGTGGGTAACATGATGCCTCTTTTGCTGCTATGGGAGCTTTCTCTTCTGCTGGGTGAAATCAATACTGATTTGGCATGATTGTAACTCTCCTCTTTGTGTCACTGTGGGGAGTGGGGGAAACACCCCACTGTGCATTATCCGCAACTACTGGGCAGGAATGCAGGTAAAAAGGGAGCAGGTCACCTCCTGACGAGTTCCTATCACTGCCCTAGACTCCTGATGCATGAGCCACCTCAGATGGTAAGGAGGCTCATGCCCACGAAACTGAAGCCCTAGGAATCCCTGCTTAGCCCTAAAAGACAGAGACAGGGCAGAGATCACACGCTCATCCTAGACCACGGATGAGCGGTGTCTCCAGTAGTGTTGAGCGCGAATATTCGAATAGCGAATTTTTTTTAGCGAATATCGGCACTTTGCTAATTGCTATAAATTCGCTATTTCGAATATTCGTTTTTTTTTTTGTTTTTTTTAGTTATACAGATGTAGCAAGGTTAGCACTCCCTCTGTTAACTCAAATTTCTTAACTCATTTCATTATCTTGAGAAAAAAGCCATTGAAAAGCAATTGAAGGTGTTTGCTTAGATTAGATAACCAAACTCAGAAATCTCAGAAAAAAGGATTGCTAACCTTGCTGTATCTGTATTTTTTTCTTTCCCACTTCCCAAAAGTAGTTCTTACCTGTCCTGAGGATTCCAGGCTTCCTGGCTGCTCTAGTCAGTGAACCGTTGCCGCTTCTGCCGACTTCCGTGCTCATGGAGCGTCCCCATCAGCATGGGAACGTCTCCATATACTCCATATTGAGGAATTACGTTAAAATCGCAATGCGATTAATTCAAGTTATTTTAATCGCATTGCGATTACAACTTAGCACTGCTATCTTACATAGGCTAGAATTAACGAATATGGAATATAGCACTAGCAGTGCTAAGTTGAAATCGCAATGCGATTACTTCAAGTTAAATTAATCGCATTGCGAATTCAACTTAGCACTGCTGCTATATTCCATATTCGTTAACTTCGTTCATTCTAGCAAGCTGACCCATTATAAACCCAGCTCTAAGTTGAAATCGCAATGCGATTAATATAACTTGAATTAATCGCATTGCGATTTCAACGTAATTCCTCAAATCCGACAGTACATTTTAGTATATGGAGACGTTCCCATGGTGATGGGGACGCTCCATGAGCAAGGAAGTTTATGGTTGGCTTGGTAGAATTAGCGAATAGCGAATATGACGAATGTATTCGTCATATTCCTCAAAACGAAGATAACGAAGTATTCTACATCTTCGTTTTAGCAACCTGTTCGTCAACTTCGCTAATTCTAGCAATCAAATAGGAGGGTTTACTATAGAGACAGCTGTGTTAAATTCGCTATGCGATTTTTTTTTTTTAATAGAATAATTATATTACTTGATATAATTATTAAAATTATTCTATTTATTAAAAAAATATATATATAATCGCATAGCGAATTAAACACAGTTGTCTCTATAGTCAACCTTCCAATTTGATTGCTAGAATTAGCGAAGTTGACGAATAGGTTGCTAAAACGAAGATGTAGAATACTTTGTTATCTTCGTTTTGAGGAATATGACGAATACATTCGTCATATCCGTCATCTTCGCTATAATTCTAGATATGAAACCAATAGGAAAGTAGCCTTAAGTTAAAATCGCAATACGCGATTATTTAAATCGCATATTAATCGAGATAACTAGAATAATGACGAATATTCGATTTAGACGAATTTGAAGCGAATATTCTTTCGAATATTCGCGAATTTCGTCGAAATCGAATATGGCACCTGCCGCTCATCACTAGTCTCCAGAGGCCCAGTAGAGGACAGTGGCCAGACAGTGTGCGAACCTGCACAACAGGTAAGTGAACAGGGAAATACAACTAATCCAACATACCCAGGCTTACCTGCCTCAGCAGAGATGGAACCAATACCAGAACCTCCTGGACCCCCATGCGGACACCAGATTCATGGGGCCTCCAGGCAGGGCAGCACACAGTCTGGACTTTGCTTAAACCCCTCCGGGAAAGCAACCCCCTTCCGGAGGAGACACACCATAACACAAACCTCCAAACAAAGCCCACACCGTCACAACATACACCAGGTGGGGAAGGGCCAACAGAAGCACGCAGGAGGGGACACACAAACTGAGAAAGGGAAACAATCAATGTAACAAATAAGGGTGGCTCACACAGACAATACAGGGGAAACAACCAGCAACCTCCAGCCCATGCTCACACCATTGCTGGAGACAAACAAACTGACCTCAGGCTCCCCCACACCAACATATAAAGAAGCCTGAGGTCACACCCACCAAACAGAGCACACCATTAACCCTGTGCACACTGCACCCAGGGAAAGTGCACACGAACAAGAAAACAAACACGCATGCGAACCAATCATGTTGCCAGCGGCAACCCCGCGTGAGGCTACAACAGAATAGCACTCACATGCGTCAAACCACGCCGCTGGCAACTGCATGCGACACAGAGTCACGACTGAACAAACGGTCGTGACACTTTGTGGGTGCCATGGGTCTGAATCTGTGAATGAGGCCTGTGGCATTCCTGGATGAAATCAATACTGTCTTGGCGTGATTTTAACTCTCCTCTTTGTGGGTCCCAAGGGCCTGAATGTTTGAATAAGGTCTGTGGCCCTGCAGGCAGACATGATTCCTTCTTGGCTGTGATGACAACTTTAACTCTCATGTATGGTTGCCATTGGCCTGAGTCTGTGAGTGAGGCCTATGACACTGCTGGAAGACATGAATCCTTTTTGGCTGTGATGAGAACTTCAACTCCCATAGCATTTCCACCTGATGCCACCCCAACCTCCTATTCCACCTCCTCCTCCAAGTTGCTAATTGATATTGGTTAATTTTTATTTATTTTATTTTATTTTAAGTCATTTCCCTATCCACATTTGTTTGCAGGGGATTTACCTACATTTTGCTGCCTTTTTCAGCCCTCTAGCCCTTTCCTGAGCTATTTTACAGCCTTTTTAGTGCCCAAAAGTTCGGGTCCCCATGGACTTCAATGGGGTTCTGGTTCGGGGTCAAGTTCGGTTCGAGTTCGGATCCCGAATCTGAACATTTTCGTGAAGTTTGGCCGAACTTATCGAACCCGAACATCCAGGTGTTCGCTCAACTCTGATTGTAATTACTTACATATATCATATTATATATCCACATATGGTCAAATAATGGCTTTTGTATCATGAAATTCTTGGTTTCCAACATTCCAGTAGGTGACCTCACACATGAGCTTTCATTATTTAATTCTAGAGATCCTGACATCAAAGACTTCAGAAATTTAGTACTTTGTACTTAAAGGGTAGGAACTTGTGTTGATACAAGGTGCACTCACTGAAAATTCTATACAATTCCGCATTTGGATCTTCTGCTCTCACCTTTTCTTCATCATTATCATTAGCAATAATAATTTGCTTCCTTAACCCCAATTTATATAGATCCACAGTGATTGTGACATCATGTGGTGAGGTCACAATGGCCTACTGGATCAAATAATGTCATAAATGTGATCAGAAGAGACAACTCCTGTTTAACCTCCTCCCGATCGCCTAACGCAGGGATGCATCCTGCGGGCAGTCGGTTTGTTCCAGTGATTTTCAGTGAACGCGCGCACGCGTTACATGATTGCAACGGCAGGAACTTTAACTACAGCCTGCCAGCGCTGATAATACGCTGGCAGGCTGTAGATGTTAAAAAAATGGCATCTGAATCGCATATCAGACGCTGTGGATGGATCGATGCGAATTAAGAAATCTGTGCCGTTCATTTTTTTTTTTTCAGCCCGGAAAAAATAATCTCATTACCCGTATGCTCAATATAAGGAGAATAGCAGAAACTCCTAATGCTGGCCATACATGTAATGATTGCGGAGACCCTCAAATGCCAAGGCAGTACAAACACCTCACATGTGACCCCATTTTGGAAAGAAGACACCCCAAGGTATTCGCTGAGGGGCATATTGAGTCCATGAAAGATTGAACTTTTTGTCACAAGTTAGCGGAAAGGGAGACTTTGTGAGAAAACAAAAAAAAAAGTCAATTTCCACTAACTTGTGCCAAAAAAAAAAAATATTCTATGAACTCGCCATGCCCCTCACGGAATACATTGGGGTGTCTTCTTTCCAAAATGGGGTCACATGTGGAGTATTTATATTGACCTGGCATTTTAGGGGCCCTAAAGCGTGAGAAGAAGGGCATTTTTACGCATTTGGATTCCAAACTACTTCTCAAGCTTTAGGGCCCCTAAAATGCCAGGGCAGTATAAATACCCCACATGTGACCCCATTTTAGAAAGAAGACACCCCAAGGTATTCCGTGAGGGGTATGGTGAGTTCATGTAAAATTTTATTTTTTGTCACAAGTTAGTGGAATATCAGACTTTGTAAGAAAAAAAAATGTCAATTTCCGCTAACTTGTGCCAAAAAAAAATCTTATATGAACTCGCCATGCACCTCACGGAATACATTGAGGTGTCTTCTTTCCAAAATGGGGTCACATCTGGGGTATTTATACCCATGCTGGGTGTGAGAAATATCTCTGTAAATGACAACCTTTTAAATTTTTTTATACAAAGTTGTCAATTTACAGAGTTATTTCTCTCACCCAGCATGGGTATATGTAAAAATACACCCAAAAACACATTGCCCTACTTCTTCTGAGTATGGTGATACCACATGTGTGCCACTTTTTTGCAGCCTAGGTGCGTAAAGTGATGTAAAGTCCAACGAGTACCTTTAGGCTTTACAGGTTTGCTCATAATTTAGCCGCGCACAAAATGCCAGAACAGTAAACACACCCCACAAATGACCCCATTTCGGAAAGTAGACACCCCAAGGTATTCACCCCAAGGGGCATAGTGAGTCCGCGTGATATTTTTTATTTTTTTTGCCAGAAGTTAGCAGAAATGGAAACTTTATTATTATTTTTTTTTCTCAGAAAGTGTCATTTTCCGCTAACTTGTGTAAAAAAATTAAATCTTACATGAACTCACTATGCCGCTCCGTGAATACTTTGGGGTGTCTTCTTTCTAAAATAGTGTTATTTGGGTGGTATTTATACTATCCTGGCATGTTAGCACCTGAAGAATCATGACAGGTGCTCAGAAAGTCAGAGCTGCTTCAAAATGCGGAAATTCACTATTTTGCACCATAGTTCGTAAACGCTATAACTTTTACCCAAACCAATAAATATACACTTATTGCATTTTTTTTTAAATCAAAGACATGTAGAACAATAAATTTAGAGAACAATTTATATAGAAATGTAGTTTTTTTTTAAATTTTACAACAGAAAGCGAAAAATGTCATTTTTTTGCAAAAATATCGGTAATTTTTTATTAATATCAAAAAAATTAAAAATGTCAGCAACAATGAAATACCACCAAATGAAAGCTCTATTAGTGATAAGAAAAGGAGGTAAAATTCATTTGGGTGGTAAGTTGTATGAACGAGCAGAATTGTAAAAAGTGGTCTGGTCATTAAGGGGGTTTAAGCTAGGGGGGCTGAAGTGGTTAAGTATTGGCACTGGCAGCAAATAATTAAAATATGTCACATTGGTTAGCAATGACTTCTTACAGGAAAACCACCATAAGTTACTGTATATGATGTTTTCACTAAACATATCGTATCAGTATTCTGTAGCAAATTGTGCCCAGCTGATATTAACAGCAGGAGGATTTTGTGGTAATATTTTTCACTTGCTATAATTGCCATAATTGTATATTATTTAAAGGTGCTTTCCTCAGGAAAGGTCATAAATATCAGATCGTGGGAGCAGCATCTGACTGAAGTCTCTTGGGATCACCGGGGGAAATGATTCTAAGGGCCCATCTTTTGTGTATATAGGATCTTAAGGGCCCTGTTTTATTATGGGTCCATTATTGTTAGAGCTTGGGCCTCTGGTACTCTGGTGGGCCAGTACGACCTTGCTTGAGAGTCCTATACCCTGCACCCAAACCGATCAGCTGTTTTAGGTAGCTGTCAGAGCTGGAAATTATAGTGGGCCAAACCGAAGACAGAAAGCTGGACCACTGTATAGTGATCATGCTGGAGAACTGCAGCTCAGCTACCATTGAAGGGAAAAGGAGCTAAGGTGCAGTACACTGCTGCTGGGAAAATTGGTGTGAGTGGTGTAAATGACTTCTCATCACAAGCAGGCAGTAAGTATACTCTTTCCTCAGTGACCTTCCTGGAGGACCCATCCTCATCATCACTTTGCTGCTTTTTGCTGCTGCCTGCCAGTCTGTAAGATAGTGTTCCTGGCAATTAGTCTAAGGTAAGAGCAAGTTAGCAGGTCACTGACAGGGTCTCCAGGACAGAACAATCTGAAGTGTGGTTGGAAACTGGCCAGCACTCACTTCAGGTGCGCTGTACGGGACAGGAGCAGCCTCCAAGAGATAATGGTACAACAGATCCCAGCAGACATTGCTCTTTAAGTAGATTTATTTCATTTCAATAAAGATGTGTCCTCAATCCAGGACGCGTTTCGGCATGCAAGCCTTTTTCCTCTGGTACGTGCACCACAGAATCCAGATGAGTACTACAACTGCTATGCTGAGTTTTGACCAAACAGATGCCGATAGAATCTTATCACAGGTGACGTCTGTACCTGACTTTCTGAATATTCCTACAAGTGAATATAAAGAGAGACATTGGGAAAGAGAGTTAAGGAGACTCACTTCTTATGAGTTGCATGTCACCACATTGGCTGAATATTATAAGGTCAAGAGGATACCGAGAGGCTTAAGAGTACATCTTTGTCCCACGTTTTTTTCGGATGATACCGATTACTGTAAGGACTTTGAACGGATTATAAATAAATGTTCCTATGATCTGATCCTTCTAACTATCAATCGCATACAACAAGCGATAACTGAGATTAAAGAGAAGGTATCCAGCACCGAACAACAACTACGGGACTCCTTATCATTAGAAGATTTTCAGAAGTTGAAAGAGACAGTGGATGCTCAAATCGCTACCTACAAACAAGAAACTGAAGATAAAAAGCGATCTAAATTTCTACGTGATAGCGAAGACTATTACCTGAACAAGGTATACAGATGGCAAGACGCTACACTACGATCGCAACCTGGCTACAGAAGGCCCGTGAGATCCACGTCACAGACCTCCAGTTCCGGCAACGAGTCAGCTGGTTCTCGCGAGACTCGTCCTTTTTTCCGGAGAGGCCGGCGTCTGCGTGGAGGAGGAAGAGGAGAGCGGGCCGCAAGCACCACCGGCGGAATGGCGGGGACAGCGCAGAGCCAGACGATATTAACCCGGTCACAGGTAAGAGTCAATCACTAGTTATTAACCTGTCATCCCGGTGTCTGGACCCTGTACAAATTTCTGCCTTACAAAAGGGCTTATCATTTAGCCCCACTACTTCATTTGACAGTTTCCAGATGGACATTGACCTGCAGCAATTTTTCAGGAAGGTCAGATTAAAAGCTTATTTTTCCAGATCCTCTGGAGATCAGAGTGGATTGACTCTTGATGTTCCGCAGCCATGCTTGAGATTAACTGATTTGGGCCTAAGAAATAAATCCAACTTTATGCCCCCCAAGACTCAACATCTAGTTGAGACCTATGTACAACTGGTCACTAAGGAGCAATTGGACTCTATTAAGAGGGGTGAATTGCATATGATACAAAATGTTACTAAAACTGAAAGAGAGATGATCAAAATGATAATGGAGGACAACAGCCTGGTAGTTAAACCGGCTGATAAGGGGGGCTCTATAGTGGTGATGGATAGGAGCAAGTATGTGCAGGAGGTGATGCGCCAGCTGGCTGACCAAGACACTTATCGAGTATTGAATAGAGATCCAGTGTTTGAAATTAAAAATAAGATCAAAAATATTGTTGAACATTTTGTGACACTTGGTGTAATTGACCTGCAAATGTCAAAATTTTTGGTAAATTTATCACCCAGAACACCTGTCCTGTATGTGTTACCAAAGGTTCACAAAACTTTGGTAGATCCCCCAGGACGTCCCATAGTGTCCTCAGTGGGGTCTATTCTATCTCCCCCAGCCATCATCCTGGAGAAGGTTTTAACCCCATTAGTAAAAACGACGAAGTCCTTTTTATTGGATACGCCACATTTTTTGAAGGTGATTACCGAGCAGGGTCCTGTTCCACCTAACAGTCTCCTGGTGACCATTGATGTTGTAAGCTTATACACTTCTATAGGGCACCAGGAGGGCATACAGGCCGTTTCCACTTTATTAAGTGGAACCAGCTATTCTGAAGCAGAAAGAGATTTCTTTTTAAAACTATTACATCTCGTGTTACATGAAAACTATTTTTTATTCATTGACACTTTTTATTTGCAGAAATGGGGTACTGCAATGGGGTCGAACGTGGCTCCGCCCTATGCAAATATATTTATGTCATCATTTGAAGAAAATTATGTATACAGCACTGAGTCCTATGAACAAAATGTTATTCTGTGGAAGAGATTTATAGATGACATCTTTTGCATCTGGGCGGGGCCACGTGAGACCCTATTGGAATTTATGGAACAGCTTAATGCCGTATTCCCTACCCTGCAGTTTACTATGACATGTGATAATGACAATGTGAGCTTTCTGGACACAATGGTTAGAAAAGATTTGAGTGGACATCTCTCTACCGATCTTTATCGTAAGGAGACTGATAGGAATAGTATCCTCCATTATGCGAGTGCCCACCCCCCTTCTTTGAAGAAAGCCATTCCGAAGTCTCAATATCAAAAAGTGAGGCGTATTGTCTCTGACCCCACTACATGTAATATGAGAATGAAAGAAATGACGGAGAGATTCAGAGAGAGAGGTTATCCTCAACCTATTTTGGACAGAGCATTTGATGAAATTGAGACAGATTTGGTTCGGAGTGAGAAACGGAGAAATGATGTGTCCAGAATAGCCTTGATTCACAAATTCCATCCGTTTAATGCAGGTATCGACAACATCATTAGGAAACATTGGCATTTGTTAGGCAAGGCATACTCACAAGTGGATGAGTTTAAAAGTCCGCCCTTGATTTGCAATAAAAGAAATCAGACTTACCGTGACAAGTTAGTTTGTGCCGATTTAGGCAGTGCTAAACTTGTTTTGAAACAACAGCGACTTTCTACACTACGCATGGGTACATATCCCTGCCTGCATTGTCTACAATGCTCCCACATTATAAAGGGTCCCACGTTTCATCATCCCTATACTGGTAAGAGTTTTGATATTAAAGGTTTCTATACCTGCGATACAATGAATGTCATATATCTTATCAAATGCCCGTGCGGCCTTTTGTATGTGGGAGAGACAATGCAGGCGGTAAAAGATCTATCAGCAAGCACAAGTCAGACATCAGAACCAAAAATTTGCTGTTACCCATTCCCAGTCACTTTGACAAACATAGACATACTGTAGCACAACTACGATTTCAGGTATTGGAACAGGTAAAGAGACCAAGAAGAGGGGGTGATATCAAGAGGCTTCTCCTGCGTCGAGAGGCATTCTGGATACACACCCTTGACACTTTGTCTCCCAGAGGCCTGAATAGGGACTATGAAATCTTGAATTTATAATTAATTTTATTAATACGTCTTTGTATCCTCTTTAGACTTCAGTCACCTGATGAAGACTTCCTGTAAGATAGACAGAGCTTCTATTGTAAGGTAGATAGGACCTTGACCGTCTTTCCCACTGTCTATATTTATTGATGTCACATGTATCTTGTTAAATAGATTTACTATCACCACCCCTTTTGAGTGATGACGTCCTTGTGGGCGGTACTTGTGAGGTATATAATGTTTGCTATTCACTTGTGGATTACCTGTTGATAAAGGCTTGCATGCCGAAACGCGTCCTGGATTGAGGACACATCTTTATTGAAATGAAATAAATCTACTTAAAGAGCAACGTCTGCTGGGATCTGTTGTACCAGAACAATCTGAAGCACAGCCTACGTAGCAAGCTACCCCTGAAAAGACGTGTGTATTTGGGAGTTGCAAATGGGGGTCAGGTAATATTGTCGTGTAGTTATACAGCAAGATTAAATTTTTTTGGCGGACCCTAGCCTCTCCATTTTGACTCTGAACACAAAACTACCTACTGTGGTCAGTGAGTGGCAGCTGTGGTCATGTGCTGTATATAGCTACATCACCAATGCAACCTATAAACAGAAACCAGAAGAGAGGCAGCACTGGAAACATCAGGAGCTAAATGGTAAGTAAAAGAGCAACATGGTGGCTCTGTGGTGTCTTGCAGTACCAGGGTCCTTAGTTCAAATCTAAACAAGGACAACATCTGCAGGGGGTTTATATGTTCTCCCTATGTCTCCCCTGTCACTCCAAAGACATACTCATAGGGAACATAGATTTTGAATTCCATTGGAGACACTAAGCAATTATAATGTCTGTAAAACGCTGTGGAGTATGTCAGTGCTATATAAATGAGGAAAATAAATAAGTATATGCTCTTTTATTACATTTAGGCACACTCAAGAAATTTTCATATAACAATTTTGGACAACCCCTTTAAGAGAATAATTCATAGAGAATAATAATCTGAGTGGGGAGTTTAGCAAGTACTCAATTTCTGTAACTCATCCAAAAGTACCAAAATATTTGCCACCACATATAAACAGAACAAGGAAAATACACACTAAATGTCACTAGATGGCAATGTTTACCCCATTATTCACCCATATGAAGCTTAAGCTTTTCACAGCTTGGCAACCATTGTGGATCTTTTACAAGCAGACAGTATAGTACAGATTTGCATGTTTTGTATAGGTCAGTTGTTTTTAGATTTTCATGTTTGATCCTGTCATTAAGGGGTTCTGTATTATAAACTATGTAGTATTGCTCTCAAATCAAGACAACCTTTCTGCCTTTTCTACCTTGGTATCATCTACTAATATCTACTGTACTTACAAAACTTACATATTACCGTCTGTTGCATTTTGATGGGAGGAATATTATCCGCTCACAGACCTATTAAAAGTATTGGATTTTCAGGATTCTTTTCACAGATTCCTGATAGTGGCCATGGCTCTAGTAATATTGAAAGCCATGATGCTAGTGTGAAGCCAACCTAACTATGTAATGAATATTGCTTTTTACATCTCATATTGACTTACAGTAATAGACAGAAAGCTATCCCATCAGTAAACATGTCTTCAAGCAAATGGAATTACTGGAAGCTCATGTAATGTTATACTTCATAATGCTAATATGTAGCAGTAGAATGACCCAAGGTACAAGCGGGGTTATCCTCCTCTGAAAAATGATAAAACACATACTGGTATTTTGGACAATGACACTAGAGATGAGCGAATCGAATCCCACGAAGTGGAATTCAATCCGAATTTCAGGATAAATTTGATTTGCCTCAAAGCATAATTTTCTTTGTGCTTCGTGTCAGCGAATCGATTTAACCTGAAATAGTGTAAAAAACAAAAAAATTCAAACTTACCTCCACCATTTGCTCGCCATGGGCCGCCAGTCTCCATCTTGATTGAAGATCTCGGCCGAAATCCCTTGCATGATGACTTATGACGTCATGCCACGCGACATTTCGCTCCAGATCGTCAAGCAAGATCTGAGGGGTACAATGACAGGGGCGGCGCTATTGCAGATCCCTGTCATTGCACCTGCTACTTACAAAAAAATGCGCTTCATGATAAAGTAATTAGTCATGAAGCTAATTTTTTTTTGTAAAATTCGGAAAATCAGCCGAATCAAACTTTTCAATTATTGGCTCATCTCTAATTGACACTTACATATAATAAACTCTGAATGCACCAATGAATATATGTGTCATTATCAATAAACCTGTATATCCTTTCAGGTAAGAGATGACTAAATGCAGACAATGCATTCATCAATACATTATGCATTTGTGATCATCTTTTGTAGCATGTCAGTAAATTCTCTCAAATAATTCAGCTGTTTCAGAGTAAAAGGTTGATTTTTATGCTTTTTTCCCCTTCGGAGTTGCTATGGAAACAACAAGTGTTGCTAAGGAAGTGACGCTGTAGCAATTCAATAGGTAGAGACGCGTTTTACATCAGGCAGTAGTATCAGACCATATTCGGTAAGAAGTGACATGTACACTAATGCATCTCTGCCCCCTATTATCAGTGAGTACGTGTGGTCTATTTAGAATGAGGACAGATTAAGCCGTGAATGCTGAAACACTGGATTTTCCTTTCTGCATTTAAATGTATTCTGTTATAATTTAATGAGCACCATTGTTACCTCCACAGATGTATTTGTCATCATGAACACTTGCTTTCATTTGGTTCCTTTTTCATTTCCCCACAGAAAACAATCTTAATTGTGAATTGATACCATTCAAATCATTTCAAAATTAAGAGGTGCATCGAAGCCTGCATACATAGATAAAGTGTACCGCACCCATATAACCACCTGTCGGTAGAGGGTGTATAGTACCTGGAATATCTTAATTCTTAGCATGATTTTATACTGCAGCTCAAAAAATGACTTTTTGTTCTTTGGGAAAATGCCACATAACAACAGCTATTGGGTAGACAGCAGACTCCCAGCGAGGTAAAGACAGTTGTGTGTCACCTAAGTTTCACGTATATGGTTTATGCGAATATAAAACAATTGTCTTCTTCCATGTGCCCTCTATTAGTGCATAGTATTTTCTAATCTTTAAATATAAAGATATATGTGTTAGGGCTTATTTACACAACCACACTGTGATTTACGGTCCACAAATGGCGGATCCGCAAAACATGGATGCATGCTGCAAAACGGACAAGAATTGGAAATGTTCTATCTTTTTGGTGGGGCCACAGAATGGAGCAATGGATGCGGACAGCACATGGTGTGCTGTCTGCATATTTCGTGGCTCCATTTAAATGAATAAGTCCTCACCCGTTCCGCAAAATTGTGGAACCGATGCGCTACCGCTCAAACGGTCATGTGAATGAGCCCTTAGACTTATAAAGCAATATCAATAACATAGGGGAACATTTATCATGAGGGTAATTTTTGAAGCCAGTTTTGCATTAGTCTGTGTTATACTGTTTTGTCACGTAAACTCATTTTCATAAACTTGAATATGGGAAAGACATGCAAATTAGCAGAATCTGCCTTGTTTTTCAGCTGAAACACTATTTGCATGTCTTATGACAAAACAGTATATAAAGGTTATTGAATGTAATATTAGGACAATTAGAAAACTGAAAATTTTTATGCAGCTCTCCTAAGCAGTGAGAGAAGTTAGCTGGCATCCAAAAAAAAATGTTTACAATTTTTGTCACCCTAATAATAATGATCTAGGTGTGCAGGTCCCCCCAAGCCATCCAACTTAAATAATGCAACTTTGGGGCTTACTGGTTCTCAGTCAGATGAGAGCTGTTTTTGAATGTCTCATAGTGCACAAGGCTGCCCTTGTAAGGTATGCTGACTGTACCTGTCTCATGAATAGTTGTTGGCTTGCACATACTTGGCTTTAGTTATATGGTCTTTGTGTGATTGTATGTTATATGTTGTCTATTGTACGTTACAGGTAATGATTTAATTTAAAAATAAAGAAATATAGCATCTATAAAAAGAAATTAAAAATAATAGGTAAAAAAATACTTATAATAAAAGTGCATTAAAGATAGGTAGTATAATAAGGATAAAGAAAAGCTACATACAGTAAATGAGAAAAGATTATAGGTTTATAGAGCGATGAAAAAAATCTAGAATATTCGTAATTACGAAGATATAGCACTATATTCGCGATCAACACTAGACAACACAAGAGAAAGTATACACGACAGATACTTCTCATTTTTTAACTCATTCCGGGTTATGGCTTCTGCAACGGGCTGCCCCCTGGGGCCTTATTAAAGGGTGGCCTAAAATGTGCCTTCACATTGAGTGAGTGTCACGGTGCTCCTACCTGGATATGGCTAGACCCCAGGCTTTGGCTCCGAAGCAAACAAATAAAGGGAATAATTGAGGGATAAAAGAATAACTTGAGTCCAGACCTTGTGATGAAGTTGAATAGCAGCTTTACTTTAATAAACTTTCATCAGACTAAACTTTGTCTTGGTCCCACCAGGCTTTGGCATTAAAACTCTGGCAGGCAAACTCAACTCTACTACATCTGTTGCTCTCTGGCTCTGCTGACAGGTTTGCTGTATAACTTCTTTCTAGCTTTCTAGCTTCTTTTTTATGCTGCAACTTCTTACTTTGTAGTCTGTCTCTTAATTATGCCAGGGAACTCTCCCCCTGGCTCCTGAGGCTTTAAGCTGTGGCCTCCACATCCAGCAGAGCTGACAGTGCTGTCTGTCTGGCTTGCCTTGGCCTGGGCATGTTGAGCAGAGATATGCCCAGCATACCCTCACACCCCTAAGCTAGACAAACACTCACTGGTCCTCACCCTTCCTGCAGGAAGTGGGACTCGCCCACTCCTCCACAGATGGGGGGTGGGGGGCTAGCTCTGCCATATTGAACCAGGCACATTACATTTGAAACATTAGAAATAGTAATGCACGTTGTAGTAGAGACAGTAGCAGGGTGAAGAAGTGATAATGCCACTCTGGCTTATTACATTCCCCCTTACTTAAAACCAAGCCGCCCACGGCTTGTGCTTAGGGTATGCTCTAAGGGTATCCAAGGAAAAGTGCTGCATGAAAATTTAGACAATTACATACATATATAGACTGACATAGCAACAGCTACCACTAGGTTTCTGCCCATATAAGTAGGGTGTCTATTCACAGTTTGCCCTTTCAGTAATAACCAGTGAACCCATAAGACTGCACTAAGCGCTCAAATACTTAACGATGTGGCCATAGTCGTATTTGGAGCGTGGGGGTGTCATGTACTGTAATCCCTCCACGATGCTATGAGACACCAGAAAATAGAAGGGTGGCTTTATCCTGTATTCCCTTCCAAGCACCAAGGTCTATAAATAGCTTTTCGCACGGTCACCTTGATGACTAACAGGTAGCTACAAAATTTTTCTTAAGGCGGTGCACAAGGCCTTTGGATAGAGACAGACTAGGAGAAGGGGGCGGTTCTCTCCCATATCTCCATGAGGGTTATTCCCTCCAAACACATATTAGCAGCGTGTCTACCCTTGACAGTGTTAGATATGCTTGTGACATAACCTGACATCCTCAAAGGCAGTCCATATGAGCTAGAGTAAGGTGTTAACTATCTGGCTAACAAGATTAAGTGCAAAGATCCAATTAAAGTGCATACAATCACATTGCAGTACCTGTAAAGGAATACACACAATGGGCACAATACTTTAAACGTTGCTAAAAACTTGAAAAGGTTAGTGCAGAAATAATGCAAATACATTATGCAATTAAATAGTGCAATAAAATCACATTTGAATATAGAAGATATACTGTGGCTCACCTCTACCTAGGCACCGTTGTAGGGGTGCTCTGCTTTTAGGATGAATCACCAAATCATCCAAAAAGTTGTGTGGGTAAAATAATATGCAAATAAAAGTTAAGCACTCACCATCTGGCGTTTTGTATTTATTGAACTATAAAAATATGATAAAAATAGTAATCAATAGTAATCTATAGAATAGTAATCAATAGAATAAAATAATATAATAAATTAGTATAGTGCGGCCGCTTTATAATGACATATAGTATATTGATATAAACATAATCTTCCTATTGGCAATAGGTCATATTGAGTATAAAAGTGCACAAAATATATCAAATCCAGGTGAGGTCAATATTCATAAAGTGCTTGTGCGTACTTTATGGTATATTGATATAAAAAAGTATTTGCGAATATTCTAACATATAAGTCCTATATGCGCATATGCTGGAAATTATAGGAAGATTGTATGATATTGGATGTTCTCGATATGTCCTTGCTATGGGGAGGTACTGTCGGTATATGTATCGGCTCGTGTCTGGGGCGTCCCCCTGAGCCGGGACACTCGATAGAAGCCGATCAAGGGGAAGGTAAGAGGTCGTAGATCAGGGGGACGCCACAGACATGAGCCGATACATATACCGACAGTGCCTCCCCATAGCAAGGACATATCGAGAACATCCAATATCATACAATCTTCCTATAATTTCCAGCATATGCGCATATAGGACTTATATGTTAGAATATTCACAAAGACTTTTTTTTACAAATTTTTTGTTTGTTTCACGAATTTGTGATCACATATATTTCTTGTTTTATTTACATTTTTGCTACCATCTAACATTTACTTCACCAGGTTGATGCACATACATTTGTTTGCACAGCAGAAGTACGCACAAGCACTTTATGAATATTGACCTCACCTGGATTTGATATATTTTGTGCACTTTATAATACTCAATATGACCTATTGCCAATAGGAAGATTATGTTTATATCAATATACCATATGTCATTATAAAGCGGCCGCACTATACTAATTTATTATATTATTTTATTCTATTGATTACTATTCTATAGATTACTATTGATTACTATTTTTATCATATTTTTATAGTTCAATAAATACAAAACGCCAGATGGTGAGTGCTTAACTTTAAGGCACATAAGGCACAATGTAATTTGTAATCCACATGGCTTAATAATATTAAATAGCAACAAAGGTGATGAGAACACGTTTAAGAAAAGGGGGCTCCCAATTAACTTAGAAGGGGAAAAAAGGGAAATTTTGGCGCAGACGTGCGCAACCTGGAATATTCTTAGCAAATGCGGGGAGTCCTAACAAACATGGCTATCTGGGTGAGGACTAACGGGGGCAATGAAAACAATAAAACATAGCCAACAGTTCCTCACCCGTCAAGTCCAGTCCATGACGTGGCTCCCATTAGTTCATGGTTCTTTTCTTTTAGCAGGCTGGTGAAGAAGCTCCTTAGAGGAGGTTCCTGAAATCCTCCTCACTGCTGCTGCTGCTCATCAAGGGTTTCTTTTGCCTCTTGTAATCCAGGCGTGCAGCAATGGTGGTGCTTTGGCGACTTCTGCTGGCGGACCTTGGTAGTGACCTGGTGGTCACACTTAGAGAAGATCAAAAGGCAATGGCAGCATTTCCCATATTCTTCTTTATTCGAACTTCTTAGCATACATACAAAAACGGCAAAGTTTCGGCTGTGACCAGCCTTTGTTAAGCACAAATATAAAGTGTCCAACAAACATATATATAATAAAATGTGGTACCTCCCGTTAGTTGCTGAACCAATCCCCAGCCGTTGCATACTATTAACCCACTGCATCAACCTATCACAATGGGCATTGCTTCAAAACCTACTATACATACTTACATTCAGCACTTCACCTGTATGAAATAAGTACGTCATGATGCACTTCAATCGTGTTCTATACTTCACGCCCACTGCTCGGCCTTGTGCATGCCTCCTCTCATGGATCCTCCGGCAACCTCACAGGAGCAATGGCAGGGCGCGAGGTCTCGCGAGAGCCGACGTCAGCTTGACCACTGACCCTCTCAACGCGTCACTCACGTCCCGCCCGCTCATCCAATGGGTATCCTGGCGTCTTATCACTATGGCAACATCCGCCACCAATCCCGAAAGCAGCACAGACAGTGTATTCTAAATATGATCAAAATATTGATATACATGAATGTAGCGATCACATATATTATATATCTTTGTATCATATACTTGTTATATCCCAATTGCTACTACGGCTGAAACAATATATCATCAACTTATATACATATCACACAATATCCCACATTGTGACCTCAAAACAGTACGAAACAGCATGGTAATATACATCGGCTGGAACATTATCGTCCTCTTATAGACATATTGCACAGTACCCCACATTATTGATACACTTGATACAGTATAATTATCATGTATAGTGGTTGTATACTACCCCCCTCAATAATGAGGTCAATCTATTTCACCATCTTATACAATACCAACTAGTATCATTAGTCCACATCAGTGGAGAACTCTCACACTTAAAGAAATCCGAATAAAGAAGAATATGGGAAATGCTGCCATTGCCTTTTGATCTTCTCTACATTCGCAGACCGCTTAGATCTGCGGTCATTTGCAAGGCTGTTGCATCCCATTACCTATTGATGACACTGGTGGTCACACTTGTCATTGTGGTTGCAACTCTTTGCTTGGCTGGACTGGAACCTCCTGCCATATTGAAGGGATTTAGAACCTCCGGCTGCAAGGTAGGCAATTCTCCGGTCGTGGTGGTGAATCCTGGGCAGCTCTCTCCATTGCTGCCGTCATCTTCCACGGGAGCTGATAGGTTACCACCGTTCGATTGTAGGTGAATGTACTGGTGGATACACATTCCAATTGGCAAATTGGTGGTGGTGGTAGTCCAGGGATTAGAAGTTCCAGCTTTGGTTAGGGTTTTTCGCAGAAGAGGAGCACTCCCCCAGCGCTCTTCTGCAAGCATCGAACGTGACCCGCAGCTGCTGGGTCTTCCTGGCAGCACTACGGTGCTGACGCTGGGACGAAGGGCTTCTCCGGGAGGGTCACTCTAGTAGCAAAGGGTCCCTTGAGGGCCTCCGTTGGGGTGCATTCTACTTGGTCTACCTTGCAGAGGCCGTGTTGGGCCTGGGGCAGGTACGGGCGCTTGACCGAGCGACGATTAACAAACAGCTCCTGACCTGTCTCGTCATCCCGGAGAAAGGCAGTGCCTCTCTCTACAGAGAACCAGACAAAAGTTCCCGCCCTCCTCTCCAAGTCTGGGTCACTTGGCTTTGGCCGATCCAACACACGGATGACCCAGTCGTCTACAGCTCTTCTGTAGTCCCACATAGTAGAGGCATGGGCCGTTATTTCTTTAGGGACCATGGGATTGAGGCCTTTAGAAGGTCCCACTCTTCTTGGGTGGCAGAGTGGTTACTCCTGCTGCCTCCACCGCACCAGCCGGCACAGCAGACGCCTCGGGCCTGCATCTGGGGCATGCCATCTCCCCAGACCATTTCATTCCAGTTCGAATTTAGGGAACGCCATCTTGTTCTCTCTTTCGTCACAAAAAATTGGTGAGGGAGGAGGAGCTTTAGGTGAGGGGTCCTCACTTCCTTTCTTTACACTGTGCTGTGACCTGTGGGAAGGGCTGTATTTTTCCACTTTAGGGCTTGGCTTTCCTTGGTTTTCCCGCTCTTGGGGTGCAAGAAGAATATACGCCATCACAGGCAAAGATGGCGGATGAACCCTTTGGATGCCGGAGCACACTTTCCTGCGCATCTCGCGCCCCAATAAATGCAATAAAGTCATTTTTGAAGGTTTTTTGACAAGTCTATAGACCCTTAAGTATAAAGACATAAAAAATTCCTGTTTGTGACGCCAGTTGAAACGGACCACCCCCTTTGGCCCTATTAGAGGGTTGGTACCCAGGTGTAGGAATGGCCGAGTGGTATATATCCCTTTACATTGAGTGAGTGTCACGGTGCTCCTATATGGATACGGCTGGACCAGGGGCGTACATAGAAATTAGTGGGCCCCTAGCCCATCCCACCACCTGTCCTGCCACACCCCCATTGTATTCCTACTAACCCAGAGAATGAAAGGCACAGTTCAGTTTTGCTGCAAAGGGAACACCGTAGGAACAAAACCCATAAAACGGTGGAGGAATTTTTTTTCAATTCCACCCCATTTGGATTTTTTTGCCCGCTTCCCACTACAAGTACAACCTGTACTGCAAAAAAATAAGCCCTCATATGAATATGTGAATGGAAAAAAAAAGTTATTGCTCAAGGAAGATAGGGAAGAAAAATGAAAATGAAAAAACGAAAAAACCTCCGGTATTATGCCCCCCAAAATGCAGGGCACCACATACAGGTAAAACTTTTAAATCTGACCGGTGTCACTTTATGTGTCTATAACTTTAAAATGCTTTTAGTTATCCAGGCCATTCTGAGATTGTTTTTTCATCACATATTGTACTTCATGACACTGGTAAAATGGAGTTAATAAAAATCATTTTTATTTATAAAAAAATACCAAATTTACCAAAAATTTTGAAAAATTAGCAAATTTTCTCCTTCTATAATACATAATAATGCCTGGATGTTTTTAGCATGTGTTTGGATCATTTTGGGAATACCATTTTATTTTTTGGGGACGTTACAAGGCTTAGAAGTTTAGAAGCAAATCTTGAAATTTTTCAGAAATTTTCCAAAACCCACTTTTTTAGGACCAGTTCAGGTCTGAAGTGACTTTGTGAGGCTTACATAATAGAAACCACCCAAAAATGACCCCATTTTAGAAACAAAATTCAAAACTGATTTTACAAACTTTGTTAACCCTTTAAGTGTTCCACAAGAGTTATTGGCTAATGGAGATGAAATTTCAATTTTTTGGCAGATTTTCCATTTTAATACATTTTTTACAGTAACAAAGCTAGGGTTAACAGCCAAACAAAACTCAATATTTATTGCCTTGATTCTGTAGTTTACAGAAACACCCTATATGTGGTCGTAAACTGCTGTACGGTCACATGGCAGGGCACATAAGGAAAGGAACTTCATGGGGTTTTTGGAAGGCAGATTTCACTGGGATAATTTTAAGCTGCCATCTCACATTTGAAGCCCCCCTAATGCACCCCTAGAGTAGAAACTCCAAAAAAGTGACCCCATTTTGGAAACTACGGGATAAGGTGGCAGTTTTGTTGGTACTATTTTAGGGTACATATGATTTTTGGTTGCATTATATTACACTTTTTGTGAGGCAAAGCAACAAAAAATAGCTGTTTTGGCACCGTTTTTATTTTTGTTATTTGCAGTGTTAATCTGAAAGGTTAGATTATGTGGTATATTTATAGAGCAGGTTGTTACGGACGCGAAAATACCAAATATGACTGTTTGGTTGTTTCTTTCAGTTTTTCCTAATAAAGCATTAGAAAAAAAATATTTTTTGTTTCTCCTTATTCTGTAAGCCATAATTTTATAAATGTTTTGGGCGACTGTCTTATGCAGGGGCTCATTTTTTTTTTGTATGAGAGGGCTGTTTGATTGGTACTATTTTAGGGTGCATATGACTTTTTGATCGCTTGGTATTAAACTTTTTGTGATGTAAGGTGACAAAAAATGGCTTTTTTGGCACAGTTTTTGTTTTTTATGGTGTTCACCTGAGGGGTTAGGTCTTGTGATATTTTTATATAGCAGGTTCTTACGGACGTGATGATAACTAATGTGTGTACTTTTTTTTATTTACTTTACTTTAACACAATAAAAGCATTTTAGGGAAAAAAATATACAAATTTTAGTGTCTCCGTAGTCTGAGACCCATATTTTTTTTTATTTTTGGGCAATTGTCTCACATAGCGGCTCATTTTTTGCAGGATGAGGTGACGGTTTGAATGGTACTATTGTGGCGTACATACGACTTTTTTGATCACTTTTATCAACTTTTTTGGGAAGTGAGGTGGGCAAAATGTCAATTTTATCATAGTTTTTTTTAGTTTTTTTTTAAGGCGTGCACCGTGCGGAGAAAGTAACATGACCATTTATAGATCAGGTCATTACGGACGCGGTGATATAAAACATGTGTAGTGTATTATTATTATTTTTTTAATCAGTGATAAATGTGCGGTTATAAGAAATTCCTTTCTTTATTTTTACTTTTTTTAACATTTTTTTGACCCAGACCCAGTGGGTCTATATAATACACTAGGAATAGAAAACTTAGCGGCTCAACCTCTAACCGTAAATGGAAATGGTGCTCTCCTAAATGGCCCACCCTTAGGCCCAAAGTAGAAACATAAATAGCAAAAGAAAAGGGGCAAACTCAAACGGGCGCACTTGAATAGACAATGATATATAATTTATGAAAACCTAGAAACTAAAAACATAATTTGGCGTAAGAAGTGAGCGTTCCACTAACTAATCCAGCAGAGACAATACCTGCAGCAAGAAAATAAGAGAAGAAAAAAAATCGGCATTGTCTGGATCCGGTGTAAGCAGTCGCCTATCTGTGACGTCATCTCAGCTTTACCCACTCTCCCAAGCAACCAGGTCACGTGGGACGCCACGCTAAGGTCTAGCACACCACGTGGGATGCCGCTGGTGTGCGGCCGCCTGGAACCAGCGCTGCAAAACGGCAGTGAAGACGGGTAAGACCCAGCTCCTGGAGAGTAACCATTTTGTTATTGTGAACTTACCAGGTGACTTTGGAAGCGGTGCTGAGTTACTAACTGTGAAAATTGCCGTATATATGAATCGAACCTCAATTGGGATCGACCAGAAGCTATTGTGATTGGCATCAAGCGCTATACAGCCATTAACATTGCAATACACTTGTGCATGTGTTGCACATTTAGTGATATACAGCTGGTTTAGGTGCTAATTGTGCCATTTTCTTATATATTGCGGTACATTGGTGCGCGTGCTGCATTTCTAGTGCTATACAGCCGGCATAGGTGATATATTTGCCATCTCTCCTATTCATCAGCACAGGCTGCACTTCATTTATATACAGCTGGTATAGGTGCTATAGGAACCATCCTTGGACAGGTGCATAGTGGTGCACTGGTACACGTGACTTACGATTATTGTGTATAGATAGGCTATATTTCCTTATAGGGCCTGAATTTTTGTATTTCCATTTTTAGGGATGATGTTTTTAGTTTCTAGGTATTAATAAATTGTATATCATTGTCTATTCAAGTGCGCTCATTTGAGTGTGACCCTTTTTTTTGCTATTTACGTATATAATACACTACACTATATAGTGTACTGCAGTGTATTGTGACTTTACACACAGGCTGATTAGGCTGCTGCTGCCTTTAGAAGAAGCCTTATCTTAGCCTTACCATTGGCAAGCTGGAAGCCTGTGAAGGCGTCCGGTTGCCATGGTAACCTTCAGTCGCGGCCACAGAGCCCCCACGGGTCAAGTATCGGGTGGCTACAATGGTACAGCAGCCCCTGATGGAAGAGGGAGCTCCCTCCCTCCCTGTTAACCCCTTCCATATAGCAGTCCCTATGGACCGCCACATGGAAGGGGTTAAACAGCTGACATCTGTGCTGTGTGCCGACACTCTGCTAATGCTCGGCCATCCTGAAAAAGAGACGGTGGGGGGGAGAGGGGGGCAGGGGATCGCACACAGGGTATTGCGGACAGGGTATCGCACGCCTGCCCGCTCAGTGGATCAATAGAAAAGGGGCACACCACCAACTCACAGGATCTATGGAGGGTGATTGGTGGTGTATATTACTCCAATTGACCTGCAGTTTCCTGAGGGGGGGGGACCCCCTTGGCATTGTCACAGAGTGCCTGCTGAATGATTTAGCAGGCACTCTGTTTCAATCCCCGCCTATTAAACTCTTTTCTGCTGGGGCTTAGTTTGCATAACCCTGCAAGATGACTGAGTGGGGATGTGCTGCTGTGCTGGCTGGTAACACTGTCCTCTATCAGCAAGCAGAGTTTAGGTGGGGGGGCACTCTGTCCTGAGTCCTCTATCTATGAGCCTACAGTGCCCCCCCCCCCCCAAACCCACGGGAACTCTACTTGCTTGCTGCTGCCCTCCCCCCATCAAGAATACCCACATTAACTTTTTTTTTTTTATTCTTCTTACTGTGGGCAGCTCGGCTATGGCATACAGGGGCAGGTAAGTGTTTATTCTGGGCCGGCGGCGGTGATGCTGGGGGGGTTGCCTAGCTATGTTCAATGACCAACTGTTCTCTAGTCCAGTCTGATGAGGCAGACAAGCAGCGCGTGAGCGTGGTATACAACTGCCGCGCCCTCAAAGTTCTGTCTACTTGAGCCTGCTATGCTGGTCCTGCTGCCAGCTTAAATTGCACTGCTAAATGCTGATTGGCCAGTGTGCAGTGCAGCAATGCCCAAGAAAGAGAGAGAGCTCATTGCTATGCTGCATGCCTGGGAGCCTGGATGGACTGGTAAGGCAGTGAGGGTCTGGACTCGGGACATTGGCGGTGCCTGGGGGGAAGGGGGGCCCTGACTGAGCATAGGGAAAGCAAGCAGGGCCCAGAAAGGAACATAAGAAAAGTGGATAGGGCTTTTCATGGGCCCCATAGCAGCTGTGTGGTCTGCATATATTGGCAGTATGCCACTGGGCTGGACCCCAGGCTTTGGCTCCAAAGTAAACAAATAGGGGAAATAATTGAGGGATAAAAGAATAACTTGAGTCCAGACCTTGTGATGAAGTTGAATAGCAGCTTTACTTTGATAAACTTTCATCAGACAAAGCTTTGTCTTGGTCCCACCAGGCTTTAGCATTAAAACTCTGGCAGGCAAACTCAACTCTGCTACATCTGTTGCTCTCTGGCTCTGCTGACAGGCTTGCTGTGTAACTTAGCTTCTTCTTTATGCTGCAACTTCTCTCTTTGTAGTCTGTCTTTTAATTATGCCAGGGAACTATCCTCCTGGCTCCTCAGGCTTTAAGCTGTGGCCTCCACATCCAGCAGAGCTGACTGTGCTCTGGCTAGCTTGCCTTGGCCTGCGCATGTCCCTAGTAAGGCATAATCTAGACTAACACTCACCCCTGATCCCCACCATTTCTGCAGGAAGTGGGACTCGCTTACTCCTCCACTGATGAGGGGGGGGCTAGAATGTTACGAAAAGCTCCACTCTACCTAACTGTAGCTCTGCCATGTTTACTGCCATTTGCTGGTGAACCATGCACATTACATTGGGACATAACAGTTACTAGCATGAGAAATAGGATTGCACAGTGTAGTAGACCTGAAATAAATACACAAGATGACATTATATTAGCCCATAAGAGACAGTAATGGGGTGAAGAAGTGGTAATGCACTCTGGGGCATTACATTTGTAAAACTGAAGGAAATCAGGAAACCTTCCCGTGTGGACAGTCTCTGATACTTCTATGCACAGATGTTATTCCGCTTTCTATGCTACCACTTTATTTAAGCAAGAATGTGTTGATTTTTTTGACTTTTTAAAAAGTTGCAATTGGTAAATCTGGCTTAAATCAGCTTGCCAGGCTAACCATGATCATTTTCTAACACACACTCAAAACTGGAAATGAAAATCAAAACTGAAAATTGTTGCTGAATAAGGCCAACAGAGCTCAAAAGCCCTATTTTGCAGCTTTTTAAAGCCAGTATTTATATATGTAGAGTTTTATATTTTGCCCATAGTGTTAAAATGCTTCCTAACAGGACCAGAGCTATAGAGGGTGCAGAGTCCTCAGGTGTACCTGGACCTTGGTGTCTCATAATGTCCAAAAGGAGTACGAGAGTATTGTGCCCAGATAAATTGTGTATGAAAGGGACAAGTAGCCAACTTAGCACTCTGTGTTGCTGTACACTGGCTGGCATGATGTGAAGACTTCATTGCTCCTGCCAACATGAGACTGCAGACTACCTGGACCATGGCTAAAAAGGGGTGGCAGGGTGTTTGTTGCTTGATGCACTTTAGCAAGTGATCGGCTGTATGGCTACAGTTGGCCAGGCCAGGCAACGCTTCACTTTACACATATGATAGGAAGGAAGGGAAGTGGGAGCAATGCACTGCCCTGCTTCTGTTGGGCGATACTATTCTTCTGTTGACAGTTTCCATGGAGGAGCACATGGAAAAGGGAGATAAACACCTGATGAAGGAACCAATATTTATAACTTTTCAGCAGCTTGTAATATCTATACTGTTATTTTCTCATCTACCCATACTTCCATTCTGTTTATATCCACTTCAGAGTTATACTAGATTCCCTCACGTATTGATCAATGTGGATCATAATTATGCATATGACATTCAATTTACTGACTGTGTTTGCCATACTGTTATATTGGGGTATACATAGAAGGGTTCATAGATAATTCTAGAACCATCACCCCATAATATTACCCTACTTCCTTTGAATTTCATCCGACTATGGATTTCTGACAATATGTTGCAGCTGTCTCAAATTATACCATGAGCCTTCACTTTATACTACCTGGTATATACATATATATATGTAATGATTAATCACCTACAGTACATTTATTTCTATAGACATAATCATTCTTGTCCCCAGAGACTTGATATTTATTACTGTATATTTTTCTTCTAGATCCCTTTAAAATTGTCATTTTGACCGAAACGTCGGGACGCTTTATATGGCCAATTAATTTAGCTATTCTCTACACCTGGATGCCATAAATATGTAATGATTGTGTGAAGATGCACAAAGTGCATTAAAGTACCAATTTGCAAAACGAACTTTTTGGTGTGCCATAGATCTTCTTGACATACACTTATGAAGGAACCAGACCGACAGAAATGTGGAGGTATCAATAGAACCTGGCCTTCTTGCTGCATTACTCCCCTGACACGCAAAACATTGACCCAGTGGGGTATTGAAGACATACATTGTGCCTACCCCTGCCTGTAACAACTGCTTTCACTGTGGGGTGAACCTTGCGGCACACTGAGAATTGCAAGGAGTATCCCACATACTCCACCATGCGAGAGTACAAGGCATGAATAGTCTTTTTTGTAGAAACAATTGTGGTTAGGTATCTTTCAGTGAGGCTGAGCACACACCATCAGTTCCCTAAAGGCAGCAGAATTCACTTAGTGGCATGGCAGGAACTACACTGCGAGCAACTTGGTCAGGTGGGAGTTAAGCTTGCTCACCAGCAGATTGCCAGTCATGTAGAGTTGTTTCTTGGCTATAAATTCTGTTATCAATGGTTGATGATGGAGCCGAGTAAGAGGAAGAGGAGGAGCAGGAGAAGGAGTTGTCTGAGTGGAAAAAGCTGTAAGTTATGATGACAATGACAGGGACACTGTTTAATGCTGTAACACAGATATTACAATTCAATGTCCGCAGTCAAATGTTTTTGAACTATGCTTGCAATAGCATAGTTACAAATGCAATTTTTGTAGTAAAATGTCTTTGAATTACACGGTCTGATGCAGTAGTGTATCTGGATATAACAATGTTTGCTGGTAAAATGTCTTTGTACAATGTTTTCAATAACACGAGTATAAAAATGGCAGTATTGCCATAAAACTATTTTGCTATAATGCATCACGTTTAAAAAAATTGATATAAGGCACTGAAATGTTTTTTAGAAGAAAGAAATGTGCAATTGCTTAGCGTTTGAAGTCGAACGGGTGCTGTGCTGGCAATAAGCCTATAAACTGCAGAAACTTGAGATTTTGAAAAAAAGTTGTCTCTGTCTGTTTATATGTAGAAAAAAAAATAGTTTCTTTTTCTTGCAAGAGGTTTTGTAATGCAGAACTAGCTGATTAGTTCTGCATTACAGGGTTTAACTGTATTAAACACAGTGTGACCAGCCCCTCACTCCCTCAAAACTTTCCCTGATCAAATTCCCTAAACTCTATGCAATTATATCTCTCTTTTCACTCACTATGATATACCTCTCACACCACATTAGTGCCTTGTGCCTGCAACTGCTTTTTGTCAGACCCATCATTCCAAGTCAGAATCTGAACACAGTAGCGTGATACTTCTTGTTCAGCATGAGGATCTCCCTGCCTACTGCCTCTTTGATTAGTTGATAAGGTTGTGTTTCAGCCTATAAGCTCATCAGGGCAAGTCCTCCTCCCAGCATCATGTGACCCTCTATCTTTTTTGTCCCTAGTGCTTTTCCGTGCCAATATTCACAGTAAAATTGTGCTGAGCACAGTTTTTACGCAATTTGTAATACATTGCAAAAGCTTTAGATTCAATTGGTGTCCAAATTTTTGGGAAATTTGTACTGAATCCAATTAGTTTAGAATTGATTTGTTTATCCTTAAACAATTTACTTTAGAGGGGCACTTTAAGGTTAGAGTTATTTATTGGGTCACCCTTTGGGGAGCACTATTTGTATGGTGCGATTTTTTGCAGGGCATTTTTAAGGGGACAATATGTTCTTGTCAAAATGCATTCAGGAACTCATTATGATTTTTTTTTTTACTAATGTTTTGAGGGCGAAGAATGGGCTGAGACAGCAAGGAGCCAAAAATGTTTGAGTCATACAGTAACTGGAAAAAGTTTTCATGAAAGACTAGGCTAGATAGTGGAGAAAAGCAAAAGAGAACAGCTATTGTAAAATCAGAAATATCACTTGAGTCATTTGATTTAAAGGTATTGTACAATTTATTTCATAAAAAAGCCAAAAGCCTCTAAATGTAATTCTCTTGTCGAACTTTCATTTTTATGCATTTGTCCAATAAGGAGCTTCATGACACACTCAAAACCAACTGTGCTGTACAAAAAGTCCCTGTGTAGCCTGTGCCTTATTTAAACATTTCTATGAGGAATAAAAAAAAGGACAGATAAAACACAGTGCCCAAACCCCTAAAATTATCCACACCTCAAACCAGACTCCTCAATAAAGTCCCAGTCCAGTCCCCAAAATTAATCCAGACCCCAAACTACTAAATAAATTCAGACCCTCCCCTCAATCGAGAAATTATTTAGACCTCAGACCAAATACTAAAATTAAATTCAGACTGGACCCCTGAATTAATTCCGAGTCAAGAGCAAACCATGCTGCTTATTAGAACTTCCAGCAGTGAATATTTCCCTTAAAATATAACTTTTAATATTACTAATAAAACAGGGTCAAATGCCCAATAGGTACCTCAAAAGTCAACACTCTCAAGAGGAGAATAACATGTAGTCACAGTTGATACTAACAGACTGACACATCATAGGTAAGGTGGTCACCAGTGAAAGATACTTAGGATAGTGTAGATGAACTAACATGATACTGTCCCTAAGATTGACCCTAGGTTAGCCCTATGCCCGGGGACAACTCCTGATGGTGGAGATTCCCCGTCCTCGAACCTGGACTAACGGGCCCTGGTTAATCCCTGACCTACCGATCCGTCAGACACATAGGAGAATCACCCACAGAAGTGGGAGATGCTAGGCAAGGTGAGGATTACCTAATGTATCACAATGGTTCGTTATACAGTGGTTTAAACAGACACCTCATCTGAGGAGATAACATATATACAATTCGAGGCCCTATGCTGAGCCCTAATACGCTCACAGGCCTCGCAGAAAACCTCCGTGTTAGTAGGCCTCTAAATGTGAGCCAGATGTGGTTCACAAAGCCTGAAGCTGAAAAAACCTCCACGCGTTTCCCCCTACTAGTGTAGCGGGTTCATCAGGAGGTTACTACACAGGTAACATCAAGGAGGGCCGTATAGTCAAGGGCTTTTATACAAATAATACAACCAAATAGATACACGGTCGTGATTACATAGATCTCCACACGTCACCATGTAACGACTAGTGAGAGATAAAGAAAAATGACAGGAGGAGCCAAATTCAAGGGTCAGCCATAGTATATCCCGGTAACACTGTCATGTCCGGGTTGACAATGATCCAATAGTGATCCCTGCAATTGGTTAGGCAGAATATAGCGCTGGCTTGCCCACGGTCCCTAACAGTCACGCTCCTCCTCCATGCTGCTTATTATACTTACCCTCCTGGCTCACAAGTTCTTCTTCATCTATGCCATGCAGGCTCTGTCATTTGATGTGGGGGTTGGCACCAATTAACCCAACATTAAATCTACCCCTGAGGAAGTTACATCAGAATATTTGTATAACTACATTGATGCATGACTTCCATGGACTTAAGATCTACCAGTCATGGATCACTGTTACCTAATCACAGCTCTTGCACAAACAACTTGTGGAATTCATGTTTGCATGACCAGAATTTACATTTATTGGTTGCCTTCCGCAATTTGTGGAACGTTGTGGAACGGAACAGGCGGTCCTTTATAGAAATGCCTATTCTTGTCCGCAAATCGGACAAGAATAGGACATGACTCATGATTTTTCCGGGGCCTTGGAAAGGAGCAATGGATGCAGACAGCATCTTTTGCTGCCCCATAAAAGTGAATGGGTCCGCACCCGAGCCGCAAAAAATGCAGCTCGGACGTGGACCAAAACCACAGTCTTGTGAACGAGCACTTAATATAAGGGGCCACCAATGAAATGGAATGGATGATTGCTTTTTAGGATAATTCTGTTTCCGAAGTAATTGATTCTCTATCTTGCTGCCACCAACGTCCGCGGACGGCTAGGACAGTTGATAAGGAAGTAATCAGACTTTCCACAGTAAAAGCATAGACTTTCCCGGAGCCTAATCTCCCTTCGATCAACGTTTTCATGTCTTAGTATGGAATCTATTTGCATAGGCTCACTTCCTGATTATGTGTATATCTGTCCTTGGGGTTCCTTGGAAATGGTGACAGGAAAAGAGGGGGACTGCTTAGTATCATAATTCAAGGTAGCCCATTTTTCTTGTCGTCGTTCAGTCGGGTATCGATTTTAATGCAATAGTTATTAAAAGCATCCAAACCTAAAGGGGCCTCCGCATGGCAATTTCATCTTTTAATGCGCTGCATAGTCCTTTCCTAAAAAAATACATTTTCACAGCGTCATTCCAGTCGGTGTCGACAGCCCACCTCTTTAACTCCATTGCATACTCTGTGACAGGGCTTCTGCCCTGGCACAATGCTAGTAACGCTGCTTTAGCTGTAGCACCTCGATTGGGATCGTCAAACATTTGACTTATCGATAAAGTCTTCTACGTAATTTGTCCGGGCATCTTGAGTCTCAATCAACGGACTAGCCCAGGCAATGGCTTTAATAGCATCCCAGTAATTTTTTTTTTTTATCTTAATGGTGTCTGTGAAAATACATAAAGAGGAGGAGATACTGTCCTTTTTTATAGTGTTGGTTCAAGTTGAATTAACCCTTTGAGTCACCTGTGCACAGCATTTGGTATATGTGCTGATATGTAAACTACAGAAAGAGAAATAATGTAATGAAATTATTATCGTGTATGAGATGACAGTTTTATTTGGTGTTTATCTGTGTAGATCTGTGCATTGATTAAAATTATTATTTTACAGTGCCTAATTTACATAGAGTCAAACCACTGAAAAGATTTGTTACTTTTTACTTTATTCCTTATGTTTTGCATAAAACCAAATAAAACTTCATTATTGTAAACATTGCAGACTAATCCTCTAACTTGCTCTTTACAGGTATATTTTTCATAGTCTAACGAACAATCTTAGCAATTCCATCTGCTAAGCTAAATGCTAATGTTACTGGCATTTTAATAGTTATATGACAGTGCTCATAAAGTGTCTATTTTACAAAGATTGAGGTTTAAGGTAGTAGATTTAAAAATCCTTTGAAACATGGTACAGATGTATCAATCTTCACCTTAAAAACGTAATAAATAAATTACCTATAGTGTTTCTCCAAACAAAATCCAAGCTACTTGAGAGACCTTGGCATGGTGCTTGGGCTTAAGACATGTCCTCCACTGTAGGACATGTTGACTAACCTCTCAATTTTAATATCAGTTTGAGGGCTTAGTAAGACCGCAGTGTGCACCTGTTTTGTCATTTGTTATTGCTATATTGTTATATTATTTATCACATCCACACTATTGCCATTTTGTGTAGGATGTCTATTGTGGTACTTGTGGTCCGCTGCGGGCATCCTCCACCATATGCATTTTTGCTGGGGATCGCCATTAGCAACGGGCCACAAGTGCAGGATCTGCTCCCCTGTATATATATGCACAACTGCATTTTTGGGTTGAGCACATCCTGCTTCATGCCACCTTTCAGTTGGTTTGTGTATATATAATTGTTTGGAGGTGTATAAACTCCCATGTAAATGTAGCCTGTTTTCCATCCACAGGCTATATTTAGTTGCACCTGTGAGGCCTGGGTCATATCAGCCAGTCTTGGGTGGGGCTCACAGCCTTCTCCCTTCTCCCATTGCAGGCATGGTTACATGCTGGAGGTAACTGAGGAGTCTGCTGCGAGTCGGCCTAATACATTCCTGTAATTTTGCCCACTGGCCCCTGGTATTGCCCATATGGCACAGGTAGGTGAGTGTTAGGTCCCGAGCTACTTGAGAGACCTTGGCGTGGTGCTCTGACTTAAGACATGTCCTCCACTGTAGGACATGTTGACTAACCTCTCAATTTTAACATCAGTTTGAGGGCTTAGTAAGACCGCAGTGTGCACCTGTTTTGTCATTTGTTATTGCTATATTGTTATATTATTTATCACATCCACACTATTGCCATTTTGTGTAGGATGTCTATTGTGGTACTTGTGGTCCGCTGCGGGCATCCTCCACCGTATGCATTTTTGCTGGGGATCGCCATTAGCAACGGGCCACAAGTGCAGGATCTGCTCCCCTGTATATATATGCACAACTGCATTTTTGGGTTGAGCACATCCTGCTTCATGCCACCTTTCAGTTGGTTTGTGTATATATAATTGTTTGGAGGTGTATAAACTCCCATGTAAATGTAGCCTGTTTTCCATCCACAGGCTATATTTAGTTGCACCTGTGAGGCCTGGGTCATATCAGCCAGTCTTGGGTGGGGCTCACAGCCTTCTCCCTTCTCCCATTGCAGGCATGGTTACATGCTGGAGGTAACTGAGGAGTCTGCTGCGAGTCGGCCTAATACATTCCTGTAATTTTGCCCACTGGCCCCTGGTATTGCCCATATGGCACAGATAGGTGAGTGTTAGGTCCCGAGCTACTTGAGAGACCTTGGCGTGGTGCTCTGACTTAAGACATGTCCTCCACTGTAGGACATGTTGACTAACCTCTCAATTTTAACATCAGTTTGAGGGCTTAGTAAAACCGCAGTGGGCACCTGTTTTGTCATTTGTTATTGCTATATTGTTATATTATTTATCACATCCACACTATTGCCATTTTGTGTAGGATGTCTATTGTGGTACTTGTGGTCCGCTGCGGGCATCCTCCACCGTATGCATTTTTGCTGGGGATCGCCATTAGCAACGGGCCACAAGTGCAGGATCTGCTCCCCTGTATATATATGCACAACTGCATTTTTGGGTTGAGCACATCCTGCTTCATGCCACCTTTCAGTTAGTTTGTGCAAATTTTCCATTTGAATCCATTTTTTCCAGGAACAAAGCAAGGGTTAACAGCCAAACATAACCCAATATTTATTGCCCTGATTCTGTCGTTTGCAGAAACACCCCATACACAATCATATAATTTTTGAAACACAAGAAAAATCATGTTTTAGTGTCTGCATAGCCTAAGAGCCATAATTTTCTTATTTTTTGGTCGATTTTCTTAGGTAGGGTATCATTTTTTGCGGGATGAGATGACGGTTTTAATGGCACTATTTTGGAGTGTATATGACTTTTTGATCGCTTGCTATTAGACGTGATGTAAGGTGACAAAAAATTGCTTTTAACACAGTTTTTTTTGTTTTTTTTTTGCAGTGTTCACCTGAGGGGTTAGGTCATGTGTTATTTTTAAAGTTCAGGTTCTTACGGACGTGGCGATACTTAATATGTCTACTCTCTATTTATTTATTTAGGTTTTACACAATCATATTTTTGAAACAAAAAAAAAAAACGTTTTAGTGTCTGCATAGCCTGAGAGCCATAATTTTTTTTATTTTTTAGGCGATTTTCTTAGGTAAGGTATCATTTTTTGCGGGACGAGGTGACGGTTTGATTAGTACCATTTGGAGGTAGATGCAACTTTTTTGATCACTTTTATTAACTTTTTTGCGAAGTGAGGTGATTAAAATTTCAATTTTATCATAGTTTTTTTTTTTTCACCATGCGGGGAAAGTAACAAAATGATTTTATAGATCAGGTCGTTACGTACGCGGTGATATATAACATGTTTAGTGTATTTTTTTATTTAAATTTTATTAGTGATAAATGTGTTTTTTTGTTTTTACCTTTTTTCACTTTTTTTTTATTTTTTTTTGACCCAGACCCACTTGGTTCTTGAAGATCCAGTGGATCTGGTGTCTGTATAATACAGTACAATACATTATATAATGTACTGTACTGTATTTTTTACTTGACACTTAGTCTGATCAGACTTTTGCCTTTAGCAAAAGTCTGATCAGAGTTCTGTTACCATGGCAAGCAGGACGCCTTTGAAGGCATCCTTTTGCCATGGTTACCCTCCTCCGCTGCTATAACAGAGCAGCGGAGGATGGGGAGGGAGGAAAACTGGGGGCTAGAGCTAGGGGGGCTGCACCAGGCACAGCAGCCCCCCACAGCAGCTCCCTCCCTATTAACCACTTCCATACAGCGGTCCCTACGGACCGCGGCATGGAAGGGGTTAAAAGGCTGACATCTGTGCCTGCACGGATGTCAGCCGTCACAAGCAGAGTGTCAGCAATGTGCTGACACTCTGCTTGCCAAGCTCGGCCATCCTGAAATTGAGCGGGGGGGGCGGGCAGAGGATCGTGCGGCCGCCCATCTCCCGCACCACGTGCCGCACCGCACACCGCACCGACCGCAAGCCTCCACCCTCCCCGCACCGCCCATCACAATGAGGACATGGAGGGGGGGTTACAGGAATTTAAAAAAACTATTCGCCAGCCATTTGAAGTTTCTGATCCCCGCGGTCATAGACTACGGGGATCAGATACATCACAAAGTGCTGCAAACTGCAGTTTGCAGCGATCGCCGATACGCATGCTCACAGAACCCCCCTTGACATATGTACATAATTCCTGCTGCACGATCGCAGCAGGAACCATGTTTCTAGCGCTTTTTTTTTTTTTTTTTTTTTACACCCGATTTAATTTACGCCCTATGTCCTTAAGAGATTAATTCTGTTGAGATCTGTCTCCATAGAGTATTAGAATTCATGGGCTCGGATAAGCAGAAGTTAGTTAGTCACCAAGTCGCATTTGATTTAGTTGAATAACTTTGGTTATTGATTTGAAATATACATGCCCAGTAATCCAGGGAATCTTGGATCATGGATGATAGGGTGCAGTCCAAGTATGCTACCACCTGCTGGTTGAGGTTCTGCTGCATGTTCCACTGCTGCTGCTGCTGGGTGGTTTCTTCAGAAAGTGGCTGAAGAAAACTGTTCGTCGGAGACTCCAGATTTAAGTTGCTGCTTATGGAGCTGGTGCTGCTCATCACCCCACCCCCCACCAGTCATCGCAGTGAAGCGTAAGTGCAGAGGGTCCCCCCAGTCAGACCTTCCTGTGTTGTGGGGGATGGCACTCATAGGCACTGACCAACTACTCGCATGATTCTATAGTAGTCAATTTTTGCACCTGTCTCAGAAGGTCTAATAAGTGCACCTATTTTTAACCTGTAGTGAGGGACTAACAATGTGGATAGCCAGTAGTCATCTCTGCGGAATCCTGACAATGCAGCTGTCACTACGCAAACATGACAGCATGCATCTGGCCATTTGCTCAAGGAACTCAGAGGGCTCCCCTGCCTCCATCTCCACTGCATAATGCCACGGTCTGTTGGGGTCATCTGCATCATGTTTGTCATCGCCCTCCAGCTGCTCCTGCTCCTCTCTGGTTCGGGCAGATAAAATACCTAGCTCAGTAAAAATTCCTGGGCGTTTATGTCTTCCTACTCGTCCTCATCCTCCTCTTGTGCCAGTTCATCCTCCTCAGGGCTCAGAGGGCCATAAGTTGTAGGTGCCATGTCTTTTGTCCCCTCGCTTTATTTATCAGCATCCCCTCCAGGATATGAAGTAGTGGAATGACATCATTAATCCCATAGTTCTGCCGACTGACAAATAAGGGCCTGAGCAAACAGCACGTGCCACGCATGAGCTGCCACTGGTTAACGTAGAAATTACACCGGGGAGTAAACCTTCCGTCTGCTGTTTCAAGAAATCATTGACTGCCTTCTTCTGCTTATACAGGCCTTCTAACATATGGAGCGTAGAGTTCCAATGAGTGGAAGCGTTGCATATCAGGCAATGTTGGTAAAGAGCATTTTGCCTTTGCAGGAGGGAGTATTTTTCATGATAAGAGTGGCTGAAGTGCATGCTTAGTTTTCTGGACATTTTTAACAGTTCTCGCAGTTCAGTAGAAGACTTGATAGGTCAGCCCTCCCTGATGCAGAAGAGACAAAATGTTCTTCTAAATATTAGTAACCATGCTTCCTATGTCCAGTTGTAGAGGAGACAGCCATTGTTCGATTTCTTTATTTATGACATGGAGAAGTTCCTCTCTGGTATGGCTCAGTTCACCCAGGCTGGTGTGGCCAAGTTGCTGGTGTGCCTAGGCAAGAACGTCATTTACGCAGTGGGCTACAAATTACATATATTGTCCTTGACCATAGTTATAACTCATACTCATACATACATCAGAGCTGGCGTGAATTCTACCAGACAAAGAGAGGCCCCATTGCTGGCCTACCTTCTGCTCAAAATACGTGTGCAGGGCAGGTACAGAATTTAAGGAAAAGTAATGTGGGCTTGATTGGGCACAAGCCACCAGTTCTCTGAAATGGGCAGAGTCAACTACATAGTCAACACATACTGTTGTCTTTTTGCAATCAGCTCAGTTATTGATTGCTGTCGAAACAAGTGTTGAGGAGAAGGAGGAGCATCAGCAGCAATAGACGACATTGAAGTCGATGAGAAGGAACGGCAGCTTCTTTCTGCTGAAGTTGAGGAGTCATGACTGCTGGAGAGGGGGGTTGTGGCCAGTGGGAGATGCAGAGGTTGCTGCATCAGGCTGTAAGACTAAATGAGTGGCACGGTTTTCCCACTACACTTTATGGTGACACTCCATGGACCATGTGTTGACGCAGGGCCATTGTACCACCATAAGCCTCCTGGCCATGCCTCACCTTCTACTCATACATCCTGCAAAGCGCCACACTAACATCCCCCAGTGATTTTGTGAACAATTCCCACATTGCCGAGTATTGCATTTTCCCTCCACCACTTTGTGATGCCTGCTTTCTGCTGCTTTTATGAACCCGTGCACTACTAGTGTGTTCCTCACAGGTAGTCTCCCAAATAGCAGATGGTGTTCCCCTCAAGAGTTTGGCTCCAGATCTCCCACTACTTCCACCCTGCTGTATCATGGGCACACTGCCACCCTCATCCCCTGATGGGCCCTGGCTTCCACGTGCCATTGAATACATCATCATATGTTTGCAAGTCACTTGTGTTACCCTCACCTGTCTCTTGTGCATGTCCCTGACCTCTCTCAACATCTGCTCCCACCCTACTGTCATCAGTGGTACTGTAGTTGCATGCATAAAGAAGTCTGCAGCAGACCTCTTCTCCAAATCTGGGCTGGCTTGTAACTGCTGAGTGTGCTCAAAAAGCTCAGCCTTGCTGAAAAGTGGAGCAGAGCCAGCAGCTATCATTACTTGGCTAGCAGAAGGAGCAGCAAAAGCAAGAGCAGATTCAGGACAGGTGAGGGCATAGAGGAAATTCCTGGGTCTGCAAACTAAGTGTGGTGTCAGAGGAACCCACCGATTCCTTGCTGTGTGTATCTGTTGTAACTTGAGATGATTGTGAAGAGAGAGTCAACCATTCCAGCACAGTTAGATTGTTTGTCAAAACTTGACCTCTGGATGACACTGGCAGCTCCGGACTGTTGCTGCGGCTGTTACCACCACCACTTCTTCTGCTGCTACAGCATCATTTTTGCCACTGCCTGTTCCTTTAGAGGGCCCAGGCAAATGTCTGTTGGCCATTCTTGACCAACAACTGTATCACTAGCATATCGGATAACGTATTAGCTCTCACTTACTTCTGGAATTCGTGTCCCCACCTATAACTTGGTTAAACTATGTCACTATGTAACTATGAATGTCAGTGCACTGCGCAGTGATACGCAAGGCAATATATTATATCTGCCTTTAATACATACGCATAGTAACTGTATCGCTAACAGAACAGATTAACTATGAATGTTGGTGCACTGCACAGTGATGCGCACGACGATAGATTACACCTGCCTTTAATACTGATGCATAGTCACTGTTCCGCTAACAGAACGGATTAGTTATGAATGTCAGTGCACTGCACAGTGATGCACACGGCGATATATTACACATGCCTTTAATACTGAAGCACAGTAACTGTTTGGGTAAGAAAACTGATTACTGTAGCTATGAATGTTGGTGCAACGCACAGTGATGCACATGGCGGTATATTATACCTGCCTTTAATGCTGACGCACAGTCACTGTTTCGCTAACAGAGCAGATTAACTTTGAATGCTGGTGCACTGCACATTGATGCATACTGATACATCCTACCCACACTTCCCCCCTTCAGAAGTGTCCCCCACACAGTTTATAGGTCACATTAAAGGTGGAAAAAGTTCTGAAATGATTTATCTTTGTCTCATTTTTTTGCAGCACAGAAACCTGATATTTTAACAGGGGTGTGTAGACTTTTTATATCCACTGTATGTAAAGGCGCTTGCTCACAGATGAAGGCGCGCACACTTCACTGTACTGCTGCGTCCAGGCACAGACGCACCCAATGGCGTCATCACTCACGCCTGCGCCGGGATTTCACTACCGCATAGGCCTCAGGCCTACTAGGCCTGAAGCCTATGGCGGTAATCGGCGGCAGGGCAGGGAACTATGCTCTCCCATGCCCCGCCGCAGTATGTGGGCCTCAGCGCTCCAGCAATGAGCGCTTCCATTTGTATTGATGGAAGCTCTCATTGCTTTTCTGGCACCCCCCTGAGAGTCGGCACCCGCGGCGGACCGCACCCCTGCTGTTTTTGATTTTGATTGATGATCCCATACGAAACCTCGTGCGCAGTGGTCAGCGTGATGAAGTTATCACCTACTATGCGAGATTTAATGCAGGACTCTTCCATTTGACCTTTTCTCGCTGAAATTGATAAGGTGAGTATTATTTACAATTTTTTTTAACTGATCAACCCCGGAAAACCCTCATTTTTAATCTCAGATGCTGCGTGATGAGGACGGCATCTGAGGGGTTCAATGACGGGGAAAGGCGCAATCAGCGTTCTGGCAATCTCCCAACTGTATAGGGAGGGTGCTCAGGGACTGATGGTCCCCCCCTCCCCCTTTTCCCCTTAGGGATTTAGGGTGCTGGCCCCTTCAAGTTAATGGTAAAGTAGATGGCAGAATAGGACCATTAAGAGGTTAATTCACTGGGGAGCTCCTTAGACAGGATGTGGGCGGGGCAGAGAATCCTGAAGGCTGCATATACTCACTCCCTGTTCTGGCACTTCCTCTTGGCAGTGGAAGCAAATTGGTGTGGTATGCACCCTTTTGCTTTGTCCACAACAAGATGCCGCGGGTGGTGCTTTTCTTATAATTGCCTCCTGGTGAGTTTCATGGGGAGGATGAGGGTTAGCTGTGCTCAATTTGAGCAGCCTCAGCTCTCCCCTGGCATCCTCCTCCCCTGTGCCTGCTTTAGTGAGTGGTGTGGAGCTGCGGGCCATTTTGGCTATGCCCTTCCCCTGCAGCATTTCTGTTTCATGGGTGTTGGGGCTGCACATGCCAGACAGGATTGTTAGACATGAGGGGGGGCGCGGGACAGCTCCTCACTCACTGAGTAAATCCAACACCCCCCACCCCCCTGCATTTTAGCCTATTGTGCACCTTTCCCCTTCCACTAGGTAGGATGGCATGGGGGTCACTGCAGCCTCCCTGCTTCGGCCAGGCTCCTTCAGCTCCCATGGTGCGAGCTGGTCACTGCTCCTGGCCCCACCCCCTTCTCCCTGCAGTGCACTTGTGACGGGCACCGCTGGGCAGGCGAGTTCTCTTGTTTCCAGGAGGCCCTGTGGGAGCTCTTCGCCCGCCCTAGAATCCCTCTGCCCCCCCTCTCCATATCAGATTATTGTCACCGGCCCCTTAGTCCAGCAGTGCTTACTGGGCGCTTGTAATGGGAACCGCTTAATGCGGGTCCATTTACTATATGGGGTCCTGGAGAGCTCTTCACCCGCCCCTTGCATCCCCCCCGGTTTACAGTGTCCCCACCCATGTAACCTTTCCTCCAAGTGGGTTGCTGCTGCCCCTGCTTCTGTAGTCTGTGCCCCTTTTAGTATATGGGGCACTGCGGGTCTCAGTTTGAGACCCTTATGGCACCCCCCACCCTCAGGCAGGCAGGCGCAGGGCTCTCTGTTTTTTCATCCTTCTCGCAGGTGGGCCAGGGGCGTGGCCTCCATGGTTACCACATGCGCCAGTCCCGACAACCGTTCCAGGGTTTCCGGGTGAAGTAGATCCTCCAGGTGGTGCTAGCCATCGTCTTCGGACAGAATGTCGAGTGCATCTGAGGAGTCTGGTTTGCTATTGCGATCGAAAACCGTAAGAGGCTGGTGTCTCTCCATTTATCCATGGTTCTCGGTCTGGTCGCTGCAGCAACCCACCAGGATAGAATTCTAGCTCCCGCTCCTTTGGCGGTGCCGTTCCTTTCTGCAACTGGTGAGTACTGATGCTCTAGGGGATGGGGAGTGTCTGGTCTTGTGCAGAATTAGAATCCTTGCTATAAGGGTACTTGTAGATACGGGGTCCCCCGCCCCTCCAGTTGTGCTGGTTGCTCTGTGATGCAATAGCTTATGGGTAGCATTCCTGGTTTTAATACTCCTTCGGTTTATGTTAGTTGTTCCTGGTTTTAATACTCCCTTGGTTTATGTTAGTTGGTACAGGTTTAAGCTGGGAGGTTCCCATCCATAGTTTACCTGAGCTTGTGCAACTGCGGGTTTAGCACTTGGGGTGTCCATATCCTATAGAAGGGGTTTTTGTTCAAAAAAAAAAAAACATGGTGGATATGTATGTATATATATATATATATATACATATATATATATATATATAATATATATAATATAATATATATATATATAATATATATAATATAATATATATATATATATATATATATAATATAATATATATATATATATATATATAATATAATATATATATATATATATATATATATATATATGATAACTGTATAATAAATGATTACTTGATCACAGAAAGAGGCAAAGCCCTCTGTCAGTGGCGGTTTTGTGACGTCGGCAGTACGGAAGCATGACCCCCCCTTTTTGGGACCGGTTGGGCATAGTATGTGGTTTTCTAGGGTAGCGTAGCAGCCAGGCCATCTGGTTCTCTTAAGTTTCCTGATGTCGTTGTCCTATGTAGTGCAATGAGTAATTGATTTGTATGGTGTAGATATCTTGCTGAGTCAGAATGGGTCATGCGTTAGTCGCTAGTTTCTTTATTTTGTGTATCCGATACCCTCATGCTCCATGTAATGGTTCTTGTCCCACCGGTCTTACGGTGGGTCTTCTTGCAGCTGAGAAAGAAAAATTTTTTGGGAAGCACACAATCAATAGGAGTACTCAGATAGATTAAGTTAAAAATATCCTTTTTTACTTTATTTCAATAAAAAATATATAATCACGGAGTAAAATTGTATATACGGTATATGGACTAAATTAGTCTGTCCTGATAGTGACTTTTGATTATTGTGTATGTCTCAATGGGCAAGTAATATCTCTGTTGTATAGCCCTTTATAAGTACTGTGGATATAAAAGTACAAAACGTGCCAAAAACTATGCAAAAAAATAGTGTAAAAGTAGTGGAAAAATGTACACAAAAAATGTGAAAAAGTGTGAGGGAAAAAGGTAATTTGTGAGCAAAAAGATTTTTTTGTGAGCAAAAAAATGAAGGTACAAATTCTTTATATGAGTAAAAAATATAGAAAATATATTTATAGAATAAATTATATAAAGTGCAGCAGGTCTGTCAGCGGGTGTGAAAAGTTGTATGCAGGTAGGTACTGCTTGATATTGAAGTCCTGTAGAGTATTCAGTGCATAGAAATATATAAAAATGTAGATAGAAATATATAAAAAAGTAGAAAAAACAATAAAAAAATGAATATAGAAAAAAGTACAAAATCAGATAGCAATATATCTAGATCCCCTTTGCATTCAATCAATACATGTAAATTAATTCCTTCTAATGCAGATGAGATATAGGTAAAATACAGAGCACTATAGTCAATATGAACAATATACTCGATATGTGTTGACTTTAGTTCATAGATCCACCTTCAAAGAATCCATCCTATACCATCAGTAGTGAAGCTTGCTGTCTATTATATCGCTGAAAGACAAATGTCCCTTCAGTTTACTAATCCCTTGTTACAGTCAAATCAAGGGTTAATTACTGTGATATTAACCAGAGTGTCCTTATACAGAATGCATGCCGGCTAGTTTTCTTTTTGTTAGTTCATGTCCCTTTGTATAGTTGTAAGACACTTACTTGTTATTTAGTATTGAAGTCCGTTGTTGCAGCGGCGTCCCGCTGTAAGTAGTGCTTACCCTGCTTATATGAGCCGGGATGTGCCTTCTGTATCTCACCGGGAAATAGATCTCGGCGTCCCACGTGGTGTTTCTGTTTGGTTGTCGCGCGGTCCGTGCGCGTTATCTGAAAGCCGCTCCTATCTATGCTTGATACGCTATTCCTCTTTTGTGGTGATTTGTATTGAGGATTGGTGGGGTAACTGTATATCTGTTGTTTAAGCTGCCAGTTTTGGGTGAGGCTCAGGCCCCCTGTGTAATAAATGATTTTATACTTAGGTGTGTATCCGGTGCGAAATATTTGGGTGCTTCCCTGTGTAGAGCTCCTACCTGCGGGCGCTAGGCCGTGTGTTTATATATATATATATATATATATATAAAAAAAAAAAAAAAAAAAGAATTTGTTCTATTTGGACTTTCAATAGGGACATATCTAACATGGTTGGTTCATATGTATGGCGGCAAGGAGTAGTAGTTGTAATCCCTCTAGTAGGGTTGTGGACCTTCCGTGATGTACATGGTTGTTAGTTCATATCAACACAGCCACATTTACATTGTTTCTCCTGTTGAAAACTACGGTTCTGGTCCGCCGGACCCGGGTTCCATTGGGATGGTTGATAACTGGGCACTTCTGCTGAGATTCTAACAAGACTATGCAGGCTGGCAGCTTTGTGGTAATGCACTTGCCTCAGGTCCAGTGTTTCAGGAGTTACAGTTCTGTGGGATCCAATTGAGCCGAAGACAAGGAAGATGTACACGATGTAAGCAGTACAAGAGACTTTATTCTAGCCAGTGGGTGTGGTTGCCAGGAGGGCGGTATCGGTATACTGCTGCCGCATGGCTTCCCCAAGTTGAGTGAATGTTGCAGAATTAGCAGTCGCAGGATAATCAGATGTTAGGCCAGTAGCTGAAAAGCAGTTCAGTTCTTGGACGTTGCTCAGAGGAGAGCCTTGATATAAGTAAAATTCATGGGGTTACATAAAAAAAAAAAAAAATGCAGCCTTTAGTCCCGTTCGGATATTGGTTTTGATGTGGGTCAGGAACTCTGACTGGTCCTCCTGACTGGACTTTACTGGTCGGCATGGTGCCCCTCCAAGGTACATTTGCCTGTACTGTTTCGTTATTAGGTAAGCAATTAGGGTACAGTTAGGGGGCATTTAGTCTGGATAGCCATGTTCCGTCTCCTTCAGCCTTCTGTTCTGGCTAATTGGTATTTTCTCCTGGGTCTTTGTCTCTTCCTTGGAGGCCGCACTGCATTGGGGGGTGGTTATCTTTTTATGGGGTAATACTAGTCGGGATTTTAGTCCGTCTATATATGACGATTAAGTTAATAGAAAGGGGGTGTACCTCCCCTTTGCCCAGTTTCAGTCCGGTCTGGCTGGTTCGTTGGGTTATGACTTCACACAGGGTGGGGATACAATTCTTTTTCCCATCAGGATGTTTCCCCTCAGTGGGTTTTACGATTTACCTTGAACTTAAATTAAACAAATAAATGCATAAACAACTTTTTGGATTAACTAACTATTTTCTGGTCTGGTTATACGATCCTCTTTGTATGTTGAGGCTCGGGCTAATTTTTTTTTTTTTTTTGTCTTGTAGGTTCTTGGTGTTCGGTGGTTCAATGGGTGGCCTTTCGTATATCTCCATGGGGAAGAGGAGCGCAGGTCCGGTGTGCGCTCCTGGTGGTTCGATTAGTGCAGTCTTTGGAAAGTGATCCGGGATTTCAGGTGGTATTTTAACTTCTTCCGGAAGTGGTTGGTATACCAGTGCTGTGGTACTGCCCCTTGTCATTCTGGAGCTCTGGACCTCATATGTGCTGACATACGATGATCCCTGTCTTTTCAGGAGGTTGGTAGCAGGGTGGTTGGTTGTCATCTCCCGGGTGGGTTGTTCTGAAAGTATATGGGAAGGCGTTGAGCATACAATACGAAGGTATAGCTCAAGGGGCAGTGGTTTGTCACCGTGATTGGGAAAATGCAGCTATATAGTGTAGCAGTTCCAGTTTTTTGGATCAATGACCCCTCTCTGGTAGCTATGGTCTGTAATATTTTACTCTCCAGGGTTACATCCAGGCCCCTCTTGATTCAAAATTTGTGGTGACCTCACCATCATCACTTCGTCGGGAAGAGATTTCCATAGCCCACTGCTCTTACCGTAAAGAATCACTTTGTCTATATACAAACCTTCTTTCCTACAGATGCAGAGGATGTCCCCTCATCACTGTCACAGTCCTAGGGATAAATAGATGATGGAAGTGATCTCTGTACTCCTGATATATTTATACACAGTGATTAGATCTCCCCTCGGTTGTCTTTTCTAATATGAATAACACTAATTTTGATAATCTTTCAGGGTACCGTAGTGCCCCATTCCAGTTATTACTTTAGTTGCCCTCCTCTGGACCCTCTCTAGCTCTGCTATGTCTGCCTTGTGCACAGGAGTCCAGAACTGTATACAGTAATAATAATAATAAAAAAAATAAAAAAATATTTATATAGCGCCGGCATATTCCGCAGCGCTTTCCAATTCAGGGGTTCATGGACAAACAGTCATAATTAACATAGCAACTGACAAGTTTATTATTCAAATAAGAGGAATGAGGGTCCTTCTCGCAACAGCTTACAATGTGTTGTCTGACCAATGATGTGTAAAGTGGTAAGACTTGGTTCTCATCGTGGGCAGCTATGCCCCATTATATACATCTTTTTTTAATGAGACCTGATAGCGTTTTCCTCTTGAATGTTAGTCGGGACACTTCCCGGCCTGTGGGAGGGGTTTTAACAGACTCGGTTCTGCTGGGTGGTGGTCGGAGCCCTGTTGGAGAACGGGTCTCCTCCGTGGCGGCATTTGGGTGCAGCGGAGATATGGTGGTAGAAGATGGCGTAATTGCCCGCTGGGAGTCCAGTAGCCGGCATACCGCTCTTGATGTTTACGGTTTAACTTGCCCGCTGGGAGTCCGGCGTTTGGCATACCGCTATGATATTATGGTTTATTAAGGTTTGCTGCTTTAATAAAGAAGCTGTGGCCGATCACCATCCAGCAATAAAGTGACACAGTTGTCAGTGTTTTTGTTATGGGTCAAGGTTGGGTGAAGGGGCCAAGCAGCAGTTAAAGGTGATACCCCACCCTGTTTCCCTGGATACCAGCAGTCTCCATCATTGCACCCACTACTTGAATGTGCTTTGTGACAAAATAATTAATCACTATGCTATTTTTTTTGTGAAATTCTAAGCAATCAAATTTTTCTAAACTTCGTACTGTAGCATTAACAGTAGAAAGAGGGAGGTGCTCATGCCGCTCTACAGAGCACTAGTAAGACCTCATTTGGAGTATTGTGTGCAGTACTGGAGACCATATCTGCAGAAGGATATTGAAACTTTGGATAGAGTTCAGAGAAGAGCTACTAAACTAGTACATGGATTGCAGGACAAAACTTACCAGGAAAGGTTAAAGGACCTTAACATGTATAGCTTGGAAGTAATAAGAGACAGAGGGGATATGATAGAAACTTTTAAATAGTAACATAGTAACATAGTATATAAGACCGAAAAAAGACATTTGTCCATCCAGTTCGGCCTGTTTCCTACAAGTTGATCCAGAGGAAGGCAAAAAACCCCTGTGAGGCAGAAGCCAATTTTCCCCATTTAAGGGGAAAAATTTTTCCTCCCGACTCCAATCAGACAATCAGAATAACTCCCTGGATCAACGACCCCTCTCTAGTAGCTGTAGCCTGTAATATTATTACACTCCAGAAATAAATCCAGTCCCCTCTTGAATTCCTTTATTGTACTCACCATCACCACCTCCTCAGGCAGAGAGTTCCATAGTCTCACTGCTCTTACAGTGAAGAATCCTTTTCTATGTTTGTGTACAAACCTTCTTTCCTCCAGACGCAGAGGATGTCCCCTTGTCACAGTCACAGTCCTGGTGATAAATAGATAATGGGACAGATCTCTGTACTGACCCCTGATATATTTATACATAGTTATTAGATCTCCCCTCAGTCGTCTTAAATACATAAAGGGAATCAACACGGTAAACGAGGAGAGAATATTTAAAAGAAGAAAAACTGCTTCAAGAGGACATTGTTTTAAATTAGAGGGGCAAAGGTTTAAAAGTAATATCAGGAAGTATTACTTTACTGAGAGAGTAGTGGACGCATGGAATAGCCTTCCTGCAGAAGTGGTAGCTGCAAATACAGTGAAGGAGATTAAGCATGCATGGGATATGCATAAGGCCATCCTTCATATAAGATAGGGCCAGGGGTTACTCATAGTATTCAGTATATTGGGCAGACTAGATGGACCAAATGGTTCTTATCTGCCGACACATTCTATGTTTCTATGTTTCGTTTAACACTATACATGCAATAAGATATATTTTATTTTTTATGTATGATGTAGTGATCCTCATCTTGATTCTTAACATGTTCAGTAAACAATGGCAAGAAACTTAAGATTTACTTTTTCTGTGGTTTTTCATAGTTTTTTTTTGTAATGATATCATCGTGAGACATATCACATATCAAGTTTAGGATTGGTATATCTATACATTACATTTTTATCTCTGTAGTGCCCCCTGCTGTTTCTTTTGTGGCTAAAATTCTGTTCCACCTTCTCCTGCATTCAGTTTCGGGCTAATGTGAAACAGGTGAAGCAGCCCGAATACCTTTCATTCATACATTCATACGCTAATTCTAAATTCATAGAAATATACAGATATATCTCTCTAGACAGTGGAGAAGAAAGTTGGGGGGAGGGACTTATTGCATGATATAGTGCTATTTATTAATGAAATCTCTTGTGTTGGATAATGGATGAATAGAATAAACAGACGGGGCGTAGCCTGCAGCTGAGCGGTGTGGACGTCTTTTCTCCCAGCTCCCATCAATTGGATCAAATCCCCCAGCATCCGCCTCTATCCAGCAACTTAATCGCCTGAAAACACCACCACCTAAACTCGCCTCACCACCCGCCACAGAACATGCCCAGTTGGGTGCTTCCGGACCCACGGTGACCCGAGAAACATGTGCAGCCTAGTCGGACAAACTGATCCCCGGCCTCTATTTCCTGCTGCGACACGACCTGAGGAGTGCCTTAACATTACCGCAAATCACCGGACCTCTGCCTGATGAAAAGGGAGAAGCAGGGGGGACCCCCGGACAGCCCAGCATCATACAGGTCAGCACTCACCTTTATCGCAGCCACCTTTGGTCAAACGAGCACGGTTCCCACTGCTGAGATGCCATCTTGGAGGCTGCATAGAGGCCACCACACACCCGGTCCAGCGGCACTAGGGGACCCTTCAGATAACAGGAACCGCGGCGGATCAGCGTGCGGTGATCGCTATTATTTTTTTCTGCCCCGTGGACCACGGTTGGCTCCTACTGTCACAGCCTTTTATGAGCTCCGTGACATGGTTGCTGTGTATGCCGTTGCCTGCGGCAACGTGTTGTGTTTGGTTTCCTTCTTCTGTCTGGTGTTCGTGGGGTTAATTTCTCACTAGGTGTGGATCTGGGTGTGGTCTCTAGGCTCTTTAAATCCTTGTAGCTGGAGCCTGAGATCAGTTGTTTCTTTGTCTCCAGCCTTGGTGTGTGTGTTGGAGTTTGATGTTCCTGGATTCCAACTGTCCAGTCTGTGGGCCATCCTAATAGAACATCAACGTCTTCCCCTTCTTTCTATGTTCACCCCTACCCTTAACTGTTGTCGTTTTTGGTTTGGGATCGTGTTTTGGGTGTGTGGTGATGTCTCGTTTGGTGTTCTATGTCTAGCGTGTTTGGATTTTTGCCCGGCATGGTTGCTAGACATCTCCTTTGTCTGTACATGCCAGCGGAGGTGGGCCCCTTGGTTTCCGGGAGGGGTGAACCAAAAAACATTTAGCAGCCTTGCCTGAAGCCTTCTTGCTTCCAGTCTCTGCATGGGGGTCCAGGTTGTTTTGGTGTCGTTTGTTTCATCTTTGCTGCGGCAGGTAAATTTTTGATTATCTGTTTTCTGTTGTTTCATTGGGTGCTTACCTGCCGTTCAGTGGTTGCTCTATCCTTCTCTCCATGTGTTTCTAGACTGCTGTAAAACGCCAGTTCTTCCATGTTTTTTGGAGGGACTGGTGGTCTCTGGCCCTGTCTCATTATCCTAGGGCATTTCAGGGATTTCAGGGATCTGAGGTTCCTGAGTATGGGCCCTCCTACCTTCTAGGTCGGCTAGGAGACCAGGGCTAGATTTAGTGATGCGGTAGAAGGTCACCTGCTCCCTTTTCCCTGTTCCAGGAGTAGTCACAGTTCTTTATATGGTGGGGAGTTTTCCCCCACTTCCCATCGTGACACCTACTCCATAAACAGACTGCCATATGATTCACGGGCCGCACGGCCCTCCTGCTGCCACTACCCTCCATTCTACCATCAATACAACACCCCTTTAAAGGCACAGCTTATTTTTTACTGAACCCTCATCCAAAAAAAAAAAACAGGGGTTCTACTGAACAATCTTAACGGGCCTTTGACACCCCAGTGACCACAAAATCATCTACTCTACGCCATCCGAGGCCCAAAAGATGCTGCACTAACCTCCCTTTGCCCAGAAAACTGGGGCCACCAACCAGGAGGAAAGCTGGACATATGTGTACCACAGAAAGTTGATCACACATCAAAACCAGTTGTCGTCCCACAGTAGTGGCGAAAATAGGTCCCCATAAATCCAGGAACATCACCATACCCTGTCACACAGGCTCCCTGGACTCCTGCATACAGAGAGGTCAACCAACTGCTCTGGCTACATCCTCTCAGCTGCATAAACCTTCTCCAGGCAGAATTGCAGAGAGAGATCCTTCCCCTAATTTACAAGAAATGGATAGTGATGGTGAAGATACACAGGATGACAGAAGTATCCTTATTTCAAGATCTTTTCTAGGCAAAGCACTCTCTAATGCTCTTGAACCTATCATGAAAGAACTACAAGACATTAAACAAGACATGAGAAATATTGAAGGCAGAGTGGAGAAATTGGAATCTACTCAATAACAGCTGATTTCATACTCAGAAGCAGCATCCTCGGCCTTCAACTTTTGCCAAACACATATGAATAAAATGGTGAACTGGCTGGAAGACCAAGAAAACAGAGCAACAAAACATGCCGTAATAACTTATGACTAAAAGGTGTCCCCGAATCAATCCAAGCCGAAGCCTTACCAGACACGGTCAAACGGATCTTTATATCGATTTTGGGAGACTCATACCCACTAGAGATCACCATTGAAAGGGTATATAGATCCATAGATCCCTAAGGACGAACCCTGCACCCACCAACCCACCCAGGGACATAATCTGTAGACTGTTCCACTCTAAAGTCAGAGATGATATATTACGCTTGGCAAGAAATAACCCTCCTGCCCCTGTCGAGGGATCAACAGTTTCAGTCTACCAAGATCTAGCTAGAGTCACATTATCCGAAAGGAATATCCTCAAACCACTAACCGAGATGCTCAGACACAGAAACATACCCTATATGTGGCTCTTCCCCTTCAGTCTTTCCTTCACAACAGATGGGAAAAGGTTTATCCTTAGAAACCATGCAGAACTCCCTGAGATTTTACAACTCCTGAAGATTACAGATTTGGACATACTGGACTGGTCTCCGATACAAGATCTCACAGCACTATTCACTATCCCACCCCCTACACCATGGGAGAGAGTGCCCTTGGAGAAGCGCAACAAAAACCGGAAGAGACACGGGAAGCTGACCCCCAGAAGGATTGACGTTGACACATGACTTGTCCCATGTTCGACAGGATAAGTATCTTGGGAGTTACATTCTGAAACAGAATACTTTGTTATGTTTGACGATATAATAATTTGTGTTGAAAATAGCGAGTCTCAAGCAAGAGGCCGGAGTTTTATGGTCTATCCCCCCACCCCTCGAATGGGGGGGCTTCCAAGGTGTCCACCACAGCTTGCCTTTATATTTATATCTGTGTTGATTGCCATTGGATGTGGGATGACCCCTGGACCGCAGTTGGCGGGGCCGGGGCTGGTCCCGGTCTATCCTCTTCCTACTCCACAGCTTCGTATTACATTTGGAATTGGCCCCAATGCTGGCCTTTCGACTAGGAAGCTTTGATGTTTCTCTTTCTGCATTTTTGGCAAATATCATTCTTGTCTACTATTTTTATAAAAGTTATAGTTCTGTGCACTTTCCCTCCCCCTTCTCTTCCACCCCTCCAACACAGGGCACCACAGGTATTACACTATACAGACAAAGCCCACAAAATTGGCTAATCAGAAGCTAGGGCAGACCACCTCACAATACCACAATGACTACTGTTAAATTGATTTTTTACAATACCAGGGGCCTTAACTCAGCAGTAAAATCTTATTTCTACAAAAGACACACTTCCTGAAGTCAAAAATGTCCTCCTTTCAAAGACACTATTACAACCAATGGTTCCACTCTCACACAAACACAAAAAACTCAAAAGAGGTCTCTATCGCCTTAGCGAAACACCTATTATTCGAACAACTAGACCTGCACACAGACACTGACGGCAGAATAATCTGAGGGGAAAGTTGAATGGCTCATTGATCATTTTAGTTAAAATCTACACCCCCAATACATACCAGGCACCATGGATCCACACAATTTTGAGGTAATTAGATAGCCATATAAAAGGGGAGTTGATTGTCATGGTGACTTCAACGTGGCTCTAGACCCTTTATTGGATATATCCTCTGGGAGATCTTCCCTCTCATACAAGACACTCAGACGCATCAAAAAGTCCTTACACCTTCTCTCCCTCAGAGACACCTAGCACTTTTTGCACCCCACTGATAAAGATTATACTCTCCACTCTACCCCACACAACTTTTATCACAGGATTGACTACTTTTTTCCCCAACAATCATCACGTAACAAAATCCAAACAGTCAACATAAGCTCTAGTATTCAATTTGGCCACTTCCCAGTGGAGCTAGTATTAGGGTGCTAAAATCCCTATACCTCTTTTTCTAACACAATATGAATAATGATGTTCCTACCCCAGTAGCGACAATAAGAGGAGAGCTCATATCAATTGGCAAATACCAGAAAAAGCAGAGACTCACAAATACAACACCTACAGACAGTGATAAGCAAGCTAGAGAAACTACACAAACAATCCCTAGCCGCAACCCCTAGCTTTAGCAACTCACAGATGCCCGTCTACAATTTTGCGACCATTTAAACAAAAACCTAGCTAAAGTTTATATGTCCTTGAAACACTCCTTCTATGTCCACGGTGAAAGAAGCATCAAAGCTAATGAAGTCCCACATCACTGAGATCTGAACTAAAGCAAGCCAACTCTTAACAGATTCAGCGGTAATAGAACAAGAATTTATTGACTTCTATTCTATTTGTATTAGAGATGTGTGTACTGTGTAATAGAGATATGTGTGTATCCTATCTCTATTACACAGTACACACATCTCTAATACACAGCTCTATTTGATGACTACAGTTCTGTACACAGCCACTGTGAAATCTGACCCCTCCCACACACATGACTCATCACATGGTCATGACATCATTACAGGTCCTTTGCCTTTCCAGCAGCTAGCAGCTTCTTCAGGCTTAGAGTTTGTGTATTGCATACTTTTGAGTTAGGGAGGAGGGAATTTTGACTGACTTCTGAGGAAGAAGGGAGTTTTGTCTGACATCTGATGGAGTTTTGGGTGAGGGAGGAGGGCGTTTTGGCTGAGGTCTGAGGGAGGAGGCAGTTTTGGATGAGGGAGGTTTGTCTGAGGGAGAAGGCAGTTTTGGCTGAGGTCTGACGGAATTTTTGGCTAAGGTCTGAGGGAGTTTTGTCTGACATCTGATGGAGTTTTGGATGAGGGAGGAGGGCGTTTTGGCTGAGGTCTGAGGGAGAAGGCAGTTTTGGATGAGGGAGGAGGGAAATTTGGCTGATGTCTGAGGGAGGAAGCAGTTTTGTATGAGTAAGAAAGGAGTTTTGGCTGACAGAGGATGGAGTTTTGCCTGAGGGAAGAGGACTGATGGACTTTGGGCTGACGAAGGAGGGTGTTTTTTTGCCTGACGGAGAATGGAGTTGTGAATGATGTCTGACGATGTCCTAATATGGACACAGTAAAGGATACACAAGTGGAAAATCCACTCATAATATGGCAGCATATGCAGACGATATCCTTGTGATTTTGACAAACCCTATAACAGTGATGGCGAACCTCTGGCACGGGTGCCAGAGGCGGCACTCGGAGCCTTCTCTGTGGGCACCCGTACCCTGGAAAAAGTCTATGGTGTACCAATATGCCTTAGACTTTTCCTGCCATTCATCGGCGCAAGACATGCTATGAACAGCACAGGCAGCGCACTGAATGTAGGCTTAATGATAAAGTACATGAAACATATACTATATTGGACTGTAGTATTCAGGGTAAATTGCTGTGTTGGCACTATGCGATAAATAAGTGGGTTTTGGGTTACAGTTTGGGCACTCGGTCTCTAAAAGGTTCGCCATCACTGCCCTATAATGACCTTTCCAGCACTACAATCTATTCTGCAAGGCTATAGTGCCATTTCCAATTTCAAAATAAACACCACCAAATCAGAGGCACTGGGGATTAACATTACAGAAAGGGAACGGAAAGTCCTACAAACACAGTACTCTTTTCAATGGCCCTCCTCCCACATCACATATTTAGGGCTTAAAATCAGCCCTCATTGGAAAGACCTATACACTCTGAATTATGCCCCTATCCCAAACTGATTCCAATCTACCCTAGAATCATGGTCACTACCGTTCCTTTCATGGATCGGGAGGAAAAATATTATTAAGGCAATACTGCTGCTAAAACTTCTTTACTTATTTGAGACTCTCCCTATCCCTCTCCCGCTCTGCTTCTTTGCTACAATCAAGAAAATAACAAACAACTATTTGTGGCAAGATAAAAGACCACGTCTAAACCATGCCCTTCTCACCCAACATGAATCATGAGGCGGAATGGCCCTCCCAGATTGGAGGCTTTATTACGAAGCGGCGCAACTCACTACATTGATACACTGGGCTAGAGCAGATGTCAGTAAACTTTGAGTACCCCTAGAGGAACACCAAGTGTCCATGCCGTTACGCCTCCTTATATGGAGTAGAGACAACTCCCAACCTGCTTATCACACACTAAATGTAGTCATTAAAACCACACTCAAGATCTGGGACCAGTTCAAGGACAAACTCAGCTCTACCCCTTCCCCAATTATGTCAGTAGCTGATCTCTCTGACCTATACCTCCCCAAATATGCTGACATTCAGATGAAAGGGACAGACTTCAGACTTATCTCAATCTCCTCCTATTTAGACGCCGAGTAAAATAAAGACCCGCTAGTCGCCAGACTCGCCACCTTATTACATTCCCTCCAAAAAGCTCATATCAAATTATTGCTTGCCTCATACCACTCTATCTCAGACTCTAGAAGAGCCCTCACAAAATTTGAAAAACTGGTGGCTTCCAAACTCCCTCCGAAGCACCTGTTTTCCCAGGTATACCACATGCTCCAACAGTTGAAACACCCACATAACAGAAACTATGTTGCTGTATGGAGTAAAGATTTTGACACAACATGGACAGAGTTAGAAATAAAACAACTAAACCGCTTGTCTCATGCTATCTCTCGTTTCACACGTCTTCAGGAGAACTCATTCAAACTGATCACCAGATGGTATCTCACTCCAGTACGTCATTTGCCCTGCCCCACCCCACCCTTACCCTCCTCACTTTCACCTCTACCCAGTTCTCAGTATTTTGCACTACTTGATGATCATCTCAGTAGATATTAATACCGCTAAATAACACAATTCATCATACCTCTAAATAACACAATTCCTCACCCCGGCTTTCTTCGCTAGACCGCTCTTCACTATCCCCCCTACCTCGATTTTAAGAGATGTCTGTCAAAACGATTTGTTAACATGATGAATACAAACTGACGTTTGTTATATGTGCCTACCTTCATACCATTGTTTGTTTAATTATAATGTAAAAATCAATAAATAGATACTTGAAAAGAAAAGATAGAATAAACATCAGCAGAGTCAGTGAAGATGTGGGTGCAATCCCTCTGAGACCCTGGGCTGAGGGTCCCACTAGGATATCCAATAAACAAAAAATGAGACAGCACTCCAATAGACTCTGAAGGAGGGTGTTAGAACCCATTTATTCTCCCACAATGTTTAAGCCCAGCACAATGAGGTCTTTATCAAGCTTGGTTTTATATATATATATATATATATATATATATATATATTTTTTTTTTTTTTTTTATTATATATTTTTTTTTTCTTCATTTGTGGGAAAAACCTTTTAACCCCTTCAAGACCCTGCCATTTTTACCTTAAGGCTCCTTTTCACACGAGCGTGTCCGGATTAGGTACGGATGCGTTGCGGATGCGTTCAGTGAAAACTGTGCGATTTCAGTCAAAGCTATTCAGTTTGGCCTGCGATTGCGTTCAGTTGTTCAGTTTTTTCCGCGCAGATGCAATGCGTTTTGATGCGTTTTTCACGCGCGTGATAAAAAACTGAAGGTTTACAAACAACATCTCCTAGCAACCATCAGTGAAAAACGCAACGCACCTGCACTTGCTTGCGGATGCAATGTGTCTTTCACGCAGCCCCATTCACTCCTATGGGGCCAGAGCTGCGTGAAAAACGCAGAATATAGAACATGCTGCGATTTTCACGCAACGCACAAGTGATGCGTGAAAAAAAACGCTCATGTACATAAACCCATTGAAATGAATGGGTCAGGATTCAGTGCGGGTGCTATGCGTTCACATCACGCATTGCACCCGCACGGAAAACTCGCCCGTGTGAAAGAGGCCTAAGGACCAGGCCATTTTTAGCAAATCTGCAGTGTTATGTGGTGATAACTTTAAAACGCTTTTACTTATCCAGGCCATTCTGAGATTGTTTTCTTGTCACATATTGTACTTCATGACAGTGGTGAAGTTGAGTCAAAATATGACATTTTTTTTTTAGAAAAAAATACCATATTTACAAAAAAATTAGAAAAATTAGCAAATTTCCAAATTTCTATTTCTCTACTTTTAAAATAGATAGTAATACCTACACAAATAGTTATTACTTTACATTCCCCATATGTCTACTTCATGTTTGGATCATTTTGAAAATAACAATTTATATTTTTGGGACGTTAGAAGGCTTAGAAGTTTAGAAGCAAATCTTAAAATTTTTAAGAAAATTTCCAAAACTAAATTTTTTAAGGACCAGATCAGTTATGAAGTCACTTTGTGGGGCTTACATATTAGAAACCACCCATAAGTCACCCCATTTTACAAACTACACCCGGCCTCAAGCTATTCAAAACTGATTTTACAAACTTGGTTAACCCTTTTGGCGTCCCACAAAATGAAAGGAAAATAGAATAAAATTTCAAAATTTCACTTATTTTTAGCAGATTTTAAAATTTGTATCTACTTTTTCTGCAACACATCAAGGGTAATCAGCCAAACAAAACTCAAAATCTGTTAACCTGGAGTTTACAGAAACACCCCATATGTGCTCAAAAACAGATGTATGGCCGCACAGCAGGCTTCAGAGTGGATTTAGCGGAATGGTAATTGGGACCTATGTCACATATGAAGACACCCTGAGGTGGCCCTACAGTGGAAACCCCCAAAAAGTGACCCCATTTTGGAAATTATACTCCTCAAGGAATCTTTCAAGGTATGTAGTGAGCACTTTGACCTCAAAGGTGTTTCCTAGAATTAGGAAACACTTGGCAGTGAAAATGAAAAATAGCATTTTTATTTAAAAAGAGTTGCTTCACATCCACATTTTTCACTTTCCCAAAGGGTAACAGGACAAAATGCACCCCACATTTTGTTGCCCATTTCCTCCCGAATACGGCAACAACCCATATGTGCTAAAAAATTATGTATAGGGGCGCACAGCAGGGCTCTAGAGTCAAACAGCAAAATATGAACGAACATTTTAAGTGGTGGAAAGGGAACTTTTCAGCAAACAGGTGTCTCACAGAAGGCAGAAACACTTGTTAAAGGATTTCAAAGCACACATTTGTGAAAATGAAGAATTATTAGCAGACCCCAATTTTTCACTTAGGGAATGCACCCCAGTATGTGTTCCCTATTTTCTCCTCAGGAAACACCATATATGTGCTTGTAACCTGCTGTATGCCTGCTGTATGCGCACAGCAGACAAACAGCAAAATTCCTGAGGTCCCCAGAAATTAAAAACCACAAGAAGTGACCCCATTTTGGAAAGAGCGCCCCCGGACGAACATTTTAAATGGTGAAAGGGCACTTTTGACCTAACAGGTGTTTCACAGAAATTAATATGTAGTGGTTGGTGAAAAGTGGATCTGTAAGCTATGCAGACTAAATCAGAGATATAAGGTTGTAAAACTACAGGGTACATGATGGATGAAGTTAATTAATACTCCATGGATGAGTGGTAGATTTTAAAACACTCCTGCATGCACAGGCCAGGTTTTTCAGGGCAGGTTTCACAGTGGTAAATGGTGTTTTCCTTATCCCCCTTTTGTAACACACCCTGCATCTTTTTTGGGTCCTTCCTTTCCTTCCTGTCTTAGGGACCTGACCTGGAAAACGTTGCCCTGGTACAACACGGGCTCCATGACTTCCTGAAGTACTGGGACACTCCCTGGCCTGGATTTAAGAAATTAGGGCCTTGGTCACCACCTCTTGGTACTGAAGGAAAGTTTCTTTGTGGCCTGCAGATTGAAATAACACATACGCATTGCACATTGCCATTTGTACAATGTGTACGGCCAGCTTTTTGTACCACTCTTTTGTTTTTCGTGTGGCACTGTAGGGCTTCAGAAGTTGATCTGAAAGATCCACCCCTCCCATGTGCCTGTTGTAGTCCAGGATACTACAACTGGTTTGGGGGTAATGGTTGAGGTACCTCGTACAGGAGCAGGGGAGCTGGTGTTAGTGTGACTGGTGGTCAGTACAGGGACATCCCTCTTGTCCTTGTACTTAACCACCAGCATGTTCTCGTGGAGGAGAGCTCTACTTTCACCCATTCTCACTGGTTTCCCTACCAGGGATCGAGGGAGGCTAGGCAGGTACTGGCGGAATCTAATCCTCCCTTTGAAAAGTAATAGGGACTCATCTACACAGACATTTTTTCTGGGTTGTACAACTCAGCACACCTGGTGTTAAAGTAGTCAATGACAGGCCTAACCTTGAACAGACAGTTAAATGTCAGGTCGTTTTGGGGTGGGCACTTTGCATTGTCGTTGTAGTGTAGGAATCTCCGAATTGACTCAAATTGTTTCCGGGTCATGGTCTTACTGTAAATTGGAGTCTGGTAGAAAATGCCCGAACTCCAATATTGTCTAACGTTTGGGTTCTTTACAACGCCCATATGCAGCACAAGTCCCAAAAACTTCATCATCTCTGCTGCACTTACTGGGGTCCAACCTAGGGGTCTAGTGCATGGCGATGTAGATTTCTGATTAATGAATTGTTGGGCTTATAAATTGGTTTGGGCCACCATTACATTTACAAAATCTTCAAAGAAGAAGATTTTGAAAAAATCTAGTTCAGTGAAGCCTGCACAGTCTATCTGTATTCCGGAACTGCCCTCAAAAACCAGAATTTGGGGCTGATAATCATCAGGGGGTGGGGTCCATAAGGGTTCACTCTGGGGGGCTGCCTCAGCTGCTACCCTGGGGCGCCTTCTAGAGGGTCCCTAATTAGCGGATGATGATAATGATGAGGGGGTAGAGGAGTAGAGGAAAGTGGTATCCTCTTCTCCTTCACTGGCAGACTCAGTATCAAAGGCAAGCATGGCGTATGCCTCTTCAGCTGAGTATACTCTTTGGGAGGAATGGGACATTTTTATTTTATTGGGGTGTGACCTGTGAAATGTGTAAACCTTTATTTAGTGTGAGGGGTGTATATGTTGTATTTTAACACGTGAAGGGGCTTGTAATAAGTTTGAAATTAAATTTAGAAGAAAAACACGGAGAAAAAAAATTGTAAAAAAAAAGTCTTTTCTGCACAAAAAAAAATCTTGCAGTGCAAAGTGAGCAGACGCGATAAGTAATGGACACTACTGATCGGTGCTCAGTGGTTGCAAAAGGCACGTACACAGATGGTGCGTTATAAATCTATATAATCTAACTCACAACCACTAACTGCAGTTTTTTTTCACACAAAAAATGTAAAAAAAAACCTCAAATGTGCAGATGTAAATGAGCACACTACTGATCGGGTCTCTGCATACAAAAACTGTAGTATAAAAATTCACTACAGTGTTAAAAAGTGAACACTGGCTAAAAAATTACTTATATCTCTATATTTAAAAATATAGAACTCCATATATATTTATATAAAGCCCTAACTACAATTTCTTCTTTTTGAACCAAAAAAAAGGAAAAATTGGCAGAAAAATCAACACAGATGTGAAAAAAAAAAGCGCAAAGAATAATCTCCAGGTGCTGATGAGGCAGGTATGCACTGAACAGCACTTGGCGGTCTAAGCTCACACGCAGAGAAGGTGGTGCAGAGCTGATTGTAAAAAAAAGTTTTTACAAAGATTGTAAAAAAAAAAAAAATGCACGGACCAAATGGTGGCTGTAAAAAAAAGCACGGGGGCGGGAAGGCTTGGGGGGTTAGGAAGGGACAGGGACGGAGGGTGGTTTAGGGATCTGAAACAGCTGCAAATAAAAAAAAATCAATGCAGCAATTCCAGATGTCCTTCTTCTTTTCTTCTTTCAGCAGGAAAAATTGAAATTACAGTGGTGGTGCACCACAAGTCCCATCAAGCCAACAAGCAGCTCAGAAAAGCACAGACCCTCTCTGCATGCAGTCACCAGCTAGAATGGCTGCATACAGGGAGGTTCAGCCCTTTCGTCTAGGCTGAGGCCCACCACACACCATTCACTATTAGGCCCCTTTCACATGAGCGAGTTCTATGCATTGGACTTGCAGTGTGTGTCAGTGAGAGCACCTGTTCTGAAGGTCAGGACGGGTGATCTCCCTAGGGCCTCATGCACACGAACGTATTTTGGGTCCGCGTCCGAGCCGCGTATTTTGCGGCTCGGGCGCGGAACTATTCACTTTAATGGGGCTGCAAAAGATGTGGACAGCACTCCGTGTGCTGTCCGCGTCCTTTGCTCCGTTCCGTGGCCCCGCAAAAAAATATAGCATGTCCTATTTTTGTCCGTTTTGCAGATGAGAATAGGCATTTCTACAATAGGCCGCATTCTGTTCCGCAAATTGCTGGACGGAACGTGGAACAGCTTCCGTGTTTTGCGGATCCGCGGATTGCGGACCGCAATACACCTATGGTCGTGTGCATGAGGCCTAACACACACTGCGAGTCCAATGTGTGGAACTCGCTCGTGTGAAAGGGGCCTATTAGGGTCTATTGAGTTTCCACCATGAATGCCAGCATTCTGTCAGAGAAAGAACCACTGCATTCAAAATGCCGGAATGCCTGCCACAGATGAGAACTGACTCTTTTTCTAAACTTAAAGAGCATAAACCATATGTTTTTCCTTGTCTCATTCTGGAACATCTACCATTGTTAACAGTTTTATTATCAGTTTGTCCAGCGCAATATAGGCATTACAACAGAAAAGAAATCTAATGTACTTTGGGGAGAAAAATCAGAAATGTAAGGATGTAGGACATTCAAATGCAAAACAAGCGATGAGCCATTCAATCCCACTATCCATCTGTTGTGATAGTATTGAAATAGAGTACCTTCATATGTTTCATATCCTGGCACAGCAGCTAAAGTGTGGATTTCATGAAATAGCTGTATCCTTATAAACAACAAGCTCTCAGTTCCAATATAGAGTTCATTATTGTGTGATGCACAGAAAAAAGGCAAGTGCGAGTACAATATACCATTCAATGTGAATAAACAGTACACTTTTTTAGGATTAATAGGAAATTCATAGGCAAGAATGAAATCATATGTTAGAAAGCAGGCAATCAGTATATCATGGAAGAATACTAATGCTTTACATTATCATTAGTGTTGAGCAAATCGAAGTTAAGGAACTGGAATTTGCTCCGAATTTCAGGATCAATTCAATTTGTCGGGAAGCCGAACTTCCTGGCGATTCATGGAAACAAATCTAATTTTTTCTTGAAATGACGGTAAAAAAAAATAAAAAATCACCTCATCCATTGGAGCGCACAGCCCGTTGCGCCCATCTTAATTGAAGAAAACACTCCAATTATGGTGTGCGCCTGTCCAGTGTTATGATGTCATCACATCAGCACGTGCCCCAATTGACCCTTTTTCTTCAATCAAGATGTCCGCCATGGCCTCTCCACGATCAAATGAATGAGGTGAGTGTATATATTTTTTGTTTTAACCCCTGATTACCTCTTGATAGGCTGAATGTGACTCTCAGATGCTACAATAAGTATTGATCGTGGCATCTGAGGGGTTAAATGAAAGGGGGTGGCGCTGTCATTGCTCCCACTCTATGCAATGGAATGCGATTCGTTACAAAGCAATTTGTAATGAATCACATTTCTTGACAAAATTCACGCCGCAGAGTTCGTGGGGGGGGCCCTCACTGCCCTGCTGGGCCACCAACACCAAGCGCACACCTGCAGTCTACTCCCGGTGCCTCAGAGGCCTCTAGTATGCTGCCCAAGATGCGCCTAAATGTGATGGCGCTCAGGCTACCCCATCTCAGCGCAGGAGGGACAGGGATGGTTCCCCAGGAGAGGCCACAGATTTTTTTCAGCCCACTGAGGCCAGCAGTGGGGACCTTGCTATATGAAGTCAAAGACCTGATAATGTGGAGGATGCAGATGACGGTTCTCGACCACCATCATAAGATTCCTATGCAATACACAAGTCACTACAGCAGCTGCCTACAAAGGAGGACTTGAAGACCCTTGTAGCTGAGGTACGAAACACCTGTAAAGCTGAAATATCCTCCTTGCGACAGGATTTCAAGCAAATTGCGACACAGGTTGACTCCCTTGAAACTGACCATGATGCCACCCAAAAAATATATTACCCGTCTTCAATCTGTTATTAAGTGCTACTCCCACACTATTAGGGAGAACACCAGGCAACTGGAAGATCTTGATAATAGTTGCCGCAGGAACAATATTAGAATTCGTGGTTTACCGGAATCCGACAAGGAGGAAAACCTCCATGAGATTTTGGGAGATTTGTTCAATTCCATTCTGGTGTCCACGCAGCCACAACCTATCAAGCTGGACCGTGCCCATATGGCCTTGTGGCCCAAAAATTCATCTAATCAACCACGTGATGTCATTTGCTGCATGCATGATTTCCAACTCAAGGAGTACATAATGTAGAAAGCTCGCACCCTCCGGGCCATTGACTTTGGTGAAGTCCATGTGCAAGTATATTAGGACCTTTCCTGGCTCACACTACAGAAACTGAGAGCTTTGCAACCCCTCCTATCCACACTAAGGGACAGAAAAATTCCCGCCCACCATTTAATACGCTTTGGCCTAACTATTCTTTTCTGCAGGACTAGACATGGATCTCCTGGCATTCGCAATTTTGGGGACTTATTTAGTCATGATTCATTGCATGTCCTTGAATGGCCTGAACTCCAATGCTAAATGGAGGCTTGCCTTATCGGAATGTCGTGCTCAGGGAGCAGATGTGGTATTTTTAAAGGAAACTCATTTTGATGCCTCAGGTTCCTTCAAGTTTGCAACTAGACAATACCCCCAGGTCTTCTCAGGATCTTCTGGTAAAAAGAAGGCTTGTGTAACCGTTCTCATCTCAGCCTCCTGGCCCATCCAAGTGGATTCGTGTATAGCGGACACGCTAGGTAGATATGTTATCCTTAGGGCTTCTCTGCAGGGCACTTCCCTCATCTTATGCAATTTGTACGCCCCAAACACGATACAGATCTCCTTTCTTAAAAAGATATTCCTGCAATTATCCAAGTTTCTCCCTGCAGCACTGTTGGTGGGGGGGACTTTAATGCCTCTTTTTCAGAATCCTTAGATAGACTGCACCCGACGGGGAGTTCCCCCTCTAGGGAACAACGTAGACTATTCAGGCGGTTGATACGGCATTATGCATTGTATTATTTTTGGCGTATAAATTATCCTAAGTCAAAGGCATTCACTTTTTATTCTCCCCCATAGCACACACACGCGCACTGATTATTTCTCTGGTAATACTCCAATTCTTAGAATCCTGGACACAGCTGAGGTGGGCTCCATTTCGTGGTCCGACCATGCTCCGATTTTTGTCTGCTTCCGCTCTGCCCACATGCATACCAGGGTATGCCACTGGAGACTAAATGATACCCTTCTCAATCGCCCTGTGACTAGACAGGAACTGCACGATAAGTTGTCTAAATATTTTCAGCTTAACCAGCTCTATCTGTCTCCACCCTCTGGGAAGCCCATAAGGCTGTATTCAGGGGCTGTTGTATTGCGCTCAGTTCCAAGTTGAAACGGGATCGCAATTTCCAGTTTGAGGTTATCAGGGACCAACTACAGACTCTGGAAAGGCGGTTATTGTCCCGCAGCTTGCACCATTTGCTGAGATGTATCGTTGTCCTCCGTGCTAGATTAAGAGACTTGGCTCTCTCTAGGACATAAAAACTGCTTCTTTACCCCCGTAAGCGCTTTTATGCTTGGAGTAACAAGTCACATACCATACTGGCGCACCAGTTGCGGGACTCTAACGTGCATAGTGTTCCGACAGCCCTGCGGCAACCTGATGGGGTTGTCACCTATGATCCAGCCACAAGATCTCAGATCTTTTCCAGATGTATTATGAGGCCTTGTACTCCCTGCCACGGCACCTGCCCCCGAGCCAGACAGAATGCCACAAATTGTTCTCTTCTTTTTTTTGACCCGTTGTCAGCTCCCCAAGTTGTCAGTAGAGGCTCTGGCGTCTCTTAACACTCAAATTATCGCTGAGGAAATTCAAGAGGTGATTAAGCAGCTCCCCAACCGTAAGGCCCTGGGACCAGATGGCTTGCCGTACCTATATTATAAGACCTATGTGTTTACCCTCCTCCCCAACATGGTGACTTTATTTAACTCCTTCCTACAGGGTTCACCTATCCCAGCATCCATGTTGCAATCATATATTAGCCTCCTACCTAAGCCTGATAAGGACCATTTAGAATGCTCTAATTATCGCCCCATAGCGCTCCTTAACTCTGACTTAAAATTTTTTACTAAACTGTTAGCTAACAGACTAGTTTATTGGCTACCGTCCCTGATCTACAAGGATCAAATGGGCTTTGTTTTAAATCGTCAGGGGGGTGACAATACGAGGAGGACTGTTGATTTGATTGATGTTGTCGGCAGACAGGGACAACAGACCTTGTTGTTAAGCCTCGATGCAGAAAAGGCCTTTGACCGCCTGAGTTGGCCTTTTATGTTTTCCACTCTGAAACATTTTGGCTTTGGGGGACCATTTTTGGCAGCTCTCCAAGCCCTTTATTCTCAGCCTACTGCTATTATTAAAACGCTGCATGCTTATTCCTGCGTGTTGCGTATCCATAATGGCACGAGGCCAGGCTGTCCGCTGTCCCCCCTTCTCTTTATACTCTGCATTGAACCCTTGACGGCTGCTATCAGGACCCATCCCGATATCCATGGGGTGATAATTAATCAGGTGGAGTTTAAATTGTCCCTCTTTGCTGACGACATTCTCTTAACATTGACGAATCCCCATGTCACCCTGCCGGTTGTCGGGTTATAAGATTAATACATCCAAAACTGAGGCCCTACCACTTAATATTTCCCCAGACATTCTCAATGTCCTACGCGCGAATTTTTTCGCTTCCGGTGGAATGACACCACCTTAAAATACTTAGGTGTCTATTTGACTAGGACATACGCTTCCTTGTATACCCACAATTCTCCCCCCCCGCCCCCCCTCTTTCGAGATTTGAAGGGCCTCATGAATAAGTGGATGCCACTGCCTCTCTCCCTGTTCGGCTGCATAGCAGCAGTTAAAAAATGTCTATATTGCCAAAAATGTTATATGCCTTGGAGACCCTCCCTGTACCTATCCCTCATGGCGAACTGAGGGCCCTGCAATCTTCAATTCTTCGGTTTATCTGGAATGGCAAGAGGCATAGAATTTCATGTAGCACCCTTACTGCTCTTAGATCGCAGGGCGGCCTTGGGGTCCCGGATGTCACCAAATATTATTGGGCGACGCATTTACGGCATATCCCGGCCTGGTCAACCCTCTTTGCCTATTCCAGATGGATGGAAATTGAGAAGCTGTGGCTTCCTCCAATCCACCCAAATGCCTTTTTATGGACCCCACGCAGGTACCGCAGTTGTTGGGACCGATGTCTCTCACATACTCTGTATGGAAGACCTGTATACTGAAATTCCCTCTGGTATCTGCTAAGTCTGCTATGGCATCGTTCCTTTTTAGCCCTCTATTCTCGCCGGGCATGCAATCTTCATATTTTTTAGACCCTGGTTCACCCACAGGATGTTCCGGTTTGTGGATATAATAGATTACAGAACCTTTGGGATTATGCAATTTGACTCCCTCAAAGAAGGATATACCTTGCCGGAATCTCCCAGACCAGCATGTACAGTTGCAGAACCTGTTTGGGTCATTGTTTAAGGGCATCAAAGTATCCTCCCTGACGTCATTCGCAAAGCTGTGCAAGCTGTCTGACACCACAAAAGGACTTATATCTGATATCTATATTCTCCTTTCTATACCTGCCCCGCCCATGATTATTAGGCATTCGTACTAGTCCAAATGGGAGGGGTTTCTGGGTAGGGATATATCAGCGAATGACTGGAAGAGCATTTGGCAGCGCACTGCGGCCACGTCCACGTGTGTCACTCGCAAAGAGAATTCCTAAAAAATTCTGATACTATGGTACCATACTCCCCAGTTGCTTCGACATCTCAATCCCACCCTAACCGATAGGTGTTGGAGATGCAGGTCTGGGTTTGGGTCATTATTCCATATTTATTGGGACTGCCCTATTATTTTTTCATTTTGCAGGGATGTTAGACACCTTCTATTGCAACTATATGAGATCCGGTTTGCTTTGGACCCCTATCTGTTTTTGTTGAATATGCCACCCACCCCGTTGAAGAAATCTGTCCTTCAGTTGATACTTCATATACTCACTGCGGCTAGACGCCTTATAGCTGGCTTTTGGAAGAGACAGAACAGGCCTTCTAGAGAGGAGCTTATCTCTAGCATTCTCGATGTCCGTCTCATGGAACAGCTCTCTGTGACCATTGACAACCGATTGGATAAATTTTATTAAATTTGGCAACCCTGAGATGCATATATTGATGCCATGGTTTAGTTTCCTTTCCGATTATATTTCCCGCAATGTGTTCCCTTTTGTGTCCAGTCCTGTCTGTATTCCCCTGTCTTTTGGTACGTGGTGCTGGTTTATGAACAATGGCTATGTAATCACAGCGTGCTTCATTGTCTCGGTTGTCTCCTCCTGGTCATGCACTGTTAAGTTGTCAATGCTAGCATGGCCCCTTGGATACGTTTGCATTTGTAGCATTTTTATTTTGCTCTCTGAAAATTATTGTGTACTTCTGAAACGCCACACTATATCTTTTTTTTCCGATATGTTTATTACTTCATTGAAAAATTCAATAAAAAGACAATTGATAAATAAAAAGGGGCTGACCCACAATTAAGTATGAACTTATAATGTGTAAAACAGGCCAAGTTTTCAATCGGAATCATTTAAAAATGCTCCTGTGTGTAGATATTATTATCACATACTTGTTATCAGAGTGTTCCAGTTTTTTTTTTTGTCGTACACTTATAAATGATTTTTACAAATTCATTGTATAGGCTGTACAAATACCAAATATATGTTTACAAATTTATCTTTTGGGACTTACATTTAGTGAATTTCATGTGTGTGTCTGTGGGGAGAAGTAGTTACATGTTCTGGTGGAAAGTCTAACTGATGCCAGTGGTGCGTACTTGTGTACGTTAGTCTGATTGTGGATGGGGCACATCTGGTACAGTGTTTTGCTCAGTGGCTTAAACGCTAAAGGACAGTTATCCTGGTCTCATTATTGATATCAGTGGATGCAAGAATGGCCTTCCTAGTTGAACTATTAAGCACTGGATCATTATTATAAGGATTGTTGTTTAGTGCTCTTCACCAGAACCACAGAGCTTCTATACAGAGGACAATACAGTCGTGTAAAGTACATAGCCACAATTGCCACTAACATTTGGAGTGGATAAGGGTGTATTCACATGGTGTCGTCATACTGTGACAAAGATAAAAACAAATCCACCTGTCTGTATGAGTATACCCCATATGTGTAGGGGTGCTCCCAATCAGGGTAGTAGAGTATAACATTCTAAGCCATACTGACCTTTAAGTGAAAATTTGCACAATGTGCACTTCTTGTAGAATGAATTAGTGTTAGTACTTGGAACTTTGCTAAAATGTGTCATGAGGCCAAAAGAAGGGTCAAAATGACTATGGGGCTCATTTATTTAGACTGGCGTTTTAGAAACTGCTCTTAATAAATCCCTGTGTTGGTGTCCCTCAGCTGGGAATTACAGACATGTTTGCAAGGACTTTTATTGCCAGCCTCAGGGTCTGCAAAGAGAGACAGAGAGAGGAGACTTTGGAGAAACAGAGGGAAGGAGCCCTACAACACCCATCCTGCTGATATCTATACATTGTTATCACTTTAATAAATTAGACATCTATTTTCTACAACTGTCCTGGTTACTATCTCCAGCACCATTCACGATATATCACAGCACCTATATCTTCAGCGGTGCACCTGTGCAACACTCATAACACCAAGGGCACCCCAACTACCAGCAGGTAGGAGCCCCAACATCAGGGTGTGCCACCAAGGAATAAAGGGTGCACCCTCCTGTCACCTCCCACCCTCCTGTCACTGCATCATTTTTAGGATTGCCACTGTAAACAACTGTTGCAGCCAGTCCCACTACCACCCCCATCCTCCGCCCAATATTCCGGGGCAGTGGCGCAAAGAAAACTAAGGTATCTTTTTAATCAGCATGATCAACCATACCAGGCAATATGCTTCATTTAACAGGCTTGATCATGCTGACAGATGCTCTTTTACATGTGTCCACTGACAAGGCAGTTATCAGAAGGCAGAAGGGAGAGCTGTATTTATATGCTGCAATCATCTTTTTCAATATTAAATGAGCTAAAGCTATTGTGATCACTCTTCCCCATACAGCTTAATTGTTTCTTGGCCGCAGATGTCTTCATCGAGAACAGTTTTTGGTGTGCGATGAATATGATCACTTGACAAACACACATTAGGAACTCTCCCTTACGAAAATTGCACCGATTTTTGGCCTATTTAAATGAGCCAAGAATGACTACCCTCTCTTATCAATACGCTCTCCTATTCTGTCATCTCAAGTTTTTTACTAGTATTGTAGTCTCTAGCTATGTTATTTTTTTTTACAATAACACCAGTAATTATGTAATACTTTACTATCAAGTGATGGGGCCTAAAAATGAGACTTTCAATGTTCCAGCAATGTCTAGAAGTGGCTCATGTTATTTCAGATTTCTTGCACAGTGATATACAGCATGCAGTCTGACATGACAAATTTGCAGCCTGTCCCATGTGGATATTGTTTTAGAGAATGTTAATCTTTTGTGTTAGTAATTGCTTCTGTTCTGTAATTACTATTATTACTGCTTAAGTGCTTATAAACCTCGGCTACTTGTATCATATCCTATATGTAAGAGATGTAAACAGCTGCAAAGGAGAATGCAATGTAAAAATAGATCACACTATAAGTATTTTAAAATGAAAGGGGTTTCCAAGATTACCATATAAATATATATTTTAAATAGATATATAGTTACTCATGTAGTTGCCTTTCACATGTACATCTTCCCTATGCTTTTGTCTTTCTCACTATGGACCCTCCTGACCTGTTTTCACCATGTAAATCAATCACTCTGGTTTGTTTCCATCCTTTATGTAGCACTTCCTGTTGCTGGATCCAACCAAACCCATGATGCATTGCTCTTTTCTCTGCCACCGCTCCAGCACCGCCCCTAACCGCACCCATCTGGTTACATACACTCCCCTATCACTGTGCCTGTTGCTGCTTTAACACACACATGGACATAACATCACAGGAAATGAGAAAGAGCTGCATGGACATGGTCATAATAAAGGTAAAAGAAATACAATACACAATTATAGCTACCTTTATAAATGATTATTAAATTATAAAAGATGTTGACACAATCTGTGAAACTCTCTTAACCACTACAGGACCGCCTAACGCACGGATGCGTCCGGTGGGCAGTCCTGGAGTTCTCATCTGACACATCGGCGCGTCATCTCGCGAGAAGTGAGATTTCCTGTGAACGCGCGTCTCAGGAGTTTAACTACAGCCTGCCAGCGATGATCAATCGCTGGCAGGCTGTAGATGCGATATAAATCGCATCAAAGAGGTATATCAGACGCTGTTTTGTTAACAGCGTCTGATATACCTGCTACCTGGTCCTCTGGTGGTCCCATTTACTGGAATCGACCACCAGAGGACCAGGTAGCTATGTAAAGTTGCACCAAACACTACACTAACCGCCCCCCCCCTCACTTATTAACCCCTTGTTAACCCCTTGATCACCCCATCTAGATTCCCTGATCACCCCCCTGTCACTGATCACCCCCCTGTCATTGATCTCACCCCTTGTAAGGCTCCATTCAGACGTCCATATGTGTTTTGCGGATCCGTGGATTCACGGATCCGCGGATCTGATCCACGGATCCGCAGATCCGCAGATCCGCAGATCCGCAGATCCTCAAAACACGGACACCGGCAATGTGCTTTCCGCATTTTGCAGATCCGCACATTGCCAGAACTATATAGAAAATGCTTTTTCTTGTCCGCAATTGCAGACAAGAATAGGACATTTTCTATATTTTTGCGGAACGGAAGTGCAGACCCGGAAGCGCGGATCCGTAATTCCGGATCCGAGCAGGACAAAGTCTGTCCCCATAGAAATGAATGGGTCCGCAATTCAGTTCCGCAAACAGAATTGCGGATGTGTGAATGGGGCATAAGGGTCCCTTATCACCGCCAGTTAGTTAGCTACTTTTTAGGTAGGTAGCGCCCAGCCCACTGCACCGCAGTCAATGATTTTGGCAGAGATTTTTTCATCCACATTGATCGATGCGAATGAAAAAATCTGTGCCGTTCATTTTTTATTTTTTTTTCAGCGCAGAGGCTGAACGGAAAAAAAAAATCTCATTATCCGTATGCTCAATATAAGGAGAATCGCAGAAACTCCTAATGCTGGCCATACGTGTAATGATTGCGGAGACCCTCAAATGCCAGGGCACTACAAAAACCTCACATGTGACCCCATTTTAGAAAGAAGGCACCCCAAGGTATTCTGTGAGGGGTATAGTGAGTTCATGTAAAATTTTATTTTTTGTCACAAGTTAGTGGAATATTAGACTTTGTAAAAAAATATATATATATCAATTTCCGCTAACTTGTGCCAAATATTTTTTTTTTCTGTGAACTCGCCATGCCCCTCACAGAATACCTTGGGGTGTCTTCTTTCCAAAATGGGGTCACTTGTGGGGTATTTATACTGCCCTGGCATTTTAGGGGTCCTAAAGCGTGAGAATCCAAATGCGTAAAAATGCCCTGTGAAATCCTAAAGGTACTCATTGGAATTAGGGCTCCTTTGCTCATCTTGGCTGCAAAAAAGTGGCACACATGTGATCACCCCCCTGTCCCCACACAAAGTATGGGTATATATAAAAATATACCCCAAAACACATTGCCCTACTTCTCCTGAGTACGGCGATACCACATGTGTGCCACTTTTTTGCAGCCAAGATGCGCAAAGGAGTCCTAATTCCAATGAGTACCTTTAGGATTTCACAGGGCATTTTTACGCATTTGAATTCTCACGCTTTAGGACCCCTAAAATGCCAGGGCAGTATAAATACCCCACGTGACCCCATTTTGGAAAGAAGACACCCCAAGGTATTCGCTGAGGGGCATAGTGAGTCCATGAAAAATTAAACTTTTAGTCAAAAGTTAGTGGAAAGGGAGACTTTGTGATAAAAAATAATAAAAAATCATTTTCCGCTAACTTGTGCCAAAAAAAAAATCTTCTATGAACTCGCCATGCACCTCATGGAATACCTTGGGGTGTCTTCTTTCCAAAATGGGGTCACATGTGGGATATTTATACTGCCCTGGTATTTTAGGGGCCCTAAAGTGTGAGAAGAAAAATGCGTAAAAATGCCCTCCTAAAAGGTACTCATTGTAATTTGGGCCCCTTTGCGCATCTTGGCTGCAAAAAAGTGTCACACATGTGGTATCGCCGTACTCAGGAGAAGTAGGGCAATGTGTTTTGGTGTGTATTTTTACATATACCCATGCTGGGTGGGAGAAATATCTATGTAAATTGACAACTTTGAATAAAAATTTTAAAAAGTTGTCGTTTACAGCGATATTTCTCACACACAGTATAGGTATATGTAAAAATACACCACAAAACACATTGCCCTACTTCTCCTGAGTACGGCGATACCACATGTGTGACACTTTTTTGCAGCCAAGATGTGCAAAGGGGCCCTAATTCCAATGAGTACCTTTAGGATTTCACAGGGCATTTTTACGCATTTGGATTCTCACCCTTTAGGGCCCCTAAAATGACTGGGCAGTATAAATACCCCACAAGTGACCCCATTGTGGAAAGAAGACACCCCAAGGTCCCATTGTGGAAAGAAGACACCCCAAGGTATTCCGTGAGGGGCATTGAGAGTTCACAGAATTTTTATTTTTTGGCACAAGTTAGCGGAAATTGATATATTTTTTTATTTAGTTTTTTATAAAGTCTCATATTCCACTCACGGAATACCTTGGGGTGTCTTCTTTCCAAAATGTGGTCACTTGTGGGGTATTTATACTGACCTGGCATTTTAGGGGCCTCTAAAGCGTGAGATACCACATGAGTGACACTTTTTTGCAGCCTGGGTGCGCAAAGGGGCCCAAATTCCAACGAGTACCTTCAGGGGCTGACTGGCAACTTTTGGCCCAGGGGGCAAGTAACACTCAGAGGCCCACTGAGCCCCCCTCTACTTCCTGATTCGCTGTCACAAGAGGCTGGGCGGGGAGCTGCGGGAGGAGAGCACAGCCTCCTTTGACAGCATTTACAGCCTGTCACAGGAGGCTGAGCATTGCGGAGAGGATAGATGTTGGCCACTCACATCGCTCATAGCCCCCCTCCTTATGTGCCAGTAGCCCCCCCCTTATGTGCCAGTAGCCGTCCCCCTTATGTGCCAGTAGCCCCCCCCTTATGTGCCAGTAGCCGTCCCCCTTATGTGCCAGTAGCCCTCCTTATGTGCCATTAGCACCCCCTTATGTGCCAGTAGCACCCCCTTATGTACCAGTAGCACCCCCTTATGTGCCAGTAGCACCCCCTTATGTGCCAGTAGCCCCACTTATGTGCCAGTAGCCCCACTTATGTGCCAGTAGCCCCACTTATGTGCCAGTAGAATCCCCCCTCAGTTTATCATGTGCCTGTAGAATCCCCCCCCCTCACTTTATCATGTGCCAGTAGAATCCCCCCTCAGTTTATCATGTGCCAGTAGAATACCCCCCCCCCCTCACCTTATGTGCCAGTAGCCCCCAAAAAAACAAAAAACAAACAAACATACAAAAAACACTTATACTTACCTCCAGCGATGCGATGCAGGCCTCTTCCGGCCTGTGTCCCTCGCTGTACCGCTCCGGCGGCGCGATGACGTCATCGCGCCGCCTGCACCAGCCTCTGATAGGCTGCCGACCTAGTGCTGGCAGCCTATCAGAGCAACAGGGAGGGGACACGCCTCTCCCTCCTCTGCCGCAGCACAGACATCTGTATCGCCATCCTGAGGACGGCGATACAGATGACTATGGAGATGAACGCTTCCACAGTGGAAGCGTTCATCTCCCTGTGCCCTGCCGCCGGTCGCCCCCACTTGTCACCAGGGCCGCGGCAGGGCACATGCACACCCCAAAGGCCGGCCCTGGGTGACACTACAGAGGGGCCCGGGGGGCAATTGCCCCCCTGCCCCCCGGCCCAGTCCGCCCCTGAGTACCTTTAGCTTTTACATGGCTGCTCACAATTTAGCCCCGCCCAAAATGCCAGAACAGTAAACACACCCCATAAAGGACCCCATTTCGGAAAGTAGACACCCCAAGGTATTCACTGAGGGGCATAGTGAGTCTGTCTGAGATTTTTTTTTTTTGCCAGAAGTTAGCAGAAATGGAAACTTTATTATATTTTTTTCCTCAGAAAGTGTAATTTTCTGCTAACTTGTGAAAAAAAATGAAATGATACATGAACTCACCATGCCCCTCCGCGAATACTTTGAGGTGTCTTCTTTCTAAAATGGTGTCATTTTGGGGGTATTTATACTTTCCTGGCATTCTAGCACCTGAAGAAACATGACAGGTTCTCAGAAAGTCAGAGCTGCTTCAAAATGCGGAAATTCACTTTTTTGCACCATAGTTTGTAACTTTTACCCAAACCAATAAATATACACTTATTGGATTTTTTTTTATCAAAGACATGTAGAAGAATAAACTTAGAGAAAAATTTATATAGAAATGTAGTTTTTAAAAAAAAAATTACAACAGAAAGTGAAAAATGTCATTTTTTGCAAAAATGTCGTTAAATTTTTATTAATGGCAAGAAAAGTAAAAATGTCAGCAACAATAAAATACCACCAAATGAAAGCTCTATTAGTGAGAAGAAAAGGAGGTAAAATTCATTTGGGTGGTAAGTTGTATGACGGAGCAATAAACGGGTAAAGTAGTGTAGTGCAGAATTGTAAAAAGTGGCCTGGTCATTAAGGGTGTTTAAGCTAGGAGGGCTGAGGCGGTTAAAGGGTTATCCCATCAATATTATAAAAAATGAAAATCATACATAGACTACTACATGACAATCTCTTTCTCACAAAGCTAGAACCAGCCCTGTCCCTCACGTCCTTCCAGAGATCTTTCCATTAATTACTCCAATTGTTCTGCTAGATTTATTTCAAGCTGGAAGCTCAGTGGGCATGTCCTTTCTCAAAGGGCATGCCCTCTATGCTGCAGCTAGCGGCAGTTGAAGCATAGAACTGAGCGGGCATTTCCATTTCAGTGAGGAGGACAAAGAAAAAAGAGAAAAAGATGGTGCTATATAGATAGAGTTCATTGAATAACTCAATAGCTATAGTACATTTTTCTTTTTAGTCATAATTTTTTATTGGAAAAAAAACATATATAGCAATAAATACTTTGCATAGTGTATTCAATGTATGAACAGTATAAGTACTGATACCATTTTACACAATGCTGTACAGTATGTACTAACCCATCCCTTACTACCCCAATAACCCTGCAGAGAGACGACCACAATTACCAAAATATTCAGCAGTATAGTCTAATGATTGAAGCAGACAACTGCGGGTTACTGCAGGAACACATATGAGGAAAATTAGTTATAGATATGATTGTAATAACCGGAAACAATGTTCTGTGTACACGGAAACATAGGATACATCAAGCGGGGTTCCATTCTCTCTAACCTCCAATTCTCCACAGATCCCTTATCCAATAAGAAGCTTTAGGCCACAAATCTTAATACGTGAAATTGCCCCGTTAGGCAGTCTCTTAATTGTGCCTGTGTCAATAGTCCTGGTGCTTGCCATAGGGATAGGAATTTGGCTGGGCATCTCCCCTTCATATACACCCCTCTCTCACACCTAAGTATGGCTACTTTCACACTTCCTCTTTCCCTTTCCGCTGTTGAGATCTGTCAAAGGATCTCAATAGCGGGGGAAAACGCTTCTGTTTTGTCCCCATTTATTGTCAAGGGGACAAAACTGAACTGAATGAAACGGAATGCACCCAAATGCATTCCGTTTTGTTTGGTTGCGGCCCCATCGCGGACAGAATAATGCTGCAAGTCAATAGGGAGGGATCCATTTTTTCTGACACAATAGAAAACCGATCCGTCCCCCATTGACTTTCAATGATGCTCATGACGGATCCGTCATGGCTATGTTAAAGATCATACAATCGGATCCATTCATTACAGATGCAGACGGTTGTATTATCAGAACAGAAGCGTTTTTGCTGATCCATGACGGATTCAGCCAAAACACTGGTGTAAAAGAAGCCTATCGTGTTCAGATGTAAGTCATGTACCGGGGTGGGCTCCTGAGGATACAGTGAAGACACGAACGAGGAAATCAACTCCCCCACCAGCTTTTGCCAAAACAGAATTTTACTTGAACGTGGTAATGAACACAACCACAATTGCTGGGAACATACAATACATTTACATACACCCAGCCTGAAGGCTGAGACTCTTGTGCTGCACAGCGCAACGCCCTCTGATGGATGCGGGAGGAAAGTGTGGTAATTTACCTACTGGCGGGCACAACTAAACTGCCACACCTTACCTGTTATTACCCTTAAACAAAAATAACTGCATTGGTGTGTGGTAGGGGCTAGCCTGCGGTGCAGCACAACAGCTTACAATCTTACAAAGCTCTACAGTATCCCCCCTCCCATAACTGGTCTTGTAGCACATGTCTGAGTATTCCTCCTGAAAAAAACGTCAGCCTGGCTTGACTTTGTGGGAAGTTTATCAGTAGTGATGGACGAACATCGGCCGGGACGTTTCCCGAAGGCGGGTTCTCGATCAAATTTTCACGAACCGCACGTTCGTGGCAGGCCCCATTGACTTTTATGGCAGGCGAACCTCAAAAACCTTCAAGTCATATTTGCAGTCTCCAAATACTTACTAGAAGTGCACAAATAGTCCCACAACATGGGCCGGACATACCAGAGAGGGATCATTGGCAAAAAAATATGTATTTTAATTAGGGGCCATTTTTGTGTGTCTTAAAGAGAAATTCTCAAAAATGTGCCCTGCTGGAGCCTAGAAGAAATTTATCTTAAGCCACGGGAGTACAGCCCCCAAAAATTAGGCATTCACCTGACAGAAACAAACTTGTGATTATGTGGCTGGAGGCAGTGCTGGCTCCAGGTTCATGTGCGCCCTTGGGCGATAAATCCCAGTGGGCCCACTTAAGGCATTTTTGTACATTCACATGTCCATCTGTGGCTCCCACACGGTATAATGACCACCGGAGGCCCCTATACAGTATAATGACTCCCAGTGTCCCCACACACAGTATAAAGACGCCACAGTGGCCCCCCATTCAGAATAATAACCCACAGTTGCCCCCCATTCAGAATAATGACCCTCACACTGGATTACAGGCCCCAAAAGTTAGGCATTCACCTGACAAAAAAGAACTTGTGATTATGTGGCTGGAGGTACATTAGGTGGTCACTGGAATTTTTTTTACTGTAGGTCAGTGGAGTACAGGCCCCAAAAATTAGGCATTCACCCGACAGAAAAGAAAAAGTGATTATGTGGCTGGAGGTACATTAGGCGGTCACTTGATAAACATTTTACTGTAGGTCACAGAATTACAGACCCCAAAAATTAGGCATTCACCTGACATAAAAGAACTTGTTGTGATTATGTGGATGAAGGTACATTAGGCGGTCACTGGATAAAAATGTTACTGTATTCCAGTACAGACCGCAAAAATTAGGCATTCACCTGACAAAAAAAAACTTGTGATGATGTGGCTGGAGGTACATTAGGCCTCTTTTTTACTGTAGACCACTGTACAGGCCCCAAAAATTAGGCATTCACAGTATATTAGGCGGTCAGACCGAGAGACCGCACGGGAAGCCGTGTAAGGTCCGGTCGGCTGACAAGAGTGGAGCCGAATCGCATATATTAGAAGAGTGGTAATGTACCTCATTGTCTAATACAGTTGGGACTCAATATAAAGTTTATTAGGCCTAATCTACTATGATCTTTGGCTGTTAAACCAGGAATATTTGCTTATCCATCGAATGGCACGATTTTAGTCTGGGACTTACAAGCATTGAAATTATATAACAGCCATCACGCTGCAACGTTTTGTGCAATATACCAGGCTTAATTACCGCAACTATTTTGAATCTAACATTTGTTTGCTATTTGGGCTGGTACTTTTCTTAACCATCCATTGAGAATCAATTTGATGTATCACCTCCATATTGGACTGCATGGTTTGGGTCTTTTTATGTATTTCCTTTTATGTATTTTCTTATGTCTACTAGATATTAGATTCTATGCTTAGTCCACCATCAATTTTAGAATATTTTAAGAGTGTGCTACAACTGTTTTTATAATGCTCCTAAAGTGTCATTATTAAATATATGGTTCTTTAAGTCCATCCGTTTTCTAATTTATGTAGAAAAATGTTCATGAACTTTGCATGAGAATAAATGCATCTTCATACCCATACTCAAGCAATGAATCACTGCTGCTCATCCACTTTGCTGAAAAGGATGAGGCCACTTTTCACTTAGAATTTGTAAATACATTTTTCAGAATGTGTGGATCTGATGGGCAGTGTTCCCTCTAAGCCTTGGCAGCTGCTTAGCGGGGTCGGCTTAGAAATGGGCAATGCTTAGTCAAAGGTGGGCGATAGGACAATCAAACAAGAGATCATCGTCGACACATTGGCCAAACATCAAATCTAACGTACTACGTAAGACAAGATAAAACAGTTACTCTGCTTACCATAGAAAGTAAAACTTTTTATTCTTCTCATGTCATAAAATGTCAGTCATCTGCCAATTTCCTCCAAACAACCAATATATAGCATCTAAAATGTCAGTATCTTCAAAGAACATGCTTGGAACTAAGACAATCCTATCAACTCCTTCTTCCATTATACCTAGTGGGACGGGCGGTGTGCCAGTTAGTTTGAGCCGTTCACAAAATGTCTCCTGCGGAGTGAGGAAAGACCTAACCCAGCACTGGCTAGGACATCTGACAAGTGACGACGATTCTACCTTATTCATCTTCTTGTGTATAGTGATGTGGAGATGCTGGTAACCTGGGTATCTCCTGTATATAAATATATATGTACAGCTGGGGTAAGTTATACATCTTCTTGTATAGAGTGATATGGAGCATGCTGGTATGACCTGGGTATCCGCTGTATATAAATATATATGTACAGCTGGGGTAAGTTATACATCTTCTTGTATAGAGGGGTATGGAGCATGCTGGTATAACCTGGGTATGTCCGGGAATATAATTATATACATATGTACAGCTGGTATAAGTTATACATCTTGTATATAGTGATATGGAGCATGCTGGTGTAACCTGGATATCTCCTGTATATAATTATATACATATGTACAGCTAGTATAAGTTATACATCTTGTATCTAGTGATATGGAGCATGCTGGTATAACCTGGGCAAGTGGGCATCTCCTATATAATACAGGCGATACCTGGGTTATACCAGCATGGTTAATATAACTACAAGATGTATAACTTATACTGGCTAATAGCCCCGGTTTTTCCACAGGGGAATCCGCTCGTAATCCACATGTGCAGGTAACATTTAGGGCGGGTTCATCTGGCCGCAGTGTTATTGAGCTAAAAAGAAATTGCCACAAAAGCGGTAAAACATGGTGAGTGAATCCAGCCTAGAGCAAGATACAAGGGGTTTCATCTGAATAAATTATTGGCAACAAAAAAAAATGTAACTTATAGTCAGTAGTCATATATACACTCACCTAAAGAATTATTAGGAACACCTGTTCTATTTCTCACTAATGCAATTATCTAGTCAACCAATCACATGGCAGTTGCTTCAATGCATTTAAGGGTGTGGTCCTGGTCAAGACAATCTCCTGAACTCCAAACTGAATGTCAGAATGGGAAAGAAAGGTGATTTAAGCAATTTTGAGCGTGGCATGGTTGTTGGTGCCAGACGGGCCTGTCTGAGTATTTCACAATCTGCTCAGTTACTGGGATTTTCACGCACAACCATTTCTAGGGTTTACAAAGAATGGTGTGAAAAGGGAAAAACATCCAGTATGTGGCAGTCCTGTGGGCGAAAATGCCTTGTTGATGCTAGAGGTCAGAGGAGAATGGGCCGACTGATTCAAGCTGATAGAAGAGCAACGTTGACTGAAATAACCACTTGTTACAACCGAGGTATGCAGCAAAGCATTTGTGAAGCCACAACACGCACAACCTTGAGGCGGATGGGCTACAACAGCAGAAGACCCCACCGGTTACCACTCATCTCCACTACAAATAGGAAAAAGAGGTTACAATTTGCACGAGCTCACCAAAATTGGACTGTTGAAGACTGGAAAAATGTTGCCTTTGCTGATGAGTCTCGATTTCTGTTGAGACATTCAAATGGTAGAGTCCGAATTTGGCTTAAACAGAATGAAAACATGTATCCATCATGCCTGGTTACCACTGTGCAGGCTGGTGGTGGTGGTGTAATGGTGTGGGGGATGTTTTCTGGGCACACTTTAGGCCCCTTAGTGCCAATTGGGCATCGTTTAAATGCCATGGGCTACCTGAGCATTGTTTCTGACCATGTCCATCCCTTCATGACCCCGATGTACCCATCCTCTGATGGCTACTTCCAGCAGGATAATGCACCATGTCACAAAGCTTAAATCATTTCAAATTTGTTTCTTGAACATGACAATGAGTTCACTGTACTAAAATGGCCCCCACAGTCACCAGATCTCAACCCAATAGGGCATCTTTGGGATGTGGTGAACGGGAGCTTCGTGCTCTGGATGTGCATCCCTCTAATCTCCATCAACTGCAAGATGCTATCCTATCAATATGGGCCAGCATTTCTAAAGAATGCTAACAGCACCTTGTTGAATCAATGCCACGTAGAATTAAGGCAGTTCTGAAGGCAAAAGGAGGTCCACCGTATTAGTATGGTGTTCCAAATAATCCTAGGTGAGTGTGTGTATATATATATATATATATTGTCCAATGTTTTGCATTTGCCATATTCTTTCTTTTTGAAAAAAATATGATAGGGCGATTAAAAAACAAAAATACAAAGAAAAAAAATATATATATATATATATATATATATATATATATACATGAAAGAAAAAGTATCTGGCAGCACCGAAAAAATAGGCGGGTGCTCTGCTCTAGGGTATATGCTCAAACCCAATATACAAAATCAAAAAGCAAGCGGCACTCCAAAATTGAAATAAATGATAAAAAGTTCACCCATGTGGAACCGCGACGTTTCGGCTCCAAACTGAGCCTTTTTCAAGCAGTGAATACAAGATAGTGCAAGATATTTAACATGTGCTCAATCAAATGGGCAGTGCTAACAGTTCATTACGCAAATTACATAGTTTAACTCTTTCGTGTATGCAAAATTAAAGAAGCATATATTACATAAAAAAATCAACATGTGAAGCAAAATATAGCTAGTGTATACATTTTAACAATATTTAACATCAAATGTATGTATTTATTCATATCATATTACACAGTGTTAGTGCGCAAAAGTGCCTGTGTTTATAATCGCTGGTACTGCGGGGAACAATGAGTTAATGTACTAACCAGATAATGCACGACGATGATAACATTCCGTAACAAAGTTTGCGTCCTGCGGTGACAACTGCGTATGTCTACAGTGACGTTACAACCTACGTCACTCCATGACCGTGACCGTGACTGATAGACTCACGCATGCTCAATACTAAAAATGGCTCATTGTGCACCATTATACTTATGGATAATCCAACAGTAGGATTGGCGCATGCTCAGATTATTCTCCTTTTCCTAAGCGGCCATGTTATTGTAGGGCAAAACACCGTATCAAACTACAATTAAACTATATCGGCGGAACCGTACTAGAGACTGCGGCGTGACGGGGCCGCACTTGCCAGCACACCCCCGTCTCCACCAAGGTCATCAGTCAGCCCGGAGCCCGCACAACCATGCAGATTCCTTGCTAACATAGCCAAACAGCCTCATCCATATGGAATCCCACCAAAGAGGGTTCTCCTCTATTGTATATCACAACGGTGTATCCCTATTCGTAACAATTAATAGAGTTAGTTATAGACATAAAAACAGCATCACCGTCAGAACGAAGGGAAAGAAAAACAAGCTAAACACAAAAATCTATTGTTGTCGTGTCATCCTCTGGTAGACATTTTCATGTTTCCCATCAGATCCAGATCCATCTAAAATAAAAAGAAGGAAAGGGGGATTTTAGTGCATAGTATTTCCAACACCATAGATTCACATTACAACCTATACACTGGGAGAGAGGTACTCTCCAACCTGCAGCAACATACATAAGTACGCCCCTTATTTCAGGCCTTCAAAACTGTATTCAACATTTAAACCATTTGGTCTGTGTGTATTTAACTCGTATATCCATTTCAATTCTCTGAGTTTGAGCATCTTGACCCGATTCCCTCCACGCCTAGGTGGTGGAACATGATCAAGAAAGCAACATTTCAAATCCCATTCAGTATGTTTACATTCCATAAAATGTTTGGAAACTGGTAAATCCACTCGTTTCTTACGGATAGAATTTCTGTGATTGTTCAGCCTTACTTTCACCTCTGTGGTTGTCTCCCCAACATATAGTTTTTTACAAGGACAAATCAAAACATAAATTACAAAAGAGGAATTGCATGTCAGATGAAAACGTATAGGGTACGATCTCCCTGTAACTGGATGTATGAAAGCTTGTCTAGTTCTGTTTATACAGCAACAATTTACGCAACTGAGACATGGAAAGCTCCCAAGTCCCAATTCTGTAAGCGTTGTCTGTCTCAATCTATTAGCCGATCCCACATCTGCCCTGACTAACTGCTGTCCAAGGCTCCTACCTTTTCTATATGAAAAAAGTGGTGGATGTTTAAATTCAGGAACACCCCTAATGCCTCCTCTCAATATTTTCCAATGTTTTCCAATAATCGCTCTAATATCAGAACTAGTGTCGTTATAGGTGGAAACAAAGGGAACCCTGCTAGTTTTTTTTATCATTTTGCTTACATATAAGTAGATCTTCTCTCTTCAATTTGAATACCTTTTCCTTGTTATTTTACATATATACATATATATAAGGGGTCGACCAATTATTGGTTTGACCGATATTCATGATTTGCACAGTTATCGGTATCGGCACCTAACCATGCCGATATACCGATAACTGTGCTATCACAGAACATTCACGTTCCGGTTCCCTCTGCAGCACAGGTCAGAAGGACGCAGTTTCTCTCCCTCCCCCTGTGCCGCGCTGCCAATGGAGAGAACAGGAGGAGGAGAGGCTGAGGGCGCACTGGCCACCAATGGACAGAGAGAAGAGGAGGAGGAAGAGGAGGGGCTGAGGGTGCACTGGCCACCAATGGACAGAGAGAGAAGAAGAAGGAGGGGCTGAGGGTGCACTGGCCACTAATGATAATAACGTTTCAGATATTGCAAACACAGGCATTAGAAACACAAAAATTCCAAAACAGCTCTATAAAATCAATATCGGTTGATCCCTAATATATATAGATAGATAGATAGATAGATAGATAGATAGATAGATAGATAGATAGATATTGTGCAATGATTGCATTTGTCATGATTTTTTTTTTTAATAGGACAGGGCGAATTTTTACTGTTATTAGAAACCAAATAATAAAAAAATCCCTGCGAATAAGCAATACAATTAGGCTAAATGCTGTCTCAAATGGCACTACAACCCACTGCATCCTGCACATGATGGACAATATGAGGTATGCTACAGTTAAGCAGTCACCAACCCGGGAGCTTAAAAAATTCTGCTCCAGTGTTCTCTGTAAGCTGAGTCCCCACCAGCCTGGTACTGAACCAATGACCAACCTGTCCAGCTCCTGCTCCCTCAGCCTTGGTGCCATGATCTCCCCCATGGTATGAGCCCCCCAGTAGAACCACCAGCCTCTCCCTGCTCTGCTATCCCTCTGCCCCTTCTCCAAATCCTTTTTATGAAATCTTTCTCATTAGGATAATACACATGTGAGTGGCCCCAAATCATATGTGAGGAACTAGCAAAAAATCAAGCCTACCCCAAACAGTGCGGCGCTAATTACCATCCAGCTCCCAGCCTGATAAAGGGTAAAACCCCAATCACTGAGCTTCTGAGCTGAGTCATGGCTGGGACTGGGAGAGAGAGTCCAGACATCAGGATTCTAGCCTCTAAGATGGCGCCGCCAACACAGCCTCCACGTTACCTTACCTTGCTGCTGCATGCTCAGTCCTCCTCTTCCGGTCGGAAAAAGAAGGAGAAGGCAGCAGTTGCGTGGCAATATGGGGTAGGCGGTGCCCCGCTGAGCCACACACAGAACGAGGATGTAATGTAAGTAATGATGTGTGGGCATTTTGCCAGCAAGGTGGGCGGCGCTGAGTAGACATTATAAACTTGTAAGCGGGGGCACAATAATTGCTGCGCAGCTGTGCACCTGCGCAGCTTAGAGGGAACACTGCTGGTGGGTGAACTTATTGTCTTGGGTTTCAATCTGACCCAGGCAACATCTACATGGTACACGATATTTGTTGCATTTGCATTAATTTCCTCCAGTACTTGAAGGCTATATTGACAGGTTACTTGGATTTCTATAAAATTACCTTTAATGTATGGCACAGGAAAATGAGCCTGTGAGTGCATTATCTGTATTGGCAACTGTAAAAGTAATTTATCTGTGTAATATCTTTGACATTATTACATAGTATTTACAGCACCTAATCGTATATTTTATGAGATTCCTGCATCACATCATTTCTGAATCAATTTCGGTTTGGATTGATAAATAAGTCTCTGGAGTCTCTGGAGCAAGCACAAATATGATGAGGACCTATCTTTGAGTTTTCTTTGCTACTCTAAAACACAAGTAGAAAGGATTGCAGCATTCACTGGATTCATTCATCCAGAGCTGTGGCAGATTAGTTGCCACATGTAGTTATTTTTCATGGTAATTAACATTGTATGAGTAGTGGACCTTACAGAAATATTACAAAGCTTTATCTACAGTAAAATTCGAGCATTCTAGCAAACTGAGAATAAACAAAATAACAGATAATAAGAAGATCAAAAATCTTTGACAAATAGGTAGACTGACACATGGATCAATCTACAGGCAGGCATTAACATAGTACTTCCCGTGTCATTGTATATGTGTTTTGTCTTTCCCTGTTTGCTCTTTGTCTTTTGCCAAGTATAGAGTAATGGAATGTTAGCTGAATCATATCTATGCATCATATGGAGGGATGTCGTCCACTGCATCTACCTTTGCTGCTGATGTCGGCCGAATATCTGTTCGGCTCGAGCATCGCTATGCACGGCACATGGTGGTACTCAACCGAGTACCGCATATGCTCGAGCGCAATGCTTGGGTCTCCGCCCCACACGTTTCAAAGTTTGCCCTGGGGCCCATACAACTCTAGTTACGCCACTGAATCTGGCCCACATCTAGTGTCCATAGTGTGTGGCTTTGTGTAAAAAATACTGAACTACATCTGCAATCAGTGTCTGTATTGCAAATTTCAATAACCTGGGCCTAATATATTGTCCATAATCTGTGGTGTTCTGTAACCAATACTGTACAACATCTGCAAACAGTGTCTGTTTTAAAAATTCTAATAATCTGGGCCTAATATAGTGTCCATAATCTGTGGTGTTCTGTAACCAATACTGTACAACATCTGCAAACAGTGTCTGTTTTAAAAATCTGAAAACCATTAATATGAAGAAGGCGAGCACTAAGGGACGGGGAAGTGGGCGTGATGCTGATGGTGCACGCAGAGTCCGTAGCCCTGGGCGCAATGAAACTGTGCCTGCTGCCAGTGCATCAAAAAAAAAAAAAAACATCCACCATACCCAGCTTCATGTCCGAGTTAGCTGGGCAGCGCAGGACACTGTCCAAGTCGAACCAGTGCAAACAGTTGGTCGGTTGGATTGCTGAAGATAATGCTTCCAGTCGGTTAAGCACCACCCTCTCGTCTAGTCCCTGTAGCCAAGAGTCTGATCAACCGAATTCTCACACTGATCATCCATCCTACCACCATGGAGAGGCTTGCCAAACGAGTGATCCCATACTCGGATATTCCGAGGAGCTCTTTCCAGCGCCACAATTAGATTTGGCCCTTGCGCCCAGCATGCTTTAAAGAGGGACCAAAGATATTGTGCCCTGATTCCCAACCTCTTGAGCCTTCACAGTCTCAAGAAGATGACGGTGGTTAATGGCAATCATTCGTTCACGAGGTGGATGATGATGAGACACAGTTGTAAATCAAAGAGGTTGTGGTTAGGTCAAGTCAGAAGAATGAGCAGAGTGAGGAAGTGGAAGAGGAGGTGGTGGACGATGAGGTCACTGACCCAACATGGGAAGGTGAGCGAGGACAGCAGTAAAGAGGGGGAGGGATCTGCAGCACCGCAACAGTCTGGAAGAGGCAGTGGGGTTGCAAAAGGGAGACGTCGGCCCACACTAAACACGCCCTCAACCGTTACACCGAGCATCCCCATGCGTAAATCTACCTTGCCATGGGGTAGGTGTTCCGCAGTATGGCGCTTTCTTGAGGAAAGTGCAGAAGACAGAAGAGTGATAGTTTGCAACCTGTGCCATACCAAAATGAGCCGGAGTGGGAACACTAGCAACCTCACCACCACCATCATGATCCGCCACATGGCATCCAAGCACCCTAATAAGTGGGCCGAATGCCTGGGTCCACAATCTGGGTCTGCGGGTCCCACCACTGCCTCCTCTTCCCCTGTGTTACGCACTGCTGGCCAATCCCCTGTTGAAGGCGCAGGCCCGGATGCCCCTCGCCCTGCACATGGACCTTCGCATGAACAGTCAGCAAAAACATTCACTTCCCTGTCCCAGTGCAGCATCCAAATCTCGATATACAGGCATTTGAACAGCATGCACTCGCATATAATGTTTTAGAGCGTCAGCTGAACAGCATGCACTCGCATACAATGTTTTAGAGCATCAGCTAAACAGCTTGCACTCGCATTTAATGCTTTAGAGCGTCAGCTCACCTGCAGGCACTTGCATATAATGTTTCAGAGCATCAGATCACCTGCAGGCACTCGCATATAATGTTTTAGAGCGTCAGCTCACCTGCTGGCACTAGCATATGATGTTTTAGAGCATTAGCTCACCTGCAGGCACTAGCATATAATGTTTTAGAGCGTCAGCTCAAAGAAGGCACTCGCATATAATGTTTTAGAGCATCAGCTCACCAGCAGGCCCTCACCCCTAATGTTTTAGAGGGTCAGCTCAGCAGCAGGCCCTCGCCCCTAATGTTTTACAGGGTCACCAGCAGGCCCTTGCTCCAAATGTTTTTGAGGGTCACCAGCCGGCCTGCAATCATATTTTTTTAAGGGTGTGTATGATGCCTTCCTTTATGTGTAATAAAGGGTGTATTGTAATGCCGGTTCCGTGTCATTTTTGGCAGCCCTTTCACTTAGTGCATAGGCTTTATGAGTGTAGGAGTCCCACTATCTGAACAATTGTACCACAATGTGAATGAGGCCCTCCTTTTTGTGATATACAGGCCGTTTCGTAGTGCCACTTGCTCCAAATGCTTTTGAGGGTCACCAATCATAATTTTTCAAGGGTGTGTATGATGCCATCCTTTATGTGTAAGAAAGGGTGTATTGTATTACCGGTTCCGTGTCATGTTTGGCAGCCCTTTCACTTAGTGCATAGGCTTTATGAGTGTAGGAGTCCCACTATCTGAACAATTGTACCACAATGTGAATGAGGCCCTCCTTTTTGTGATATACAGGCCGTTTCGTAGTGCCTCTTGCTTGTAATTTTTGGCAGCACATGCACTTTATATACAATTGAGTATACAGAAAAGAATGTTTCCTAACATTTTTTTAAGTGAAATAGATTTTTTGGGGGGGTTTGTGCGTATTTTTGTCAGTCTGTAAAAGTGGCGTACAACTCAGGCAACATGGTTGCCAGCAGCGACCTGGGAGTCCAAGATGCATCCAGACATCATCCCCATGCTGTTCCCGATGCATTTTGGTGTTGTTTCTATCACTTTCTGACCTTTTCCAATGGACCAGGCACCTCCCCCTCTTCAGAGCAGGGGGTGCCTGGTTGTCTCCCATTGACTTCCATTATACTCGGATGCTCGGCCGAGCACACGAATATAGCAATGTGTTCGGGCCGAATACTCTGGTGCTCGATCATCACTAGTCACCATTTATTGTACACACTAATACCACCATATTCATTATGTGTAAATAATATATTACCATATACAGTACATGTAAATATACTTTAATGATAAAACCATCAGATATTGTACACACAAATAATGACATGTACATATAAATACCAGTTATACTATATGTGCAAATAATACTATACCACATACAGTCAGAACAAATATTACCCTCATAAATTACATTTATAAATAATAGCACATATATTATACATATAAATAATGCCACCATCTACTGTACACACAAATAGTACTGCTACAAAAGGAGATGTCCTGGCTGACGTTAGTATACAGCATGGTTTTGTAAGACTTGCCATGTGTTACGAGATCATGCTGCAGCAGGCCACTCTGACGCTGTCCACATTGATTAGACAACATGTTTTAATATGTTGACAGGTCCTCTTTAGAGCCTCCATACACATCAGACTATTGTCGGTGGATCCCCATTTTCAACTGGACTGGCTGGCAATCTAATGTGTATGACGTGCTCAAAACTCTCTCCTAATGGATGAAGTTTGCCATGAGCAAACTGGAAACTTAAAATGACCATTAAAAAAAACAAAAAACCTGGACCCATGTTGTAGGCAAATCTAAAGTGGCAGAAGGCGGGAACAACAAAAGTAGGTGGGGACGTCAATACCATAGTGCTGCATAAAATACCATCCCGGCAGATCCAAATACCACAGTGCAGCACAAAGTACTGTCCCAGTAGCACAAAATACCTCCCCAGATGATAGCAGCGTGCACTATGTTTTGTCCTTTTCTTTCAATGGTCTCTAATTAAGATATGGAAGAGGGGCTAGGGAAGTAAGAAACAGGCCAGAGCATTAACCCCTAAAGGACCCATGCTGTACTTGTACGTCACAGCTGGACGTCACTTAAGGACCAATGACTTACATGTACGACAGGCTGATCGGGCGGGTGTAGGAGCTGACTGCCGGGTCCCTACTGCATACGCCGGCATTGGTGAAAACGCCGATGCCGGCGTGTTAACCCCTTGCATGCCACGTTAAAAGCTGATCGTGGCATACAGAGGGTTTGTGGAGGGTCCCCGTGCTGCAGTGGCAGGACCTGATGGCAGAGAAGGCAAGCCCAATGCCTTCTCAAGGCATCAGAGCTTGCCTTCTACGGAAGCCTGTGAGATCCAACTCTTATCAGCATAAAAGCTGGCAGCCAAACCATGACAATACAGGTTGTAATGCATTGCAGAGGGGATCAGACCCCAGAAGTTGAAGTCCCAGATAAAAAAAAGGAAAAAAAAGTGTTTTTAGACCCTACCTAAGACAATCGCCCAAAAAATTTAAAAAATGCTGTTATTGTGTAAAACTTAAAGTATACAAATTAGGTATCGCCGCATCTGTAAGAACCTGCTGTATAAAAATATCACATGACCTAAACTCAGTTGAATACCGTAGAAAATAAAATAAAAACTGTCAAAATATCAATTTTTTTGTCACCTTACATCACAAAAAGTGTAATACCAAGTGATCAAAAAGTCATATGCACCCTAAAATAGTACCAATCAAACCCTCATCTCATACCAAAAAAAATTAGCCCCTACATAAGACAGTCGCCCAAAAAAAAAAAAAAAATAATTATGGCTTTCAGAATATTGAGACACAAAAAATATGTTTTTTTTTCAAAAATGCTTTATTATGTAAAACTGAAACAAACAACCAAAAAAGTAGTCATATTTGGTATTGTTGCGTCCATAACAACCTGCTCTGTAAAAATACCACATAATCTGACCTATCAGATGAACATTGTAAATAACAAAAAATAAAAATGGTGCCAAAACAGCTTTTTTTGTTACCTTGCCTCACAAAACGTGTAATATAGAACAACAAAAAATCATATGTACCCTAAAATAGTATAAAAAAAACTGCCACCTTATTCAGTAGTTTCCAAAAGGGGGTCTTTTTTTGGAGTTTCTACTCTACGGGTACATCAGGGGTCTTCAAATGTGACATAGCAATTTAAAATTATCCCAGTGAAATCTGCCTTTCAGAAACCATATGGTGTTCCTTTACTTCTGCGCCTTGCCGTGTGCCTGTACAGCAGTTTATGACCACATATGGGGTGTTTCTGTAAACTACAGAATCAGAATAATAAATATTGAGTTTTGTTTAGCTGTTAAACCTTACTTTGTTAGCGGAAAAAAAAAGTTAAATTGTGAAATCTCATCTGCATTTTCCTTTATTTCATGTGGAACGCCTAAAGGGTTACCAAAGTTTGTAAAATCAGTTTTTAATACCTTGAGGGGTGTAGTTTCTAAAATGGGGTCATTTATCGGTGGTTTCTTTTATGTAAGCCCCACAAAGGGACTTCAGACCTGAACTGGTCCTTAAAAATTGGGCTTTGGAAATGTTCTTAAAAATGTTAAGATTTGCTTCTAAACCTCTAAGCCTTCTAATTCCCAAAAAAAGAAAAAGTAATTTACAAAATTATCCAAACATGAAGTAGACATATGGGAAATGTAAATAACTATTTAAGTTATTAAGTTATTACTTAAATGTAATAACTATTTTAGGAGGTATCACTATCTGTTTTAAAATCTGAGAAATTGAAATTTTGAAAATTGAGAATTTTTAAAATTTTTGGTAAATTTGGTATTTTTTTTATAAATAAAAATGAAATATTTTGACTCAAATTTACCACTGTCATGAAGTACAATATGTGATGAGAAAACAATCTCAGAATGGCATGGATAAGTAAAAGCGATTTCAAGTCATCACCACATAAAGTGACACATGTCAGATTTGCAAAAAATATCCTGGTCCTTAAGGTGAAAAATGGCAGGGTCCTGAAGGGGTTAATAGTTCTACCTTCAGCTTTCCGCCTTATCTTTTTTGCAGTGATTGTTGCTGTAGTTTTCATAAAAACACAGTTTAACCCTTTCTGCCCTGGGCCAGTTTTCACCTTCCTGCCCAGTCCATTTTTTGCAAATCTGACATGTGTCACTTTATGTGGTAATAACTTTGGAAAGCTTTTGCTTATCCAAACCATTCTGAGATTGTTTTCTCGTGAAAGTTTGTACTTTGTACTGTAATGCTTCATAAAATAGTTATTACTCATCATTCCCCATACGTCTAATTTATAATGCCATCATTTTGTAAATGTCATTTTATTTGTTTTAGGATGTTAGAGGGCTTAAAAATTTTGATTTTAGATTTAGGTCCCTTGCAGACAAGTGAGTATTCCATGTGGGTGCAATGCACGTAATCCTGACCCATTTATTTCAATGGATCTGTGTACATGAGCGTTGGTTTTAATGCATCGTTTGTGCGTTCTGTGAGAATCGCAGAATGTTCTATATTCTGAGATTTTCACGCAGCGCTAGCCCCATAGAAGTGAATGGGGCTGCATGAAAATCACATAGAATCCGCAAGCAAGTGTGAATGCGATGCGTTTTTCACGGATGGTTACTAATAGATGTTGTTTGTAAATATTCAGTTTTTTATCATGCTCGTGGTAAATCGCATTGCACCTGTGCAATAAAAACTGAACAACTTCACGCAATTGCAGGCAAAACTGAATGAACTTGCTTAAAAAATAACGCAGTTTACACTGAATGTATCTACAATGCATCCGGACCTAATCAGCTCACGCTCGTCTGCAAGGGGCCTAAAGTGACCAAAAAAAGTCACAAATTGCTCGCTGTCCACAAAAGGGAGGAGGGGGATATGGATTAGGGCTCGGTAAGCTTGCACACAGAAAAAAGTAGTGCAGAGCAGGGGAAAAAAAGTGAAAAAAGTAAAAAGTGACCAAAAAATAAAGTCACAAATCGTTCGCCGTCCGGAAAAAGCGGAGGATAGGGACAGGGATTAGGGCTTGGAAAGGTGGGGTGGTGGATTAGGTATCTGGAATAGAGATGAGCGAACACCTGGATGTTCGGGTTCGAGAAGTTCGGCCGAACTTCCCGGAAATGTTCGGGTTCGGGATTCGAACTCGATCCGAACTTTATCCCGAACCCGAACCCCATTGAAGTCAATGGGGACCCGAACTTTTAGGCACAAAAAAGGCTGTAAAATAGTCCAGGAAAGGGCTAGAGGGCTGCCAAAGGCAGCAAAGTGTAGAAAAATCCCCTGCAAACAAATGTGGATAGGGAAATGAATTAAAATTAAATAAAATAAATAAAAATTAACCAATATCAATTGAAGAGAGGTCCCACAGCAAGGAATCATGCGTCATATCACCCTGCACCGGAGAATGTCACTCTCATGTATTTTGGACCAGCACCCAGACAGAGGATACAGGTCCCACAGCAAGGAATCATGCGTCATATCACCCTGCACCGGAGAATGTCACTCTCATGTATTTTGGACCAGCACCCAGACAGAGGATACAGGTCCCACAGCATGGAATCATGCGTCATATCACCCACCACCGGAGAAGGCCACTCTCATGTATTTTGGACCAGCACCCAGACAGAGGATACAGGTCCCACAGCATGGAATCATGCGTCATATCACCCACCACCGGAGAAGGCCACTCTCATGTATTTTGGACCAGCACCCAGACAGAGGGAGAGGTCCCACATCAAGGAATCATGAGTCATATCAACCACCACCGGAGAAGGCCACTCTCATTTATTTTGGACCAGCACCCAGACAGAGGATACAGGTCCCACATCAAGGAATCATGCGTCATATCAACCACCACCGGAGAAGGCCACTCTCATGTATTTTGGACAAGCACCCAGACAGAGGAGAGAGGTCCCACAGCAAGGAATAAGGCGTCATATCAACCCCCACCGGAGAAGGCCACTCTCATTTATTTTGGACCAGCACCCAGACAGAGGATACAGGTCCCACATCAAGGAATCATGCGTCATATCAACCACCACCGGAGAAGGCCACTCTCATTTATTTTGGACCAGCACCCAGACAGAGGATACAGGTCCCACAGCAAGGAATCATGCGTCATATCACCCTGCACCGGAGAATGTCACTCTCATGTATTTTGGACCAGCACCCAGACAGAGGATACAGGTCCCACAGCATGGAATCATGCGTCATATCACCCACCACCGGAGAAGGCCACTCTCATGTATTTTGGACCAGCACCCAGACAGAGGAGAGAGGTCCCACAGCAAGGAATAAGGCGTCATATCAACCCCCACCGGAGAAGGCCACTCTCATTTATTTTGGACCAGCACCCAGACAGAGGATACAGGTCCCACATCAAGGAATCATGCGTCATATCAACCACCACCGGAGAAGGCCACTCTCATTTATTTGGGACCAGCACCCAGACAGAGGAGAGGGGTTTTCACAGCAGAGAATCAGGCATTTAGATCACCCACCACAGGAGTAGGACACCATTTAATGGGACCCCGGCAACCATGTCAGATGGCACAAACATCAGCTTCACATCACCCAGCACAAGAGAAGGCCACTTTGAGAGACTTTGACCCCTGCACCCAGGCGGAGGAGAGGGGTTTTCACAGCAGAGAATCAGGCATTTAGATCACCCACCACAGGAGTAGGACACCATTTAATGGGACCCCGGCAACCATGTCAGATGGCACAAACATCAGCTTCACATCACCCAGCACAAGAGAAGGCCACTTTGAGAGACTTTGACCCCTGCACCCAGACGGAGGAGAGAGGTTTTCACAGCAGAGAATCATGTATTTAGATCACCCACCACAGGAGTAGGACACCATTTAATGGGACCCCGGCAACCATGTCAGATGGCACAAATATCAGCTTCACATCACCCAGCACAAAGAAGGCCACTTTGAGAGACTTTGACCCCTGCACCCAGGCGGAGGAGAGGGGTTTTCACAGCAGAGAATCAGGCATTTAGATCACCCACCACAGGAGTAGGACACCATTTAATGGGACCCCGGCAACCATGTCAGATGGCACAAACATCAGCTTCACATCACCCACCACAAGAGAAGGCCACTTTGAGAGACTCTGACCCCTGCACCCAGACAGAGGATACAGGTCCCACAGCAAGGAATCATGCGTCATATCACCCTGCACCGGAGAATGTCACTCTCATGTATTTTGGACCAGCACCCAGACAGAGGATACAGGTCCCACAGCATGGAATCATGCGTCATATCACCCACCACCGGAGAAGGCCACTCTCATGTATTTTGGACCAGCACCCAGACAGAGGATACAGGTCCCACAGCATGGAATCATGCGTCATATCACCCACCACCGGAGAAGGCCACTCTCATGTATTTTGGACCAGCACCCAGACAGAGGATACAGGTCCCACAGCATGGAATCATGCGTCATATCACCCACCACCGGAGAAGGCCACTCTCATGTATTTTGGACCAGCACCCAGACAGAGGATACAGGTCCCACAGCATGGAATCATGCGTCATATCACCCACCACCGGAGAAGGCCACTCTCATGTATTTTGGACCAGCACCCAGACAGAGGATACAGGTCCCACAGCATGGAATCATGCGTCATATCACCCACCACCGGAGAATGTCACTCTCATTTATTTAGGCCCAGCACACAGACAGAGGAGAGAGGTCCCACAGCAAGGAATCATGCGTCATATCAACCACCAACGGAGAATGTCACTCTCATGTATTTTGGACCAGCACCCAGACAGAGGAGAGAGGTCCCACAGCAAGGAATCATGCGTCATATCAACCACCAACGGAGAATGTCACTCTCATGTATTTTGGACCAGCACCCAGACAGAGGAGAGGTTCATTCAACTTTGGGTTGCACCGCAAGATCATGGTAAAGTAAAAAAATGAGGATTCAATAAAGAAGTGCCCCAGAGTACAAGAATACATGGTTGATGGGGAGGGAAATGTCTATTCTGCACAAGGGAGGCACAGGTCCTGTGGGATCCATGCCTGGTTCATTTTTATGAACGTCAGCTTGTCCACGTTGGCTGTGGACAGGCGGCTGCGTTTGTCAGTAATGACGCCCCTGCCGTGCTGAATACACGTTCAGACAAAGCGCTGGCCGCCGGGCAGGCCAGCACCTCCAAGGCATAAAATGCTAACTCTGGCCACGTGGACAATTTGGAGACCCAGAAGTTGAATGGGGCCGAACCATCAGTCAGTACGTGGAGGGTGTGCAGGCGCACTGTTCAACCATGTTAGTGAAATGCTGCCTCCTGCTAACACGTTCCGTATCAGGTGGTTGTGCAGTTAGCTGTGGCGTGGAGACAAAACTTTTCCACATTTCTGCCATGCTAACCCTGCCCTCAGAAGAGCTGGCCGTGACACTGCTGCGTTGGCGACTCTCTTGCTCCTCTTCTGCCTTCGCCTTTGGCTTCCACCTGTTCCCCTGTGACATTTGGGAATGCTCTCAGGAGCGCCTCTACCAGCGTGCGCTTGAACTCGCGCATCTTCCTATCACGCTCCAGTGCAGGAAGTAAGGTGGGCACATTGTCTTTGTATCGGGGATCCAGCAGGGTGGCAACCCAGTAGTCCGCACACGTTAAAATGTGGGCAACTCTGCTGTCGTTGCGCAGGCACTGCAGCATGTAGTCGCTCATGTGTGCCAGGCTCCCCAGAGGTAAGGACAAGCTGTCCTCTGTGGGAGGCGTATCGTCATCGTCCTCCGTATCCCCCAGCCACGCACCAGTGATGGGCCTGAGCTGTGTCGGGTGCCACCCCGCTCTGAACCTGCTTCATCCTCATCCTCCTCCACCTCCTCCTCATCCTCCTCGTCCTCCAGTAGTGGGCCCTGGCTGGCCACATTTGTACCTGGCCTCTGCTGTTGCAAAAACCTCCCTCTGAGCCACTTCTAACAGACTGGCCTGAAAGTGCTAAAAATGACCCCTCATCCTCCTCCTCCTCCTCCTCCTCCTCCTGGGCCACCTCCTCTTCCATCATCGCCCTAGCGTTTTCTCAAGGAGACATAGAAGTGGTATTGTAACGCTGATAACGGTGTCATCGCCACTGGCCATGTTGGTGGAGTACTCGAAACAGCGCAACAGGGCACACAGGTCTCGCATGGAGGCCCAATCATTGGTGGTGAAGTGGTGCTGTTCCGCAGTGCGACTGGCGCGTGCGTGCTGCAGCTGAAACTCCACTATGGCCTGCTGCTGCTCGCACAGTCTCTCCAGCATGTGCAAGGTGGAGTTCCACCTGGTGGGCACGTCGCATATGAGGCGGTGAGCGGGAAGGCCGAAGTTACGCTGTAGCGCAGACAGGCGAGCAGCGGCAGGATGTGAACGCCGGAATCGCGCACAGACGGCCCTCACTTTATGCAGCAGCTCTGACATGTTGGGGTAGTTGTGAATGAACTTCTGCACCACCAAATTCAGCACATGCGCCAGGCAAGGGATGTGCGTCAAACCGACTAGTCCCAGAGCTGCGACGAGATTTCGCCCATTATCGCACACCACCAGGCCGGGCTTGAGGCCCACCGGCAGCAACCACTGGTCGGTCTGTTGTTCAATACCCCGCCACAACTCCTGCGCGGTGTGGGGCCTGTCCCCCAAACATATGAGTTTCAGAATGGCCTGCTGACGTTTACCCGGGCTGTGCTGAAGTTGGTGGTGAAGGTGTGTGGCTGACTGGATGAGCTGGTGGAAGCAGAGGAGGAGGAAGCCGAGTAGGAGGAGGAGGCTACAGGAGGCAAACAATGATGCCCTGTGATCCTTGGCGGCGGAAGGGCGTGCGCCAAGGAACTCTCCGCCTGGGGCCCAGCCGCCACTACATTTACCCAGTGTGCAGTTAGGGAGATATAGCGTCCCTGGCCGTGCTTACTGGTCCACGTATCTGTGGTTAGGTGGACCTTGCCACAAATGGCGTTGCGCAGTGCACACTTGATTTTATCGGACACTTGCATGTGCAGGGAAGGCACGGCTGTCTTGGAGAAGTAGTGGCGGCTGGGGACAACATACTGTGGGACAGCCATGGACATCAGCTGTTTGAAGCTGTCTGTGTCCACCAGCCTGAATGACAGCATTTCAAAGGCCAGTAGTTTAGAAATGCTGGCATTCAGGCCCAGAGGCTCGAGGGTGGCTAGGTGGGAATTTACGCTTTCTCTCCAAGGTTTGTGAGATGGAGAGCTGAGCGCTGCCGTGTGACATGGTGGAGATGCTTGGTGACGCAGGTGGTGGTGTCGCTGGCACATCCTCTGTTTGGTGGGCGGCAGGTGCCAACATTCCTCCCGAGGCGGAGGAAGAGGCCGAGGCAGCAGCAGAAGAGGGAGCAGGGGAGCCTGAGTGAGTTCCTTGCTTTTAAGGTGTTTACTCCACTGCAGTTCATGCTTTGCATGTAGATGCCTGGTCATGCAGGTTGTGCTAAGGTTCAGAACGTTAATGCCTCGCTTCAGGATCTGATGGCACAGCGTGCAAACCACTCGGGTCTTGTCGTCAGCACATTGTTTAAAGAAGTGCCATGCCAGGGAACTCCTTGAAGCTGCCTTTGGGGTGCTCGGTCCCTGGTGGCGGTGGCCTGTATCAGGCGAACTCTCTTGGCGGCGGCTGTTCTGCTTTTGCCCCCTGCTCCCTCTTTTGCTACGCTGTTGGCTCGGTCTCACCACTGCCTCTTCCTCTGAACTATGAAAGTCAGTGGCACGACCTTCATTCCATGTGGGGTCTAGGACCTCATCGTCCCCTGCATCGTCTTCCACACAGTCTTCCTCCCTGTCCTCCTGTTCGGTCTGCACACTGCAGAAAGACGCAGCAGTTGGCACCTGTGTTTCGTCATCATCAGAGACGTGCGGACTCCGATGAGGTGGTATTCCCATGTCCTCATCATCAGTAAACATCAGAGGTTGTGCATCAGTGCATTCTATGTCTTCCACCACAGGGGAAGGGCTAGGTGGATTCCCTTGGGAAACCCTGCCAGCAGAGTCTTCAAACAGCATAAGAGACTGCTGCATAACTTGAGGCTCAGACAGTTTCCCTGATATGCATGGGGGTGATGTGACAGACTGATGGGCTTGGTTTTCAGGTGCCACCTGTGAGCTTTCTGCAGAAGACTTGGTGGGAGATAATGTTGTGAACATGCTGGATCCACTGTCGGCCACCCAATTGACTAGCGCCTGTACCTGCTCAGGCCTTACCATCCTTAGAACGGCATTGGGCCCCAGCAAATATCACTGTAAATTCTGGCGGGTACTGGAACCTGAGGTAGTTGGTTCACTAGGATGTGTGGCTGTGGCAGAATGGCCACGTCCTCTCCCAGCACCAGAGGGTACACTAACACCACCACGACCGCATCCGCGTCCCTTACTAGATGTTTTCCTCATTGTTACCGTTCACCAAGCACCACAATAAGGAAAAAATATTTGGCCCAATGTATTGATTTCAAATTCAGGCCTTTTTTACAGGCACCTACCACTATCTGCCTATTTGTTTATGTAGCTTATTACACTAATCCAGGCACAGCAGTAACCACTGATTTAGGGAATATCTCTTTTAGGGCAAGTATTTAGGCCCTGGATGAAAGGTATCCTTTTATGGACAGATTTACAATGGGCCTGCAACAGCTGTGACACCAGATTTAGGGTATTGCTATTTTGGCAAGTGAATTTCACCCCAGAACAAAATATATGTTTTTGCGGATAATAATATAGTTTGCCAGGCTCAGCTGTGACACCAGATTTAGTGGATTGCTATTTTGGCAAGTGAATTTCACCCCAGAACAAAATATATGTTTTTGCGGATAATAATATAGTTTGCCAGGCTCAGCTGTGACACCAGATTTAGTGGATTGCTATTTTGGCAAGTGAATTTCACCCCAGAAGAAAATATATGTTTTTGCGGATACTAATATAGTTTGCCAGGCTCAGCTGTGACACCAGATTTAGGGTGTTGCTATTTTGGCAAGTGAATTTCACCCCAGAAGAAAATATATGTTTTGCGGATACTAATATAGTTTGCCAGGCTCAGCTGTGACACCAGATTTAGAGGATTGCTATTTTGGCAAGTGAATTTCACCCCAGAACAAAATATATGTTTTTGCGGATAATAATATAGTTTGCCAGGCTCAGCTGTGACACCAGATTTAGTGGATTGCTATTTTGGCAAGTGAATTTCACCCCAGAAGAAAATATATGTTTTTGCGGATACTAATATAGTTTGCCAGGCTCAGCTGTGACACCAGATTTAGAGGTGTTGCTATTTTGGCAAGTGAATTTCACCCCAGAACAAAATATATGTTTTTGCGGATACTAATATAGTTTGCCAGGCTCAGCTGTGACACCAGATTTAGGGTGTTGCTATTTTGGCAAGTGAATTTCACCCCAGAAGAAAATATATGTTTTTGCGGATACTAATATAGTTTGCCAGGCTCAGCTGTGACACCAGATTTAGAGGATTGCTATTTTGGCAAGTGAATTTCACCCCAGAAGAAAATATATGTTTTTGCGGATACTAATATAGTTTGCCAGGCTCAGCTGTGACACCAGATTTAGGGTGTTGCTATTTTGGCAAGTGAATTTCACCCCAGAAGAAAATATATGTTTTTGCGGATACTAATATAGTTTGCCAGGCTCAGCTGTGACACCAGATTTAGAGGATTGCTATTTTGGCAAGTGAATTTCACCCCAGAACAAAATATATGTTTTTGCGGATACTAATATAGTTTGCCAGGCTCAGCTGTGACACCAGATTTAGTGGATTGCTATTTTGGCAAGTGAATTTCACCCCAGAAGAAAATATATGTTTTTGCGGATACTAATATAGTTTGCCAGGCTCAGCTGTGACACCAGATTTAGGGTGTTGCTATTTTGGCAAGTGAATTTCACCCCAGAAGAAAATATATGTTTTTGCGGATACTAATATAGTTTGCCAGGCTCAGCTGTGACACCAGATTTAGAGGATTGCTATTTTGGCAAGTGAATTTCACCCCAGAACAAAATATATGTTTTGCGGATACTAATATAGTTTGCCAGGCTCAGCTGTGACACCAGATTTAGGGTGATTGCTATTTTGGCAAGTGAATTTCACCCCAGAACAAAATATATGTTTTTGCGGATACTAATATAGTTTGCCAGGCTCAGCTGTGACACCAGATTTAGTGGATTGCTATTTTGGCAAGTGAATTTCACCCCAGAACAAAATATATGTTTTTGCGGATACTAATATAGTTTGCCAGGCTCAGCTGTGACACCAGATTTAGTGGATTGCTATTTTGGCAAGTGAATTTCACCCCAGAAGAAAATATATGTTTTTGCGGATACTAATATAGTTTGCCAGGCTCAGCTGTGACACCAGATTTAGAGGTATTGCTATTTTGGCAAGTGAATTTCACCCCAGAACAAAATATATGTTTTTGCGGATACTAATATAGTTTGCCAGGCTCAGCTGTGACACCAGATTTAGAGTGATTGCTATTTTGGCAAGTGAATTTCACCCCAGAACAAAATATATGTTTTTGCGGATAATAATATAGTTTGCCAGGCTCAGCTGTGACACCAGATTTAGTGGATTGCTATTTTGGCAAGTGAATTTCACCCCAGAACAAAATATATGTTTTTGCGGATAATAATATAGTTTGCCAGGCTCAGCTGTGACACCAGATTTAGTGGATTGCTATTTTGGCAAGTGAATTTCACCCCAGAAGAAAATATATGTTTTTACGGATACTAATATAGTTTGCCAGGCTCAGCTGTGACACCAGATTTAGGGTGTTGCTATTTTGGCAAGTGAATTTCACCCCAGAAGAAAATATATGTTTTTGCGGATACTAATATAGTTTGCCAGGCTCAGCTGTGACACCAGATTTAGAGGATTGCTATTTTGGCAAGTGAATTTCACCCCAGAACAAAATATATGTTTTTGCGGATAATAATATAGTTTGCCAGGCTCAGCTGTGACACCAGATTTAGTGGATTGCTATTTTGGCAAGTGAATTTCACCCCAGAAGAAAATATATGTTTTTGCGGATACTAATATAGTTTGCCAGGCTCAGCTGTGACACCAGATTTAGGGGATTGCTATTTTGGCAAGTGAATTTCACCCCAGAACAAAATATATGTTTTTGCGGATACTAATATAGTTTGCCAGGCTCAGCTGTGACACCAGATTTAGAGGATTGCTATTTTGGCAAGTGAATTTCACCCCAGAACAAAATATATGTTTTTGCGGATAATAATATAGTTTGCCAGGCTCAGCTGTGACACCAGATTTAGTGGATTGCTATTTTGGCAAGTGAATTTAACCCCAGAACAAAATATATGTTTTTGCGGATACTAATATAGTTTGCCAGGCTCAGCTGTGACACCAGATTTAGTGGTATTGCTATTTTGGCAAGTGAATTTCACCCCAGAAGAAAATATATGTTTTTGCGGATACTAATATAGTTTGCCAGGCTCAGCTGTGACACCAGATTTAGAGGATTGCTATTTTGGCAAGTGAATTTCACCCCAGAACAAAATATATGTTTTTGCGGATACTAATATAGTTTGCCAGGCTCAGCTGTGACACCAGATTTAGGGTGTTGCTATTTTGGCAATTGAATTTAACCCCAAACCAAAATATCTGTTTTGGCGGACACTATTATATTTTGCCAGCCACTGCTGAAACCACTGATGTATGGTTTTGCTATTTTGCCAATTGAATTTCACCCCAGAAAATAATCTATCCTTTGCCAGACAGCAGACAGTATTATGCTTGTCTAGCCAAAGCTGGAACACCAGATTTAGGGGATTGGTATTTGGGCAATTGTATTTAACCCTTAATAAAATATAGAAATTGCTATCCTGAGTTTCTAGGGGTGACAATTAGCACAGCCAAGCCCCTGATGGAGGATATAGCAAAAAAAAATAGTATTGAAGCATTGATGGATGTGTGGCAGCTTGTTCTGGAGCACCACAAGTCACAAAATGGCCGCCGATCAACCCAGAAAATAAGTGACAGAAAAACGCTCTGTGCAGCCAAAAAACCAGCAATCAAGTAAATAGCAGAAGTTCACTGATTCTCAGCTGCAGATCGATCCGTTCATTAGGTGCTGTTGCTGACTTTTCCCTGCCTATCTCGCCCTCACAGAAGCTGCATCCTCTCCCTACACTAGTCAGAGCAGTGTGACGTGCGGCGCTACGTGACTCCAGCTTAAATAGAGGCTGGGTCACATGCTGCACTTGGCCAATCACAGCCATGCCATTAGTAGGCATGGCTGTGATGGCTTCTTAGGGCAAGAAGTAAGACGCTAGCTGATTGGCTGCTGTGCAGCCCTTCAGAAAGCGGTAAGAAATCGACGAACACCGAACCCGAACCCGAACTTTTTTGAAAATGTCCGGGTTCGGGTCCGGGTCCCGGACACCCCAAAATTCGGTACGAACCCGAACGATGCGCGAACTGTTCGCTCAACACTAATCTGGAACAGTTGCAAAAAAAAAAATCTGCAGCAGATGTTCCAGTTGTTCTTCTTTTCTTCTTCTTCACAGGTACCAGTAAGCTGTGGTAGTGCACCACAAGTCCCAGAAGGGCAGATTTACAGCACAGAGGGGCATAGGTCCACTCTGCATGCAGTCGCCAGCTAGGATAGTTGCATGCACAGGGATTCTTCCTGTTCCCACTGCTGCTTCAGTGTTGACATTGGCTGGAGCGTTGTTCCAGCCAATTGTAATGCTGGCAGGGGACCCCAAACACTGGAGTTCCTGCCTGACCTCAGGAGAGACAGGTGCTGACTAGTAATGAGCAGCATAGGCAATTTTCGAATTCGCTATATTTTGCAAATTTTTGTCCGAATATTTGCCATGAATTCGCAAATTCGAGAATTTGTGATCTCCAGTCATTATTTACTTGATTGTGAAAATCGGCAATGTAATATATTTGCGATAACTATTTGCAGTTAGAATATTCGCGATCAACACTAAGGGGTAGACAACTTTCCTATTGGTTGCTAGGGATGTTGCTAAGTGCCGATATTCGTGATAAATTGGCGATTCGAATATTCGCGCTCAACACTAGTGCTGACTGGTTCAGCACCGGTCACCTCCACATGACCCAACCCCCAACCCCCCAAGTGCTGAAGCTTTTTATTATTATTTTATATTTATATTTTGTCTTAATTTTTTGACACTTGTGCCCCCCATAAGGTCATACACGAACTTTGGGGGTCATTAAACATTATTATTTGATTTATTTTTTTGTTGATTTCTCCTGTAAAGGGGCTGATGTATTAGCAAAGTTACAGGGCTAACACAGCCCCCAAAGAACTTATACATTGCTATACAACTTCACTGCATTACTCCTCTAAGTCTGCTAAGACCCAGCAGCTCCTGCAGACTCCCGTCAACCAGTGGTCATATATATCAAATAGATACAGATAACCAAATCAAACTAATTAATAAAAAATATTAGACCTGGTCATTTATTTATTGTGGAAAATTATCCAGTGTAACATTAAGGGTTTACAAATATTTGTCCTCCAAATAAACCCAAAGTGTTTCAGGTTCACTTTGAACAAATATATAAATCACAGAAAAAAAAATGCACCAAACGGATATGCCCCTGACTATACTAGCTAGTCAAACAAACAGATATTAAAAGCTGAGACTGTTTGCCAATATATTCCTGTCAGGAACACATCGGAGCCCCTCATGCACCACGTCACAGTCGCTCAGCACGGCATGGGGTCCTACCACTACGCTAACTATGGTGTGAACACGGTCTGAAGGTGATGGAATACTGCTCCCAGCCAAGCTTCCACAAAACCGCATAGCAGGACAACAAATGCAATGTGAACAAAGCAAGACTGTAAGCCACAGCCATATCAGACCGTGTGATGGAGGCTACCAGGTGCAAAAGAATGTTAAATGCCAGATGAAGGCACATTCAATACATATGGAACAAGATCACAGAAATATAGTGGCCAATATGGGGGAACTGCTCAGACCCCAAACACTGTAGCGTGTTTCTTATTGGGGCAGCAGTCCCACCGCATATAGACCACAGCAAACGGACATTCCCAGCCAAAAATGCCTACAATGGAGGATTTGAACAAATCCTCACATGCTCAAATTACACTGGGAGGAAGGCTTTCCCTGATTGGTTTACAGACTGACAGCCTTGATCAGTGGGGCAACAGGCAGGGAGATTACTGTGAAGAATGCGTGGCCCAGGCTGTGTGCTGGGACTTTTGGCCAGTCAAGCAAGGGTACTGCTGCTATATAGACAATTTGACTTGTCAGTCTGCAAATGTGACATTCTTCAGTGCCTTTCCCTAAATGTAGTTTTTCTGGCCCCTGGCCCAGGCGGTGTGGTGGGACTCTTGACTTATCCATGTCTTATGGGCATTCTTATCCCATTAAGGCATAATTTGTGGATGCTTGATCCCCCAAAAAGCCACAGTTTTTTTTTCCCTGTAACACTGTGTGTGTTTAAACACTGTCTGCCTTCAATAAGGAACACTTTTTGGAAGCTTACTAATATGAAAAAGCATACACATGCGACCTCACAATGTGTTGTTAACGCTGTCAAACATGCATTACCGATAGCTATGTGTGTCAGTGTCACTGTGACATGATTTGCTATTGATGTCATTGCGTTAAAGAGCTTGAGCAGGATGGAGGTAGGAGAGAAAAAGCAAAAATTCATGAAAACAAAAAGCGATATCTTTTCCTTAAAATTTCTGAATCCTAGTAGACTAAAGGGAGTAATATATTATACACATTTTCAGGGCAACTGGAGCAACTGTGGTTTGGGTATAATCAGTCCAGGTCCAAATCAAACTTTTTGAAAAATTCAAGCATGAACATGAAACAAACCGACGTTTCACTCATCACCATTCTTCATAACACATGTACAGTATGTGAGTTACAAAATCATGCAAACCTTTGCTTTTAGTATCTGGTGTGGCTCAGTCGTGCACATTGGTTTGGATGAATTTTAGCCCATTCCTCTGTACTAAACAGTTTCAAATCTGGTATTCTGGGCAGTTTCCCGCCTTAAACCACTCGCTTCAGATTCTTCAACAGCATTTTTATTGGATTAAGCTCAGGACTTTGACTTGGCCATTCCAAAACTTTAACATTATTTTTCTTTAAAGGGAACCTGTCACTTAGAAAACGGATTTTATACCGGCAGCATTAACGTATAGCAGTCTGTAGCTTGATTCCAAAGATATTTTTGTCCTTGGTGTCAGATTTTCCCCCTTAACTTCAAATTCTTAATTTACATAATGTGGGAGGGCAATAAAAGTCTTTTTTTCTGGCATTAGGCACATCTGACACCAAGGACAAAAACACCATTGGAATCAAGCTACAGACTGCTACAAGGTAATGCTGCCAGTATAAAATAAGTTTTCTAGGGAACATGATCCCTTTAACTATTTTTGGTAGAATGACTTGTCTTACTCCATGATCCACGTTCTCTTCTCACAGACAGATGACCTGACATTTTTTATTCAAGTTTGCTGGGATAATTCAGAATATATTGTTCCATGAATGATGGCAAGCCATCAAACCATGATACTACTACCTCCATCTTTCATTGATGGGATGAGGTTTTTTATGCTAGAATGCATATTTTGTCCAAACATAATGCTTCTCATATTACCCCTTAGTGACGAATGACGTACCATGCACGTCATGATGTGGTGTTAGTTACTGCATCATGACGTGCATAGTATGTCGTGAAATGAAAGTGTCACTGCAAGTAAACTACTGGTGACACTGGCATCCTAATGGGTGTCACAGACAGCAGAGCCGTCCGGGCACCCGTCAGGGGGCCAATCATAGCGGTCCCTGTTTCCCGATCGCTGTGATTGGTCACTCTGATCTGAGTGACCAATCGCAGTGCGTCCTGCTTGCCGGCAAGGAAAAATCACGCAGCGCAGCTCCGATCTCCTCATTCTGACAGTTGCACTTCAGGAGATTAAAGCTGCGCTGCCCTGGTCTTCTGTCAGAGTTCCCCCCAAGAGAATAAACACCCCACAGTGCCCCAAACACACACTGTTCCCCTGACACCCCATCCTCCAACCACTCTTCCTTCCCACAGAACTTAACTAGTTTTTTTTTTTATAAAATAGTGTAGTATATGGGTCAATATGTAGCTTGAAATAGTTGAGGTTAGTGTTAGAGTAAGGTGTTTGTAAAAAATAAATAAAAGAAAAATAGAAAAAAAAGAAAAAAATATATAATAATAATAATAAAAAAATATATATATATATATAATTTTTGTATATTTTTTGTATATATATTTAGATTTTTTTATTGTTTTTTCAAACCTCTTACCCAAACACTAATCCGAACTATTTCTATCTAACTGCCAGTACTCAGGCTAACTAACTACGGCTAATTACCAGTAATTTTATATATATTATCTTGGTATAGTTTTGGTTTTTTATCAAACTCCTAAACTATTTCTAGATAACTGCCAGTACTCTGGCGAACTAACTAAAACTCTAGTCTACTAAAAATCAAATTACAAGTAATATATATATATATATATATATATATATATATATATATATAGTATATTGTTTGGACTAGTGTCAGGGTTAGAAAAATAACATTTTTAACATATATATATATATATATATATATATATATATATATATATAGTTGTAGTTTGCATCATTTAAAATAGCTGAGCATATGTATACGACAGAGAAGGCATATGCAAGCGAGACAGAACAGTTTAAAATTTCGTCATTGTCTGCTAACACTAAGGCCTATTGCATATGAATGTGTGCACCCCGTGGCCGTGCTGCAGCCCGGAAATTTATTGAGATTTCTTAATTTCTCAGACAACAAACAGTGCCCCCCACGTGATGACCCCAGCCATAATAGGCTTTATAAAATTAGGCCCCGTATAAATTATTTAAATGAAAAATTTAAAGAGGCCTACATCCCATAAAAAAATATTACCGTGGACGAGTCACTTGTCCTTTTTAAAGACAGACTTCAATTTCACCAATATTTGCCAAGGAGGGGGGCACTATTTGTGAGAGTGGATCTGGCTACCTATAAATTTAGAGTGTATGAAGGCAAAGATACCCAGTTTTGCCCTCCTGAATGCCCCCCTTCCCTCAATGTGGCAGGTAAAATAGTGTGGGATCTTTTGCACCCTCGTTTAGATAAGGGGTACCACTTGTACATTGACAATTATTACACCAGCACCAGGTGCCTTTCAGTCAGAAAGACAGTGGCATGTGGTACCATACACCGCAATCAAAGAGGCCTGCCCAAGCCTTTAGTCAACCAAAAATTGAAGGCTGGGGAAATAAAGGGCCTTTGCAATGTGGACATCCTACTTGTAAAATATCGAGAGAGAAAAATGTCCTCATAATGACATCTATACATCCAGACTGTAACAGCCCTGTTCCTTTGCGCAGCACAAATACCATTCTCTGTAAGCCTGTCTGCATACAAGATTACAATAAATATATAGGTGGGGTGGACCTTGCAGACCAAATGCTGCAGCCCTATAGCGCAGTCAGTAAATCTTGCATTTGGTATAAGAAACTTGCAGCCCACCTTATGCAAGTAGCCCTGTATAATTTTTGTCATGTTCCAAAAAGCAGGGAACCAAGGAACATATCTCCACACAAACTCCAAAATGTAAAAATAAATTCTCATTATACCCCTAGATGAATACTTTAAGGAGAGTCGTTTCCAAAATAGAGTCACATTTTGGAGTACTTCAGGGTAACTTAAAATGCGACACAGCGCCTGAAAATGATTCATGCAACAGTCGACAACCACATATAGGGTGTTGACATATTCAGGAGAAAATGGGAAACACATTTTGTGGTGACTTTCTCCTGTTACCCCTTGTGACAATGAAAAACTTGGGCCTAAAGTGACATTTTTCAGCAAAATTTGTAACTTTTCTTTTTTACAGCCAAGGATTTCTAAATTCTATGAAAAGCATATTGGGCCAAAGTGCTCACTACACCCCTTGAAAAATTCCTTTAGGGGTGTAGTTTCCAAAATGGGGTCACCTTTTGGGGGGTTTCCCCTATGGGATACCTCAGGCATGGGTGTAACTACCATAGCAGCAGACCATGCGACTGCTATGAGGCCCAGGGCAAAGGGGGGCCCAGTGTTAGTTGAGATGATCTTGTCTTCTACTAGAGGTAAAAACTTGGTCCCAACTTTACCCTCTAAAGGAACAACTTTTAGCAAATGAGGCAGTGGGAAAAATGGCCCAAGGATCATTGAAAAGGGTTTAGGCAGAGACCCTTCTGTCCTGTGTGGGGGGCCTGGTTTGATCCTTGATATGGGGCCCTTATTCTCTATGTATGTCACTGACCTCAGGGTACCTTCAAATGCGACACAGTGCCTGAAAATTATTCCAGGGAAATCTGCCCTCCAAAAGCCATATTGTGCTCCATCTATTCTAAGCTCTGCCGTACGCCCATACAGTAGTCGACAACCACATATGGGGTGTTGACATATTCAGGAGAAAATGGGTAACACATTTTGTGGTGACTTTCTCCTGTTACCCCTTGTGAAAATGAAAACTTGGGCCTAAAGTGAAATTTTTCAGTAAAATATGTAATTTTTCTTTTTTACAGCCAAGGGTTTCTAAATTATATGAAAAGCATATTGTGGCAAAGAGCTCACTACACCCCTTGAAAAATTCCTTGGGGGGTGTAGTTTCCAAAATAGGTTCACTTTTTCGGGGTTTCCGCTGTGGGGTACCTCAGGGTACCTTCAAATGCGACACAGTGCCTGAAAATTATTCCAGGGAAATCTGCCCTCCAAAAGCCATTTTGTGCTCTATCTGTTCTAAGCTCTGCAGTACGCCCAAACAGCAGTCGACAACCACATATGGGGTGTTGCCATATTTAGGAGAAAATGGGTAATACATTTTGTGGTAACTTTCTCCTGTTACCCCTTGTGACAATGGAAAACTTGGGCCTAATGTGACATTTTCAGTAAAATATGTAATTTTTCTTTTTTACAGCCAAGGGTTTCTAAATTATATGAAAAGCATATTGGGACAAAAAGCTCACTACACACCTTGAAGAATTCCTTGTGGGGTAAAGTTTCCAAAATGGGTTCACTTTTTGGGGGTTTCCACTGTGGGGTACCTCAGGGTACCTTCAAATGCGACACAGTGCCTGAAAATTATTCCAGTGAAATCTGCCCTGCAAAAGCCATATTATGCTCCATCTGTTCTAAGCTCTGCTGTGCATCCATATAGCAGTCCACAACCACATATGGGGTGTTACTGTAAACTTCAGAATCATAGTAATTGATATTGAGTTTAGTTTAGCTGTTAACCCTTGCTGTGTTACAGGAAAAAATTGATTACAATGGAAAATCTGCGAAAAAAGTGAAATTTTGAAATTTCATGTCCATTTTGCTTTCATTCTTGTGGAGCACCTAAAGAGTTAATAAAGTTTGGAACATCCGTTTTGAATAACTTGAGGGGTGTAGTTTCTAAAATGGGGCCAGTTTTGGGTGGTTTCAACTATGTAAGCCCCACAAAGTGACTTCAGAACTGGACTGGTCCTTAAAAAAGTGGGTTTTAGAAATTAAATTTAAGAATTGCTTCTAAAATTCTAAGCCTTCTAATGTCCTTAAAAAATAAACTGACTTTTTTAAAATCATTCCAATATGAAGTATACATATTGGAAATGAAAAGTAATAACTATTTTGAGAGGTATCACTTTATGCCTTAAAAGCAGAGAAATTAAAATTTAAAAAAATATAAATGGATTTTTTAAATAAATAAGGTGTAACATATTGACTCAAATTTACAACTATCATGAAGTATAATATGTCACGATAAAACAATCTCAAAATGGCTTGGATAAGTAAAAGCATTCCAAAGTTATTACCATATAAAGTGGCACATGTCAGATTTGCAAAAATCAGTCTGGTCACGAAGGTGCAAAATGGCCCGGTCATTAAAGGGTTAAGTACTATTTTGGTCTCATTTGCCCACAAAACAGTTTTACAGTAGTCTTCTGGCATGTTTAGTTTATGTTTAGTAAACTGTAGATGGGCATCAGTGTTTTTTCTTTGGAGAACAGCTGCTTTCTCCTTGCAATCCTTTCACAATTGTACACAATTGTTGTTCAGTATCCTCCTGATGGTAGATTCATAAACATTAATATTAGTTAATGTGAGAAAGACCGTTAGTGGCTTGGTTCCTTTGACATTGTGTACTATTACACACCTTGTAGCCTGATAAGTGTCAACAACTCCTCTTCTGAGGTCTTCAGTAGTGTTGAGCTCGAATATTCGAATAGCGAATTTTTATTGCGAACATCGCATATTCGATAATTCGCGAATATTGCGAATATATCGCTATATATTCGCAATTTCGAATATTTGTTTTTTTTGTTAGATGTTAATCCTTGCTCATCTGGTTGTCTTCCCAATTTCCCAAAAGCTGTTCTTACCTGTCCGGAGGATTCATGGCTCCCTGCCCGCTCCAGTCAATGCCCGTTGCTGCTTCTGACGACTCCCTGTGTGCATGGGAACGCCTCCATGCTGAAATGTACTGTCAGATGTGAGAATCACGATCTCACAAATTTGACTAAGTTGTAATCGCAATGCGATTAATATAACCTGAAGTATTTGCATTGCGATATTCGTTAGATTCTAGCAATACAACCATTAGGAACCCAGCTTTAAGTTGAATTCGCAATGCGAGCAATACAGGTTATATAAATCGCATTGCGAATTCAACTTAAAGCTGAGTTGCTAATGGTTGTGTTGCTAGAATATAACGAAGATTGAGAATATAGTGCTATATTCGTGTAATCGTGATATTCGTCATCTTCATTATATTCTAGCAATACAACCATTAGGAATTGACTCTAAGATAAATTCACAATGCGAGTATATGTTCGCTTCGCGAATGAAACTTTGAGCTGAGTTCCTAATGGTCGTTGCTAGAATATAATGAAGATTGAGAATATAGTGCTATATTCGTGTATTCATGATATTCGTCATCTTCGTTATATTCTAGCAATACAACCATTAGTAACTTAGCTCTAAGTTAAATTCGCAATGCGAGTATATGTTCGCTTCGCGAATAAAACTTTGAGCTGAGATCCTAATGGTTGTTGGTAGAATATAACGAAGATTGAGAATATAGTGCTATATTCGTGATATTCGTTATATTCTAGCAATACAGCCATTAGAAACTCAGCTCTAAGTTCAATTCGCCATGCGATTAATATAACCTGTATTACTCGCATTGCGAATTCAACTTAGACTTGGGTTCCTAATGGTTGTTTTGCCAGAATATAACGAAGATTGAGAATATAGTGCTATATTCGTGATATTTGTTATCTTCGTCAATTATAGCAATACAAGTTAGTTACAACCATTAGGAACTCAGCTCTAAGTTTAATTCGTGATGCGAATATAAATTTGCGTAACATTCGCAATATATAGAATAATGACGAATATTCGATTTCGACGAATATATGACGAATATTCAATCGAATATTCGCGAAATCGAATATGGCACCTCCCGCTCATCACTAGTCTTCAGAAATTTCCTTTGTTTGTGCCATGATACACTTTCACCACTGTGTTGTGAAGATCAGCCGTTGATAGATCCCTGTTCTTTAAATAAAACAGTTTTCCCACTCACACCTTATTGTTACTGCAGTGGGTATAGAACTACTGTGTTAATCAACAAATTTGATAATCCTAAGGGCATTATGTATTATTGGCAGCCCCCGTGGAATTCACCCTTTAAACTGTAAACAGGGATCTATACTTCAGAGAGACTGCAGGGAGCCACCAGGCTGCTACTTCATGGAGTCCTGGTTTTCTGATGCAGCCTGATGAGGATATTAAAACCCTGGCAGGCTAGTGTACGGGCTACCACTGATGAAGAAGGCTGCAATCCTTCAAAACGCGTATGGTTTCTCAAGCCCTGGGAAGCGCTTCCAAACTGCCCTGCACCATCAGGCTGCCTCCACCCACCGACGATACCAGGAACTAAAAGTGCGCCAAAAAAGCGTGCAAAAATTGCCGCACGTGGCAAGAACGCCAGACACAGCCAAAACCCCTTTGATCGGAGGAAATAGAGTGCAACATTCTTATCGACGGTCCGCTCCGCAAACAGCAGCTTCTCGCGTCCATCGCATCCTCCAGCAATCGCGCTGCCAGCTGCATCAAGTACCCACAGCACACAGAGGAACCTACGCAGAAAAGAACAAGCGATCTTCGAGGAAAGGTAACAGCGACCAGTGAGCCAATTTTTGGTGGGACGCCACCAGGCACTGGTTCGCTGAAAATTATTTTCGCATAAATGAAAATCACTTTTGCATAAATGAAGGCTATTTTCGCATAAATGAAAATAACATTCACATAGCTGCCTATACTTATACATTGGGTCTGGAAGGCTGCTGCTGTACTTTTTTTCCACTGAACTCATCCCAGAGAATTGACTATACTTTTACAATATTTTATCATTATCATTTTTTTTCTCTAGACATATAGCTCAATACAGGGTGTTTTAATATCATTTTAACACCATCATTTTTTCACAACCCCCTCTTTTCTTATCTTTTTTCCTATTTCCATTTAATTCTTGCCTTTTTATCCAATTTTTCACTACTGTTTCCCCTGTCCCTGTACATTGGGAGTGAACTATATTGAAATAGTTTTTTTTTTTTTTTTTTTATCATTACTACTACAAAAATAAATATATATTTTTTTAACATACCTATACTATCCCTGTCTTTTGTTGATATCTGCTGGTGACCTGATATAGAGTGCCTGTCTTCCTAGTTTCCTATACTTCATGGAGTACCCTCTGTGTGGTTACCAGCTCACCAACAGGATCAAAGACACCAGTGCAATTCACTGAGTGGTCAGTAAAATTGGACTTTGGGACATGCTGAGGGCAGGCATAGTATAAGCAATGCAGAAAATTTTTGAAGGTCAGGTAAGGAAGTGGAGGTTCAGAATACAGTAAATGGGCAGAGATTGGTACAGAGGCAGACAACAGAATATAGGACACCGTTGCAGGAACTTAGCAAAATAAGTAACCTATTGCTCAGGCTTTTTTGCACAAGGAAAGGTGTTTTAAAAGAGGTTCACTGGGAATTTTAAAATGAAAATACTTTTATAATATTACTTTATTTTAAATGTCTTCCCAAATACCTTTCATTAGTTTTAATGGCTAGTTTTGTCTGGGGACCAATCATTAGGAGAAATAAAATGGCTTCCATTCTATTAGTACACACAGCAGGACAAGTTGCCTCACAACACTGAGCTAAAGAGCTGCCTCATCCTCCTCTCTGCTGTTCTTGTCATGGATTATGATCCTCCTGAATACATACGATCTTTAGCTGAATGTCTGTGGGAATAGAGTAAATGAGGAGACATGAAGTACAGAGAAGAGGGTGGAGGTGTGGTTGATGAGCAGCAGCACTTGTCTGCAGTCTCCATTACCACATTCCCACAGTCTGTACTCTCTGTACTTCATATCTCCTCATGAACTCCATTCCTACAGAGATTCAGCTATAGATCAGCTGTATTCAGGATCATAATCACTGACAAGGAGAGCAGAGAGGAGGATGAGGCAGCTCTATAGTGTTGTGCAGTAACTTGTCCTCCTGTGTGATTAGGACAGGTTTTGTGTATACTAATAGGACGGCAGCCATTTTATTTCTCCTAATGATTGCTCCCTAGACAAAATGGGCTATTATAACTAATAAAGGCATTTCGGAATATATTTATAATAAAGTAATATTTAAGTATTTTCATTTTCTTAATTCCCGGAGAACCCCTTTAAGTACTCCAGGGAAGCTAGCAATTCGCTGGTGAAGATTAGATCATTCTGACCCTTTAAGAGTTGGAGGGACTGTGTGCATGTGCCCTATAAGCACAAGAGGAGAGACCAAGCCGGCAGGCAGGCTATATGGAGGGAGAGGGGGGACCCAGCAGCCGGACCTGCTGTGAAAAAGGCAGCAGGAATCAGGTATGGACTGCAGGGTAATGTGAGCAGGGTTGCAGCTGGTATCAGCCCGATGTCAACACATTGATTGAAAACACCTGACTCTAATTTAAACTTCAAATTATCTGCTACTTAAAGGTTCAAATACTTTTGAAACTCGATAAATAATTTAATTACTAATGTACTGTTATTATCCATATTGCTTCCTTTGCTGGCTTAGTTCATTTATCCATCACATTATACACTGCTTGTTTCCATGGTTAAGACCACCCTGTGTAGGCCGTGTACCGGGGTGGGCTCCCCAGGATACAGCAAAGTCACAGACCAGAAAAGCGACACTGACACCAGCTTAATATGCAGGAACAGAAACTTTACTTATGCAAAAAGTAATATCACAAACATGACCAGAACAATGCAAACATGCATAGAAAAACACTATATCCCAGACCCACAGTCAATGTCCCTGCCCTATGGACAGGCCTAGCCGATGGCGGACACAGCAGAGCCTTCAAGTCATGCTGTTCCGCTACAGAGGACACCCCCTAGCCGGTGGCAGATGCAGCAGAGCCTGCAAGTCAATAACTGCGCTGCAGTCCCGTACAGAAAAGCCTAGGAAAACTATATATTCCTAACTAACTAACTGACTAATGCAAGGGCCTAGGCTAGTCTCTGTTACTTCAGGCGCCACACAATATATTGCAATCCGTAACCGGGTGCACTGACCTTTGTCCGTTCTGGGCCCGAGGCTGAAGCCTACCAGGGATGGCCACTGATCTCTCAGCAACCGCGCAGCCTAGCTTGATGGTGAGGCCTTCTATACACACACTGAACTGATCTTCCTGGGACCACCACTCTTCCAAAAGAGCTGGATTCAATAAGGATATAACAGTTACTCTCCTTCTTTTGAGTGTCCATTAACTGCCGGCCATCTGCAATCCAGGATGGAATCGGATTCAGTTCCTCACAGCATAATCCTTCCACCATATCAGATCATCACTTCCTGCCCTGACTGGCACACACACAGTCTCAGTCAGTATCTGTTTTGCATATTCAAATCCCAGAGTGTGCTGGCTGTGGCTGAAGAACAGTGGCCTCTAGTGCCCGGAATGCCAAATGACAGTTTCAGTATAAACATTATGTAGAAATGGCTGTTTCACAATCTCACACCTGTAATCCATCAGTGGTGCTTGTGCTTGCACACCATAAGAAAAAATGCCAAAAAAGGAATTTTTTTTATACTAGAGTGTGCCAGCACGGCCATGCTGCTGGACTGCAGGATGGTCGTAATCATGGAAAATTTCTCTGCATAATCAATGCTATTTGCTGAAGTGGCAAAACCCCTTTAAGTGATGTGCAGGGTCCCACTCAGGACACGTGGGAACTGCAAAATCATTACAAACTGTTATGCTGTATTGTATGTCATTCTGTCCTTGCATTGCCTGTGGTGTCCCTGTCCATAGGCTGGTTAGGTGTGCTTAATACATCCCACCACTAGATGGGGATAGCACTTACTATATATATATATATATATATATATATATATATATATATATACCTTAGTCAGGCCTAGTATGGGTGGATAAAGACAGTAGTAAGTGGAGAAGGAGTAAGGAATATGTAGTACCAAGGTATGAGGCGCAGGAGAGCGTTTTCCTCCTGTGGTCCTCTTCGTTCTTTCATCCTGCAACCAGAGGACAGAGTTCCATCCCTGGAAGAAAGCCAATCAAAGTAGAGACATTGGTGATAGCCTTTACTCAAGGCTTACTGGGTACCTTTGCATATGGTGGAAGACAAGCTAGCTAGAAGCAGCCCCACCGATATTTATAGAAGACAGATTAGCTACCTGTTGAAGAGCTTGGGAACATATAGTTTACAGGACTAAGCATACCTGAAAAGAGAACTACTGAACCACAGCCTGAGTCAGGACCTAATTACAGCTTATTAGCAGTGGAGCTACAGAAAATCCTCTAAATGCCTAAAGACTGTGTAATATCTGGATGTACATGCTGCAACAAAACCAAGACTCAGTAAAAGTTGTAAGTTGCATTCTACCATTGCCTACTTCATTCTTCATCCTTACTACTATTATAAATGGTTGTACCACCATAAACGGTACTGGCGTCATGACAAACAAACCGAGGGACCAAGCCGCCACAAGCACCCTAAACACCGCTGCCATCAAGGGCTCCTCAACCCCTATCTTGGCTGGTGTTCCCCTGCAACAGAGAGTGCCCCGGAATATTTTGTGCTGTCTTCCCCTTCACTGCGCTGCTGACCCAGGGAGGCTTCTGCTAACTGTAAGTAACCGATGAACTGCTACCCCCATCGACCCACCGTGCACCTCATGTGTCGCCCCTGCGGTCCGGCATGCTGCAGATGCAGCAATGGAGTGAGGGATTCCGTCACTAGTTTATCCTGGTGACACATTCCCTGTAAACCTCCAACACATTCACTGTGTTTATTGTGTTTCTTCTTACATGCAAAACACACGCCAAGACACCATATTACTAGACATTAACTGTGAATTTTTAAGTCATTTTTAAACTGTACGAGAGTGTGACTATTTTTTTTTTTTAATAATGGATGTCTGAAAAGGCAATCTTGGCGCCCAGGGCTATGATTTTCTTTAGTTGCTTAGCAACCTGTGCAAATATAGAACTGCAGATGCAAAATCCAGTGACCTTTCTTTTGTGCTGCTTTGATGTAAATGATTGCTTATTCTTTCCGATACTATGATTTAGAAGTGGCCAGTAAATAAAAACATTCATGTCAATATTTTGGTGGAAACATATTTGAGATAGTAAATGGCAACAAAATAACTGAAAAATAAGAAGAAGTCACCGTGAAAATATCACTAAAAATTTACTTTTAATAAATCTTACTGGATAAAAGCAATGACAAGTGGTATCTCTAGTCCGGATTGGCAGGGGGGTATTTATGGGGCAGGAGGAAGAGATACTGACCCTGCTCTAGCCCTAACCCACTATATTGCCCTGCCTAAAAAACGGAATAGCCGCCCTGATAGGGGAGATCCCGTGTCAGGAACCTCCTAGTGTTCCCTACCGGGTCCCTGACACAGGACAGAACCCAACACCAGTGTGCATATAATCAATTAATTAGGTATGTCAGTCCGTCAATGTTTGTTAGAGTTCAGACGGTCACTCTTGGTCCAATATATAGGTTTCAGCTAGGTGCATCTTGTTATTGATGTATCCTAGGTGAAATCATAAGTTTCCAATAGCCAAACTAGTCTCCTGTCCCGACGCGTTTCACTGCAACCTCACAAGGGCAGCAGATCATCAGGGGACCACAGAAAATCAAGGGCTCAATGTCCCAAAAATCAAAGCACCATAAAGATTAGTTTCAACCGATTCTGTTCAACACAAGCTGACTCTTGTTGCATATACAATTACAACCTTTAAAGTAGACCCAGTCGATGTCCTAGGAGCCAGTATAGGGATAGTAAGACCATCAGTATGCATGTGGGGGTTATCAAACATGGATCATGACACCCCCTCTTTATCCCAAACACACACAGCAAACTAGTGAAATATATCACCACAGGCATATAGTTAGATATCCATTATGGTCCTTATGCGTAGGACCTTGGACCATAAGTTATACAGAATGAGAGGTTTTGCTAACTGTAACACTAAGGGACTAGTTTATGTGTTGAGGTGCGGTTGTGGCAATAGTCATTATGCGTAGGACCGCAATACTTGCGTGTATCCCACTGTACCAGTTGTTACATGTGGGATGGAACTATGACATCTACGTACGACCTCCTTCCTGGTAGCTGGCGGTGTGTATTGTGACTCATGCCTATTTGAAGGTGCCACACGCCTCGCTGGCCGCTGTCTATTTCCGGTCATGTGGTACAATACCGGTCACTGGTTTTCAGGAGGGACCAGTAGCGGTTCATTATCTCCCTTACTTGGTATGAAGCCGAGTCATAGAGCAATTACGTTTTAACCTAAGGAATTGTCCTTTGGGGATACCTCTGCGCAGTGACTTTGGATGGAAACTATTCCACCTAAGGAGGCTATTAGTGGCAGTTTTTTTCCGATATAGAGTGGTTCTCAGTGGGCCCTGTGCATTTTGCTGATTTTCACATCTAGGAAAGAGATAGAAGCGTCATAAATTTCAGATGGAGGATATGACCGAGTGAACCCAGTTTATCCCTCTCTGGGTTCGGTTCATAGATGACATTTTACTTCTGTGGACCGGGCCCAGGGAGGCTTTTAACAAGTTTATGCTCCTCCTTAATAACAACCATATTGGATTACGTTTTACATCTGAAATTGATGACGCTTCCATCTCTTTCCTAGATGTACGTCAGATACATAAATGAAAAAAGGAAAGGAAAAAAAGGAATTACCAAATTAAAAACAAAAGAAGGAAGGTATATGGAAGAGGATAAAGAACTAGCTGACTGCCTCAATGAATACTTCTGTTCAGTTTTTACAAAGGAAAATGAAGGAGAAGGACCTCAGTTAGGGACTAGGGAGGAAGACTAATGAATCCTTTGATGCATGTGTCGTTACAGAGGAAGAGGTTCTAAGTAAGCTGTCTAAAATTAATACAAATAAATCACAAGGGCCTGCTGGGATACACCCAAAGCTATTAAAAGAGCTTGGAGGTGTACTAGCAAAACCATTAACAGATTTATTTAACCAATCACTGGTAACAGGTGTCGTCCCAGAAGATCGGAAATTAGCAAACGTTGTGCCAATTCACAAGAAAGGTAGTGGAGAGGAATCGGGCAACTATAGTCCAGTAAGCCTGACATCAATAGTAGGGAAATTAATGGAAACCATACTCAAGGAGAGGATTGTGGAACATCTAAAAACCCATGGGTTGATTGATAAAAAACAGCATGGGTTTACTTCAGGGAGATCATGTCAAACTAATCTTATTGACTTTTTTGATTGGGTGACTAAAATAATAGATGGCGGAGGTGCAGTAGACATCGTTTATCTGGACTTTAGTAAGGCTTTTGATACTGTCCCACATAGAAGGCTTATCAATAAACTGCAGTCTTTGAGCTTGAGCTCACATATTGTTGAATGGATTAGGCAGTGGCTGAAGGACAGAAAACAGAGGGTTGTAGTCAATAGAGTATATTCAGACTATGGTATTGTTACCAGTGGGGTACCTCAGGAATCTGTTCTGGGACCCATATTGTTTAATATCTTTATCAGCGAAATTGCAGAAGGCCTCAATGGTAAGGTGTGTCTTTTTGCTGATGACACAAAGATTTGTAACAGGGTTGATGTTCCTGGAGGGATACACCAAATGGAAAAGGATTTAGGAAAACTAGAGAAATGGTCAAAAATCTGGCAACTAAAATTTAATGTCGATAAGTGCAAGCTAATGCACCTGGGGCGTAAAAACCCAAGAGCACAATATAAAATCAGTGATACAGTACTAACCTCAGTATCTGAGGAAAGGGATTTAGGGGTCATTATATCAGACGACCTAAAGGTGGACAGACAATGTCATAGAGCAACAGGTAATGCCAGCAGAATGCTTGGGTGTATAGGAAGAGGCATTAACAGTAGAAAGAGGGAGGTGCTCGTGCCGCTCTACAGAGCACTAGTGAGACCTCATTCGGAGTATTGTGTGCAGTACTGGAGACCATATCTGCAGAAGGATATTGAAACTTTGGAGAGAGTTCAGAGAAGAGCTACTAAACTAATACATGGATTGCAGGACAAAACTTACCAGGAAAGGTTAAAGGACCTTAACATGTATAGCTCGGAAGTAAGAAGAGACAGAGGGGATATGATAGAAACTTTTAAATACATAAAGGGAATCATCACGGTAAAAGAGGAGAGAATATTTAAAAGAAGAAAAACTGCTACAAGAGGACATAGTTTTAAATTAGAGGGGCAAAGGTTTAAAAGTAATATCAGGAAGAATTACTTTACTGAGAGAGTAGTTGACGCATGGAATAGCCTTCCTGCAGAAGTGGTAGCTGCACATACAGTGAAGGAGTTTAAGCATGCATGGGATAGGCATAAGGCCATCCTTCATATAAGATAAGGCCTGGGGCTATTCATAGTATTCAGCATATTGGGCAGACTAGATGGGCCAAATGGTTCTTATCTGCCGACACATTCTATGTTTCTATGTTTCTATGTAAAAATCAGCAAAAATGGACAGGGCCCACTGAGAACCACTCTATATCGAAAAAAACTGCCACTAATAGCCTCCTTAGGTGGAATAGTTTCCATTTAAAAGTCACTGCGCAGAGGTATCCCCAAAGGACAATTCCTTAGGTTAAAATGTAATTGCTCTACCCCTGATGACTTTGAGATTGAAGCCTCTAAATTGTATCCTGACAGACACCTGAGAGAGGCCTGGAACCACGCTTGTGACAGTGAGAGGTCCACACTATTACAAACTAAGAATAAGACCAATGAAGATGTCATACGTATAATTGGGACCTATGACTCGGTTTCATACCAAGTAAGGGAGATAATGAACCGCTACTGGTCCCTCCTGAGAACTGACCCAGATCTGAGTGACCATCTTCCAGACTATCCCTCAGTCACATACAGGAGGGGACGAAGTGTGGGGGATTTTTTTTTACAAAGCCATTTTGTAGCCCCCAAAAAAGAATGTTGGCTCCAGAATAGGTCCAAAGGGACCTTTAAGTGTGGCCATTTCAAGGCCTGTCAGTTTATCCAGGTGGGTGTCACCTTCAGTGATGCCTTGGACCATAAGTTATACAGAATGAGAGGTTTGCTAACTGTAACACTAAGGGACTAGTTTATGTGATGAGGTGCGGTTGTGGCAAAATTTTTGTAGGGAAAACGTGCAGAGCATTTAAAGTTCGGATCCTAGAACATATTGGTGATATTCGTAACAAACGGGATAAACCTATCCCAAGACTTATCCAAAACATGCACATGGATGAAAAGGTGATTTTATCTTTTTCTGCTGTGGAGGTGATTCGACCTTCGATTAGAGGAGGCAATGTGGATCAAATTCTGAAACAAAAGGAAGCACGGTGAATATACCTACTGAGGTGTAAGGCATACCCGATCTGTGTGCAACGCAGAATAGATGCTGCACTACCTGTATAATATATGTTCAATATCCTTGATAGTGCACCCATAGATGAAGACTGGGGCAGGCACTTCCTGTTTAGGTGGAACGCATATCCGATTCCCGTGGAACGCACAACTGACGCTGAGGCATTCAAACTACAGCAGAGACGCAGCGCTGTGACGTCAACCCACATGACTGGTATTGTACCACATGACCGGAAATAGACGCCGGCCAGCGAGGCGCGTGGCACCTTCAAATAGGCATGAGTCACAATACACACCGCCAGCTACCAGGAAGGAGGTCGTACGTATATGTCATAGTTCCATCCCACATGTAACAACTGGTACAGTGGGATACACGCAAGTATTGCAGTCCTACGCATAATGACCATAATGGATATCTAACTATATGCCTGTGGTGATATATTTCACTAGTTTGCTGTGTGTGTTTGGGATAAAGAGGGGGTGTCATGATCCATGTTTGATAACCCCCACATGCATACTGATGGTCTTACTAACCCTATACCGGCTCCTAGGACATCGGCTGGGTATACTTTAAAGGTTGTAATTGTATATGCAACAAGAGTCATCTTGTGTTGAACAGAATCGGTTGAAACTAATCTTTATGGTGCTTTGATTTTTGGGACATTGAGCCCTTGATTTTCTGTGGTCCCCTGATGATCTGCTGCCCTTGTGAGGGAGCAGTGAAACGCGTCGGGACAGGAGACTAGTTTGGCTATTGGAAACTTATGATTTCACCTAGGATACATCAATAACACGATGCACCTAGCTGAAACCTATATATTGGACCAAGAGTGACTGTCTGAACTCTAACAGACATTGACGGACTGACGTACCTAATTAATTGTTTATATGCACACTGGTGTTGGGTTCTGTCCTGTGTCAAGGACCCGGTAGGGAACACTAGGAGGTTCCTGACACGGGATCGCCCCTATCGGGGCGGCTACTCCACTTTTTAGGCAGGGCAATATAGTGGGTTAGGGCTAGAGCAGGGTCAGTATCTCTTCCTCCTGCCCCATAAATACCCCCTGCCAATCCGGACTAGAGATACCACTTGTCATTGCTTTTATCCAGTAAGATTTATTAAAAGTTAATTTTTAGTGATATTTTCACAGTGACTTCTTATAGAGCTATATCACTTTATATTTGACCCACTGACGGTAGACTTGTCGGAACTTGACTCTTTGAAAAATAAGAAGGAAAGAAGGAAAGAGATAGATACTAGTTAGATAGAATATTAAAGGATATATAAAAGTTATAAATATGTATTTCAAAATTTGTAAATTTCAGCCGCATTGTGCTGCAGTACAGTTTTTGCCTGCAACTACAAATAATTTCCATTCACCTGAATGGGGTCGTTTTAGCGGGAATTACATGGATTTCTTCATGTCCTATTCTAGTGAGTGGAATTGATTTTTAGTCACAATATATTCTCTGCAACAAAATCTGCCACATGTGCAGGTGTTACTGGGTAAAAGAATCATCTGCGTTGCGGGCACCTAAATTTTTGTTTTGGGGCAGCAGATCATGCTATAAAACAGCTATTTGCTGACCAGAAACAATGAATTTGTATGAGGACTAGCGCCAGCAGTAGACATTGTTCGTCCTTAGGCTACATTCACACAAACATATTTATTTTCCTTGTCCGTTTCCGTTTTTTTGCAGATAGGATGCAGACCGCATCCTTATGTCCGTTCCGTAGCCCCTCACAAAAAATAGAACATGTCCTATTCTTGACCACCCCTCACCTTGTGTTTGACAAAGGCGCATTCTCGCGCCGAAACACGCGTCACACTATGCTCATAGGTGACGAATAAAAACAACTCACTTATATCCTAATGCGGAGTGCCGATCTTTTTTCATTTGTATTGACCTGGGATTCCACCCACTGATCGTGCACCTGCAACTACAAGCACAGTGCCGCCCATTTCTCTACTTTGATGTCCTATTCTTGTCTGTTTTGCGGACAATGATAGGCATTGTTACAATGAATCCACAAAATAAATGTATGCCATACGGACGTCATCCGTTTTTTTTGCAGATCTGCAATTTGCGGACAGCAAAACACGTACGGTCATGTGAATTTAGCCTTATACTGTGGATGTGATTTCTACATATAAATGCAGCTCTTCACCTCCACTAACAAGCAGGCGATTGTCAGGGAGGAGCGCTTCCTTTCTGACAATATTGTGCTCGATTGCTATCCATAAAGAGAATTTGTCATCAGCAATATTGCTTTTAAACCAAGCACAATGCCTTGTGGCTCAGTCTAAGGTAATTCTACTTTTTATTAGGTTAACTGAGAAATATGTATTTTTATTAATTTGCAAATGAGCTATCACTTGCATCAGGTCTGAGGACCGCTGTGTTCTGGGCTGGCAGAGGAAGAATCAAAGCTAAGGTACATCGAGAGTCTTGGTAACATAATGTTTTGAGTCCAACAATGACATACATGCCTATTTGCTGAGGTCAGAAAAACAAAACATGGAGAATGGTGTAGCAGAGTTGGAACCAAGGGGGTTCTGGACAGTGAATATTTTTTTTAATTATTCTAATAGCGCCCATGTATTTTTAAATATAATTCAGTTAAACAGTTTAAATACACAGATACTGGAATATTGTAATTATTATACTCGGTTATTGAAGTAGTCGCATAGGTGCTGTGAAGATCTTTGTCATTCAAGTAGGGAACATACTATTAAAAATTTAAACCTATGGTACATAAATTGAGTAGCCCGCCTTATGTTTGTTTAGTACAACATCTCTCACTGTTATATACATGTCTTTTGTGTTCTTGACTATATTAGATGCATTTATAGAATTCCTTAGAAAAGATGACTGATTCACTAGCATTATCATTGATTACTATTATGTTTAGAAGAGAAGCATTATGCAGAGAGCTACTGCTCTTAGCTGGGCTCTTCTTGTACCTAAATGGCATACCGCGCTATTTCAATATAATTCTAAGACTGCACTATGAAAAGAGAATACTAGTGATGATCGAGCACCAAAGTATTCGAGTGTTTGGCCCGAACACATTGCTATATTCGGTGCTCGACTGAGCACCCGAGTATAATGCAAGTCAATGGGAGTCAACCAGGCACCCCCTACTCTGAAGAGGGGAGGGTGACTGGTCCATTGGAAAAGGTCAGAAAGTGACAGAAACTCCACCGAAATGGATCGGGAACAGCATAGGGACGATGTCTGGATGCATCTTGGACTCCCAGGTCACTGCTGGTAACCATGTTGTCCGAGTTGTATGTCACTTTTACAGACTGACAAAAATACGCACAACCCCCCCCCCCCTCCAAAAAAAAAAAATATAAAAAAAAATAATTTTCACAGGAAAAGTTGTTAGGAAACATTCTTTCCTGTATATTCAAGCAAGAGGCACTCCGAAACAGCCTGTATATCACATAAAGGAAGGCCTCATTTACATTGTGGCACAATTGTTCAGGTAGTGGGACTCCTATACTCATAAAGCCTATGCACTAAGTGATAGGGCTGCCAAAAATGACACGGAACCGGCAATACAATACACCCTTTATTACACATAAAGGATGGCATCATACACACTCTTGAAAAATTATGATTGGTGACCCTCAAAAGCATTTGGAGCAAGTGCCTGCTGGTGACCCTCTAAAACATTAGAGGCAAGGGCCTGCTGCTGAGCTGATCCTCTAAAACATTAGAGGCGAGGGCCTGCTGGTGAGCTGATGCACTAAAACATTATATGCGAGTGCCTGCAGGTGAGCTGACTCTCTAAAACATTATATGCGAGTGCCTGCAGATGAGCTGATGCTCTAAAACATTATATGCGAGTGCCTGCAGGTGAGCTGACTCTCTAAAACATTATATGCGAGTGCCTGCAGATGAGCTGATGCTCTAAAACATTATATGCGAGTGCCTGCAGGTGAGCTGACTCTCTAAAACATTATATGCGAGTGCATGCTGTTCAGCTGATGCTCTAAAACATTATATGCGAGTGCATTCCGGTGAGCTGATGCTCTAAAGCATTATATGTGAATGCATCCTGTTCAGCTGACGCTCGAAAACATTATATGCGAGTGCATGCTGTTTAGCTGACGCTCTAAAACATTGTATGAGAGTGCATGTTGTTTAGCTGACGCTATAAAAAAATTTCAGTGTAGGGGCTGCAGTTGAGCTGACCCTATAAAAGAATTAGAGTGGAGGAAATATATACAATCTGGATGAGGAGGAAGAGAAGGAGAAGAAAACAAGATTCAACCATATACTCTTTTTTTGTGGTGGAAAAGGTGCATGGGAATACACTACAGTAGATTGAGTACATTATAAATTATAGATTGAAATTGCCTTTATGTTCATCATCAGCTCAGCTCTCCTCTGGTGGAGTTGAGAAGTCAGGGGCAATCCAGGCCTTGTTCATTTTTATCTGAGTCAACCTGTCAGCATTGCCAGTGGACAAGCGGAAACGCTTATCTGTTAGAATGTCACCAGCAGCACTAAATACACGCTCAGACAAAATGCTGGTGGCAGGGCAGGCTAGCTCCTCCAAGGCGTAGAGCGCAAGTTCATACCACATTTCTAGCTTGGACAACCAGTAGTTGTAAGGCACTGAGGGATCATTTAGGACATTGACACGGTCTGCTATGTATTCCTTCACCATCTTCCAAAACTGTTCCCTCCTTGTACCAATAGGCCGCGCTTCAGGATGAGGTTGCTGGCGCGGTGTCATGAAAGTGTCCATGCCTTGGAGAGTGTTGCCCTGACTTTGTTGGAACTGCTCTGTGTTCCCCTTGTCTCCCTTCCTCGGTTGCCTAAGGAAGTACGGACTCTGCTGGCCGCGTTGTCAGATGAAAAATTTTGGACAATCTCTCAACAAGTACCTTCTGGTATTGCACCGTTTTTCTCATCCTCTCCACCACTGAAGTGAGAGATAAGAAGTTGTCTTTGTAGCGGGGGTCAAAAAGGGTGAAAACCCAGTAATCCGTGTTATCTAAAATGCGTATAACACGGGGGTCGCGGACAGGGCCGGTGCAAGGATTTTTGCCGCCCTAGGCAAAAGAAAAGTTTGCCGCCCCCCCCTCCATGTGACATCACAATGCCCCACCCATATGATCTGCCATATTCAAGGGGTTCTGCAGTTTATTTAAACTGCTCGCAGGGGTCCGACACCTGGGACCCCCGCCAATCAGCTGTTTGAGAAGACAGCTGCGCTGGCAGTAGAGCCTCCGCCTTCTCGCAGTGATGTCACGATTAGTATCATTGGCCTGGGTGGGGCTAAGCTTCATTCAAGTGAACAGAGCTTAACCCCGCCAAGACCAGTGATACTAGTCGTGGCGTCACTGCGCCTGCGGTAAACAGCAAGAAGGCCGCGGTGCTCCTGCAGCGCCGCTGCCTTCTCAAACAGCTGATCGGCGGGGTCCCGGGTGTCGGACCCCTGCCGATCAGATGCTGATGATCTATCCAGAGGATAGATCATCAGTTGTAACAAACTGCAGAACCCCTTTAACTAACGCCAGTTCTCTCTCCCCCCTCTTGTCATTCTTCACACTCCCCCCCCCTTGTCATTCTTCCTCCCCCTTGTCATTCCCTTTCCCCCCTTGTCATTCTCTCTCCCCTTGTCATTCTCTTTCTCCCTTGTCATTCTCTCTCCCCCTCTCCTTTGTCATTCTCTTTCCCCTCTTTTATTCTCCCCCTCTCCTTGTCATTCTCTTTCCCCTCTTTTTATTCTCCCCCTCTCCTTGTCATTGTCTTTCCCCTCTTTTTATTCTCCCCCTCTCCTTGTCATTCTCTTTCCCTCTTTTTATTCTCCCCCTCTCCTTGTCATTCTCTTTCCCCTCTTTTATTCTCCCCCTCTCCCCTTGTCATTCTCTTTCTCCCCCTCCGAGCCCCCTACCTCTAGTGTAGCGCGGCCGAGCTCTTTATGCTCCACGGGTACAGGAGCTTTAGTTTCCTGTACCCGAGGGACTGACATGAAGTGCACACTCTGTGCACACTTCATGTCAGTCCGGCCGAGTACAGGAGACAGATGCTCCTGTACCCGCGGACCTTAAAGAGCTCGGCCCGCTGCAATGAGTGACAGGAGGGAGCACTGAGCGCTTCCCTCCTGTCAGCTCCTCTCTTCATGCTGCGCCCGGGCGGTGCGCCCTCATGGACGCACCAGCCCGGGCAGTGCTGCAGCCGCCTGAGGCTCAATTCAGAGCGCTCGGCGGCTGCAGCATGAGACGGGGCCGGCGCTCCTAGCGGCGCCCCTTCCCATGGGGCGCTCTACGCGGCGGCCTATTCCGCGTATAGGACGCGCCGGCCCTGGTCGCGGAAAAGGCAGCCTAACATGAAGTCAGCCATGTGTGCCATCAGGATGACTCTCCATCTCCTCATCCTTCTCCTCCTCTTCTGCCCTACCAAGCTGAACAGATGGAATTAAAGTTCCATGGGAACTACCCTCTGTAGCAGAGGCAACTGTCTCCAGCTCCTCCTCCTCCTCTTTATGGTCCAATTCGCGCTGAGAAGACGAACTGTGGGTGGTCTGGCTATCAGCCTGTGTAATGTCCTCCTCCATTTCCTCGTTTGCCACATTCAGAGCGTCCTCCTTAATTGTGAGCAACAGTTTGAGTAGAGACAGCAGTAGGATGGTTATGCTGACAATAGCGTTATCGCCACTAACCATCTGTGTGGATTCATCAAAGTTTTTTAAAACCTCACAGAGGTCTGACATCAATGCCCACTCCTAACTTGTGAATAGTAGTAGTTGACTCAAAAGGCAACGACCATGTTGCAGCTGATATTCCACAACTGCCCTCTACTGCTCACAAAGCCTGGACAACATGTTAAACTTAGAGTTACAGCATGTGCTCACGTTGCACAACAGTCTGTGAGCTGGAACCAAGCGCTGCTGCAGCGTTGACAGACTGGCTGAAGTTGTGGACGACTTGTGTAAATGGGCACACATGCGGTGCGCCTTCACTAGTATCTCTTGCAAATTGGGGTAGGCTTAGCTAAACCGTTGAACCACTAAGTTCAAGACGTGGGCTAGGCATGGGATGTGTGTCAGGTTGCCGAGCATGAAAGCCGCCACCAAGTTACAGCCATTGTCAGACACAACCATGCCTGGTTGTAGGTTAAGTGGCGAGAGCAACAGCTCGGTCTGGTCCCTTATACCCTGGCACAGCTCTGCGGCAGTGTGTTGTTTGTCCCCTAAGTAGATCAGCTTCAACACGGCCCGTTGACGCTTACCCACAGAAATGCTACACTGCTTCCAGCTATCGACTGATGGCTGACTGCTGCTGGAGGTGGAAGTGGAGGAGGAAGCGGCAGAGGAGGAGGAGAAGTGGGGGTTAAAGCCAGTAACTGGCAGAGACCCTGATGGACATAGGGCCCGCAATCCTGGGCGTGGGTAGCACCAGTGCCATCTCAGAGTTAGACTCACTCCCAGCCTCCACAACATTCACACAGTGTTCAGTCAGGGAAATGTAGCGTCCCTGGCCACCAGCACTTGCCCATGTGTCCGTGGTGAAGTGGACCTTCCCAGTAAGTGCGTTGGTCAGGGCACGGGTGATGTTCTGGGACACATGCTGGTGTAAGGCAGGCACGGCACACGGTGAAAAATAGTGGCCGCTGGGGACTGCGTGCCGAGGAACGGCAGACGACATCAGGCTGCGGAAGGCCTCAGTGTCCACAAGTCTAAATGGCAACATTTCAAGGGCCAGTAATTTCGAAAGTTGCGCATTTAGTGCTATGGCCTGTGGGTGGGTGGATATTTGCGCTTGTGTTCAAATGCCTGTCTTATCGACATTTAGACCCTGTGGTGGGACAGGGAAGTTGATGTTGTTGTTCATGGTTCAGGCGAAGGTCCAGGTGCAGGGCGAGGGGCATCTGGGCCTGCACCTTTGACACCACCACCTCCTCTTCCACTTCCTCACTCTGCTCATCCTCCTGACTTGACCTAACCACAACCTCAGCGATTGGCAACTGTGACTCATCATCATCCACCTCGTGAATGAATGATTGCCGCTCACCACTGTGAAGGCTCAAGAGATTGGTTAATATAATATTGGCGCTGGAAAAAGGTCCTCGGAAAATTCGAGTGTGGTGTCCCTGGTTTGGCAAGCCTCTCCATGGTGGGAGGAAGGATGATCAGTGTGAGGATTTGGTTGACCAGACTCTTGGCTACAGAGACTGGACCTGGGGGAAGAGAGGGTGGTGCTTAACCGACTGGAAGCATTATCTTCAGCAACTGACCAACTGTTGGCACTCGTCTGACTTGGATAGTGTTTCCCTGCACCACCCAGCTAAGTTGGACATGAAGCTGGGTATGGTGTATTTCTTTTTTCTTTCTGCTGCCCTGGCAGCAGGCACAGTTTCATTGCGCCCAGGGCCACGGCCTCTGCGTGCACCATCAGCATCACGCCCACTTCCCCGTCCCTTAGTGCTCGCCTTCTTCATATTAATGGTTTTGTCACTAAATGTGGCGCAGATTGTTTTACTGCCCACTAAAGACACCGTTTTCAGATGCAGGACAGTATATGTCACAGAAACCCACATAATTTAGACACTAAATTAGGCCCAGATTATTGGAATTTGCAATACAGACACTGGTTTCTGATGTAGTACAGTATTGGTTACAGAACACCACAGATTATGGACACAATATTAGTCCCAGATTATTGAAATTTGTAATACAGACACTGTTTGCAGATGTAGTACAGTATTGGTTACAAAACTCCACAGATTATGGACACTATTTTAGGCCCAGATTATTGAAATTTGCAATACAGACACTGTTTTCAGATGCAGGACAGTATATGTCAATGTTTGCAGATGGAGTTCAGTATTTTTCACACAAAGCCACACACTTTGGACTCTAGATGTGGCCACGATTATTAAAGACACAGTCAGTGGATGATGTACTGTACAGTATATGTCACTAATAGGTATAAAATAAAAATATCTTGCTGCTGTCAAACACACACAGTAGTCCAGTAGTCCTTAAAAGGACTGTGGGATCTTTGAAAAGCTTTTGTTAGTAAAAACATTAAATTTCTGTCCCTTCCGAAGCACTGTCCCTGAGACTGCAGGAGGTAAATAAGTTGTAGCTCTAAAACACACACACACAGTAGTCCTTAAAAGGACTTTTGGTGTCTTGGAAAAGCTTTCTCAGAATAAAAACTGTGAAATATACTCCCTACTCTGTCTTTCCCTTCCTACGCTCTGTTCTCCCTGTCTACATCTGAGCCGAACATGCGTCATCGGGTGCTATATAGCACCTTATGACGCATTCCGGCCAGCCAATCACTGTAATGCCAGCAGCCAACATGGCTACTGGCATTACAGTGAGGGCAGTACTTACCTGCACCTTTATTGGCTGCTTAAAACCCACGAAACGCGCGGGGAGGAGACTCACGCAATCCGCTCGAGCACATGCGGTTCTCAGTCGAGTACCGCCATGTGCCGAGCATAGCGATGCTCGTTCCGAACAGATATTCGGCTGAGCATGCCCGCTCATCACTAGAGATTATCTACCAATTCAACCTCATTCACAAGTCTGTGTCGATGATGTAATCCATGATAAAATGGTCAGTGATTTATCCGTGAAGATGTCCATGAAGGATCCATGTGTCCGTTTTTGCTCTCTGTCATTCATGTTTCACTGACAGTGTACAGCTGAAACTTCTCCTAATTATTGCATCCATGTTATTCATGGACCCTTAAACTATAATGGGCGTGATGGATTCGTGAGCACAGACAAAATAGAACAAGTTTTGATGCTGAAACCATGGAACCACATACTTTAAAGTGAATAGGAATGTGTGCTGTCCGTGGAGAACACGTACAGCACACGTCCGTGAATCACTGACGTGTGAAAGAGGCATTAATCAGGGATGAGAGCTGTAAGGCCTCATGCACACGGCCGTTGTTGTGGTCCACGTCCGAGCCGCATATTTTGCGGCTCGGGCGCGGACCCATTCACTTCAATGGGGCCGCAAAAGATGCAGACAGCACTCCGTGTGCTGTCCGCATCCGTTGCTCTGTTCCATGCCCCCGCAAAAAAAATAGAGCATGTCCTATTCTTGTCCATTTTGCGGACAAGAATAGGCATTTGTATAATGGGCCGCGTTCGGTTCTGCAAATTGCGGAACAGAACGCGGAGCAGCTTCCGTGTTTTGCAGATCCGCGTTTTGCGGACCGCAAAACACCAACGGTCGTGTGCATGTAGCATAAGTCTCAGAAAACCTCAGTTGCCTCTCATTGTGAAATACATAAGAATCTATTTATTGAATGTACAGTATATGCTTCAGCAGCGTTTCTCTTTTTTCTTAAAGAATAAGCCATATTTTAACTGAAAGTGCACATTTATTAAGACTGACATATTTCACTTTGATCTTAATCTATCCCCAGATGGCATCAGATGCACCATAATTATTAAAAGACCTATACTGTATGTGCAGGTCCATGCACCATGGGGAAAATCAGCAAGGGAGATGGTGAAGATTTTGCTATAATCCAAAACTGCACCAAGAAACCTGACCTGTTTAGATTTTTGTATTTCACCCAGGTGCATTCTGACCTTATGTTGGGATTTAATCTCACAGTAGCTTGCTCTATATGTTGAATAAAATATATGTTCATATAACACAGATCAAGAATATCTATATACTGCTTTGATAGTGCAGAAACTCGTCTTGCATTTTTTCTGTAGAACACAGGAGAAATTTGCCCTGAACGCTTGCCAGTATCACTATCAGAAATATATGGTGGCCATTCTTCCAGGGTATCATAGCTAGGGTATCTTTTCACAGGACAGAGCTTGATAACTGGATTGCTGGTCTGGTTGTATGGCCCATAGTTAGGTGCTGTAAAGCAGGTATAACTAGAAATTGCTTTACTTCTTTCATTTATTTTTTGCAATGTTTTATATTTAGAATATGGTAATGTGTTATGGTCCTCTGGGGCTAGTAAGGTAGAGCAAAATATAATTAAACTCTAAAGGCCACTTTAATTAAAAGCTAAAAATGATGATCTCGACAAGATGGGGACAGATCTTGGTATGAAAATACTGTTCTATTTTCAAGCAGATATAACCTATTAGGACACGCTTAATTACATAAATATTAACCCAATACTGCAAATAATTGGCTTTGCACGCTCATAATTGGGAGATAAAAAAGAAAGTAAAATATAAAAAGAATAACATAAAATATTACAGTGTTATTCTAAAAGAATGGGGCTAAAGTAAAGGCCAGTATTTAAACAAATTCTGCTCCTGCAAAATGAAAGCTGTACTTGGTTGCTATGGTTGCTATGGGCAACAAAGTCATTTTTCTTCTGGACAGTTTTCAGGAACCTGCCCTGTACACAAAGGAGCAGGTTTATCCCCTTGACAACATATGACGTACTAGTACATTACAACGGGAAGTTAAAGGCGCAACAGCTTATTTTACAAAAGGTGGTGCACTATTTTGTTTTTCATTACAGCATAACCGGCAAAGTTTTATCTCTGTTCCGGCTGTTCAACCAACCCACAGACGTTGGAACCTGCAAGGTCTGAACTTGCCTCCACTTGATGCAGCGCGGTTCCTGAGTATTATAATTGGATGGTCAAAAGTGTTTTTCCCACAACACAATTTGGAACCTGCAGCAGCGTGGTATCGTATCCCGGACGTGACTGGTACTTTGTATTACTCATTACAACGGGAAGTGACTTCACATAAATTAACGTGTTAGTACCACATGATGATCAAGTGGGCTCCGGAGCTGTGAGCGCCAGATCAATGCTCTATGAATGGTGAGGCCAGAACACGTATAGGCGATAGTATATTGAGTGGCTGAAAGTGCCTCCAGCTCCTTCACATTGTCTCCCACCCGGTCCCCAGCTGAAAGTTCAGAGTTGGCACCTGCAGCCCATGGGCATCTGTTTTTCACCTCACCCCCTTGCAAATCAGCCAAGTAGTCTGAGCCCCAAGTCATGCTGCAGTCTCTTATGATTTTTGATGACTCTGCTGGCAGGGTTTCCGTGGGCCATCCACATAGCCCTGCCCTAGAAGTGGAAGAGATTGAGTGCACCAATGCCCAACCACTTATATTTCAGGATGTGGACATGGGAGGACCACCGCAGCATGTCTCTGATGATGTCTCTGATGATGATGAAACACAGGTGCCAACTGTTGCTCCTTTCTGCAGTGTGCAGACCGACAAGGTGGGCAGGGGTGAAGAGTCGGTGGAAGATGATGTGGAGGATGATGAGGTCCTAGACCCCACATGGAATCAAGGTCATGCGAGTGACTTGTGCAGTTCGGAGGAAGAGGTGGCGGTCGCATAGAGCCACCAGCACAACAAAAGAGGGAGCAGGGTGCCACAGCAGAGCGGCCATCCCCTAAACAGTACGCCTGCTACTGCCCACCGCATCCAGGGACCGAGCACACCAAAGCCAGCTCCAAGGAGTTTCCTGGCGTGGCAGTTCTTCAGACACTGGAGTAAACACCTCAAAAACCAGGAAATCTCTCAGGCTCCTCCTGCTCCCTCTTCTGCTGCAGTCTCGGCCTCTTCCTCCCCCTCTGGAGTGACAGTGGCACCTGCCACCCAGCAAACAGAGGATGTCACGTCCGTCACCATCACCAAGCATCTCCACAATGTCCCATGGAAGCGTTCAGCTGTCCATCTCCCAAACACTGGAGTGAAAGGGGAAGTACCCCACCTGCGACCCCTGGCCCTGAACGCCAGCATTTCAAAATTCCTGGCCTTTGAAATGCTGTCATTCAGTTTGGTGGAGATGGAAACTTTTAAAAATCTTATACTGTACGTGGTTCCCAGCCGCCACTACTTTTCCAGGTGAACCATCCCTTCCCTGCACAACCAAGTGGCCGGCAAAATCAAGTGTGCACTGCACAACACCATCTGTGGCAAGGTCCACATAACCACCAATACGTGGACCAGTAAGCACGAGCAGGGATGTTATATCTCCCTAACAGCACACTGGGTAAATGCAGTGGAGGCTGGGCCTGAGGCGGATAGCCGTTTGCCGCATGTCCTTCCATCACCGAGGATTGCAGGGCATTTCTCTTTGCCTCCTGTTGCCTCCTCCTCCTATTCCGCTTCCTCCTCTACCGCCTCCTCATCCGCTCAGTGTAACACCTTCACCACCAACTTCAGCACAGCCAGGGGAAAACGACAACAGGCTGTTTTAAAACTCATCTGTTTGGGGAAAAAAAACCACAGGAGCTATGGACGGGTATGGAACAACTGACCGATGAGTGGTTGGTGCCACTGAGCCTCAAGCCTGGCCTGGTGGTGTGCGATAATGAGCAAAATCTTGTAGCAGCCTAGCCAGTTTGATGTACATCCCTTGCCTGGCACATTTGCTGAATTTGGAGGTGCAGAAATTCCTGAGATATCCAAGATATGTCAGAGCTGCTGCAGAAACTGCGGGCCGTCTGTGTGCGCTTTCTGCATTCTCACCCTGCTGCTGCTCGCCCGCCTGCGCTGCAGTGTAACTTCGGCCTTCCCGCTCATCGCCTCATCTGCGACGTGCCCACAAGGTGGAACTCCACCTTGAACATGCTAGAGAGATCGTGCGAGCAGCAGCAGGCGATAGAGGAGTTTCAGCTGTAATTGTACACAATTGTCCAGCCAGGGCACAGTTCTGGAGGATGAGGAGGAACCGTGTTCACAGCAGGGTGGCACCCAAAGCAGCTCAGGGCCATCACTGCAGGGTGGCTGGGGGGATACGGAGGACAGAGTCGATACACCTCCCACAGAGGACTGCACAACGACCGCCGAGTTGCTCACATTCTAAACAGTGCTGATTACTGGGTGGCGACCCTGCTGGATACCCTTTACAAGAACAACGTGCCGTCCTTAATTTCCTCTCTAGAGTGTGATCGGAAGATACGTGACCAGCGCACGCTGGTAGATGCGTTGCTGATGGCAATCCCACCTGACAGAGGGAGCTCAGTGGAAGCACAAGGCTAAGGCAGAGGAGGAGGAAGATGTCACGAATGCAGCTGGGGCACAGCATTTCAGCAACATGGTGGAACAGTATGTGTGCACACGCCTACACGTACTGGCTGATGGCTTTGCCTTATTCAACTTCTGGGTCTCCAAATTGAGCACATAGCCTGAGCTTGCCCTTTACATCTTGGAGGTGCTGGCCTGCACTGCAGCCAAAATTGTCTGAATGTGTGTTTAGCACGGCAGGTGGCGTTATTACAGACAAGCGCAGCCGCCTGTCCACAGCCAATGTGGACCAGATCACGTTCATTACAATGAACCAGGCATGGATCCCACAGGACTTGTCCATACCTTGTGCAGAATAGACATGTATGCCGGCCTTACCCAGCCTTTGTTATACTTCAGTGCACTATCTCTTTGTTTTCTTTTCTATATTTCCTAATGTTTTGGGGTCTACCCAAATTTAATAAAACAAAAAAAAACTACCTCCTCCACCACTGCTTCCACCTACACCACCACGTCCACCGCCTCCTCAACCTCCTACTCCATATAGACCTCTTCCTCCTAGTTCAAGTTTATTATTTTAAATTTTTATGTATTTTATGTTATTTTAAGTCATTTCCCTCTCCACATTTGTTTGCAGGGCAATTGTCCCATTTTGCTTCCCTTTGTAGCCTTCTAGCTCTTTCCATTACTTTTTTAGAGCCATTTTAGTGCCCCAAAGTTCAGGTCTCCTTTGACTTCAATGGGGTTCGAGGTCAAGTTCGGGTCCCGAACTCAAACTTTGCGATGAAGTTCGGCCGAACCCGGTGAACCCAAACTTCCAGGTGTCCGCTCAACTCTAGTCCTTAACAACCTAGATTTTTATTTATAAATAAAGGTGCAATATATTGATTCAAATTTACCACTATCATGAATTATAATGTGTCACAAGAAACAAATCTCAGTATTGCTTGGATAAGTAAGAGCATTCCAAAACTTTTACTACATAAAGTGATACGTCAGATTTGCAGAAAATGGCTCGGTCCTTAAAGCGAAAACTGGCCTGGGGCAAAAGGGGTTAAGACGGTGACACTGCAGCAACAAAGAGCTTTTTGCATGTTCAAATTCACAAGAACAGGGTCAGTTTTCGGAATAAATTTGGTAAATGTGCTCTGTATAGAAACTGCATTTTGCACTAGATAAAGCAATTCATAATCACTGACTGTTTTGACTTGCAGGGCCGATTGGAAGAGGAGAAATTTGCTCACAGGCTGGTGGTCAGCGATGAGGCTACCTTTCATCTCAGTGGGAAGATCAATCGCCACAATGTTAGACTTTGAGGCTCATAAAAGCTATGTGTCCTTATTGATCACGAGGCGCTCACACAAAGCAAAAGTTCTGTCTAGTGAGCAGGTGCAAAGTCTATGGTCCTTTCTTTTTTTGCAGAGGATACTGTCACTGTCCGTCCTAACCTGGACACGTTAAGGGAATGACTTAAGTCTCAAGAAAGAGGAAGATCTGTTCTGTTCTCTCAGTTATGAATACGGAGGCTATAATTGTGCATCTTTCTGTTTGAATCACCCTGTACAGCATGTATCAGATATTAATAACTGTTTTTAATGGTATCATAGGGTCACTGCCTGCACTTATGTGGACCTTGCCACAGATGGCATTGCGCAGTGCACACTTGATTTTTCCGGCCACTTGGTTGTGCAGGGAAGGGATGGCTCGCCTGGAAAAGTAGTGGCGGCTGGGAACCACGTACAGTATAAGATTTTTAAAAGTGTCCGTCTCCACCAAACTAAGTGTATATTGACGAGACTGTGTTTCTACAGGGGACCTGGAGCCAGACCAGGGGGGCACCCTGTTGGCAGACAACTTGTACCTTTAGGAAAGGGGATCACTGGCCTCACCTTTATGTCATCCAGGCACCTCCCCCAAATCCTGTATACCACTGTCTCTAAAAAGCTATATCAAATATACAGTAGAATAATATCCTAGGGTCACAAATTAGTTCCCTATGAATCCCAATGAAGGGAAACAGGGATTCAAGTAAATGATCCTATATATTAATTGGATCTCACTATTATGTAAATATATTCCATGTTGTGGTGTCCCAAAGATAGAATTATAAAGAATAAAAACATAACAAAAGATAGCCTTTTTGGTCCTGTTGTACATTTCTCCAGTGAGTTGTTCCATCCAAATGGCTGTGTTGGCATGTATCTGGAAAAAACAAACATGTTACAATTAGTCAGAAAAAAATCACCTTAAATTTCACTTTAAGACCATTAGGTTTTAATGGCTTTAACATAAAAATCCAGTATAGTTCTCTCTTTTTCAATAGGTCTATTCTATCGCCACCCCTTCTTGATATCGGTATCTGTTCCAAAACTTCAAATCTAAGATCTGTCTCTGTATGGTTAGCTTCTTTAACCTGTTACGGACACAGGACGTACCAGTACGCCCTGATGTCCTGGTACTTAAGGACACAGGACGTACCTGTTCGGCAGGCAGGCACTCTGTAACAATGCCTAGGGGGTAGAGTTGAGCGAACAGTTCGAGCATAGTTCGGGTTCGTACCGAATTTTGGGGTGTCCGGGACACGGACCCGAACCCGGACATTTTCAAAAAAGTTCGGGTTCGGGTTCGTTGTTCGGCGATTACTTCCCGCTTTCTGAAAGGCTGCACAGCAGCCAATCAGCTAGCGTTTTACTTCTTGCCCTAAGAGCCCATCACAGCCATGCCTACTAATGGCATGACTGTGATTGGCCAAGTGCAGCATGTGACCCAGCCTCTATTTAAGCTGGAGTCACGTAGCGCTGCACGTCACACTGCTCTGATTAGTGTAGGGAGAGGACGCAGCTTCTGTGAGGGCGAGATTAGGCAGGGAAAAGTCAGCAACAGCAGCACTTAATGAACGGATCGATCTACAGCTGTGAATGATTGAACTTCTGCAAGTTACTTGCTCACTGGTTTTTAGGCTGCACAGAGCGTTTTTCTGTCACTTATTTTCTGGGGTGATCGGCGGCCATTTTGTGACTTGTGGTGCACCAGAACAAGCTGCCACCAAGTCCATCAATCCATCAATACTACTTTTTTTTTTGCTATGTCCTACATCAGGGGCTTGGCTGTGCTAATTGTCACCCCTAGAAAGTCAGGATAGCAATTTCTATATTTTACTAAGGGGTTAAAGACAATTGCCCAAATACCAATCCCCTAAATCTGGTGTTCCAGCTTTGGCTAGCCAAGTATAATACTGTCTGCTGTCTGGCAAAGGATAGATTATTTTATGTGGTGAAATTCAATTGCCAAAATAGCAATACCATAAATCAGTGGTTTCAGCTGTGGCTGGCCAAGTTTCATAGTGTCCTGCAAATTATATATTTTGTTCTGGGGTGAAATTCAATTGCCAAAATAGCAATACCATAAATCAGTGGTTTCAGCTGTGGCTGGCCAAGTTTCATAAGTGTACTGCAAATTATATATTTTGTTCTGGGGTGAAATTCAATTGCCAAAATAGCAATACCATAAATCAGTGGTTTCAGCTGTGGCTGGCAAAGTATAATAGTGTCCGCCAAAACATATATTTTGTTCTGGGGTGAAATTAATTTGCCAAAATAGCAATACCCTGAATCTGGTGTCCCAGCTGTTGCAGGCCAAGTTTTATAGCGTCCGCCAAAACATATATTTTGTTCTGGGGTGAAATTCAATTGCCAAAATAGCAATACCCTGAATCTGGTGTCCCAGCTGTTGCAGGCCAAGTTTCATAGTGTCCGCCAAAACATATATTTTGTTCTGGGGTGAAATTCAATTGCCAAAATAGCAATACCCTGAATCTGGTGTCCCAGCTGTTGCAGGCCAAGTTTCATAGTGTCCGCAAAAACATATATTTTGTTCTGGGGTGAAATTCAATTGCCAAAATAGCAATACCATAAATCAGTGGTTTCAGCTGTGGCTGGCCAAGATTCATAGTGTCCGCAAAAACATATATTTTGTTGTGGGGTGAAATTCAATTGCCAAAATAGCAATACCCTGAATCTGGTGTCCCAGCTGTTGCAGGCCAAGTATTCATAGTGTCCGCAAAAACATATATTTTGTTCTGGGGTGAAATTCAATTGCCAAAATAGCAATACCCTGAATCTGGTGTCCCAGCTGTTGCAGGCCAAGTTTCATAGTGTCCGCAAAACATATATTTTGTTCTGGGGTGAAATTCAATTGCCAAAATAGCAATACCCTGAATCTGGTGTTCGAGCTGTTGCAGGCCAATTGTAAATCTGTCCATAAAGGATACCTTTCATCCAGGGCCTAAATACTAGCCCTAAAAGAGATATTCCCTAAATCAGTGGTTACTGCTGTGCCTGGATTAGTGTAATACGCTACATAAATAAATAGGCAGATAGTGTTAGGTGCCTGTAAAAAAGGCCTGAATTTGAAATCAATACATTGGGCCAAATATTTTTTCTTATTGTGGTGCTTGGTGAACGGTAACAATGAGGAAAACATCTAGTAAGGGACGCGGACGCGGTCGTGGTGGTGTTAGTGTACCCTCTTGTGCTGGGAGAGGACGTGGCCATTCTGCCACAGCCACACGTCCTAGTGAACCAACTACCTCAGGTTCCAGTACCCGCCAGAATTTACAGCGATATTTGGTGGGGCCCAATGCCGTTCTAAGGATGGTAAGGCCTGAGCAGGTACAGGCGCTAGTCAATTGGGTGGCCGACAGTGGATCCAGCATGTTCACAACATTATCTCCCACCCAGTCTTCTGCAGAAAGCGCACAGGTGGCACCTGAAAACCAAGCCCATCAGTCTGTCACATCACCCCCATGCATATCAGGGAAACTGTCTGAGCCTCAAGTTATGCAGCAGTCTCTTATGCTGTTTGAAGACTCTGCTGGCAGGGTTTCCCAAGGGAATCCACCTAGCCCTTCCCCAGTGGTGGAAGACATAGAATGCACTGATGCACAACCACTGATGTTTCCTGATGATGAGGACATGGGAATACCACCTCATCGGAGTCCGCACGTCTCTGATGATGACGAAACACAGGTGCCAACTGCTGCGTCTTTCTGCAGTGTGCAGACCGAACAGGAGGTCAGGGAGGAAGACTGTGTGGAAGACGATGCAGGGGACGATGAGGTCCTAGACCCCACATGGAATGAAGGTCGTGCCACTGACTTTCATAGTTCAGAGGAAGAGGCAGTGGTGAGACCGAGCCAACAGCGTAGCAAAAGAGAGAGCAGGGGGCAAAGCAGAACAGCCGCCTCCAAGAGAGTTCGCCTGCTACTGGCCACCGCCACCAGGGACCGAGCACCCCAAAGGCAGCTTCAAGGAGTTCCCTGGCATGGCACTTCTTTAAACAATGTGCTGACGACAAGACCCGAGTGGTTTGCACGCTGTGCCATCAGAGCCTGAAGCGAGGCATTAACGTTCTGAACCTTAGCACAACCTGCATGACCAGGCATCTACATGCAAAGCATGAACTGCAGTGGAGTAAACACCTTAAAAGCAAGGAACTCACTCTGGCTCCCCTGCTCCCTCTTCTGCTGCTGCCTCGGCCTCTTCCTCCGCCTCGGGAGGAATGTTGGCACCTGCCGCCCACCAAACAGAGGATGTGCCACCGACAACACCACCTGCGTCACCAAGCATCTCCACCATGTCACACGGCAGCGTTCAGCTCTCCATCTCACAAACCTTGAGAGAAAGCGTAAATTCCCACCTAGCCACCCTCGAGCCTCTGGGCCTGAATGCCAGCATTTCTAAACTACTGGCCTTTGAAATGCTGTCATTCAGGCTGGTGGACACAGACAGCTTCAAACAGCTGATGTCCATGGCTGTCCCACAGTATGTTGTTCCCAGCCGCCACTACTTCTCCAAGACAGCCGTGCCTTCCCTGCACAACCAAGTATCCGATAAAATCAAGTGTGCACTGCGCAACGCCATCTGTGGCAAGGTCCACCTAACCACAGATACGTGGACCAGTAAGCACGGCCAGGGACGCTATATCTCCCTAACTGCACACTGGGTAAATGTAGTGGCGGCTGGGCCCCAGGCGGAGAGTTCCTTGGCGCACGTCCTTCCGCCGCCAAGGATCGCAGGGCATCATTCTTTGCCTCCTGTAGCCTCCTCCTCCTACTCGGCTTCCTCCTCCTCTGCTTCCACCAGCTCATCCAGTCAGCCACACACCTTCACCACCAACTTCAGCACAGCCCGGGTAAACGTCAGCAGGCCATTCTGAAACTCATATGTTTAGGGGACAGGCCCCACACCGCGCAGGAGTTGTGGCGGGGTATTGAACAACAGACCGACGAGTGGTTTCTGCCGGTGGGCCTCAAGCCCGGCCTGGTGGTGTGCGATAATGGGCGAAATCTCGTCGCAGCTCTGGGACTAGCCGGTTTGACGCACATCCCTTGCCTGGCGCATGTGCTGAATTTGGTGGTGCAGAAGTTCATTCACAACTACCCCGACATGTCAGAGCTGCTGCATAAAGTGCGGGCTGTCTGTGCGCGCTTCCGGCGTTCACATCCTGCCGCTGCTCGCCTGTCTGCGCTACAGCGGAACTTCGGCCTTCCCGCTCACCGCCTCATATGCGACGTGCCCACCAGGTGGAACTCCACCTTGCACATGCTGGAGAGACTGTGCGAGCAGCAGCAGGCCATAGTGGAGTTTCAGCTGCAGCACGCACGCGTCAGTCGCACTGCGGAACAGCACCACTTCACCACCAATGATTGGGCCTCCATGCGAGACCTGTGTGCCCTGTTGCGCTGTTTCGAGTACTCCACCAACATGGCCAGTGGCGATGACACCGTTATCAGCGTTACAATACCACTTCTATGTCTCCTTGAGAAAACGCTTAGGGCGATGATGGAAGAGGAGGTGGCCCAGGAGGAGGAGGAGGATGAGGGGTCATTTTTAGCACTTTCAGGCCAGTCTGTTAGAAGTGGCTCAGAGGGAGGTTTTTTGCAACAGCAGAGGCCAGGTACAAATGTGGCCAGCCAGGGCCCACTACTGGAGGACGAGGAGGATGAGGAGGAGGTGGAGGAGGATGAGGATGAAGCAGGTTCACAGCGGGGTGGCACCCGACACAGCTCAGGCCCATCACTGGTGCGTGGCTGGGGGATACGGAGGACGATGACGATACGCCTCCCACAGAGGACAGCTTGTCCTTACCTCTGGGGAGCCTGGCACACATGAGCGACTACATGCTGCAGTGCCTGCGCAACGACAGCAGAGTTGCCCACATTTTAACGTGTGCGGACTACTGGGTTGCCACCCTGCTGGATCCCCGGTACAAAGACAATGTGCCCACCTTACTTCCTGCACTGGAGCGTGATAGGAAGATGCGCGAGTACAAGCGCACGCTGGTGGAGGCGCTCCTGAGAGCATTCCCAAATGTCACAGGGGAACAGGTGGAAGCCCAAGGCAAAGGCAGAGGAGGAGGAAGAGGTCGCCAACGCAGCTGTGTCACGGCCAGCTCCTCTGAGGGCAGGGTTAGCATGGCAGAAATGTGGAAAAGTTTTGTCTCCACGCCACAGCTAACTGCACCACCACCTGATACGGAACGTGTTAGCAGGAGGCAGCATTTCACTAACATGGTTGAACAGTACGTCTGCACACCCCTCCACGTACTGACTGATGGTTCGGCCCCATTCAACTTCTGGGTCTCCAAATTTTATGCCTTGGAGGTGCTGGCCTGCCTAGCGGCCAGCGTTTTGTCTGAACGTGTATTCAGCATGGCAGGGGGCGTCATTACTGACAAACGCAGCCGCCTGTCCACAGCCAACGAGGACAAGCTGACGTTCATAAAAATTAACCAGGCATGGATCCCACAGGACCTGTGCCTCCCTTGTGCAGAATAGACATTTAAAACTGCCTCTCCCTCAACCATGTATTCTTGTACTCCGGGGCACTTCTTTATTGAATCCTCATTTTATTAACTTTACCATGATCTTGCTGTGCAACCCAAAGTTGAATGAACCTCTCCTCTGTCTGGGTGGTGGGGCCGAAATAACTGAGAGTGGCCTTCTCCGGTGGTGGGTGATATGACGCATGATTCCTTGCTGTGGGACCTCTCTCCTCTGTCTGGGTGCTGGGCCGAAATAACTGAAAGTGGCCTTCTCCAGTGGTGGGTGATATGACGCATGATTCCTTGCTGTGGGACCTCTCTCCTCTGTCTGGGTGCTGGGCCGAAATAACTGAAAGTGGCCTTCTCCAGTGGTGGGTGATATGACGCATGATTCCTTGCTGTGGGACCTCTCTCCTCTGTCTGGGTGCTGGGGCCGAAATAACTGAAAGTGGCCTTCTCCAGTGGTGGGTGATATGACGCATGATTCCTTGCTGTGGGACCTCTCTCCTCTGTCTGGGTGCTGGGCGAAATAACTGAAAGTGGCCTTCTCCAGTGGTGGGTGATATGACGCATGATTCCTTGCTGTGGGACCTCTCTCCTCTGTCTGGGTGCTGGGGCATAAATAACTGAAAGTGGCCTTCTCCAGTGGTGGGTGATATGACGCATGATTCCTTGCTGTGGGACCTCTCTCCTCTGTCTGGGTGCTGGGCCGAAATAACTGAAAGTGGCCTTCTCCAGTGGTGGGTGATATGACGCATGATTCCTTGCTGTGGGACCTCTCTCCTCTGTCTGGGTGCTGGGGCCGAAATAACTGAAAGTGGCCTTCTCCAGTGGTGGGTGATATGACGCATGATTCCTTGCTGTGGGACCTCTCTCCTCTGTCTGGGTGCTGGGCCGAAATAACTGAAAGTGGCCTTCTCCAGTGGTGGGTGATATGACGCATGATTCCTTGCTGTGGGACCTCTCTCCTCTGTCTGGGTGCTGGGGCATAAATAACTGAAAGTGGCCTTCTCCAGTGGTGGGTGATATGACGCATGATTCCTTGCTGTGGGACCTCTCTCCTCTGTCTGGGTGCTGGGGCCGAAATAACTGAAAGTGGCCTTCTCCAGTGGTGGGTGATATGACGCATGATTCCTTGCTGTGGGACCTCTCTCCTCTGTCTGGGTGCTGGGGCCGAAATAACTGAAAGTGGCCTTCTCCAGTGGTGGGTGATATGACGCATGATTCCTTGCTGTGGGACCTCTCTCCTCTGTCTGGGTGCTGGGGCATAAATAACTGAAAGTGGCCTTCTCCAGTGGTGGGTGATATGACGCATGATTCCTTGCTGTGGGACCTCTCTCCTCTGTCTGGGTGCTGGGGCCGAAATAACTGAAAGTGGCCTTCTCCAGTGGTGGGTGATATGACGCATGATTCCTTGCTGTGGGACCTGTCTCCTCTGTCTGGGTGCTGGGCCGAAATAACTGAAAGTGGCCTTCTCCAGTGGTGGGTGATATGACGCATGATTCCTTGCTGTGGGACCTCTCTCCTCTGTCTGGGTGGTGGGGCATAAATAACTGAAAGTGGCCTTCTCCAGTGGTGGGTGAAATGACGCATGATTCCTTGCTGTGGGACCGCTCTCCTCTGTCTGGGTGCTGGGTCCGAAATAACTGAAAGTGGCCTTCTCCAGTGTTAGGTGATATGACGCATGATTCCTTGCAGTGGGACCTCTCTTCAATTGATATTGGTTAAATTTTATTTTAATTAATTTTCCTATCCACATTTGTTTGCAGGGGATTTACCTACATTTTGCTGCCTTTGGAAGCCCTCTAGCCCGTTCCTGGACTATTTTACAGCCTTTTTAGTGCCTAAAAGTTCGGGTCCCCATTGACTTACGGGGTTCGGGTTTGGGATAAGGTTCGGGTCGAGTTTGAATCCCGAACCCGAACATTTTCGGGAAGTTCGGCCGAACTTCCCGAACCCGAACTTCCAGGTGTTCGCTCATCTCTACTAGGGGGGTCCTGTGACACAACCCCCCCCACCCAATTGCCGAAAACCGCAGGTCAATTCAGACCTGCGGTTTGCTGCGTTTTTGGGTTATTCGGGTCTCTGGTGACCCGATAACCCGGCATAGGATGGTGATCAGTGGTGTGATAATACACCACCAATCAACATCCTTCGATCTTGTGGGGTGAAGGTGACTAGTGTTGATCACGAATTTTCGAAATGCGAATTTTAATCGCGAATATCAGCACTTCGAGAATTCGCGAATATTTAGAATATCGCAAAATATTTTCGCAATTGCGAATATTCATTTTTTTAAATACCAGTTTATGCGAATTTTTATGCAATTTTTTATATGGAAATTTTCACAATCAAGAAAGTAATGTCATTATTTTCTTGATTGTGAAAATTTGCATATAAAAATTCACATAAAATTAGCATAACAATTTGCATAAACTGGTATTTAAAAGATACCTTTTAAATACCAGTTTATGCAAATTTTTATAAGAATTATTTATGTGCAAATTTTCACTTATTTATGTGCTTCATTCTCCCTCTGGAGCGAGGAGAGAGAGCAGCCTGCACGTGCAGCAGCAGCACCAGCACCCTCCAAAGTGCCATCTGGCACTATCAGGTAGGTTAGGGACAGCTAGGGAAGGCTTTAGCTCAGGCAGGGAGAGTTAAGGAGAGTTTAGTGTAAATTTTTTTATTTATTTTTAACTCTTGCATAACCTTCTTAGGGTGTCTGGGGTCCTGTGTGACCCTAGACCCCCCCAGGGGTGTTACAGCTTGCCCCCTTCCCCGCCACCCACCTTTTTTTGGGGCACAAGCGTCTTTTTTTTTGCGTACACTAACAGTGGCATGCACTCTTTAGCGTCCGGCCACTGTTAGCGCATCGCCCACCCCACCGCTGATCAGCTTCGGACGGCTGATCAGCAAGTTTCCTTTTTTTTTTTACTTTTTCACTTTTTTTTTTTCACTTTTTTTTTAAGTTTTTTTTTTTTTTTTTTTCTGTTAGGTTCAGAAAACAGTCCGGGAACACCTGTGCCCCCACACACACGCACACTGAATAAAGTTTGCGTGTCACACATGCACATACACACGCACACACACACACTCGCCTATGGCCTGCCGGATGCTCTCGGCTGAGGAGGCATACACCCAGCTTGCCTCCCAATCCGAGAGTCCAAGTGAGGACGAGGATGACCCCAGGTTCCTTTTGTCATCCGCGTCCTCCTCACCATCTAGGGATGATGAGGAGATGCCACCTGGCGGAGCAAGGGGGCCGCCATGTAAGGGACCCTGTGGCCCACACTAGTACGAGCAGCTCTGGGGCTCGTACTAGTTTCCCGGCCCACCAGATAAGTTCACCTGAGCCCGCTACCGGTGAACTGCGATGCCTGATTTTGTTGGTCAACCAGGAATCCAGATTGCCACAGTAGGATTCACTGAATACGACTATTTCAGTTTTTTTTTATTGAGCCCCTTGTGAATCTGATGGTGGAGCAAACTAATCTGTACGCCCAACAGTTCATTGCTCAACACCCGGGCTCTTTTTTGGCTAGGCCCGGTGGCTGGATGCCAGTCAGTGCAGCCGAGATGAGGACGTTTTGGAGCCTCGTGCTGCACATGGGCCTAGTCAAAAAACCAGTGTCAAGCATTACTGGAGTGGGGATGTCCTCTACCAGACCCCACTTTACAGTACGGCCATGACACGTTCCCGGTTTAAGGCCATCAAGCAATGCCTGCATTATGCCTATGACCGCCTGTACAAAATCAGGCCGGTCATCGATCACTTTGGGGCCAAATTTGTGGAGGTCTATGTACCTGAAAGGGAGGTCGCGGTTGATGAGTCTCTCATTGCTTTCAAAGGGAGACTCATTTTCCGCCAGTATGTTCTCTCAAAGCGGGCGAGGTATGGAGTGAAGCTATACAAACTTTGTGAAAGTACCTCAGGGTACACTTACAAGTTTCGTGTGAACGAGGGTCGAGATTCCTGTATTCAACCCCCAGAATGTCTCCCCACTCTGGGTGTTAGCGGGAAAATTGTGTGGGACCTTATGCACCCACTGCTAGATAATGGTTACCACCTATACGTGGATAAATTTTATACTAGTATCCCCTTGTTCAAGTCCCTCCTCACGTCCGCTTGTGGGACAGTGCGGAAAAATGAACGTGGCCTCCCTAACTACCCCCTCCAGGTACCTATCCCCAGGGGTGAGACCTGTGCCCTTACTAGTGGAAACCTGTTGCTGGTCGACTACATTCAGTATATTCAGTATATGGGAGGAGTTGATCTCTCTGATCAAGTCCTCAAGCCATATAATGCCAAGCGCAAAACCCGGGCATGTAACAAAAAAGTTGCAGTCTACTTGGTACAGGTTGCCTTGTACAACTCTTTTGTGCTGTCCAGGAGGCCTGGCAACACAGGGAAATTCCTTCAGTTCTATGAGGCAGTCCTCAAGGACCTGATCTTTTCTGACCGGGAAAGAGTAGGCCGGAGTACCTCAGGAACTGGAGGCGCCCGGATCGTCCCTGGCCAACACTTTCCAGGTGGGGTAGTTTCCAAAATGGGGTAACTTTTAGGGAGTTTCTACTCCGGGGGGATTGCATCAGGGGGGCTTCAAATGGGACATGGTGTAGATAAACCAGTCCAGCAAAATCAGCCTTCCAAAAACCATACGGCGCTCCTTTCCCTCTACGCCCTGCCGTGTGGCCATACATTAGTTTATGACCACATATGGGGTGTTTCTGCAAACTACAGAATCAGGGCAATAAAAATGTTTTTTTTTTGGCTGTTAACCTTTGCTTAGATACTGTAAAAAAAAGGATTAAAATGGAAAATTTGCCAAAAAAAAACTAAATTCTGAAATTTTAGCCCCATTTCCCATTAACTCTTGGGAAACACCTAAAGGGTTAACAATGTTTGTAAAATAAGTTTTGAATACCTTGAGGGGTGTAGATTCTAGAATGTCATCATTTTTGGGTGGTTTCTATTATGTAAGCCTTACAAAGTGACTTCAAACCTAAACTGGTCCCTATAAAGTGGGTTTTTGAAAATTTCAGAAAATTTTCAAGATTTGCTTCTAAAAACTTCCAAGCCTTGTAACATCCCCAAAAAATAAAGTAAATAAGTAGACATATGGGGAATGTAAATTAATAAACATTTTTGGCGGTATTACTATGTATTATATAAAAGTAGAGAAAATTGCAAATTTTTCGAAATTTTGGGTAAATTTGGTATTTTTTTTATAACTAAAAATGATATTTTTTTACTCCATTTTACCAGTGTCATGAAGTACAATATGTGATGAAAAAACAATCTCCGAATGGCCTGGATAAGAAAAAGCATTTAAAAGTTATTTACACATAAAGTGACACTGCTCAGATTTGCAAAAAATGGCCTGGTCCTTAAGGTTAAAATGATCCCGGTCCATAAGGGGTTAAAAAATGTGATACTGGTAAATCCATTTTTTGTTTTCTGATTGTGTATCTGTGTTGATTTAAGCGAGTTTCAATCTCCCAAGTTGACTCGCCCACATAAAGCAGATTGCAGGAACAACTTAGTAGGTACACTACATATGTGGAATCATGTTAAATATTGTCGAATCTTCATAGTTTGTTATGACGAGAGGTTCAAAAATGTATGCCCCTCAACATTAATGAACAGTTAACGCAGTTAAAACAAGGATAACTCCCTTTACGTACCGCACCAAAATATGAACTGCCAGTCAATATTTTCCAGTGTTTTTTTTTTTAATTGCTGATATTTGCGAACTGTCAGTACTGTAGTTAGATACAAAAGTGATCCTAGATGTATTATCTCTTATGGATCTTGTTTAGGTTGTCCGGTTATTAACCTTCATCTGTTTTATCCTGGATACACCCCTTGTGATCAACTTTTTGGGGTATCCTCTTACACGGAATTTGTTACCCATATCACAAAGCCTAGTGTCCTATGTTGTAGGGTCCTGCACAATCCTTTTAACTCGTAACATCTGGCTATATGGGAGAGATTGACTCATGGGGCGAGGGTGGTGGCTCTCATATCTGAGTAGAGTGTTCTTATCTGTCGGCTTCACATATAGATCAGTACACAGCGACTGATCCTGTATGTACACTTCTGTGTCCAAAAATTTTATTTTATAATAAGATTGTACCAGTGTAAATTTTATACTGGGGTATATTTCATTTATTTAGTCATGGAACGCGATGAGGTCTGCTGCGGCGCCCACCCAGACCAGGAAGAAGTCTTCTATGTAAGCCACCACCCCAGCACATGTCTGAAGTGGTGGCTCACATAGACATAAGTCTCCTCCAGATGAGCCATGTAGATGTTTGCATAGGTGGGTACCACATTGGACCCCATCGCAGTCCCCCGTAATTCTATAAAAAAAACTCATCTTGGAAAAAAAAATAATTTTTGGTCAAAATAAATCTCAATAAAGAGAGTAAAAATTCTCTACATGCTGTACTGTAGCTTGTACCCATCTAACACTGTTGGATCGCCCTCAGGCCCAACACGTGTTCAATACACGTGTACAAGCTACATACATCAAACGATGCCAAAATGGCCTTAGGTACTTCAAGATTCTGAAGTTTTGCCAAAAAATCACTAGTGTCTCTGATATATGACTTTGGTGTAACAGCATGAGTTCTTAAAATTGTGTCAAGAAAAATGTAACTATTGCAAAATAAAGAATCGTCCCCAGATATAAGTGGGCGTCCCGGGGGGCTAGTTAAAGATTTATGCATTTTAGGTACTGTGTACAATATTGGAGTTCTAGGTTTGTCACAATATAAGTAAGAAAACACCTGGTCATCAATGATGCCACCACCTCTCGCCCTGTTCAATATCTCTCTTAGCTCCCTCAACAATGCAAACTTGGGATCATGTTGTACTTGTTTGTATACATTTACATCACTCAATTGTGTCCTTATCTCATCCACATAATCCTTGGTGTTCATAACCACAACCCCACCACCCTTATCCGCAGTTTTGATAGTGAGGCTGCGGTCAGAAGCCAAGTCATTAAGTACCCTTATTTCCTTAGTAGTAATGTTCTGTTTCAGTATCTTGCATTGCGTATTGGTATGTTCCTCTCTTCTCCTCCCCCCTCTGTTTCAGCTTCTAGTTGGTTCAGTCTAGCCACTTCCTGTTTTCCCTGTCATGCATTGCTGTTTTGTGTGCTCTAATTCTGAGGAGAATCTGAGGACAATCTGAGCAGTATCTCATCTTCTTATCAAGGAGAATATTGTTGGCATAATTCTTTTAGCATCTGGATTCCCTGCATATCTTGTAATACAAACTCCAGATTAAAGACTACTTGATTAATTCCTGGGTGTCTGATGGGTAATTTGTAAGTGGACAATGTCTGATTCAACAAGTCACCTCACAGATGCGTGATTGTATAAAGCTGACATTTCGAAACGCCACAAGTATTTTTAGGATTATTCAGTGCTCGATTACTCACATTTGTTTTAAGTTTTTCTACAGTTGTGTTCAAAATGATTCAACCCCCAATGCTGTAAAGGGTTTTAGGGAATTTAGTGTACATTTGTAATTGTGTTCAGAATAAATTCTTACAAGGACTTTTTAAAGAACCAAATGCAACTAAAATGACATCAATTATTTTTGTAATACAGTATTAAATGTTTTTTTTCTGATTTCTTCATTGACACAATTATTCAACCCCTTAAAGACTACCACTCTTAAGAACAGAGGTTCATTCAAGTGTTTTTGATCAGGTATTGAAAACACCTGTGGATGTCAAGGATCAGCAATCAAGCATAATAAGCACCAATTCGTCAGATTTAAAATGACTGTAATACTCAGCTCCTTCTAGACATTTACTGGTGTGTTTACAAACATGGTAAAGTCAAGAGAATGGTCCAGGAAGACAAGAGAAGAGGTGATTTCTCTTCACAGGAAGGGCAATGGCTATAAGAAGATTGCAAAGATGTTAAACATACCAAGAGACACCACAGGAAGAATCATTCGCAAATTCAAAGCAAAGGGCACTGTTGAAACGCTACCTGGTCGTGGCAGAAAGAAGATGCTGACTTCGACTGCTGTGCGCTACCTGAAGGGCAAAGTGGAGAAAAGTCCCCGTGTGACTGCTGAGGAACTAAAAAAATATTTGTCAGATGCGGGTGCTGAAGTTTTAAGTTCAGACAATAAGGCACACACTGCGTAATGAAGGCCTCCATGCCAGAACTCCCAGGCGCACCCCCTTGCTGTCTCCAAAGAATATGAAGAGTCGACTGCAGCATGCCAAAAGTCATGTGGACAAACCACAAAAGTTTTGGGATAGTGTTCAGTGGACTGATGAAACAAAATTAGAACAGTTTGGGCCCATGGATCAACGCTATGTTTGGAAGAGGAAGAACAAGGCCTATGAAGAAAAGAACACCTTGCCTACTGTGAAGCATGGCAGGGGGTCAATCATGCTTTGGGGCTGTTTTGCTTCTACAGGTACAGGGAAGCTTCAGAGTGTGCAAGGTACCATGAATTCTCTTCAGTACCAGGAGATATTGGATGAAAATGTGATGCAGTCCGTCACAAACATGAGGCTTGGGAGACGTTGGACCTTTCAACAGGACAATGATCCCAAGCATACCTCCAAGTCCACTAGAGCATGGTTGCAGATTAAAGGCTGGAACATTTTGAAGTGGCCATTGCAGTCACCAGACTTAAATCCAATTGAGAACCTCTGGTGGGACTTAAAAAAAGCAGTTGCAGCGCGCAAGCCTAAGAATGTGACTGAACTGAAGGTTTTTGCCCATGAAGAATGGGCGAAGATACCCGTAGATCGCTGCAAGACACTTGTGTCAAGCTATGCTTCACGTTTAAAAGCTGATATTACTGGAAAAGCATGTTGTACTAAGTACTAAGATTGAATGTCACTTGGGGGTTTAATAAAACTGATAATGATGTGAGCACAGAAAAGACATTTGTGGTTATTTTATTATAAATGTTATGTTATATTTTTCTGACTTACAAGTGCCTCTTTGATTTAATTGCAAACAAGATGACTGAAATGATCAAAATCAATGTCAAACTGGCCAAAACACTCAATTTCAGTGGGGGTTGAATAATTTTGAACACAACTGTATATCTCTTTTAACAACAGAATAAAAAGTTTTAATAGCTGGATTGAAATCAGATTAGACTAAGTTAATTCACACAATTTGTTCAAATCAGCCATGGGCCTGTGCTGTTGCTCAGCAAACCATATCTTCAACCTAATAGAAAGAAAAAATCTTTCGAGATCAAGCTCCACATTAAACCAATCTGTTTTGGCTACCGGGCAATAGGACAGACCCTTATTTAATACAGCAATCTGTGTTGGATTAAGATTAACTGTAGAAATATTTACCCTAGAAACCTGGGTTTTCTCCCTTTTCCTTTCTCTGTGTTGTCTTCTGCCTCCCCGCCAGGTTCTGTTTCCTCTGGCACCATGCCTAAAAAAGGTGACAATGTTTCCTCCATTTCAAGTTGTTCCTGACTATGTGATTTCTCTTTTGTATTTATATTCTGTGATTTCTTAAGACTGGATGTAGCCATGGAATTGTTTTTCTCCCCTGATGCTCTATGATTTCTTATTTGCTCTCCTTGCCAAAGAAAATGCATGCGCATTGTGTATGCGGTATGTTGCGTCCATTGCAGGTATGGGTAACTGTGTATTGAAGCAAAACATGGTCAAAACATATAGTGGCCAATTTCAGTGCAACAAGAAATATATATGCTCAGTGCACTGCTGCAGTGATTTCTGTTGAAAGCATATAGAGGCATATTTCAGTACTTCAAGAAATATATATATGCACTTCAATCTTTAACCTTTTTCTGGTCAAAGGGTATAGTGGCCAAGTTCAGCGCGACAAGAAATATATATTCTTAGTGCACTGTTGCAGTGTTTTCTGTTAAAAGCGTATAGGAGCTTATTTCAGTACTTCAAGAAATATATATACGTAATTCAATCTTAATTTTTTTTCTGGTCAAAGCGTATAGTGGCCTATTTCCGTATAACAAGAAATTTATATTCTCAGTTCACTGCTACAGTTATTTCTGGTGAAAGCAAATAGGGCATTTTTCAGGACATTAAGAAAAATATTTACACAGTTCACTCTTTAATTTTTTTCTGTTCAAAGCGTATAGGGTCGTATTATAGTACAACAAGAAAAATATATTCCCAGTGAATTTCCGCAGTTATTTGAGGTGAAAGTGTTTAGTGGCCTATTTTAGTACAAAAAGAAAAATATATTTGTCGCTTTTAGGGATGCTTTAATTTCTGTTTAAGTTGTTTATTTCAGCTACAAGTATGTCAGGCAGAGAAGTGCCAGGCCATGCACAAAGGAGTTGCAAAGGCCTGAATGTTTCTGGCTCAAGCAGAGGTCATAGCAGAGTAATGGGTCGTGGCAGCAGTAGTTTCAGTGAGAGGCCTGAGCTCCCGGTGTCATTTAGCAGTCATGTCTTGACCAGCAACCCAGCGGTTCTTGACCCAGCGGTTAACTCGGTCATCCCAAGTGACATCAGACACCCCCAGCCTACAGTCGGTGGGTTCGTCAGACACAACCCTTAGTTGGCATGGCCGAGCCATAGGCCCTGTGTCCTCACCTGTCCTCAACCTGCCTCGGGCCTTTTCTGTTCCCTCACCGCGAGAAGTACTACATGCAGTGCGCTCAGCCTCACTTTTCAGCGAGGATGAGCTGCTAGAGGAGAGTCAGCAGCTACTGCCCAGCCAGGATGTAGAGGAGTCATCCGCTGCGTCCTACGTTAGGCGGGCAAGTAGTGATGATGAGAGTGCCATGGGAGATTGTGTTGCGGGTGGTCAGGCTCCTGACCCAGAGGCCGTTGAGGAGGATATCAGTGATGTGCAGACACTACTCGATGATGATGAAGCCGATCGCACTACGTAGCCGGGTGAAGAAGGGGCTTCATCATCATCAGGAGAAGAGGGTTGCAGCTTGCCTGTCAGGCAGCGGCTGAGCCAGCAAGTTGCTAGCATGGCAGGGAGTCATCAGGGTGGCAGCAGTGGGAGGTCAGAAGCCAAACTGGCATGGTGTAGACCACCCACTTTGCAGCAGCCTACCCGCCAAGAAAGGAGTAGTGCACGGGTTCACGAAAGCAGTCAGCCAGTGAGTAGTGTTGGGGGGAAATCAGGTACTCGGTGGTGTGGCAGTTTTTTCTGAAGCCGCCGGAGGAGGTTAACATGGCCATGTGTAGAATATGTTGGCAGAAGTTGAAGCGTAGGCATGGCACCAATGTTGGCACCACAGCCCTGCGTTAACATATGCAGCATCACCATAAAGTGGCCTGGGAGAACTGTGGCTCCGATGTGGTGGTCCAGCCTGCCGCTACCCCTACATTACCCAGTGGCACACATCCAGTTTCAGCCAGTCAAAGCTCCACTACCTTAGCCGAAGGGAGCTGTCTGTCAATCCCATCTTCTGCTTGTCCAGATGCTGCTGCTCCTACTCCTCGTCAGTTATTCTGCCAGCAATCGATCACCGAAGCGATTGCCAAGACACAACAGTATGCCTGCACACATCCAATGGCGCAGAAGCTGAACGTGCTCTTGTCCAAGTTGATGGTGCTTCAATCCCTCCCTTTTCAAGGGGTGGACTCTGCACCTTTCAGAGAACTGATGGCTTGTGCCGAGCCGAGGTAGAAAGTCCCAAGCCGTCCTTTCTTTGCGAAAAAGGCAGTACCAGCCCTGCACACACGTAGAACAGAAGGTGGGCCAGTCCTTGAGCCTGTTGGTGTCTGCCAAAGTGCACGGCAGCGCCAGACATGTGGAGCTGTAACTATGGTCAGGGACAATAAATGTCCTTTACGGCCCACTGGGTGAATGTGGTTTCTGCTCAGCCACACCAGCAACTTGGAAAGGTCACGCCGCTTCTGCCTCCACGTTGTCATGCCGTTGGTCCTGCGACAATGTCCGCCTCTGCCTCCTCATCTTCCAACATGTCCTCAGCCTCTACTGCAGGGAGAAGTCATAGTGCCCCTCCAGCATACCACATGTGCAGGGCTCAGCAGTGTCACACTGTTCTTCACCTGCTTTGTCTTGGCGAATGGAGTCACACAGGGGAGGAAGTGCTCCATGTGATGCATCAAGAAATCGAATCCTGGCTTTCTCCACGACAACTGAAAATTGGAACCATGCTGACCGACAATGGGAAGAACATGGTGTCAGTCTTGCGTCAAAGAAGGCTGAGCCATACGCCCTGCAGGTTACACGTGTTCAATCTGGTTGTCAAACGGTTCCTGAAGTCTTCCACCCATCTGCAAGACATCCTAAAAAGGGGCAGGAAACTTTGCATGCACTTCAGCCACTCCAATACCGCAAAACACACCCTTCTTGAGCTGCAATGGCAGAATGGCATCCCACAACATGGGTTGATATGCAACGTTTCCACCAGTTGGAATTCCACCCTCCATATGTTGGACCGACTATACAAACAGAGAAGGGCCATCAACGATTTCTTGATGATGCAAGCGGATAGGAGTACTCCACTGTGTAACTTTTATGTCAGCCAGTGGCAGCTCATGCGTGACACCTGCCATTTGCTCAGGCCCTTTGAGGAGGCCACGTTATTTGTCCGTCGCCAGAACTACGTAATGAACAACATCATTCCACTGCTTCATGTCAGATGCTGGTAACAATGGCTGGTCAGGGGACAGGAGACGTGACGCCTAGATCTCACTGCCATATGAGCCCTGTGGGGGCGGAACTCGAGGAGGAGGGGGAGGCGGACATTGGAGCACAGACAATGTGTAGCCAAATGGGTGGTTTTTCTACTCAGCTGACAGGACAGGGTGCAGTCTACAGGGTGATGAGGAAGATGAGACAGAGGATCGGGACACACCGTGGCAGTATGCAATTGAGATGGAGGAAGTCCCTCCGAGTCACTTGCACAAATGGCATGATGCATGCATGCTTGCTTGCGTAGTGACAGCCAAATTTTCACCATTCGGCAGAGGGATGGCTTCTGGCTCTCCATCTTGTTGGACCCTCACTACCTGTCTAAAATGTGGGCCTCTTTTGCACCCACCGAGAGGGAGGACAAACTGAACTATAACAGAGACATGCTATGTAGTCAGTTGGCCGCTGCCTATCTGCGCCATCGTCCATCCTCTCGCAGGTCTTCACACTATGTCACTTTGCCACTCTGTGGCCTCCTCATGCTGCTGCCATCTCCACACTATGTCACCTTGCCACTCAGTGGTATCCTCCTAATGCTGCTGCCATCTCCACACTATGTCGCCTTGCAACTCAGTGGTCTCCTCATGCTGCTGCCATCTCTACACTATGTCCTCTTGCCACTCTGTGGTCTCCTTATGCTGCTGCCATCTCCACACTATGTTACATTGCCACTCTGTGGTCTCCGGATGCTGCCATATCCACACTATGTCCCGTTGCCACTCTGTGGTCTCCTCATGTTGCTGCCATCTCCACACTATGTCACCTTGCCCCTCTGTGGTATCCTCCTGATGCTGCTACTGCCATCTTTACACTGTCACCTTGCCACTCTGTGGTCTCCTCATGTTGCTGCTATCTCCACACTATGTCGCCTTGCAACTCAGTGGTCTTCTCATGCTGCTGCCATCTCCACACTATGTCACCTTGCCACTCTGTGGTCTCGTCATACTGCTGCTATCTCTACACTATGTCGCTTTGCCACTTTGTGGTCTCCTTATGCTGCTGCCATATCCACACTATGCCACCTTGCCAATCTGTGGTCTTCGGATGCTGCCACTACCTCTAAACTATGTCACCTTGCCACTCGGTGGCTTTATCATACTGCTGCCATCTACAGACTCTTTCAATATGCCACTCGGTGGCCTTCTCATGTTGCTGCTGCTGCATTGCCACCTCCAGACTCTGTCATTGGGCCACACAGTGGCTTTCACTTGATGCTGCTACCTCCAGACTCGGCCATTGTGCCAATCAGTGGCCTCCTCATACTGCCGCCACCTGCAGACTCTGTCATTGTGCCACTCGGTGGCCTCCTCATACTGCCACCACCTCCCGAATATTTTGGCCTGGCTGACAATTTATTTGACCTTTCTTCTGATCTGTCAGAAGGAAGGAAAAATGAGACACACAACGGATCCTCTCTGTGTAGCAGCTGTAAGGCCTGTATGGTCCCATCAGAATTGGCTTATGATTAGGTAGCCAAAAGCAGGATTGGGTACAAAACACAGAAGACATTCACGTGTCATCTCTGTTTTAGATCTACTCTTTTTTTTTTGGCATTAGAAATACTGATGGATTATTGAGCAAATACTGACTGAGCGAAGGCTGATGCTCCACAGACAGGATCTGTTTTTTGTGCGTTATTTTTCTGATGGATCAGAGGAAGGGCAAATTAATCAGTGATGTAAACACAAGCTTACTACTGACAACATATTCACCCTGTCAGCTGGGCTCTACTTGTATATGTGTTAAATAGAACAGGTTCTGTACACATCGATGTGAAATCAGCTGGCGAGGGTGTAAAAGGAGTGCGCTTCTTCTTGGCGCTAACATCGACCTGTAAGGCTGAGTTCATACTTGAGTTATTTGTTTAGTTTTGGCCCCCTGACTGCCCAAATAAGTGAAGTGTGCAGTGATTCTAAGAGTGACGCCTGTCATCTGCATGTCATACAGACTCACAGTATTATTTCACTTCCAAAGCAGACTCCCTATGCATGTTACTGCAAGGCACAATGTTCTACACCACTATAAAGGCTCTCAGCATCCAGGAAATAGTCGTTTTTTAATATAATTAGCCCTAAATATATTTGGATCGACTCTTTTTTCCCCGAAAAATGGACAATGGGGGGACAGGGAGGGAAGCAAGAGGAAAAACTACCACTTCCACAACCCCCATATCCTAGACTATTCTTCCACAGAATGTCTCTGGTTGAATAAGACCCTCTCATATCTCTTAACCTTATTCACGAGGTATAGCCACTCCTTGCAATTTGGAGTATTTTTGACATCCAGACTCGAGTGATCAAGAGTCTAGCTAAAAACATAATTCTAATCAAAAGGATCTTTTTATACTTGTGACAGTTTACCTTGGATAAATCACCCAATATCCAGCACTCAGCTGTAAACGGAAGTGCTATGCTCAATTTTTGAGTGATGAACTTATGAATTGTACCCCAATAGGTTTTCAAATCTGGACACAACCAAAACATGTGCAAAAAGTCCATCATCTGTGAATCATACCGTAGATAGTTCGCAGACTCTCATAAACCACATTTATTATGCCATATCGGCGTGATATACACTCTGTGTAAAATATTGGACTGTACTAATATATGATTCAAATTATATGATCCTAATCCTAAATCACCCAGTATATTTCCCCAATCCTCTACCAAGACCATTGGGCAATCAGTTACCCAAGCCCTTTGGCCCGGAGAAACCACCTCATTAAATAGTGCCTTTACTAATAATTTATATAGTTGTGAAATCTTCCAGTTAAAACCTAAATTCCTTGTCAACTCACTCAAAAGTGAGAAAGTGTCTATCTCCAACAATTGAGATTCTTTTAAATTAACAATTGCTGAACGTAACTGAAAATAACTAAACCAATTTTAATTATTCCAAATTTGTGCTAAAGAAGAAAAGTGAAGTATTTCTCACCACCTGTGAAACATACACAATATTACTTTTTTGCCAAAACTTATCTCTCGCTAATTTAGACCCTGTGTAAAGGGGGAATATTAATTACCAATATTAAGCGAATATCAGTAATTAATATTCATAAATAGGCGTAAACCGTCTATAGATAGTCACGCCTATTTATATTCTTAACCATACACTTCTATTACCTAGCACGTCACCAGGACGCTTACACTTACTATCTGCGTGCGCCTAACTCGCTACGCTAAACGCTAATAAATACACGCTACACAATTCTACCAGTAAAACGGTATTTATTAAAGCTTGACGCACACAGATATATACTAAATAACACAACACTACAAATGCAATCCTAACTACACTACACAATCCCAATTTCCACCCACAACACTAGCTAATACGAGTTACACATACACACTTAATATGGCAGCCCACCCAGCCTGGCTCTAAGCTATCCCTATGGGAGTAACAAAGGGTTAACACACACTCAACTGCTGCTGGGCTATAGGCAGGGCAGCAGTGAAGGAGTTAACACAAGGTGCAGGGGACTGTGGGTAGCAGAGCTTGCTCGGACCTGCAAGGGTTAATGCAGGCCACAGATACACCGGGCTGAAGGCTGCTGCAGGTGTACAGCAGGGATTAATGCAGGGCAGGGAGCAGGAGTTCAGGGATGGCAAGGTAGGGGTAAATGCAGGGATAATGGGTAGGGAGGTACAGGTCTGCAGGGGTTACACCAACAGGGGTTGATGCTGCTGGGCAGGGAAGGGGTAAATGTGGTTGGCACTGCAAGGGCATAGATGCAATGCAGTGCCAGGGTATACTCAGCCAGTTAATGCTTTTCCCAGGAGATGATCCATGTCTTCTCTCCTTCTGGTGTCGAGTCCCCCTTCCCTTTGTCTTGGACTCATATATAAGTCACTCGCACACCCCCTCCTCCCCCCAGGGTGCAAGGATATGACATCATCGTGTGTGTGTGACGGAATGCATGCACTCTGACTGCTGCTGATAACTGACTGACCCCCTGAGGCTCAGGATCCGTACAGACAAAAACACCATGGCACCACACACACACCCATGTCATAAACAGTCCCTAAACAGAAGGTGGGGAGTCCTGCTGGGGATGCTTCCAAAGGATCTATTGATCCATTGAAGTCACCAGAAGCTGGACAATCATATCCAGCCATCTGGTGCCATCTCCGCATGGGTATGCAGGAGGAGGTGGGGCGCCGTGACTGGGGGACATAACTGGCCACATGTATAAGTATATATACATACACATAGATAATTGGGGCATATCTATATATATTATACATACACAAATGTAATATAAGTATACATGGACATAGTGTAAATACAGGGACATACAGACACATCCATATATACACACATAACACTATGACCTTTTATAGATATATATATATATATATATATATATATTTATACATATATAGGACATATATACATATACATATATATTCAAATCCAACCCTTCCTCTACAATCCCCCTGTTGTCGAGATACGCGACAATATAATCCGATGGAAGGGTTGGGACGTATTTGCCCCCTCAACCCCAATTTTGGTGACAGTTCAGGAAGGACTGAAGTATTCTCTGGCCCTTAAGTACCTAGACATTACCCATCGCGCCTCCGACCTACCGGACCTCCATCCACAGAATACACCGTCTTTGGGTAAATCCATGTAGCAACCGTGGACTGGCCTTATTTCTGTCAGTGCCGATCTTCTGGTGTTAACCACGCCCAATAATGACTTCCCCTCCCAGTCCCTAGGTCAGTTCATGTTGTGGGCTGGCCTTTCTTTCTTTCTGTCTTCAGGTGTCAGACACTCCCAATGCTGGAATGGCTTTACCCTCACAGTCTCTAGGTTAATTCACCATGGACTGGTCTTTTTTACTTTCTGTAGCACCTCCTCCTCCCTGGGGTACAGTCAACCATGGGCTGGTTTCTTTACATAGACACGACTTCCATCCGACATTTCTCCTTCCATCTTGAGGAGGTTCTCCCATGGACAGATACGTAGGTTTTTACAAGGCAGGTCAGACTTTAGTAAGAGGCGATGTCATGGTACCTAAATGCCAACCGCACTAACTGACATTCAGTCCAACCCTTACGAACTTTACCGTTCTTGGGGTTAAAGTGGCAAATATAGTAAATGAGCCAACACCACACCAAATTAAATTTAGTGTGTACCCATAGAGACTCAAGCAACAAGGCATATCTCTCTACACCTCCAGAGACACAGCTGGGTCACAGACCCCAGTGTCAATGGGAAACGACTATAGGATGCAAATGTGTGTACAGCCTCATTGTAACTCACCGCGGTACGTTGGGCGAGTTTCCCTGAGTATAGGCTGTCACACATTTGCACCTAGAGTGTCCATGGGTACACAGTTGGCAAACATATAAATCACAAAGTTAACACATTTGGGGTCACAGAACCAAATCGGAGTCGAGTCCTTGACCCCTGACTTCATCACTATAGGACTTAGACTGGCCTGATTGTAGTTACTTGGCCAGTCCTTTCATCCGTTTGTCGACGTCAGTTCATTGTCAGTTCAAGGTAGGACCACCCAGGTGACAGGGTGGATGGGCAGGTTGAAAAGCAAAGTCCCTTTTGGAAGGTGTCCAACACAGTCAGGACACAGCAGGACTTTTTCCATGGATTTTTCCAAGTATCTGGTCGGATATCCACCTTCTTAGCTGGGAGTAGTTTGGGCTCTTTTCTCCTGCTCCATTGTATCCATACCTAGTATAAAAGAAAATACCAAAATGTTCCTGGGGGATATCTCCCCTCACAGTGCAATTAGTTGTCAAATCCCAGCACCAATACCTTTGACCCATCAGTAGAGAAAGGTATTGGGCTGCCCTTCATCTTACAGGACCCCTCGTTATCCTAACACTGGTGTATAACCTTCAGAGGATCGCGTCCTCTGCTACACATCCCTCTGCACCAACAGATAAGGATGGCCATCTCCTAGGTTAGAACGTCCGAGGGGAGCTGTGGATGAAGTACCGTCTGATTATTCACCCCAATTCCCAGGCTAATCTCTTTTAAGGAAGACCCAATACAGATGCCAAAGACGACGCAGTACAGGTGAGAATCCGACATCTGTGCCACTAAATCACCCCCCAAATTGGTAAAAGGGAGAGATCAGGGGACTTACCCATTGATGGAGGCTGAATGGGTAGTGGCCACCGTACAATATGTTTCAGGTTGTCAGAGAGTTCACTTTGGACTTGCGCACATGCCAGGGCAAGCTACCCAATCAGAACTGTGTTACTCGTGTGGATCAGAAGGTAAGTGCACAGTACAACATCACACTAAACTTTGTGTCAATGTTGCCTGTCTGCAACCTACTACCTGCCCTGGTCCACAGTATAACACAGCCTTACCGAGCCCCCCCCCCGACATGGCACGCAACATTCCCACGTTTACCTCTCAGGACTTCCATATCCATAGTGTTCAGGGTGCCCACCCCCCCATGCACCTCTACCTAGTCCCATGGCAACCAGATCTCTTCTCCCCCTGTACTTCCCGAGTCGAGGAGCGTCCTTCATCCCGGATCCACCATCGACCTACCGATCCCCCCCTCACCCAACTCTAAACGAATACACGTTATACAGTTGGGGAGGCTCGGGTGGCCTTGGCCTGGTCGATGTGGATCCCCCCCAAAAAACTGCTTGCCGGTTGGCATGCTGTCACCAGCACCATTACCCTTTACTCAAGGTATTGGGCTGACCTTCATCCAACAGGACCCCTCGTTATCCCAACACTGGTGTATGAACACCCAACCATCATATATATATATATATATATATATACATATATAGGACATATATACATATACATATATATTCAAATCCAACCCTTCCCTCTACACCCTGTAAATAAAAATCCTTCCAAAGAGGAGTGCATAAAAGAGAACCCTTAATCCTCAACCATCTTCTAATGGTGATCCAAGATCTAGAAAATAACTTCCCAGTCCCTCTATGCTCTTGTTCAAAATTTATTAATCGCCAAGATTCCAGCAAAGTAAATATATTATTATATGGAGATCGTTTCACCAGCATCTTACACAAAGCACTTTTCTTCCATTGAGAGAAAACCATAGCTGTCCAGCTATAAAATAGCACTAGAAGTAGGGGAGATTAAGCCCAACCTGCTCCAACCGCTTATAAAAATAGCTCAGCTTTAACCTCACTCGCTTTTCTCCCCAAGGTAATTAGTTAATCATCCTCTCAATGAGTTTGAAAATTTTATCATTGATCCAAATTGGGAAGTTTCTGAGGATTTAAAGAAGTGGTGTATGATCACCATCCTAACCAAAGATATTCTATTAGCTGTAGATAGGGGTAAGTGTAACCATATCGTAATTTTTTATCTCAATTTACTTATCAGCGGATGTCAGCTTAAGATAAATAAAATAATCAATCCTGGGCGATATCATCATGCCCAGATATTTAAATGAGTCAACAACCTTTAACATCCCCAGAATCACTTGGCTAACATATTCAAATCTATCTAATAACATAACAGTAGTTTTTGACCAATTAATATCTAGTCCAGAGACTTCCAAAAAGGAGTTAACTTTACAAATAATTTGTGGGGGAGTTATATTGGTGTGATTTATAAAAAATAACACATCATCCGCATACAAAGAGATCCGATCCTCTAAACCTAATACTCCAAACCACTCAATCGTTGTATCTTGCCTAACCATAAGAGCCAGTGGTTCCATAAAGATGTCGAACTATAATGAAGAAAGCAGACAACCTTGGCGAGTACCTCTAGTCAAAGTAAAGCTGGAAGTCAAATTTCTGCTATAGGGGAGTTGTACAAAAGCCTAACCATACTTATGAATTTTGTACCAAATCCCATCCTTTTCAACACCTTCCAAAGTAAACTACACTTCACCCTGTCAAACGCCTTGGAGGAATCTAATGACTAGATGGAGCCGGAGGTTCCCCCCCCCCCCAGAAGTCTGTAGATTTGCAAACAGTCGATGAAGGTTAAGATTTGTACCTTTATCAGAGATAAACCCATTCTGATCTGGGTGTCTGAAATAACCCTTGGGAGTCTTGTTGCCAGCATCCTTGATAAAAGCTTAACATCTGTATTAAGAAGCGATATCAGTCTATATGATCCCATATCTAGGGGGTCCTTTCCTTTTTTTGGAATTAATATAATTACCACTTCTGCCATTGAATTAGGTAGGGTACCATCCTCTAAGGACTTAACCATTACCCTCAAAAGGCGTGGAAAAATAACATCACCGTACTCGCGATAAAACTTATATGGGAAACCATCCAATCCAGGGGCAGAATTTCCTGAACATGCCTTTATTGCTGCCTCTAACTCCTGAAGGGAGAATTCTATTTCAAGGGATTGCCTCTGTGCTTTAGTGAGAACTGGACATGTTATGGAGTTCAAATAGAAATCCATCTTTTCCTCCAAATATTATTAGTAGAGCTACATAATTCTGAAAAATGTTTTTGGAACGCGCCCTTTATTTTATTCAGCTCTTCAGTAATTATGCCCTCGGGTAGATGAATACTGAGTATTTCTTTTTTGTGGTCCTGATTAGATATCACTTTAGCCAGCAATTTTCTTGGATGACTGGACTTACAAAATTGTTTTTGTCCCCTGAAAAAAAGCCTCTGCTGAGCCTTTTCCAGGTGGAATTCGGAATACTCCTGGCTTGCATTCTGCATTATCCTTCTATTCTCCTCTGTTTTATTCCTGGAGAACTGATTCATTCCACTCAGCGCAGCTGCCTTCAAGGTCCTCCCTTTCTTCCCATACTCCCTTTTTTAAATTGGCAATATTGCTGACAAGTAAGACCCTCACAAAAGCCTTAAAGGCATCCCACACCAGTTGGATTTTAACAGATTTGTAATTAACATCCCAGAATTATATAATCTACTGTTTCATCCAGTCATGAATGTCTATTAGGGACAACCAATAAGGATTAAGTCTAAAAGGGGATACTACCCCTTCTCTGTCGTCAGACATATAGAGCTCAATGGATACTGGCACATGATCCGAGAGTGACCTGGCTTCATATTTCATGAAACAGCCGCCGGAAGTAAGCACAGACTGCACACAGTGCTTCTACTTCTGGTGGCTGCTTCATGAGTAATTATCGCAGGGATCACAGATTAGTGAATGTACAAGAGGATTAGATTTAATCAAAAGGCTGTAATTTTAACTCCTAAGACGCCTGTGGCCACCAGGGGAGCACGGGAGGCAGAAGTACAGCACCCGCACAGCCCGTCTCCCCTTTATAAATAAGAGACGGATGGCCCTTAACAACGCTCATTTCAGAGAGTGCCGCTAAGGGCCATTTCAGCGCCAGTTGTCTAATAAAAATAAACGTTTTGGATAAATAAAGTATATTAGAAAAATGTTACCTATCACTTGCCCCAACTATTAGCAAAAAAAAAAAATGTTCATAAAAACCCCAGACATCAACAAAACCCGACTCTTGACAGAATCGTGCTAGCGGAGATCGCTGATTAGATACAACAATATGACTATCTCCAGACATAGAAGTCCGGTCTATCTTGGAATTAATAACAAAATTAAAATCCCCATTCACTAAAGTAAGACAATCCGGGCGTTGCTCCATAAATGTTAATAAACAATTGAGTACATAAAAGGAAAAAGGAGGAGGAATATAAATAAAACAGGATAAGTAACTTTTTGATCCAGTTCAGCCTGGTATCCTGCAAGTTGATCCAGAGGAAGGCAAAACGACCTTGTGAGGTAGAAGCCAATTTTCCTCACTTTAGGGGGGAAAAAATCCTTCCCGACTCCAATCAGACAATCAGAATACCTCCCTGGATCAATGACCCATCTCTAGTAGCTGTAGCCTGTAATTTTATTACACTCCAGAAATACATCCAAGCCCCTCTATAACTCTTTGGCCTCTTTCACACGGGCGCTATGTTTGACGCCTGGATAAGAGGCGGGTGCGTTGCGGGAATATGCGCGATTTTTCTGCGCGGGTGCAAACGTTTGTAATGTGTTTTGCACGCGCGTGTGAAAAATCGCCATGTTTGGTACCCAGACCCGAAGCCGGACATTACTGAAGTCCGGTTTCGGGTAGAGTATTCTGGAGAATTTATTATTTTTCCTTATAACATGGTTAAAAGGGAAAATAATAGCATTCTTAATAAAGAATGCTTAGTAAAATGAAGATGAAGGGGTTAAAAATAATAAAACTTAACTTACCTTAGCCACTTGATCACGTAGTTGCGATCTGTCTTCTCTTTTCCAGCCTCAGCTAACAACTAAAGGACCTGTGATGACGTCACATCACATGGTCCAATCACATGGTCCATCACCATGGTAAGATGGACCATGTGATTGAACCATGTGATGTGACGTCATCACAGGTCACTTAGCTGTTAGCTGATGCTGGAAAAGAGAAGACAGATCGCAACTACGCGATCAAGTGGCTAAGGTAAGTTAAGTTTTATTATTTTTAACCCCTTCATCTTCATTTTACTAAGCATTCTTTATTAAGAAAGTTATTATTTTCCCTTATAACCATGTGATTAGGGAAAATAATAAAGATCTGGTCCCGTTGCTAAGCAACCATGCGGGAAAATCGCACTACATCCGCACTTGCTTGCGGATGCTTGCGATTTTCCCGCAGCCCCATTCACTTCTATGGGGCCTGCGTTGCGTGAAAAATGCACAACATAGAGCATGCTGCGATTTTCACGCAACGCAGAAGTGATGCATGAAAATCACCACTCATGTGCACAGCCCCATAGAAATGAATAGGTCCGGATTCAGTGCGGGTGCAATGCGTCCTCCTCACGCATTGCACCCGCGCGGAAAACTCGCCCGTGTGAAAGGGGCCTAGTGAGTTCACCATCACCACCTCCTCAGGCAGAGAGTTCCATAGTGTCACTGCTCTTATCGTAAAGAATCCTATACAGTATTTATACACAGTTATTAGATCTCCCCTTAGTCGACTTTTTTTTTTTTTTAAGTAAATTACCCTACTCTTTCTGGGTACTGTAGTACACCCATTCCAGTTATTACTTTAGTTGCCCACCTCTGAACCCTCTTCAGCTCTGCTATGTCTGTATTGTTCACAGAAGCCCAGAACTGTACACAGTACTCCATGTGTGATCTGACTAGTGATCTGTAAAGTGGCAGGACTATGTTCTCATCACAGGCATCCAAAGCCCCTTTTGATGCAACCAATTATCTTATTGGCCTTGGCAGCAGCTGCCTGACACTGGTTTTTACAGCTTAGTTTGCTGATCACTAAAATTCCTGTCCTTTTACATGTCAGTGTTACCCAGTGTTTTACCATTTAGTATGTACTGGTGACATGTATTTTTCCTTCCCAAGTGCATAACCTTGTCAGTGTTAAACTTCATCTGCCACTTCTCTGCCCAAGCCTCCAATCTATCCAAATCCATCTGTAGCAGTATACTGTGTCTTCCTTGTTAATTAATTTACACAGTTTAGGCTACATGCACACAACAGTTGTTTTTTGCTGTCCGCAAATTGGGATCCACAAAAAGAAACTGATGGTCCATCAGTTTTTTTTGGAGGATTCCTTTGTTATCACAGATCCCTTGTAACAAATGCCTATCCTCGTCCGCAAATGAGAAAAAAGTAGGACATGCACTACTTTTTTTGCTGAAGGGAAACACGGACAACGGCCGCGGAACACAAACGGTAGAACTGTCAGCATTTTTTTGCTGACCCATTGAAATTAATGGCTTCCTATCCTATGCGCAAAAAAACTGAAACGGAAGCCGAGAAAAACAACTGTCATCTGCATGTAGGCTTAGTGTCATATGCAAAAACTGATATTTTACTCTGCAGCCTTCTACAAGATCATTAATAAATATATTGAAGAGAATAGGGCCCAATACTGACCCCTGTGGTGCCCCAGTAGTGACAGTGACCCAGTCTGAGTGTGTACCAATAACAACCACCCTCTGTTTTCTATTACTGAGCCAGTTACTTACCCACATACAGACATTTTCTCCCAGTCCAAGCCTTCTCATTTTATATACTAACCTTTTATGTAGCACAGTATAAAAAAGATAGACAGCAAAATTATGGCTCTCAGAAAAGGGTGACACAAAAATATGATTAAAAAAATGCTTTGGTATCATGGCCTGCTCTATAACAATATCACATGATCTACCCCATCAAGTGAAAGATGCAAAAAAATAAAAACTAAGCCAGTACTGCCATTTTATGGTTACTTCACCTGCAAAAGTCAAAGGAACAAAAAATTTATGTACTCCAAAATATCAATGAAAACATCACCTCATCCCACAAAAAATATGCCCTCACAATTGCCAGAAAAAAACAGCCACCGCAATAACAAGCCCAAAAAGGCAAAGACAGAATCGCTGCCTTTTCTTTATTCTGTTTCTCAAAAAACAGGAAAAAAGTGGTTGTATGTAACCCAACATAAAACCAATATATGATAGCAACTTATCCAGCATAAAAATAAACCCTCACACAGCTGTGTCGAGAGAAAAAGAAAAAAATGTATTGTCAGAAAATGGCTTTACTGGCATCCAGAGGCTGTTTAAAAGCAACATGGCACCCGTAAACTATTGTATCAAAATCTGCACTGCAAAGCAATCTGCACCGCAAAGCTAAAAGGTGGCCTTTCTCCTCTGAACCCTGCAGTGTAACCCAACAGCTGTTTATGTTTACATTTATGGCATTTCAGTAACCAGTAGAACCAATCTAACAACTTAAAGGGCGTGGTGTGTCTTAGATGGCACAAGCTGGGCTTGGACACTGAACTACCATATCTGTGGAAAACTTGTAATTTTCATTTTGCACAGTCGCCAGTGCATTTATTTCTGCAAAATACCTGTGGGGTCCAAATGATCACTCCACACCCTAATACCTTGACAAATGCGGTTTCTTCTCGGGGGCTCCATTTATTGTTTCACTCCAGAGCCTCTAAGAGTTGTCAGCACAAGATTCATAAATCACTACATTGGGTGGTAAATGCACATGGTGCTCTTTTACTTCTGAGCCATGTTGTATGTCCAGGAAAAAGATTAGGGCCATAAGTAGAGTGTTTAATAAGCATAATAACAGCATAATAACAAGAGGGCTTGTTCTTCACACCAACATACACTGGGCACAAAATGTTGGCCACTGAGATGCATATCTGTGAAAAAAACGGCAATTTTCACATTGCACCATCTGCTATGAATTAATTTTTCTAAACAGTTATGTTGATAAATTTTAAGAGGGGTAGTTTCCAAAATATGGTCACTTTTTGGGGGTTATTTTTTAATTAACCTGAGAACCTCAGATATTGTCAGCGAATGCTGTATAAATTACCAAGCTAGGCTCAAATGCATATGGCGCTCTTTCTCTTCTGAACCCCGCAATGTGCCCATACAGCAGTTTATGATGACAAATGGGGAGTTACATTATTCAGGAGAAACTAATTGTGGGGTCCTTTTTCTCCTGTAACCCTTTGTAAAAATAAAAATCTGGGGCTAAAGCAACATTATTGTATATGTAATTTTTCATTTTCACAGCCAACTATTTCAAAATTCTATGAAACACCTGTGGGGTCAGCTCACTAACTACACACTTGAGGATGTAGTTTCCAAAATGGGTTCACTTTTTGGGGGTTTCCACGGTAGAGATATTGTCTTCAAATGTAACATTGTGTCTGAAAACCATTTCAGCTAAATTTGCACTTCAAAAGCTATATGGTGCTCCTTCCTTTTTCAACCCTGTGGTGTGCACATTCAGCTTTTTTTGACCACATATTGGGTGCTGCCATATTCAGGGGAAGGTGAGTAACAAATTGTGGGTGCTTTTTCTCCTCTTACCACTTGTGAAAATTAAAAATCTAGGACTAAAGCAACATTTTATTGGAAAAAAATAATTTTTAAAGCCATGAGTAAACAGCAGAAGAAGGGTAATAAATATAACATTTTATTTTCTTGTTAACCTTTGCTAGGTTACAGGAGAAAAAATGATTAAAATGGAGAATCTCCCAAAAAAAGTTACATTTTTAAATTTGGCCTCCATTTTGCTTTAATTCTTGTGGGACATATAAAGGGTTAACAGTAGAAATGAGTGAACCACTCGAGATTCATTTCGGGTCTGCTTCGCCGAATTCTTGTTTGTTTCAGACCCAAATCGATTTGGGCTAAACCCAAGTTGCTCCGATTGCCCTGAAAGTTGGTATATAACCCCTCTAGTCTCCTAGGACTCTAGAATGCAAAGACAGCAATAGCAAATTATGTCACACTGACATATATAGCTATGGGTGAATGCACGTTTGACAGCATTAAAATACAGCGTGTTTAAAAACACACTGCTCTGGCATACGTGTTATGATTTTTCATATTCTAAAGCTTCCAAAAATTGTCTCTTATCAGGGGCAGGTGATGTTTAAACACACACAGTGTTATGGGATAAAAAGGAAAGTGGCTTGTACAACCAAGCATCCAAAAATTATGCCTTCACAGGCTCAGAATACTTGCCCATATTACACAAACAAGTATCTCATTGTCAATAAGCCTAAAAAAAAATTCTCCTTCTTAATTGGGAGAAGCAGCAGTGTGGTGCGGATTTGGAAAAGGTATTGTACAGATACAGTGGCATGCGGCCATAATAGTAGTGGCAGCAGAAGCAGCATGGCATGGAACATACAAGGCTGTCTATGGATAGTAGTAGTAGTGATAGTGGTGGCAGATACTTTGCGTTAATAGTGGTGGAAGTAGGGGATTAGTAGCAAGGACCCACACCTTTAATGAGAACTGAGCGGGGAAATGAACACAGGGTGCACTGTGCATCCGCAGCCACCCTCCATGCATTTCTATGGGGCCGCCAAAAATAGTGGCCCAGTCATGGAGTGGGGAGGGTGGGAGAACAGCTTGATAAGTCCACAGAGTGGCCCAATGACATAGTGTTAAGGTAGCAGCAGCATCAGGAGACCACAGAGTGGCCCATTTACATAGTAGACAGAAGAGAAAGAAGGCGGAACGCACCACTGAAATCATCAAATATTCTTTTATTGATCCATACTGATACAGCTTAAAAATAGGGCTGGGGCGGACATATGCCTCACAAGATGCTAGTAGCGATGGCAGTTTCACACGGTTGCACTTCTTCCGGCTATTGTGTTTAACTTATACTGTCTTTGAGGCTGTGCACCACGTAAACTGTACTCACAGGGTATTGGGAGATGCATTATCCGTGCAGGAAGTTATGAGCAGTGCTGCCTGTGGTCTTTATGTTTCTTTATATTTGTCCATTTACATAGTGTTGAGGTGGAAGCAGCATGAGGAAGCCACACAGGGGCCTAGTAACATAGTGTTGAGTTAGCAGCAGCATGAGGAGGCCACAGACTGGCAAGGTGACATAATGTGGAGTTGGCAGAAGCAGCAGCATGAGGAGGCAAAAGAGTGGCCCAGTTGCATAGTGTTGATTTAGCGGCCACATGAGGAGACCACAGAGCGGCAAAGTGACATAGTTTTGAGGTGGCAGCAGCATGAGGAAGCCACACAGGGGCAGGTTAACATAGTGGTGAGTTAGCAGCAGCATAAGGAGGTCACAGACTGACAAGGTGACATAATGTGGAGTTGGCTGAAGCAGCAGCATGAGGAGGCCACAGAGTGGCCCAGTGACATAGTGTTGATTTAGCGGCCACATGAGGAGACCACAAAGTGGAAGGAGACATAGTGTGGAGGTGGCAGCAGCATGAGGAGGCCACAAACTGGCAAGGTGACATGGTGCAGAGGGGGCAGCAGCAGCAGCAGCAGTATAAGGAGGCCACAGAGTGGCCCAGTAACATAATGTTGATTTAGAAGCACCATGAGGAGGTCACAGAGTGGAAAGGTGACATAGTGTGGAGTTGGCACCAGCAACAGCATGAGGAGGCCACAGAGTGGCCCAGTGACATAGTGTTGATTTAGCAGCCATATGAGGAGATCACAGAGTGGAATGGTGACATAGTGTGGAGGTGGCAGGAGCAGAATGAGGAGGGCACAGAGTGGCCCACTGACATAGTATTGATTTAGTGGCCAAATGAGGAGACCACAGAGTGGCAAGGTGACATAGTGTGGAGGTGGTAGCAGCATGAGGAGGCCACAGACTGGCAAGGTGACATAATGTGGAGTTGGCTGAAGCAGCAGCATGAGGAGGCCACAGAGTGGCCCAGTGACATAGTGTTGATTTAGCGGCCACATGAGGAGACCACAAAGTGGCAAGGTGACATAGTGTGGAGGTGACAGCAGCAGCAGCAGTATCAGGAGGCCACAGAGTGGCCCAGTAACATAATGTTGATTTAGAAGCAGCATGAGGAGGTCACAGAGTGGAAAGGTGACATAGTGTGGAGGTGGCACAAGCAGCAGCATGAGGAGGCCACAGAGTGGCCCACTGACATAGTATTGATTTAGTGGCCAAATGAGGAGACCACAGAGTGGCAAGGTGACATAGTGTGGAGGTGGCAGCAGCATGAGGAGGCCACAGACTGGCATGGTGACATAGTGTGGAGGTGGCAGCAGCAGCAGTATCAGGAGGCCACAGAGTGGCCCAGTAACATAATGTTGATTTAGAAGCAGCATGAAGAGGTCACAGAGTGGTAAGCTGTGTGGAGGTGGCAGCAGCAGCATGAGGAGGCCACAGAGTGGTCCAGATACATAGTGTTGATTTAGCAGCAGCATGAGGAGACCACAGAGTGGCAAGGCGATATAGTGTGGATGTGGCAGCAGCATGAGGAGGCCAAAGAATGGCACAATAACAGTGTGTGGAGGTGTCAGCAGCAGCATGAGAAGACCAGAGTGGTGAGGTGGCAGCAGCATCAGAAGACCACAGAGTGACCCGGTGACAGAGTGGAGAGGTGGGTGGCACTAACAGTACCCGCTGATGATGTTGGGTGTAAGAAGGAGCACTTGGCATCAGATGTGTGGCATCAAGCGGGTGGCAGCATCAGAATAGTAGCTGAGGCAGGTAGCTAGAAGAAACCAGTCTCTTTTGTCAAAGTGTTGGTGTGGCACCATGGATGATCTAGTCTGATGCATCAGGCATTGGCGGGTGGAAATCCTGGCTGATCCATGCCTGATTCATCTTGACAAAGTTCAGTCTCTCCACATTTTGATGCCACACTACTGGCCTGACAGGACAGCTTTTTCAGGGCAAACTCGGCCAGTTGTGGCCACAAATCCAGTTTGGTTGCCCAATAGTCTCGAGGATCTTCAATGTAGGGTGGCAGGGTGCTGTCTAAGTATCCCACCACCTGCTGGTTCAGGTTCTGCGCCAGCTTCAGCTGCTGCTGGGGATGAGTAGTTTCTTCACTAGGTGGGTTAAGAAAGCTGCTCATCATCAACTCTGGACTCAAGCTGCTGCTGATGGAGCTGGTACTGCTCCTACCCCCCGCCAGAGCAGCCATGGCAGTGGAACGAGAGCGCAGAGGGCCCCCCGGTCACACCTGCGAGAGAATGGACAATGGCACAGATAGGCAGCGGCCAACTGACTACATAGGATGTCTCTATAGTAGTTCAGTTTGTCCTCCCTCTCAGCGAGTGTAAACAAGGCCGCCATTTCGGACCGGTAGCGTGGGTCCAACAAGGTGGAGAGCCAGAAGTCATCCCTATGCCGAATGGTGACAATTCGGCTGTCACTACCCAAGCAACTGAGCATGCAGCGGGCCATTTGCGCAAGCGACTTGGAGGGACTCCCTGTCAATATATACGCTATATAGGACCTTGCTGCTTCTCAATTTTCGGGAAGGATTCCTCTTATGTTCAGGTCATGGGCGTATTGCAGACCCAGGAAAAAGATCATCAATCTTCACACGAGACACTGTCCCTCTGGGTAAGTCGCTCTGTGAAGTATAAGGAGGTCGCACAGATAGTGAAGCACCATCGACAGAATCACATATAAAGGGTTTTATTTATACTCACAAACGTGGTAAAGTTAAAATCATAACATAAGTAAAACCACCCTCGTATTTCTGCCCGACCCGGGTTTCTCTCACACTTCGTCAGGGGAGAATACTCCACCTTCTTTAGGGGCTGTCTTTTTATATCTTCAAATGCATGTCCCCACCTCCCCCCATCCAGTATCCATATAAAACAATTCTCTAAAAATATCAATAGTAAACAGACATTTAATATTTGTAAATTTACACTTGATCCACATACTTTGTCTATCAAAATTCTAAAAACTAAAACTTCAATTGTTTTCCCATTTATAAAACTACAAACTCCTATTTATCACTTCTCCGGTCACATGGTTCATTCTGACCAATAGAAAATTACACTTATTTTATTCATAAGAGATGAATACCCCTCCCTCTCATGTTGAACACTGTTGATTAACGGAGATCTGTTCACATGATATACTCCAGAAACCAGGGACCACACCAAGTATGCGCATTGAGTGTAAATTTATAAATATGAAATGTCTGTGTACTATTGATATTTTTTGATAATTGTTTAATATGGATACTGAATGGGGGGAGGTGGGGACATGCATTTGAAGATATAAAAAGACAGCCGCTAAAGAAGGTGGTGTATTCGCCCCTGACAAAGCGTGAGTAAAACCCGGGTCGGGCAGGAATACGAGGGTGATTTTACTTATGATATGCTTTTAACCTTACCACGTTTGTGAGTATAAATAAAACCCTTTATATGTGATTCTGTCGATGGTGCTTCACCATCTATGAGACCTTCTGATACTTCACAGAGCGACTTACCAAGAGGGAGAGTCTCTCGTGTGATAATTGATGTTCTTTTTCCTGGGTTTGCAATACGCCTATTACCTGAACATAGGAGGAATCTTTCCTGAAAATTGAGAAGCAGCGTGGTTCTATATAACATATATGTTGACTAGTGTGAACTTTACCCACTTCACTTTGGGACCTGCAGCGCAATATTTACAGGCAAAGTATTGGAGACGTTTTAATTATTATACTGCCACGGTGTGCCTGGGTCATCTGCCTCATCTTCCATATCTCCCTCTTGCTCCTCCGGCTGCTCCTGCTCTTCCTCTCCTGTCACCTGTGTAAAAAAAACACCCATTTTGCTACACATTGCTTGTGCTCCAATGTACTCCTCCTTCTGCTCCTCCTGTTCAGCCCCCACAGGGCTCATGTGGCCGTGAGATGTAAGCGCCACGTCTCCAGTCCCCTGACCAGCCAGATCTACCAGCATCTGTTCCAGGATATTAAGCAGTGAAATGACGTTGTTCATCCCGTAGTCTTGGCGACTGACAAATAACGTAGACTTCTCAAAGGGCCTGAGCAAATGGCAAGTTTAATGCATGAGCTGCCACTGGCTGACATCGAAGTTACACAGGGAAGTATTCCTGTCCGCTTGGATCATCAAGAAATCATTTATGGCCTTTCTCTGTTTGTATAGTAGGTCGAACATAATTAGGGTGGAATTCCAATGGGTGGAAATGTGGCATATCCGCCTATGTTGGGGGACCCTGTTCTGCCTCTGCAGCTCAAGGAGAGTGTGCTTGGTGGTTAACGAGTGGCTGAAGTACATGAAAAGTTTCCTGGTCATTTTTAGGATATCTTGTGGATAGGTGGAAGACTTCAGAAACCGCTTGACAACCATATTGAACATATGCACCATGCAGGGCACATGGCGCAGCCCTCATTGACGCAGGACCGACACCATGTTCTTACCGTTGTTGGTCACCATGGTTCCGATTTTGAGTTGTCACAGAGAAAGCCAGGATTCGATTTCTTTATGAAGGACACGGAGCAGTTCCTCCCCTGTGTGACTCCGTTCACCCAGGCAAGCGAGGTGTAGAACAGAGTGACACCACCGTGCCCTGCACATGTGTTATGCTGGAGGAGCACTGTGAATTGTCCCTGCAGTGGAGGCTGAGGACACAGTGGTGGATGAGGAGGCATAGGCGGACATTCTCACAGGACCAACAGCTTGAGAACGTGGAGGCAGAAGTGGCGTCACCTTGCCAAGTTGCTGGTTTGGCAGGGCAGGAACCACATTTACCGAGTGGACCATAAAGGACATTTATTGTCCTTGACCGTAGTTACAGCTCCACACCCAGGCCACTTTATGGTGACGCTGCATATGTTGACACAGGGTCATGGAGCCAACATTGGCACCCTGGCCACGCTTCACCTTCTGCCCACAGATTCGGCAAATGGCCATGTTCACTTCCTCCGGTGGCTTAACAAAAAAATTGCCACACCTCCGAGTAGGTAATTTTACCCCCAACACTCCACATTGACTGACTGCTACTGCCGCTGCCTCCGTGAACCCCTGCACCACTACTTTCCGGGCAGGTAGGCTCCTGCGAAGCGAGTGGTCTTCCCAGGCTTATTTGGATCCCGACATCCCACTGCTGCCACCCTGCTGACTCTCAGCCATGCTACCACCTTGTTGGCTCAGCCGCTGCCTCATGGGCAAGCTGCCACTCTCTTCTCCTGATGATGATGAAGCCCCTTCTGCACCAGGCTTCCAAAAAAGCTTTAGAAGATATACAGTCCCTGACAAAAGTCAGTCATAGAAGCCTTGGAGTTTTATTTATTTATTTTTGCTCTATTAGCAATTTTTTCTCTACCTGTCTTTTGGTGTGCTGACCTCCCAGCCCCCCCCCCCCCACCCCCCTTGGTTCCTGTTCCTCATCTTTGTGTTCCACCTTTGTGCTGCCTTGTTTTAACATGTATGTATTTATCATTGTTAATAAAGTTTTTTCGATTTTCTTTCGCTGAAAATTGTGGTCCAATTTTTGGGTGATCTATATGACTTCACGTATCGTGAGTCAACAATTTGCTATTTACTTCTGTCCGGTAATAATTGGGTGGCTACCATACATATGCTCAATGATGTTCATGTCTGGTGACTGGGCTGACCAATCCTGGAGCATCTTGATCTTCTTCGCCTTAAGGAACTTTAATGTGGAGATGGAAGTATTCGATGGAGCACCATCCTGCTGCAGAATTTGGCCTTTTTTATGGTTTGGAATATAAGAGGTAGCTATGATTTCTTGGTATTTTAGACTATTGATGTTGCCTTCCACCCTGCAGATCCCTCGCACACCCCCATACTGGATGTAACCCCAGACCATGATTTTGCCTCCACTAAACTTCACTGTTTTTTGGGTAAATCTCGACTCCATGCGGGTTCCAGTAGGTCTCCTGCAATATTTGTGGTGACTGTGGTGTAATTCAACAGAAGATTCATCTGAAAATTCCACCTTCTGCCACTTTTCCAGCATCCATCATTTTAGTAGGCTGTGGGCCTTGGCAAATGCCACACGGTTTTTCAATTGTCTTTTGTTTAGTGCTGGCTTATGGGCACTGATTCAACAATGGAGGCCATTTCGAGACAGAATCCGACAAACTGTTCTGGTTGACACAGGCGCTTCAGGTGACCAGGTCTCGTGGAGCTCTGCTGCAGTGGAAAATGGGCTGGCCTTGGATTTTCGAGCCAACAAACGGTCCTCTCGTGCAGTTGTTTGCGGGGTCTGCCTGACCTAGGCTTGTCCAAAACATCTCCAGTCTCTTCAAATCTTTTTTTTATCCTCTGAACTTGACGCTGAGACACATTGAAGGTGTGGATCTGGTCTTCAGCCTCTTGATAATCAACACTATAGTCTCAGGGTGAATCTTAGGCATGTTTGCAGAGGTCTAGTTGCAGTTGATATGAAGGTCTAGTGTACTGGGGTTATTTTTATACACACCTGAGACCTAATTGATCCATTATTAGTCACAGGTGAAGCTCATATGAAAAGGCGACAACACTTATGTCTAGGGAAAAATTGACTCAATGGGCTTTACCAAGCTGTAAATATTAGAATACTTTTCGTCAGTTTCGTGTTTTGCATTGAAACATTATTACAAAAACTGTTGGGATTAAAATGACCCATTTCTTGTAACAAAATCTTGATTAGAAATATATTTTAGCGTCACTTCAGGTCAATTTGTACACAAGTGTCAAGACTTTTGTCAGGGACTGTAACTGCACCACTGAACGGCAAATAAAACCTTTTTTTGCCACTAATACACGCCAAAAAGGACTGTAATTTTCTCACTTCACCACACAATGGCTAATAAGCCCTTTTTTACCCCACTTATACATGCCAAAAAAGGCTTTAGAACATATAACAGCACCGCTGAACGGCAAATAATACTTTTTTTTTTACACTAATACACGCCAAAAATGGCTGTCATTTTCTCACTTCACCACACAACGGCCAATTTGCCCTTTTTTTCCCACTAATACACGCCAATAAAGGCTTTAGAACATATAACCACTGCTAAAAGGCAAATAATCCTTTTTTTTGCCAAAAAGGGCTGTAATTTTCTCACTTCACCACACAACGGCAAATAATACATTTTTTTGCACTAATACATGACAAAAAGGCTTTAGAACATATAACTGCACCACTGAACGGCAAATAATATTTTTTTTTTTGCCACTAATACAGCCCAGAAAAGGTTTTAGAACATATAACTGCACCACTGAACGGCAAATAAGCCCATTTTTCCCACTAATACACACCAAAAAATGCTTTAGAACATATACAGTAACTGCACCCCACAAGGGCTAATGAGACATATTTCCTAGTACTACACCTTGTTAATGGCTGTATCCCACAACACTTGCAACTTAGTAACAAGAAAGGTTTGCTAGAATTACAGAGGTATCATCTATTGCAAACCTGAAAGCAGCAGTATAATAGCAATTTAGATGCCCAGTCAGTGTAGCAAAGTGTAATAGAATTGTTCCTTTAACCCAGGCTGTGCACTCCCCTATTTGGCCCTGTTCTGCTTCAATACTGTGGAATAATTCCTCCCTATCCTTTCCCTAAATTTCTAATGCTCTTTCCCTGAACTTCTATTCTGCAAAATAAAAGTTTTCAAGTTTTTCCTAACACTTTCCCTAGCGCCTGCTGACGTCTTTCCCTACACTAAATACACTGGAAAATGGCTGAATCCAAGATGGCTGAGGCTATTTATAGGGCTGTGACATCACAGGGCTGGCTGGCTGCTTATTGTCTGCATGCATGGTAATGTGAGTGATCCCTCGTTCCCAGAGTTCCTAGCTCCATGTCGTAAAATTTGCAGCAACCATTTTAGGAAAAATTGCGATTCGTTACCACGAAGATTCGGATTCTGAAATTTGGATCGAATTCCACTTTGATTCGCGCATCTTTACTCTTAAGCCAGACAACCCCTTTAAATATATGAGATGACCTGACACAAAGTTCTCTCTAGTATTCTATATGCTATGCTAGATTGATGGTAGAACAGGTGTTGGTACAGTTTTCGTTTATTCCATGAAAAAGGATTTCAGTGAACACAAGAAAAAAGGATTTCCTTGCAGGTAGCTGCTTTTGAAGTTTGTAGCAGTTGCAGTCCTGCTAGGAGGCACAGCGGCCACAGCTCTTCACTCCTTCCGACTTGGCTGTTAGCTTCTCTGCTTGTCCCTATTCTACACACACAATCCTGCTTCATCTTTGTAAGCCTATCCTTTCCTTTAGTCATTGAGGGCAAGCCTCCCCCCCCACTTCCTCTCAGGATCACGTGAGACCTCTTCTTCCTTTCTAGTGCTTTCTTTCCATCAACATGTGCACTAAAATGTTACTACATGCCATTTTGAGGATTTTGTCCAAAACTAACATGAAAATATTCAAGTTCGTCTGCTGTCCGGAAAATAGCACAGTTCGGACTAAACCCGATTAGGTCCTAACTAGTTTCCTCATCCTTAGTTAACAAAGTTTGCAAAATACTTTTTGAACAATTTGAGGAGTGTAGTTTAATTTATGAGTGGTTTCTGTTATGTAAGCCACTCAAAATTACTTAATAACAGAATTGATCCTTAACCCCTAATGCACAATGCCGTGCATGTACAGCGGGGGATGCTGTGTCTGAACGCATTCTGCCGTACATGCACGGCGAGCTAATTGGGCGGGTGCAGGAGCTGTGCCCACCCGATAACTGCAGGGGTCTGACAGTCCCTGGTAGTAGGCCCCTGCTGTATCTGCCGACATCACTGTTTACAGCGATGCCAGTGAATTAACCCCTTCTATACAACATAGAAGTGGTTTGGGGCGGGTGAAGGAGCGCATTATGTCCCCGCGCTGCTGTGGCGTGGGACCCAATGTGTGACAAGGCAGCCCGATTCCGTGCAGAGGCTGCCCAATGCCTTGCACGGCATGGAGACCTGCCTTCTACGGGTGCCCAGGAGATCCAGCCCCAGGCCGGGTTTCAAGGGCAACCTGTTAGTGTATTACTCAGGGTAAGACACTAACAGGCAATGCACTACAATACAGATGTATTGTAATGCATTGTAGAGGGGATCAGACGCCCAAAAGTTGAAGTCCCAGAGTGGGACAGAAATAAAGTTTAAAAAATAAATTAAAAAAGAAGTTAAAAAAAGAAAAAAAAACGCTCCTTTCCCCTGATTTTATTATAAAAAATAAAAAAAGAATAAAAAAAACACACATATTAGGTATTGCCGCCTCCGTAACGACCGCCTCTATAAATATATCACATGATCCACCCCGTCTGATAGACACCATTAAAAAAACTGTCAAAAAAGCCATTTTTGTCACCTTATGTCACTAAAAGTGCAATACCAAGTGATCAAAAAGGCGTATGTCCCCAAAAATGGTATCAATCTAACCATCACCTCAAAAAATGAGCCCCTGCATATGACAATCACCAAATAAATTTAAAAAACCATGACTCTAAGACTATGGAGACACTAAAATATGATTTTTTGGGGGGTTTCAAAAATGCTTTTATTGTGTTAAATGTAATTTTAAAAAAAAAAGTATACATATTAGGTATCATCACGTCCGTAATAACCTGCTCTATAAAAATACTGCATGACCTAACCTCAGATGAACACTGAAAGAGTTAGTGTATTTCTGCAGCCTGGTTCTTCCTTCATCCCGTGAGGCAGACGTCTGGAGAGCTGTGTCAGAAAGAAGCACCAAGCCAGTGACCTTCAAACACAACTCTGGTTTATTCTTATACAGTGTCTACCTTATATAGTACATACTACATAACAAGAGATAGCTGTGTTTCACATTCCATTGTAACAGGCAGAGACCTTCCCATATATGGAAATAAGGCTAAAGTAAATATATCCCCCCTCTAGCATGATCTCACCCACCATCCTGTCATCTATACATACCATATGGCTTATTCTATTTAACCCTTCAATCCCCTCTTAAGTCATGAATATGACTTATCTTCTTTCTCTCATAGAGAGGTAAGTAGCATAAGGTTGTCCAGGATCTGTGGGTCTTGGACATATGACGCCAAAGGTCTGTATTAGTGACGGAATACATTGAAAGCAACAACATATGGTAATCAAAAAAGCAATTATAATTATAATACTGATAAAAAATGTTCTTAACCAACTCAAATATGGCAGCCAGCTCAATAACCAGTCCCACCAAGAGGATGAATCAACATCCTTTTTGATATTATTGGCGATTTCATGTACCCTTGAATATGGGACTGGATTGATCTGGAATGGTCAGATAAATTAAAGCAACAGATTCCTTTAAAATCTTGACATCCTATATTGTGTTTAAGTAACAAATAATCCACAGCAAATCTAGTTTCTAGCACCGCTCCTCTTACGCCTTGTAGATCTAGAAGTATGTCTGATAAGGCGGTAGAGGTATGATTAAGAGATTTAGCCAAGGCACATGCAATAGAATTTAGAGTACGAGCATTATATATAGCCAGTGCAGGCACTCCTAATATAGAAGTGCCCAAACTGATATATTCTGTACGGCTGAGGAGGGGTAAAGTAGAGTCACAGTTGTCTGATAGAGTCTTGGTAATCGATCTGTAAGCTCTCCTGCTAGGGGGTTGACTGGGAAGGGCCAAAGTCAGCTTGGTGAATGCACAGGGACCTCCAATAACATTAGCAGGAATGTAATTGTAGGTGCTGTTACCACAAGACAAAAACCATCCCTTAGGGAGCATTATAATATATATAAAACTGGGAGTCACTATGGTCTTATTACAACTCACGGAATTGTCTAGGAAGCTAGCAAGCCTACTATTCTTTTTACAGGTGTCGTCAATATAATCATATACACTATTCTTAGGTAATTCACTTTTTATAGCTCCATTATCACAATATAAAGTCATATCCTGGGAAAAGGTAAAACAAGTCTCTGCTACAGTCACATTAATAGTCAGTATTATAATATTATCCCTGCTATTTCCTAATTTCTGACACTCTCCTGAGCTCTTTTATGTATCGACTGATTATTTGGTGCACCGCAGAGGAAACTCAGCTCCTCTGGGTGATAAATACATGTAGTAATCAGCCAGACTGGCAAGGAAACACAAAGATTAATAATTATTAGCAGACAAACAAATCTCCCAGAATATTGTGGGGTCATCATCTTCAGCCTGTGGCAAGGCACTTTTCAGGGAAACTTCTTCTGAGCTCCCCTCTTTGTTCAGGGATTTCACACCTGCTTCACCCTCTTTGTCTGTCACCGGAGAAAAAGCCTCAGGGACCCTTTTCACTCTGCTAGCGTGAATCCAGATTGAAGCCTCTTCTGTGAGAATTGCTGTTCTGGTAACTGCTACCACTCGGGTGGGTGGTCCAAACGGGAACTCAGTCTGCTTCCGTCCTTTTGCCAGGCGCTGGACTATCACCACGTCTCCTGGTTGGAAAGGATGCGTAGGTTCCTGTGGAGAGAAATGAGAGGCATGAGCAACATCTCGTTCAATTTAATCTAAAGTTTCTACAAGTTTCCTCACATATTCTGCCTGTACTACTTCTAGATCCCCTTTTTCTATCACGGGGGCCTTTGGACCCCAAGGAGTGGGGAAGGGTCTTCCCATTAGGACCTCAAATGGTGAGTACCCCGTATTCTTATTAGGCTGCATCCTAATCTCTGCTAGGGCAATAGGCAAGAACTTTTTCCAATTAGTGAATCTGCCTCCAGTAATTTTCCTTATTTTGTCTTTAATTGTTCTGTTCATCCTTTCTACTACGCCGGAACTCTCTGGGTGGTACGGGAGATGGAACTTCCAGTCAATCCTAAGGGCTTTGGACGCATCCTTACATACCCTGGACGCATCTGGCCATCTAGAGAACATATCCACAATTACAAGGGCATGCTCCTGCTTACTTCCTGTCTTTGGGATATGTGTGAAGTCAGTTTGAAAGTGAGTGAATGGTGAAGTCGGGTAATTCAGATGCTGGTGTTGGGCCTTCTTTGAATTATTTGGGTTGTTTCTGAGACATATAATACACCTTGAAACATATGATTGTACCTTTGATCTAAGACCTGGTATAAAAAAATATCTCCAAATGAGGTCAGTGTTTGCCTGTGCTCCCCTATGGCCAAGACCATGATATTGTGCAATTAAAATGGGGCGCTTGCAACTGGAATACATGGTTTCCCCTCTTTGCAGATAAGACCCATATCAGGGTCTTGTACTGCACCTACCGATTGCCATTCTATCTTTTCACTACTGGTAGCCGACTCCTGGAGGCTTAGCAATAGATTGTCAGTAAGGGTAATGTCTGGAACTAGGGAGGGAATTTGAACTGTTGCTGCCGTTCTAATAGCAGCCTCTTTTGCTGCCTGATCAGCAAGGGCATTCCCTTTTGCTATGTGCGTTTGGAGACCAGTATGTGCCTTACAATGGATAATAGCAACCGTGCTGGGTAATTGGATGGCGGCCAGGAGATCATGTACTAGGGTGGAATGCGAGATTTTCTTCCCATCTGCAGCTATGAAGCCTCTTCTCTGCCAGATTACCCCATGATCATGGACAACCCCAAAGTCATATTTGGAATCAGTGTAGATATACATCTCTCCCCTCAAAAAGACAACAAGCCCTAGTGAGGGCAATCAGTTCAGCTGCTTGGGCTGACTGAAAAGGTATAGGATTCGATTCTAGAATAACATCAGGGAGTTGAACTACAGCGTATCCTGCATGATAGTTGTTGTCATTAGGGCGAGAACAGGATCCATCCACAAAAATATCAGGTGCTCCTTCAATGGGTGTGGATTGTAAGTCAGGCCTTGGTGAGGTATGGTCATGTATAGGTTCAGTACATACATGGGGAGTAGGCAAATTATCCTGCTCTCCCTTGTATCCAAGTAGGGCATTCAGTATAGCCATTGGACCAAATGTGGGTGCTGAGTATTTGATGAAGTTGAGGATTAGATAGCAACAAAACTTCATATCCACTCAGTCTTTATGCCGACATATGTTGTGTATGTATGTTCTTCAACAGGGCCTGAACATTGTGTGAGGTATGCAGAGTGGTGGGATGACCTAGGGTGATATTCGTAGCCATCTCAGCGACCATAGCACAGGCTGCCAAACTCCTGAGACACGCAGGCATGCCCTGAACCTGTACGGACAGTACCTTTGAGAAAAAAGCAGCAGGGCGGAATTTGCCTCCATGATCCTGCACCAGGACTCCCACCATGGTTTTACAATTGTCACTGGCAAACAAGTGAAACATCACACCATAGTCGGGTAGGCCCAAACCAGGACTTAAAACTATGGCACATTTCAAATGACTAAAAGCTTGTAACATTTCGTCAGACCATTTAATGAAATCAGGCATATCAGTATTAGTGGCTTGTCTCAGAATATTATCATAGTAGGAACAATCAGCAATCCATTGGCGGCAGTAACCAATCATGCCAAGAAAGGTCAACATGTCTTTCTTGGTTTGTGGGCGGGGCAGACCAAGTACGGCAGTAATTCTGGCATGGCTGATTTTCCTCTCACCTTTACTGAGAACAAAGCCCAAATACTCAACACTTTCCGTACACCATTGTAATTTCTTCCTAGAAACTTTGTGACCACATTCACATAACCACAGTAAGAGACTAACACAGTCTGCCTGGCAAGCCTCCCGAGTAGATCTACATATGAGGAGATCATACACATATTGTAGAAGGACAGAACCATGAGGGGCAGTCCAAGGGCGCAGTGTAACTTGGAGGAGAATGGAGTAGACTACTGGGAGTCTACATAACCCTGACGTACCATCTCTGCTATCAGCTATTCCTGCCCATGCAGAGTTTTTCTCTGTTGTTGATTTAAAGAATGCATTTTTTTCTGTCCCAGTTGACGGGGAGACACGGCCACTTTTTGCGTTCACATTCAAATTTCGCCAGTATACTTGGTTCTACACCAAAAATTTAAATGTGAACGCAAAAAGGGGCCGTGTCTCCCCGTCAACTGGGACAGAAAAAAATGCATTCTTTAAATCAACAACAGAGAAAAACTCTGCATGGGCAGGAATAGCTGATAGCAGAGATGGTACGTCTGGAACCACAGGGGCTATGGGTATGATCTGTGCATTTACCTCTCTAAGATCCTGGACAAACCTAAAGGTATTATCAGCCTTTCTTACTAGGTTGATAGGTGTATTATAGGGGGAAATAATTTCCTCAATAACCCCTGCCTCTAGGAATTCCCTCAACATAGACTCTATCCCCTTTTATTTTTCTGGGGAAAGGGGGTATTGTTTAATATAAACAGGTGCAGCGCCGGGCTTAAGCATTGCCTTATATGGTGTACAAGAGATAAGGCCAACAGCTTGGTCAGTAGTTGCCCAAACCTCAGGAGGAATTGAATCAAGTAGCGGATCCTGAGGTTGGCACTCCAAATATAAAAAACAATTACCCTCCGGTACATGAATGGGCAAAACTGAGGATGTGACATGTAAGTGTCCCGTCTTGCTAACCCTTAACTGCAACTGTAACAGAACAAACAAATCCCTTCCTAATAAATTCACAGGACAATTTGGAATGATCATAAACTGTGTGTGAACATTGACTGGTGCTTGTATGGATGTTGGATCGAGAGAGGAGGAGTTTTGTAAGATCTGGTTAGTATCCCATTAATTCCCACAGAGGGCTCAGCATTCTCTCTTGGGCCACTATAATAATCCTCACATATAGTACTACAAGTAGCACCAGAATCCACAAGAAAAGGGAGAGGACGTCCCTCTATGGTTAACACAATCAGTGGTGATTCCTTATAGTGGTTTGCAATGAGACTGAATGCTGGGATACTGTCCCCTGGGCATCCTCATTGTGATGTCTGCTGCCCCCAGGCTACGGGTAAACCAGGGGTACTATTCTGGGGCTGTGGCAGTGGTAGGGGAAGATCTCGGATCTGAGCTGGTGGATATGGTTGAGAGCCTGGAGCTAGAGAATCATTTGGGACATGTTGCCTGAGTGGGTAGGGGCATCGGCTGATCCAATGATCAGTCTTACCACAATTAAAGCAACCTGCAGGACAAGGTTTAGTAGCTCCCCCTCTCCCAGAGTATGACGCTCTATCCCTTCTCCTACCACGTCCCCTATTGGGCTGATTTGTGGGACAATTCCTATTCTGAGATTGGTAATGGGCCTCTTTAGGTGTAATCATATCAAAGCAACCCGCCGCATCTTTCTCCACTTATTTTGGAATTGATCCTTATTAAGGCTAGGCCATTCGGAGATCATTTATTTAACAGTAAGCTGGAGATGTGGCCGTAGATTGGTAAGGAAAGTCTGAATGAGCATAGAATGCATATTATCCTGAATACTCATTCCTGCCTCCAGAGTCCAAACTTCATTAAACCTCTTCCAAAAGTCTATAACAGACTCTCCTGATTTATGTTTACAGGCTACAGCAGTCGGCAACTAGGACCTAGTCTGAAAACACCTCTCCATTTCATGCTTAATTTCTTCCCACATGGTGTCTATGCCTGCCTCAGTATTCAATTTATAAGTGCCAGCTGACGTATTTGGTGGCTCTATAATGCTTATAGAGGGGACCTTTCTCCAATCCCAGGGGGAATTGTGCCCAACTATCCCATCTATTATAAGGCGCATATCCTCCTGTGTCAGACATCTCCCTTTACAAGCTCTCTTCAAATAATGAAATGTCTCAGATGAAGATGAAGAGGGTTTAGGGCAGTGTTTAATAATCTTATTTATATCATATACTTCAATAGGTTTCTTTAACAAGGTATCCCCTACAGTCATAAAAGGGAACTGTTCCTCTGGGTCACTGTCCTCATCAGGAAGAGGTATATGTTCAGGTTTGGGAAAAGACTTTTGTGATCCAAGGCGCATGGGAGATATGACATCCCCATCACCAACAGCACCAGTAGGTGGATCCTGACCACTCTGATCAGGCAGAGGTGGAGGCAACTGCGGAGGTGGCTGCTGGAGCTGGGGAGCTGTAGGTGGTTGGATGTGGGTAGCAGTATATCCAGCATGTAAATCTAAGTCATCCTTTGAAAGGGATGGATATATCCGTGAGATATTTCCTAAATAGGGAGGAGGGGGCTTTTGAAGTGAACCCCTTGTCAATTCTTTTTCTAACTTATGTTTCTTCTTATATCCCTCCTGGTTCTCTGCCTCCTGTTTCTTAACCTTTTTATTTGGTCTGTCATACCAATGTGGTGCATAAAAAAGCCAATTTTCCCCTCTCAACTTCATATACTGCATGTCCCACTAGGGATCTGGACCCTAATATGGGTAAGAGTCAGTGTCATCCAAACATAAGCCTTTTAACATGTCCATATGGAAGGTGTCATTAGCCCCTTCCTGAGGGAACAGATTTATACTCTTCATCCCCCCTGTCCATCCTGCCATATTATCCACCCAGGGAGTAACTAAATAATGATTAGTCCCAAAGACCCGTGCAACATAATCCTTACATGTTTCTCCTACATACGGAGTGGGTGGAGAGACCTTTCCTTGCTTTTCACCCATTTCTTATAATTTAATTGAGACGGAGGCGGAGCAGAACTCTCCCCAGGACTGGCTGTACTGAACTGTGAAAGTTCTGACAATACCTGTCAACTGGATGGAAAGGACGTAGGTCTATGCTCAACTTCCTTTTCAACTGCTTGTTAGTATTATCCTTTCAAGCCATCACTGGCGTTCACCAGTTTCTGGGTCAGCGGGTTTCCCCTAGCCAGAGTGGTGGGGTGTCTTTTCCAGGACACACACAATAAAGTTAGTACAGTTTTCACAGTATCATTTGCTGCTTACCTTCAGCAGAAATAAAACAATTTTCACAGTATCATTTGCTGCTTACCTTCAGCAGAAATAAAACAATTTTCACAGTATCATTTGCTGCTTACCTTCAGCATAAAATAAAATTACTTAATGCATCATAACATAATAACATACAAGAGAGAATAATAAAGCGTCAGATAAGAAGCAATAGGAATAGGCTTTCAGGAAAAAACAGGATGCTGACAATATTTGAATCCTTGCCAAAAGAATTCCTCTTTTAAATTCTTCCCTAAAGAATTTATCTCATAGGGCTAGAGAGTATTTACAGTTTATCTTGCCTGAAGACCGACTGTCCATCTTACCTAAAAAATAGAGTCACTATTTACAGTCCTGCTTGCCAAAAGCAGGCCACCTACCTTGCCAAAAGATAGCTTCCCTATTTACAGTCCAGCTTGCATAAAGCCGACCTCTGTCTTGCCAAAAGATAGATACTATTCCTTTCAGTGTGTCTAAATTGGGTTCAAAATAGAAATAACAGAGACTCTTCGGAAAGCATTGGAAGCCCACAATCCTTAAAAAGAAAAAAAGACAAGCAGGAAGCTCCCGGACTCACCGTAGCGTGTCTGTATTCTATCCCGGACGAGACCTCAGCTGAAAGAGTTAGTGTATTTCTGCAGCCTGGTTCTTCCTTCATCCAGTGGGGCAGACGTCTGGAGAGCTGTGTCAGAAATAAGCACCAAGCCAGTGACCTTCAAACACAACTCTGGTTTATTCTTATACAGTGTCTACCTTATATAGTACATACATACATACATACATAACAAAAGATAGCTGTGTTTCACATTCCATTGTAACAGGCAGAGACTTTCCCATATATGGAAATAAGGATAATGTAAATATATCCCCCCTCTAGCATGATCTCACCCACAATCCTGTCATCCATACATACCATATGGCTTATTCTATTTAACCCTTCAAACACTGTAAAAAAGGTGTAAAAAAATGCATTTTTTTGTCACCTTAAATCACAAAAAGTGTAATAGCAAGCAATCAAAAAGTCATACGCATCCTGAAATTAAGAAAGAAGCAAGGCAGCTCTCACCAGCTGTAGAACACCCTCTGTGCACGGATGCCGCACCTGGATGCGGAAGTATGCAATCAGAAGAAAGAAAAATCCAGCTCAGCTCGGGTGACTCGTATTCATAGACTTTATTCCAGCGGTAAAAACTTCATACAAAATGCGAAAAACTGTTACGCGTTTCAGACCTCCATAATATCTGGGTCCTTCTTCATGACAAACACACAAAGTATGATGGAAGCTGCCCCTGATATACACCCTCCAGAATCAGGCAGACAAGCAACACCTGAATAGAGGAGGTGTCAGAGGGAGGTTCCACACAAACCTCACAAAACACTACATAAACAAGCAAAATAGAATAAAAAGATCCTAATATAAAAAGATAAACAATATGCTGATGTATTGAAAAACAGACATAGTACAATCAGTACTGTAAAATCAGATCATGTCGCTTGTTGAGACCCTCTGGTTGCCGGGATCCCAATTGAAAGATCCAAAAGGCCTCTCTGTTAAGAAGTTTTCTTCTATGGTCTCCACCTCTAGGGGTAGAGAGACCCTTTCAATACCCTGTACCTTTAATCCAGAGATATCACCCGCATGAACAACCGCAAAGTGCAAACTTGCAGCAGAAATATTGCGGTTCTCATGGTGTGGTATATCAGATATATGCTTGCGGATCCTGTTTTTCAGGGGATTAGTAGTACAACCCACATATTGCAAAGAACATACGTCACAAGTAATAAGATATACGACGTGTTTAGTGTTGCAGTTGATATACGATCGTATGTCATATTGTTTGCGATGTGCAGTCGATCTGAATATTTTATCTGTAACCATGTGTTTGCAACAAATACATTTTCTGTGGCCACACCTATGGCTGCTTTTATAATGTAGCCATGTAGGTATTGTAGTGTTTTTTCACAGAAAAAGCTGGAGCTAACCAAATTGCTGAGGGTGGGGGCTCTTTAGCAACACATTTGACACCATTGGAGACAATATCAGACCATTGTCCATCAATATTAAGAATGTGAAAATATTTCTTTATTATTTTACAAATCGCAGGGAACTCCTTGCTATATTGTGTGACAAAATATGTGGACTTTTTTCAGTAGACTTTTTCAGACACAGAGACATCTGATTTACACTGAAGATCAGGAAAACCAGAGTATGTCTATCTATGTCAGAAACTGCTCTCTTTGCCCGGTCTATATCATGTTGAGAATACGCCCTACGCAAAAGTCTGTTTTTACATTAAATGCTTCTTTCTCATAGATGTCATCATCAGAACAGTTGTGACGGGCACTGAATTAATTCACCTTTAGGGATATTTCTGATAATGTGTGGTGGATGACATGAACGGGCAAATAGAGTAGTATTCCCGCCAATTCCTTGCGATAGGTAGATGTAATAACCCTCCGAGTGTGGACATTCCCCTCAGACACAGGTCCAAAAATGAATCTCAGCACAGTCATACTGAAAAACAAACTGTATGGAAGAAACACAAGAATTGAAATAAGTAATCAACTCGGTATGGACGCCACATCACCAGACCACACCATCAGTGTATCATCGATATAACGTCCATACCAGAGTAGACGATCCAAAAAGGAGAGGTGTCGATGAGGAGAAAACAACCCTCCCACCATGCCATGAAAATATTAGCAATGGAGGGGAGAATTTAGCCCCATCGACACCCCAGATACCTGCAGAAAAAGTACCATCAAACAAAAATAATTGTGTCTGAGGAGAAAGTCCACCACCAGCGTAATATACTCTATAAGTTCCAAGGTATAATCACTATAGTGGTTCAAAACCAATTGAGAGATACAAGGGCCAGTTCGTGTGGGATGCTGGTATAGAGAGAAGTAATATCTGCAGAAATCCACACCAAATTCTTATCCCATTCAAAATCTGTGAAAACTTGTAACACAGACCGAGAGTCTTAGATAAAACCCGGAATGAGGGGTATTAGAGGCTGGAGGAGGGAATCCACCCACTCACAGAAACGCTCACAATAGGAGCCAATTCCAGCCACAATAGGTCTGGAGTGGGGAGGGAATGTATCTTGTGGACCTTCGAAGTGCATGGAATATGGGGATACCGGATGTTCCACAAAGATATAATCCCTCTCTTTAATGCTGAGACAGCCAGTGGATACTCCCAGATCAAGGATACTATCCATTTTTGTTTGAAAAACTCGTAGGGGGTCACTGGATAAACGAGTGTAGATTTTAGTGTCTTGTAACATATTCATGATTAAATGTTTATACAATCCCGTATCCATTATAACCACTGCCCCACCTTTATCAGCCTCCTTAATTATGATGTCCTTCCTATCCCCTAATTCTTGAACCCTGGGTTCACACCTGAGCGTTTTACAGCGCGTTCAAACGCGCTGTAAAACGCTCAACACATGAAAATCAATGCTTTCCTATGGCCCTGGTTCACACTTGAGCGCTTTACAGCGCGTTTGAACGCGCTGTAAAACGCCCGACGCATAAACAAGTACTTGAGCTTTTTTTTGGGCGTTTGTCGCGCGTTTTGGTCCATAGACTTCAATGGGAACGCTCAACGCTTGTTTGTTTGCGCTGCTTGGACACTGAAATCGCGCGCTCGAACGCGCGCTTGATTTTGCAACATGCTGGAAAAGGCTGCACACCAGGTGCAAAGCACAGTTTTGGACAGAATCCAGCATGGAGGAGTGTGTGTGTGACCCCGAGACACTCATCAGACTGGTGCAGGCCAAACGCTGCCTGTAATGACACACAGGATGCAAAGTACAAAAACAGGAGGAGCAGGCAGCAGGCCTGGGAGGATATTGCAAACACCATCTGGCCAGATTGGGCAAGTTACAGCAAGACAGTCAAACAAGGAAAAGGTATTTCCATGTGTGTTCTAATGTGAAAAGTAAACTTCTTTGTGTGCAGTGGTGTACCAACTATATGTAATAGCCCTGGCCAGCTCTACCTGCAGCCCTCCAGCTGTTGTCAACCGCCACCTTCACAAATGCTGGGCTGTATTTTACTTGCTGGAGCGTGTGCAGGCATGCATGGAGTTGGATTTTAGCCACAGCTAGAGGGACGCAGCATCACCATCCCTGTTCTTGTATATAGGGCACTCAGTGGCCTTAGTTTACAAAGAATGATGATATGCCCATTACATGTTGTATAGTGTCCCTCACCCCTTTAGTTTTTAGTACTGTCCTGGTTCACCCTCCCCACATTCTGGTACAATGCAATGGCCCAGTATGTTCAATTTGCAGTGGTTCCACTGTCTTATGCCAGACTGCGCTCTTTCAATCTGCAAATGTAGTGGCATTTTGGGGTGAGGGATTTGAAGCCTAAGTTGTTGTTGATATGGTGTACTTTATCAAATTAGACTGCTTGTGGACTATGGGTGGGCTGGCATATTTTAGGTGCTTCTGTTTTTAACGTGCCAGTATTGGGCACCATGATGGGATCCGTTATTTCACCCACATTGGCTTATATTCTACTGGGCTGAGTATTGGGCACTTAAATGGGACACATTATTTCGGCCACATTTTAAACCAGTGTTAATGGGCGACTATTGATGGCCACTATAGGGGCATCCCCAAGGGCACTATATAGGTGAAAAACAGAAATGCACAAATGATCTTTTCACACTTTGTAATTTAGGCATAGTAATAAACAACCAAAATGGAAATAAAACCTTAATATTTAAACAGTCTTTTCATCAGCAAAATATAAATTAACATAAACTTAGATGGCTTCCAATTGCCATGGTAACGCCCATGTGGTGATAAAAATATGCGGTGAAGTGGTCCCTGACAGCTGCACCGTGTCTGGTCCCACGCACACCGCTTGGATTAGGACTCTCCAAGGAATGGCTGAGGGAATCTTCAAAATTAAAGCCATCCCGTACACGAACAAAATTATGCAGAACACATGCTGCCTTCACGGCCGAGATGGCGGTCTCCAATTTTAAATGAATAGGAGAATGGAGAAAACGCCATTTGTTAGCTAAAATGCCGAAGGCGCACTCCACCACCCTGCGTGCCCTTGTCAGCCGGTAATTAAACACCCGCCTGGCAATGGAGAGACTCCCGGCTGAGTACGGCCTCATAAGATGCTCCCAGCGCAAAGGCCTCGCCCCCACAAAAACAAAGGGCATCGACGGATAAGTAGTCCCAGGCAGTGGTGTTCCCGGGAGGTCCAGCTCATTATTATTGAGCATTTGCCCAAAGGCAGAATGCCCCAAAACAGCAGAGTCTGAGCTGCTGCCGTAGGACCCCACGTCAATGTATCTGAAGCAATAGTTGGCATCACACACCGCGAAAAGAACAAACGAAAAATATTTTTATAATTAAAAATTGACTCCCGCTCCTGATGGGCTTCTTAACGCGGATGTGCTTGCCGTCTCATTGCGCCGACACAGTTTGGGAAATTGCAGGATTGGAAAATATCCGCAATTTGCAGCCAGTCCTCCTCTGTGGTTGGGCCATCACAGCTGGATGAAGGACATCCCAAATTGCCAGGCAGGTTTCCCGGACGACCATACTGGCTGTGGACTTGCCGATGAGGAAGGCGAAGTGTAGACTGGCCAATGACTGTCCGGTCGCTAAATACCTGAAACAAATGTAAGAAAATAAAGAGACATTAACGGATGTTTTTTTATTTTTTCATAGTCAACACTATCAAAGGCAAATGGAAAAGCCTGAAAGATGCCTTTATCCGCCATAGGCGCAAAGAAAGGGAGCAGAGGAGTGGATCTTCCCTAGCGCACACTCCAGTTACGTGCATGCTCAACAGATGTCATTTTTGGATACCGTGCACGGAAATGCGGAGGTGAGTCAAGGGCATACACAGGAGAGGATGTGGTATGACATGACATACATTCAATTTCATATGGGGAACATACTTACCTATATTTTCCACTTCACAGCACCGATAGTAGCTGGGAACCCAGCCAGGCGCGAGATGACGAAGAAGAGGACGAGGGCACAACCATGGACAGTGAGCCCGGACCATCTATGGGGCCAATGAGTCCTCCAGGCCCCCACCCACTCCGAGTATCGTGAGCCCAACGCAGCCTGTCCCAGCTGTCCCAGAGGCAAGTCGGCAGCCCCGACATAAAAGGAGGAGAACAGAGAGGCATGAGGACAGGCTAATAGGCTGCCTGATGCCCTGGCACATCCTGTGCCAAAACTTTCTAGTGATGCCCATTTTCTCCTCAGTCTAGAGGAGAAAATGCTACATGTGCCCAGAAATCTGGTCACAAAAGTAAGGGATGAGTTGTCTAAGACCATTGATAAATATTGCATCCCTTATGAAATCCCCACATCTATTAGTGCCCCACAGCAGGCCCCACTGCATACAGCACAGCAGGCCCCACTGCAGCCAGCACTGCAGGCCCCACTGCAGCCAGCACTGCAGGCCCCACTGCAGCCAGCACAGCAGGCCCCACTGCAGCCAGCACTGCAGGCCCCACTGCAGCCAGCACTGCAGGCCCCACTGCAGCCAGCACTGCAGGCCCCACTGCAGCCAGCACAGCAGGCCCCACTGCAGCCAGCACAGCAGGCCCCACTGCAGCCAGTACAATATGGCCAACAATATGGTCCACAATATGGGCCGCAATATGGGTCTCAATATGGCCCACAATATGGGCCACTACATCCCCAACAACACCCTCACACATACCCAGCACACACATACACACAAAGTAACATACAACACCCTCCTGACACATGGCAGACACAACACACATCATACCCATATACCTCAACAAGCACGGGCCCAAGCACCTTCACCACCCCCACCACTGAAATGCCACCCGCAAATCAGTCTCACGGAGCCAGAGAGACACGGCGGGATCCCGAGGTTGAGTTTTCAGGGCCGCAATATGAAACCCTGTGAAAATTTTATGAGGGCAATTCTCAGGCTCAAGGATATTTTTATGTTGTTTACCAAAATTGCTCCTTTGTTAAACAGAGTTAACAAATTTAAGTTGGAAATGTAGGATGTTATTACATTCACCAAAGATAAATAATTTGAAGCAAATGTTTGGACTATTTTTTGAAAGTGAGGGGTAAAACATGGCCAAATGAGGATACATGATGCATGTATGGGATATCTATGCCACACGTTGACAACATACACATCACATACCCCCACACAAACACTCATGCGTCACAAACAACCAGAGAAACACGGCGAAACTCAAATCCTAGCACAACACACTGCAAATGGATTAAATGGCCACAATAATAAGCTACTTACTGCAAAGTAATGACCAGTCTTTCCACTGGTGGGATGCAGTCCCAGATAAAGGTGTCCTGACGCTGCAAATGAGGGGACAACAGCACCAGGAGCTCGTCAAAGCTATGAAACAATAAAATGTTCATGGTTAACAATACAAAAAGCACAAAACACTTAGCTTAACCATTGAAAAACATTGCAACAACGTATACTGCACTAACCTGTGGATGGACATCCTGGTGTAGTCCAAAAACTTGTCCTCATGGGCACGGAGGTTTGCATACAGTGCCCAGAACTGGCCCCTCTCCTGTCTATTTGCAATGACTGGATGGACCCAGAAACGTCGCCTGCTGTCCCGCCTTCTCCTGAAGCGCTCCAGTTCGGAGTAGCTGCAACAACTGCCGCAACACGTCGCCGCTCTATAACATTCCATGACTACAACCAGCACTCTCTACCAACACACATGGAATTTCACACCTACAATGCCCTATGATTGGCCAAACTTCATATAGACAGGGAAATTTGGTCATTGGACAACACTGCAGTCAATCACACAAACGCGCGTCAAACGCGCGTTTACTATTGCAAAAAACGAGCATAAAAACGCGCGTCAAACGCGCGACAAAAACGCGCGTTAAACGCGCGTCTTAGAAACGCTCAGGTCTGAACCCAGTGGAAGAGCCCGTTTTTCAACTGCCGTTAAATTAGAATGAGTTCCAGATTTGGTAGCATCATATAAAAAGCAGAGATCCCTTTCCACCAATTCCTGATACTTGTCTAATGCCACAGAACGAGACTGAATAGGATAAAAATCCCTATTGGACGTTCTGAAATATTTAGAGGAATTGGTGTGACCAGGGGTAATGCCTGCAGTAGTCTGGAGAATGCTGGAATGGACCATATCCACAAAGGTCATAGAAAGTGTATGGCCTTCGTGGAACGGTGCACCAGTATCATCAGATACAAAAACATTATTAACAGTATTGACAGATACAATTGAAGATGACACATGCATAGATCCCTCACATATAGGCATTCCTGCTGGGGGAGTGTCAGTCTGATCAAAACTGTTCATAAGAGGTGGTTTCTGAAAGTGTTTTTTTAAAGTAAGATTGCGGGCAAATTTGTTAACGTCCAAAATGGTACGATACAAGTCGAAATGGTGAGTGGGCGAGAATGTTAGGCCTTTAGTCAAGACCCCAATCTGATCCAAGGAAACAATGGACGCTGACAAGTTCAAAACCTGAATGTCCGCAATTATCTCTTTTGTCGGGAAGGATACCGGCGATTTTTTCCGGTGCCGCTTACCTGCCCTTCGTTTTTTGATGATTGCCTCTTGTGCGGAGCAACATACTGTGGCGGATGGCCCACATTTGTTTCAGTGGGTGATATCTCTGGATTAAAGGTACAGGGTATTGAAAGGGTCTCTCTACCCCCTAGAGGTGGAGACCATAGAAGAAAACTTCTTAACAGAGAGGCCTTTTGGATCTTTCAATTGGGATCCCGGCAACCAGAGGGTCTCAACAAGCGACATGATCTGATTTTACAGTACTGATTGTGCTATGTCTGTTTTTCAATACATCAGCATATTGTTTATCTTTTTATATTAGGATCTTTTTTATTCTATTTTGCTTGTTTATGTAGTGTTTTGTGAGGTTTGTGTGGAACCTCCCTCTGACACCTCCTCTATTCAGGTGTTGCTTGTCTGCCTGATTCTGGAGGGTGTATATCAGGGGCAGCTTCCATCATACTTTGTGTGTTTGTCATGAAGAAGGACCCAGATATTATGGAGGTCTGAAACGCGTAACAGTTTTTCGCATTTTGTATGAAGTTTTTACAGATGGAATAAAGTCTATGAATACGAGTCACCCGAGCTGAGCTGGATTTTTCTTTCTTCTGATTGCATCCTGAAATTGTACCAATCAAACCGTCATCTCATCCTGCAAAAATGAAACCCTATCTAAGACAATCGCCCAAAAAAAAACTATGGCTCTCAGACTATGCAGACACTAAAACATGATTTTTTTTTGTTTCAAAAATGATATTAGTGTATAAAACTTAAATAAATAAAAAAAAGACACATTAGGTTTCGCCTCGTCCGTAACGACCTGCTATATAAAAATATCACATGATTTAACCCCTCAGGTGAACACCATAAAAAGAAAATCTAATACAAATTGGGTCAAAAAGCTATTTTGTCACTTTATATAACAAAAAGTGTAATAGCAAGTGAGCAAAAAGTCATACGCACCCCAAAATAGTACCAATCAAACCATCATCTCATCCTGCAAAAATTATACCCTTCCTAAGACAGTCGCTAAAAAAATAAAAAAAATATGGTTCTCAGACTATGGAGACACTAAAAACATGATTTTTTTGTTTGTTTTAAAAAAAATATGGTTCTCAGACTATGGAGACACTAAAAACATGATTTTTTTGTTTGTTTTAAAAAAGATATTATTGTGTAAAGCTTAAATAAAAAAAGTATACTTATCAAGTATTGCCACATCCGTAATGATCTGCTCTATAAAAATATCACATTACCTAACCCCTCAGGTGAATACCGTTAAAAAAATAAAATAAAACAGTGTCAAAAACTCTTTTTTTGTCACCTTACATCACAAAAAGTGTAATACCAAGCGATCAAAAAGTCATAAGCACTTAAAAATCATACCAATCAATCCATCATCTCATCCCTTAAAAATTGAGCCCCTACCTAAGACAATTGCCAAAAAACTAAAAAAAACTATAGCTCCCAGAATATAGAGACACTAAAACATGATTTTTTTTTGTTTCAAAAATGTTGTTATTGTGTAAAACGTAAATAAAAAAGTATAAATCTTATGTATTTCCACATCTGTAACGACCTGCTCTATAAAAATATCACATGACCTAACCCCTCAGGTGAAGAACGTAGAAAAATAAAATAAAACGGTGTCAAAAAAGCTATTTTTATGTCGCCTTACATCACAAAATGTGTAGCATCAACCGATCGAAAAGTCATGCGCACCCTAAAATAGTACCAATCAAAACATCATCTCATACTGAAAAAAAGTGAGCCCCTACATAAGACAGGAGACACTAAAAAATCATTTGGTATTGTCGCATTCGTAACAACCTGCTCTATAAAATAGCACATGATCTAACATGTGAGATCAACATTGTAAATAGCAAAAAATAAAGACAGTGCCAAAACAGCCATTTTTTGTTACCTTGCCTCACAAAAAGTGTAATATAGAGCAACCAAAAATCATATGTACCCTAAAATAGTACCAACAGAACTGCCACCTTTTTTGGAGTTTCTAATCTAGGGGTGCATGAGGGGGTCTTCAAATATGACATGGCAAGTTAAAATTATCCCAGTGAAATCTGCTCTCCAAAAACCATATGGCGTTCCTTTCCTTATATGCCTGTACAGCAGTTTACCACCACATATGGGGATTTTCAGTAAACTACAGAATCAGGGCACTAAATATTGAGTTCTGTTTGGCTTTTAACCTTTGCTTTGTTAGCAGAAAAAAAATGATTAAAATGAAAATTCTGCTAAAAAAGTAAAATTCTGAAATGCTATCTTCATTTTCCATTAATTCTTGTGGAACACCTAAAAGGTTAACAACGTTTGTAAAATCAGTTTTGAATTCCTTTGAGGGGTAATGTTTCTAAAATGGGGTCGTTTTTGGGGGGTTTCTATTTTGCAAGCCGCACAAAGTGACTTCAGACCTGAACTGGTCCTTAAAAACTGGGTTTTGGAAATTTTCTGAAAAATTTCAAGATTTGCTTCTAAACTTCTAAGCCTTCTAACGTCCCCAAAAAATAAATTGGCATTCATAAAATGTTCCAAACATAAAGTAGACATATGAGAAATGTAAAGTAATAACTATTATATTTCTATTTCTATTTTAAAAGCAGAGAAATTAAAATTTGTAAAGTTGAGAATTTTTCCAAATTTTTGGTAAATTTTTATAAATAAAGATTAAATATTTTGATTCAAATTTACTACTGTCATGAAGTACAATATGTGATGAGAAAACATTCTCAGAATGGCTTGGATAAGTAAAAGCTTTTTAAAAAAAGTGACAGTCAGAGTTGCAAAAATCTGTCAGGTCCTTAAGGTGAAAAATGGCCCAGTCCTTAAGGAGTTAAAATTCTAAGTGTTCTAACATCCTAAAATATAAAATGACATTTATACTATGATGCCAACAAAAAGTAGATATATAATGAATGTTAGTAACTATTTTATGAGGTATCACTGTACATCTTAAAAGCAGAGCAATTCAAATTTAGAAAATAGCAATTGTTTCCAAATTTTATGTCAATTCTGGATTTTTTTTATAAATAAAGGGAAAACAAAGACTCAGATTATGACTAACATGAAGTATGATGTGTCAAATAAAAAAATTCTCAGAATCACTTGAATGCGTAAAATCTTTAGAAAGTTATATACCACATAAAGTGACATGTCAGATTTGCAAAATTAGCCAGGGTCAGGAAGGTGAAAATTGGCAGGGTCCTGAAGGGGTTAAACAAAATGCCCCACATATGTGTCGGAAAGCAACAACTTGTCTGGTTGCAAAGTCCTGGAGACTTCCTTCAGGGAACCTGGGCTAAGGTTGTTGATCCACATTGTATAATCATTATGCATGAATAAAATTGCCAAAGGATATTAGAGTTTGGTCTATAGTCCGTGCTAAATTTGCGAGTGGACACAATCTTCTGGGTGGTTTGATTAGGTGATATTCTTGATTATATGTATTGTAAATTCAGTTATGATCTAAACATTAAATTCTCCATAAAGATTATAGGTAATTCATTTTTAGTCATATTTACATTTAGTTGTCCAATGCTGGTGGTGAGTGCACTTTAACTATAAAAGTGCAGTAAACAATATTGTATTTCCCAAGAGGCAGATTTCCGAGTCATAAAGTTCCTTAAACTACTGTATGCTTATTTTGCACATGACAGATAATGATCACAGTGGACATTAGGAGCAGACAACTGCAGCAGAGATATATTTTTGTCCATTAACTTTTACATCCTCAGAAGTATATTTATGATCAAATAACTGCTGAGAGATCATTACACAGTGTGTTAGGTTTATGTTCCTCCTGACAATTAAATAATGCTGAACCAAGATGGTGTCAATCTTCATTAATAGACTGGATCATCCTCTATATGGTGAGAATTATTTTTCTAGCTTACACTAAAGCTTTACAATTCTACAGAAGAGTATGATATATAGTATATTTTATATTGCAATAGAAATATAATCAGCAGTCATAAAAAAGAGACCTGTCTCTTTGTGGCTCTATTCTTGTGGATAAAGGCATTAGAGAGGTATCTTTTGGATAGGACATGAATGTTTGATTGGTCCTACTCCTTATGAGGGTCTAACCACAAAAAGCACAATAAGGAAGAACTGCAGTCCAGTTACAGTGGATCCACCATATATCTGGCCTTTTCTAGTGTTGCAGCTCTTTCCAATTTAGCAACAAAGGGGAAATGGTTACAGGAGTGTAGAATCCCCTTTATTATGTTGGTTGCGCAAAAAAAAAAATTGATTTCACACATACTTCTACTTCAAGTAATTCAAGTAGTTCTGTTTTACAATTTACTAGAGATACTCTAACCATAAGAAAATAACTTAGAGATTGCAGAAAGATCAGGCTTTGCTAACCTGTCTCTGTGATTCCAATAGAAATTAATGGGGGCTGTGGTAAAACAGTATCAGTCACTGTACAGTTTTCGTAGCAACCATTCACTTCTATGGGCGTTATGGACACAGAGTAACACAGACCAATTGGCTGTTTCTATAATCCCAGTCACCTCTGGCTTCGGCATATTATGGGTGTTCCAATTTCAGCCCCGAGAGATTACGATGGGAATACCCCATTAAAAAAAGAACTAAACAAATTTGATAATTCCATGACAAAAAACTGTTCCCCTAATTGTACAATATACTCCTGGATTGATGCTAAGGAATTCAAGGCAATTTTGTGGTCCCAAGTCAAGAGTCTGACTGCCATATACAGAATGCTGCATTTTATTTATACAATACATAGAGGAACATGATTGGAGCGGTAGCTTCCATTGGACTATTCCTTGCCACTCACATGAATTAATGGAATCTAACCTTACTTAGAAAGGTTACAGTAATAAGCTGGTTACAAAGTATTGGTCTTTTAGGACTCCCAGCGATCAGTTGTAAACTGTAAGAAAACCTGGATTCAAGTACTCAATTTCCAGGCAGCGCTAGCACAGCAAAGATTAATGGTGTTTTTTAAGAAAGTAAAAATGTTGCTAACAGCGGGAATTCGCTGCTCTCCTGTGCTGCTGCTGCAGTGGCAACCTTGTTTCATTTTTGCGCACTTTGTTGCAGTAATTATGTATGCAGCAGGCCGACTAGCGGCACTCGAGGGATCCCTTTAAGATGGTTATAAATGCTTTTGTCATGACACCGCATTTCAGCAAGGAGGGACTGAGTCCCCCTAAGTAGCTGGTGGAACCAGGTGTAGGAATGCCAAAGTGGTGCAAGGGTTGCCTATAGTGTCCCCTTAGGTGTGGCTGTGCACGTGTCACGGTGCTCCTACCTGGATATCCTGGAACCCCAGGCGTAGTTGTCCGAAGCAGTGAAAATAGGGTGAACAGAGGAGGGATTGGTAGAATAAGTTGAGTCCAGACTTGTATTAAAGTTGATAACAGCTTTACTTGAATAAACTTGCATCAGAAAACAATCTTCCAACTTTGTCTTGGTTTCCAGCAGGCTTTGGCATTAATTCTGAAAGACAAAGACATTCATCTCTGCTACATCTGTACTCTCTAGCCCTGCTGTGCTGACTGGATTAAATAGAAACCTTTTCCTTTGTTGCTGTATGCTGCAACTTCTCACTCTGTAGTCTGACCCTGTCACTTTTTTTTTTCCAAGATCCTTATTCTTTACCCAGGGAATCTTTCTTCCTGGCTTCTGAAGCTTTTTGTCCTTCTCTCTTGGACCAGCAGAGCAGACGGTGCTCTGCTGGCTGGTACACAGCCTTCCCTTTGGAGGGGGCAAGCTAGAGTGACTCAAACTAACTCAACTCCTCTCTCTCTAGGGAGGGGGCTGGAATGGAAGAAGGGTTCCATTCTAACTAACACAGCTCTGCCAGTGGTGCCACCATCTGCTGGTAGACTTGGTACATTGCATGAACATAACACTTGCAAAGGAATACGAATATACTTGGTGCAGGACATGGAGATAGATACATAAGATGACACAGAATCACTCATAGGAGATAGTAGAGGGGTGTAAAAGATGGTAATGCACCTCTGGGGCGTTACATATACCCATTAGAGATGAGCGAACCAGTTGAGACTCGTTTAGGGTCCGGTTCGCTGAATTTGTGAAATTGTTTGGTTTGGACCCGAATCGGTTCAGGCCAAAACAAAGTGGCTCCCATTACCCTGAAAGTTTTTTTTTATGTAACCCCCTTAAAAAAAATGTTAAAATTTTTAGGAAAACTTGTTCCCTTTTAATTTATTTTATATGATTTTTTTTTCCCTCCAACACCCCACTCCTCAAGTTCAGGAATGCAATGACAGCAATAGTAAATGATGTCTGAGTGACACACATAGCTATGGGTAATTGCACATTTGACTGTGTTAAATACAGTTGGAGTCATTTATCAAACTGGTGTAAAGTAGAACTGGCTTAGTTGCCCATAGCAAGCAATCAGATTCCACCTTTTATTTTTCAAAGGAGCTGTGAAAAATCAAAAGTGGAATCTGATTGGTTGCTATGGGCAACTAAGCCAGTTCTACACTATACCACTTTAATAAATTACCCTGACACTGGGTTCACACTTGAGCGTATTTGATATGCGCGTTTTACGCGCATTTTAGTCGCGCGTATTGCAGCGTGTTTTTGGAAATAGGAAACGCGCGTCGTACGCTCGTTCGTGTGATTGACCACTGTACTTCTTTGGGCGTAGGGCGTGTTACAGCGCGTTCGTACGCGCTGTAAAACGCTCAGGTGAGAACCATGCCCATAGAGAAACATGGGTTTTCGCCTGTTAAGCATTTTACAGCGCGTAGAAACGTGCTGTAAAACGCTCAAGTGTGAACCCAGCGTGAGTGTGTTTAAAAACATACAGTGTTCAAAAAATTGTCCCTTATCAAGGGCAGATGATGTTTATACATGCGCAGTGTTTTTGGATAAAATAAATTATAAAATAAATTAAAAAGTGGCTAAGGGGAACATGATGGTTGGCAAGTAGCATTAGTGGCATAATGCAAGTCTCAGCAGCCTTACAGAATGTAATGGAAGGCAGACAGAAAGCAACAGTGCCATGATGGGCCACCGGCAGCAAGGTGATATGTATTCATCACAATCAGCCTGAACTGTAAGAAAATGTTCTTATTTCTAGTAAACAAGGCTCTAAGACTTCAACCCACCCAAAAGCCAAACACAGCATGTACAATAAACAAAGCTAAAACTCAGTGATGCATAGGGCTGAAAGCACACATTAAGGAGCATATTAATCAAACCAGATACATATGTCTGGTTTTTGGTATAAAAACGTTGCACAACATTTAGATTGAAGAGTTTTCTGTGACATTTCTGAGACATTTTGTAGCCACGTTACTTTTCAAAGTAGTCTATGTTTAAGGCTACATGCACACGACCGTGTGTGTTTTGCGGATCTGCAAAACACGGAAGCCGCTCCGTGTGCCTTCCGCGATTTGCGGAATGGAACGGGCGGCTCATTATAGAGAAGCATATTCTTGTCCGCAAAACGGACAAGAATAGGACATGCTCTATTTTTTTTATGGGGCCATGGAACGGAGCAACGGATGCGGACAGCACACGGAGTGCTGTCCGCATCTCTTACGGTCCTATTGAAGTGAATGGGTCCGTGCCTGAGCAGCAAAATATGCTGCTCAGATGCGGACCAAACTTACGGTCGTGTGCATGTAACCTAAGGCTGAAAAGTAAGATTTGACCTGGATTATGGCACATTCATCATCTGCGACAATGTTGCAAAAAAGTTGCATCCTACGCCAGGAAAACTAAATCATATAACACAATGCAGTTTCACCAAATGCATCAAAATTGTGCACCATTTCATAAATTTGGTTCAACCACACATTGCAAAACCAACATCTCAAATGATAAATGTCCCCCTAAGTATCATGCTTCTGATACACCTGAATAGGGATGAGGGAAGTAGGAAATTTAAATACTTTCCTTACAATTGCCCTAGATGTCCTAAAATACAGAGCTCCAGCCCCAAAAGGCGGATTGGGGGTCTGGAGGTCTAATGGGGGTCAGATATGGGGGTCTGGAGGTCTAGCGCCATAACTCCGCCCCCGCCCCATTATAGTCAACAGAAAAAAATCAGAATACTCCCTGGATCAACAACCCATCTCTAGTGACTATAACCTGTAATATTATTACACTCCAGAAATACATCCAGGCCCCTCTTGAACACGTTAGGTGAACTCGCCATCACCACCTCCTCAGGCAGAGAGTTCCATAGTCTCACTGCTCTTACCGTAAAGAATCCTCTTCTATGTTTGTGTACAAACCTTCTTTCCTCCAGACACAGTGGATGTCCCTTCATCACACTCACAGTTCTGGGGACAAATAGATGATGGGACAGATCTCTGTACTGACCCCTCATGTATTTATACACAGTTATTAGATCTCCCCTTAGTCGACTTCTTTTTAACGTAAATAATCCTAATTTTGATGATCTTTCTGGGTACTGTAGTCCACCTATTCCAGTTATTACTTTAGTTGCCCTCCTCTGAACCCTCTTCAGCTCTGCTATGTCTGCCATGTTCACAGGAGCCCAGACCTGTCCACAGTACTCCATGTGTGGCTGACTAGTGATTTTTAAAGTGGTAGGACTATGTTCTCATTATGGGCATCCAAAGCCCCTTTTGATGCAACCAATTATCTTATTGGCCTTGGCAGCAGCTGCCTGACACTGGTTTCTACAACTTAGTTTGCTGATCATTAAAATTCCTAAGTCCTTTTTCATGTCAGTGTTACCCAGTGTTTTACCATTTAGTATGTACTGGTGACATGTGTTTTTCCTTCCCATGTGCATAACCTTACATTTGTCAGTGTTAAACCTCATCTGCCACTTCACTGCCCAAGCCTCCAATCTATCCATATCCATCTGTAGCAGTATACTATCCCCTTCCGTGTTATTTACTTTACACAGTTTAGTGTCACCTGAAAAAAAATATTTCAGTGTGCAAGCCTTCTACAATTAATATATTTATATAATAAATATATTGAAGAGAATAGGGCCCAATACTGACCTCTGTGATACCCCACTAGTGACAGTGACCTAATCTGAGTGTGTACCGTTAATAACCACCCTCTGTTTTCTATTACTGAGCCAGTTATTACCCACATACAGACATTTTCTCTCAGTCCAAGCATTCTCATTTTATATACTAACCTTTTATGTGGTACATTGTCAAATGCTTTGTAGAAGTCAAGGTATACAACATCTATTGAATCGCCACGGTCAAGTCTAGAACTTACCTCCTCATAAAAACTGATTGAAATAGTTTGTCCTGACCGCTCCCTCATGAAGCCATGATGATATGGCGCTATTTTCTTATTTTCATTGAGGTACTCAAAGATAGCATCTCTTAGAAGACCCTCAAACAGTTTACGCACAACAAATGTTAAACTTACCAGACTATAGTTTCTGTGCTCTGTTTTTGGCTGTCATAGGAAATCCTAGTAATCCCCATAAGATAACAATTCTGGAGCATCTTTACTTAATACTATATGCTATGATGCTCCTCTGTTTTTCCTCTGTTGTTTTCTGCTGGAAGTGTATGGATAAAGCCTAGCTAATTGAGATGAGCAAATTTGTCAAAAATTCGATTTGTTGGTTCGCCGAGTTTTCCGAAAAGATTCGATTTGATCCGAATTTATTAGTGCTGAATTGCGTTTAACCGCTTTAGGACCACCACACGCAGATACGCGTGATCTCGGCGGTCCTTCTGTTCCTCCTTGACACGCGGGTGCGTCATCTCGCGAGAGGCGAGATTTGCTGTGAATGTGCGCGCGTGCGTGCACATTCACAGCGGCTGAAAGATCAGAAGTTACACTGCAGCCTGCCAGCGATGCTGTAGATGTGAAATACATTGCATCAAAGAGGTATATCAGATGCTGTTTTGTTAACAGCTTCTGATATACCTGCTACTTGGTCCTCTGGTGGTCCCATTTGCTGGGATCGACCACCAGAGGACCAGGTAGCTATGTAAAGTAGCACCAAGCACCACATTACACCCCCCCTTGTCACTTATTAACCCCTTATTAACCCCTGATCACCCCATATAGACTCCCTGATCACCCCCTTGTCATTGATCACCCCCCTGTATGGCTCCATTCAGACGTCCATATGTGTTTTGCGGATCCACAGACACCGGCAATATCCTTTCCGCATTTTGCAGATCCACACATTGCCAGAACTATATAGAAAATGCCTTTTCTTGTCTGCAATTGCGGAAAAGAATAGGACATGTTCTATATTTTTGCGGAACGGAAGTGCAGACCCGGAAGTGCGGATCCGCAATTCCGGATCCGAGCGGGATAAATTCTGTCCCCATAGAAATGAATGGGTCCGCAATTCCGTTCCGCAAACAGAATTGCGGACATGTGAATGGGGCATAAGGGTTCCTTATCACCGCCAGTTAGTTAGCTACTTATTAGGTAGTTAGCGCCCAGCCCACCGCACCACAGTCACTGATTTTGGCAGAGATTTCTTCATCCACGATGATTGATGCGAATGAAGAAATCTGTGCGGTTCATTTTATTTATTTTTTCAGCCCAGAGGCTGAACGAAAAAAAAAAATCTCATTACCCGTATGCTCAAGATAAGGAGAATAGCAGAAACTCCTAATGCTGGCCATACATGTAATGATTGCGGAGACCCTCAAATGCAAGGGCAGTACAAACACCTCACATGTGACCCCATTTTAGAAAGAAGACACCCCAAGGTATTCCGTGAGGGGCATGGTGAGTTCATGTAAAATTTAATTTTTTGTCACAAGTTAGTGGAATATGAGACTTTGTAAAAAAGATATATATATACATATATATATATATATATATATATATATATATATATATATATATATATATATATATATATATATATATTTCCGCTAACTTGTGCCAAAATAAAAAACATTTTCTGTTAATTCGCCATGCCCCTCACAAAATACCTTGGGGTGTCTTCTTTCCAAAATGGGGTCACATGTGGGGTATTTATACTGCCCTGGCATTTTAGGGGCCCTAAAGCGTGAGAATCCAAATGCGTAAAAATGCCCTGTGAAATCCTAAAGGTACTTATTGGAATTTGGGCCCCTTTGCGCATCTTGGCTGCAAAAAAGTGTCACATATGTGGTATCGCCGTACTCAGGAGAAGTAGGGCAAAGTGTTTTGGGGTGTATTTTTTATATACCCATACTTTGTGTGAGAAATATCTCTGTAAACGACAACTTTTAAAAATTTTTATACAAAGTTGTCAATTTACAGAGAAATTTCTCTCACCCAACATGGGTATATGTAAAAATACACCCCAAAACACATTGCCCTACTTCTCCTAAGTACGGCGATACCACTTGTGTGACACTTTTTTGCAGCCTAGGTGCGCAAAGGGGCGTAAAGTCCAACGAGTACCTTTAGGTTTTACTGGTCTGCTCACAATTTAGCCCCGCCCAAAATGCCAGAACAGTAAACACACCCCACAAATGACCCCATTTCGGAAAGTAGACACCCCAAGGTATTCACTGAGGGGCATAGTGAGTCTGTGGGAGATTTATTTTTTTTTGCCAGAAGTTAGCAGAAATGGAAACTTTATTATTATTTTTTTTCCTCAGAAAGTGTCATTTTCCGCTAACTTGTGAAAAAAAATGAAATGATACATGAACTCACTATGCACCTCCGCGAATACTTTGGATTGTCTGCTTTCTAAAATGGTGTCATTTGGGGGGTATTTATACTATCCTGGCATTCTAGCACCTGAAGAAACATGACAGGTGCTCAGAAAGTCAGAGCTGCTTCAAAATGCGGAAATTCACTTTTTTGCACCATAGATTGTAAACGCTATAACTTTTACCCAAACCAATAAATATACACTTATTGGATTTTTTTTTATCAAAGACATGTAGAACAATAAATTTATAGAAAAATTTATATAGAAATGTAGTTTTTTTAAATTTACAACAGAAAGTGAGAAATCTCATTTTTTTTGCAAAAATTTCGGTCATTTTTGATTAATAGCAAAAAAATAAAAATTTCAACAGCAATGAAATACCACCAAATGAAAGCTCTATTAGTTAGAAGAAAAAGAGGTAAAATTCATTTGGGTGGTAAGTTGCATGACGGAGCAATAAACAGTGAAAGTAGTGTAGTGCAGAATTGTAAAAAGTGGCCTGGTCATTAAGGGTGTTTAAGCTAGGGGGGCTGAGCTGGTTAAAAAGAGCTATTTCCTGGCTGCAGAGAGCCTGTTTAGTGTAGAACACTGTGCCTTGCAGTAACACGCATAGGGAGTCCGCTGTGGTAGTGAAACAATGACATACAGATGACAGGCGTCGCTCTTAGAATCACTGCACACTTCACTTATTTGGGCAGTCACGGGGCCAAAACTGACCAAATAACTCAAGTGTGAACTCAGCCTTAAAGGTTGATTTTAGCATCAAGAAGAATAGCACTCCTTTTACACCATCGTCAGCTAATTCCACATAGATGTCTACAGAACCTGTTCTATTAAACCCTTGTTTAAGTAGAGCCCCCCTGACAGAGTGGAGCAGGTGTCAGCAGTACAGTAAGTTTGTGTTGACATCACTGATTATTTTGCCCTTCCTCTGCTCTGTCAGAACAATAACTCCCAAAAACGGATCCTGTCTGTTGAGCATTTAGTCAGTAAAACATCAGTATTACTAAAGCCAAAAAAAAACAGGAGTGGATCTAAAAAAGAGATGACATGTGAATGGAATATTTGTCTTCTGTGTTTTGTACCCAATTTTGGCTACCAAATCATAAGCCAATTTTGATGGGACCATGTCATACAGGCCTTACAGCTGCTACATATACAGGATCCATTGGTGATGTGGCAGAAGTACTGTATGAAGAGACCACAGAGTGGCTCAGTGACATAGTAGGAAGGATACACCCCTTTGCACTGGTTTTCCTTCCTTTGAGGGATATCTGGCTCTCATTGTGTTGTAGACCCAATACTGGGGCTCCACATTTATTTTGCATATTATAGTAGAAAGGTCGCAGCAACATGATGAGACCACAGAGTTGCCCAGTGACAGTGGTGAGATGGCAGCAGCAGAAGGAGACCACAGAGTTCCCCAGTGACAAAGTGTTGAGGTGGCAGAAGCATGAGGAGACCACAGAGTGGCCCAGTGGCATAGTGGGGAGGTGGCAGTAGCATGAGGAGACCACAGAGTGGCCCAGTGACAGAGTGGGGAGTTGGGGGGGGGCAATACCAGTACCAGCTGAAGATGGTGGCTGGGAGTAGAAGCACTTGGCAGCAGGTCTGGCATCAGGCGGGTGGCAGCATCAGAATAGTAGCTGAAGCAGGTAGATAGAAGAAACAGGTCTCTTGTCAAAGTGTAGGTGTGGAACCATGGATGATCTAGTCTGATGCATCAGGCACTGGTGTTTGAAAATCCTGGCTGCCTGGTAGTCCAGGTGATCTTTGATGTGGGATGGCACTCCACGTATGCCACAACCTGCTGGTTCAGGTTCTGCTCTATGTCTAGCTACTGATGATGATGATGATGATGAGTAGTTTTTTCAGTAGGAGGGTGAAGAAAACTGCTCACCAGAAACTCTAGACTTAAGTGGCTGCTGATGGAGTTAGTACTGCTCCTGCCCCCCCCCCCAGCATCCATGGCAGTGGAACAAGAGCACAGAGGGCCTTACGTGAGGATAGGCGATGGTGCACAAAGGCAGCGGCCAACTGACTACATAGGATGTCTTAATAGTAGTTTAGTTCTCAGCGGGTGTAAAAAAAGGCCCCCATTTTGGACCAGTAGTGAGGGTCTAACATGTTGGACAGCAAGTAGTCATCCCTCTGCCGAATAGTGACAATTCGGCTGTCACTACGCAAGCAAGTGAGCATGCATCGGGCCATTTGCACAAATGACTCGAAAGGACTCCCTGCTTCCATCTCCACTGTATACTGCCACAGTGTGTAGCTGGGTCCTCTGCCTCACCTTCCTTATTACCCTGTAGCTCCTCTGAATGCTCCTGCTTCTCCTCTCCTGTCACCTATGTAGAAAAGCCAGCCATTTCTCTACGCATTGCTTGTGCTTGAATGTCCTTCTCCTCCTCCTCTAGTTCAGCCCCCATAGGGCTCATGTGGCCATGAGATATAGTCGACACGTCTCCTGTCCCCTGGCCAGCCAGATTTAGCAGCATAAGTTCCAGCATGTTGTTCATCCTGTAGTCTTGACGACTGACAAATAAAGTGGCCTCCTCAAGGGGCCCGAGCCAACGGCAGGTGTCACGCATGAGCTGCCACTGGCTAACATCAAAGTTACACAGGGGAGTACCTCTGTCCACCTGTATCATCAAGAAATTGTTTATGGCCTTTCTCTGTTCAAATGATCGGTCCAACATATGAATGGTGGAATTCCAATGGCTAGAAACGTTGCATATCACCATATGTTGGGGGATGCCGTTCTCCCGCTGCAGCTCAAGGAGGGTGTGCTTTGCGGTGCATGCAAAGTTTCATGGCCATTTTCAGTATGTTTTGCAGAAAACTGGGGTGAAGACTTGGGGTGGAGACTTTAGGATCCGCTTTACAACCAGATTGAACACATGCGCCATGCAGGGCGCATGGCTCAGCCCTCCTTGATGCAGCGCTGACACCATTTTCTTCCCATTGTCGGTCACCATGGTTCTGATTTTGAGTTGTTGAGGAGAGAGAATTCGATTTCTGACACGGAAGGACACGGAGTAGTTCCTCCCCTGTGTGACTTTGTTCGCCCAGGCAAACTAGGTGCAGAACACCGTGATGCCACCATGCCCTGCAAATATGGTAAGCTGGAGGGGCACTGTGATTTGTTGAGGACATGGTGGAGGATGACATTGTCGCAGGACCAACAGCATGACAACATGGAGGCGGAAGCGGCGTAACCTGGCCAAGTTGCTGGTGTGGCTGGACAGGAACCACATTTTCCCGGTTGGCCATAAACAACATATATTGTCATTGACCGTAGTTACAGCTCCACACGTCGGGGCTGCCGTACACTTTGGCGAACACCGATGGGCTCAAGGACTGGCCCACCTACATATGTGTGCAGGGCTGGTACTGCCTTTTTCGCTAATAAATGATGGCTTGGGACGTTCCACCTTGGCTCAGCAGAAGCCATCAGTTCTCTGAAAGGTGCAGAGTCTACCAATTCGAAAAGGAGGGACTGCAGCACCAGCAACTTGGCCAGGAGCACGTTCAGCTTCTGCGCCGTTGGATGAGTGCACAAATACTGTTATCTCTTGGCAATCGCTTCAGTGATCGATTGCTGACAAAATGACTGATGAGAAGGAGGAGGAGCAGGAACATCAAGACCAGCAGATGATGGGAAGGACAGACAGCTCCCTTAGGCTGATTTGGTGGAGCCTTGACTGCATGAAATTTGGCGCATGCCACTGGGTGATGCAGCAGTTGCTGTGGCAGGCTGGACCACCACATCGGAGCCATGGTTCTTCAAGGCCACTTTATGGTGACACTGCATGTGTTGACACAGGGCCTCCCTGGCCACGCTTCACCTTCTGCCGACAAATTCAGCAAATGGCCATGTACACCTCCTCCGGCAGCCTAAAAAGAATTGTCACACAGCTGAGTAAGGCATTTTCCCGCGCTGACTGCCTGCTACCGATGCCTCTGTGAACCCTTGCACCACTACTTTCGGTGCCGGTAAGCTCATGCGAAGTGGGTGGTCTATCATGGGCACAATTGGCTCCCAACCTCCCACTGCTGCCACGCTACTGACTCAGAGCCACGCTGCCACAATGCTGGCTCACTTGCCACTTTGTTCTATTGATGATAAAGCCCCTTCTTCACCCTGCAATCGGCTACATCATTATCATCCGCTACTGTCTGAACATCACTGATGTCCCCCTCAATGGTCTCAGGGCCAGGAGCCTGACCGCTCGTAACAGCTGCTCCCACATGACTCTCATCATCACTACTTGCCTACCTACTGGCGTAAGCGGCGGATGACTCCTCCAGATCTTGGCTGGGCAGTAGCTGCTGACTGTCCTCTAGTACCTCATCCTCGCTGAAATGTGGAGCCAAGCCTACGGCATATAATACTTCTCACGCTGAGGGAACTGAAAATGACAGGGGAAGGTTCAGGACAGGTGGGGCACAGGGCCTGCTCCTGGGCCATGCCAACAAATCTTCGTGTCAGAGGAACCCACCGACTCTTGTCTGGGGGTGTCTGATGTCACTTGCTACGAACGAAGAACGAGTCAACCATTTAAGCACCGCTGGGTTGCTGGTCAAGACAGAACCGCTAGATGACATCGGGAGCTCAGGCCTCTAGCTGAGACTCTCACTGCCACTCGCCCTTCTTCTGTTGCCTGCAACAGAAACATTTGGCTCACTGTCCGTTCCCTTTGAAGGGCCTGTCACCTGTCTGTGTGACATACTGTATAATAGAAAGAATTAAATTAAAATTAAAGTAATACACCCAAAAAAAAGTCTGTAGTACTATTTTACTTCACCGGTTAACTGCAATAAAGACACTACCCCCTCCCAAAAGAAATAATAACAATCACAATTCACCGCAGAAGGTCCTTCAAGACGTATTCTTTTTCCTATAACTTATACCCCAAAAAAAAGAAATATAAAAATAAATTCACCGCAGAACGGATAATGGGACGTATATATATTTCCTTTTAATACACCCCGTAAATGGCTGTAGTACAATGTAACTTCACAGCTGAATGCCAATTATGACATATATTTTCCCTTTTTTTTCCTATTAATACACCCCCCAAAAAAATATAAACAATGTAAAATTAAAGCAGAACAGCTGATAGGACGTACATATCTTTCCTATTAATGCACTCTGTAAATGGCTGTAGTAAAATGTAACTTCACCGCTTAACAGCAATATTAACACATTTTTTCCCCTTTTTTTTCCAATTAATACACCCCGTAAATGGTGTATCACACAGAACTTGCACCCCAATAACAAGCAAGGTTTGCTTAAGCAGCAGTATAACAGCAATTTAGATCCCCAAGGTGTAATAGAATCTCTCCTATTACCCAGGCTGTAAACTCTCCTATTGCACCCTGTTCTCTTGTTATAGTGTAGCTGATGTCTCCCTATCTTTTCCCTACACCTTGAATAATATTTCCCTGAACTTTTAAATAGATTTTTCAGCACAGTGAAGTCTTTCCTAGCACTGTCCGTAGCGCCTGCTGACTTCTCTCCCTGCACTAAGCACACTGTAAAATAGCAGAATACAAAATGGCTGAGGCTATTTATAGGGCTGTGAAATCACAGGGGCTGGCTGGCTGCTAATTGGCTGCATGCATGGCATTGTGGATGATCCCTCGTTACCATAGTTCTTTGCTCCATGTACTAACACATGCAGCAGACATTTCAGGAAAAAATGTGAGGAAATTCGGATTCAGTGCAAATAGAATTTTTCCTAAAATTCAGATTAAATTCCAACGTAGGGATTTTTAGTGAAAAATAGCTTTATTTTACATATACAGCTAAAGCTGCAGTACAAAGGAATACACTGACTTGCATGCAATGTTGTTGATTGCAGTTGTCCCAACATAGTGCGATAGTGTCAGCGGTTATCGGACACTGTCAGACTATGTAGCGACAAATTCCTTTGATAATGGTAACAGCCAGTTTTTACTTAATACGTTTGTTATTTTATGTGGAAAACAAGTATTCTGCATATGACTGCCTAGTTAGTGCTGAATTCTTATACATAGTCTGAAGCATATCAATACTCTGTGTTCTGTCCTCAGATGCAAATCTAGTTATTTGTTAGTGTATTCCAGTTCAGACATTGTCTGTGAATTTCATTTGCATTATATTGTTTGGTAACAACACCGTCTTCTGGTGGGTTTGTGTATTTAATCTAACCTGTAGTTCCTATGTATTATGAGAAAGTTTCCCAAGGCATTGCGGGTACTTCATGGTTCTTGGTGATCTTGTGCCTGTTAGAAGCAGAAGCCATTTTATGTCTGTGTGAGAGGCCACTCTCTCACTTGTTTCCTGCTCATCATCTGTTTTGCAGCCTGTTTTCAAGCATAGTCGGTAAGGACACTATCTGTATGACATTATGCTGTAGTTTATTATGTGTTTGTTGCATTAAATAGCTCATCGCCTATTTGTGTTATCTCATATAGCGTATGTATAGCTGATTACCTGTATCCTATGTAATGTACAATTGATACTGTATATTCTGAAATACTGATTTATTTTGTAGTTTGTAGTTTCACCTTTTCTGTCACAATTTACTATCAATAAAAAGAAGGTTAAAACTACACAGCTCTCTTTTCTTAAGAAGACAGGAGGTTTAGCTACATATCAGATTACACACCGTGCAACGTGTATGAGGACAGTATAGTGAAACGACTGCTGAGAACAAGCTCAGAAGATCAGACTAGACAGAGCCTGCCATTATCCACACAGAGGCTGTGTACGGATATTGCAACAGTCTCCTAACGGTCACACCGGATATCGGACTATACGGAGCCTGCCATTATCCACACAGTCACACCATGTCTAACAGTCGAGCATCTTCAGTCAAGACAAGGTCCCGAAAAAGTGGCTCTAGTAGGAAATCGATCAGAGAAGCTGCCGCCATTGCCCGCACAAAAGCAGAGGCTGCAAAAGCAAAATCCAGCTATACAGAACAAGAAGTAAAGATAAAGCTGGAGAAAGCGCAACTTGAAGCGACTCTTGTAAAACTCGCCACAGACAAAGAGACAGCAGAAATGCAGATAAAGCTGGAGAAAGCACAACTTGAAGCGACTATAGTAAAGCTTGCCGCAGATAAAGAGACAGCAGCTTCCATAGCAGAAGCAGAATTTCTAGAAGCCATGGAATTTCAGGAAAGAAAGAGTCATCACAGCATTGTCCAGCCAGAACTTTCCAAGTCAACATTCCAAGTCAGACGACGACCCAGATCTACAAAGCGGTCTGTTGACAAGCCAAGCCAACATGCTTATTCAGATCATCTAAAAGTCAACTACCAGTCTCCTTGCAGCAAACTAGAGAATACACATCAGAGTGAAACCAGCTACAACAAGTTCTCTTCAGAACAGACAACCAGAAATTTGCCCCTGCTTAGAGAGATGCCCTTCGCTTCAGAATGGTATTACGCAGACCAGATTAAACCAGAGATTTCCAACAGTTATGGCCATGCATCACACATTTACTCTGACAACACACCACCAGCCGGTTCCAACGCCAATCAAGCCACAATGGACTTTGCCTAGTTCCTTGTTTGATGTGAACTGGTCACCAAGGGACTTGTAAAGTTCAGCGACTGTGCTGAGAACTATAGAGCCTGGCGAGCTTCCTTCCAAAATGCCGTCAGAGAACTTGGTCTGTCATGTAGTGAGCAATTGGATTTCCTGGTAAAATGGCTGGTAAGAATCAGAGACATTAATGTAAATTATCTAGATGTTGGTCTCAAATGGGTCTGGGATAGACTTGATGAGGTTTACGGATCAGACGAGGTCATAGAGAGCGCCTTATTCAGGAGAATCGAGGACTATCCTAAAATAGCGAACAAAGGCTATTCAAAGCTTAGGGAGTTAAGTGACTTATTAATGGAGCTGAGTGTAGCAAAGGCAGAAGGAGATCTGGTGGGATTGACATTCCTCGACACTGCGAGAGGTGTGAATCCCATAGTTCAGAAACTCCCATGCAATCTGAAAGAGAAGTGGGTTATGTATGGTTCTCGGTATAAACAGACTTACAATGTACCATTTCCTCCATTTAATGTGTCTGTAGATTTTGTCTCTGAACAAGCAAAAATCTGAAACGATCCTAGCTTTGATTTCATTATGTCATATGCCACCACCTCTGTCAGTAAACCTCATAGAGCAATGGTAGAGGTGCACAAAATTAACGTTTCTTCCACAGAAACTGTCCATAAAGAGTTCAGCTCCTATCAAGGAGGAGACAAATCCAGGGACCCGAGCAGACAGTGTACCTTACAAAGGAAGCCACATCCCCTACTTACGGGCAGAACCTTCAGGGAAAAGTCTGCCTTCTTTGATAGCTTCAACATCAGAGGACCCGATGCACCATGCTCTCTAAAAACTTGTGCCGGTATTGTGGAAACAGCCAGAAGAAGAGCAAGCGCCTACATAGTTGAGTCCAGGGATGGTCAAGTGCGTCTGTCTTTACCAACTATACTGGAATGTAACCAGATTCCTGACAACATGTCTGAGATACCTATGCCAGAAGTAGCAGCACATCAGCCTTACCTGAAGCGTATAAGTCACTTGATCCCAAACCTTGATCCAGAGGCTCAGATAGTCTTACTCCTCGGGAGAGATATCCTACAGGCTCACAAGGTTAGGCAGCAGATCAATGGCCCTCACAACGCTCCATATGCCCAGAGACTTGACCTAGGATGGGTCATTGTAGGAGAGGTCTGTTTGGGAGGTGTACACAAACCGACAACAGTCAACAGCATGCTTACCACTACACTTGAGAATGGATGCCCATCTCTCCTCCAACCATGCGAAAATCACTTCTTCATTAAGGAACTGCCTCAAAGCACTTCATCATCAGGTATCATTACAGAGGAGTACTGTCGGCCATAAGCAGTTTATATGACCTACTGTGATTTGCAGCTACTATAATCTTCGAAGATAAAGCTATGCTAAGAAACTTCACCAGAGAAGCATCAAACTGAAGTAAAGAGCCACATGGATGGCCTGATCTTCACATAGCTAGTCCATGTGTTTCTGTACCAACTACCAAGGTTGAGACACAAAGACTTTGCGTTTTCTGCGATGCTTCAGTGAAAACAATTGCGGCTGTAGCTTACTTGAAGATGTTAGATACCAACGGACAATGCCACGTATAGTTCGTCATGAGCAGAGCAAAACTAACACCACTCCATGAACATACAATACCACGCCTGGAATTATGTGCCGCGATGTTAGCAGTGGAGTTAGCCAAACTCATTTCTACAGAAATGGACCTGGAGTTTATAGACTCAGAGTTCTAAACCGATAGCAAGATAGTACTAGGATATATCTGTAATGAAGCTAGACGCTTCTATGTCTACATCAACAACAGAGCGCTAAGGATCAGAAGGTCTACCTCTCCTGAACAATGGAAATATATACCTACGCATCTCAACCCAGCAGACCAAGCTACTAGATCCGTCGCTGCCAACCGTCTCAAAGATACAAATTAGTTTACAGGCCCTGCTTTTTTGTATAGACCTGTGCCCAACACCGAGGAAGCTACCAAGTTGTTTCTCAGACCAGTAGGGGAACTTGTTCTACTGTTTACGCCCAACGATTACAATAGTGACGTCAGCTGAAGTCAAGCGGGGCGTGTTCTGTCCTCAGACGCAAATCTAGTTATTTGTTAGTGTATTCCAGTTCAGACATTGTATTGCCTGTGTGTGAATTTCATTTGCATGATATTGTTTGGTAACAGCACCATCTACTAGCGGGTTTTTGTATTTCATATAACCTGTAGTTCCTATGTATTATGGGAAAATTCCCCAAGGTATTGTGGGTACTTCCTTGTTCTTGGTGATTTTGTGCCTGCTAGATGAAGTAGCCATTTTATTTCTGTGTGAGAAGCCACTCTCTGTTTTCAAGCATAGTCGGTAAGGACACTATCTGTATGACATTATGCTGTAGTTTATTATGTGTTTGGTTCATTAGATAGCTCATTGCCTATTTGCATTATCTCATATAGCGTATGTATAGCTGATTACCTGTACCCTATGTAATGTACAATTGATATATTCGGAAATACTACTGTTTTATTCTGTAGTTTTACCTTTCCTGTAACAATCTACTATCAATAAAAAGAAGGTTAAAACTACATAGCTCTCTTTTTTTAAGAAGACAGGAGGTTTAGCTACATGTCAGATTACACATCGTGCTAACGTGTATGAGGACAGTATACTCTGCATACTGCCTGTGTAGACCTGACATCTCACTACTAGGTGGTTACTGTATGGTAATATGAGTGGTTCTTGGAGGCATCTTGCTATTAACATGGCGGATGACTCTGAGGAAGAAGTTGTTCTTGTCTGGCTGGTTTCTAGACGATGGGGACTGCGTACCATGTTTCTGGACGAGGAACCGAGTAGAAGGAGGAGATTTTGGGTCCATCCCATTGTTTCCCAACGCTACCGGAAAGGACACTTTCATACCTTGTACAAAGACCTTCATCTGCATCCTGAGAAGTTTGTTGCTTTTTGTCGGATGTCAGTCTCCACATTTGATTGTTTGCTTGCGTCTCTACGTACTGTCCTTACCTTTATGGACACCAATATGAGGCGCTGCATATCTCCTGAGGAACGGCTCATCGTCACGTTGAGGTAAAGCAATATTGTAATTTGACATGGGAAAGTAATGTTGCCCGATTCTGCCATTCTTTGTTTGGATGTGGCTGTTATTTGACATGTTCGCTTTTTTATGCAAATTCCGGTGTATGCTTTTATCCACCAAAGTTTTGGGGCAAAGTTCATTTGTGTATAATTTGAAACACTGGCAACATAACAAGGTTATATGTTTGGTATATTTTTGGCTGTAAGTGGTTGTTAAATGCGTGTTATCCAACTGCCTCATCATGCTGAGTGTTTGACTCAAACAATAAATGACCCCCACATTTCTAGATCAATGACACTACCCAAGTATTTGTGTTTTTTTTATTTAAATGGCCAAAATCATTAGCTGCAAGTGTTTAAACCATTCTATCTATGTTTGTAAGCTTTGTCAAATCTCATTTTTTTAAGTTTTGTGGTTACTCGTGTGCTAACTTACATTCTGACTCCATTCTTTTTTTTTTTCCTTTTTTGATACACAGATTACTTGCTACTGGGAACTAATTTGCCTCGCTGCATTTCGAGTTTCTTTTGGGGACCTCAACCATTTCTCGGATAGTGCGTCACACTTGTCATGTCATCTGGTCGAGACTCCGAGAGACGGTGATGCCACAGCCCAAGGTGGACGATTGGCTTCGGATTGCTGAGGGCTTCAATGTTTCGGCGCAGTTTCCCAACTGCCTGGGAGCGCTGGATGGCAAGCACATTCGTGTGAAGAAGCCTCCTCACTCAGGGTCCCGATTTTTCAATTATAAACAATATTTTTCTGTAGTGCTTATGGCTGTTGCCGACAGTAACTACAGGTTTAAAATGGTTGATATTGGGGCCTATGGAAGCACTGCGGATGCTCGCATCTTTAGTGCTTCTAGAATGGGTGACCGGCTTCATGCCAACCAGCTTTCCCTACCCGAGTCCAGAAGACTGCCCGGATATGCAGGTCCACCGGCTCCATTTGTCTTTGTGGCGGATCAAGGGTTTGCATTGAATTACCATGTTATGCGGCCCTTTCCAAAGCGGGGTTTGGATGTCAGGAGGCGTATTTTCAACTACCGGTTGACACGTGCCCGTCGGTATGTTGAGTGTGCCTTCGGAATACTCTCTAGTAAGTGGAGGGTGTTTATGTCATCCATACAGATGGATCCGGAGAATGCTACCCTGGTGATTCAAGCTTGTGTTGTTCTACACAATTACATCAGGATACACGAGGCTTCTTCTGCTGTTGACATGGATGATTTTCCATTGTCAGCAGCTTTGGGTTTGGATAGGAGCCAGCAGAGACGCCCTGGAACTGCAGGAATTGCGGTTCGAGAGCTCTATGCAGACTACTTTTTTAGCCCAGAGGGGTCCTTGCCTTGGCAGAGGGACGCTATTCGTGGCAGCTTTTAATATCGTCTGTACTTATTAGTTTTTTTTTATTTTAAAGATAGCTTAATCGATTTATTATTGCCATAGTTGAGTGTAGGGACTCGCAAGATAAAGAGGACCCTTGACGTGGGCTTGTGGGCTGAGGTTTTTGGAACTTTTTCAAACTTCTACATCCAAAAATTCCTTCTCAACGTTTTTTTTGGAAGTAATTGTTCGGACTCAAATCAATGTATATATGCTATGTGTTCCCAAAAACCTTCTAATACCTCTTTTGCGTTCTTTTTTTCACACATGTCTCATTGTGTAAAATGTTCAAACAATTAAAAAAGGGTTTGTTAAAGTATGTGTCACTTATGTGTAATGTGCACAATGTGTGGGACTTGTCCTAAAGTACGTACGCTTTATTAAATGTATATGGTTGTGAACCAATTACTCATTCTACTGTAGAGCTGCTTTCCGAAGTTATTTGGTAATTTGCAATAAAACAATATCATGTTACTGAATTTATGACAAATTTCATTTGGTTTAAACCCAAAAAATTTAATAAAGGCCCTGCCCCAACAAAACATGAAACAGACACACAATAGTGCAAATAAGTATGTACACCAAAAAAAAAAGTTCTCACTATATACCGCCAAAGGATCAAACATTTCTTCCCAAAAATGTTAAAGGTCAAATAATTCCCTGCTATAGGGACCAGGGGTAAATGTTGTCGGATGCCTCACTTGGCCAACTTGAGGTTGGATCGGAGGCACATGTGGCACATGATGAGATTGTGCTGGGGGTGGCCGAGTGTGCTGGCCCACATTGAAGGCTGGCATGGGGCAGGCAGGCTCCTGTGATGATGGGGGTTGGAATCTAGGCATCTGCTGGGGTGGTGGCAAGACAATTTTTATGCGTAGTGGATGGCACTCCGTTGTGTGGAGGAGTTCGGTGCTCTGTGGTAATGTTTAAATACAAATCTTAAAGAGACCACGGCACTGGTCCGTGGTCTCTTCAAGATTTGTGGCAAGACAATTTCACACCTTAGTTGGTGAACGCGGGATAAGATGTCCCCTTGATATGGGGATGAGAACATCTCCATCACCATGACGACTGCCGCTATACAAGGGTTTTGCCGTTGTATGGGCACCTGGCGCAAAAATGGGGCCAAGCCACGTAATAAGCCCTCTTCTTGCCCCTCACTCCTCCTCTGTGCAAGAAACTCGATTACTCGGGAATCAATCATTTCGCAAGTCTGATGCACAGAGGAGGGGTCAGGGACATTGCGGCGCCGTCTGGGCTGGGCCGGAGCCAAGATTTTCGGACTTGGCCGATGAGTTGGTGTGGGTTCTTGTTGGGGTTGTGGTGGGTCCTCAGGCGGTATGGGGCCTGGGCTGGATGGGGGCTAAAATGGTGCTGGAGTGCCACTTCCATCTTCTTCGTCCGACTCCTCCTCTGGTTCATCCAGACTGTCCACTGTTCTATGTAGCATAAAATTATAAAAATTTAATTTAGTTTACAAAAAATTAGTCTGCCTACTTGATTCTAAATTTGCTTACAATTCTTTAACAAAAGGTGTGTTTGGAATATGTGACCAAAAATAAACAGCACAGATTTCCGATATGTAAGACTCTCCAACAAAAAGTGCAAAGGACTCCCAAAATCCATTTTGAAAAATGAAGGAATCCGAGATTCGGCAAAACCTTAAATGGCATTGTACTAAGCTACAAGCGGAATTTTGGGAGCTGTCCACAAATCAGGAAGATCACAACTAGCAAGAAGAAAAGCTAATGCGAGTTTAGCTCACATATATTTGTGTGATGCGTGTTTCCACAGACAGCAAAGCCTTCTAGGCTCAACACCTATTTCGGCCATCCTGTCCTTAGGCCAAAATTAACTGTAATTGTAACTAAAATAGGTAAATAACATAGCTAAATCACTATTGACCAACACTTTGTCAAAACAGACGGTCTGCTGTATGAGGACAAAAGGCCTGCAGGACGCATGTAAATATGATCTTCCCGTGTCACTATATTTATGAGTCTTCTAAATTGAAAGAGGGAAATTTGTGACATAAAAAGGCCCACACTGGTAAAAAAAAAAAAAAAAAACGCACTGCAAGGTTTGGATCTTTTTCAGACAGCATATCGGCAATGTGTAAGAACACATAAATATAAAGCATGATAAAGTACACAGAGTATATGTCTGCAAAAGTAGAAATTGACACTGGCCCTTTAAGGTTTTCCAAATACTGGATTAAACCAAAATGTCAAATCTTTCTTTTCGCATATACAAACCAGAAATATAAACGCTAAAAACTTACGGCCTTAACTCCATCACCGGACATTAAAACTGCAATTGCGCAGTATAAAGATGGGGCCTTTTTTTCGATGAGCCTTCGCCGCTGCGACCTTTTTCGGTGAGCTCACGACGAAACTGGTCCCTACAACTGTTCCATCTTGTTTTTATCCGCTTGACTGGTATGGTAATAATTGGATGTTTGTAAAAGAGAATAAAATAAAAAAAAAAGGTCACAACAAGCTAAAGTAAGGTACAAAAAAATTGACTATGGTCTGACTTGCCGAGAACCACTTTGAACACATATATACGCCTGGACTACATTACAAACGCAGAGAAATAAACAGATATCTTGAAGTATTTATTGCAAACAAAGTTAAATGTCCAAAATGTTAAAAAAAAAAAAAGGAGCAGTATATCGACATTGTAGGCACATACCTAAATCGACCCGCCCCCTCGAATTCCGCCTTTTCCCATTCTGGCCGCCTCAGCCGACGGGCAACCTGTTCCCAGGCCACCTCCTTCCGGACTCGGTCCTGATATCCTTTAGTCCGGCTGTCCCATAACTCGGGCTTCTCCTGTACCATGGAAATTAATTTTTCCACATTCCAGCGTGGCATGATTTCAAAAGGAGCACAATTTGACAAACTCCTCACAACTAGAGGTGGCAGATTCTAGCAAACTCCACACTCACAGGTGCCTAACAATCAGCCAGAACATGTGACCTACAACTTCCTGGCTTTTTTCATATTTTATTGGCAAAATGTATTGCTGACAGTTTGCCAGGCAGATAAATTAAATAAAACGGACGCGGATGACATACGGTTGTGCATCCGCAATTTTTACGGATCCATTGACTTGAATGGGTCCGCAAACCGTTTTTCACGGACAAGAATAGGACAGGTTATATTTTTTTGACGGACTGGAATCACGGACCACGGACGCGGAGGACAAACGGTGCATTTGCCGAGTTTTCCACGGACCCCGAGTTTTCCACGGTCGTGTGCATGAGGCCTTAGTTCACACTTCAGTTATTTGATTAGATAATTCAATCAGATATTGTGAGCCAAAACCTGGTGCAGGTCAAAAACACAGAACAGGTGCCAATCTTTTCATTATATCTTATCTCTGTGTAGCCTCCACTCCTGATTTTGGCTCACAATAGCTGATGGAAAAAACTGACCAAATAACTGAACTGGGCCTAACCTGTCTGTCCCACAGGCTGTTTTTAATTAGTGAATTATAAAGTTGTAGCCTGCTATCCCTGCATTCATTGGAGGCCATTTAACACTAGGAATGGTAAAATACAGAGTGAGCTCATTATGCATGTAGAACCTGAATTTAATGATGGCCAGTATGGCACTAGAGGATATATAATACAGAATGGGCTCAGCATGCATGTGGAACCTGCATTCCTCGAATTTAATGGAGGCCAGTATGGCACCAGAGAAGGTAGTATTTAGTGTAGTTTCCTGTCCTAAAGAGATTGCCTTGTCATTGGTGGACAGGCACAAATAATTTTGTTCAAAATGCATTTGCCAAGTATCTCACATTTATTATGTAGCATTAGCATTAGCGTTTTCTATAGTGAGTATGACAATACTGTATTTACTTTGTTATTTGTGTTTGCCGATTTCTGTTGCATTGTGTTTGTTTTTTCTCTTGTACTGCTATACAGAAAAATTACAAAACTAATTTTATCTACTTTCCAAAGTAATAACATTTATCTCAACATCAAGATTTCTTACAAATTTATGTTAACCATGATCCTGCTTTTCGGTTATGTGGTATTATTTTATCTGACTGCCCAGATTTGAACTAATGGAGGGCAGATATATGAGGTTTCTGGTTAAATTTTTATTTTTTTTAAAGAAACCAAACTTAACAGGTTTGTGATCTGTGGCCATGTAGAACAGATGTTGAAAATTAGTGTTGATCGAGCATGCTCGGTTGTACACTAGTTTGGCCCGAGCATCGCTATGCTCAGCACATCGCGGAGTTCGGCTGAACACCGCTTGTGCCAGAGCGCGATGCTCAAGTCAGTGTATTTAAATCTAATTTTGCCTCCATTTCTATGCAGAAGATTTCTGTACAGTGAGGGAATCCCTCAGTGTGAGTCCGTGTCTTAGGAGTCTCTGCTCTGACTCCATATATAGCTATGTCCATATATGGAGCCAGTGCTAGGGACACCTAGTGTATTTAAATCCAATTTAGCCTGATTCGAACTCATGACCTTCTGAATTAGAGGCAAGCATGTTAACCACTCAGCTATAATAGTAATATAATAATATATATATATATATATATATATATATATATATATATATATATGTTTTTACTCATAATATACTGTATCTACACATATTATATATTTAGAATATATAATGTATTATAATATATGTAAATATATTATGGATAAAACATCAGTAGTAGTTTCCCACATATGCATTCATATTTATCAGAAGTGTTCTACTCGAGCACCCGAGCACACAAGCACTTTGGTGCTCGATCAACACTATTAAAAACGATAGGTCAATTATTACACAAGACCTCTACAGGTAAAAAAATATAGTATGTTCCAAGTAATGGATATGGAACATAAAATATATTAACCCATTCAGGACACATGATATACTGGTACGGCATGTGAATAAAAGATCACGGCGCTGCCCGGGTTAATGGGGACAGGATGCCTGCTGGAATCATTCAGCAGGCATCCTGTCACAACACCGAGGGGGGCACATTGCTGACACTCTGCTAAAAACTGCTGACATCTTGTGTAAAACTTACATAAATAAAAAAAGTATACATATTATGTATCGCTGTGTCTGTAATAATCTTCTTTATAAAAATATGTGGGGATAGACAAACGTATTTGGCACCAAGAAAGATGGGATGTTACCCTTGCCTTGGTTGCTGCAACTGTGGAAATATGATCAAGGGTGATACGTTTTGTTATCCTTACAGTGGCAGAGCCTACAAAATTAAAGAGTTTTTTACGTGCAGATCACGTGACGTTGTCTACATGATCACCTGCCCCTGTGGACTCTGCCCCTGTGTGAGACCACCATGGAGGCACGTGAGCGAATGAATTCACACAAGAGCAACATAAGGAGGGGTCTTATTGACAAACCAGTGGCTAAACATTTTGTGGAGCATGGGCACTCGGTCAACCAGCTACGCTTTCGGATCATTGACTCAGTGGGTAGCATGAGCCGAGGGGGAGATAGGAAACGTCTCCTAAGGAAAAAAGAGCTCAGATGGATATTTGAGCTGAAAGCCCTTCAACCATATGGGCTTAACATTGAATTCAGTGTGGGGTCAATATAATTTATTTATGATGTAACCTTCTGAATTGTACTCAGTGATGTGTTTTTATACATAATTACCTTGTTTTTATATCGATTGGGGGTGGGATATATTATCACTTGCACAATTAGAACTTTAGGTTGTGGTGGGCGCCGCGGTCCCATGATGCACTCTCTGGAACATCTATATGCGACAATTTGAGATGTTGCTTAATTTACTTTTTCAGCGATGCGGTCCTAGGATGCATTAGTGTGAACAGCAACATATGTTGATGAGGTCCATATATTCTGACATTTTTGTGGTCTCTCCATGAATCTGCAGGCTGTTTGGCCCTGCATCATACATAAGAGCAGATGACCGAGAGTTTAGACAACCCTGTGATCCATTTAACGCATTTAACCACTGTACTATGCTGTTTATGTCACATGATCGCAAGGACAAGTGTGTCCGCGATCATGTGATTGATCACTTGCGTGAGAGTGTTCCTTCTCTCGATCACGCCCCATGGATGCAGGACGCGTTGCTATGTGTGATCACGTGGTCGCGACCTTCCCTCTCCCTTCTCTGACATGCGCACTGGTGATTACCAGACGCGCGGATGAGCGTGCATCATGACACCGTACGTTTCCTCTATATTTATATATGATCAGGTAAGAACACTACGTATGATTGACCTTAAGGTTTTATATAAAGCAGCCATTGAGTGGGGCATGGATTGGATGTGTAATGTTAACCCTTTATGTGAATGATTAACAATGATTGGACACATATCCATGTGGAGGTGGAGTCTTTACTTTATAAACACGTGTATGTATAATTCACACTGTGCTTGACAAAGGCTATGTGATAGCCAAAACGTAGCAACTTTTTATATTCACGTTTTTCATGTGAGCAGTTCCCAAAATAAAGAGATTTTTTCAACCGGACATGCTGCCTCCATCATCTCTTCCTGAATCGTCTAACCCCTCAAATGAACACCGTAAAAAAATAAAAATAAAAACGGTGTAAAAAAAGCCATTTTTTGTCACCTTACATCACAAAAAGTTTAAATTCAAGCGATCAAAAAGTCATACGCACACCAAAATAGTGCCAATCAAACCGGCATCTCATCCCACAAAAATCATACCCTACCCAAAAACTGAAAAAACTATGGCTCTCAGACTATGGATACACTAAAACATGATTTTTTTGTTTAAAAAATAAAATCATTGTGTAAAACTTGCATAAATAATAAAAAGTATACATATTATGTATCGCCGCGTCCGTAATAACCTGGTCTATAAAAAAAGCACATGATCTAACCTGTCAGATGAACGTTGTAAATAACACAAAATAAAAACGGTGCCATAACAACTATTTCTTGTTACCTTGCCTCACAAAAAGTGTAATCATATATACCCTAAAATAGTACCAACAAAACTTCCACCCTATCCCGTAGTTTCTAAAATGGGGTCACTTTTTTGGATTTTCTACTCTAGGGGTGCATCAGTGGGGCTTCAAATGGGAAAAAAACAGTCCAGCAAAATCTGCCTTCCAAAAACCGTATGGCATTCCTTTCCTTCTGCGCCCTGCTGTGTCCCCGTACAGCAGTTTACAACCACATATGGGGTGTTTCTATAAACTTCAGAATCAGGGCAATAAATAGTTTGGCTGTTAACCCTTGCTTTGTAACTGAAAAAAAATTATTAAAATGGAAAATCTGCCAAAAAAGTGAAATTTTGAAATTTTATCTCTATTTTCCATTAATTCTTGTGGAACACCTAAAGGGTTAACAACGTTTGTAAAATCAATTTTGAATACCTTGAGGGGTGTAGTTTCTAGAATGGGGTCATTTTTGGGTGGTTTCTATATTGTAAGCCTCACAAAGTGACTTCAGACCTGAACTGGTCTTTAAAAAGTGGGTTTTTGAAAATTTCTGAAAACTTTCAAGATTTGCTTCTAAACGTCTAAGCCTTGAAACATCCTCAAAAAATAAAATATCATTCCCAAAATGATCTAGACATGAAGTAGACATATGGGGAATGTAAAGTAATAACTATTTTTGGAGGTATTACTATGTATTATAGAAATGAAGAAATTGAAACTTGGAAAATTGCAAATTTTTCAAAATTTTTGGTAAATTTCGTATTTTTTTATGAATAAAAATAAACTTTTTTGACTCCATTTTACCAGTGTCATGAAGTACAATATGTGACGAAAAAACAATCTCAGAATGGCCTGCATAAGTAAAAGCGTTTAAAAGTTATCACCACATAAACTGACACTGGTCAGATTTGCAAAAAATGGCCGAGTCCTTAAGGTGAAATAGGGCCGTGTCCTTAAGGGGTTAATAGGTTCAAATGTTAAATCCATATGAAATTGGATTTGGAGGTGTAGACACCAATTAAATGTGCAGCACATGCAATTCTGGACAGATTAATAAGAAAAAAAAATGATGTATACCTCTGACTGTACTTGTGATGTCATTTGTGTCCTCCTAGCTTTCCCCGGTATGGCTAGCTAGTTTTTATGCATATAGAGGACTGCTCCGACAACACAGATTACGTCATCCAAGCTTTCACCAACAGCCTAAAGGGGAAATGAGTGAAAGCTACAGACCCCATTCCCTATGTATACAGAGCAGTGGGCAATATGCCATCACCAAGAAAGACAATCTTAACAATGAAAGATAGCTGATTTGCCATCTCTTGCTGAGGACATCTTTGAGTGATTAAATCTGAAAAGCAGCCTGCAACAGTCGCCAACTGTAAGAAAATATTGTGAGTCATCATGAGGAACCTGCCCATTTACTGCAAGGGCTGTTGTCTCATCATATCCTACTATCAAAATGATACATGTCCTTTCTCTTCACATTTCATTATTTTAGTATGTTACATAAAAACAAAGTTCAATTAAACAACAACAACATGTACTCTAGAGATGTCTTTTGTACATCTTGGATTTTGTGGATTATTGTGTATGCTATTTGTCCCCTGCGTGGGGAAACATAACAGTTATATAATGTTCTCTTTATTTTTTTCTCATTAAAATTCTAAAGAGCAGCAATGGATTATGTTTAAGTTTTGTAATTTACTCCTCCATATTGTTGCTATCTGTGAATTAAACACCTGTCTCACATAATTTGTGGCTGCTGATGCCTCTAAATCAATTTTTTTTTATATCATAGTATAAGTATATAGGTAAAAGAAAAGAGAGACAGGAGGCAGCGCCTCGTGTGTAGAGCCGTTTAACAGGTTAAAATAAAAATACAATGGTTGTGCTTACAATTTCAGGTTGTGATGAGTCACAACCCCTGTAAATCACTTTTTGCTGGTATAAGCCCATACATCTTACGGGGGTGTATGATGCTGCTGCCAAGGCCCCTGCCCGTTGCTGTAGGATACGTTTTTTTGGGATGTGGAGAATAGTTGATGAGTTGAAGAGTGGTAACCATAGCAAAGGCAGGTGCACTCTGCAGCAATACTAAACCCTCACACTGATGTTAAAATTGAGAGGTTAGTTCGACACATCCTACTAGGAGGACATGTCTTAAGCTCGGACACCACGTCAAGGTCTCTCAAGTAGCCCGAGACCCTACCACTCAACCTACCTGTGCCGTATGGGCGATACCAGGGGCCGTTGGGCATTACGTGAGCGTAAGGCCTGACTTACAAACAGCTCACCAGTGACCTCCAGCATGTAACCATGCTTGCAATGGGAGGTGGGAGGTGCCTGTGAGCCCCACCCGAGACCGACTGATATGGCCCAGAGCCTCCCAGGTGCACCTGAATGTAGCCTGCAGATGAAAAGCAGGCACATTTAAATTGGAGTTTATACACCTCCAATTATATAAACCATTAGAAAACGGGGTGTGGTGTTTAAAGGGAATCTGTCACGAGAATCATCACCATTAAACTAAAACTATTGTCTTGCAGCACTTACTGCGTCCTTTCCAGATGTGCTCTTCTTTCCTTGCTGCTTGGTTTCTATCTTGAAAAAATCCACTTTATTCCTTATGCAAATTAGCTAGTAAGGTGTCCAGAGGGGCGTTGTTTTTCTTCAAATGTGCCCAGGAACACCCCCATTAAGTGCCCTGGCCCGCCCTCCTGCAAAGTCAAAGCACGCCTCTCCTCGGCTCCTAGTCTACACTCCCAGCAGCGCTGTTGTCTCCCCCCCCCCACCACCACTATATCACCACCCGCAGATAACCCCGCCCACCCTTGGTTTCAGCGTCGCTGACAAATCTCGCTGCGCTTCTTCTCTTTCAGCAGAGGATGAAACCATCACTGGGCTCGGCGCATGCCCAGTAAAACATTTGAGACTGATGCCCTCTGGGCATGCGCCGAGCCCAGTGATGGTTTCATCCTCTGCTGGAAGAGAAGAAGCGCAGCGAGATTTGTCAGCGACGCTGAAACCAAGGGTAGGCGGGGTTATCTGCGGGTGGTGATATAGTGGTGGGGGGGGGGGAAAACGGTGCTGCTGGGAGTGTAGACTAGGAGCCGAGGAGAGGCGTGCTTAGGCTTTGCTGGAGGGCGGGCCAGGGCACTCAACGGGGGCGTTCATGGGCACATTTGAAGAAAAACAACGCCCCTCTGGGCACCTTACTAGCTAATTTGCATAAGGAATGAAGTGGATTTTTTCAAGATAGAAACCAAGCAGCAAGGAAAGAAGAGCACATCTGGAAAGGACGTAGCAAGTGCTGCAAGACAATAGTTTTAGTTTAATGGTGATGATTCTCGTGACAGATTCCCTTTAACAAGCAGGATATGCTCAACCCATATGCAGTTGTGCATGTATATAGGGGAGCACATCCTGCACTTGTAGTCCGTTGCTAGGGGCAATCAACAGCAAAAAATGCATACAATGGAAGATGCCAGCAACGGACTACAAGTACCACAATAACCATCCTACATACGATAACGACAATGTGGATGTGGAGAACAATCAGAAACATAACCATAGCAAAGGCAGGTGCACTCTGCGGCAATAGGTAGGTATTACTTGTAGTCATTGCTGGCATCTTCCATTGTATGCATTTTTTGCTGTTGATTGCCCCTAGCAACGGACTACAAGTGCAGGATTTGCTCCCCTATATACATGCACAACTGCATATGGGTTGAGCATATCCTGCTTGTTAAACACCACACCCCGTTTTCTAATGAGTTGAAGAGTGGACCTTTTGAGGACGGCGGTGCTGCAGAAGAAGTCAGGACCCGGTTGTTGTAAATAAAAGTGGATCTTTATTTCCAGTTTAGTCGACGCCCTTTTAGGATGAACAGCCCCCTTCATTAGGACAGAAAGAGCATATATGTACATTGTGGCTGTGTTTATTATTCTAAAAAATTACATAATAAACCCCTGCGCTTTTGCACTCCTGAAGGATCCCTTAGTATAACCAATTGGGAGTAATGAAGAACAGCAATATTAGTACAACAATAGATTTGAAGAAAAATCTCCCTCCAAAGCTTCGGGTATTCCTAAAACAGATGCATAAAGTTGATCTTTAAGCCAGCCAAAAAACTTTTGTGCCTCAGGGCAAAAAGTTGACTCTTCAGGACGCGAGCAAGACAGTCCACTATCTAACACATGTCATCAGGCAGAGGCTGAGAACAGGGTGCAAAGTCTACGGGGCACATTTATTAAGACCAGCGTTTTAGACGCCGATCTTAATAAAGCTCTAAGCTGGTGATGGATCTGCCGCATTTATGAAGAGGCGCAGGCCTCTTCATAACTTCGGCAAATTTTCTGCCAGTTCTAAATGTAAACCAGTTTCCAAGCTGTCTTATATTTAAACCTTTTTTTTACGCCTAAACTAGAAGTAGAAAATGGTAAATGAGAAAGGCCTACCGGCCCGTCCCCTTCCGTGCCCACACCACGCCAACAATTTTAGAGAAGTCACAGATTGCGGCGCAACTAACTATTGTGCTGCAATCTGCGCCTGAAATCTGCCTAAATTTTGGATATTTCAGATTGATAAATGACCACCTATGTCTCTCTTTCCTCTTCCTCTTCAAAGATCCAACACTGGACATCTACAAAATATAGGAAAGATTAGCTGAGAAAATACTCATATGAAGGGGAGGGATTCCTCAAAGATAAAGGAACAACCCTGTCTCACCTGCCACCATAAATGCATGGCGGGAAGCTGAGCCAGGGAAGCCCCTGGTATGCCATGATAATTGTTGCACCATCTTTCTCCAGCGGAGGAGAACAAAAATCATGTCTCTTTCCTGTGTCCAGGAGTGTCCTTAATTGTTTAATTATATATGCATAATCAATGTGTTTTGTTCTTCTGTCCTAGTGGGGGAACAGGTAGATTAAACCTAATATTTGTTCTGTGTCACGAACCAGCGGGTGTGAACCCACTGTGCCACGTGTCCTACCTCCTCTAAAGGCATTATCTAAGGGCATTGTCATCCCCTCGATCTTCACAGTACCCCTGATGGTGGGGATGAACCCAAGGGGAACACCAGGTCACTACCTCTTGAGGAGGATAGGCACACAAGGCAGCTGGTCCAGGCGTTGTCATTGCCAGGAGCAACAGTGCAGGACCGAAGGATGAGGCAGAGGCGAAGTCAGACAGGCAATAGGTCAGGGCAGGTGGCATAGGTACAGGACAGGCAATCTGGGTTGGCAACAGAAGAGTCAAGGCAAGCCGACGGGTATATAACAGGTAGCAGAGTCCAGGAACACAAGTACGAGTCAGGAACACAGGCACACAAGCGGATATCAGGAACCTTAGCAGGACACAAGGACCTTGACACTGAGGCACCTGGGAAGGGGGCTGATTGGTCAGCAAGGTCACATGGCCTAACCCATAAAGCCCTTAAGGAAGTGCTGCAGGAAAGAAGCAGCAAGCATGCTGTGGCCAGGGCTGAGAGGAAACTGTGGAGGAGGTACCAGAACAACAGTACCTACACAGACAGAGCCCAGGACTGCAGCGGTGAATGGGATGCACGGGTTGCAGATCGCCGCTGAACAAGGCGCCCAGGAACGTGGCTGTAAGCAGGGGAACAGCGACGCACAGCAGAAGCTGTTACATGCTGCTGAGTGACGATATGGAAAGGATATTTTCATGCAGTTTCCATAGCTACATACAAGGATATGTATAGATCTTTACTGCAGCTGTGTTTCTTTAATTAACATTTTTATTTAAAAAATTCTCATGAATTGTTAAATATTTGCAAATGTAATGCAGTGTAAGTATATTATCTATTGTACATTAGAGGATTACTTACTGCATTTGTAAATATATATGTTTCTGACTAAATGAAAATGTTACGATGAACAGCAGTCAGAATGAAAATGTTTATATTGTTTAGGCTGCTTTTGTCAAAATATGGTAAGCCATTCAGTTTAAAAATTAAAAAAAATAACATATATCAGCATACCACTACACACATAGATTACAGATGCCTAGGAATACTATACAGTATAAAAGGAATTCACGAAACAGCACAATAGTCCTGATCATAGAATGGTACAAAATCTTCCCCACTGGATAAAATCCACCGTGGCCCTACAGAAAGTTCAGAATGTTGTCAAAGAAAGCACATATGTTTCTAAACGTAAATGTATTTCCCACACATCAATAGCACAGCTACTGTATGTATATAAGCTGGCTTTTCTGTAGTTGTGTTTCTTGTTGATGATTAGAGATGATTAGCCCTGTGATGTCACATCCCTATAAATAGCCTCAGCCATCTTGGATTCTGCTATTTTCCAGTGTACTTAGTGCAGAGAGAGCTGTCAGCAGGTGCTAGGGACAGTGCTAGAAAAAAACTTCATTGTGCTAAAAAAACATTTACAAGTTCAGGGAAAGATTATTCAAGGTGTCGGGAAAGGATAGGGAGAAATCATTCCTCAGCATTGATGTTGAACAGGGTTCAGTAGGGAAGGTTAAAGCCTGGGTAATAGGAACAATCCTATTACACCTTGATGCACTGACTAGGGACCCAAATTGCCATTATACAGCTCTGTAATTCCAGCAAACCGTTCTTATTATTGGGGTGCAAGTGCTGTTTGATACAGCCATTAACAGGGTTTATTAGAAGGAAATATATCTATGTCTTATTTGCCCTTGTGCGGTGCAGTTATATGTTGTAAAGCTTTTTTTGGCTTGTATTAGTGGGAAAAAAGGGCTTATTAGCCGTTGTATGGTGAAGTGTGAAAATTACAGCCCATTTTCGTGTATTAGTGGCAAAAGAAAAAAATATGTGCCGTTCAGCGGTGCAGTTATTTGTTCTAATGCTTTTTGTGGCATGTATAAGTTGAAAAAGAAAAATATATTTGCCATTCAGGGTGCAGTTATATGTTCTAAAGCCCTTTTTGGTGTGTATTAGTGGCAAAAGAAAAATATGTTTGCTTTTCAGCGGTGCAGTTATATGTTCTAAAGCCTTTTGTGGAGTGTATAAGTGGAAAAAGAAAAATATATTTGCCGTTCAGCGGTGCAGTTATATGTTCTAAAGTGTTTTGTGGTGTGTATTAGTGGCAAAAAAATATATATATTTGCCGTTCAGCAGTGCAGTTATATGTTCTAAAGCCTTTTGTGGAGTGTATAAGTGGAAAAAGAAAAATATATTTGCCGTTCAGCAGTGCAGTTATAAGTTCTAAAGCCTTTTGTGCCGTGTATTAGTGGCAAAAAGAAAAATATATTTGCCGTTCAGCAGTGCAGTTATATGTTCTAAAGCCTTTTGTGGAGTGTATAAGTGGCAAAAGTAAAATATATTTGCCGTTCAGTGGTGCAGTTATATGTTCTAAAGCCCTTTTTGCCGTGAATTAATGTCAAAAGTAAAATATATTTGCCGCTCAGTAGTGCAGTTATATGTTCTAAAGCCCTTTTTGGTGTGTATTAGTGGCAAAAGAAAAATATGTTTGCTTTTCAGCGGTGCAGTTATATGTTCTAAAGCCTTTTGTGCCGTGTATTAGTGGCAAAAAGAAAAATATATTTGCCGTTCAGCAGTGCAGTTATATGTTCTAATGCCTTTTGTGGAGTGTATAAGTGGCAAAAGTAAAATATATTTGCCGTTCAGTGGTGCAGTTAAATGTTCTAAAGCCCTTTTTGCCGTGAATTAATGTCAAAAGTAAAATATATTTGCCGTTCAGTAGTGCAGTTATATGTTATAAAGCCCTTTTGTGGCATGTAATAGTGGCAAAATAAAAATTTATTTGCCATTCAGCGGTGCAATTATATGTTCTAAAGCCCTTTTTGCAGTGTATTAGTGCAAAAGTAAAATATATTTGCTGTTCAGCTGTGCAGTTATATGGTCTAAAGCCCTTTTTGTCGTGTATTAGTGGCAAAAGTAAAATACATTTGCCGTTCAGCAGTGCTGTTATATGTTCTAAAGCCCTTTTTGCCGTGTATAAGTGGAAAAAATAAGGGCCTATTTGTCGTTCAGCGGTGCAGTTATATGTTATAAAGCTCTTTTGTGGTGTGTAATAGTGGCAAAATAAAAATATATTTGCCGTTCAGCGGTGCAGTTATATGATTTATAGCCCTTTTTTGTGAGTATTAGTGGGGAAAAAAGAGCTTATTAGCCGTTGTGTAGATAAGTGATAAAATGACAGTTTTAATTCCCTTTTTATTTATTTATTTGCTCTATTAGTATGTCAGACAGAGAAGTGCCAGACCCTGCACAGGGGAGTGGCAGAGGCCTAAATGTTTCTGGCGCAGGCACAGGTCACAGCAGAGTAAGGGGCTACAAGAAGACAGTCAGCAGTTACTGGCAAGCCAAGATGTGGAGGAGACATCTTCCGCTTCCTCCACTAGGCGGGCAAGTAGTGATAAGAAGAGTGGCATGGGAGCTGGTGTTGCGAGTGGTCAGGCTCCTGACCCAGAGATGGTTGAGGAGGACATCAGTGACATGCAGACAGTACTCAATGATGATGATGCTGATCGCACTTAAAAGCCATGTGACGAAGGGGCTTCATCATCATCGGGAGAAGATGGTGACAGCTAGCCCGTGAGGCTAGCGTGGCCGGGAGTCAGCAGGGTGGCAGCAGTAGGAGGTTGGTACCCAAACATGCCCGGGAAGTAGTGGTGCACAGGTTCACGGAGAATATTCCATTCAAGTGTCATATCTGTTTTGGATCCACTCCTGTTTTTTTTTTTTGGCATTAGCAATACTGCTGGTTTACTGACCAAATGCTGACCGAGTGAAGGCGGATGCTCAACAGACACGATCCGTTTTTTGGGGGTTATTGTTCTGACGGATCAGAGGAAGGGCAAAATAATCAGTGACATCAACACAAACTTACTGCTGACACCCACTCCACTCTGTCGGGGAGCTCTACTTGTATAAGCGTTTACTAGAACAGGTTCTGTAGACATCTATGTGGAATCAGCTGACGACGGTGTAAAAGGAGTGTGCTTCTTCTTGGCACTAACATCGACCTGTAAGGCTGAGTTCATACTTGAGTTATTTGGTCAGTTTTGGCCCCATGACTGCCCAAATAAGCGAAGTGTGCATTGATTCCAAGAGCGACGCCTGTCATCTGCATGTCATCCTGACACACAGTATTATTTCACTACCACAGCAGACTCCCTATGCATGTCACTGCAAGGCACAGTGTTCTACACCACTATAAAGGCCCTCTGCAGCCAGGAAATAGCAGTTTTTTAATGTGATTCACCACAAATAAATTCGGATTGAACCAAATTGGTGAACCAGCCGAATAGTGTTTTTGAAAAGTTTGCTCATCTCTACACATGTTCACACAAAACACATATATTAAATACTTGGAGTGGCCTAAACAGTTTTTGTGTCTTTTATGCACTTATTATGCATCTTTTTCTCACCACTTCCAGTATCAGTATTTCTTCTTCTCCTGATGAGCCTTGCCTCCAACTGAATTCAGGGCTGGACCACACGCAGCTTTCATTTGTTTCCACATCTTTGTGGCTGAGGAACACAATCTCCCTTAGCAACAGGATCATCAGCTGATGTTGGCAGCTTCCTTTCGTAATTAGGGGTCTTTCCAGCGCTTCTCCCTCTCTCCTCTACGGAAGGATTTTTCTGGGTGGAAACTCAGGAGGAACAAAAGTACGGACAACATAGTTAGAACTGTCAGTTAAAAAGACACGCTTCTTTTATTTCACTACTTACAGAATGTAAGATTAAAAAGAGGCCTGAAGCATAAAATCATGTAGCCACACACCTGCCGACGGTTTTCGCATCATGGCTTTTTCTGTCTCTTTTTGGGATAGATTTCTAATATCCCCCCACCCCAAAGCTTTTCACAATAAAACATTTCTAACACTTTTAACCCTTTTGGGCTTATATCATGCTTGTCAGCAAAATGTGCCGATATACTATAAGATTTTACTCCTTTTTTAACCCTTTCATGACCAAGGTTCATTGATGCCCAGTGTCCAGGTCCAAATTTACAAATCTGACATGTGTCACTTTATGTGGTAATATCTTTGGAAGGATTTTACAGGGAGTGCAGAATTATTAGGCAAATTAGTATTTTGACCACATCATCCTCTTTATGCATGTTGTCTTACTCCAAGCTGTATAGGCTCGAAAGCCTACTACCAATTAAGCATATTAGGTGATGTGCATCTCTGTATTGAGAAGGGGTGTGGTCTAATGACATCAACACCCTATATCAGGTGTGCATAATTATTAGGCAACTTCCTTTCCTTTGGCAAAATGGGTCAAAAGAAGGACTTGACAGGCTCAGAAAAGTCAAAAATAGTGAGATATCTTGCAGAGGGATGCAGCACTCTTAAAATTGCAAAGCTTCTGAAGCGTGATCATCAAACAATCAAGCGTTTCATTCAAAATAGTCAACAGGGTCGCAAGAAGCGTGTGGAAAAACCAAGGCGCAAATTAACTGCCCATGAACTGAGAAAAGTCAAGCGTGCAGCTGCCAAGATGCCACTTGCCACCAGTTTGGCCATATTTCAGAGCTGCAACATCACTGGAGTGCCCAAAAGCACAAGGTGTGCAATACTCAGAGACATGGCCAAGGTAAGAAAGGCTGAAAGATGATCACCACTGAACAAGACACACAAGCTGAAACGTCTAGACTGGGCCAAGAAATATCTCAAGACTGATTTTTCTAAGGTTTTATGGATTGATGAAATGAGAGTGAGTCTTGATGGGCCAGATGGATGGGTCCGTGGCTGGATTGGTAAAGGGCAGAGAGCTCCAGTCCGACTCAGACGCCAGCAAGGTGGAGGTGGGAGTACTGGTTTGGGCTGGTATCATCAAAGATGAGCTTGTGGGGCCTTTTCGGGTTGAGGATGGAGTCAAGCTCAACTCCCAGTCCTACTGCCAGTTTCTGGAAGACACCTTCTTCAAGCAGTGGTACAGGAAGAAGTCTGCATCCTTCAAGAAAAACATGATTTTCATGCAGGACAGTGCTCCATCACACGCGTCCAAGTACTCCACAGCGTGGCTGGCAAGAAAGGGTATAAAAGAAGAAAATCTAATGACATGGCCTCCTTGTTCACCTGATCTGAACCCCATTGAGAACCTGTGGTCCATCATCAAATGTGAGATTTACAAGGAGGGAAAACAGTACACCTCTCTGAACAGTGTCTGGGAGGCTGTGGTTGCTGCTGCACGCAATGTTGATGGTGAACAGATCAAAACAATGACAGAATCCATGGATGGCAGGCTTTTGAGTGTCCTTGCAAAGAAAGGTGGCTATATTGGTCACTGATTTGTTTTTGTTTTGTTTTTGAATGTCAGAAATGTATATTTGTGAATGTTGAGATGTTATATTGGTTTCACTGGTAAAAATAAATAGTTGAAATGGGTATATATTTGTTTTTTGTTAAGTTGCCTAATAATTATGCACAGTAATAGTCACCTGCACACACAGATATCCCCTAAAATAGCTAAAACTAAAAACAAACTAAAAACTACTTCCAAAAATATTCAACTTTGATATTAATTAGTTTTTTGGGTTCATTGAGAACATGGTTGTTGTTCAATAATAAAATTAATCCTCAAAAATACAACTTGCCTAATAATTCTGCACTCCCTGTACTTATCCAGGCCATTCTGAGATTGTTTTCTCGTGACACATTGTACTTCATTATAGTCATAAATTTGAGTCAATATATTTTAGCTTTATTTATGAAAAAATCCCAAATTTACCCAAAATTTCGAGAAATTTGCAATTTTCAAAACTAAAATTTCTCTGCTTATAAAACAGAAAGTGATACCTCATAAAATATTCATTACTTAACATTCCCCGTATGTCTACTTTATGTGGGCATCATTTTGTAATTGTCATTTTATTTTTTTAGGACGTTGGAGAGCTTAGAAGCAATTCTTAGAATTTTTAACAAAATTTCTAAAACCCACTTTTTAAGGACCAGTTCATGTCTAAAGTCACTTTGTGGGGCTTACATAGTGGAAACCGCCCATAAATGACCCCATTGTAGCAACTACACCCCTCAAGTTACTCAAAACTGATTTTACAAACTTTGTTAACCTTTAGGTGTTCCACAAGAAATAAAGGAAAATGGAGATTAAATTTCAAAATTCACTTTTTTGGAAGATTTTCCATTTTAATCCTTTTTTTTTTTAACACATCGAGGGTTAACAGCCAGACAAAACTCAATATTTATCGCCTTGATTCTGCGGTTTACAGGAATACCCCACATGTGGTCAAAAACTGACAAAAGGGCGGACGGCAAGACCCAGAAGGAAAGGAGCGCCATATGGTTTTTGGAAGGCTGATTTTGCTGGACTGGTTTTTTAGATGCCATGTCCCATTTGAAGCCCCCCTGATGCACCTTTACAGTAGAAACTCTCAAAAATTTACCCCATTTTGGAAACTAGGGGATAAGGTGCCAGTTTTATTGGTACTGTTTTGGGGTACATATGATTTTTAATTGCGCTATATTAAGTTTTTTGTGAGGCAAGGTAACCAAAAAAGGGCTGTTTTGACACTGTTTTTATTTTTTACAAGATTCATCTGACAGGGTAGATCATGTGATATTTTCATAGAGCAGGTCCTTACGGATTCGGTGATATCTAATATGTATACCTTTTTTATTTATTTTGGTTTTACACAATAATATCATTTTTTAAATAAAAAAAATCATGTTTTAGTGTCCCATAGTCTGAGAGCCATAGTTTTTAGGTGTCAGGTTGGGTATCATTTTTGTGGGATGAGGTGACAGTTAGATTGGCACTATTTTGGGGGTCAAATTAGTTTTTGATCGCCCGCTATTTCACTTTTTGTGATGTAAGGTGTAATTTTTTTTACAGGGTTCACTTGAGGGGATAGGTCATGTAGTATTTTTATAGAGCAGGTTCTTACGGACACGGCGATACATAATATGTTTAATTTCTTTTTTTACATTTAACACAAAAAAGCATTTTTGAAAAAAAAAAATCATGTTTTAGTCTGAGAGCCATAGTTTTTTTATTTTTTGGGCGATTGTTATAGGTAGGGTCCCATTTTTTGCAGGATGAGGTGACTGTTTTATTGGTATTATTTTGGGGGACGTACTCCTTTTTAATCACTTTTTTGTGATGTTAGGTGACATAAAATGGCATTTTTAACATGGTTTTTATTTTTTTACGGTGTTCACCTAAGGGGTTGGGTCATGTGATATTTTTATAGAGCTGTTTTTTACGGATGCAGCAATACCAATTATGTTTATTTTTTTATGACAAATGGATTTTAGAAAATACAATTTTTATTTTCATTTAATTTTTATTTATGGCACAGAGAGGGAGCTCCCTCCCTTTTACCCCCATGGATGCAGCATGCGGCTGCTGACCACGACATCTATGGGGTTAAACGCCCCAGATCGGTGCCTGCACTGATCAAGGGTGAAGCAGCAGAGTGTTAGCTGTGAGCTAACACTCACTGATGAATACATCCGGCAGCAGGAGGAGCGGAGCAAAGGGGGGGGGGCACAACCAGGAGGAGGAACGGAGGGGGCAGCGGGGCATATGGCCACATGTCGGGGCATATATTCTTTATTGGGGGCACATAAGATGGGGCATATTTTACTGGGGGCACTTAGTACATTTCAGGCTGTGATCTCCAGAGTGGAGATCGCAGCCTGAAACAGGCATTTAACACTAGAGAGCTCAGATTGTTTAGTTTGCACAGACTAACCAACTGATCTTGAATGGATTTTTCTGCTACTGTTGCGTCACAGTAGCAGCATGTCGCATGTCGCAATGCGACACCATAGACTCCCGTTATAAAAATTGTAGAGCGACGATAGTGTGACTTATTGGCGCGCGACAAATGACATTATGTGAACATACCCTAAATGTCTGCGAATGGCATTATCACAGACATTAGCCCAGGTTATAGCAGAAACCTGGTGGACATTTTTAAACTCCACACTTCCACCATTTGGTACAAGTATTGGGTGCTGAAGGGGTTAAGAGTTTTAGAAGTATGAAAGGATAATCCAAGCTATGCTAGACAAGCTCCAAGCCCCAGATATGAAATGTAAACTTTTGTTTCCTTAGTTCCCACTTATTGGAGCTGAGCAACTTGGAGAATGGTATGAGAAGGAAGTGGTAGCAATACCCTGCTCTTTTATCAGGCATTCTCATTACTAGTTATACTTATGATCAGATAAAACTTTTTAAAATATATTTTTTTAATTTTCATTTATTTTGAATGTTTATATTTACTTTATGATACCACATTCCACAAAATGAATTCATCTGGTGACAATATGACACTGGTCAAACCATACTTAATCTGGAGGCATCCAAACGTGTTTGCTTCAGGGTACAGCCTATGGTGCCACACCCAGACATGGCTGCCAACGGCTGCATGATTTTGCAGTAAAATCATGTGACCACAGGCTGCCACAGGTGGGTGTGGCTTGGATGGGCCATGTTCTTATGTGCACGCAGTTTCTGACATTTATGTGTCTTTTAGGGTGCATTCACACAATCGTAAGTACAGTATTTTGTGGTTTGCAAAACGCAAATCCACAAAAAATGTGGATGACCATGTGACGTCCATGTTGCATCCATTTATTTGATTATTTTTGCTGACCCATTGTAACAATGCTTATTCTTGTCCATAAAACAGACAAGAATAAGACATGTTCTATGCGGGGCTGCTGAATGGACACTGTGTGCTGTCCGCAGTTTTTGCAGTCCACGTCCAATCCGCAAAAAATGCAGATCAGAAGCAAAAATACAGGGACTTACAGTATTTCACATTTAGCTTAATATACTCATGAAACTACTCTCTTCAGTAGGTATCATTTACTCTCTTTGTATTACAGTATATGGTGAGAATTGTAAAGCTTGTAGTGCATCAAAAGCGCTGTAGTTTATGTTCTGCTGAAATGTGTCTTACAGTAAACTGCCCAAATCACCTTACTTGCTGTAAACTCAGAATTAGAAGAAAGTCTTTCAGTAGTTGTCATGGCAACTGACACATGCCCTGTGCTTTTTCTGAAATTACCTATCAAAGCTCAGCCATGAGTACTGAACTTTTCCACTCCGGAAGCACTGCATATTACAGCAAAAATATTATATCATTCTACTCTTAGGAACTAAAAGACATTGCAGGACTCTATAACCAGTAAGCTATCTTCAGGCATTTAAAAACCATCTAGCACCTAATAATAGGCTAGGAACAAGTCACCAATTTTGTGAATATGAGTCTCACGTATACCGAGTCCATCTGAAATCGGTTTTTCTCATCATTTTGCATTTGCTGAATGGCACGTCATGTAGCCAATTGTAAGCCAAACACTTGAAATGATCTTCCTAGCATTATAAAATGTGCTAAGGGGATTCTTTCATCCAGACTAGGTCATCTAGATCATCAGGACCTCTCTCATTTATGCCTCTTTGAATAACATAGCCCCTGGATCTTTTAGACTTTGAACCTAGTAATTGCAGGTTTCAGCACTGAATGCCTACAGTACATTACATTCTGTTTTTACCTGGAAAGCACTAGGATACAGTTGTTTGTTGTGAAGTCCAACATGGGTCTCATTTTTGTTAAATGGAATGTGTTCTCAGAAAATTACCTATTGTTTAGATCAGGGGTGTACATAGAAATCACTGGGCCCCATGATAAGAATCTGAATTGGGCCCCCTTGTGAGTGATGACGCATAGCACCCCTTAGGGTATGTGCACATCTGTTGCAGAGGTTCCAGTAGAAGCCTCAGTTGCAGATTCTGACAAAAACAAAGGGCAAAATACCAGCATTGTTTGGCATATGCTGGATCTGGCGATTCTGGAATTCTACTGGTATGCTGGATGATTGCCTAGCCTTACCCGATAAACTGTGCACGCTGCTGCTACTTCTTATATAGTTGTCACCCTTCCCCATGAACTGTGCCCGCTGCTGCTACTTTATATAATGGGTCATCCTTCCCCCATGGACTGTGCCTGCTACTGCTTCACCTTCTCACCTACTGTTTGTGCTGCTGGCAGAGCGCAGTCGGGGCCGGGGGCAGACCTTCACGGAGCTGGACTGGAGTCTTGACTGGGGACACTGCTGGGTTAGGTCAGGTCCAGACTGGTCAATCAAATAACAGTGCAACGCGTATGGCAGAGGAATAGCACAGGGACATTTTACATGGTGCAGACACAGAAAACTAAAGGATTTAATCCAGTGACAACTTATGTTTCTCTGACTGCTGCAGAACCTCCTAAGACACACCTCAGCTGCTGCAGAACTTCATAATACACACCTCAGCTGCTGCAGAACTTCATAATACACACATCAGCTGCTGCAGAACCTCCTAATGCACACCACAGCTGCTGCAGAACTTCATAATACACACATCAGCTGCTGCAGAACTTCATAATACACACATCAACTACTGCAGAACCTTATAATACACACCTCAGCTGCTGCAGAACTTCATAATACACATATCAACTACTGCAGAACCTCCTACTACACGCCTCAGCTGCTGCAGAACCTCCTAATACACCCCTCAGCTGTTGCAGAACTTCATAATACACACCTCAGCTGCTGCAGAACTTCATAACTCACAACTCAGCTGCTGCAGAACATCATAATGATGCTAGAGAACATATAAGGCTTTGAACACATCTATGTTAGGAGCATCATTCGCAGATCAGATCATAAATACTGGACACAATTTTATAACCTGGCAGATGGAACCTGTCAGATCTCATCATAGTCAGCGGAATCCATCAAGTGTTGTCGTCCATTAAGTGCAGATCTGGAATTGCGGTGATTTTCGTTGTTGTGCTCCGAGCACCAGGCAGAACACCGAATGTCATCCAGCACAGATGTGAACAAAGCCTAATACACACCTCAGCTGCTGCAGAACATTATAATAGTGACAAGGGACTACAAGTCTCATCATCACCAGATTGTTATTATTGGAAATTAGGAGGCAACACAGGGAGAGGTAAAAGTGGAGAGAACTACAACTCCCAGCATATCCAGGCTGTTATTATTGGATACAAGTGGATATTACACAGAGAGAGTATAAGGCCGGGTTTACATCACTGTTCAGCCATTTCCACCTGAGATCCGTTATTTTAGACGGGAAAAAGTCCTGCACGCAAAACAGAAAAATAAACGGTGATGTGAATCCAGCCTAAGAAGAGAGAACTACAACTTCCAACATGCCCAGTTTATTATAGGACATCATCCAGTTGTACTAGGTGAGAGCTTTCAAAGGAAATAACTTTAGCTTTAAAAGGAAATTACTATAACCCCCAGTATGGCCAGACCTATTATGGGGCATCAGTATACATTACAGAGAGGAAGCATGAGTGAACTACAACTCACAGAATTACCAGACTGTACTAGGGCATACGTTGAAATTACATGGACAGGATAGAACTACAACTTCCAGCTTTTATAGAATGTTATATTGGTTATTCCAGGACATCACTAACTTCTGCTCCATCAGGCACCACACAGAAGCTCCGCACCCTCAAAGCCAAATCCACACAGGACTTTCACTAGTCCTCTGCACTGATCACATGATGATGACATCACCAACGGTCCTTCAGACTTCTACTGCTCTGCTATTCCTTGGCTTCCTGCACTGGTCACATGGTTGATCCAAAGGTCCTTCACCACTTCTTACATTCTCTTTTCACAGGTAGCTATACAACTGTAGTTAGTGGGCAGGGCCTATCCTCCACTGCGGGTCCCCTTATCCATGGGCCTTATAGCAGCTGCGTGGTCTGCCTCTAATGGAGGTACGCCACTGGTTTAGATCAAGTTTTTATGTTAAACATTTTTAAACCTTTTGGTGAAGTTATATTTAAAGGGAATGTGTCTTCAGAAACTTAAATTACCTTTTGTTTAAATCACATTTTTATGTTTACCGCATTTTTAAAGAATTTTTTGGTGGTTATTTTTTATTTTTCCATTTAAATATATATATTTGAACCATAAATTCCTGCAGTTTTTGCCCTGGCCACTAAGCCTAATAATTGGCTTTACTTCTTGGTCTGTACAGATCACTTTACTGCAGTTATATATTATTCTAAACCTACCTATAATGATAAGGTGATATCACCTTTGTGTACAGATAAGACAGGATTTACCTGTAGGTGATCCTACTGAATCACAGTAGGTGATTGAGAGACCATATCTATTATTTCCTTGTGCAATGACCTCTGCACAGGTCAGCATGCCTAGAAAACTCTCCCATAGAAGTCAGTGAGGTCCCCTCCTGATCATTGTGTCTATGGACCATGTGGCTTTTTTTTAATGCTTTGTAAATGCTGTAAGGACTACTGCAGCTCAGGCAAGATGGCTGCCCCCATAATCAAGTTTAGAAAACAGAATAAGAAAATCTGTAATCAGAAAATAAAATCAGAGTAGAAAAAAAGGATATGTGTTGCTATCTGGTTTGAAAGGCAGACAAAATTTTTGGTCACACATTTCCTTTAATTATCTATGTCACAATCTATATGTAGCAATCTAATCCATATGCAGCAATAGAAGGGTGGCTTCATCCTGTATTCCCTTCCTGGCACCAAGGTCTAAAAATGCTTTACGCTTTGTCACCTTGATGACTGACCAGGTAGCTACACACATATTCCTTAAGGCGGTGCACAAGGCCTTAGGACATAAACAACCTTGGCTAAGCACAAGGCTCTTAAACATATAACAATTGGGAGGATGAGGCGACGCACTCCAATCTCTCCGTACACATAATAGAAGCAGGTTACCCTTGACATCCTTAGACCTGCTTGAGACTTGGTTCCCCCTGTGCAGAAATAGGCTATATAACACAAGGTCACTTAAGAACCATTAGTATTTTAATGTCCTCAGAGGCAGTCCACAATGAGCAACGGCGATGTTAGACTTGCTTGTGGCATATAAAAACGTCCTCAGAAGCAATCCATAAAGGCTAAGCAATAAAGTAATATGCATACTATCTGGTTAATGGCATAATTACACCAACGTCCATACAAAAAGTGCATAAAATCACATTGCGGCACCTTCAAGAGAATACACACAATGGGCAATAAAGTGCTTAAATGTTGCTGAACCTAAAAAAGATTAGTGAAAATCACAATAAGGCACATTTTTCATGCAATAAAACAGTGCAATAAGGCAATAAAATCACATTAGAGTCTATTCCTCAATGCTTAAAGGTAAAGTGCACCGGGCTGGAACCTTTAGTGCAACATAATCCTTTGTAATCCATGGGAAATAATCAATTGTAATCCACACAAGGTAGCAAAGGTATTTGTATTCCACATGGGTAACAATGATGTAGCAGCACAGCTTATGAGAAGCTTCTGGAAAAGGGGCTCCCAAATAACCTGAAAAGAGGGGACAAAAGGAAAATTGGCACTGTTAAGTGCAGCTAGGAGGTAGATAAAGACGGGGGGAGTCCCGACTCACATGGCCATCTGGGTGAGAGCTAAAAACAGGGGCAACAAGAACAGAAAATAGGCTGACAGCACGAGGTCTCTTACAGGAGGGGCTGGAAGTCTTCCTCCTGGGTCCCAAGCTTGAGGGTGCAAAAGTCCTTCTTTAAGCTACATGACATCCTCATCGCTGCTACTCCTAGCTCTGGTGCTCTCTGCAGCTGTAACTCCAGCAGAAACTTAATCTGCGGTCTCCTGGTGGCCTTCTGTGGCAGAACCTGGAATTGAAGTATCGCCATCTTCTGGAGGATCCTCTGTAGGCCTTGACTTTTTCCTGGTAGGTGACAGATTTTCCGGACAGCAATAAATCATAGACCCTTTGGTGTTTCATAGCAAGAATTTCCGCATTCAGTGGTGGTTCCGGAGTACATGGAGCAGTATCAGTGGACTCCTCACTGGTGGATAGATCACTTTCAGTGGTTGGAGGATCTGGTAGTGTCATACCAGGTGTGCTGTCTTCAGCAGGCAGCTGAAAGGAAGTCTTGGGATTTTTGTAGGCTTCATACAATTCCGTTTCTCTGCACTCTTTTTCTTCTACTATTTCTTTATATGTTTTTATCCTTTTTCTTCTTTCTGATAAGTCACCTTCTCCCCTAAGGATCCTCTCCATCTTTTTCCTTTCCTCCTCTTTCTTTATCACGTCCTGTAATACACTCCTCCTGTGGGCCTTCCATCAGGCAAGGTCATTCTGCCATGCGTCATCCTCCTCTTTGAGTAGATCACTGACATACTGCAGATGTTCTTGGTGGGCTTCTCCTGAATAACATGGGAGCCAAGGGGCCCCAAAATGGTATAGCACAGTAAGAGGCATGATGCAGGTCGCTGCAGTTGTTGCTGATGGATCACTGCAGTCCCAGTGGGCGCTGTCTTCACTTCCAGACATGGCTCTTGATACCCTGTACCAGATTGAAGGGGTCAATGTAAGCTAGATTGCAATTTAAGTGTACATTGCTATGGGTGACAGCAGCAGAATTGGTGGCTGTAATTAATCCCACCAGGATTATAACAACTATATGACATCATCCAACTAGCAATTTGGGCAACAATCTAAGTTGAGAAAAAACTATACCACATATTTACCCCACTCGATTGGGATTAAGATAACACTGGTACCTAATCTTTTGGACAATTTTTTTGGACATTTTTTTGGATTAACTATTTGGGATACATTTTCTTGTGATTTTTTGGCCTTTTTTTGGTTTTCTTTTTTGTGGGTTTATTATAACCTTTTGTGGTACTATTATAACCTATTTTAGCATTTATTCTAACCTATTTTAGCATTTATTCAAACTATATTAAATCAACATATCTTTTATACCAAATAAATAATATATTCCATGCACAACTGATGTTTTGGGTGCCATCCCTATACTTTTACAATTAACCATTTCCTCCTTTTAACGTTGGGTACGTTATTTTGGATAGAGCACCTACCCCACTGGTACTAGTCAAGTGAGCCGCATTAAATTTTACTATTTCGATGGTTGGACTATGCTTGCTCAACCACGGCAAACCCAGTCACCCATTCTTAATCTGATATCATGCACCACTTGTGATAAACACTTCTGAGCTAGACGTGCAGAATCAATAGCAAAAATGGAAATATTTTTCTCTAATGCACTCGGTGACAACCTGTGCATATGGATGAACTGAGCATCAATTAGATTCAACCCTGCCCCGCTGCCCAATAAACACCACAGTTTTTGACTTTAGCGCCACCTCAGCAGTCAGCAGAAATCAGGTACTACCAGTTTTTTTTTACGCTGAATACATGGACATATTCCGATAAGATGTCCCTCCTGTCCACAGAAAAAACACACTCCCTTACGACCAGTATGCTTAAAAGCAGATCCAGGAGTAGGTTCCCCTAACTGCATGGGTTCATCCCCAGACCTAGACTCAGGAGTATATTCACCCAAAGTGTCAGAGGAGGATGATACATTATGTGATAGGGATGAGCGAATCGACTTCACTATCGCATAAGACTTTGTTTCAATATTGTAAGGAGCGAGCACTCCTATAAAAAAACATTTCCCGAACATGGGTTCAGTTCCAAGTGGTACCTTGGAACCGAACCCAAGTTCAGGAAATGTTTTTTTACAGTATAAATCAATTTCTGAAGTTATTATGCGAAGTCTCGTGAGACTTCACAAAGTAATAACTTTGGCTCATCGGAACCAATACATTCTACAAAAATCATTTAAATCACCAAAACAGGAGGGTAGTGAGGAAGCACTGAAAAACTTAAGGAAAAAAATTAAATATGTAAAAAACTAAAATCAGCCAAATTAAAGCCAAACTAAAATGGGGAAAAAGTTTGAAGGTTTTCTAAGAGATGCTATCTTGGAGTACCTTAATGAAAATAAGCAAGTAACGCCTTATCAGCACTGCTTCATGAGGGATCGGTCATGTCAAACTAATTTAATCAGTTTCTAATCAGTTTCTATAATCAGTTGCTATGAGAAGGTAAGTTCTAGACTTGACAGTGGCGAATCAATGGATGTCGTATATCTGGACTTCTCCAAAGCATTTGACACTGTACCGCATGAAAGGTTAGTATTAGTGATGAGCGAGCATCATGATGAGCACGAATACCGTTTTGTCTCGAGCATTGCTGTGCTCGGCAAATGGCGGTACTTGGCTGAATACCACATGTGCTCGAGCGCCATGCTCGAGTCTCCGCCCCGCATGTTTCACGGGTTGTAAGCAGCCAATCAAGGTGCAGGTAAGTACTGCCCTCACTGTAATGCCAGTAGCCATGTTGCCTGCTAGCATTACAGTAAATTGGCTGGCCGGAACGCATCATCGGGTGCTATATAGCACCCGATGATGCATGTTTGGCTCAGACATAGACAGGGAGAGCAGAGTGTAGGAAGGGAAAGACAGAGTAGGGAGCGAAATGTACCAGATTTTATCAGAAACAAGATTTGCAAAGACCCAAATGTCCTTTTAAGGACAACAGTGTGTGTGTGTACGTTTTACAGCAGCAATCAATCAGGGACAGTGCTTCTGAAGGGACAGTGCAGGGAGAGAAATTAGCTGTTTTTTCTACCAGAAGCTTTTCCAAGACCCCAAAGTCCGTTTTAGGACTACTGAGTGTGTTTGATTGCAGCAAGATATTTTTATTGTGTACCTATTAGTGACATACAGTGCACATCATCCGCAGACTGTGTCTGTAATAATCTGGCCCACATCTTGTGACCATAGTGTATGGCTTTGTGTAACAATACTGTACTACATCAGCAAACAGTGTCTGTAGCGCAAATTCCATTAATCTGGGTCTAATAGTGTCCATATTCTGTGGAGTCCTGTGACATATACTGACCCTTATCCCAAAACAGTTTCTGCATTTAAAATTACATTAATCTGGGCGTAATATACTGTTCCTTTTCTGGGGGTTTCTGTGACATATAGTGTATGTCATCCCAAAACAGGTTCTGTATTTCCAATTAGATTAATCTGGGCGTAATATACTGTCCATATTCAGTTTTTTTTTTTTGGGGGGGACATATACAGTCTGGCATCTGAAAACATTGTATGTAAAATTAGATTAACCTGGGTCTAAAATATTGTCAAAAATCAGGTGTTTATTGTGATGTATACAGTCTGGCATCTGAATACATTGTCTGTATGTAAAATTACTTTCATCTGGCCATAATATACTGTCCACTATTCTGGAGGTTTCTGTGACATATAGTGTCAGTCATCCCAAAACAGGTTCTGTATTTCCAATTACATTAATCTGGGTGTAATATACCATCCGTATTCAGTATTTTTTTATTGGGGCATTTACAGTCTGGCATCTGAAAACATTGTCCGTATTTAAAATTACATTAATCTGGGCCTAAAATATTGTCAAAAATCAGTTGTTTATTGTGACATATACAGTCTGGCATCTGAATAGTTTGTCTGTATTTTTTTTTTTTTTTTTTTTTTTTTAAATATTTATTTAAAGAAATATCTTTAGATACAAATTCATTCACCAGAACAGAGAAAACAGCCCATTCTGGTGCCAATAAACATCATAGACCAATTCAAATAAAAAAAGAACATACATCCATTAAGTTTAATCCCCACCCCTTCCCACCCTGACCAAGTTGACGTCGATACCTTCTCCACAACCCCCCCGCCATCAGTAAGGTCTACCCCGCCGACACATCCTTATTCTATATTTAACCTTATTCCCCTTAATTCTTTGGTTTCACTCTTTCATATATACATATACGGTACATCAATTGCTCCCACTCTTCCAGTGATGGCACAACCGCTACTCCCCAGTACCTAACTAATAATACTTTAGCTACCATACAACCTCTTAACCAATCCTGCTTTATTTTCCCTTTATGTCCCTGTCTGTGCCAAGGCCCAGAATCGCAAAAGTTCCATCTGGTCTCCAACTTGTACCAATTGACTCAGAGAGGGATTCCAGTACTTGGCCCCAAAATTTCTGTATCGCGGACACTGCCATACTAAGTGGAATAAGTCAGCTTCTTTATCTCGACACTTCCAACATCCCTGCATAGAGCTATCATTGCCCTTAAACTTATTTATCATTTTGGGAGTATAATATAGCCCATGTATTATTTTGAACTGAATTAATCTGTGACTTATTGAGGGTGTTGCCCTACTTATATTCTTATATATCTCTGGCCAACCTGCCTCTGGGATTCCCAGTACCCTGTTCCAGTTACTCTTACTTCTGAACATAGTTACTTCAGCCAAAGCTTCCCTTAATTTACTATAAATATCGGATATCTTTTGTTTCCCTCTCTCCCCTTGCAGCACAATATTCCAAAAAACCATTTCTTTGTATCTTCAAATAACCCTTATCAACCGTGCAATCATATGCGTGCTTCAATTGCATATATCTATATATATCTAACAAGGTGCCACGCATCCCAATTAATTCCTTATAAGTCTTTAACCCCTCCGAACCTACAATATCCCCCACTTTCATGATATCTTTCTTAATCCAATACTCCGTATCCTTTATTTTAAAAAATTCCACCAAGTTTGTGTTATTCCATAATACCGAGAATGGTAGTGCATGTGAGATCTGCAACAACTTTTTCAACCTATTCCATACTTTTTGCATCGTGCTCCTAATTATACATAGTGGTTCCTTTTTATCCAATTGTCCTGATTCTAACTCTAAGAACACATTCTCTATAGGTCCTCCATTTTTGAGTGCCAAAAATTCCCTTAATCTACTGTTACCCGTCGCCAAACATCTTTGCAATTGTGCACTAAAGAAGTAGCCCTGGAACCATGGGATCGCTAGTCCTCCATCCCTCTCAGCAAGCCAGAGATATCTTTGCTTCATCCGAACTCTCTTCCTTCCCCAGATTAAGTCATTCATCAGTCTTTCTAGATGGTAGAAAAACCTGTCCTCTATCCAAATTGGGGCCGCCATAACTGGATATAATACCAGGGGCAAAATTATAGATCTAATAAGCATCATCCTATCTGCTTGCGCGAGAGAGAGGTCCCCCAGATCCTTACCTTGGCCTTAACCTTTTCTAATAGCGGTGGGAGATTTAGCTCGTTAAAACTGCCCACTTTAGCACCCACCTTGATGCCCAGGTATTCAATGTGGTCTGATACCTGCAACACATCGAGCTCATAATCCACCTCGGGTACCTCCCGATTTAACGGCAGTAGTGAGGATTTTTCCAATTTATACCTAATCCTGCAAATCTACCAAACTCCTCTATAACGCCGATGACATGTGGGACCACCTTCCAACCGTCTCTCAAGAACATGATCATATCATCGGCGTAGAGACTCAGCTTATCCGCTTCCCCTGACACCAAACCCAACAATTTGTGGGTCCTGCCTCATCCTTTCAGCCAAAGGCTCAAGACTCAGAGCAAAAAGTAAGGGGAGAGCGGGCAGCCCTGCCTCGTTCCTCGCCGAAGTTCAAACCTCCTGGAATTCATCCCATTTACCCTCACTACCGCATTAGGCAGTCTATACAGCAATTTAACCATCCTTATATATCTTTCCCCTAGTCCAAAGCGGGACATCACCTTCCATAGGAATGACCACTCCACCCTGTCAAACGCCTTAACAGCGTCCAGCGACAGGATGGAGCAGTCATCCCCCTACCTGGAGATTCAAAAAAAACCTGAGTAGGCTGTCCTGAATCTGTCTCCCAGGGATAAAGCCCGTCTGGTCTCCATGAATCAGGGAAGCGGCGACCCCCCTCAATCGATTCGCCAAAACTTTGGCAAAAATTTTATAATCAGAGTTCAACAGCGAGATGGGTCTATAGGATCCCACCTCGCTAGAACTCTTCCCTTTTTTGAGAATGAGGACGATCGCCGCCTCCCTAAAGGACACAGGGAGAGATCCACAGCATAGAGATTCCCTAAGAACCTCCAACAACTTAGGTAGCAGGGTCTTTGCATGAAACTTATAGACTTCAAAGGGGAGCCCATCATTACCCGGGGATGTGTTGAGTCTGACCTGCGATATCACCTCCTGCAGTTCCGATAATTGAATTGGCTTGCTTAGCCCTTCGGACTTCGATTCCTCCAAGCTAGGAAGTCTAATTTGGTCTAGATAGTTACCAAGATCGATTTTTTTATAGCCACATTCTGAGGCATACAGGGCTGAAAAGGCATTTACAAATTCCTCTCGGATCATTTCGTCTTCTACAATTACTGTACCGGTTTTACTTTTGATCGTATTGATTTTAATAGGATCTTCTCGATTAGACGCTAAAGCAGACAGGAACTTGCTCGGACGGCCCTCTTCAAAGAAGCGTTTTTGTCCCTGAAAAAATAACTTATTTTGTGTCTTGTTAATCTGCATTTGTCTATATTGAAGCATTAATTCTTTGAATTCCTTTCTAAGGGCCTCTGTATTTTGCTTCTCAAAGTCATTTTGCACCCTTTTTATTTTATTTACCAACTCTTCCTCTTGTTGAAAAAAAGGTAGCGCGTTTCGTTTTAATCTTACTATAGTAAATCCCTCGCAAAAATGCTTTAAGCGCATCCCAAACATAATGGATATGAGTTGATCCTATATTAACTCGCCAAAACTCTTCAATCATTATATCTACTTCTTCCACCTCATTCAACACCTTTAACCAATGAGGATTCAGCTTAAACGAACGGCTTCCTAACTGAGAGGTACCCTTACAGATTACTAAAACCGGAGAGTGATCCGATAACCCATGTACTTCATATTTCATTTTTACAACATGCTCTATCATTTCTTTATTCACAAGTGCCAAGTCTATCCTTGAGAGAGAGCTGTAGGTTGCACTAAAGCATGAAAAACTTTCTTCTGACCATAGAGCTTACGCCATACATCTATTAATTTGAACTCCTGACAGAATTGGAACAATGACGTACCGGACTGTTTGACCTTATTTGAAGATGTGATCCTATCTACCTCCGGGACCATAACACAGTTGTAATCGCCCACCGCTATCAACGGGCACCTCCCTTTTCCTTCCGCAAATTCCATTAAACTTATCAAAATTTTCCTGGAAAAAGGAGGGGGATATAGACAAAAGCCAAAATGACTTCCTTCCCATACCAGGTCGCGTACATAAAGACAAATCTGCCTTCAGTATCTATCCTTACATCCAATGGGGCAAATTCCACATCCCTGTGAATATAGACACTTACTCCCCTTGAGTAAGAGGAATGGCAGGAGTGATACTCCCATTTTGCCCACCTCCTGCCCAAGAGGAGCTTGTTCTCCCTAGTCACATGTGATTCTAAGACAGCTACTATTGCGGGTAGGTGTCTATTAATGGTATCGAATACGGCGACCCGTTTTATTCTATCTCCCAGCCCACGCACATTCCAGGTTAATATTCTATGTTCTTGTACCATAACAAGAAAAGGGGCACACTTAAGGGAGCTGTAGTAGAATGCATCGACGTCAACCCTTCCCCTCCCCCTCAACCCACCTCCTACTTGGCTCGTAGGACCACATGATCCACTTGCCTCTTCCACATCACCAGCCCCTCCCGCCACCAACCCTCCCCACCCCACCACCAACCCCAACCTCCCCCACATCCCGTCCCATACCCAAGGGCCCACCAACAGCATTATCTCAGATTCCTTCTGCATCACACCAATTCGAAGCTTCCACTGAAGTCCCAAAAAATAAATGGAATCATTATAAACTACCCTTAAGCGTGCAGGGAACATCATAGAATATTTGATTTTTGCTGCTGCTAGTCGTTTTTAATGCCCAGGAATGCCATCCTCTTTTTGTGTCTCATGGGAGAAATCCGGATAAATCTGAATCTGTCTACCCTCAAATTCAACTGTATCTATTTCTCTTTTCCGTCTCAGAACCCAGTCCCTGTCACTTGCACACAGCATTTTAATCAGGAGGATTCGCGGAGGGGCCCCGATAGCGGGTTTTTTGAAAGGAACTCTGTGAGCACGTTCTACACAGAAAGTCGAGGCCTTCTCCTCCAGCTTCAGACTCTGAATCAACCAGTCCTGAATAAAATTCGTCGGGTTATTTTGTTCGGCGCCCTCCGGGAACCCCACAAATCTCAGATTGTATCTACGTGAGCGATCTTCAAGGTCTGTGAGTTTATCCCGGAGTTCGCCGAACTCCTGTTCCCTGCCTTCAACTGCCCCCTACAGCTCTCTACATCCTTATTCATAGACACTATTTCCCCTCCATTTGCTTTACTTTAGTTCTTAATTTAGACATCTCATCTCTAATAATTGTCACATCTGATTGTAAAGTGGCTACTGACACTGCTAAGTCCGTTACCGTTTTATTGGTAGTTTGGACTACCTCTAAGATATCCTCTAGTTTTTGGGCCATGTTCTCCAGCCCTTCTTTTTCTTTTACTCCTAACTGGGAGCTGCCCTGCAACTTATAGCCAGCAGCTTCTGCCTCCGGAGTTGGGGGCTGACCTCCCTTTTTCATCATACTCCTAGATTTAATAGGGGAGGATCTTAGGAACTTATCTATCCTACCCTGGGGGCTATTACCCACTCCTCCTACCCGGTTGGGACTTAAACCCCCCGATTTCCGATTTTTTGGTGGCATAATGTCCTTCCCCTATTACTGTCCCACAGCTCCCACACACAAATGAGCCGCGTAGTTAGAAAGTTATTTGCTGTTGTTTGCGATGTCCACTCTGCTGTCGACAGCCTTATATTCCAACGTCCTTACAACCGTGTTAAGGAGAGTCCCCAAGCACGAATCCAAGACCGTATGTGGGAGGGGGTCTACGGGCCCCTAGAGTCCATACTTTGTTGCAGAGAGATAGGGGAATAGGAGGCAGGTGGATGGAGGGGGGGGAGGGAGAGGGAGGAAGAAGATGGAAAGATGAGGAAAAAAAGAAAAAAAAGGGAGGGGGGGGGCGGGAGGGGGGAACAAGGACCGCTCAAAAAAGAAAAAAAAACCACACTCAGTTCTCTGCTAATAAGCCAGTAAACAGGCCGCCGCACTATACAGTCAGTTCCAAGGCAAGTAAAGTTAGTAGGGAACGGTCTCACCCATAACGCTGGCGTTAGCCCGTCTGGAGATGATATGCAGGCTTGTCTCAGGCTTGTCTCAGAATATCATTACTTCCTTCCAAGGGCAAGTAGAGAAGGTGAGATATGAGCCTCCCAGCGATACGACCAATCCCCAGGGTCCTCAGCCAGATCTTCGGCACTTCGGCACTTCACGCCACGGTGCTCCAGGATACCGTCTCAGCGTGTAGGGTTCGTTCTAACTGCTCCTCCCCGTCACAAGAGGCACAACAGACACTCAATACAGGTGCTGCCCCAACTGCCACAGCCGCAGTACAGTCTGCACACTCCGCACAGCCCATACAGTCCACAGACACCAGGATTTTAGTTCTGACCGACCACACTACAGCGGCTGCCGGCTTTACCTCCGCTCCCACTCTCACATATATCATCCAGCAATCACAGGGAGCTCCACGGAGCAAGCTGACCTCTGCTCCCACCTGTGTCACCCATCAGATTCAGGCAGATTCCTGCTCTCCGAACGCCATATAGGTTATCGGCGCCCCCGGGAATGGCATGGGAAGATGCTGGACGCCACAGCGAGGATGCGTCCTCTCAATTATCCCCTATCACCGATGCGGGAGGCGCAGCCAGCTTGTACCGCCATGGCTCAGCAGGAGAGGAGGGGGGGCGGGTGAAGACAGGAGGCAGGAAGGAAGATCGGCGGGAGGAGCCGCAGCACGTCCACGTCCTACGTCATGCCGCTACGGTGAGTTTGTCTATATTTAAAATGACATTAATCCGGGCCTAAAATATTGTCACAAATCTGGGGTTTATTGTGACATGTACAGTCTGCCATCTGAAAACATTGTCTGTATGTAAAATTACTTTCATCTGGCCATAATATACTGTCCATTTTCTGGGGGTTTCTGTGACATATAGTGTCCGTCATCCCAAAACAGGTTCTGAATTTCCAATTAGATTAATCTGGGCGTAATATACCGTCAATATTTAGTTTTTTTTTTTTTTTTGGGGGGGGACATATACAGTCTGGCATCTGAAAACATTGTCTGTATTTAAAATTACATTAATCTGGGCCTAAAATATTGTCAAAAATCTGGTGTTTATTGTGACATATACAGTCTGGCATCTGAATAGTTTGTCTGTATTTAAAATTATATTAATCTGGGCCTAAAATATTGTCACAAATCTGGGGTTTATTGTGACATATACAGTCTGGCATCTGAAAACATTGTCTGTACAGTATATAAAATTACTTTTATCTGGCCATAATATACTGTCCATTTTCTGGGGATTTCTGTGACATATAGTGTCCTTCATCTGAAAACAGGTTCTGTATTTCCAATTACATTAATCTGGGCGTAATATACTGTCCATATTCTGTTTTTTTGGGGACATATACAGTTTGGCATCTGAAAACATTGTCTGTATGTAAAATTACATTAATCTGGGCATAAAATATTGTCAAAAATCTATTTTTATTGTGCCATATACAGTCTGGCATCTGAAAACATTGTCTGTATGTAAAATTACTTTCATCTGGCCATAATATACTGTCTCTCAAGGGAACGAATGTCCTCAGTGAACAGTTCAAAGTTTTTGCTAAGGAAAATTTAAACTAGGAAAGGGGGGCACAAAAGAGACAATCCATCAGTTCGGCTGCCCCCCGAAAAAACAATGCCAGAAGATGCCAGGAGCTGATAGGATAAGAAATGACAAGCTGAGAGTCTTATCTACAAATGCTCACAGTTTAGGGAATAAGATCAACGAACTTGAGTCTGTAATGGCATCTGAGAATATAGATTTAGTGGCTGTTACTGAGACATGGTTCAATGAGAGTAATGACTGGGATATAACAATACCTGGGTTCTCTCTATATAGGAAAGACAGAGAAGGCAAGAAAGGGGGTGGAGTGGCCCTATATGTGAAAGATAGCATAAAATATAATCTAATACAAGTCAGCGAAACCAATTTAGAGTCAGTTTGGGTTATGTTGCAGCTTGGTAATCATAAGGTAACTCGTGTAGGTGTCATATACAGACCGCCAAGCCAAGTCAAAGAATTGGATGATCTACTAGTTGAGGAAATGGCTAAAATGACATTGAAAGGGGAAGTTGTCATTATGGGAGACTTTAATCTTTCTGATATAAACTGGAAAACCAAAATAGCTAGTTCTGCCAGGAGTACAGACATTCTAAATTCCCTACTGGGATTATCTCTACAGCAAGTAGTTGAGGAGCCAACCCGGAAGGAGGCCATTTTAGATTTGGTATTCACAAATGGCAATTTGGTATCTGATATTACTGTAGGGAAAAGCTTAGGATCCAGTGATCACCAGTCAGTGAGGTTTACTATAAGAACAGTGACTGAGTCACTCCACACAAAAACAAAAGTTTTAGATTTTCGGAAAACAGACTTTTCTAAAATGAGATCAGTGGTATACGAGTCCCTATCAGACTGGAACAATTTCAATGGAGTCCAAGAAAAATGGGACTACTTAAAATTGGCACTACTGAAGGCAACAGAAAAGTGCATTAGGCTTGTCAGTAAAGGCAAAAAAGGAAAAGACCACTGTGGTACTCAGCAGAAGTGGCCAAAATCATTAAAAACAAAAAGATGGCATTTAGCAAGTATAAAAACACCCAAAACGAGGATGACCGGGAAATCTATAAGATGAGGCAGAGAGAGGCCAAGCAAGTTATAAGAGCTTCTAAAGCTCAGGCAGAAGAGAAATTAGCTCAGTCAGTGAAAAAAGGTGATAAGACATTCTTCAGATACATAAATGAAAAAAGGAAATTAAAAAAGGAATTACCAAATTAAAAACAAAAGAAGGAAGGTATATGGAAGAGGATAAAGAACTAGCTGACTGCCTCAATGAATACTTCTGTTCAGTTTTTACAAAGGAAAATGAAGGAGAAGGACCTCAGTTAGGACTAGGAGGAAGACTAATGAATCCTTTGATGCATGTGTCTTTACAGAGGAAGAGGTTCTAAGTCAGCTGTCTAAAATTAATACAAATAAATCACAGGGGCCTGATGGGATACACCCAAAGCTATTAAAAGAGCTTAGAGGTGTACTAGCAAAACCATTAACAGATTTATTTAACCAATCACTGGTAACAGGTGTCGTCCCAGGAGATTGGAAATTAGCAAACGTTGTGCCAATTCACAAGAAAGGTAGTAGAGAGGAATCGGGCAACTATAGGCCAGTAAGCCTGTCATCAATAGTGGGGAAATTAATGGAAACCATACTCAAGGAGAGGATTGTGGAACATCTTAAAACCCATGGGTTGATTGATAAAAAACAGCATGGGTTTACTTCAGGGAGATCATGTCAAACTAATCTTATTGACTTTTTTGATTGGGTGACTAAAATAATAGATGGCGGATGTGCAGTAGACATCGCTTATCTGGACTTTAGTAAGGCTTTTGATACTGTCCCACATAAAAGGCTTATCAATAAACTGCAGTCTTTGGGCTTGAGCTCACATATTGTTGAATGGATTAGGCAGTGGCTGAAGGACAGAAAACAGAGGGTTGTAGTCAATGGAGTATATTCAGACCATGGTATTGTTACCAGTGGGGTACCTCAGGGATCTGTTCTGGGACCCATATTGTTTAACCACTTCCCGACCGCCTAACGCACAACTGCGTTCTCGCGGCGGTCGGGCTGTTCTGGGGCGCCGCAGAAGTGCGTCATCTCGCGAGACGCGAGATTTACTGTGAACGCGCGCGCACGCGCGCGCGCGTTCACAGTAGCGCACGTCTCAGGAGTTTAACTACAGCCTGCCAGCGATGATCCATCGCTGGCAGGCTGTAGATGCGATATAAATTGCATCAAACAAGTATATCAGACGCTGTTTTGTGAACAGCGTCTGATATACCTGCTACCTGGTCCTCTGGTGGTCCCATTTGCTGGGATCGACCACCAGAGGACCAGGTAACTATGTAAAGTTGCACCAAACACTACACTAACCCCCCACCCCCTCACCTATTAACCCCTTGTTAACCCCTTGATCACCCCATCTAGACCCCCTGATCACCCCCTGTCATTGATCACACCCCTTGTAAGGCTCCATTCAGACGTCCATATGTGTTTTGCGGATCCGTGGATTCACGGATCCGCGGATCGGATCCGCGGATCTGCGGATCCACAGATCCTCAAAACACGGACACCGGCAATGTGCTTTCCGCATTTTGCAGATCCGCACATTGCGAGAACTATATAGAAAATGCTTTTTCTTGTCCGCAATTGCGGACAAGAATAGGACATGTTCTATATTTTTGCGGAACGGAAGTGCAGACCCGGAAGCGCGGATCCGTAATTCCGGATCCGAGCGGGACAAAGTCTGTCCCCATAGAAATGAATGGGTCCACAATTCTGTTCCGCAAACAGAATTGCGGACGTGTGAATGGGGCATAAGGGTCCCTTATCCCCGCCAGTTAGTTAGCTACTTGTTAGGTAGCTAGCGCCCAGCCCACCGCACCGCAGTCACTGATTTTGGCAGAGATTTTTTCATCCACATTGATTGATGCGAATGAATAAATCTGTGCCGTTCATTTTTTTTTTTTTTTCAGCCCAGCGGCTGAATGGAAAAAAAAAATCTCATTACCCGTATGCTCAATATAAGGAGAATCGCAGAAACTCCTCATGCTGGCCATACGTGTAATGATTGCGGAGACCCCTAAAATGCCAGGGCAGTACAAACACCTCACAAGTGACCCCATTTTAGAAAGAAGACACCCCAAGGTATTCCGTGAGGGTATGGTGAGTTCATGTAAAATTTTATTTTTGTCACAAGTTAGTGGAATATGAGACTTTGTAAAAAATAAAAATAAAAATCAATTTCCGCTAACTTGTGCCAAAAATTTTTTTTTTCTGTGAACTCGCCATGCCCCTCACGGAATACCTTGGGGTGTCTTCTTTTCACAATGGGGTCACTTGTGGGGTATTTATACTGCCCTGGCATTTTAGGGGTCCTAAAGCGTGAGAATCCAAATGTGTAAAAATGCCCTGTGAAATCCTAAATGTACTCATTGGAATTTGGGCCCCTTTGCGCATCTTGGCTGCAAAAAAGTGGCACACATGTGGTATCGCCGTACTCAGGAGAAGTAGGGCAATGTGTTTTGGGGTGTATTTTTATATATTCCCATGCTGGGTGAGAGAAATATCTCTGTAAATGACAACTTTTTAAATTTTTGTATTCAAAGTTGTCAATTTACAGAGATATTTCTCTCACCCAGCATGGGTATATGTAACAATACAGCGCAAAACACATTGCCCTACTTCTCCTGAGTACGGCGATACCACATAAGTGATACTTTTTTGCAGCCAAGATGCGCAAAGGGGCCCAAATTCCAATGAGTAACTTTTAGGAGGGCATTTTTACGCATTTTTCTTCTCACATTTTAGGGCCCCTAAAATGCCAGGGCAGTATAAATACCCCACATGTGACCCCATTTTGGAAAGAAGACACCCCAAGGTATTCGCTGAGAGGCATAGTGAGTCCATGAAAAATTAAACTTTTTGTCAAAAGTTAGCGGAAAGGGAGACTTTGTGAGAAAAAACTATAAAAAAATCAATTTCCACTAACTTGTGCCAAAAAATTTTTTTTCTATCAACTCGCCATGCCCCTCATGGAATACCTTGGGCTGTCTTCTTTCCAAAATGGGGTCACATGTGGGGTATTTATACTGCCCTGGCATTTTAGGGGCCCTAAAGCGCGAGAAGAAAAATGCGTAAAAATGCCCTCCTAAAGGTACTCATTGGAATTTGGGCCCTTTGCGCATCTTGGCTGCAAAAAGTGTCACTTATGTGGTATCGCCGTACTCAGGACAAGTAGGGCAATGTGTTTGGGGTGTATTTTTACATATACCCATGCTGGGTGAGAGAAATATCTCTGTAAATTGACAACTTTGAATAAAAAAATTTAAAAAGTTGTCATTTACAGAGATATTTCTCTCACCCAGCATGGGAATATATAAAAATACACCCCAAAACACATTGCCCTACTTCTCCTGAGTACGTTGATACCACATGTGTGACACTTTTTTGCAGCCAAGATGCGCAAAGGGGCCCTAAATCCAATGAGTACCTTTAGGATTTCACAGGGCATTGTTACGCATTTGGATTCTCACGCTTTAGGTTCCCTAAAATGCCAGGGCAGTATAAATACCCCACAAGTGACCCCATTGTGGAAAGAAGACACCCCAAGGTATTCTGTGAGGGGCATGGCGAGTTCACAGAATTTTTTTTTTTTGGCACAAGTTAGCGGAAATTGATATATATTTTTTTTTATTTTGTTTTTTACAAAGTCTCATATTCCACTAACTTGTGACAAAAATAAAATTTTACATGAACTCACCATACCCCTTACGGAATACCTTGGGGTGTCTTCTTTCTAAAATGGGGTCATATGTGGGTATTTATACTGCCCTGGCATTTTAGAGGCCCCTAAAGCGTGAGAAGAAGTCTGGAATCCAAATGCGTAAAAATGCCCTGTGAAATCCTAAAGGTACTCATTGGATTTAGGACCCTTTGCACTCAGGCTGCAAAAGTTCACACATGTGGTATCGCCGTACTCAGGAGAAGTAGCGCAATGTGTTTTGGGGTGTATTTTTATATATACCCATACTTTGTGTGAGAAATATCTCTGTAAATGACAACTTTTTAATTTTTTTATACAAAGTTGTCAGTTTACAGAGATATTTCTCTCACCAACATGGGTATATGTAAAATACACCCAAAACACATTGCCCTACTTCTCCTGAGTACGGCGATACCACATGAGTGACACTTTTTGCAGCCTGGGTGCACAAAGGGCCCAAATTCCAATGAGTACCTTTAGCTTTTACATGGCTGCTCACAATTTAGCCCCGCCCAAAATGCCAGAACAGTAAACACACCCCACAAATGACCCCATTTCGGAAAGTAGACACCCCAACGTATTCACAGAGGGGCATAGTGAGCCCGTCTGAGACTTTATTTTTTTTTTTGCCAGAAGTTAGCAGAAATGGAAACTTTATTATATATATTTTTTTTCCTCAGAAAGTGTCATTTTCCGCTAACTTGTGAAAAAAAATGAAATGATACATGAACTCACCATGCCCCTCCGTGAATACTTTGGGGTGTCTTCTATCTAAAATGGTGTGATTTGGGGGGTATTTATACTTTTCTGGCATTCTAGCACCTGAAGAAACATGACAGGTGCTCAGAAAGTCAGAGCTGCTTCAAAATGCCGAAATTCACTTTTTTGCACCATGGTTTGTAAACGCTATAACTTTTACTTAAACCAATAAATATACACTTATTGGATTTTTTTTTATCAAAGACATGTAGAACAATAAATTTTGAGAAAAATTTATATACAAATGTAGTTTTTTTAAAAAATTTGCAACAGAAAGTGAAAAATGTCATTTTTTTGCAAAAATGTCGTTAAATTTTTATTAATAGCAAAAAAAGTAAAAATGTCAGCAACAATGAAATACCACCAAATAAAAGCTCTATTAGTGAGAAGAAAAGGTAAAATTCATTTGGGTGGTAAGTTGCATGACAGAGCAATAAACGGTGAAAGTAGTGTAGTGCAGAATTGTAAAAAGTGGCCTGGTCATTAAGGGTGTTTAAGCTAGGGGGGGCTGAAGTGGTTAATATCTTTATCAGCGAAATTGCAGAAGGCCTCAATGGTAAGGTGTGTCTTTTTGCTGATGACACAAAGATTTGTAACAGGGTTGATGTTCCTGGAGGGATACACCAAATGGAAAAGGATTTAGGAAAACTAGAGGAATGGTCAAAAATCTGGCAACTAAAATTTAATGTCGATAAGTGCAAGATAATGCACCTGGGGCGTAAAAACCCAAGAGCACAATATAAAATCAGTGATACAGTACTAACCTCAGTATCTGAGGAAAGGGATTTAGGGGTCATTATATTAGACGACCTAAAGGTGGGCAGACAATGTCATAGAGCAGCAGGTAATGCCAGCAGAATGCTTGGGTGTATAGGGAGAGGCATTAACAGTAGAAAGAGGGAGGTGCTCGGGCCGCTCTACAGAGCACTAGTGAGACCTCATTTGGAGTATTGTGTGCAGTACTGGAGACCATATCTGCAGAAGGATATTGAAACTTTGGAGAGAGTTCAGAGAAGAGCTACTAAACTAGTACATGGATTGCAGGACAAAACTTACCAGGAAAGGTTAAAGCACCTTAACATGTATACCTTGGAAGTAAGAAGAGACAGAGGGGATATGATAGAAACTTTTAAATACATAAAGGGAATCATCACGGTAAAAGAGGAGAGAATATTTAAAAGAAGAAAAACTGCTACAAGAGGACATAGTTTTAAATTAGAGGGGCAAAGGTTTAAAAGTAATATCAGGAAGAATTACTTTACTGAGAGAGTAGTGGACGCATGGAATAGCCTTCCTGCAGAAGTGGTAGCTGCAAATACAGTGAAGGAGTTTAAGCATGCATGGGATAGGCATAAGGCCATCCTTCATATAATATAGGGCCTGGGGCTATTCATAGTATTCAGCATATTGGGCAGACTAGATGGGCCAAATGGTTCTTATCTGCCGACACATTCTATGTTTCTATGTCCATTTTCTGGGGGTTTCTGTGACATATAGTGTCCGTCATCCTAAAACAATGTCTTTATCGGACATTAAAAAAGATCTGCGCCACATCTTGAGACAAAATCATTAATATATTTAGAATATGGGGGGCACTCATATACTTAGTAACGGACATAGATTCCATAAAATCATACATTTATTAAAACTAACAATTAAGAATGACGATATACACCCTGAACCATAAAATTGGAGGCACAAATAATTAAAAATAAAATAAAGTCATTGGATGTGGCTACTGGCAGTGATGGTATTGTAATAGTCTGAAATGCGCTCTACTGTTTAAGCGATTATGACGAGTCCCGAATATGGGTAGTTTTCAATGCATAAAAGTCCGCAGGTAGGTACTTTCGTATGTTCTCAATAAATAACTGCAGTACATTACCAGTCTTCTAATAGCAGCAAGTTGGTTTTTTTCCTCTATTCGCCGACCAGACCTAGCACAGCGTCCTGTGCGGTCTCGCGGTCAAAGTGTATGACCGGCGGCAGCTCACGTGACGATGATGTCACGGAAATGGGCAGCTCCTTCCCAGGTCCTTGAATAGGATTAACCAAGTATTGAAGTAGCGCTGCCGGAGGAATTCTTTCGTTTCTTTCAGCTTGCAAGCGATATTAAAAATTACTTCATGAAGTATACTCTGCAGGGCACGCCCGCAGCGCAACTTCAATACTTGGTTAATCCTATTCAAGGACCTGGGAAGGAGCTGCCCATTTCCGTGACATCATCGTCATGTGAGCTGCCACGGGTCACGTGGGACGCCGCGCTTTGACCGCGAGACCGCACAGGACGCTGTGCTAGGTCCGGTCGACGAATAGAGAAAAAAAACAACTTGCTGCTATCAGAAGACTGGTAATGTACTGCAGTTATTTATTGAGAACATACGAAAGTACCTACCTGCGGACTTTTATGCATTGAATACTACCCATATTCGGGACTCGTCATAATCGCTTAAACAGTAGAGCGCATCTCAGACTATTACAATACCATCACTGCCAGTAGCCGCATCCAATGACTTTATTTTATTTTTAATTATTTGTGCCTCCAATTTTATGGTTCAGGGTGTATATCGTCATTCTTAATTGTTAGTTTTAATAAATGTATGATTTTATGGAATCTATGTCCGTTACTAAGTATATGAGTGCCCCCCATACTCTATATATATTCTTCTTAATCCTCCTTTGGTCTGGGTGGTACCAGGAGTGTGCACCTTACCTATTCTTGACTATCCAGTGAGCCACTGATTACATATCAAAATCATTAATATGAAGAAGACGAGCAGTAAGGGATGGGGAAGTGGGCATGATGCTGATGGTGCACGCAGAGGCCATGGCACATGAAACTGTGCCTGATGCCAGTGCACCAGAAAAAAACAAACATCCATAGTACCCAGCTTTATTATCCATCTTAGCTGGGCGGCACAGGACAACACAGTCCAAGTCGGACCAGTGCGAAGATAATGCTTCCAGTCGGTTAAAAAACACCCTTTCGTCCAGTCTTCTGGTCAACTGAATCGTCACTCTGATCATTCTTCCTCCCACCATGGAGAGGCTTGCAAGACAAGTGATCCAACACTCGGATATTCTGAGGAGCTCTTTCCAGTGTCACTATTAGATGTGGCCCTCACACCCAGCATGCTTGAAAAGGTACCTGAGATATTGTGCCCTGATTCCCAACCTCTTGAGCCTTCACAGTCTCAAGAAAATTATGGTGGTGAACAGCAATCATTCCTTTAAGAGGTGGATGATGATGAGACACAGTTGTAAATCACTGAGGTTGTGGTTAGGTCAAGTCAGGAGGATGAGCAGAATGAGGAAGTGGAAGAGGAGGTGGTGGACGATGAGGCCACTGACCCAACATGGGAAGGTGAAAAGCCGACCGAGGACAGCAGTACAGAGGGGTAGGGATCTGCAACACCGCAACAGTATGGAAAAGGCAGTGGGGTTGCAAAAGGGAGATGTTGGCCCACACCAAACAGGCCGAGTTGGAAGGAAGAGTAAAACAGTGCAATACCAGAAGGTACTTGTTGAGAGATTGCTCCAAAATTTTCCATCTGAAAACGCGGCCGGCAGAGTCCGTACTTCCTTAGGCAAACGAGGAAGGGAGACAAGGGGAACACACAGCAGTTCCAACAAAGGCAGGGCAACACTCTCCAAGGCATGGGACACTTTCATGACACCCCACCAGCAATCTCATCCTGAAGAGCGGCCTAGTGGCACAAGGAGGGAAAAGTTTTGGAAGATGGTGAAGGAATACATCGCAGACTGTGTCAGCGTCCTAAATGATCCCTCAGTGCCTTACAACTACTGGGTGTCCAAGCTGGAAATTTGGCAAGATCTTACGCTCTACGCCTTGGAGGTGCTAGCCTGCCCTGCTGCCAGCGTTTTGAGCGTGTATTTAGTGCTGCTGGTGGCATTATAACTAATAAGTGTATCCGCTTGTCCACTAACAATGCTGACAGGTTGACTCAGATAAAAATGAACAAGGTCTGGATTGCCCCTGACTTCTCAACTCCACCAGAGGAGAGCTGAGCTGATGGACATAAAGGCAATTTCAATGTATTATTTATAATGTACTCAATCTACTGTAGTGTATTCCCATGCACCTTTTCCACCACAAAAAAAAGTGTATGTGGTTGAATCTTGTTTTCCCCTCTTCCTCCTCCTCATCCAGATCGTATATATTCCCTCCACTACCATTTTTAAAGAGGGTCAACTCACCAGCAGGCCCTCAACCATAATATTTTAGAGGGTCAGCTCACCAGCAGGCCATCACCTATAATGTTTTAGAGGGTCAGCTCACCAGCAGGCCCTCACCTATAATGTTTTAGAGGGTCAGCTCACCAGCAGGCCCTCAACCATAATGTTTTACAGGGTCAGCTCACCAGCAGGCCCTCAACCATAATGCTTTAGAGGGTTAGCTTACCAGCAGGCCCTCTACCATAATGTTTTATGGGGTCAGCTCATCAGCAAGCCCTCAACCATAATGTTTTACAGGGTCAGCTCGCCAGCAGGCCCTCAACCATAATATTTTAGAGGGTTAGCTCACCAGCAGGCGCTCAACCATAATGTTTTAGAGGGTCAGCTCACCAGCAGCCCATCGCCCCTAATGTTTTAGAGGGTCAGCTCTGCAGCAGGCCCTTAACCATAAGGTTTTAGAGGGTCAGCTCACCAGCAGACCCTCAACCATAATGTTTTACAGGGTCAGCTTGCCAGCAGCCCCTCGCCCCTATTGTTTTAAAGGGGCAGCTCAGCAGTAGGCCCTCACCCGTAATGTTTTAGAGGGTCAACAGCAGGCCCTTGCTCCAAATGCTTTTGAGGGTCACTAGCAGGCCACCAATCATAATTTCCCAATGGTGTGTATGATGCCCTCCTTTGTGTGTAATAAAGAGTGTATTGTAGTGACGGTTCGTTGTAATTATTGGCAGCCCTTCCACTTAGTGCATAGGCTTTATGAGTGTAGGAGTCCCAATACCTGAACAATTGTACCACAATGTGAACGGGGCCCTCCTTTATGTGATATATAGGCTATTTTGGAGTGCCTCTTGCTTGTAATTTTTGGCAGCACTTGCACTTTTTACACAATTTAATATACAGGGGGGAATTTTTCCTAACATTTTCTCCTGTAAAATAGATTTTTTTGGGGGGTTTTGGGGGCATTTTTGTCAGTCTGTAAAAGTGGCGTACAACTCCGACAACATGGTTCCCAGCAGCGACCTGGGAGTCCAGGATGCATCCAGACATCGTCCCCATGCTGTTCCTGATCCTTTTTGGTGGTGTTTCTGTCACTTTTCAAATGGACCAGGCACCCTCCCCTCTTCAGAGCAGGGGGTGCCTGGTTGTCTCCCATTGACTTCAATTATTCTTGGGTGATCGGCCGAGCACACGAATATAGCTATGTGTTTGACCCGAATACTTTGCTGCTCAATCATCACTAACAACTACCCCAATCATACAGCTAATTTCATTAAGAACTACTGTATTTTCTGCATAAAGAAGTCTAAGGGGTGATAACATGAAGTGATGATATGGCCCACAACAGAGCTATGGCATGAACATCATCGAGCTTGTCTGGGATTACATGAAGAGAAAGAAGTATTTGAGCAAGCCTACATCCACATAAGATCTGTACTTAGTCCTGCAAGATGTTTGGCACAACATCCCTGCTGAGTTCATTTAAAAACTGTGTGCAAGTGTACCTAGACGAATTGATGCTGTTTTGAAAGAAAAAGGTGGCCACATCAGATTTGATTGAGATTTCTCTTTTATTCATTCACTTTGCATTTTGTTGATTAATAAAATAAACTATTAACACATCTATTTTTGAAGACAATCTTCTTTTGTAGCATTTTTTCACACTTGGATAAAATTTAGCAAAGTACTATATGTATGTCTCCCAATAAAAATTTAGAATGCTGTTAAAAATATCCTATTTAGCTTCTTGTAATGTACAGCAAGCATTCATCTCTTTTTAAGGAGAGAGCACATTTGACAGGAATGGGAAGTGTAAGGTGTCTTGCTAAGAGCTAGGGTATAGCAAGATGGAGATCTAACTACAGAAGTAATAACAAAAGAAGTTACTGTTGAATTTCATCCCTGCCTGCTTCTATTTCTTGAAGATGTCACAACTAGTAGTGACGAAAATGGGATGAGTATCCTGCTGCAGTGAGTACCCCTGCTGCAGTGAGAACTTACAGCCCTTCTGCAAGTATTAAATACCGAGGTGTGTGCTTCAAATAGCCACAGACAGTGCTCAGAAAACCTGCCTGGCGAAAACCATTAACTCTTGTATTACTTTCTGAGCAGATCTAAGAAAGCAGATCGGCTATATGTGTTCCCTAAATTTGATACTACTAATACCAATAACTTAGCTCACAACTGGAGAAAATGATTACCTTAACTTTAATAACATTAAAGATGATAAAAGGAAAAAGGCTTTACTATTGCACTATGCTGGCTCAGAAGTGTATGACATATACAGCACCCTGCCTGCTGCAGACACTGACACAGCAGCCCTCACAGAGTACTTCAAACCTAATCAAAACATCAGATATGAAAGATACAAGTTTAGGATTTCCAAGCAGTTTCCAGAACAATCCATGGACATATATTACACAGTTATGAGAACTAGCACAAGGGTGTGCTTTTGCTGATGTTGATGATTAAATTCTATTGTGTCTTGCACATCTTCTACTATAAGACACAAGCACTGCAGCAAGATTACTCTCTGCATGATTTTCTCCAAATGGCTCGGGCCATAGAAATAGCAGATCATCAGCTCACTACAATGGAAAAAGGTGATAACGTCCATGTGCATAAAAACTACAGTAGACAATCAAGCTCAGAAACAAAAGAAATGTTACTGATGTGGAAAAGATTTTCTTCATACAAACACATGTCCAACTTTAGGGCAAACATGCAGCAAATGTGGTGAAGAGAACCATTTATTAGCTCTCTGCAAAGTAGCATTTAGGTAAGTCCCCTTCAAATCCAGCCAAACAAGCTAATGTACAAGTATTGCTTCAGGGTGCAGATGAGACACCCACCACAACTGATGACTATGTTGTCATTATGTCTAGTGATGAGCGGCAGGTGCCATATTCGATTTCGACGAAATTCGCGAATATTCGAATGAATATTCGTTTCATATTCGTCGAAATCGAATATTCGTCATTTTTTCTAGTTATCGCGATTAACATGCGATTTAAATAATCGCATATTGCGATTTGTACTTAAGGCTACTTTCCTATTGGTTTCATATCTAGAATTAGCGAGGATGACGAATATGACGAATGTATTCGTCTATTCCTCAAAACGAAGATAACGAAGTATTCTACATCTTCGTTTTAGCTACCTATTCGTCAACTTCGCTAATTCTAGCAATCAAATAGGAAGATTGACTATAGAGACAGCTGTGTTAAATTCGCTATGCGATTTATTTTTTTTTTTAATAAATAGAATACTTATAATAATTTTATCAAGTAATATAATTATTGTATTAAAAAAAAAAATCGCATAGCGAATTTAACACAGCTGTCTGGTAAGTCAACCTTCCTATTTGATTGCTAGAATTAGCGAATAGCGAAGTTGACGATGACGAGACGAATAGGTAGCTAAAACGAAGATGTAGAATACTCGTTATCTTCGTTTTGAGGAATATGACGAATACATTCGTCATATTCGCTATTCGCTAATTCTACCAAGCCAACCATAACTTCTGTGCTCATGGAGCGTCCCCATCACCATGGGAACGTCTCCATATACTAAAATGTACTGTCGGATTTGAGGAATTACGTTGAAATCGCAATGCGATTAATTCAAGTTATATTAATCGCATTGCGATTTCAACTTAGAGCTGGGTTTATAATGGGTCAGCTTGCTAGAATTAACGAAGTTAACGAATATGGAATATAGCAGCAGTGCTAAGTTGAAATCGCAATGCGATTAATTTAACTTAAAGTATTCGCATTGCGATTTCAACTTAGCACTGCTAGTGCATAGCATTAGCTATACTCCATATTCGTTAATTCTAGCCTATGTAAGATAGCAGTGCTAAGTTAGTAATCGCAATGCGATTAATTTAACTTAAAGTATTCGCATTGCGATTTCAACTTAGCACTGCTAGTGCATAGCTATACTCCATATTCGTTAATTCTAGCCTATGTAAGATAGCAGTGCTAAGTTGTAATCGCAATGCGATTAATATAACTTGAATTAATCGCATTGCGATTTCAACGTAATTCCTCAAATCCGACAGTACATTTTAGTATATGGAGATTCTCCCATGGATGGGGACGCTCCACATGAGCACGGAAGTCGGCAGAAGCGGCAACGGGCACTGACTAGAGCAGCCAGGAAGCCAGGAATCCTCAGGACAGGTAAGAACTACTTTTGGGAAGTAGGAAAGAAAAAAATATAACAAAAAAAAAAAAAAAAACGAATATTCGAAATAGCGAATTTATAGCGCATTATATTCGAAATATTCGCGAATTAGCGAAGTGCCGATATTCGCTAAAAAAATTCGCTTTTCGAATATTCGCGCTCAACACTAATTATGTCTACAACCAAATCAGTGCAATCTCCAAATGTTACAGTCACTATACTCAGTTCATTTCATGAAATGTCCAGCTACTGCGCTAGTTACATTCAAAAATTTTCAACAGTTAGTGTTCCATTAAGAGAACTCACAAAACAAGGCTATGAAATCAGGTGGACTCCAGAATGTAAAACCTCTTTTGATACTATTAAAATAAATTCTGTTCAACAAAAAGGGCCTACTTTTATCCAGCTTTACCAACTGAATTGATTGTGAATGAGAATCCAGTTGGACAAGGAGCTATTCTAGTACAATACATAACAATAGTTCAGATCCATCTATCATTTCTTATCCTAGTAAAGGCTTAACAAGTACAGAAAAGACTGCCGCATCAATACACTGGCAGAGGGCAGTCAGGCTACAGGTGGAAGCGTATCATGGCTTGTATCTCACCGTATATTTTACTCCACCGCAGCGCTACCTTCATCTTCTCTTTGACTGCCACCAAGTAGGTCATCTTTTACTCTATCTCCTATTTATCCACTGGGAGATTTGTAATTTCTATATACATGTTTTTTCCCCATGCCCGAGTATGTGGCAAGTATAATCCACTTAATGATCAGGATTTATGACAATCTCCTCCTGATGAACCCGTGAAGGGTGAAACGCGTCGGGGATGTTTTTCTGTGGGGATCTGTCAATTATTTTGATCACTTCTGAATCTATGAAGTGACTGTTGTATTTGTGATATCTATTTCTTTATCAGTGACCGATCTAGGGTGAGCCCAGGGTGTGGTAGGCTAGGTACGGGGACAGGGCAATTCCACCTTCAGGGATTGTCCCTGGGCTGAGGCCTAGACAGTATTTACTAGGGCCAGTAAATCCATCCCCTGTCATCAAGTACCTTTGCACCCCTGACTCTGTTCCCTAAATCTGCTCTGCCGAATATTAGGCTACATGTTGTTGGTGTATTGTTTATCACACTTAGTGTACACGTTATGGTGTAATTTTATTGTTTATATCGAGTAAAGGTTACGTTTTAAAGGGTCCACTGTTCCAATTGCGATAATTCAGAAAAGAAAACTCTCAACCTGGAAAATAAGCTTAACTATTGTATGGGGTTGTGAGAATTTTCATCTGTTTCTCTATGGAGCTTCTCAAAGTTGGTGAGTATTACCAAGCTCTACTCACCATATTTAGAAACCCAAGATACCAACAAAGATTGAATGGTGGTATCTGCAACTTAAAGGATATAATGACAAAATCGTTCACAGGCCTGGTAAATACACCATCGTGTTGACTACATTTCAAGATATCCTACAGAAGTAGATCAAGCTACTAGAGTTGAGCGAACCCGAACTGTTAGGGTTCGTACCGAATTTTAGGATGTTCGGGACACAGACCCAAACCCGAACATTTTCATAAAAATTCGGGTTCGGTTTCCGTTGTTCGGCGATATTTCACGCTTTTTGAAAGGCTGCAGAACAGCCAATCAGCAAGTGTTTGAAATCTTTGCCCTAAGAAGCCATTACAGCCATGCTTACTAATGGCATGGCTGTGATTGGCTGAGTGCAGCATGTGACCCAGCCTCTTTATAAGCTGGAGTCACGTAGTGTTGCACGTCACTCTGCTGCTGTTAGTATAGGGAAAGGTTGCTGCCAGTGCTCCCAGGGAGAGATTAGGAAAGAAATCTGTTGAACCTGGTGGTGTGAAATCTTCAAGCTACAGCAATTATTGAGGGAGGGAGCTACTTATATCCTTCATTTTTGTAACCAGCCCTGAGCCCAGTGATACTGCAACATGTTTTTTTTTTAAATCCATCTGTTACTGAGGTGGGGGTCGGTGGCTATTTTAGCCACTGCAGTGTACTTGGAACTGCATGTGACCTGCATGTGTGCCAGCCTGCCAGGTACATCAATCTAATACTTTTTGGTAGCTCAGTGAAGGAAAAAATCCTTTTTTCTGGCAGGTCAAGTCCCTTACATTACCCTTTGTATAATTTAGGGGTGACATAGTCAATTTTTGTAGTCTGGGGCAAAAATCTGTATTGTGGTGCTATAGAGCACTTGTGCATACAAAGCACCAAAACGTATTTTCAATTTTAGCAGTGAAATAATGCATCAGTGGGAAAAAAAGTGGTATTCTTGGCCCACAAAGAAGTTTTAAATACACCGCCCAAATACCTATTTTACATTTCTGCAGTGAAATAGTGCACCAGTGTTTTTTTGGGAAAAAAAGCGTACAAATAGCTACGTTTAATTTTCAGCCGTTAAATAGTGCATTTATGAATTATGGTAAAAAAAAAACTTGTGCATACAGCGTACAAATATCTATTTTAAATCTAAGGACTGAAATAGTGCATTAGTGTGTTTTAGGGGGAAAAAAGCTGTGTTCTTGGTTCACAAGGCAGTTGTGCATTCAGTGTACAAAATACATATTTTACATTTCTGCAGTGAAATAGTGCATAAGTGTATTTTTGGGAAAAAAAGCGGTATTCCAGCTCCACAAAGCAGTTGGACATACAGCGTACAAATACATAGTTTAATTCTCAGCACTGAAATAGTACATTAGTGTGTTTTAGGGAAAATAAATCTGTGTTCTTGGTTCACAAGGCAGTTGTACATACAGCGTACAAAAACCTATGTTTAATTTTCAGCCGTTAAATAGTGCATTTGTGAATGATGGGGAAAAAAGGCGTGTTCTTGGTCCACAAAGCAGTTGTGCATACAGCGTACAAATAACTATTTTAAATCTCAGCACTGAAATAGTGCATTTGTGTGTTTTAGGGAAAAAAAACTGTGTTCTTGGTTCACAAAGCAGTTGTGCATACAGCGTACAAATACATAGTTTACATTTCTGCAGTGAAATAGTGCATCAGTGTATTTTTGGGGAAAAAGCTGTATTCCAGGTCCACAAAGCAGTTGTGCATACAGCGTACAAATACCTATGTTTAATTTCCAGCCGATAAATAGTGCATTTGTGAATTTTGGGGAAAAAAGCCAAGTTCTTGGTCCACAAAGCAGTTGTGCATACAGCGTACAAATACCTATTTTAAATCTCAGCACTGAAATAGTATATTAATGTGTTTTAGGGGAAAAAAAAGCCGTGTCCTTGGTTCACGAAGCAGTTGTGCATACAGCGTACAAATACATATTTTAAATTTCAGCACTGAAATAGTGCATTACTGTGTTTTAGGGAAATTAAGGGGTATTCCTGGTCCACAAAGCAGTTGTGCATACAGTGTACAAATACCTATGCTTAATTTCCCGCCGTTAAATAGTGCATTTGGGAATTTTGGGGAAAAAAGCAGTGTTCTTGGTCCACAAAGCCGTTGTGCATACAGTGAACAAATACCTACGTTTAATTTCCAGATGTTTAAAAGTGCATTTGTGAATTTGGGGGAAAAAGCCGGGTTCTTGGTTCACAAAGCAGTTGTGCATACAGCGTACAAATACCTATTTTAATTCTCAGCACTGAAATAGTACATTAGTGTGTTTTAGGAAAAAAAAAAGCTGTGTTCTTGGTTCACAAGGCAGTTGTACATACAGCGTACAAATACCTACGTTTAATTTTCAGCCGTTAAATAGTGCATTCGTGAATTATGGGGAAAAAAAGCCGTGTTCTTGGTTCACAAAGCAGTTGTGCATACAGCATACAAATACCTATTTTAAATCTTAGCACTGAAATAGTGCATTAGTGTGTTTTAGGGAAAAAAAACTGTGTTCTTGGTTCACAAAGCCATTGTGCATACAGCATACAAATACCTACGTTTAATTTTCAGCCGTTAAACAGTACTTTTGCGAATTTTGGGGAAAAAAGCCGTGTTCTTGGTCCACAAAGCAGTTGTTCATACATCGTACAAATATCTATTTTAAATCTCAGCACTGAAATAGTACATTAGTGTGTTTTAGGGAAGTAAATGCTGTTTTCTTGGTTCACAAGGCTGTTGTGCATACAGTGTACAAATACATATTTTACATTTCTGCAGGTTTTTGGAGTTTTGGGGGAAAATGCTGTGTACGTTTAATTTCCAGATGTTAAAAAGTGCATTTGTGAATTTTGGGGAAAAAAGCCGTGTTCTTGGTACACAAAGCAGTTGTGCATACAGCGTACAAATACCTACGTTTAATTTCCAGATGTTAAAAAGTGCATTTGTGAATTATGGGAGAAAAAGCCGTGTTCTTGGTTCACAAAGCAGTTGTGCATACAGCGTACAAATACATAGTTTAAATTTCAGCACTGAAATAGTGCATTACTTTGAGGGAAAAAAGCGGTATTCCTGGTCCACAAAGCAGTTGTGCATACAGCGTAAAAATACCTATTTTAAATCTCCGCACTGAAATAGTACATTAGTGTGTTTTAGGGGGAAAAAAGCTGTTTTCTTGGTTCACAAAACAGTTTTACATACAGCGTACAAATACCTACGTTTAATTTCCAGCCGTTAAATAGTGCATTTGGGAATTTTGGGGAAAAAAGCTGTGTTTTTGGTCCACAAAACAATTGTTCATACAGCGTACAAATATCTATTTTTAATCTCAGCACTGAAATAGTGCATTAGTGTGTTTTATGGAAAAAAAGGTGTGTTCTTGGTTCACAAAGCAGTTGTGCATACAGCGTACAAATACATATTTTACATTTCTGCAGTGAAATAGTGCATCAGTGTATCAATGCAGTTTTAAATACTGTTGGAATAAACACTGGCTTTGTGATACATAGCAGATCTGAGGCCTACCCTGTATTTCAGTCATTTAAAGTACCCTTTTGAACTCAGCATTTACATAGTTGGTTGCAAACACACTGGTTTTGTGGTAGATAGCAGATTTGCGGTGTACGCTGCATTTCTGACAGTCAAATAAAACTTCTGTTTTTACATTGTTGGTTTGAAAAATCTAATTTTTGGTGATAATGAAGTAATTGTATTGAATTGCTCCGTTACACTGTTGTGTGACCTAAAGAAATTTATTCTGTTTATGAAACGGGCACTGCCTTACTGTATAGTGAACTTAATTGTTGACTATTGGCAGTTAAATGCAGCAGTCTCTAATGCTTCTTTATGACTCTTCTGGCAGGGTTTCCCTGGGCCATAACCATAGTGCTGCCCCAGAATTGGAAGAGATTAAGTGCCCAACCACTTAGGTTTGAGGATGGGGACAGTGGAAGACCGCGGCAGCACGTCTCTGATGATGACGAAACACAGGTGCAAACCTCTGCGGCTTTCTGCAGTGTGCAGACCGACAAAGAGGGCAGGGGTAAAGACTGGGTGGAGGATGATGTTGAGAACAATGAGGTCCTACACCCCAAAATATACCACTGAAATCCATGTTTTCTATGGGTGGTGATAAAATCATAATATGCGCTGCATATGTGCAATATATGCACAATAATATAGTTGATCTGTCTGGGAGTTAAGGGGTTGACATATTCAAATTATTTGCTGTCAAGTTACCCTGCACTGCATAGTTGACCGTGACCGAAAATGTGAATAATCCTCTTTTAAATTTTTGGGTGCAATATTACCTTTTTTGCCGGGTACAAAGCCCTGCACTGCATAGGTGACAGTGAACGGAAATGTGAATAATCCTCTTTCAAATTGTTGGGTGCAATATTACCTTTTTTGCCGGGTACAAAGCCCTGCTACTGCATAGGTGACAGTGACCAAAAGTGTGAATAATCCTCTTTTAAATTGTTGAGTGCAATATTACCATTTTTGCCGGGTACAAAGCCCTGCACTGCATAGGTGACAGTGACCAAAAATGTGAATAATCCTCTTTTAAATTGTTTGGTGAAATATTACCATTTTTGCCAGGTAAAAATCCCTGCACTGCCTAACTGTCAGGGAACTTACAATTGGCGGTTACATTCCTGCATGACAAAAAGCCTTTTTGGGCTGTAAAGCCAAAGGTACTAGTCACCAACAATTTTTAATTTTTTTAAATAAATTGCTGTAGACCACAAAAAATTGGGAAAATTTAAAAAAATAAAACAAAGTGTAAGTGCACGGTAGTATAACAATGTTTTGGTGAGGCCGGTATACATGTCTATTCTGCAAAAGGTACAAACAAGTCCTGTGGGATCCATGCCTGGTTCTTTTTAATAAACGAAAGCTTGCCCACATTGTCTGCAGACAAGCGGCTGCGCTTGTCTGTGATAATGCCCCCAGCCTTGCTAAACACACGTTCAGACAATACAGTGGCTGCAGGGTAGGCCGGCAACTCCAAGGCGTAAAGGGCAACCTCAGGAAATTTGCCCAATTTGAAGACCGAGAAGTTGAATGGGGCAGACCCAGTGGCGTAGCAAGAAATGATTGGGCACCACAGCAAATATTTGACTGGGGCCCCCCCTCCCACAGTAATTTTTGCGCAACCCCTTCCTTTCATGCCACCATTCCTGGGGCTACTAAAGATCGCTCTCACAGACCAAGCCCAGCAGCTGTTCCATCCACTTTCTACACTGTACTGCCACTCTATATAATTTCATTCAATAATACTGTTGAGGGGCCCTGACAAAGTCTTTTAGTCCTCCTCCTCCTGGATGGGCGCCTTCTAGGTCAGTGCCCCAAAGCAGTAGCTTCCCCTGCTTTCCCTCTAGCTATGCCCCTGGGCAGACCAATTAGTCAGTACGTGTACTGTTCCACCATGTTATTGAAATGCTGCCTCCTGCTACGACGTTCCAGATCTGCTGGTAGCGCAGGTTGTTGTGGCGTGATGACAAAGCTTTTCCACCTTTCGCCCATCATAACCCTGCCTTCTGAGGTGTTTCTGGTGACCCAGCTGCATTGGAAAATTCTTCCTCCTCCTCCGCTGCCTTCACCTTTTGCTTTCACTGAGTCCCCGGTGTCAGGTGTAAATGCCATCAGCAGCGTGTCTACTGGCGGGCGCTTGTTCTTATCACACTCCAGTGAGGGAATTAAGGACGGCACGTTGTCCTTGTAACGGGAATTCAGCAGGGTGGCTACCCAGTAATCAGCACAAGTTAGAACGTGGCAGTAACTCGGCGGTCATTGCGTATGCACTGCAGCATGTAGTCGCTCATGTGTGCCAGGCTGCCCAGAGGCAAGGACAAGCTGTCCTCTTTGAGGAAGGTGTATCATCTGTGTCATCTGTATCCCCCAGCACTCCTCATCCTCCTCATCCTCCAGAACTGTGCCCTGGCTGGACAATTGTGTTCCAGGCCAGGGCCTCTGTTGGTGCAGGAACCCACCCTCCGAGCCACTTGTATTTGACTGGCCTTAAGTTAAGTATAAGGCGTGTATATAGTTTTGTTTGTTTATATAGTTAGTTTAGCGGCATTATAGTTATTTTAATATGTTTTTAAGTAAATTTGTAAATAGTTTGTTAATAGTTTGAGTGAAAGTGGGGATGGGGGTGTTGAGTGTGTAGGGTGGGAGGCTGTTCGGGTTAATTTTTAATCTGCTTTCTACACTGCCTATACTGCCACTGTATATAATTTCATTGTATTATACTGTTGAGGGGACCCTGACAAAGTCTTTTAGTCCTCCTTCTCCTGGATGGGCCCCTTCTAGGTCAGGGCCCCAAAGCAGTAGCTTCCCCTGCTTCCCCTGTATCTACGCCCCTGGGCAAACCCATCAGTCAGTACATGTACTACATGTTGCTGAAATTCTGCCTTCAGCTAAGACGTTCCAGATCTGCTGGTGGTGCAGGTTGTTGTGGCGTGATGACAAATCTTTCCCAAATTTCGCCAATGCTAACCCAGCCTTCTGAGGTGCTGGTGGTGACCCAGCTGCCCATGAACTGGCTTGAGTGCCACCCTGCTGAGAACACGGTTCCTCCTACTCCTCCTTCTCATCCTCCAGAACTGTGCCCTGGCTGGACAATTGTGTTCCAGGCCAGGGCCTATGTTGGTGTAAGAACCCACCCTCCGAGCCACTTGGATGTCACTGGCCTTAAGTTAAAGTGGTATTCCCATCTTATTAATTGCAGTTAATCAGTTTCCCCAAGTGTCCTTGAATAATCTTCTAAATAACTTCTATTTTCTAACTTGCACCGTTCTCCTGAAAAATACCTTCATCTGCGCCTGTGTTGTCTACCTGTATCTCCTGGTTACGGCCACATACTTGCAGGGCTTGTATGGGCCACAACTGTGCACAATGTCCTACCTTCTCCCCAGCCGGCTGCTCAAGAACGCGCACGCTGGCTGAGGCCGTGCATGCCCAAAGAGATCAGTTCTAAAGCAGCCGTGTCTGGCCCTGCATGCTGGAGATAGTGCCGGGGAGAGAAACGGTCTGCCTGCCACGCTGCTGTCCTGCAGATGCTAGAGAATGAGGGAGGGCCCTGGAAGACCACAGTGGCAGAGTTTAGTGATTGCTATGCTCCCCTATTAGTCCTGGGCCGACTCCTTCTGGGCGCTGGAGCACACGGCGTCCTCGGTTGCTATGACGCCGTGCGCTCCCTTCTGCCGCCGGAATACAGTGATACACTCTCATAGATCATAGCAGTGTATTACTGTATTCCGGCGGCAGGAGGGAGTGCACGGCGTCATAGCTACCAAGGACGCCGTGCGCTCTGGTGCCCAGAAGAAGTCTAGGTGGCAATCCACAGATCCCCCCCCCAAGTGCCATCCACAGACTCCACCCCCCCAAGTGCCATCCACAGTCCCCCTCCCCCAAGTGCCATCCACAGATTCCCCTACCATAAGTTCCATCCACAGATTCCCTCCCACCCCATAAGTGCCATCCACAGATGCCCCCTCATAAGTGCCATCCACAGATGCCCTCCCACCCCATAAGTGCCATCCACAGATGCCCCCCAAGTGCCATTAACAGATGCCCCACCCATAAGTGCCATCCTTCGATGCCCCCCATAAGTGCCATCCACAGATTCCCCCCCATAAGTGACATCCACAGATGCCCACCCCCACCCCATAAGCTGGGCACTGAATAAGCATAGGTCAGTGATAATATCAGACACCGGGAAAGCTGGGTAATAAGTCTGTGATAATATCTGAGACCGGGAAAGCTGGGTAATAAGTCTGTGATAATATCGTACACAGGGAAAGCTGAGAAATAAGTCAGTAATAATATCAGACACAGGGAAAGCAGGGTAATAATTTAGTGATAATATCTGAGACAGGGAAAGCTGGGTAATAAGGTCAGTGATAATATCTGAGACCGGGAAAGCTGGGTAATTAGTCTGTGATAATATCTGAGACCGGGAAAGCTGGGTAATAAGTCAGTGATAATATCGTACACAGAGGAAGCTGGGAAATAAGTCAGTAATAATATCAGACACAGGAAAACCAGGGTAATAATTTAGTGATAATATCTGAGACCGGGAAAGCTGGGTAATAAGTCAGTGATAATATCCGACATCGGGAAAGCTGTGTAATAATTCAGTGATAATATCAGACACCGGGAAAGCTGGGTAATAAGTCAGAGATAATATCAGACACCGGGAAAGCTGGGTAATAAGTCAGTGATAATATCTGATACTGGGAAAGCTGAGTAAAAAGTCTCTGATAATATCTGATACTGGGAAAGCTAGGTAATAATTCAGTGATAACATCTGATACCGGGAAAGCTGGGTAATAAGTCTGTGATAATATCAGACACCAGGAAAGCTGGGTAATAAGTCTGTGATAATATCAGACACCGGGAAAGCTGGGTAATAAGTCAGTAATAATATCTGAGACCGGGAAAGCTGGGTAATAAGTCAGTGATAATATCTGAGACCGCGAAAGCTGGGTAATAGGTCTGTGATAATATCTGAGACCGGAAAAGCTGGGTAATAAGTCAGTCATAATATCGTACACTGGGAAAGCTGGGTAATAAGTCAGTGTTAATATCTGATACCGGAAAAGCTGGGTAATAAGTCAGTGAATAAATCTATCTATATCTAGCACAGATCATATGGCTACTAGCTAACATGCATTTGGGCTGTAGTGATTTATTGTTTTTGCTGCACAGAATGGGTTTGTAACACAGGTTTTATGTGTAAAAGTGTATTAGAATGCAGGACAGCCACAAGTTACTCCATTAGTTCACTAGCATTGGTCACTGAGTGATTCCCCAGCAGGTGGATGGGCTTTACATACTCTGCAGGCTGCCAAACTGATGACTCATCCACATGAACGAGCACAAGGACTGAGCTCTCAGAGTGAGTCATGGGAAGAGTGAAATGGCAAGATGGGAATACCCCTTTAAGGATAAGTAGTGTATAACGTTTTGTTTGTTTATATAGTTAGTTTAGCTGCATTTTAATATGTTTTTAAGTAAATTTGTAAATAGTTTGTTAATGGTTTGAGTAAAAAGGGGGGGGGGGGTTGTGTGTGTTGAATTAACTGAATTGATTTTCATTGTCTGGTGTTCAGGAATTTCTGGACCCGAAATTCAGCACATGTGGCAGGCAGGGGATGTTCGCCAAACCGGCTAGGCCCAGACCTGCTATTATATTTTGCCCATTAGCACAGAACATCAGGCCGGGCTGGAGGCTCAGTGGCACCAACCAATCATTGGTCTGTTGTTCCATGTCTGTCCATAGCTCCTGCGCGGTGTGGGGTTTGTCCCGCAAACAAACTAGTTTTAAAACAGCCTGCTGTTGTTTCCCCCTGGCTGTGCTGCTGTGGGTGGTGAAGGTGTGACGCTGAGCGGATGAGGAGGCGGTAGAGGAGGAGAAAGCCGAGTAGGAGGAGGAGGTAACAGGAGGCAAAGAGAAATGCCCTGCAATCCTCTGGGGCGGAAGGACATTCGCAAAAATGCTTTGCGCCTCAGGCCCACCCGCCACTAAATTACCCAGTGTGCTGTTAAGAGAGATATAACGTCCCTGCCCTTGCTTACTGGTCCATGTATGGGTTGCTATGTGGATCTTGCCACAGATGGTGTTGCACAGTTTTTCCGCCACTTGGTTGTGCAGGGAAGGGATGGCTCGCCTGCAAAAGTAGTGGCGGCTGGGATCCACATACTGTGGGACAGCCACCACCATAAGGTCTTTAAAACTGTCCACCAGATAGAATGACAGCATTTCAAAGGACCAGGAATTTTGAAATCAAGGCATTCAGAGCCAGGGATTGCGGGTGGGTAGGGGGGTACTTCCTCTTTCTATTTCTCTTTATCTCCAGTGTTTGGAAAATGGACAGCTGATAGCTGAACACTTCCATGGGATTTGGTGGAGATGCTTTGTGACGGTGCCAGATGTAGTGGCGTTGCCGCCACATCCTCTGTTTGCTGTGTGGCAGGTGCCACTGTCACTCACTTGGGCTCAGGTTTAGAATGTTTATTTATTATTTTTCAGAATTTTATGTTATTTTAAGTCATTTTTCTTCCTTTTGCAGCCCTCTAGCCCCTTCGAGGGCTATTTTACAGCCTTTTTAGTGCCCAAAAGTTCAGGTTAAGTTCAGATCCCGAACCCAAACTTTTTTGTGAAGTTCAGCCGAACCCGTCGAACCCGAACTTCCAGGTGTTTGCTCAACTCTACAAGCTACCCATCAGCCAATTGAAGAGTATATCAACTTTATAGCTGCTCATGCAATACCTAAGGCATTTTCAGCTGATCAGTTTATGCGAGCAACTGCAAACAACAAGTCACTCTGTGCACTTTATTCAGAATGAAAAATGGCATTAGATTTGGAGAGCCAAATTTCCAGGTCTTGAAGTAAACCTCAAGGAACTAAAATTCAGTCACTAAGGAGCACCTCATTCTTCGAAGGCACCAAGCTGGTTGTTCCTAAAGCCTTGTATCACTCAGTAATACAGATTGCTCATGAAGGTTATCTGGGAATTATTGGTACAAAAAACTCCTTCAGGAAAAAGTGTGGTTCCCAAACATGGATCAGTTTGGTAAAAGACATGATAAAACATTGCTCCACATGTCAGCTAGTGTGACGCATTCATCAAAACCTGGGCCCTTCCAAATGCCTCTTCTACCTTTAGCTGTCTGGGAAGAAGTTGCAGTTGATATCTATTTTACACTGCCTAATGAGAAATACATTGTTGACAATTGATGAGTATTCAAGATAACTTGCGATTGCATTTATTTCTTCAACCTCAGAAAACAGTGTCATACCGGAGTTGGACATCATTTTCTCAGCATATGTGTTTCCAAGAGTAGTCAAAACAGATAATGGACCTCCATTTATTGGACATGCATTTGTACAATGTTCTGAATATCTTGGATTCATACACAGGAAGATACCACCTTGCTGGCCACAAACAAATGGAATTGTGTAAAGATTCATGCTCGTGTTAGGGAAGAGAGTTAAAGCAGCTTATTTAGAGCACGTACCACTGAAACATGCTGTAAGAATTCCTAAGAAAAACAAAAAAGGGGCTCATTCCAGAAATAGGAACTTCCTTCATTCCTATTTCTGGAATGAGCCCCTTTTTTGTTTTTCTGTTAGTTTGAGATGTATTGTGCGGCCATCTTTTAACCTACTTAATTTGCCTTATGGTCATGCACTTCTGAGTGTAGAAATATAGGTGCTTAGTCTGAACTTTGTCTTATAGTATATTGAGGGTGGCGCCTCTTTTGGACTGAGACCCGCCCAAGTTCCTGGGACTTCTCAGCACAAAAGCAATTTAGCTGGTTCCTACAGTGCCCTGAAAATAAGGAGACTGGTAAGTCCATGAGAGGCAGTATCTGTAGTGTTAGGGACCCATGTGCGGAAGTCGCCGTGAAGTGGCATTTGGGCCCGACATACTTTTGATCAAAAATGTGCAAAGAACTTCCTTCATTCCTATTTCTGGAATGAGCCCCTTTTTTGTTTTTCTGTTAGTTTGAGATGTATTGTGCGGCCATCTTTTAACCTACTTAATTTGCCTTATGGTCATGCACTTCTGAGTGTAGAAATATAGGTGCTTAGTCTGAACTTTGTCTTATAGTATATTGAGGGTGGCGCCTCTTTTGGACTGAGACCCGCCCAAGTTCCTGGGACTTCTCAGCACAAAAGCAATTTAGCTGGTTCCTACAGTGCCCTGAAAATAAGGAGACTGGTAAGTCCATGAGAGGCAGTATCTGTAGTGTTAGGGACCCATGTGCGGAAGTCGCCGTGAAGTGGCATTTGGGCCCGACATACTTTTGATCAAAAATGTGCGCAAAGAACTTCCTTCATTCCTATTTCTGGAATGAGCCCCTTTTTGTTTTTCTGTTAGTTTGAGATGTATTGTGCGGCCATCTTTTAACCTACTTAATTTGCCTTATGGTCATGCACTTCTGAGTGTAGAAATATAGGTGCTTAGTCTGAACTTTGTCTTATAGTATATTGAGGGTGGCGCCTCTTTTGGACTGAGACCCGCCCAAGTTCCTGGGACTTCTCAGCACAAAAGCAATTTAGCTGGTTCCTACAGTGCCCTGAAAATAAGGAGACTGGTAAGTCCATGAGAGGCAGTATCTGTAGTGTTAGGGACCCATGTGCGGAAGTCGCCGTGAAGTGGCATTTGGGCCCGACATACTTTTGATCAAAAATGTGCGCAAAGAACTTCCTTCATTCCTATTTCTGGAATGAGCCCTTTTTGTTTTTCTGTTAGTTTGAGATGTATTGTGCGGCCATCTTTTAACCTACTTAATTTGCCTTATGGTCATGCACTTCTGAGTGTAGAAATATAGGTGCTTAGTCTGAACTTTGTCTTATAGTATATTGAGGGTGGCGCCTCTTTTGGACTGAGACCCGCCCAAGTTCCTGGGACTTCTCAGCACAAAAGCAATTTAGCTGGTTCCTACAGTGCCCTGAAAATAAGGAGACTGGTAAGTCCATGAGAGGCAGTATCTGTAGTGTTAGGGACCCATGTGCGGAAGTCGCCGTGAAGTGGCATTTGGGCCCGACATACTTTTGATCAAAAATGTGCGCAAAGAACTTCCTTCATTCCTATTTCTGGAATGAGCCCCTTTTTGTTTTTCTGTTAGTTTGAGATGTATTGTGCGGCCATCTTTTAACCTACTTAATTTGCCTTATGGTCATGCACTTCTGAGTGTAGAAATATAGGTGCTTAGTCTGAACTTTGTCTTATAGTATATATTGAGGGTGGCGCCTCTTTTGGACTGAGACCCGCCCAAGTTCCTGGGACTTCTCAGCACAAAAGCAATTTAGCTGGTTCCTACAGTGCCCTGAAAATAAGGAGACTGGTAAGTCCATGAGAGGCAGTATCTGTAGTGTTAGGGACCCATGTGCGGAAGTCGCCGTGAAGTGGCATTTGGGCCCGACATACTTTTGATCAAAAATGTGCGCAAAGAACTTCCTTCATTCCTATTTCTGGAATGAGCCCCTTTTTTGTTTTTCTGTTAGTTTGAGATGTATTGTGCGGCCATCTTTTAACCTACTTAATTTGCCTTATGGTCATGCACTTCTGAGTGTAGAAATATAGGTGCTTAGTCTGAACTTTGTCTTATAGTATATTGAGGGTGGCGCCTCTTTTGGACTGAGACCCGCCCAAGTTCCTGGGACTTCTCAGCACAAAAGCAATTTAGCTGGTTCCTACAGTGCCCTGAAAATAAGGAGACTGGTAAGTCCATGAGAGGCAGTATCTGTAGTGTTAGGGACCCATGTGCGGAAGTCGCCGTGAAGTGGCATTTGGGCCCGACATACTTTTGATCAAAAATGTGCGCAAAGAACTTCCTTCATTCCTATTTCTGGAATGAGCCCCTTTTTTGTTTTTCTGTTAGTTTGAGATGTATTGTGTGGCCATCTTTTAACCTACTTAATTTGCCTTATGGTCATGCACTTCTGAGTGTAGAAATATAGGTGCTTACCCTAATGGCGCAAGCCTATCCTTACCATCAAACGCTCTAGTGAAAGCCAGGTAGTTACTTAGCCACACGCCTCCAGGGTATAGCCGGTATTTGGCGCAGTGGGTCCACACCCACATGCATAACAACAGGAACAGAAAGTGTAAGGTGTCTTGCTGAGAGCTAGGGGATGGCAATATAGAGATCTATCTGCAGAATTAATACTGGGCCACCAGCGCCTTATGTGGTTGTAGGGGATGAGGGATTTGCCCTTTCTAGACCCCTGATGCTGCCTTTTCCTCAACGAGGTTTGTATGCCAAGAGGCACAATTTTAATTATCGCTTAAGTAGAGTCCAAAGGTTTGTGGAGTGTGCCTTCGGTATTTTTTCTAATAAATGGCGGGTTTTCCTGTCGCCCATACAGCTGGCCCCACAACATGTCAATGTGGTCATCAAGGCGTGTGTAGTGCTGCATAACTACATACGCACCTATGAGGCCACACCTGATGAAGATGCCCTAGTCTACAGTCCGCCATCAGGAAGAGACACGTTACTACTTGGACTTTCTGGATCTCTAGAGAGTGAGGGAGTTATTTTCAGATTATTTTATGTCCCCCATCAGTTCATTCCCTTTTCAGCAGTAGTCCTCTACTCATGGGCATTTGTGTTTGCTAGTATTTTTGTCTAACCTGGATGTTTTTATTTTGGTTAGTTTTTTCATTTTTTTGTTAGGGACTCGCAAGATAATGAGGACCCTTGACGTGGGTTGCAAGCTTAATAGTGAAATTTCGTCCACCAATGAATGCATGTTTTCCATTCATAAATTTTCTCAAGTAGAAGTGGGGCTAATTCTAATTATGACCAAAATATGAGTACATGTGTAATAGCGAATACAATCTATGTGTAATGTTTGCTATATTGTGTGCTTTAAGGAATTTTTTGTATGTCTAACATGTTATGTATATATATGTAATAAAGCATTTTAATCTATGACCTAAAAACCATAACATTAGTGTGTGTGTCAGTGATTGTGGTCAAATGTTACAATAATTACGTGTATTTTGTGGATATTGATGTTTAATAAAAATCTTAAATCTATATTGTGTTGTGTGTGTTGATGCGACATAAACACAAATTTGCACAATTATAAACTTGAACACAAAATTTTCAAAAAAATACTTTTCAAAACAAATAAATTATAAATTAACATAATGCATTGATGGCGAAGAGGGGCCCTGAAATGGAGGGCCAGAGTATTGTTGCTGGGAAGGGGCCCACAGTATTGTGGCTGGGAAGGAGGCCCGGAGTATTGGGATGGGCCAGTTTGAATTGCCAAGGGGCCCTATATCTTCGTTATATTCTAGCAATACAACCATTAGGAACTCAGCTCTAAGTTATAATCGCAATGCGAATAATACAGGTTATATTAAACGCATTGCGAATCCAACTTCTATAATGCACTATTCATAGATATAGCACTGTATTCGTTACTTCCTACTATCCCACCATTAGCAAACTCGCCAAAGTTGTAATCTCAAAGCAATAATACTTACAATTATTAATCGCTTTGCGAATCCATTTGATGCCTCTATTTGATTGTATATGACGGTTGACTACCACCAACGTTCTGCTGCCTCCGAGGCAAGATATCTGAACCCCCAGGGGCCATTTGGGCATTTTTGATAGAAAACGGATCAAAAACTCATCTGCGTTTTTATAATTTTTTCATTTTTTATTTTATTTTTTTGTGTGTTTTCCCACATTTGGTTGCATATTTACATTTGGTATAGGAAAATATGGTAAAGGATATATTTTGTTCTGGGGTGACATTCAATTGCCAAAATAGCAATACCGTAAATCTGGTGTCCCAGCAGTGGCTGGCCAAGTTTAATAGTGTCCGGCAAAGGATAGATAATTTTCTGGGGTGAAATTCAATTGCCAAAATAGCAATACCGTAAATCAGTGGTTTCAGCTGTGGCTGGCCAAGTTTAATAGTGTCCGTCAAAGGATATATTATTTTCTGGGGTGAAATTCAGTTGCAAAAATAGAAATACCGTAAATCTGGTGTTCCAGCTGTGACTGGACAAGTTTCATAGTGTCCGTCAAAGGATATATTATTTTCTGGGGTAAAATTCAATTGCCAAAATAGCAATACTGTTAATCAGTGGTTCCAGCTGTGGCTGGCCAAGTTTAATACTGTCCGGCAAAGGATAGATTTTAAATTGTTGGGTGAAATATTACCATTTTTGCCAGGTAAAAACCCCTGCACTGTATAACTGACAGGGAACTGACAATTGGCGGTTACATTCTTGCATGAAATAAAGCCTTTTTGGGCTGTGAAGCCAAAGATAGTCGCCAATAACAGTTTTTTTATTTAATTTTTTTTTAAATAAATTAGTGTAGACCCCAAAACATTGGGAAAATATAAAAAATAAAACAAAGTGTAAGTGCACGGTAGTATAACAGTGGTTGGGCGAGGCCGGTGTACATGTCTATTCTGCATAAGGTACAAACAAGTCCTGTGAGATCCATGCCTGGTTCTTTTTAATAAACGAAAGCTTGCCCACATTGTCTGCGGACAGGTGGCTGCGCTTGTCTGTGATAATGCCACCAGCCATGCTAAACACACGTTCAGACAATACAGTGGCTGCAGGGTAGGTCAGCAACTCCAAGGCGTAAAGGGCAACCTCAGGACATGTGCCCAATTTGATGACCCAGAAGTTGAATGGGGCAGACCCAGTGGCGTAGCAAGAAATGATTGGGCACCACAGCAAATTTTTGAATGGGGCCCACCTCCCCCAGTAATTTTTGCGCAAACCCCATTCCTTCATGCCTGTGGCTACTAAAGATCGTTCTCTCAGATTAGGCCCAGCAGCTGTTCCATTCGCTTTATACACTGTCTATACTGCCACTGTATATAATTTCATTGTATAATACTGTTAGTCCTCCTCCTCCTCCTGCATGGGCCCTTTCTAGGTCACGGCCCCAAAGCAGTTGCTTCCCCTGCTTCCCCTGTAGCTATTCCCCTAGGCTGACCCATCAGTCAGTACGTGTACTGTTCCACCATGTTGCTGAAATGCTGCCTTCTGCTAAGATGTTCCAGATCTGCTGGTGGTGCATGTTGTTGTGGCGTGATGACAAAGCTTTCCCACATTTTGCTCATGCTGACCCTGCCTTCTGAGTTGTTGCTGGTGACCCAGTTGCATTGGCAAATTCTTCCTCCTCCTCCTCTGCCTTCACCTTGTGCTTCCACTGAGTCCCCGGTGTCAGATGTGAATGCGATCAGCAGCAGGTGTATACTAGGTGGCACATCATCCTATTACGCTCCAGTGAAGGAATTAAGGATGGCACGTTGTTCTTGTAACGGGGATGCAGCAGGGTGGCCACCCAGTAATCAGCAAAAGTTAGAATGTGGCAGTAACTGGGCGGTCGTTGCGCAGGCACTGCAGCATGTAGTCGCTCATGTCTGCAAGGCTGCCCAGAGGCAAGGACAAGCTATCCTCTTTGAGGGAGGTATATCGTCTGTGTCCTCTGTATCCCCCAGCGTTCCTCCTACTCCTTTTCCTCATCCTCAAGAACTGTGCCCTGGCTGGACAATTGTGTTCCAGGCCAGGGCCTATGTTGGTGCAGATACCCACCCTCCGAGCCACTTGTATTTGGTTGGCCTTAAGTTAAGGATAAGGCATGTATATAGTTTTGTTTCTTTATATGGTTAGTTTAGCTGCCTTATAGTTATTTTAATATGTTTTTAAGTAAATTTGTAAATAGTTTGTTAATGGTTTGAGTGAAAGGGGGGGGGGGTGTTGAGTGTGTAGGGTGTGAGGCTGTTTGAGTTTATTTTCCATTCGCTTTCTACACTGTCTATACTGCCACTGTATCTAATTTCATTGTATAATACTGTTGAGGGGGCCCTGACAAAGTCTTTTAGTCCTCCTCCTGGATGGGCCCCTTCTAGGTCAGGGACCCAAAACAGTAGCTTTTCATGCTTCCCTGTAGCTACGCCCCTGGGCAAACCCATCAGACAGTACGTGTCCTCTTCCACCATGTTGCTGAAATGCTGCCTCCTGCTCAGACGTTCCAGATCTGCTGGTGGTGCAGGTTGTGGCGTGATGACAAAGCTTTCCCACATTTCGCCAATGCTAACCCAGCCTTCTGAGGTGCTGATGGTGACCCAGCTGCCCGTGAGCTGACTTGGGTGCCACCCTGTTGAGAACACGGTTCCTCCTCATCCTCCTCATCCTACTTATCCTCCTCATCCTCCAGAACTGTGCCCTGGCTGGACAATTGTGTTCCAGGCCAGGTACTATGTTGGTGCAGAAACCCACCCTTCGAGTAACTTGGATGTCACTGGCCTTAAGTTAAGGATAAGGCGTGTATATAGTTTTGTTTGTTTATATAGTAAGTTTAGCTGCATTATAGTTATTTTAATATGTTTTTAAGAAAATTTGTAAATAGTTTGTTAATGGTTTGAGTGAAAGGGGGGGTGGGGGTGTTGTGTGTGTTCGATTAACTGAATTGATTTTCACTGTCTGGTGTTTAGGAATTTCTGCACCCCAAATTCAGCACATGTGGCAGGCAGGAGATGTGTGTCAAACCGGCTAGGCCCAGACCTGCTAGTATATTTCGCCCATTAGCGCACAACACCAGGCCGGGCTGGAGGCTCAGTGGCACCAACCAATGGTCGGTCTGTTGTTCCATGCCTGTCCACAGCTCCTGCGCGGTGCCGGGTTTGTCCCACAAACACACGTTTTAAAACAACCTGCTGTCGTTTCCCCCTGGCTGTGCTGCTGTGGGTGGTGAAGGTGTTACGCTGAGTGGATGAAGAGGAGGTAGAGGAGGAGGAAGCCGAGTAGGAGGAGGAGGAGGTAAAAGGATACAAAGAGAAATGCCCAGCAATCCTCGGGGTCGGAAGGACATTCGCAAAAATGCTATCCGCCTTTGGGCAAGCCGCTACATTTACCCACTGTGTTGTTGGTTATGTGGACGTTGCTACAGATAGCGTTGCACAGTGCACACTTGATTTTGTCCGTCACTTGGTTGTGCAGGGAAGGGATGGCTCGCCTGCAAAAGTAGCGGCAGCTGGGATACACGTACTGTGGGATAGCCACCACATAAGGATTTTAAAACTGTCCACCAGACAGAATGACAGCATTTCAAAGGACCAGGAAGTTTGAAATAAGACATTCAGAGCCATGGGTAGAGGGGTACTTCCTCTTACTATTTCTTTTTCTCTCCAGTGTTTGGGAGATGGACAGCTGATAGCTGAACACTTCCATGGGATTTGGTGGAGATGCTTGGTGACAATGACAGATGTGGTGGTGTTGCTGCCACATCCTCTGTTTGCTGGGTGACAGGTGCCACTGTCACTCACTTGGGCTCAAGTTTAGAATGTTTATTTATTATTTTTCTGTATTTTTTTTATTTTAAGTAATTTCCCTATTCAAGTATGTTTGCAGGGCATTTACCTACATTTTGCTGCCTTTTGCAGCCCTCTAGCCCTTTCCAGGGCTATTTTACAGCCATTTAAGTGCCCAAAAGTTGGGGTCCCCATTGACTTCAATGGGGTTCGGGTTCAGGGTGAAGTTCGGGTCGAGTTCGGATCCCGAACCCAAACATTTTCGTGAAGTTCGGCCGAACTTCTCGAACCCGAACATCCATGTGTTCGCTCAACTCTAATAATGATCCCTTGGGGGAGCCAATTGTTGGGAGCCCTGTGAGGGCTGAGAAACTGGGGGATGCTGGGAGACAAACATGTGAACATGGAGGCGCAGGTTTTCAGCGCCTCATACTTTTTGGTCGGGTCATGGGCAGGAGTTGTTAGCTGTAGAATGATTTCAATAGCCAATGTCGTTCTCAATAATCGATCTGGAGGTAGCAGTCACATATAATGGGCCAGACTATGGGCAAACAGATCATGATGATCTTCCTGCCGGGCTCCAAATAAGCTCTAGATAAATAATCTAGAATCTGAACAGTTATGTTCAAGTCAGCAGGAGGCATTGCCCATCGTCTGGCCCTGCTGGGTAGAGCTAGAGGGGGGATTGGCTCTCTATGCTGCAGGAGGCCTTGATGGTGCTGTGCTGGGTCCTGGAGCACTCTCCTGCTGTGCCGAGGTCATGTCCTCCTCACACGCACTTGAAAGGTGCAGGGCCAACAGCTCACCTTCATCCTCAAGGTTGTCCTCCGTTCTACAAAATAAATACAAAACATACTACATGAGGATATGAAGACTATTTATAGGATTTAGTATCATAATTGAACATATTCTTATCATGAGCTAACTACATTTGTCACATAGTACTAACTGGCCCAAAAAACATATGACATACAGTATGTGAGAATTTACCTACATCCTGGACATTATAAGGACAAATGTAGCAGGGATAACACACACGGGCCATGATTTATCATACCTTCACTCCAGAATTCTGGCATCAAAAAGTCCCAAAATAGGGCATCTGCGACTTTTCACACTCATTTGTGCATAATTTTGCGACTTTTTTACATGTGTATACCACTCACACCAGTTTTGTAAAAATAGGTGTGGTTATCCATGTTAATGAGTTTTACTCCAGATTTATCATTGGGACTTTTTAAAAAAGTTGCAAAAAAGCTGCAAAAAAGTCCCAATTTCACTCCAGTGAGGACCATGCTTATCTTATGCGACTTTTTATTAGAACATGCGATTTTTTTGTAAATATGTGCGACTTTTGTAAAGCCGTTTACTGAAGGATGAACTGCTGCCATCAAACCACATTTATCACAGTATTAAAGGACCATTAATAAATTTGACTGAGCCAAAAGTGACTTTGGACTTATGTGAAATTGGAGTAAGATGGAAGTGTACTGATAAATCTGGCCTACAGTCTTAACTCTAATTCCTATACTCATCTTGTTATCTTTAAACAAAAGGCATTGAAAAGCAATTGCATGACGCATTTATTAGCATATAGTTTACATACCATGTCTCATAAAACATGTGGGTTAACCCTGCTACATCCGTAACCTAGGTGTCCATACCAAAAATCAAACTCCACTTGTCATTTTATTCTCCTACTTTAGCAAAAGAAAGGAGGAATGCAAATGGTTGCTATCGGCAACAATGACATTTCACATTGAACAATTCCTAACAATCACAGAACCTAAGTATTCTACATACAGTGTGTATAGCTTCACATGTAGTGGTCAGTGTGTAGATTGGACTTACGGATCCATGACATCACACAGGAATATCAGCTGCTCCCGGAAAATATATGGTGTTTTCTTGGGGAGGACCAGATCTGCTCCGCCCATGCTGCTTCATCTCTTTTCGGAACTGGTCACGGCAACTTTGCCAATGATTCTTGACCTCTTCATCTGGTAATACAAAGACAAGAAAGGAACATCAATTTCAATATACTAGGGACAATAACATATCACAAGGCCTATATACTAGGACAATAACGTATAGCAAGGTCTATATACTAGAGACAATAACGTATAACAAGGCTGATATACTAGGGAGGACAGCAAGAATCAAACATGTATACATTGTGTACTTACTCAAATTCTGGCGACTTTGCCCTTGTTTTTTTTTCCCAGATGGGGGCAAAGAGATCCTGGGTTAGCTCCCCCAGGCGGCGTCTTTTTTATAACGGTCCTGGTACTCCCCAGACCACAGATCCCAGGGGCAGGGCCTGTCCTGCACCAGGACAATTAGCTTTTCCACGTCCATGCAAAGGCTGTGAAATCATGCAGCCAACTTCTCCCTCATGTGCTGGCTCAAACCAGATGCAGCCAGATACAGAGACACGCCTACTTCCTGTATGATATCCCATGAGTGTTGCTAAGTTACTTGCGTGAAAAAAGCAACACAACGCAGTGCATCCGGATGCAATGAGTTTTTCACGGAGCCCCATTCATTTCTATGGGGCCTGCGTTGCGTGAAAAAACGCTGAATTTAGACCCTGCTGCGATTTTCACGCAAGGCAGAAGTGATGCGTGAAAAAAATCGCTCATGTACACAGCCCCATAGAAATGAATGGGTCCGGATTCAGTATGGGTGCAATGCGTTCACCTCACGCATTGCACCCACGCGGAAAACTCGCCTGTGTGAAAGGAGCCTAACTCCCTGAAAAAACACCCTGTTAAATGAAACGTGGAAATTTATTTATGACCACTGTTTCTCGAGTCACGAACCTGCAGCATTGTCATTCTATTACATATACATTTACAAGAGCAATACTGTCTGCTTTAGCAGAGTTAAAAAAAAAAAAAAAAAACTGATGATTTGGGCTTCTTTTTAGCGACTTGCTTACAGAATTGATTTTGGAAACTAAGATCAGCAAAGGTTTAATCTGTCCTACTTAAGAAAGTGATCACTTTCCCTGTCAACTGATCCATGACTGTCAATAGGAATTCATGGCTTTTAGTGCTAATAAATGATCTGCTTTTCCCAAAAGACAGTAAGTAGGAGAGTGGCTTGGCGATAATGTTAAGAAATGTTAAGCACTTTTGGAGAAAATAGACTAATGAGTAATGTGCTCTGTATGGACATGTGTCTGGTACCTATTTACAGAGAACTTTTTCAGGCAGTTGAGCTAATTTGCCATATACTCTACATTTTGACTAATTCTTCATTCATCAGCCTTCTTTTTTCTGTTAAAATAGTAGTTACCGTAATTATATTATGATATTTTGTTATGGTTTGGTATTCTTTCTATTGTTTGGTGTATTTATGTTTTTTTGAAAGGAAAATGTTTAGTGTCTACATTTTATAAATTAAAAAATTGACAGAAAAATTAAAAACTATTTTTTTCTTGTTTTCCTTGTGCTTTCCTATTAAGTTTAAGTAAACGTATACAAAACAGAATCCTCCCACCTTCCTGATACGGTCAGCAGATTTTGTGACATCATTTATGTTCCTTTTTATGTTACAGTAGTAGGATAGGTTTGTCACTTTTAGCATTAAAGGGATGGACTTAACTTTGCTACTAGGATGTCTATATATAGATGGTGGATATAAAGGGATTATTCAGTTATATTTTGATTCAACCATGCCTATTAGCAAAAATGAACATGACCTTTCCAGAACAGATCATCAAAAGTGACACTAAAAGAATTCACTAAGTATTTACCATTGGTTTACACATTGAATATTAATATGAATTGTCTTGAAGAGGGTAGCATGCGGTATACAACATTTACCATATGTACATACAGAATTCAACTATTTTTATTCTAGCAATTATGTTTTATTATGAGCTGATTGAGTCTTACTGTATAACAACCATATGGATAGTATTTTTCTGCAATTTCTTTTAGCATTATCATCTTTTTTGTATCTTTATTTCTTTATCTTTCCTTTTAAACATTTCAGTGCCTAAAACAACATTGCTAGAATGTTGCTTTTGCTTTACTGGAGGCAACTTACTTTTAGCCTCTGTTATATCTAATTTAAGTCAAATCGAATAATCAGTAATGGTTGATTAGTAAAAGGATGTGATGCCTTGACTGGCTTATATACATATACTTAACCCCTTCAGGACCTCTGCTATACATGTACGGTGGAAGTCTGGTCTTTAAACATGGAGCCTTATTGCATGTGCAGCGGTCGCCATAGCTGCAAGGTTTCAGCCATAAGGCTGATAACATACATTTTCCCCTTCAGATGCTGTGGTCAAATGTGACCACGGCATCAAAGCAGTCCGGAAGTGGGAGCTGCACGCTTCGGCTCCTGTAACAGCATTCTCCGGCAGCGATACGGGAACCTGTTACAGTACTCTAATAGACCGAAGCCTCAAGCAGGCTTTGGAGTCTATTAGAGGAATATACCAATACAGGCCACTAGGTGGCAGCACTGTATTGTTATATTGAAAATTAAGTGTTCAATGATGGCTATATAGCCATCAATGAACACAACGGGCAATCTAATGATTGCCTGTTATTTTAACCCAGGTGAAAGTTTAAAACAAAAAGTAAAAAAAAGTTTTTACAAATATAAAAAAATATATATATATAAGTTCAAATCACCCACCTTTCCATAAAATAAAAATACTTAACCAACAAAAAAAATAAGCATCATGGGGATCTCCGCATGGGAAAATGCCCATACAATTAAAATCTAACAATATTTTTGTTATACAGCAAATGGCATAACAGGAAAAAAAATTGAAAACAGCTAATTCGCTATTTTCTGTCACTTCAACTTCCCAATAAGTTTTTAATAAAAAGTAATCAAAAAGTTACACACACTTTAAATTGGTATAATTGAAAAGTACAGATTGCCCCGCAAATAATGAGCCCTCACACAGCCCCATACACATAACTACAGAAAAAGTTATAGGGGTCAGAATATGGTAAAAAAAAAAAAAATTTATCAAAGGTTTTCATTTTATTTTCAGTATTAAAATGCATGAAAATGTATACAATTGTGGTATCGTTGTATCCATACTGACCTGGAGAATGAAAATAACAGGTCACTTTTACAGCATAGTGTACGGTGTAACAAAAAAAAAAAAAAAACGGTTCCCACTACATTGTATGCAACCGTAAATTGTGCCATTAGAAAATACAACTTGTCCCACAAAAAATAAGTCCCCATAAGGCTATGTGAACGGAAAAATGGGAAGGCGGGGAGTGAAGGGTTAATGTACAGTAGATATATAACATTTTAGTTACTTATGTAGATACTGTATATACTGTGTTTTCTGGCATATAAGACACATGAAAATCTTCTCAAAAGTCGGGGGTCGTCTTATACGCCGGGTTTTGTCTTATAAGCCGGTATACTGCGTGCTGAAACTTAAGAGGGCATTTCACTGGTCCAACGATTGTTAGATAATGATTAATGATATGTACCGGTATGTGTAGAGCGGCGCCCAGGGATTTTTTTCTCCCAGGCTGTGAGCTGCTATTGTTCAGCGCTATAGCATGGGAGAAGGAGATGCCCAGGGCAGAAGAGGATGTCTCCTCCCAGGTGCAAGATTAGCTGTAATTATCATAAGGTGCAGGCGCTGGTAATCTGGGCCACAGCGCGCAAATGGAGCGGTGCCCAGGGATAATAGTAAGTGCAGGGAGATCCCTGGGCGCCGCTCTACACATACATATCATTATCTAACAATTATTGGACCAGTGAAAGGTCCTCTTTACTTCTGAGCCGGACTGGAGAAGCTGTCCTTCTCCAGCTTTAGGGACAGGTGCCCTCTAGCTGAGCCACCGTGCGCTGCATCTCGGCCAGCCGCTCCTGAAGCAGCCCCCGACAGGGAGGTCTGGGCAGGCAGGGAGAGCTGACCCACCCAATTTTTTGGTGTGCGTTGGAAGAGGGGTAGTCTTATACAGTGAGTATAGCCCAAACCCTATATTTTAACAGGAAAAGTAGGGGGTCGTCTTATATGCCGAGTCATCTTCTACGCCGGAAAATACAGTACTTGCTCAAATGAAAAATCCTTTATAAAAGTCCGACAAATACTAGAAGATTGGTTGAACTAAGGGTTAGGCTACATGCACACGAACGTATTTTGTTTCTGTGTCTGTTCAGTATAGGATGCAGACCCAGTCATTTCAATGGGTCCGCAAAAAATGCTGACAGCACACCGTTAGCCGCATCCATATGTCCATTCCGTAGCCCCGCAAAAAAAATAGAGCATGTCCTATTCTTGTCCATTTTACAGACAAGGATAGGCATTATTACAATGGATCCGCAAAGAAAAACAATGCCATACAGACATCATCCGTTTTTTTTTCAGATCCGCAATTTGCGGACCGCAAAACTCATACATTTGTGTGCATGTAGCCTTATTTATAGGTTTCCTTTGTCATGATGGTGTACTAGAGCCTAGAAAGAAGGAGGAGTATAAGGGCTGTTCATTGATTTGCTTTTTTTATGAAAGGAAGCAGGTCCCTAGAAATTTTCTACTTCAGAAATTGATGTTTATCATCAGGTTCTCCTAAATCCTAAGACTGGTCATCTGAAAACTTTGCCTTGCACACTGTCACGACCGCTATCCTAGCAGCAGTCGTGTCGCACCAGATGGAGGGGAAGGGGGACCCTTATCTATGGATGGGAAATAGAATGGCCACCCCTGACTAACCCTAAGCTGGCACCTGTCTGCCCTGATACCCTAGACGGTGTGTGAACCCGTACGGCAAGCAGGATGCCTAAACCCTCAGTCACCCTAAGAAGACTAGACTGGGGAAAGGCAGATGGGAGCACTAGTCATCATCACTCATGTCTAGGAGAACAACAGGGGAAGACAGCAACAAACAAACAATCTCCAGCAGAGATAGACTTATCCAGTCACGAGCAGAGAAGATGATCCCAATAACGACAGTCCACACCAGACAAGAGCTCCACAGCAATACCGTCAAACGATCTCCTTCAAAGGTCAGAATAACACTGGAAGTAAGGACTATATCTGGCAATGACTGCAAGTGAAACTGAACCTAATATAGTAGCTGGGAGTGGCAGACAGGACTCACCTGAGAAGGATGCCTACAAACTCCCAGTCAGGACAAAAAGGTTCACAAGGCAAAACCCGGATGACATTCCCTGAACCACGGAGCAAACTCACAAGCTATCGCGAGTAGCAAGTCGATGCGACCTTCTCCTCCCAGACTTGTCTGGATCAGTCACAGTCGTGACACACAATGAGGCAAATTTTCAGTTAGAGGGAATCTTAATGATGTGCATGGTGGCCTTCATGATCTTCTGAAGAGTTGATTTTGTTTTGTTACAGGTTTCCCAACCATAGTGTGATGTTGCGTGTTAATAATGCTCTTCAGGGTGTGTGTATAGAAACTCAATTGGGAATGCAGCTTGTTTCTTTTTAGATTCCTCAGCGTGTATGATCTTTGAGGAGCTTTCTAAGGGCCCTTTCACACTGGCGTTTTTGTTTTCTGGCATAGAGATCCGTCGTCGGGTCTCTATGCCGGAAAAATCCTGATCAGGATCATCCCCAAGCATTCTGAATGGAGAGAAATCCGTTCAGGATGCATCAGGATGACTCCAGTTCAGGACCGGAAGGTTTTTTGGACGCAGCAAATACCGCAGCATGCTGCGCTTTTTGTTCCGTCCAAAAATCCGGAACACTTGCCGCAAGGCCGGATCCGGAATTAATGCCTATTGAAAGGCATTAATCCGGATCCGGCCTTAAGCTAAACGTCGTTTCGGCGCATTGCCGGATCCGACATTTAGCTTTTTCTGACTGGTTACCATGGCAGCCAGGACGCTAAAGTCCTGGTTACCATGGTAAAATGTAGCGGGGAGCGGGGGAGCGGCATACTTACATTCCGTGCGGCTCCCGGGACGCTCCAGGATGACGTCAGGGCGCCCTAGTGCATAGATCACGTGATCGCATGGATCACGTGATCCATGCGCATGGGGCGCTCTGACGTCATTCTGGAGCGCCCTGGGAGCTGCACAGATGGTAAGTATACCGCTCCCCCGCTCCCCGCTCCTACTATAGCAACCAGGACGCTAATAGCGTCCTGGCTGCCATAGTAACCTGAAAGCAATTCGAAGACTGATCAGGATCCTGATCAGTCTTCTAATGCTTCAGGCGACTTGCGTTCTGACGGATCCGCAGAACGCAAGTGTGAAAGAACCCTAAGGCAAAGATTGAGCTTCATATGAGAGTTAGTTATGTAAATGTCTATACATTTTATTTCAAGTTACTGACTTGATCCTACTGTAAGTAACAAGATTAATTTTTGTTCTGTATAAGACCAATGATATTTTTGTCATCTGTTACATATCTGCATTTAGGGGGTTATTTATTATCCATAAATACGCCTTCTCTGGACTTGGTTTCCAATCTATCTTGCCTTTTCTACTGGGCACAAAGCTAGGGGCACAAAGCTTAAGTTACTTGCTCTCCTTCTCACTCACAACTAAGGGCTCTTTCACACGAATGTGTGAGCGCCGTGCTCGTGCTGCGGACTGCAAATTGCGGCCCGCAATGCACTGGGAACCGACCGTGGGGCAGCCGCAAGCGGATCGCGGACCCATTCACTTAAATAGGTCCGCAATCTGCCCGTTCCGCAAAAAGATAGGACATGTTCTATCTTTTTGCGGGACGAAAGTACGGAACAGAACCCCACATAGTGCTTCCATAATATTCCATTCCGTCATTCCGTTACGCATCTCCGGATTTGCGGACCCATTGAAATGAATGGGTCCACATCCGTGATGCAGAATGACCACGGAATAGTGCCCATGTATTGGGGCTCCACAAATGCAGTCCGCAATATGGGCACGAGGCGCACATGTTCGTGTGCAATAGGCCTTACTCTCAACTAACTCTTTCTACCATTGAGCTGTCCTATATAAATTATAAGTGAGCTCCACCTAGTGGAGAATGCTTGTGAATGTAGACACCAGCCTGTTGTATGGAATTAGCAGCTTAGTACATAGCAACTGAGAATGGAAATTAATGACATACACAAAAGTTTGAAGTGTCCCCTTTTCACACGTAGTGTGACACTGCCTAAATGAAGAATGAAATCTACGACAGCTAGGAGTTCTGGGAGATGTGCCTAATTTATGAAGGGGCTTGGGCCTCACCATCAAGACTGCGGTAGAAAACACTGATCTTTACTCTCCCCTAATGTTCTGCAATATGCATATGTAGCGGTGGAGGGGTCACATTTTAAAAAGCCTATTGACATATCTGAGCTCTTTGTCAGTTAAACGCTCACATGTTGAAAAACATTGATATTTATGCTTTATAGCATATCCAGACAAATAATTTATAAAATTACCATCAATCAGCCACAAAAAATCTCACTTCAACAACACTAGAGTCATATATTAATAAAGTCAGCTTTGTTGTCTAGGCAACTAAATTACAAGAATGATGCAAACAAAATTATACAATTGCTCCTTTTGGCTGCCATGGAAACTGACATTTAACATAAGTTATTTAGGTATGCATTTCTCTGAGCCTTTGAATTTACTACTACTTTTCTAATTGCCTGAGTCAGAATTGTCAGAATATTGGATAAAAACGAATGGTTACTGAAGTATTAATATATACATAGATGCTGAATTCTGTATACATTATATAATGTAATAAATGCAGAGAAGATTGGCAAATGTTTATCTCCCAAAGGATGTGCCTATGAATGTTTACATGTTTACATTACATGTGAAAAATGCTTTATTAAGGCAGTCCTGAATTGAACACTTTCCACTGTGGAAAAAAACATGATAACAACATGCACCAGGGGCAGATTGGGAAGGTAAAGTGGCCTTGGAAAAAAACGAAAAGTGGTCTCATTTTGTAACTGATCCAAATTGATAGAAGGCAGGGCCAGCAATATTATATTGTGGCACAATATACCACCACAGCAGAGCCAAATACCACAGTCCACCACAAAATACTGCCCCAGCAGCACAAAATACATCCCTAAAGACTGCCAGTGGTTGGCAAAAAGGAGGTCTCAGGCAGCCCCATGGGCATTGGCCCACCGGGAAGTTTCCCTGAGTTTATTGCCAATCCGCCCCTGATATGTACTAATATTTATATTTAGATGAATCATTAGAGGTATTACCATAACTAGGGGTGAGCAAATAAAGCTTCGGATCCAAGATTTTAAAGCAGGAATCTGAAGTCGGCTTCAGTACTGAAGTAACAGCCATTACCAAAGCCGACTTCAGATTCCTGTTTTAAAATATTTTTAAAGTCGTAAAATCAAAGGCTGAAGTTATTTACCGAAGTCTCGTGAGACTTCAGACTTAACAAATTTTGCTTCTGAAAAACACATACATTTTAATGCTGTAAGGAGACATTAATACCAAGTTGGGATCCAAAGCTCAATTCGCTCACCCCTAAACACACATGTGACAATGCATTCATTGCAAATTTTTTATTACATTTTACGTGACAATGAAATACAGAGGCTATATTAATGTATTTTTCATTATAATTTTTTTATCCAATTGATTCTGCTTTCAGAAACCGTAGATGTGTTATCCTGGAGAATCCAGTTCCATTTTCTTTGCTAATTACAAGATAAAGTCAATCAGATATTACTCGTTGCTGCATTTCACTTTTACCTGTTGCTTTTATTCTCTGGGTCAGTGCCATTTCAGTAGTTTTCTGTTTTTTTTTTTTATGCATCGCCATACACTGACCACCATAACTTTTTGACCTTTACATCTACAGAGCTGTGTGAGGGCTCATTTTTTGTAGGGCAATCTGTAGTTTTTATTGATACAATTTGGAGTGTGTATACAGTACCTTTTTCATTACTTTTTCTCCAATTTTTTTGGGGGGTGAAGCGCCGAAAAACTGCAAATTAGCAATTTACATTTTTTTTTATCACTGAACACCGAATATCATTGAACACAGCACTCCAAGAATTTTAGAACAAATTATATGCCTTTATTTCATACATGATTAGAGTATAAAAAATAGTAAACAATTGTGGCAAACAGAACAAAAATGAGGAAGCAAAAATGGAGGGGACCGCAGGATCTACACACAGAGGGCACACACACATAAGTGCATAAAAGATATATGAAAAACACCACTCAAAAATTACATCATAATAATGGGGCCCTGGGAAAAGAAGTCCCAAAAGACAGGCCTATCCTCAAAGAGTGATAACAGGATGGTAGTAAAAATAATATCATATACCCTCGTAGTGTGCTGGATCCTGCGGTCGCCTCCTCCCAACGCCGTTTCGTCCTTACAGGCTTCTTCCGGGGATCCTTCTTTTCCCACTAACTAGTCAGGTGTGCACGACTGCACACCTTTTTTTCTTTGTAGTATATATTGGAGGCGTGGCGATCTCCATGCAGTAGTGCACACCTGACTAGTTAGTCTGCCCTGGAGGCTGGTTTTAAAGTCAGTATAAAACTGAGTCTGCTTTTATAGCGCCTACCAGTAGCCATTTTGCTCCAGGAGAAGTATATAGTGGGCTCAGCATGCATGTTGGTACTTGCATCCCTGGATCTGATTGAAGCTGTTATGGCACCAGACGGGGTTACAAGCAGAGTGTACCTGGCATGCATGCTGCACCTGCACTCCCTGGATTTTGTGTAGCTGTTATGGCCCATAACAGGTAGGAAATAGTGTTAAGGACCACTCATAGAGGCGACCATGACGTGGTGAGTGGCTTATTACGCTTTGGCCAAAATGTACACTAATGCCTCATTCAACATCCAGCATGGAGGCAGGGCAGAGTACTGGTTGCAGAGTGACGTTGCATTTTTGTTCTTGTGCTAAAAACAAAACTATGGTCGAAGTTGCAAGATATGTTTGGGGTTTAAAATCTCACTTCCAAATCCCTATACATCTTTACGGGATACATCATGGTTTCAAGAGCTGTATTTTCTTCATGACTTTGGAAAATGAAGGTCTAAAGGGATCAAAAGAATATAAATATATTGAATGGGAATGGAGTGAGGCACTTTAATCAATTACAGCAAAAATATGCTCTACCACACTCCCACTTTTATCAGTACATGCAACTTTGACATGCCTTTAATTAATCTAATAGAGATTAAGAGATATGCAATGTCAGATTCCACAATTGTGGAATTAGTGGATAACTTAAATGGGGTTGTCTCACTTCAGCAAATAGCATTTATTATGTAGAAGAAGTTAATACAAGGCACTTGCTAATGTATTGTGATTGTCCATATTGCTTCCTTAGGGTACTTTTACACTACCGTTAAAAGAATTTGGCAAGCAGTTCCGTTGCCGGAACTGCCTGCCAGATCCTGAAATCCTTATGCAAACGGATATCATTTGTTTCCAGATCCCGATCCGTCTGACAAATGCATTGAAATACCGGATCCGTCTCTCCTGTGTCATCCGGAAAAACGGATCCGGTATTTATTTTTTTCATAATTTCAAAGGTCTGCGCATGCGCAGACTGGAAAAACGGATCCGTTGGTACCGGATCCGGCATCAATACATTTGAATGGAAAATAATGCTGATCCGGAAATCCGGCAAGTTTTCTTGAAATTTTGGCCAGAGAAAAACCGCAGTATGCTTTGGTATTTTCTACAGCCAAATACCATAAAAGGGATGGAACGGAAGACATCCTGATGCATACTGAACGTATTGCTTTCTATTTAGAATGCATTATGACAAACTGATGTCTTTGTTTTCCGATATTAAGCCCCTATGATGGAACTCAATACCGGAAAACTTTATTGCTAGTGTGAAAGTATCCTTAGGCCCCTTTCACACGAGCGAGTTTTCCGCACGGGTGCAATGTGTGACGTGACCGCATTGTGCCCGCACTGAATCCTGACCCATTCATTTCAATGGGTCTGTGTGCATGAACGTTGTTTTTCATGCATCACTTCCTTGTTGTGTGAAAATCGGAGCATGTTCCATATTCCACGTTTTTTCCGGCAGCCCTGGCCCCATAGAAGTGAATGGGGCTGCGTGAGAAACGCATTGCATCCGCAAGCAAGTGCGGATGCAATGTGTTTTTCACTGATGATTGCTAGGAGTCGGAGATGTTGTTTGTAAACCTTCTGTTTTTTATCACGAGCATGAAAAACGCATCAAAACGCATTGCATCAGCAGGGAAAAATTTGAACAACTGAACACAATCGCAGACAAAACTTACTGAACTTGCTTGCAAAATGGTGCAAGTTTCACTGAACGCACCCTGAACTCATCCGGACCTAATCTGTCACGCTCATGTGAAAGAGGCCTTAGCCGGCTGAATTCATTTTTCCATCACATTATACACTTCTCGTTTCCATGGTTATATCAGTGGTGGCCGTGCTTGTACAATATAGGAAAAAGCACTAGCCTATGTGCGCTCCCACGGTCCCGGACAACAGAGAGGCCAGTGCTTTTTCCTGTAGTGTGCAAGCACAACCACCTCTGATGGATTGCAGTGTGATCGTAACCATGGAAATGATCAGTGTATAATGTGATGGAGAAATGAATCCAGCCAGCAAAGAAAGCAATACGGACAATAACAATACATTAGTAAGTGCCTTGTATTAACTTTTTCTACATGATAAATGCCACTTGCTGAAGTGAGACAACCCCTTCACCATCAACAAGTGGAATGATATCCTGCATACAGTGCATTCGGAAAGTCTTCAGACCCTCTCACTTTATTTCATGTTGTTGTTTTTTTTATGTTGCGGCCTATGTTACTAAAAATCAAGGTTTTCCCCATAATTCTGCACTCAATACCTCATAATGTGAAAACGGAATGTTCAAAATATTAACTGATTTATTAAAATTGAAAAACTAATATTGCATTGACAAAAGTATTCTATTAGACACTTTAATCAGTACTTAGTTAAAGCACTGATTGTGGCCTTCAGTTTTCTTGGGTATGATACCACAAGGTTTGCACACCTGGATTTGGAGATTTTCTGTCATTCTTCTCTTCAAGCTCTATCAGATAAAGATATTCACAGAGTTGTCCTTAAGGCACTCCTCTGTTGTCTTGGCTGTGTGCGTAGGGTCATTGTCTTGTTGGAAGGTGAACCTTTTGCGCATTCTGAGGTCCAGAGAACTCTGGTTTAGCTTTTCATTAAGACTATCTCTGTACTTTTCTCTATTCAGCTTTCCCTCAACCCTGATAAATAGTCCTGTCCATGCCACTAAAAATGCCACCACCATGCTTCATTCTAAGGATGGTATTAGGCAGGGGATGGTTTCTTCCAGACTTAGATCCTAGAATTGAGGCTAAAAAGTTCAATCTTGGTTTGATCATACCAGAGCATTTTGTTTCTAATCAATTTATTCAAATTCCAGGTGGACTTTCATGTGTCTTTTACTGAGGAGAGCCACTCTGCCATAAAGCCCAGATTGGTGGAGTGTTGCAGTGATGGCTGACCTTCTGGAAGTTTCTCCCATCTGTACAGAGGATCTGTGGAGCTCTGCCAGAGTGACCACTGGGTTCTTTGTCACTTCTCTTACCAAGGTCAGCTCTAGGAAGAGTTCTGGTTGTTCCAAACTTTATCCATTTAAGAATTGTGGTGACCACTGGGCTTTTGCAAACTTTTTTGTACCCTTCATAAGATCTGTGCCTCCACCCACACAATCCTGTCTGAGCTTTACAGGCAGTCCTTTCCTTCTTGGTTTATGACTACATTGTAAAATATTGTTTAGTACTTTTATATTCAAGAACTGCCATTACTTGTCTCTTCTACACAGTGAGACTAGTCTGTCTATTGTTCCCAGGGTGGGTAAGTGGGTAGGGAAGGGAGGATAAACTGTTTTGTTTGGAATGTATTACTATTGTTAACACTTTAATAAAAAAAAAACATACATGATTTAAAAAAAAAGAGTTTTCCAGGGCTTAGACGTGGATGACCTATTCCCAAGATAGTTCAATGCCAAATAAGTAAGGGTCCAACACCACACGACCTCACAGATTAGCAGCCCTGGGCAGCTGCTGGGTCTGTATGTTATACATCGGATGGAAGGCTCCATCCACTGTGTAGTTTCTGGTGCCAATTTACTGTAGTTCAATCTCTATTCACTTATAGACGAGGCGGCAAATCATAATGAAGTCGTTATCATGGGGGACTTCAACTACCCAGATATAGACTGGGAAACTGAAAGCTGTACATCCCATAAAGGAAACAGGTTCTTGGCAATAGCCAAAGACAATTTCCTTTCCCAACTGGTTCAGGACCCCACTAGAGGGACGGCCATACTGGACTTAGTATTAACCAATAGACCTGATAGAACAACAGATGTGCAGGTTGGGGGACACCTGGGAAATAGTGACCATAAAGTTATAACCTTCCAATTATCCTTCAAACGAGAGTTTCTAAAGGGAGGAACAAAAATACCAAACTTCAAAAAAGCAAAATTTAGCCAACTAAGCGAGGCCATAGGCCTAACTAACTGGGACAAAGTCCTCAAAAATAAAAATACAACCATAAAATGGGAGATTTTTAAAAGCATTGTAACATCTAATTGTGAGAGGTACATACCTTATAGGAATAAAAGGCTAAGGAACAATAAGAGACCAATGTGGATAAATGGAACCGTAAAGAAGGCAATAAATGACAAAAAGAAAGCATATAATTTGCTAAAACAGGAGGGGAGTCAGGAAGCACTAATAAACTATAAGGAAAAAAATAGAATATGTAAAAAACAAATAAAATTTGCCAAACTAGAGACCGAGAGATTAATTGCCAAAGAGAGTAAAACTAACCCTAAAATGTTCTTCAATTATATAAATAGTAAAAAATATAAATCTGAAGGAGTCGGCCCTCTACATAGCAATGAGGGGTGTTGCAGAGAGCGACGAGGATAAAGCAAAACTATTAAATATTTTTTTCTCCACTATATTCACTGAGGAAAATAAACTGTCAGATGAAATGCAGAATGTAAAAGTAAATCCCCCATTAAAAGTGCCCTGTCTGACCCAGGAAGAAGTACAACAGCGACTTAAAAGATTAAAATAGACAAATCGCCAGGACCGGATGGCATACACCCCGTATCCTAAGGGAATTAAGTGATGTCATAGCCAGACCATTATTTCTGATATTTACGGACTCTATAATAACAGGGAATGTTCCACAGGATTGGCGCATAGCAAATGTGGTGCCAATATTCAAAAAGGGTCCAAAAACAGAGCCTGGAAATTATAGGCCGGTAAGTTTAACATCTATTGTTGGTAAACTGTTTGAAGGGTTTCTAAGAGATGCTATTTTGGAGTATCTCAATGAAAATAAGCAAATAACGCCATATCAGCATGGCTTCATGAGTGATCGGTCATGCCAAACAAATTTAATCAGCTTCTATGAGGAGGTAAGTTCTAGACTTGACAGCGGTGAATCAATGGATGTCGTATATCTGGACTTCTCCAAAGCATTTGACACCGTACCTCATAAAAGGTTAGTATATAAAATGAGGATGCTCGGACTGGGAGAAAATGTCTGTATGTGGGTAAGTAACTGGCTGAGTGACAGAAAACAGAGGGTGGTTATTAACGGTAGATACTCAGATTGGGTCACTGTAACTAGTGGGGTACCTCAGGGGTCAGTATTGGGCCCTATTCTCTTCAATATATTTATTAATGATCTTGTAGAAGGCCTGCACAGTAAAATATCTATTTTTGCAGATGACACTAAACTGTGTAAAGTAATTAACACTGAAGAGGACAGTTTTCTGCTACAGAGGGATCTGGATAGATTGGAGGCTTGGGCAGAAAAATGGCAGATGAGGTTTAACACTGACAAATGTAAAGTTATGCACATGGGAAGGAATAATGCAAGTCACCCGTACATATTAAATGGTAAAACACTCGGTAACACTGACATGGAAAAGGATCTAGGAATTTTAATAAACAGCAAATTAAGCTGCAAAAACCAGTGTCAGGCAGCTACTGCCAAGGCCAATAAGATAATGGGTTGCATCAAAGGGGCATAGACGCCCGTGATGAGAACATAGTCCTACCACTTTACAAATCACTGGTTAGACCACACATGGAATACTGTGTACAGTTCTGGGCTCCTGTGAACAAGACAGACATAGCAGAGCTGGAGAGGGTTCAGAGGAGGGCAACTAAAGTAATAACTGGAATGAGGGATCTACAGTACCCTGAAAGGTTATCAAAATTAGGGTTATTCACTTTAGAAAAAAGACGACTGAGGGAGATCTAATAACTATGTATAAATATATCAGGGGTCAGTACAGAGATCTGTCCCATCATCTATTTATCCCCAGGACTGTGACTGTGACAAGGGGACATCCTCTGCGTCTGGAGGAAAGAAGGTTTGTACACAAACATAGAAGAGGATTCTTCACTGTAAGAGCAGTGAGACTATGGAACTCTCTGCCTGAGGAGGTGGTGATGGTGAGTACAATAAAGGAATTCAAGAGGGGACTGGATTTATTTCTGGAGTGTAATAATATTACAGGCTATAGCTACTAGAGAGGGGTCGTTGATCCAGGGAGTTATTCTGATTGCCTGATTGGAGTCGGGAAGGAATTTTTTTTTCCCCTTAAGTGAGGAAAATTGGCTTCTGCCTCACAGGGGTTTTTTGCCTTCCTCTGGATCAACTTGTAGGAAACAGGCCGAACTGGATGGACAAATGTCTTTTTTCGGTCTTATATACTATGTTACTATGTTACTATGTTATAGGAGTTGAGCTGCAGTACCCACGGACAACCACTTTATACGGGATGGAACCTTGAACCTCTATTTGTGTCTGACACTGCGACTGGCCACACAGCTGATCTGTGGGGGAGGGGGTCCAGGATGTTGGACCCCCACCAATCTGATATTGATGTACCACAAAGCCCCTTTAAGTACAACTGAAGTACAGTTCCAACAAAAACAGTACATTTATAAAAAGCATACTTTCCTTGTCTACAAACCCTTATACTAATTTATTCTACATAATATCAAAATTCATAATCCTTAATGCTCAATCCCTAAAATGTAATCTGCAAATCCCTAATCCTTGATCTATCTTCCTAAACAGCTATTCCTATATCCCCAATCTCTACTACATTCCAAACACAAGTGCATTGCCTCTTATTTTGCATTTTGCAGATGTTTAGAGCTTATTATGCATGATTTAAACTTCCTTCACACACATACATTTATTCGGCTTGTAAAACTTCATGAATTTCATGCACTTTTACAAACATTTATTGGTTGGACTGTTTTTTAAGGCATTTTTAAATGCCTTTTTAAATGTTATAGAGTAAACTTACTAAAAAATGAATAAGAAAAAATGCTGCTGACCCGAACTAACACGCCAACAGCAAGGAATAACACCACAAAAACACATGGTTTATAGTGTGTTTTATATTTTCTTATGTTAACAAGAAAAAACAGGAGAAACATCGGGAAAAACATCTCAAAGAAATGGGCCAAATCAAATTATCATTACAACTTTTCCAACTGTTCATGCAAATTTGCCTACTGAACATACAGCATTTGGTACAGTGGTAGAGTATCTACCGTACTATATTGTGTCCATAGGGTTATTTTTGCATAAATCAACGGTTAGCTGAGAGATTAAGTGGTCACTAACTTTTCACACAACTTTGCATAAATCAATAGTACAAGCGAACCACAAGAAACTTTGTAATATGTCTTATCAGTGAGAAATGTCTAGTTCTCATGCTATCAGCTGTTTAAATCTTCTGACTTTCCTCTTCCATCCCCTCTGCCCCTTGCTAATTGCTTTTTACATATAAAAATGCCTTAAGGCGGCCATAAACATTAGTCTGAGGCTACATTCACACGACCATGAATGTGTCCTCATCCGTTCCGCAATTCTGCGGAACGGGTGCGGACCAATTCACTGTCTATGGGGCCGGACGAGGTGCGGAGAGCACACTATGTGCTCTCCGCTTTCGCATTTGTGGAGCACGGACCCGAACTTCCGGTCCGCAGCTCCGCAAAAGATAGAACATTTCCTATTCTTGTCCGCAGCTGCAGACAAAAATAGGCATTTCTATTTCATTTCGGCTGGGTGTATTGCGGATCCGCAATTTCCGGATCTGTAATACACTGCGGTCGTGTGAATGTAGCCTAAGGCCTCATGCACACGACAGTATTTTGCGGACCGTATACTGACCGTTTTTTCAGTTCAGTATACTGACAGCATACTGAACCACTCACTTCACAGGGACTGCAAAAAATACTGAAGTGTCTCCGTATGCCTTCCGTTTCGGTTTTTCCCTTTCCGTTTAAATATAGAACATGTCCTATTCTTGTCCGCAAATCACGTTCAGTGGCTCCATTCAAGTCAATGGGTCCGCAAAAAAAACTGAAAGCATACGGAAAGGCATCCATATGTCTTCCATATCCATTCCGTTTTTGCTGAACAATCTATTGAAAATTTTAAGACCAGCCCAATTTTTATTATGGAATTACTGTATACTATATATGCCATACGGAAAAACGTAACGGAACAACGGAACCGAAACGGAAACACAGCGGAAACTAAAAACGGAACCATGGATCCGTTATAAACAGACTGCAAAACACTGAAAAAGCCATACGGTCGTGTGCAAGAGGAGTAAAGTTGGTCAAAACAGAAGATTTCAACCAAAACAAATGTTCAGTGTTTGAAATTTAACAGACCATTATAGTTTGAAAAGAAGTCACCTGTTTTTAATATTTTCACCAGATAGTTGGTTGAAAGATCTTTCATTCAAAGGAAGATCATTCATGAACTTTGAAAGAACGTTCCCGGAAAGATTTTTTGTCCATTGATCAGTTTCATTAAAGACGTATGGCCAGTTTGAGCAAATATATAAACTAAATGTGTATGGTTGTGTCTGCAAACAGATCATACAACAGATGTTTGTTTGGTTAACTAATTTTCAGCCATAAAACTTCTTCTGCCTAATGTGTTTGGCAACCATTAATCCCATCCAAGACAGACCAGCTCCACAGGAGGATTATATTACACATATCAATTCAAGACTATGGAGAGGGGAGGTGGAGTGAGCAGGAACACTCACAGACAAGCAGACTGATGGAGCAATAAGGGCTGAGATATACACTTCCTAAGTGCTTTATTCACAACTGGTCAGTATCTCCCTGTAATATCCTCCTAGTGCTGCTTCTGAGTGAATAATTGAAGGCTGGGAAGAATCCTCTCCTCCCACCAAGTCTGAAAAAATGTTGCATTACAATATCACATCTAATGTTTGTAAAAGGGGTTGTGATGCTACACATGATTGAGATGCTACATGTGATTGTTACGCAACAGTCGCAAATAAGGTTGCCACCTTTTCTTCAAGCCAAACCCTAACAGAAGGGAGGGAGGGTATGTCTGAAGTCAAAGACGCCTTGCGCTAGCATCGCATCACTTACAGCTGAAAGGCTTGTACCTGGACACAGGATAAGGGTCCTTTCACACTGGCGTTTTTGTTTTCCGGCATAGAGTTCCGTCCTCGGTGCTCTATGCTGGAAAAATCCTGATCAGGATCATCCCCATGCATTCTGAATGGAGAGAAATCCATTCAGGATGCATCAGGATGTCTTCAGTTCAGGACCGGAACGTTTTTTTGGATGCAGCAAATACCGCAGCATGCTGCGCTTTTTGTTCCGTCCAAAAATCCGGAACACTTGCCGCAAGGCAGGATCCAGAATTAATGCCCATTGAAAAGCATTAATCCGGATCCAGCCTTAAGCTAAACATCGTTTCGGCGCATCGCCGGATCCGACGTTTAGCTTTTTCCCAATGGTTACCATGGCAGCCAGGACGCTAAAGTCCTGGTTGCCATGGTAAAGTGTAGTGGGGAGCGGGGGAGCAGTATACTTACCATCCGTGCGGCTCCCGGGGCGCTCCAAAGTGACGTCAGGGCGCCCTACACGCATGGATCACATGGATCACGTGATCCATGCGCGTGGGGCGCTCTGACGTCATTCTGGAGCGCCCAGGGAGCCGCACGGACTGTAGGTATACCGCTCCCCCGCTCCCCCGCTCCCCGCTCCTACTATGGCAACTAGGACTTTAATAGCGTCCTGGCTGCCATAGTAACCTGAAAGCATTTCGAAGACTGATCAGTATCCTGATCAGTCTTCTAATGCTTTCAGGCGACTTGCGTTCTGACGGATCCGGCGGGACGGAAGTGCCTGCCGGATCCTCAGAACGCAAGTGTGAAAGGACCCTTACAAACCAGGACTATCCGGGTCATTCCCGTACGGGTGGCAACCCTAGTTGCAAATAATCCAACATTGTTCAAATTTGGTCTTAAGTTTCACACAACCTTCAACTTCGACTTGCCCTGAATTTTGCAGACAAGTTGCACAAATGTTTTTGGTCACACAACTTTTCTTAGACGTGTTGACATGTAGTCCCATCATTAGTCACAAGCCTGAATTGGTGTACACGTTTTAAATATTAGTGTTTGACACCAGATATAATGCTGTTGATCTCTTTTGCAAATTGCTCATTCCCCTCTCCCCACTGAGAACAAAGGTAGGCTCAACTGCAGGCCTCTTTCACACTCATGTATTTTGATTAGAACTTTTCAGCAAAACCTAGGAGTGAAATACAAATAAAGGAAAAGTATAATTGGACGATTTGGACATCTTGTTTGTAAACTGACAAATATAAAAATCATTTTTGCAATATTTTAGATTTCTTCTGAGTCCAAAGTCTGAGATGTCTCTGCTGGGTGATCTTGATGACAACAGATCTCCTTCTGACTTTTGATCACCACACAGTGTTGACTTGGAAATTTGTGTGAATTAAACTACCACCCACTATATTGTACATCCAGTACATGAAACCACCAATACGAATCCCCAATATGACCAAATACAGTATGTATATGGCTGGTGTCAATTCTTTTTTCAAAAGCACTGCGTTTTTGTGATGTTTTTTTATTGCTTGTATGCATTGAAAATTGCTGCTCCAGGGCAATAGTAAAATACAAAACCACCTACAACAATAGGGGAGATTTATCAAGACTGGTGTTTTCTATGCCATTCTTCATATCCCCTGTGTATGCGTTGTCATAAATTAAGCACATCCTCCAGCAGCCTGTGTGCCTAAAATTAACTGAGCAAGCTCTAAGGCTACTTTCCATTTAAATATAATTTTTATTAAATTTTGTCAGTTAATACAAATATAAGTAGATCATAAAAATTCGCATTTCTTTTGTTGCGAATATTATACATGGATATCATACACAGTTGTTTTCGTTGAGTTTTATCTTTAGATATGGGTGTAAACACAGCTTATAAGGCATTAAACATAAAACATATAACATAAAATTTTGCCTTCCAGTACGGTCTGTGAAATTATATTGTGCAGATTCAGCATAAATTGGTTGTAGAGCTTATTTTCCGCTCTACTCTCCTCCTCTTCCCCTCCTCTCCTCCCCGGCTTCAGACGGGTTTTTATGATAGTGAATTTTTGAGTGTTGTTGTGTGTCTAGGGAAATATGTTAGCCAACTCGTCCAGTTTTTCTGGCATTTTTTCCCTTTTCCAGATTGCCAAGCGAAGGCCTGTTCAGCCTCATAGTTAACAGAAACAGTTGAGATTATGTCGTTTATATCTGGGATTTGGGTTGATTTCCATAGTTTGGCTATGAGTCTTCTTGTAGCTATTGCAATGTGACAAATGGGTGTTCATACGTTTGCTGGGATTTTTTCTAAACCGATGTTTAAAAGAAGTAGTTCTGGTGTGAGGATATTTTTATCTCCTGTTAAAATGAATATGAGGTTTTCTAAGTCTTTGCCCAGTTTCCTCAGTTTAGGGCAGGACCAGAAGATGTGCTCTATTGTTCCAGTTCCCCCGCATCCTCTCCAGCATAGATCTGAATGCTACTTTCACATTAATGTTTTGGCTTTCCGTGTGAGATCCATCATGGGCTCTCACAAGCGGTCCAAAATGGATCAGTTTTGCCCTAATGCATTCTGAATGGAAAAGAATCTGCTCAGAATGCATCAGTTTCCCTCTTTTCAGTCACCTTTTCCGCTTTGGAGGCGGACGCAGCATTTTGGTGTCCGTCTGACGTAACTGAGCCAAACGGATCCGTCCTGACACACAATGTAAGTCAAGGGGACGGATCCGTTTTCTCTGACACAATAGAAAACAGATCCGTCCCTCATTGACTTTCAATGGTGTTCAAGACAGATCCGTCTTGGCTATGTTAAAGATAATACAAAATGATCCGTTCAGAACCGATGCAGATGGTTGTATTATCTGAACGGAAACATTTTTCACATCTGAACGCGAGTGTGAAAGTAGCATAACATGGGTAGATTTCAGTCATTGTTTAGGCTGGAAAATTGGCATAAATAATGATAAATCATTACCAGGGCCAGGGCAAAAAATGTTAAAAAATGTATGAATTTCATAAAAAATGCCAGGAAAAAAACTATTTTGCTCATTTATCAAACGGGTGTAAAGTAGAACTGGCTTAGTTGCCCATTGGTTGCTTGGTTGCTATGGGAAACTAAGCCAGTTCTACTTTACACCAGTTTGATAAATGACCCCATATGTGTAGCAGAACCCTATTAGTGATGTTAATCTACATGAGGTATTCCTGACAATGCTGAATGTAAAACTCTAAGATTGTGCAAGCAACCTTTTAATGGGGTTGTCTCACTTAGGGCTCTTTCACACGAGAGGTTGCCATGCGAGTAATCTGCTGCGTGAAAGAGAGCCAAGCCCCATTCCGGACAGCAGAGACATGGAGCATTAACATGATCGAGGCGCTCCTGTCCTAACCACCTCGAATCTGTGCTGCAGTGGTGGTCATAACCCCTGGAAACAAGCAGTGTATAATGTGATGGAAAAATGAATCCAGGCAGCAAAGAAAGCAATATGGACAATCACAATACATTAGTAAGTGCCTTGTATTAACTTTCTACATGATAAATGCCAGGTACTGAAGTGAGACAACCCCTTTAAGCATTATATGAAATTACACAATACTTTTATGAATCGACCATCAATCATCAACTATATCCCATGCTACATTCTTTTTTTTTTTGGAATGAATATGTTTCTTTTGCTAGTTAGTAGAGCTGCTAGTGTCTGACCCATGCAGGCGATTTACGATGAGAGATTTATTTGCGTCTTAATCCTTCTCCATAAAACTGTTAACGTTTTATAAAGCGGCCATCTTTCATGTGTCCATTGTTTGTATTCTCAGCCCATGCCCCATCATGTTATCCTCATATAAACATTGATTATCACAGGTAGACTGTCGTGATTTCTTCCTAAGCACTCTGCTGGCTGTAGTCATTTTTATTTCACATTAGACATATATAGTTTTATCTCAGTAAATAATCTGATATTAAGTATTGATATCCCGGAGGAGCCAGGAATATGTACACTGTGTGTTTGTGCCTGCAGAATCTCTGATGAGCTGTAAAGTGCTGTGTAAATCATATAGCTGAGAGGAAATGGTTGTCATAGAAACAAGATAGACCAATCAGCAGCCTTGGCTCTCCTGAGACAACTAATTTATGCCGCAGATAGAGCAGGTGGCTACATTACAGCGTGGCAGACTGCTTGGAAAACGCTCATGCTACAGATCTCTTTCTTCCGTCATCTCTCAAGCCTTTCGTTTTACGATTATGATAATAATTAGTACTTTTTTCCTCTTATGTGTAAACTGTAGTAATTGGCAATAATGCAAAGCACATGGATATCTCTTCGAAATTAATATTACGTGAAAAAAAATATGTATGATTTTGTATGCAGGATTTATGACCATTCAAGTAATGGGAGAAGACATGACTGTAATCTTATAGAGATGTAGCTATAGGGGTTGCAGAAGTAGTAATTGCTCCTGAGTACTGGTGCTTGAGGAGGTTCCTCTGTCACATGCAGAGAATACATCTATATTATAAATACCACATGGCATGTTTGGGCCTGGTAAAAAAATTTACATTGGGGTCCAAAAGTTGCACATAATGAATACACAAAACACTTTAAATTCAGTTTTAGATACTGTACAGTATATAATCCAAATGAACACAACAGTCACTGATGAAACCAGAAGTGTTAGCAAGGAGCAGTGGTGCTTCACGGATACTGCAGAATTTCTCAACTCCCTCACATACACTGTCCTCCTATATCGGGGTGCACAACCTGCGGCCCTTGATACCATTATGTGCGGCCCCCATCATCTGGTAACAGACATGTATGTCTATGCTAAGATGTGTTTTTCATATATTTCTTCCATTAGATGAGAGTCCTGAAACTCTAACTAGACATTAATGGTATATACTGTGTGTTCAATGAGACATAAATACAGTATTTAAGCTTTTAAGATGCCATTAAACTTTATTTTCGGCCCTCGTCATTGGTTCAGTCTGGCAATGTTGCCTCCAATCAGAAAACGTTGTGCACCCATGTCCTATATGCTGCTGTTTTGGTTTGCTGAACAAGGGGGACTCAGTTTGTTCATTAAATGATATCTGAGATCTGAAAATGTCTGAAGTGGGAAAACTTATTTAAGGGTACATTGACATGGGAAATTTTGCTGAAGAAAATTCAAAGCGCATACAGTATGTGGACGTATCCTGGCGGATTTTGTCCCTAGAATTTTGCCCCAAAATTAACGCAGTACTCGCGTGGTGTCTGCCTCCCATTGTTTTCAACAGTAGGTAGCACTGCAGTTAGTGGTCCAGTGGTTAAAAAGCAGGACTGCTTAAAACTGCAGCGGCTGTCCACTTGAGGCTTAGCTCCAGGGTTTCTGCCATGGTAAAGATTTTGACAACATGTGAATGGTCATTAAAAGACGGACATTGACTTTAAAAGCAGAGAAATTAGTCTTAAAACACATATACAGTATGTATACATGAGTAAGTAAAGTTCTGGGAATTTAATGTTGGTTTCATAAAAGGGTTTTCAGGGACTTAAACATTTATGACCTATCCTATGTCATGATTGTCAGATCTGTGGGGGTATGACTTCCCTCAGCCTGTGACCTCACATCAATCGGTTCCATGGCCTTCTGCAGTTCATTCCCATTCAAGTGAATGGGATCGAGCTGCAAGATCAAGCACAAACACTATACAAGGTGTAGTGCTGTGCTTGGTATATTATGAAGAGGCTGTAGAGCTTGTCTGAGCATGATTCACGACCCCTTCAAACAGCTGATCATCAAGGTCTCAACTCATCAATATCTCTGAAAAATGTAACTATCATTTTGGATTATTTTTAATATTGTGTAGGGACAGGGATGTTAAGCATTTTTATAATAAACCTTATTAGTGAAATGTGTTTCTTTTTACAAGTAAACGGGGTAAATAGAATTTCCTTAGCAACACTCAGTGAGCATTGCTAAGGAGAGTCCATCTTCAGAGTTCTATTGAGTGTTGAATATTAATACAGGGCTTGACAAATTTCCTTGGAATCTAGGAGCCAGCTAAAAAAGTTAGGAGCCAGGCGGTGCCCCGTCATAAAGCCCCCAATAGATGCCCCCATAGTGCTCCTCCCCCCCCACTTCTCCATAGAGCCCCCCAATAATGCATGCCAGTACAAAGGGCCCCCAGTAGATGCCCCAATAGTGTTCCTTCCCCTGTTCTCCATATTGCCCCCCATAATGTGCAAGTATATAGGGCCCCCCATAATGTGCAAGTATATAGGGCCCCCCATAATGCTTCCCCTCTTTAATAGGTTATATGACACGTCAGATGCTGCCAGCGTCTAAGTGATCGTCACTTGCGGCCGCCATGACATGTGGAAAAGCTTACAAGGATTACAGGGTCCGGAGGGGAGGGCAGAGGGGAGGGCAGAGGGGTCCGGAGGGCACAAACACAGCGGGCACCATGACATTTTACTGAGCACTACAACCCCCAGCTGGCGCTCAGCCTCTGCAGTCCCTGCATCACTACAACACCCAGCTCTTTCCCCCTCTTGTCATTCACTTTCCCCCCTTGTCATTCTCTCCCCCCCTTATCATTCCCCACCTTAGCATTCTCTTTCCCCCCCTTGTCATTCTCTTTCCCTCCTTGTCATTCTCTTTCCCCCTCTTGTCATTCACTTTCCCCCTCTCGTCTTGTCAATCTCTTTCCCCCTCTTGTCATTCACTTTCCCCCCTTGTCATTCTCTTTCCCCCTCTTGTCATTCACTTTCCCCTCTCGTCTTGTCAATCTCTTTCCCCTCTTGTCATTCACTTTCCCTCCTTGTTATTCTCTTTCCCCTCTTGTCATTCACTTTCCCCCTTGTCATTCTCTTTCCCCCTTGTCATTCTCTTTCCCCCTTGTCATTCTCTTTCCCCCCTTGTCATTCTCTTTCCCCCTCTCGTCTTGTCAATCTCTTTCCCCCTCTTGTCATTCACTTCCCCCCTTGTCATTCTCTTTCCCCCTCTTGTCATTCACTTCCCCCCTTGTCATTCTCTTTCCCCCTCTTGTCATTCACTTTCCCCCTCTCGTCTTGTCAATCTCTTTCCCTCTCTTGTCATTCACTTTCCCTCCTTGTTATTCTCTTCCCCCTTGTCATTCTCTTTCCCCCCCTTGTCATTCACTTTCCCCCCTTGTCATTCACTTTCCCCCCCTTGTCATTCACTTTCCCCCCCTTGTAATTATCTTTCCCCCTTGTAATTATCTTTCCCCCTCTTGTCATTTTCTCCCCTCCCTCCCCTGCCTCTAGTGTAGCGTGGCCGAGCTCTGTATAGTCCCACGGGTACAGGAGCTTTAGTTTCCTGTACCCGGGTGGACTGACAGGAAGTGCACACTGTGTGCGCACTTCTTGTCAGTCCGGCCGGGTACAGGAGACAGATGCTCCCTGTACCGCGGACCATACAGGGCTCGGCCACGCTACAATGAGGAACTGACAGGAGGGAGCGCTGAGCGCTTCCCTCTTGTCAGTCCCTCTCTTCATGCTGTGCCCGGGAGGTGCGCCCTCATGGACGCGCCAGCCCGGGCAGTGCTGCAGCCACCTGAGGCCCTATATAGAGCGCTCGGGCGGCTGCAGCTTGAAGGGGGCTGGCGCTCCTAGTCCGCGTATAGGACGCGCCGGCCCTGCGCCCTGGCACCTGAGAGAACGGGCTGACAAATACCCAGGCACTAGGACCAAATTCCTGGTCGCCATGGCGACCTGGCGCCTGGGATTTGTCGAGCCCTGTGATATGTGGAACATGCAGAGACATGCTTCTCAGCCTGCCTCTTAGCTCACTACACAAACCTCTGTCTCTCTAAATGTGCCTTCTCTGCATGTGTCCCTGACTATCTGACTTGCAGCCAGCGCCGAACACTTGCAGCTCTGAACATTTATCTCTTCCTTGTGCTTATCTGTTATCTACTGAGCGCAGGAAAGAGAGATAAGTGTGTAATTGCCAGCGCATAGCAATGACAGTAAGTGTACTATGTTCATGTATACCCATAGTCAGAATTAGCACTGGCAGTCCCGTTGTTCTCTCTCCTCCTTACACTCAGTAACTAGCAGGGATGAGAAAGCAGATTGAGAATGCCAGTTCTTAGGGCTCACAGTAGGTTACAGAAACATAGTACAATCATTGTAAGCACTATGCACTGGTAGTCTTGTTCTGCTCTCTCTTCCCTGATAGTTACTGAGAGGAGAGAGAAGGATGGCACTGTCAGTGATTAGCATTGTGCTGCCAATTCTGTTCTCTCGCTTCCCTGTGCTCAGTAACTAACAGAGAAGTGCTGGGAATAAGGAAATATAGAGACCACCTGCTAGTGGTCAGTGCTGGCAGAAAGTCAGATAAGCATAAACAGAGGGGGCAGAAAGGGCACAAATGGGAAGGCAGGTGTTGGGGTAGTGAGCTAAGAGGCAGGCTGAGAAGCCTCCCTCTGTATTTTCCACATAGTTGTCTCTAGCATTCCATAGAGGTTGAAGATGGGCTTTCCTTAGAAGCACTCAAAAATAAACACAATGAGGGACATTTATTAAGCTCTTTACGCCACTATTGCAGTGTATAAAAAAGTTGTAGATTATGGCGCACACCATGTGTGTACCATATCTTGCAACCTATTGAGCTTCTCTGCACCTTTCTGAAGTGCAGCACCCACTCAGTGAGCAGGACAAAGAAACAATAAACAGCAGGAGGCGCTGCCACTGATGAGAAAAAAACTGCTATTAAAATATGTTATCTAACTAATGCACAGAAATCTACAGTGTAAGGGCTTTATTACATTAAAAGATCAGGCAGATGAAGCATTCCTTCCCAGGAATCGTCAGCTCATTAGTTGAGGAGACCGCTACCATTACATGCAGCGATCTCCTCCAAAGTATGGGGAGGAGCGATGGTTAATGCCGTTGCTCATCCCCATACTGACTAGTTGTTTGCCGGTAGCAAATCATGATTAGACAGCAGGATCTGCTGCTGGCAAACGATGATTTTTTATTGGGTGATCGGTGGCAGTGTTACACTGCCAGATCATCGCTAACAAGCATTACTACGAATGCTTGTCATCAATGATCTGGCCAACAATCTGCCAATGTAATACTGATTCTTTACATAGAATGGGATTCTCCAGAATAGATTCCTAAATTAGGCTTGTTAGTTTTGAGTCTGCCTTATCTTTCTGCCAAAATAAATTGTATATTTGACCCTTATGTGATGCTGATGGCTTTTTCTTTCAGTTTTACTGGAGACTTTTTATTTCACAGATGCCAAGGAGCCTATTGGCTAACCGCTAAAGACCTTCTGTTCATCACCTTCTGCAAGGAAATGTTTTTTCCCAATTTCTCAAAGATGTGAATGGTGTTTCATTTTAGAAACAACTCGAAAAGATTGCCTATGAAAGTTTTCTCAATGAACAGTGGGTGACATTGCAAATACCTGGGTTTAGTATAGATATTTACAGGTTAAATATGGCAGTCAGCTATCTATCTATCTATCTATCTAATACTAGGACGGCTTCATACAATAAATATCCTATTCAAAATATAATGTAATATAATGAATAGTGATGAGCGAATCGAAGCTGACGAAGTGCAATTCGAGCTGAATTTCAGTAAAAATTCTATTTGCGCCGAAGCCGAATTTCCTCACGATTTGTTGTAACAAATAGCATTTTTTGCTAAAATGGCTGCTGCACGTGTGAGGACATGGAGCAAGGAACTCTGGGAAGGCGAAATCCCCCAAAATGCCATGCATGCAGCCAGCCAGCCCTGTGATGTCACAGCCCTATAAATAGCTTCAGCCATCTTGGATTCTGCCATTTTCCAGTGTGCTTAGTGCAGGGAGAGATGTCAGCAGGCGCTAAGGACAGTGTTAGAAAAAACGTTATTGTGCTAAAAAAAATGAAAATATATATATAAAAATAGAAAGGGTCCACTGCACCTCAAGTGACAAGTGTCTTTTATTTACACCAACGAGACGTTTCGGTCCGCACAATGGAACCTTTTTCAAGCGTGGTGTAAATAAAAGACACTTGTCACTAGAGGTGCCGTGGACCCTTTCTTTTTTTTTTATGAGCATTGGGACATTGGATCGACCCTACAGCCCCTGGCAGTCCATTGCTGTTTTCTGTGGTGCTGCAAAATTGTTATATATATATATATATATATATATATATATATATATATATATATATATATTGTAACGGTCCTTGGCTCACCTGAGTCAGAGGACAGCCGGCTGGTGGTTGGAGTCCAGTGGCAAAGACCCACAGAAGCAGGAGGCAGGTAGCGTGGTCGATCAGTCCGGGTCAGCAGTAGAGATGGCAGCGAGGTAACAGCAGGAGTAGACAGAGGAGTAGTCGGTGGAAGGCAAAGGGTCAATGCAGGCGGCAGTTCAGCGAGGTCAAACGGTCCGGGTCGGCAACAAAGGTAAACAGCAGTAGTCGTGGAGGAGCAGAGAGGCAGCTTGCTACAGGCTTGGAGGCACAATAACCAGCAAAGGGCTGGGTTCAAGGGCTGGGTTTTATAGGGAAGTAGCAGGTGCAAGAGATTGGGATAATCAGCAGGACAAGGCAAGGACAAGAGAGGTAGTAGAAGTTAGAAGTTAGAAGTTAGCTAGAGAATAGTCCAAGGAGAGACGGTAGCCTAGTGGGTAGAGCTACCGTCTGGGACATGACTGGCCATGGGTTCGAGTCCTGACAGTACCCCCCCCCCCTTCCAAGGTGACCTCCGGTGACCTTATCTGGGTGACTCAGATGGAACTCCCTGACAAGTCTGGGGGCATGAACATTTTCTTCAGGCTCCCAAGAGTTATCCTCGGGAGGGTAGCCCTCCCACCCAATTAGATATTGCAATTTTCCTCTGTGGATCCTGGAGTCGAGGATCTTCTTGACAACGAACTCTTCCTCACCTTGTACCCTCACGGGTGGTGGAGGGGGCGAGTGGCGGCCAGTGAAGGTATTCTCCACGTATGGCTTGAGGAGGGAGCAATGGAAGACAGGGTGCACCCTAATGGAATCCGGAAGGTCAAGCCGGAACGTGACCTCATTGATTTGTGCGGTGACCTGGAACGGACCCATGTATTTTGGGGCTAACTTTTTGGAGGGGAACTTCAGTCTGAGGTTCCTGGTGGACAGCCATACCTTGTCTCCTACATGGAAGCCTAGGGTGGGTTTGCGGTGTCTGTCTGCTCCCTGTTTAAAGTGCCTCTGGGCGAGCTGGAGGTTGTCTATTATTTCCTTTTGTGCCTCCTGTAGGGTTGTTAGGCGCTCGGCCACTGCTGGGAGGGTGGAGGCAACGGGCAGGTGGGGAATGAACACGGGGTGCGAGCCTGTGTTAGCAAAGAAAGGGCTGTGCTTGGTTGAGCTGTGCTCAGCATTGTTGTAGGCGAACTCGGCTGTGGGGAGATGGTCAAGCCAGTCATCCTGCAGGTGGGAGCTGAAACAGCGTAGGTACTGCTCTAAGGTCTGGTTAGTTCTCTCCGTCTGCCCGTTTGACTGAGGGTGGAAAGCGGAGGAAAGGTTTACTTTAACCCCGAGCGCCAGGCGGAAGTCCTTCCAGAACTTTGAGGTAAATTGTACGCCTCGGTCTGAGACCACATCGTCCGGAATCCCATGCAGCCTGAAGACCTCTTTGAGGACAAGATCAGCCGTCTGTTTGGCCGTGGGTAGGCCCTTGTAGGGGATGAAATGGGCCATTTTGGTGAGGCGGTCGACCACGACCAGGATGGTGTTCATCCCTTTTGAAGGAGGAAGGTCTACCACAAAGTCCATGGAGATCGAGCCCCAGGGGCGGGAGGGAATTGGGAGGGGTTGTAACAGACCCACGGGAGAGGAACGAGGAGATGTATTTCTTGGTGTCCTCCTTGTATGTTGGCCACCAGAAGGAGCGGGAGAGAAGCTCCTGGGTCTTTCTTGTGCCCAGATGGCCGGCCAGCTTGGAGTCATGGTTAAGTTTGAGCACTTCGAGTCGTGCGATTTCTGGTACATAAAGTTGTAGGTCCTGATGAAACCAATGACCATTTTTAAACGTGAGGCTGACATTCCTTGTGGGGTGGGTGAGGAAGGGGTCATTTTCGTATCCTTCTTTGATTGTGACCAGGAGTTCTTTAGAGTAGGTGGCCCCCACAACACTTTTCTCGGATAGGATGTTGTCTTGGCCCTTATTACTCTGTGAGGGCTCCGAAAACATTCTGGAGAGGGTGTCAGCCTTGCCGTTTTTTGATCCGGGACGATATGTGATGAGAAAGTTGAGGCGGGAAAAGAATAGGCTCCATCTGGCCTGTCTGGCTGTGAGTCTCTTAGCGCTGCGGATGAACTCGAGGTTTTTGTGGTCGGTTAGTATGATTATGGGGTTGGCAGCTCCCTCCAGCAGGTGTCTCCACTCGGAGAAGGCTTCCTTGATCGCCAGTAGTTCTTTGTTCCCGATGTCGTAGTTCTTCTCGGAGGGGGACATCTGGCGAGAGAAATATGCGCACGGGTGTAGTAGCATCTTCTCCCCTGTCCGTTGTGACAGAACTGCCCCTACCGCGGAGTCAGATGCATCCACTTCGATAGTAAAAGGCAACTCGGGGTTCGGGTGGACTAGGATTGGAGCAGAAGTGAAGAGGAGTTTCAACTCGTGAAGGCCTCCTGGGCCTCGGGTGTCCAGGAGAAGGGGACTGCCTTTTTGGTGAGTTGGGTGATCGGTGCGATGACCTTGGAGAAGTCCCGGATAAACTTCCGATAGAAGTTGGCGAAGCCAATAAATCTTTGTACCTCCTTCACGTTTCTTGGAATGGGCCAGTCCAACACGGCTTGGACCTTCCCTGGATCCATACTTAGGCCCTCTGGGGAGATGATGTACCCGAGGAACTGAGTGGTGGTTTGCTCAAACTCACATTTCTCGAGTTTGATATAAAGAGAGTTCTGGTGGAGTCTCTGCAATACCCTGCGGACATGTTCGCGGTGCTGTTCGAGGTCTTCTGAGAAGATCAAGATGTCGTCCAGGTAAACGACTACAAACAGATCCAGCATGTCCCTGAGGACATCATTAATGAAGTGCTGGAAGGTGGCGGGAGCATTACAAAGTCCGAAAGGCATGACCAGGTACTCGAAGTGACCATAACGTGTCCGGAAGGCGGTCTTCCATTCGTCCCCAGGGCGGATTCGGACAAGGTTGTGGGCCCCTTGAAGGTCAAGTTTGGTGAAGATTTTCAGCCGGCCCCCGAGTCAAGCATTGCAGAGCAGAGAAGCTGTCATTCCCCAATGGTGATAAGGATGGATACAATGAAGTGAGACCCGGTACCTGTAGTGTCTATGGTTTCAGAGGCCAAGGGTGAGGTTGTGGCCTTTTGTAACTCCCGTAATTCTGTGACAGCGATGGTTCGGCGAGTCTTATTGGGGCACCTAATAGCGAAGTGCCCTGGCTCGCCACAGTAAAGACAAAGGCCTGCGGATAGTCGTCTCTCCTTTTCAGCAGCCGATAGAGTCTTGCGCAGTGCGTCGACCTGCATGGGCTCGGTCGAGGATTGGTGAGCCGGCTGAGTCGTTGGAGTGAAAGGGTACACGGGCCTGTTATCTAGGGACCAGAGTCTTTCTCTCCTTCTTTCTGCCAGTCTCCGGTCAATCCGGATGCACAGTTGGACGAAATCATCCAGATCGTCTGGGGCGTCTACCCTGGCGAGCTCATCCTTTATAGTTTCGGAGAGTCCACGGCGAAATTGACTCTTCTGGGCAGCTGGGTTCCAGGTGGTGTCCGTGACCCAGCGGCGGAACTCTGAGGAATACTCGGCTACAGAGCGTCTTCCCTGCCGTAGACTGTGCAGCCTAGCCTCGGCCGTCGCGCAGCGGTTAGGGTCGTCGAACACTTGGCTCATGGCTGTAGTGAAGTTGTCTAGGTTATTCAATACGAGACTGTGGGATTCCACATATGGGGATGCCCATGCCAGGGCCTCATCAGTTAGAAGGTTGATGATGAACAGGATCTTCTTTCTGTCTGAGGTAAAAGAGCCCGGCTGCATCTGAAAGTAAATACGGCACTGGTTGAGGAACCTCCGAAATTGGTTCCGATCGCCGTTAAACTTTGACGGGAGAGGCATACGGGTGTCGGTGACCGTACATCCAGTAGTTGACGCTGCAAGTCGATAATTTCACTCTGTTGGCTCTGGATTGCGCCTTTAAGTTGAGTAATTTCCTCTTGGGCAGTGGTGCCAAACTCCTGAAGTTCGGAGACCTGCTTGAGCAGAGTGGCCATTGCGGACTCCATGGTAGGGCTGGTTATTCTGTAACGGTCCTTGGCTCACCTGAGTCAGAGGACAGCCGGCTGGTGGTTGGAGTCCAGTGGCAAAGACCCACAGAAGCAGGAGGCAGGTAGCGTGGTCGATCAGTCCGGGTCGGCAGTAGAGATGGCAGCGAGGTAACAGCAGGAGTAGACAGAGGAGTAGTCGGTGGAAGGCAAAGGGTCAATGCAGGCGGCAGTTCAGCGAGGTCAAACGGTCCGGGTCGGCAACAAAGGTAAACAGCAGTAGTCGTGGAGGAGCAGAGAGGAAGCTTGCTACAGGCTTGAAGGCACAATAACCAGCAAAGGGCTGGGTTCAAGGGCTGGGTTTTATAGGGAAGTAGCAGGTGCAAGAGATTGGGATAATCAGCAGGACAAGGCAAGGACAAGAGAGGTAGTAGAAGTTAGAAGTTAGCTAGATAATAGTCCAAGGAGAGACGGTAGCCTAGTGGGTAGAGCTACCGTCTGGGACATGACTGGCCACGGGTTCGAGTCCTGACATATATATATATATATTGTAAGAGGGTGCAAGGTATCATAGTCGATGGCAGGTACGTGTCACCGAGGTTCCTGGCCTCGGTGAGGTGAGAGCCGGGTTTTATGTGTCTGCAGCAGCCAGTGCTGTTTGACTTTGTTACCTAGTTTGGCTGCAAAGCTAATCCGGGCCGGCTCTTACTGGGAGTAGGCAAAGAGCTGGGTGGGTGCCTACTCCCCACGGTCCAGGCCGGACTTTATCCGGGCCTTTAAAAAGGCAGCCTCCTTAGCAGCTGTGTGGTGATTGTCCTGGAGCTGCAAACAGGGCTGTGGAGTTCTCTGACTTAGAGGAAAGAGCTCAGCAAGGAGGTGTTGTTGTTCCTGGCACCCTGAAGGTGGATTCTCCTGCGGCTGGGCCGACAGCCTGGTGCGAACCTGCACCTAAACCTCCCAGGTGACTGAACCTGTGCTCCTGTTTTGTTTTGCCTCCTTATTTCTGATGTGCATGAATTACCACCAAGAGACTGTTTGTCGTTTATTTTTGTGTCAGTGTGAATAAAACACTGTTTATTGCACATTCTGGACTCCTTGTTTTGCCTCGGTACTGCACCTGCACCGCTATCTACCAGAGCGACTCCCCACATTTGGTGTCGGATGCGGGCATGCGCAGTGAGGCTGGCGTGAACGCCGAAGTTTTTTTGCTAAAGTGCATGGAATTTATTAAGCCAGCAAAGTTGCAAGCAGGAATTTCTGGCAACATGGAGGCTGCTGTGAAGGCTCTCATAGAGGCTAACGTGCAGCAGCGGGAGACCAACCAGCTACTGCTACAACATGTGATGGCGTTACAGGCGGCAGGAGCGTCCCACCACGTCCATGATGCCCGGAAAGCGGTCCGTGCGGCGATCCCAAAATGACCCCCGCAGACGACGTTGAGACATACCTGGCGGTCTTTGAGAAGGTCGCCGTGAGGGAAAAGTTACCCCGTGACCAGTGGGCCGAGGTGGTTGCTCCGCTCCTGGCATCCGGACCCCAGCAAGTTTTTTTTTGATTTAGCAGATGACCAGGCTGCTGACTATCCTACCGTGAAAGGAGAGATCCTAGCCAGACTGGGGGTGAACGTGCTGGTCCGCGCCCAAAGAGTCCACCAGTGGGACTTTAAAACGACTGATCCCGCTAGGCCGCAGTACTACGACTCTGCTGCACAGGCTGCAAAAGTGGCTGCAGCCCGAGCTACTAAGTCCCACTGCCATGCTGGATCGACTGTTGGCGGACATCTTTTGGAGGGCCCTGCCTTATCCCCTCCAGCACTGGATCGGCCAGGTATCGCCCACCAATGCCCTGGAGATGGTCGACCTGGTGGAGCGTTACGAGGCCACCAGAAACCTGCAGGGGAGTCTTGCTGGGAAGGGGTCAGTCAAACCCCGGAGGCCTCTGCCCCAGTTCCGACGTCCGGCGACAGAGCGGCCTGCACGGAATATACCCCTGCGAGTCCGCCTCCCGTGGTATGCTGGAGGTGTCAGGAGCCAGGCCACATCAGGGCCGACTGTCCGCATCGGGATGAGCCGATGGAGGTGAACTACGGGGGTCGCCACTCCTTGTACGCCCGGAGACTGTGTGCGACCGGCACCCCGAGACAATAGACAATCGTCATCTGTGCCAGGTGCAAGTCGGGGATAACCTGGCAGTGGCGCTGTTGGACTCAGGGAGCCTGGTAACCCTGATAAGTGCTGCCCTGGTACAGCCCACCCAGTATACGGGCCGGAAAGTGGGTGTGGTGTGCATTCACGGAGACTTAAAGGACTATCCCACTGCTGTAATGTCTCTGTCCACGGCGGCCGGCACCTGGACTTGTGAAGTGGCGATCTCCACAAAGCTACCCTATGAACTGATAATTGGGAGAGACTTCCCTGGTTTTCCGTCACTGTGGCCTGAGGTGAAAGTGTCTAATAGCCCTGAGACAGGGGTAACCCTAGCAGAGTGGCCTGATACCACTGGAAGGCCAGAACCCTGGGAGCCCGAGTCTGAAGGGCCAGCGGTAGGGGTGACCACTGCTGCAGCGGTAGTGGGGGAGACAACCCCACTGAGTGTAATGGTGGGAGACACGGAGGACTTGCCACCGGGACCTGAGTTGGCAGACCTCAATGTCTCCGGGGAAAATTTTGGGACCGCACAACACCGGGACCAAACCCTAACCAGGGCCTGGGAGAATGTGCTGGAAATTGATGGTAAACCCCAGAAACCAGGGGCTGAATTAATGTTCCCACGATTTATTGTTCTGCAGGATATGTTGTATCGGGTGAACCAAATCCGAGGTGAACCTGTTGAACAGTTGGTGGTGCCCACAGCGCATCGCAAGCTTGTCATGGAGCTTGCCCACCAACATGTTCTTGGGGACACCTGGGGTGGCAGAAAACCCAGGACCGCATTCTGCAGCGGTTTTATTGGCCCAGTGTGTTCAAGGAGGTAGAAAATTATTGTAAGTCCTGTCCAACCTGTCAGATAACTAGCCCCCAGCCTCATTTCCGTAGTCCTCTGGTACCTCTGCCAATTATTGAAGTACCGCTTGAGCGAATCGCTATGGATTTAATTGGGCCTGTACCAAAGTCTGCCAGGGGCCACCAACACATTCTGGTAGTTCTCGACTATGCCACTCGGTATCCGGAGGCGGTGCCTCTGCGACATACCTCAGCTAAGCTCATTGCCAAGGAGTTATTGGAAATGTTTTCCCGTGTGGGCCTGCCAAAAGAGGTTCTGACAGACCAAGGGACCCCTTTATGTCCAAAGTAATGAGGGAACTGTGTAAATTGTTGCGTATAAAGCAGTTACGGACGTCCGTTTACCATCCGCAAACAGACGGTCTTGTGGAGAGGTTTAACCAAACTCTAAAAAATATGTTAAAGAGGGTGGTGTCTAGAGATGGGAAGGACTGGGATCTGCTTCTGCCCTATCTCATGTTCGCAGTGCGAGAGGTGCCCCAGGCCTCTACTGGGTCCTCGCCTTCGAACTGCTTTATGGCAGACACCCTCGGGGCCTGTTGGATATCGCCAAGGAAGCATGGGAACAACAGCCTGTCCCCCACAAAAGTGTCATTGAGTATGTCGCCCAGATGCAGGAACGGATGGAAAGGGTGTTGCCCTTGGTCCGGGAGCATATGGAGGCAGCACAACAAGCCCAGAGTAGGGTGTACAATCGTCAGGCTCGGGTACGGGACTTCAATCCGGGAGATCGGGTTTTGGTTCTGGTACCCACCCTTGACAGCAAATTCCTAGCTAGGTGGCAGGGCCCCTATGAGGTGATCGAGAAGGTAGGGGAAGTAATTACAAAGTACACCAGCCAGGCGGCGCAAGCCGGAGCAGGTGTACCACGTGAATTTACTTAAGCCGTGGAGAGATAGGGACACGGCCGACGACCACAGCCCCGGCCAGGGCTTCTAGGTGAAAAGGGTCCAGCCCCACAGTTCGAGGCCTGTGAAGCCGTAACCACGGTAAAATTGCAGACAGCCTGTCTTCCAAACAAGTTCAGGAAGTCAGGGAGTTCATCAGTCGGAACACGGATGTGTTCTCGACCTCCCTGGCCGCACGCCTCTCATCCGACATGACATCGTCACTGAGCCTCAGGCCAAGGTCCGGTTAAAACCATACCGGGTACCCGAGGCTCGGCGGCGGGCCATCGCGGAGGAAGTGCAGTTAATGTTGAAGCTCGATGTCATTGAGGAGTCGAAAAGTGAGTGGGCCAGCCCCATAGTCCTAATACCTAAGCCGGATGGGACGTTGCGGTTCTGCAACGACTTTCGCAAGTTAAATGAAGTATCCAAGTTTGACGCGTATCCCATGCCCCGAGTAGACGAGCTTGTTGAAAATTTAGGACAAGCCCGTTATTTTTCTGTGCTGGACCTCACTAAAGGGTACTGGCAGGTACCCTTAACGGAGTCGGCTAAGGAAAAACCGCGTTTGTTACTCAAGCAGGGCCTGTATCACTACAAGGTGTTACCCTTTGGCCTGCATGGCGCCCCGCCACCTTCCAAAGGTTAATGGACATAGTGCTGCGACCACATCGTCGGTACGCCTCGGCCTACTTAGATGATGTAGTCATCCACAGCACCGACTGGGAAAGCCATTTACCCAAGGTGCAGGCGGTAGTGGATGCCCTGAGGAAAGCTGGACTAACCGCCAATCCAAAAAAGTGTGCGATTGGGTTGGAAGAGACCAAATATCTGGGATATGTAATCGGGCGGGGAGTCATCAAACCTCAGGTAGCTAAGGTAGAGGCCGTTCGTAACTGGCCCCGACCGGTCACCACCAGGCAGGTAAAGTCGTTCCTGGGGATTGTAGGATACTACATGAGGTTTGTGCCCCACTTTGCCACAATAGCAGCGCCATTGACAGATCTGTTGAAGGGGCGAAAGTCTGGGAGGGTTAGCTGGAGTGAGAAGGCGGAGGAGGCTTTCTCCGCGTTGAAGTCGGCCCTGTGTGGGTCCCCGGTTTTGGTGACACCCGACTTCAACAAGGAGTTCGTCAGTACAGACCGACGCCTCGGAGGTAGGCCTCGGTGCTGTACTGTCTCAGGAGGTCAACGGGGAAGAACATCCCGTTGTCTTCCTGAGCCGTAAGCTCAGTCCCGCCGAGTCCAGGTATAGTATAGTGGAGAGGGAGTGCCTGGCTATCAAGTGGGCACTCGAATCTCTCCGCTACTACCTGTTAGGAGGAGGTTCCGTCTGGTGACCGACCATTCCCTCTCAAGTGGATGAGTCAGGCCAAGGAGAGGAATGCTCGGGTCACCAGGTGGTTCCTATCCCTGCAAAATTTCAAATTCTCCGTGGAACACAGGGCAGGCCGCTTGCAGGGTAACGCAGATGCCCTGTCCCGCGTCCACTGCCTCACGTGTGTTCACCCCTCAGGGTTGAACAAAGGGGGGTGTAAGAGGGTGCAAGGTATCATAGTCGATGGCAGGTACGTGTCACCGAGGTTCCTGGCCTCGGTGAGGTGAGAGCCGGGTTTTATGTGTCTGCAGCAGCTAGTGCTGTTTGACTTTGTTACCTAGTTTGGCTGCAAAGCTAATCCGGGCCGGCTCTTACTGGGAGTAGGCAAAGAGCTGGGTGGGTGCCTACTCCCACGGTCCAGGCCGGACTTTATCCGGGCCTTTAAAAAGGCAGCCTCCTTAGCAGCTGTGTGGTGATTGTCCTGGAGCTGCAAACAGGGCTGTGGAGTTCTCTGACTTAGAGGAAAGAGCTCAGCAAGGAGGTGTTGTTGTTCCTGGCACCCTGAAGGTGGATTCTCCTGCGGCTGGGCCGACAGCCTGGTGCGAACCTGCACCTAAACCTCCCAGGTGACTGAACCTGTGCTCCTGTTTTGTTTTGCCTCCTTATTTCTGATGTGCATGAATTACCACCAAGAGACTGTTTGTCGTTTATTTTTGTGTCAGTGTGAATAAAACACTGTTTATTGCACATTCTGGACTCATTGTTTTGCCTCGGTACTGCACCTGCACCGCTATCTACCAGAGCGACTCCCCACAATATATATATATATGTGTGTCACCTTGCAACTCTGTGGTCTCCTCATGCTGCTGCCACCTCCACACTGTCACCTTGCCACTCTGTGGCCTCCTGATGCTGCTGCCACCTCCACACTGTCATTGGGCCACTCTGTGGTCTCCTCATGCTGCTTCCACCTCACAACTATGTCATAAGGACACTCTTTGGACTTTTCATGCTGTTCCCACCCTTCCTAATACATGACTGGGCCACTATTTTGACTTTCGGCCTGGCTGACATCATCATTTATTTAAAGAAAAATTTTTGGAAAGTGGCACACCCGATGCAAGATTGGAAATAAGGTGCTCTGTTGTTAGTAGGTTCGCCCAAACCAGAAAACTGAAAATATCATATGAAAGAATAGCAACCGGCACACTTACATCTCATATAAAGTGGAGATTAAACTCAATATGTTCAAATGTATTTTAATATATAAAATTTTTTTAAAAACACAAAGATAAAAATTGAAAACCGTACTGGTAATCCTGAATTCATATACCTAGTAGGATAACAAGTTCATAGCTGAGTCCATCATTCTAATTTACAACCTATATCAGCATCCATTAAAGCAGCAAGAATTGCGGCGGCGAAGGCTTTGACGGAAATAGACGTAGTAAAAGAAGATTCCGATATATGGTTCCACTTATATAGTTAATGATTCAGTTATTGAATAATTTGCAGGTATCATTTTGGATGGATTCAGTAAATCATAATGTTCATATCATCAATTGTTGGCAATGGTTAATAGAGGGGTTACCAATCACAGCCTGGATATAACAATGTATATGATCTGATTGAAGGTGGAGTCTAATGTGGCGTCCCACATTTGTTACCTTTCAATTCCACCGCTGTCTGTCCTCTAAGGTAGTGTGTAGGCACTGTCGGAGCCAAAGGTTCCCCGCGTGCGTGCTGTATGCAGTCGCTTCGGCGTCCCACGTGGTGGTGACGTCACTTGCTTCTTCCTCTGAGTACAGCGGGCGCGTTCGGGATGATTGGTATAATCGCACTGCGGCGCTTCAACGTAGTTTGGAGCGTCTTTTTTCTGGCCGGCCAGTATTAGTATCCTTGACTTAGTATAAGGTGACAGCCTGGGGTCCCATACGCGTTTCGGGGAGTATCCTCTCCCCTTCCTCAGTGGTATCCCCCTATTGCTGTCTGTCCTCCTTTTAAACTCCTAAGGTTGTGGGTAATTGATCCTCATTATGCAAATGAGTTGGGATGCTTGGGAAAAGGCGTAATGGATCCGCCTAGGATTTCAGATGGGTATAGAGGTTTTTATATAACATATATGTGGGTAGTGCACCAATATTGAGATAATTAAAATAACTACATCAAATGTCAATAAACAATAAAAATAAAAATAAAAGATATATATACTTATAAAAAACATATGTATAAAAATGACATAGTATCCATGCTGATTGTTCTTATCCATGGATTTAGAATACTCTATTCATTGTTAGAAGGTCTGGGTCCGGGTGTTAGAACTCTTCCAGTCTCAGATCATAAAGTATATAGTTGCTAGGGAATTGGGAAAGGGCACCCGGGTAAGGGGGGGTCGTGGTGTTGGAAGACAACCTGACCACGACCCTCCGTCACTCCGGGGGCACAAACCCATATCACAGGAAACCAAAAATTTCAAGTTCAGAATTAAGGCCTCCTGGAATTATACTGTTGAATTCGAAAATTAATTTTGATTCAGCTCTTGACATCTTTCTGATGAAATTTCCACCCCTCCAATCCTTTTCTATTCTCTCTAATGCTGCGAAAGATATACCGGTTACATCCTGATTATGACATTGTTTAAAGTGCCTAGATAATGGGTGTTTCTCATAACCTGCCCTAATTTTGTTGAAATGCTCTGCAATTCTTTCCTTTAGAGTGCGTTTTGTCCTGCCTATGTAACGTTTGTTGCATGGGCAGGAAATGGCGTATATTACCCCTTTGCTGTTGCAGGTTAAAACTTGTTTAATTTCATGTTTATATCGATTGTCTGTGGCTGAAACTATTTTAGTCACTTTTGGAAATTTAGTTTTCTTGCAGTTAGTGCATCTGTCACAGCGATAAAATCCCTTCAGTTTTAACCACCCTCCTAACTGGTGACCTTCCTGTTTAGGGAGGGGTTTAGTTGTTGGAGCTACCTTTGTTTTCAAATTGGGAGCTCTAGTATACATAATTTTTGGTTTATCTGATAACATTGTGCCTATCACTTTGTCTTCCCTTAGAAAGTGCCAATGTTTGGAGATTATTCTTTCTATCTCTCTATATTTATTATTGAAGGGAAGGATCATTTTAGGCATGCTGATGTCCTCTTCTCTTTTCATATTAGTCTTCTCTTCAAAGAAAGTTTTTCTATCAAGGGATCTAATCTGTGTCAGTGCTTTTTCTATACACTCTTTTGGATAATTTTTCTCCATGAATTTTTCTTTCATGGCTGTTGCCTCTATTTCAAAATTGTGATTATCCGTACAATTCCTTTTCAATCTTCTAAATTGACTACTTGGAATATTTAGTAGCCATCTGGGTAGGTGGCAGCTATTAAATAGGATGAAACTATTTTTCGCCGATAGTTTTTGAAAGGTACTGCACTGTAATTTACCATCTATAACTTCAATGGATAGGTCCAGGAATTCAGTCATTTTTATACATATGTTTTTTATAAGTATATATATCTTTTATTTTTATTTTTATTGTTTATTGACATTTGATGTAGTTATTTTAATTATCTCAATATTGGTGCACTACCCACATATATGTTATATGAAAAACCTCTATACCCATTTGAAATCCTAGGCGGATCCATTACGCCTTTTCCCAAGCATCCCAACTCATTTGCATAATGAGGATCAATTACCCACAACCTTAGGAGTTTAAAAGGAGGACAGACAGCAATAGGGGGATACCACTGAGGAAGGGGAGAGGATACTCCCCGAAACGCGTATGGGACCCCAGGCTGTCACCCTATACTAAGTCAAGGATACTAATACTGGCCGGCCAGAAAAAAGACGCTCCAAACTACGTTGAAGCGCCGCAGTGCGATTATACCAATCATCCCGAATGCGCCCGCTGTACTCAGAGGAAGAAGCAAGTGACGTCACCACCACGTGGGACGCCGAAGCGACTGCATACAGCACGCACGCGGGGAACCTTTGGCTCCGACAGTGCCTACACACTACCTTAGAGGACAAACAGTGGTGGAATTGAAAGGTAACAAATGTGGGACGCCACATTAGACTCCACCTTCAATCAGATCATATACATTGTTATATCCAGGCTGTGATTGGTAACCCCTCTATTAACCATTGCCAACAATTGATGATATGGACATTATGATTAACTGAATCCATCCAAAAGGATACCTGCAAATTATTCAGTAACTGAATCATTAACTATATAAGTGGAACCATATATCGGAATCTTCTTTTACTACGTCTATTTCCGTCAAAGCCTTCGCCGCCGCAATTCTTGCTGCTTTAATGGATGCTGATATAGGTTGTAAATTAGAATGATGGACTCAGCTATGAACTTGTTATCCTACTAGGTATATGAATTCAGGATTACCAGTACGGTTTTCAATTTTTATCTTTGTGTTTTTAAAAAATTTTATATATTAAAATACATTTGAACATATTGAGTTTAATCTCCACTTTATATGAGATGTAAGTGTGCCGGTTGCTATTCTTTCATATGATATCATCATTTATTTGACCCTTCTACTGATCTGTCAGAAGGAAGGAAAAATAAGACGCACAACAGATCCAGTCTGTGTAGCAGCTGTAAGGCCTGTATGGTCTCATCAGAATTGGCTTGAGATTTGGTAGCCAAAAGCAGGAGTGGGTACAAAACACAGAAGACATGCAAATATTTGGTTCACGTGTCATCTCTGTTTTGGATCCACTCCTGTTTTTTTTTGGGCATTAGCAATACTGATGGATTACTGACAAAATGCTGACCGAGTGAAGGCGAATGCTTAACAGACAGGATCTGTTTTTTGGGGGTTATTGTTCTGACGGATCAGAGGAAGGGCAAAATAATCAGTGACATCAACACAAACTTAGTGCTGACACCCTTTCCACTCTGTTGGGGGCTCTTCTGGTATAAGCGTTTAATAGAACAGACATCTATGTGGAATCAGCTGACAACGATGTAAAAGGACTTTGCTTCTTCTTGGCGCTAACATAGACCTGTAACGCTGGTTCATACTTGAGTTATTTGGTCAGTTTTGGCCCTGTGACTGCCCAAATAAGGAAAGTGTGCAGTGATTCTAAGAGCGACGCTTGTCATCTACATATCATACGGACTCACAGTATTATTTCACTACCAAAGCAGACACCCTATGAGTGTTACTGCAAGGCACAGTGTTCTACACCACTATAAAGGCTCTCGGCAGCCAGGAAATAGCTGTTTTTTAACTAAATTTGCCGCAAATAAATTCGGATCGAACTCTGTAAACCGGAGAATCGAATTTTTGAAACATTCGCTCATCTCTAATAATAAAGCATGATTAAAATACAATCTGCATTTCCTATGACATGCTGAATGATTCAGAAATATATTTGGTGTAAATATAGTGTGATTGGGTCATTAAAATTATGAGATATGAGCATGAATGAACATTTTTAATGGCGTTAGTAGACTGCAGTTTGAACAGGAAAATCTGATCATTGTTTTAGGTCCCACAGTGCTGATACAAGAGACCCAACTGGGAACACTGCTTGTGTAGTTTAGAGGATCTGTGAGCACAGTGTGTGTCTGCTGCTTAATAGTCAGAAAACTGAATGCTTTATTGAAGTTACATTATGGCATAAGTGTTGGACGCCTTTCATGCTTTTTTGTTTATTAGGAGAATTCATTGACTTTAATAATATCAACTCTCCAAGAAGTTTTTTATCTATTACAATTAGATTTGCTTCTGATTGTGCAATTCTAGAATCAATAAACTGCTAAACTGCAACGTCTCTGCATAAATTTTGTATGGACAGTGTTCAGAGAAAATGATTGATCACAGGTCCCCAAACAACTTATCTCAGATGCCATTTAGAAACTTGAAGCATGATTCAGGTTTTTCACCAAACATGACTTTTTTCATGTGGCATATGAGGGGGAATTTATCATGAGGGGAACTTTTGAAGTTAGTTTTTCTTGAGTCTGTGATGACATGATTTGTATCAAACATCACAAGTAGAGATGAGCGAATCAAAGTTGACGAAGTGTAATTCGATCCGAATTTCAGGAAAAATTTGATTTGTCCGGATGTCAAATTTCCTCGCACTTCATGGTAACGAATTGCATTTTTTCTAAAATGGCTGCTGTACATGTTACAAAGGTAAAGTTAGAAGCCCGGAAACAAGGGAGCACCCATAATGCCATGCAGATAACCAGTCCCTGTGATGTCACAGCCCTATAAAAAGCCTCCTCATGCCCGGTCTCCGCCATTTTACAGTGAACTTAGTGCAGGGAGAGACATTACAGGTAGTGTTGATCGAGCGACAAAGTACTTGGGTGCTCGAGTAGAACACATCGGGATGCTCGGGTGCTTTACCGAGCACCCGAGCACAATGGAAGTCAATGGGAGAACCCGAGCAATAAACCAAGCACCCCCTGCTCTGAAGAGGGGAGGGTGTCTGGTTCACATGAAAAGGTCAGAAATTGATGTAAACACCACTGAAATGGTTTGGGAACAGCATGGGGAGGATGTCTGGATGGATTTTGAACTCCCAGGTTGCTGCTGGGAACGATGTTGTCCGAATAGTAAGCCAATTTTACAGACTGACAATAAAATGCACAAAACCGAAGATAAAATCTATTTTAGAGGTTATGTTAGGAAACATTCTTTCCTGTATATTTACTTGTATATAAAGTGCAAGTGCTGCCAAAAATTACAAGCAAGAGGCACTCCGATGCAACCTGTATATCACATAAAGGAGGGCCTGATTCACATTGTGTTACAATTGTTCAGGTAGTGGGACTCCTACACTCATAAAGGTTATGCAACATTCTTTCCTGTATATTTACATGGATATAAAGTGAAAGGGCTGCCAAAAATTACAAGGAACTGGCACTCCAATACACCCTTTATTACACATAAAGGAGGGCATCATACACACCCTTGAACAATTATAATTGATGGCCTGCTGGTGACCCTCAAAAAAATTAGGGGCGAGGGCCTGCTGCTGATCTGGCCATCTAAAACATTAGGGGCGAGGTCCTGCTGCTGAGCTGACCATCTAAGACATTAGGGGCGAGGGCCTGCTGCTGATCTGACCATGGAAAAAATTATGTGTGAGGGTCTGCTGTTAAGCTGACTCTCTAAAACATTAGGGGCGAGTGCCTGCTGCTGAGCAGACCATCGAAAAAAATTTGGTTGAGGGTCTGATGGTGAGCTGACTCTCTAAAACATTACGGGCGAGGGCCTGCTGCTTATCTGACTATGGAAAAAATTATGGGCGAGGGCCTGCTGCTGAGCTGACCATCGAAAAAACTATGGTTGAGGGTCTGCTGCTGAGCTGATCCTCTAAAACATTAGAAGCACATGTTGGAGGAGGAGGACGAGAAAAGGAAGATTGAACCATAAACCCTTTTTTGTGGTGGAAGGGGTGCATGGGAATACAGTGTATTCAATACACCATAAAAGCCACATTTAAAGTGCCTTTATGTTCAGCCGCTTATGGTCGGTCGCTGAGCAACGAGCGTTTCAATAGACACAGAAGTGGGATGGTTAAGCTGATAATAGCTGCATAGCCGATCACCATCTGTGTTGATTCCTCAAAGTTGCATAAAATCTCACATAGGTCAGACATCCATTCCCACTCGTCGCTTGTGAAGAGCGGATCCTAACTGGAAAGGCAACGACCATGTTGCAGCTGGTATTCCACTACTGCCCTCTGCTGCTCACAAAGCCTGGCCAACATGTGGAACGTTGAGTTCCAGCACGTGCTCACGTCACACAACAGTCGGTGAGCTGGCAATTGCAGTGTTGCCAGACTGGCGGCAGCTGTAGATGACTTTCGGAAATAGGCACGCACGCGGCGCACCTTCACCAGTAGCTCAGGCAAATTGGGGTAGGTTTTGAGAAACAGCAGAACCACTAAGTTTAACACGTGGGCTAGGGATAGTATGCATGTGAGTTTGCAGAGCTCCAAAGTCTCCACCAAGTTAAGGCCATTATCAGACACAACAATGCCTGGTTGTAGGTTGAGTGGCGAGAGCCACAGCTCAGTCTGGTCCCTTATACCCTGCCACAGCTTTGCGGCGGTGTGCTGTTTGTCACCTAAGCAAATAAGTTTCAGCACGGCCTGTTGCCGCTTCCCCACTGCAGTGCTACACTGCTTCCAGCTACTGACTGATGGCTGGTGACTGACTGGTGTTTTAAAATGAGATTTCAGAGGTGGAAGTGGAGGATATTAAATATATTGCACATATTTGGGCATAACTACTGTGAGGGGACACATAATCTGTCATAACTACTGTGAGTGGCAAACAATCTGGCATTACTACTGTGAGTGGCAAATAATCTGGCATAACTACTGTGGGAGGCACATATCTGGGTATAACTACTGTGAGGGGGCAAATATATGGCCATAACTACTGTGAGGGGGCATATATCTGGCCAAAAAAGCAAGGACAGCATCCATCTTAGATTCATTCTGAAGCTGCAGTGTTAGTTAGAGCAGGGAGAGTGCTGCTGCTGCTGAATTAATAGGGAAAGCGTTAGCTAGGCCAGTGTTCTGTGTCCACTTCAGTTCTCAAAGACTCATCGGCCTCTTTCACATGGACGTGTCCAGATTAGGCCCCATTCACACGTCCGTAGCGTGTTGCGGATCCACAACACACCATGCCGGCACTCCCCATAGAGATGCCTATTCTTGTCCGCAGGTTGAGGACAAGAATAGGATATGCTCTATCTTTTGTGGAGGCGCGGACGGATGTTTCGGGGCTGAAACCCGGAAGTTCAGGGCCGCGGCTCCGCAAATGCAAAAGTAGAGAGCACATAGCGGATGTGTGAATGGAGCCTTAGGTCCGGATGCGCTGCGGATGCGTTCAGTGAAAACTGTGCAATTTCACAGGCAAGGCCATTCAGTTTTGCCTGCGATTGGGTTCAGTTGTTCAGATTTTCCATGAGTGTGCAATGCGTTTTGATGTGTTTTTCACACGCGTGATAAAAAACTGAAGGTTTACAAACAACATCTCCTAGCAACCATCAGTGAAAAACACAACGCAGCCGCACTTGCTTGCGGATGCAATGCATTTTTCACGCAGCCCCATTCACTGTACTGTGTGCACACCACTTGTATAGGGTGGCACAGTACCTTGCAGATAAAAAGTCATTACATTTTTACCCTTTAATATAATTGCACTGTATTGTGCCCACTGCCCACCACTCATATAGGGTGTCACAGTATATTGCACGGTGCATGCGCAGTGACCTAAAATTCAAATAAAGCGGACCGAGCATGGGTCTTCTTCCATCTCCCGGTTCTAAAAATCTATTTACTACACCGACCCTGGCCCTGATAAGGGTCAAAACAGAGATTAAACTGATAGGAATAGTACTTAGTTAACACTAGTTGCATTGGTGGCAAATTCCATTGCAAGTGCCCAAAATTAGAAGGAAGCGGACAGAGCAAGCTTTTTTCTCTATCTCCCCATGCAAGGATTCAATTCAATACACGTCCCCTGATAGGGGACTTAACAAAGATTAAAATGGTAAGAATAGTAGTTCACACTATTTGTATTGGTGGCACAGTATATTGCGCGGTGTATGCGCAGTGCCCCAAATTGGAAGTAAGAGGACCGACCAATCATCTTTTTCCATCTCCCGATTCCTAAAATCTATTCGATACACGTCCCCTCATAGGGGACATAACAGGGATTAAACTGATAGGAATAGTACTACTTAACACACCACTCACATAGGGTGGCACAGTACATTGCACGGCGCACGCGCAGTGCCCCAAATTAGAAGGAAGAGGACCGACCAACCATCTTTTTCCATCTCCTGGTTCCTAAAATCTATTCCATTCACTGGCCCTTGATAGGGCACAAAACAGAGATTAAACTGGTAAGAACAGAATTTTTAAATATAAAAAAAAAGAGGACAGCCTCTGTGGAGCTGGGTATTTTTTGGCCGTGTTACTGAACGCTCATGCAAAATGGCTGTAGGCTCATGCGTCCTTTTGCAGTGGTGACAAGCCTGATCAGTCAAACCCAAGCAACATCATCGACCTCATCCCATATGCGTTTTTTCTAGAGCGTGCCCTGCAAAGAGTGCTGGATCAGGCCGTAGATGAGCACGAAGAGAAAGAGTTGTGGTCACCATCACCACCAGAAGCAGCCTTGTCGTCGTCGATTGCTGGACCTGCCGCAAGGCAGAGAGAGGAGTCTGAAGAAGAGGAGTTAGAGGAGGAAGGTGGCTTTGAGGAGGTGGAAGACCAACCACAGCAGGCGTCCCAGGGGGCTTGTTGTCACCTTTCGGGGACCCTTGGTGTTGTACAGTTGTGTTCAAAATGATTCAATCCCCACTGAAATTGAGTGTTTTGGCCAGTTTGACATTGATTTTGATCATTTCAGTCATCTTGTTTACAATTAAATCAAAGAGGCACTTGTAAGTCAGACAAATATAACATAACATTTATAATGAAATAACCACAAATGTCTTTTCTGTGCTCACATCATTTTCAGTTTTATTCAACCCCCAAGTGACATTCAATCTTAGTACTTAGTACAACATCCTTTTCCAGTTATAACAGCTTTTAAACGAGAAGCATAGCTTGACACAAGTGTCTTGCAGTGATCTACGGGTATCTTCGCCCATTCTTCATGGGCAAAAGCCTCCAGTTCAGTCACATTCTTAGGCTTGCGCAATGCAACTGCTTTCTTTAAGTCCCACCAGAGGTTCTCAATCGGATTTAAGTCTGGTGACTGCGATGGCCACTTCAAAATGTTCCAGCCTTTAATCTGCAACCATGCTGTAGTGGACTTGGAGGTATGCTTGGGATCATTGTCCTGTTGAAAGGTCCAATGTCCCCCAAGCCTCAGGTTTGTGACGGACTGCATCACATTTTCATCCAATATCTCCTGGTACTGAAGAGAATTCATGGTACCTTGCACACGCTGAAGCTTCCCTGTACCTGTAGAAGCAAAACAACCCCAAAGCATGATTGACCCCCCGCCATGCTTCACAGTAGGCAAGGTGTTCTTTTCTTCATAGGCCTTGTTCTTTCTCCTCCAAACATAGCGTTTGCTCTCTACTTTCGCATTTGCGGAACCGCGGCCCTGAACTTCCGGGTTTCAGCCCCGAAACATCCGTCTGCAGCTCCGCAAAAGATAGAGCATGTCCTATTCTTGTCCTCAACCTGCGGACAAGAATAGGCATCTCTATGGGGAGTGCCGGCATGGTGTGTTGTGGATCCGCAACACGCTACGGACGTGTGAATGGGGCCTAATCCGGACACGTCAATGTGAAAGAGGCCGATGAGTCTTTGAGGACTGAACTGGACACAGAACACTGGCCTAGCTAACGCTTTCCCTATTAATTCAGCAGCAGCAGCACTCTCCCTGCTCTAACTAGCACTGAAGCTTCAGAATGAATCTGATGGATGCTGTCCTTGCTTTTTTGGCCAGATATATGCCCCCTCACAGTAGTTATGGCCATATATTTGCCCCCAAATAGTTCTAATTTTGTTTCATCAGTCCACAGAACACTATCCCAAAACTTTTGTGGTTTGTCCACATGACTTTTGGCATACTGCAGTCGACTTTTCTTATTCTTTGGAGACAGCAAGGGGGTGCGCCTGGGAGTTCTGGCATGGAGGCCTTCATTACGCAGTGTGCGCCTTATTGTCTGAGCTGAAACTTCAGTACCCGCATCTGACAAATCTTTTTTCAGTTCCTCAGCAGTCACACGGGGACTTTTCTCCACTTTGCGCTTCAGATAGCGCACAGCAGTCGAAGTCAGCATCTTCTTTCTGCCACGACAAGGTAGCGTTTCAACAATGCCCTTTGCCTTGAATTTGCGAATGATGCTTCCTATGGTGTCTCTTGGTATATTTAACATCTTTGCAATATTCTTATAGCCATTGCCCTTCCTGTGAAGAGAAATCACCTCTTCTCTTGTCTTCCTGGACCTTTCTCTTGACTTCACCATGTTTGTAAACACACCAGTAAATGTCTAGAAGGAGCTGAGTATCACAGTCATTTTCAATCTGCCTAATTGGTGCTTATTATGCTTGATTGCTGCTCCTTGACATCCAATAGGTGTTTTCATTACCTGATCGAAAACACTTGAATGAACCTCTGTTCTTAAGAGTGGTAGTCTTTAAGGGGTTGAATAATTGTGTCAATTAGGAAATCACAAAAAAACATTTTATACTGTATTACAAAACAATTGATGTCATTTTAGTTGCATTTGGTTCTTTAAAAAGTCCTTGTAAGATTTCATTCTGAACACAATTACAAATGTACACTAAATTCCCTAAAACCCTTTACAGCACTGGGGGTTAAATAATTTTGAACACAACTGTAAGTTGCTGGGTGGAGGAAGAGACCTTCAATGACGTCAGTGAGGACAAGGAACGGGACATGGCTAGCTTGGTATCCAACCTTGAGCAAATGGGGAGTTTACGGTTGTGCAAATGGACTGTTTGCGGTTGTTTGCAGTGCGTTAAACAGGCAGTTTGGTCTGTCAGAGTTTGGTCTGTCACTGTGAAGCAGGTGTAACCCTTACACTACCTGATTGATACAACATCATACCTGATCGTATACACACACTGGATGTTTTAAAGCACGTTATTCCAAACAGTTTGGGATTGTTAGGTGATTTATGCCCTTTATGGATTAAAACACGACTCTGCGTCAACTACGTAATTTTGCATGGGAGTTTTCCCATGGATCCCCCTCCGGCATGCCACAGTCCAGGTGTTAGTCCCCTTGAAACAACTTTTCCATCACTATTGTGGCCAGAAAGACTCCCTGTGGGTTTAAAAATTCGCCTGCCTATTGTAGTCTATGGCGGTTCGCCCATTTCGCCTGTTCGCAAACATTTTCGGAAGTTCACGTTCGCCGTTCGTGATCAGTAAATTTTATGTTTGTGACATCTCTACTGGTGACCCTCAAAAACATTTGGAGCAAGGGACTGCTGGTGACCCTCTTAAACAATAGGGGCGAGGGCCTGCTGGTGAGATGACTCTCTAAAACATTATATGCGAGTGCATGCTGTTCAGCTGATGCTCTAAAACATTATATGCGAGTGCATGCTGTTCAAATGGCACTCTAAAACATTATATGCAAATACATGCTGTACAGCTAACGCTCTAAAACATTATATGCGAGTGCATGCTGTTCAGTTGACCCTATAAAAAATTTTTTGTTGAGGGCCTGCAGTTGAGCTGACCCTATAAAAAAAATTTGAATTGAGGGCCTGCAGTTGAGCTGACCCTATAAAAAAATTAGAGTGAAGGGAATATACACAATCTGGATGAGAAGGAGGAGGAGGAGAATCGTTAATCTCTAACGATAATTTGTTTTCCCTTAGTCCTAACAGCAGCACAGGTTGGGGTTAACCATCCCCCGTGGACTAGTAGGACCGGCGGAATGTTTAATGAGCCCAAGACTAATAACTCAATTTAACAATTAAGTATTCCCTTAAAAGGAGGGAGTCAACCCCCAGCCCACTGTGTTTATAGCAAGAAAAAAACTAGACTTACTAGGGTGGGAAATTTGTGTGCTGCTGTTAGGACTAAGGAAAAACAAATTATCATTAGAAATTAACGATTCCCTTACGTCCTACCAGCAGCACAGATGGGGAGTAAGAAGAAACCCCTAGGGAGGGCCTTCCTGCCTGGCAGAACTAAGAATAGTCTGCCCAAAGGCCGAAAACTCAGCTAGACTGGCATCTAGTCTATAAGGGGAGATGAATGTCGATTCAGAGCTCCAGGAGGCAGCTTTGCAAAGCATGTCGAGAGGCAGAAGACTCCTCTCGGCAAAATAAGTAGCCACAGCAATAGTAGTGGGCCTTCACGAATCCCGGAGGGTCCAGGGAAAAAAAAGGATTCCTTAATAGCCTCCTTAATACACCGATTGATGAAAGGTTTGGATGCCTTACAGCCTTTAAATTTACCGGCAACAGGATTAGCAGATTCTCATCTTTCCTGAACTACTTTGATCTATCCACATAGATCCGGAGACATCTCAAGACGGCCAGAGGATGTCTAGCAGGTTTCTCGGAGGAGGTGGTAGATGTCGACAGAACTGGGAGGAATATCACTTGGTTGATGTTCTGGAAGGAAGGAACTTTAGGCCAAAAATACGGGAGGAATATAAGAAGGACCTGGTCATGTAAGAAAATGGTAGAGATAGAAGCTCAGAGACCCCCTTGGCCAAAGTCACTGCAAGGAGAAACACAAACTTCCAAGTGACGAACTTGATGTCAACCTCCTCTAACGGTTCAAAGGGGGGAGGTGCTAACCCCCTGAGAACTACTGATAAATCCCATTGAAAAATGGGTCTCAGTACTGTAGGCTTTAATCTTTTAGCTCCTTTAAGGAACCGTTTGATCAGCGGGTCCTGAGAAAAAAGCCTGTTAAGGCAACCTGAAATGGCTAAAACTTGAACCCTTAGAGTAGAAGGGGCAAGGCCTCTATTAAGGCCGTCTTGCAGGAACTGAAGGATAGCGGAGAGGGGCGGATCTGCAGATGCCAACTCCATTGAGGTACACCAGGATGAGGAATACTCTCATAATACGAGAGTAGGCTCTCTTGGTAGAGTCTGCTCTAGAATGAGACAGCGTTCTCAGGACCGACTCTGAAAGCCCTTTAATTCTGGGAAGGGACTGATCAATCTCCAGGCTGTCAGGTTGAATCTGTGCAGATCTGAGAAGAGGTAAGTGTCCCATGACACCAGGGTCTGCTGTGGGGGGAGCCTCCAATATTGTCCTCGACTCAACTGGGTGAGCTAAGTAAACTAGGATCTCTTTGGCCAAAATGGTATAATGGCTATCACCGAGGCCTGATCCTGACGAATTTTCATCAATACCCTCGGAATCATGGAAAACGGAGGGAAGATGTAAGCCAGCGTGAACCTCCAGGATATTGACAGAGCGTCTATCGCCAGGGGGTTGTCCTCCCTGTAAAGGGAGCAAAACTTCTCCACCTTGGTATTGAACCTTGTTGCCATGAGATCCACCTCTAGCATACCCCACTTGAGGACTATCTGCTTGAATATCTCCGGATGTAAAGACCACTCCACCGACGGAAGTCCGCGGCTCAGCCGATCCGCTATCATATTGAGGGAGCCTTGAATGTGGATTCGCAGATAAGTGGGAAATGTTTGACTCTGCCTAATCCAGAATCACCCCGATCTCTGACAGGAGGGGAAGCAATCTCGTGCCTCCCTGCTTGTTGATGTAAAGTACCGCAGTCATTTTGTCTGACTGGACTTTCACCGCTTTGCCCCGGATCTGAGGGGCTAAGTGAAGGAGGGCTAGCTAGATTGCTCGACTCTCGCGGAGATTGGATAAAAGAAGCCACTCCTGAGGAGACCAGGTCCCGTGAACTAGAGTGTTGTCTAGGTGAGCGCCCCAGCCTACTTGGGACGCATCCGTAGTCAATATGACTTTAAAAGATGGCACCACCATCTGAGGGAATACCGAATTCACCAAGACAGGGAGCACAGGGAATTTAGCCGGTAGGGCTGCCATTCCATTTGAAGAGGACCTCCGACTGTAGAGGGCGGAAGTGCCATAGAGCCCAAGGGACTGCTTCCGCAGACGCTGACACGAGCCCCAACATCTTCAAAAGATTCCAGATTGGGACTCGCCGGGAACGGAAAGGAACTTTGCCGTGTTCTGAATCCGGGATCTTCTTTCTGGAGTCAATTGGAGTGACATCCCAGCGGAGTCGATTATAAAGCCTAAATATCCTACTAAAGTCGACGGGCTCATGTTCAACTTCTGCCAGCTGATGATCCAACCTAGGCGAAACAGAAAGGAGATTGTTACCTGAAGAAGTTGGGTTAGGACCGCTAGAGCAGAGGCTTTCAAAAGCCAGTCATCCAGATAAGGAATAATGGTCAGTCCTTGAAGTCTCAAAGACGCCACCACAGAAACCACCACCTAGGTAAAAGTGTGAGGGGCAGAAGAAATGCCAAAGGGAAGGGAAACAAACTGAAGATGCCTGATGACACCGGACACCTGGAACGCGATCCTGAGATACTTTCTGGAAGCAGGATAGATCGGGATGTGTAGATATGCATCCTTGAGGACCAGGGTTGTCATCACATCTCCAGGATTGAGAACGTGAACTACTGACCTGATGGTTTCCATACGAAACTTCACCTTCCTTATAAACCGGTTGAAATACCTCAGATCGATAATCATCCGGAGATCTCCTGAAGCCATGGGAACCAGAAAACTGGTGAATAGATCTCTAGGCCCTGTCTTCCTGCCGGAACATCCTCCAGAGCCCCTTGCAAATGTAGTCCTGAATGTGGGCCTCCAGGATCGCCTGCCTGGCAGCTTGTAGAAGGTTGGTCTTGACAAACCTGTCTGGAGGAGACAGGGATCTAAGATCTCTCAGATCCACTCTTCTCAGAAGTGGGAGAGACGACCCCGACAGGAACATGAAGCATAGGAATAGGGAAGCTTACTGGCAGGATAGCAGGAGTAACGGGAATTATCCAAGAGCCTCGAAGAGTGCTCGAACCCCTTCGCTGTGCTCTCTAGTCACTTTGAGACCTTGCTTGCTGGCCAGACCTACCACCACGGTCTTGTCTGCCCTGCCCTTGAAAGGACTGCTGGGGAAGGCTCTTCACCTTCTTGTCTGAAAGGTCCTCCGTGATCTTATCCAGCTCCGAACCGAACAAACGGTTGGGCTCGACTGGAAAGCCACATAAGCTGTATTTTGAGGAATTGTCAGCGACCCAAGGCTTAAGCCAAAAAGCCTATGGGCCGCGATCCCAAGGCCATGGATTTGGCCGCTAGCTTCAACTGGAGCTGTGCGGAATCGCACAAGAAGTCCATAGCCAGGCTGATGATCTTGAAGGCAGCCAGTATGTTGTTCTGGGAAACCCTCTGGTCCATGTCAACTTGAATTTGATTCAGGCGAAACTGGAGGAACGAAGAGACCTCAGAAGCCGCTATGGCTGTGGAAGCGGATGCCGCAGCTGCCGTATGACCCCGTCAGGGTGCAATCTGCTCTCCTGTCAAGGGGGTCCTGCAGGTTAGACCCATCGTCTGCAGGAACCAGAATGCGCTTGGACAACTTGGCAATAGCCATGTCCACCTCGGAATGGATCCCCATGAATCCAACAAGGGTTTTGCCATCGGGAACATGGATTTAAACTTCTTTGTTAAAACCGGACCCTTTCCAGTTTTTTTTCCACTCTATGAACATGACAGAGAGGAGGGTCTCATCTGCTTTGAAGACACGAGGTGCCCGACTAGCGGAATCGGAAGGCTGTGCGAGAAAGTTAGAAAACAGACCTGAGGACCGGAGGAAAAAAACACCACAAGTGGAACAACACCAACTTTAGGACTTTAGGAGCTAGGTGAAAAAGCATATGCAACCAGAGACCGAACTGGAGCACACTGCTTCCTTAAATAGGGGAAGGGAGGGATAGCCAAACAATCTACGGATTTCATAAAAATCCCTACAGAAGTAGAGGTCACTGTAAATCCTCCACAGGAAGAAGTATAAGAAAAAATACTTAAAATTTTCGCATGAAAACACGAAAAAATCGTGTCCATGAAAAATCGCGCCCGGAATACCCAGAAGTGAGACAAATAAGAATCCCGCGTCACTTCCAGAAGATGGCAGCGCCCAGGGACCGAGAATCCTGGACCGAGGACGCTGCCAAAATACCCCAGCCAGGTGCAACTGCACGGGGCCGGCAGCAGATAAGCTGCCTGCCAAACTGACAAGGTACGAGGAAAGGGCAACGCCGTTACCCAAACGAAAAGAAGGCTCCCGTACTTTCCATAAGAAAGGGGGAATAAACCGCCTAGTCCACCTGTCCGGGAGGACAGAAAAAACACAGTGGGCTGGGGTTGACTCCCTCCTTTTAAGGGAATACTTAATTGTTAAATTGAGTTATTAGTCAACAGGCCGTGAGTTAAACATTCCGCCAATCCTACCAGTCCACGGGGGTGGTTAACCCCATGTGTGCTGCTGGTAGAACGTAAGGAAAACAAGATTCAACCATATACTCTTTTTTTGTGGTGGAAAAAGTACATGGGAATACACTGCAGTAGATTGAGTACATTATAATTGATAGATTGAAATTGTCTTTATGTTCATCATCAGCTCAGCTCACCTCTGATGGAGTTGAGAAGTCAGGGGCAATCCAGGCCTTGTTCATTTTTATCTGAGTCAACCTGTCAGCATTGCCAGTGGACAAGTGGATACGCTTATATGTTATAATGCCACCAGCAGCACTAAATACACGCTCAGACAAAACTCTGGCAGCAGGGCAGGCCAGCACTGCCAAGGCATAGAGCGCAAGTTCTTGACACGTGCCAAGCTTGGACACCCAGTAGTTGTAAGGCACTGAGGGATCATTTAGGATGCTGACACGGTCTGCTATGTATTCCTTCACCATCTTCCAAAACTTTTCCCTCCTTGTACCACTAGGACGTGCTTCAGGCTGAGGTTGCTGGCGGGGTGTCATGAAAGTGTCCCATGCCTTGGAGAGTGTTGCCCTGCCTTTATTGGAACTGTTGTGTGTTCCCCTTGTCTACCTTCCTCGGTTGCCTAAGAAAGTACGGACTCTGCTGGCCACGTTGTCAGTTGGAAAATTTTGGAGAAATCTCTCAACAAGTACCTTCTGGTATTTTATCATTTTACTTGTCCTCTCCACCACAGAAATGAGAGATGAGAAGTTCTCTTTGTAGCGGGGGTCGAGAAGGGTGAACACCCAGTAATCTGTGTTATCTAAAATGCGTGCCAGAGTACCAACAGGCAAGACGTCAATGTCGACATCAGGATGACTCTCCATCTCCTCATTCTCCTCCTACTCTTCAGCCCATCCACACTGAACAGATGGGATTAAAGTTCCATGGGTACTACACTCTGTAGAAGAGGCAACTGTTTCCAGCTCCTCCTCCTCTTCATGTCCAATTTGCGCTGAGTAGACGAACTGTGGGTGGTCTGGCTTTCACCTTGTGTAATGTCCTCCCCAATTTCCTCATCTGCCTGTAACGGAGCTCCGTGTACTCCGACCGAGTACCCTCCGTTGATGGACGCTTCCTAGCTTGCGCCAAGGACCACAAGCACCGCACTGGACACCACAGCCACCGCAGACTCCACAACCGCCGTAGCTTAGCTGGAGCCTCGCCGTCTTCCGTCCACCCTAGATTGGCTTCAATCCTTCAGTAGAGCGTATCCGGAACAAGCTCTTAAAAGGGCTAAGTGATTAAAGCTCAAGGGAGTATGTAGAACATAGCAATCCCCAGTGTGATATAGCAGTTCCCTCCAATAACGAGTCAAGGCTGCGATTTGAAGGTCAAGCTAGGACTGACTGTCCTGGGGCATACAGCCTCTTTTATTTACAATCCACAAACATAGTACGGCCCACAGGGGTTTGAAATACAACCAATCAATCCATACAATAAACACAGACACTCCCACACAAAATACAGCGACCAATCAATATACAGCCAGATATATCACAACCCCACATGCATGGTCTATTGTGCTGGCTGATTAGGTCACAGGCGACGTCCATTGTGAATGCTGATTAGGTCACAGGCGACGTCCATTGTGAATGTTGATTAGGTCACAGGTAATGTCCATTGTGAATGTTGATTAGGTCACATGTCCATTGTGAATGCCAACTGTCACTGGGGCCATAGTCGCAGGGTAAGAGGCTAGCAAGCATGCCTCTCCAATGACCAGGGATAAATGGCAGTTTGTCACATATCTCCCCTTTGGGGGGAAGACTAACCAGGCACCTGACCTCCTGTCGGTCAGTGCCTACGTTAGTCGATCCACCAACCCACAATAGACAAATGCCAGAGTAGCCCACCCACAACAAACAGGTACAAGAGTGACCCACCCACAAGAAGCAGTTACTGCACCCGGATATTCCTCTGGGGTGCTGGGGCAACATGCTGTGGGGAGTTGAGGGAGGGCAGAGGCCGACTGCACTCTGCCCAGCTGCCAGCTCTTCTGCTGGGGGGCTGGGAACATAGTCCGGCTTAGTAGCCAGGGGAACATGGGCGCCAGTGGGGGTTAACATCGCCTCTGTTAACCCTGGGGCCAAGTTAGGTGTTAGCTGGGGAGGAGAGTTTGTACTTACCCCTCCTCCTGTTGTCCCGGTGCGGGTAGTTGGGGATCTGGACAGGCTGTCCAGCATCCCTGTAGGTCAGGCACAGAGACCACGGTCCCATCTGCGCCGGCTGGGAGATTGGTGTCTCCCTTGTTAGGATAAGCTGCCGCTGGGGAGAGGGGTGCTGTGTTCCTCTCCCTGAAACTCAGGCTGCCGCTGGAGTGGGAGACCGCCTGTCTCCACTCCCGTAACATTGTCCTGCTGCTGGAGAGAGAGACCAACTGTCTCTGCTCCCTGTAGGACACACTGCTGCTGGGGGAAAGGACGACACCTTCGGCCCCCTGGACTTCACACTGCCGCTGGGGGAAGGACGCCACCTTCGGCCCCTGGACTTCACACTGCCGCTGGGGGAAGGACGACACCTTCGGCCCTCTGTAACTCACACTGCCGCTGGGGGGAAGGACGACACCTTCGGCCCTCTGGACTTCACACTGCCGCTGGGGGGAAGGTCGACACCTTGGCCCTCTGGACTTCACACTGCCGCTGGGGGAAGGACGACACCTTCGGCCCTCTGGACTTCACACTGCCGCTGGGGGAAGGACGACACCTTCGGCCCTCTGTGACTTCACACTGCCGCTGGGGGAAGGACGACACCTTCGGCCCTCTGGACTTCACACTGCCGCTGGGGGAAGGGCGACACCTTCGGCCCTCTGGACTTCACACTGCCGCTGGGGGAAGGACGACACCTTCGGCCCTCTGGACTTCACACTGCCGCTGGGGGAAGGACGACACCTTCGGCCCTCTGTGACTTCACCCTGCCGCTGGGGGAAGGACGACACCTTCGGCCCTCTGGACTTCACACTGCCGCTGGGGGAAGGACGACACCTTCGGCCCTCTGGACTTCACACTGCCGCTGGGGGAAGGTCGACACCTTCGGCCCTCTGGACTTCACACTGCCGCTGGGGGAAGGACGACACCTTCGGCCCTCTGGACTTCACACTGCCGCTGGGGAGGAGGACGACACCTTCGGCCCTCTGTAACTCACCCTGCCGCTGGGGAGGAAGGTCGACACCTTCGGCCCTCTGGACTTCACACTGCCGCTGGGGGAAGGACGACACCTTCGGCCCTCTGGACTTCACACTGCCGCTGGGGGAAGGACGACACCTTCGGCCCTCTGTAACTCACCCTGCCGCTGGGGTACAGGGACAGAATACTTTGCCATCTCTGCCCGATGTTCTGCTTCCTCCTGCAGATCCCTTGCCAGTTCTCTCCTTATTTTCTGTACAAGTTCCTCTGTTAGGTAGGGCCTGTAGAGATCCAACCGCCCCTTCAGCATAGCGTCAAACCGTACGTGACTATACCAATACTCAAGGTTTGCTTGGTGTTCCCAGGATGCTGCTCCTCGCACTAGGGAAGCCATCCCACCGCTGGCCACCAATGTAACGGAGCTCCGTGTACTCCGACCGAGTACCCTCCGTTGATGGACGCTTCCTAGCTTGCGCCGAGGACCACAAGCACCGCACTGGACACCACAGCCACCGCAGACTCCACAACCGCCGTAGCTTAGCTGGAGCCTCGCCGTCTTCCGTCCACCCTAGATTGGCTTCAGTCCTTCAGTAGAGCGTATCCGGAACAAGCTCTTAAAAGGGCTAAGTGATTAAAGCTCAAGGGAGTATGTAGAACATAGCAATCCCCAGTGTGATATAGCAGTTCCCTCCAATAACGAGTCAAGGATGCGATTTGAAGGTCAAGCTAGGACTGACTGTCCTGGGGCATACAGCCTCTTTTATTTACAATCCACAAACATAGTACGGCCCACAGGGGTTTGAAATACAACCAATCAATCCGTACAATAAACACAGACACTCCCACACAAAATACAGCGACCAATCAATATACAGCCAGATATATCACAACCCCACATGCATGGTCTATTGTGCTGGCTGATTAGGTCACAGGCGACGTCCATTGTGAATGCTGATTAGGTCACAGGCGACGTCCATTGTGAATGTTGATTAGGTCACAGGCAATGTCCATTGTGGATGTTGATTAGGTCACATGTCCATTGTGAATGCCAATTGTCACTGGGGCCATAGTCGCAGGGTAAGAGGCTAGCAAGCATGCCTCTCCAATGACCAGGGATAAATGGCAGTTTGTCACACTGCCAAATTCAGACCATCCTCCATAATTATGAGCAGCGATCGTTTGAGTAGACACAGCAGTGGAATGATTACGCTGATAATAGCGTTATCGCCACTAACCATCTGTGTGGATTCATCAAAGTTTTTTAAAACCTTACAGAGGTCTGACATCAATGCCCACTCCTGACTTGTAAATAGTGGCAGTTGACTCGAAAGGCGACGACCATGTTGCAGCTGGTATTCCACAACTACCCTCTGCTGCTCACAACGCCTGACCAACATGTAGAACGTAGAGTTCCAGAGCGTGCTCACGTCGGACAACAGTCAGTGAGCTGGAAGCCGCGAGCGGTGCTGCAGCATTGACAGACTGGCTGAAGCTGTAGATGACTTGTGGAAATGGGCACACATGCGGCGCTACTTCACTAGTAGCTCTTGCAATTTGGGGTAGGTTTTGATAAACCGCTGAACCACCAAATTTAAGACATGGGCCAGGCATGGGATGTGTGTCAGGTTGCCGAGCTCCAAAGCTGCCACCAAGTTACGGCCATTGTCAGACACAACTACGACTGGTTGCAGGTTGAGTGGCGAGAACCACAGTTCAGTCTGGTCCCTTATACCCTGGAACAGTTCTGCGACGGTGTGCTCTTTGTTCCCTAAGCAGATCAGCTTCAGCACGGCCTGTTGACGCTTACCCACAGCAGTGCTGCTTCTAGCTAGCAACTGATGGCTGAAGTGGAGGAGGAGGCGGCGGAGGAGGAGAAGTGGGGGTTGGAGCCAGTAACATAGCTGCTGGCGGAGACCTTAATGGACGTAGGGCCCGCAAAGCTGGGCTTGGGTAGCACCTGTGCCATCCCAGGATACGAATCACTCCCGGCCTCCACAACATTCACCCAGTGTGCGATCAGAGATCTTTGATCTATCCACATAGATCCGGAGACATCTCAAGACGGCCAGAGGATGTCTAGCAGGTTTCTCGGAGGAGGTGGTAGATGTCGACAGAACCGGGAGGAATATCACTTGGTTGATGTTCTGGAAGGAAGGAACTTTAGGCCAAAAATACGGGAGGAATATAAGAAGGACCTGGTCATGTAAGAAAATGGTAGAGATAGAAGCTCAGAGACCCCCTTGGCCAAAGTCACTGCAAGGAGAAACACAAACTTCCAAGTGACGAACTTGATGTCAACCTCCTCTAACGGTTCAAAGGGGGGAGGTGCTAACCCCCTGAGAACTACTGATAAATCCCATTGAAAAATGGGTCTCAGTACTGTAGGCTTTAATCTTTTAGCTCCTTTAAGGAACCGTTTGATCAGCGGGTCCTGAGAAAAAAGCCTGTTAAGGCAACCTGAAATGGCTAAAACTTGAACCCTTAGAGTAGAAGGGGCAAGGCCTCTATTAAGGCCGTCTTGCAGGAACTGAAGGATAGCGGAGAGGGGCGGATCTGCAGATGCCAACTCCATTGAGGTACACCAGGATGAGGAATACTCTCATAATACGTGAGTAGGCTCTCTTGGTAGAGTCTGCTCTAGAATGAGACAGCGTTCTCAGGACCGACTCTAAAAGCCCTTTAATTCTGGGAAGGGACTGATCAATCTCCAGGCTGTCAGGTTGAATCTGTGCAGATCTGAGAAGAGGTAAGTGTCCCATGACACCAGGGTCTGCTGTGGGGGAGCCTCCAATATTGTCCTCGACTCAACTGGGTGAGCTAAGTAAACTAGGATCTCTTTGGCCAAAATGGTATAATGGCTATCACCGAGGCCTGATCCTGATGGATTTTCATCAATACCCTCGGAATCATGGAAAACGGAGGGAAGATGTAAGCCAGCGTGAACCTCCAGGATATTGACAGAGCGTCTATCGCCAGGGGGTTGTCCTCCCTGTAAAAGGAGCAAAATCTCTCCACCTTGGCATTGAACCTTGTTGCCATGAGATCCACCTCTAGCATACCCCACTTGAGGACTATCTGCTTGAATATCTCCGGATGAAAAGATCACTCCACCGACGGAAGTCCGCGGCTCAGCCGATCCGCTATCATATTGAGGGAGCCTTGAATGTGGATCTCAGATAAGTGGCAAAGGTTTGACTCTGCCTAATCCAGAATCACCCCGATCTCTGACAGGAGGGGAAGTGATCTCGTGCCTCCCTGCTTGTTGATGTAAAGTACCGCAGTCATATTGTCTGACTGGACTTTAACCGCTTTGCCCTGGATCTGAGGGGCTAAGTGAAGGAGGGTTAGCCGGATTGCTCGACTCTCGCGGAGATTGGATAAAAGAAGCCACTTTTGAGGAGACCAGGTCCCGTGAACTAGAGTGTCGTCTAGGTGAGCGCCCCAGCCTACTTGGGACGCATCCGTAGTCAATATGACTTTAAAAGATGGCACCACCATCTGAGGGAATACCGAATTCACCAAGACAGGGAGCACAGGGAATTTAGCCGGTAGGGCTGCCATTCCATTTGAAGAGGACCTCCGACTGTAGAGGGCGGAAGTGCCATAGAGCCCAAGGGACTGCTTCCGCAGACGCTGACACGAGCCCCAACATCTTCAAAAGATTCCAGATTGGGACTCGCCGGGAACGGAAAGGAACTTTGCCGTGTTCTGAATCCGGGATCTTCTTTCTGGAGTCAATTGGAGTGACATCCCAGCGGAGTCGATTATAAAGCCTAAATATCCTACTAAAGTCGACGGGCTCATGTTCAACTTCTGCCAGCTGATGATCCAACCTAGGCGAAACAGAAAGGAGATTGTTACCTGAAGAAGTTGGGTTAGGACCGCTAGAGCAGAGGCTTTCAAAAGCCAGTCATCCAGATAAGGAATAATGGTCAGTCCTTGAAGTCTCAAAGACGCCACCACAGAAACCACCACCTAGGTAAAAGTGTGAGGGGCAGAAGAAATGCCAAAGGGAAGGGAAACAAACTGAAGATGCCTGATGACACCGGACACCTGGAACGCGATCCTGAGATACTTTCTGGAAGCAGGATAGATCGGGATGTGTAGATATGCATCCTTGAGGACCAGGGTTGTCATGACATCTCCAGGATTGAGAACGTGAACTACTGACCTGATGGTTTCCATACGAAACTTCACCTTCCTTATAAACCGGTTGAAATACCTCAGATCGATAATCATCCGGAGATCTCCTGAAGCCATGGGAACCAGAAAAACTGGTGAATAGATCTCTAGGCCCTGTCTTCCTGCCGGAACATCCTCCAGAGCCCCCTTGCAAATGTAGTCCTGAATGTGGGCCTCCAGGATCGCCTGCCTGGCAGCTTGTAGAAGGTTGGTCTTGACAAACCTGTCTGGAGGAGACAGGGATCTAAGATCTCTCAGATCCACTCTTCTCAGAAGTGGGAGAGACGACCCCCGACAGGAACATGAAGCATAGGAATAGGGAAGCTTACTGGCAGGATAGCAGGAGTAACGGGAATTATCCAAGAGCCTCGAAGAGTGCCTCGAACCCCTTCGCTGTGCTCTCTAGTCACTTTGAGACCTTGCTTGCTGGCCAGACCTACCACCACGGTCTTGTCTGCCCTGCCCTTGAAAGGACTGCTGGGGAAGGCTCTTCACCTTCTTGTCTGAAAGGTCCTCCGTGATCTTATCCAGCTCCGAACCGAACAAACGGTTGGGCTCGACTGGAAAGCCACATAAGCTGTATTTTGAGGAATTGTCAGCGACCCAAGGCTTAAGCCAAAAAAGCCTATGGGCCGCCGATCCCAAGGCCATGGATTTGGCCGCTAGCTTCAACTGGAGCTGTGCGGAATTGCACAAGAAGTCCATAGCCAGGCTGATGATCTTGAAGGCAGCCAGTATGTCGTCCTGGGAAACCCTCTGGTCCATGTCAACTTGAATTTGATTTAGGCGAAACTGGAGGAACGAAGAGACCTCAGAAGCCGCTATGGCTGTGGAAGCGGATGCCGCAGCTGCCGTATGACCCCGTCAGGGTGCAATCTGCTCTCCTGTCAAGGGGGTCCTGCAGGTTAGACCCATCGTCTGCAGGAACCAGAATGCGCTTGGACAACTTGGCAATAGCCATGTCCACCTCGGAATGGATCCCCATGAATCCAACAAGGGTTTTGCCATCGGGAACATGGATTTAAACTTCTTTGTTAAAACCGGACCCTTTCCAGGTTTTTTTCCACTCTATGAACATGACAGAGAGGAGGGTCTCATCTGCTTTGAAGACACGAGGTGCCCGACTAGCGGAATCGGAAGGCTGTGTGAGAAAGTTAGAAAACAGACCTGAGGACCGGAGGAAAAAAACACCACAAGTGGAACAACACCAACTTTAGGACTTTAGGAGCTAGGTGAAAAAGCATATGCAACCAGAGACCGAACTGGAGCACACTGCTTCCTCAAATAGGGGAAGGGGAGGGATAGCCAAACAATCTACGGATTTCATAAAAAATCCCTACAGAAGTAGAGGTCACTGTAAATCCTCCACAGGAAGAAGTATAAGAAAAAAATACTTAAAATTTTCGCATGAAAACACGAAAAAAATCGTGTCCATGAAAAATCGTGCCCGAAATACCCAGAAGTGAGACAAATAAGAATCCCCGCGTCACTTCCAGAAGATGGCAGCGCCCAGGGACCGAGAATCCTGGACCGAGGACGCTGCCAAAATACCCCAGCCAGGTGCAACCGCGCGGGGCCGGCAGCAGATAAGCTGCCTGCCAAACTGACAAGGTACGAGGAAAGGGCAACGCCGTTGCCCAAACGAAAAGAAGGCTCCCCGTACTTTCCATAAGAAAGGGGGGAATAAACCGCCTAGTCCACCTGTCCGGGAGGACAGAAAAAAACACAGTGGGCTGGGGGTTGACTCCCTCCTTTTAAGGGAATACTTAATTGTTAAATTGAGTTATTAGTCAACAGGCCGTGAGTTAAACATTCCGCCAATCCTACCAGTCCACGGGGGGTGGTTAACCCCATGTGTGCTGCTGGTAGAACGTAAGGGAAAACAAGATTCAACCATATACTCTTTTTTTGTGGTGGAAAAAGTACATGGGAATACACTGCAGTAGATTGAGTACATTATAATTGATAGATTGAAATTGTCTTTATGTTCATCATCAGCTCAGCTCACCTCTGATGGAGTTGAGAAGTCAGGGGCAATCCAGGCCTTGTTCATTTTTATCTGAGTCAACCTGTCAGCATTGCCAGTGGACAAGTGGATACGCTTATATGTTATAATGCCACCAGCAGCACTAAATACACGCTCAGACAAAACTCTGGCAGCAGGGCAGGCCAGCACTGCCAAGGCATAGAGCGCAAGTTCTTGACACGTGCCAAGCTTGGACACCCAGTAGTTGTAAGGCACTGAGGGATCATTTAGGATGCTGACACGGTCTGCTATGTATTCCTTCACCATCTTCCAAAACTTTTCCCTCCTTGTACCACTAGGCCGTGCTTCAGGCTGAGGTTGCTGGCGGGTGTCATGAAAGTGTCCCATGCCTTGGAGAGTGTTGCCCTGCCTTTATTGGAACTGTTGTGCGTTCCCCTAGTCTCCCTTCCTCGGTTGCCTAAGGAAGTACGGACTCTGCTGGCCACGTTGTCAGTTGGAAAATTTTGGAGAAATCTCTCAACAAGTACCTTCTGGTATTTTATCATTTTACTTGTCCTCTCCACCACAGAAATGAGAGATGAGAAGTTCTCTTTGTAGCGGGGGTCGAGAAGGGTGAACACCCAGTAATCTGTGTTATCTAAAATGCGTGCCAGAGTACCAACAGGCAAGACGTCAATGTCGACATCAGGATGACTCTCCATCTCCTCATTCTCCTCCTACTCTTCAGCCCATCCACGCTGAACAGATGGGATTAAAGTTCCATGGGTACTACACTCTGTAGAAGAGGCAACTGTTTCCAGCTCCTCCTCCTCCTCTTCATGTCCAATTTGCGCTGAGTAGACGAACTGTGGGTGGTCTGGCTTTCACCTTGTGTAATGTCCTCCCCAATTTCCTCATCTGCCAAATTCAGACCATCCTCCATAATTATGAGCAGCGATCGTTTGAGTAGACACAGCAGTGGAATGATTACGCTGATAATAGCGTTATCGCCACTAACCATCTGTGTGGATTCATCAAAGTTTTTTAAAACCTTACAGAGGTCTGACATCAATGCCCACTCCTGACTTGTAAATAGTGGCAGTTGACTCGAAAGGCGACGACCATGTTGCAGCTGGTATTCCACAACTACCCTCTGCTGCTCACAACGCCTGACCAACATGTAGAACGTAGAGTTCCAGAGCGTGCTCACGTCGGACAACAGTCAGTGAGCTGGAAGCCGCGAGCGGTGCTGCAGCATTGACAGACTGGCTGAAGCTGTAGATGACTTGTGGAAATGGGCACACATGCAGCGCTACTTCACTAGTAGCTCTTGCAATTTGGGGTAGGTTTTGATAAACCGCTGAACCACCAAATTTAAGACATGGGCCAGGCATGGGATGTGTGTCAGGTTGCCGAGCTCCAAAGCTGCCACCAAGTTACGGCCATTGGCAGACACAACTACGACTGGTTGCAGGTTGAGTGGCGAGAACCACAGTTCAGTCTGGTCCCTTATACCCTGGAACAGTTCTGCGACGGTGTGCTCTTTGTTCCCTAAGCAGATCAGCTTCAGCACGGCCTGTTGACGCTTACCCACAGCAGTGCTGCTTCTAGCTAGCAACTGATGGCTGAAGTGGAGGAGGAGGCGGCGGAGGAGGAGAAGTGGGGGTTGGAGCCAGTAACATAGCTGCTGGCGGAGACCTTAATGGACGTAGGGCCCGCAAAGCTGGGCTTGGGTAGCACCTGTGCCATCCCAGGATACGAATCACTCCCGGCCTCCACAACATTCACCCAGTGTGCGATCAGAGAAATGTAGTGTCCCTGGCCACCAGCACTTTTCCATGTGTCTGTGGTGAGGTGGACATTCCCAGTAAGTGCATTGGTCAGTGCACGGGTGATGTTCTGGGACACATGCTGGTGTAAGGCGGGCACGACACCCCCCGTGAAAAAAATGAGGCAGCTGGGGACTGCGCCAACATTGCTGACGGTTCATGCGAAGGTCTAGGTGCAGGGCGAGAGGCATCCAAGCGTGCGCCTTCGACAGGGGATTGGCCAGCAGTGCGTAACATAGGGGAAGAGCAGATTGTGGACCCAGGCGTTCTGCCCACTTATTAGGGTGCTTGGATGCCATGTGGCGGATCATGCTGGTGGTGGTGAGGTTGCTAGTGTTCACGTCCCTCATTTTGGTATGGCACAGGTTGCCAACTACCACTCTTTTGTCATCTGAACTTTCCTCATAAAAGCGCCATACTGCGGAACACCTACCCCTTGGCAAGGTAGTTTTACACATGGGGGTGCTCGGTGTAATGGTTGCGGGCCTGTTTGGTGTGGGCCGACATCTCCCTTTTGCAACCCCACTGCCTTTTCCAGACTGTTGTGGTGCTGCAGATGCCTCCCCCTCTATACTGCTGTCCTCGCTCGGCTTTTCACCTTCCCATGTTGGGTCAGTGACCTCTTCGTCCACCACCTCCTCTTCCACTTCCTCACTCTGCTCATCCTCCTGACTTGACCTAACCACAACCTCAGTGATTGACAACTGTGTCTCATCATCATCCACCTCGTGAACGAATTACTGCCGTTCACCACCATCCTCTTCTTCTTGAGACTGTCAAGGCTCAAGAGGTTGGAAATCAGGGCACAATATATCAGGTACCTCTTCAAGCGTGCTTGGCGCGAGGTTCAAATCTAATAGTGGCGCTGGAAAAAGCTCCTTGAAATATCTGAGTGTGGGATCACTTTTTTGGCAAGCTTCTCCACGGTGGGAAGAAGAATAATCAGAGTGAGGATTCGGTTGACCAGACACTTGGCTACAGAGACTGGACGAGAGTGTGGTGCTTAACCGACTGGAAACATTATCTTCAGCAATCCAAACGACAAACTGTACGCACTGGTCCAACTTGGACAGTGTTGTCCTGCGCCACCCAGCTAAACTGGACATGAAGCCCGGTACATGGATGTTTTTTTTATTCTGGTGCACTGGCAGCAGGCACAGTTTCATTGCGCCCAGGGCCACTGCCTCTGCGTGAACCATCAGCATCACGCCCACTTCCCCATCCCTTAGTGCTCGCCTCCTTCATATTAATGGTTTTGTCACTAGATGTGGCGCAAATTGTTTTACTGTCCGCTAAATACACCGTTTTCAGATGCAAGATAGTATATGTCACAGAAACCCACAGAATATGGACACCATATTACCATATTAGGCCCAGATTATTGGAATTTTTAATGCAGACACTGTTTGCAGATGTTCCACAGTATTGGTTACAGAATACCACATATTATGGACACTAGATGTGTCCTAGATTATTGGAATTTGTAAAACAGACACTATTTGCAGTTGTTCTACAGCATTGGTTAAAGAACACCACAGATTATTGACACTAGATGTGGCCCAGATTATTGGAATTTGTAATACAGACACTGTTTGCAGATGTTCTACAGTATTGGTTACAGAGCACCACAGATTATAGACAATAGATGTGGCCCAGATTATTGAAATTTGTAATACAGGCACTGTTTGCAGATGTTCTACAGTATTGGTTACAGAACACCACAGATTATGGACACTAGATGTGGCCCAGATTATTAAAGACACAGTCTGTGGATGATGTCCAGTAAATGTCACTAATAGGAATAAAATAAAAATATCTTTCTGCTGTCAAACACACACAGTAGTCCTTAAAAGGGCTTTGGGGTCTTTGAAAAGCTTTTGGTAGTAAAAACAGCATCTGTCCCTTCCGAAGCACTGTCCCTGAGACTGCAGGAGGTTAATAGATTGCTGCTCTAAAACACAAACACACATACAGTAGTCCTCAAAAGAACTTTTGGGTCTTGGAAAAGCTTTCTCAGAATAAAAGCTGTGGAAATCGTTCACTACACTGTCCTTCCCTTCCTTTGCTCTGCTCTCCCTGTCTATGTCTGAGCCGAACACGCGTCATCGGGTGTTATATAGCACCCGATGATGCTTTCCGGCCAGCCAATCACTGTAATGCCAGCAGCCAACATGGCTACTGGCATTACAGTAAGGGCAGTACTTACCTGCACCTTTATTGGTTGCTTAAAACCCACAAAACGTGCGGGGCAGAGACTCGAGAATTGTGCTTAAGCACATGCGCTACTCAGTCAAGTACCGCCATGTGCCAAGCATAGTGATGCTCGAGCCAAACAGATATTCAGCCGAGCATGCTCGCTCATCACTAGTTGCCACCTTTCTGAACAAAAAATACTGGTTACACAAGTTAAAAATGTTGGTGTGGGTTAATACTGGTGTTATTTGATCACATTTTGCTCCATTTTTATTCTCAATAAAATCAATCTTTTCCCTGTTGGGGACACCCTGTGTATTTATGTTTTATTTAGTCTCTATTTTTAAAATGTTTCTGTGGGGATTCAAACTCACAACCATCTACATTAAAGGCAAGAACCTTAACCACTGGGCCATAGAGCTCAATGCTAAGTCATTGCTGAAAAACTTCATAGAAGTTTCTCTTGTGTTATATGCACATATGGCGTCCCCAAGCTTAATAACCATGCTCGGGAATACCACTTTCATGTTCATAACACTGACTCCATATATGGACGCATCCATTAATGGAGTCAGAGCAGGGACTCCAAAGCCTGGAAATTCCCCACTCTGGAATCTCCACTGTTTCACAATCTGCAATTTGCAGGGGGTCCCTTTAGAGTATCGGGGCCCCGGGCTATTGCCCAGTTTGCCCCCCCCAACACCAGCCATGTCGAAAGGTCAATCAGTAGTTCAGGAGTTGTGAAACTGCGGCCTGATACTACACTTTTTTTTTTATCAAATTGTTTTTTATTAACAACTTTTAAGCATATCAAAAGTACGTAGCATCACATTCCATTGTTAACAACAAATCCAGGTCTCCCCAGAACTTCCAAGTGTGATACACATAAATTAAGCACAAAAGAGCATGTTACAAATTGTTTCGCACATTAACCACCTCAGCCCCCCTAGCTTAAACACCCTTAATGACCAGACCACTTTTTACAATTCTGCACTACACTACTTTCACGGTTTATTGCTCAGTCATACAACTTACCACCCAAATTAATTTTACCTCCTTTTCTTCTCACTAATAGAGCTTTTATTTGGTGGTATTTCATTGCTGATGACATTTTTCCTTTTTTTGATATTAATCAAAAATGACTGAATTTTTTGCCAAAAAATGACATTTTTCACTTTCTGTTGTAATTTTTTTTTTTTTAAAACACATTTCTATATACATTTTTCTCTAAGTTTATTGTTCTACATGTCTTTAATTAAAAAAAAATGCAATAAGTGTATATTTATTGGTTTGGGTAAAAGTTATAGTGTTTACAAACTATGGTGCAAAAAAAGTGAATTTCCGCATTTTGAAGCAGCTCTGACTTTCTGAGCACCTGTCATGTTTCTTGAGGTGCTAGAATGCCAGGATAGTATAAATACCCCCCAAATGACACCATTTTAGAAAGAAAACACCCCAAAGTATTCGCGGAGGGGCATGGTGAGTTCATGTATCATTTCATTTTTTTTCACAAGTTAGCGGAAAATTACACTTTCTGAGGAAAAAAATAATAATAAAGTTTACATTTCTGCTAACTTCTGGCAACAAGAAAAAAAATGTCCCTGGGACTCACTATGGCACTCAGTGAATACCTTGGGGTGTCTACTTTCCGAAATGGGGTCATTTGTGGGGTGTGTTTACTGTTCTGGCATTTTGAGTGGGGCTACAATGTGAGCAACCCTGTAAAATCTAAAGGTACTCGTTGGACTTTACGCCCCTTTACGCACATAGGCTGCAAAAAAGGGGCACACATGTTGTATCGCCGTACTCAGAAGAAGTAGGGCAATGTGTTTTGGGGTCTATTTTTACATATACCCATGCTGGGTGAGAGAAATATCTCTGTAAATTGTCAACTTTGTATAAAATTTTTTATAAAGTTGTCATTCACAGAGATATTTCTCTCACCCAGGATGGGTATATGTAATAATACACCCCAAACCACATTGCCCTACTTCTCCTGAGTACGGCGATACCACATGTGTGACACTTTTTTGCAGCCTGGGTGCGCAAAGGGGCCAAAATTCCAATGAGTACCTTTAGGATTTCACAGGGCATTTTTACGCATTTGGATTCCAGACTTCTTCTCACGCATTGGGGGCCCCTAAAATACCAGGGCAGTATAAATACCCCAAGGTATTCCATGAGGAGTGTGGTGAGTTCATGTAAAATTTTATTTTTCGTCACAAGTTAGTGGAATATGAGACTTTGTAAGAAAAAAAAAATGCCAATTTCCGTTAACTTGTGCCAAAAAAAAAAAAATCTTCTATGAACGCGCCATTCCCCTCACGGAATACCTTGGGGTGTCTTCTTTACAAAATGGGATCACATGTGGGGCATTTATACTGCCCTGACATTTTAGGGGCCCTAAAGCGTGAGAATGCCCTCCTAAAGGGTACTCGTTGGACTTTCGGCCCCTTTGTGCATCTTGGCTGCAAAAAAGTGTCACACATGTGGTATCGCCGTACTCAGGAGAAGTAGGGCAATGTGTTTTGGGGTGTATTTTTACATATACCCATGCTGGGTGAGAGAAATATCTCTGTAAATTGTCAACCATCATGGATCAGCAAAAACGCTTCCTTTCTGATAATACAACTATCTGCATCCGTTATGAACAAATCCGGTTGTATAACCTTTAACATAGCCATGATGGATCCGTCATGAATACTAAGTCAGTGGAGGATGCATCTGTGTTTTCTTGTGTACGAGAAAACGGATCCGTCCCAATTGACTTACAGTGTGAGTAATGATGGATCCGTCTTGCTCCACACCACATTGTGGACAGAAAAACGCTGCTTGCGATGGGGACGCAACCGAATGGAACGAAATGCATTCTGGTGCATTCCGTTCAGTTTTCTCCCCATTGACAACGAATGGGGAAAAAACTGAAGTGTTTTCCACCGCTATTGAGATCCTATGACGGATCTCAATAGCGGAAAGGGAAAACACTGGTGTGAAAGTAACCTAATGCAATTCCTCGTGCGATTTCCACCCTTACCACTCTGTGACTGGGCCACTGTGTTGAGGAGTCATGCGATTCCCACCCTTACCATTCTGTGACTGTGTTGACTCCTCAGGCGATTCCCAATCTCACCACTCTGTGACTGGGCCACTGTGTTGACGACTCAGGCTGATGCCACCCCACCACTCGGTCATGGGGGCACTACTTGTTTCAGCATGTAACAGAACAAGTTCTGTAGAAAACTATGTGGAATCAGCTGATGATAGTGTAAAAGGAGTGCGCTTCTTCTTGATGCTAACATTGACCTGTAAGACTGAGTTCACACTTGAGTTATTTGGTCAGTTTTTGCCTCGTAACTGGCCAAATAAGTGAGGTCTGAAGTGATTCTAAGGCCCCTTTCACATGAGCGAGATTTCCTCATGGGTGCAATGCGTGATGTGAACGCATAGCACCCGCACTGAATCCTGACCGATTTATTTTAATGGGTCTGGGTACATGAGCGTTTTTTATGCATCAGTTCTGCGTTGCGTGAAAAAACGCAGCATGTTCTATATTCCGCGTTTTTCACCCAGGCCTGGCCACATATGCCCCTTTCACATGGGCGAGAATTCTGCGCGGGTACAATGCATGAGGTGAACACATTGCACCTGCACTGAATCCGGACCCATTCTCTTTAATGGGCCTGTGTACATAAGCAATGATTTTCATGCATCACTTGTGCGTTGCTGGAAAATCGCAGCATGTTCTATATTCTGCGTTTTTCACGCAACGCAGGCCCCATAGAAATGAATGGTGCTGCGTGAAAATCGCAAGCAAGTGCGGATGCGGTGCGAATTTCACGCATGGTTGCTAAGGAGACGAGTGATGAGTTACCCGGGACCCCATTTACTCTATTATTTTCCATTATAACATGGTTATAATGGAAAATAATCACATTCTTTAATCAGAATGCTAAGTAAAAGATCCATTGTGAGGTTAAAAAAGAAAAGAAAATTAACTCACCTCTTCCACTTAATCATGCAGCCGGGCTCGTCTTCTTTTTTCTTCTTCTTGCAGGCCTGGCTGGAAATGGACCTTCATTGTGAGTGTGGTTACGTCAGCACAGGTCCTGCTGAATGAAGATAGCCCCTAGCAACGGACTACAAGTGCAGGATGTGCTCCCCTATATACATGCACAACTGCATATGGGTTGAGCATATCCTGCTTGTTAAACACAACACCACGTTTTCTAATGGTTTGTATAATATGTTTGGAGGTGTATAAACTCCAAATGTAAATGTGCCTGCTTTTCATCTACAGGCTACATTCAGGTGCACTTGGTAGGCTCTGGGCCATATCAGTCGGTCTCGGGTGGGGCTCACAGGCACCTCCCACCTACCATTGCTAGCATGGTTACAAGCTGGAGGTCATTGGTAGCTGTTTCTGAGTCAGGCCTTACGCTGCCGTAATGCCCAACGGCCCCTGGTATCGCCCATACGGCCCAGGTAGGTTGAGTGGTAGGGCCTCGGGCTACGATAGACCTTGATGTGGTGTCCGAGCTTAAGACATATCCTCCTAGTAGGATATGTCGAACTAACCTCTCAATTTTAACATCAGTGTGACGGTTTAGTATTGCCGCAGAGTGCACCTGCCTTTGCTATGGCTATGTTTTTGATTGTTCTTCACATTCACATTATTGTTATCGTATGTAGGATGGTTATTGTGGTACTTGTAGTCCGTTGCTGGCATCTTACATTGTACGCATTTTTTGCTGTTGATTACCCCTAGCAACGGACTACAAGTGCAGGATGTGCTCCCCTATATACATGCACAACTGCATATGGGTTGAGCATATCCTGCTTGTTAAACACCACACCACGTTTTTTAATGGTTTGTAGAAGTCCCTAAGCTTCATTCAGCAGGACCTGCGCTGACGTCACCGCACTCACAACGTGGTGAGCATGATGACGTCACCGAAGGTCCTTTTCCAGCCAGGTCCTGCAAGCCCGGCTTCGCAATCAAGTGGATGAGGTGACTTAAATTTTCTTTATTATTTTTAACCCCACATTGGATCTTTTACTTAGCATTCTGAATTAAAGAATGCTATTATTCTCCATTATAACCATGTTAAAAAGGAAAATGATAAAATATACAGAACACCGATCCCAAACCCGGACTTCAGTGAAGAAGTCCGGGTTCGGGTCTGGGTACCACATTCAGTTTTTTCTCACGCGCATGCAAAATGCACTGCAGCCGCGTGGAAAAAACTGAACAACGCAACGCAATAGCAGTCAAAACTGACAGAAATGATTTTCCCGCCACACACCCGCATCCTATCCGGCCCTCATACGCGATGCCCGTGTGAAAGAGGCCATAGAAGTGAATGGGGCTTCAGTGAAAAACGCATTGCATCCGGAAGCAAGTGCAAATGCAATGCATTTTTCACTGATGGTTGCTAAGAGATGTTGTTTGTAAACCTTTAGTTTTTTAGCACGCGCGTGAAAAACGCATTAATACACATTGCACCCACGCGGAAAAAAACTGAACAACTGAACGCAATTGCAGTCAAAACTGACTGAACTTACTTGCAAATTGGTGTGAGTTCCAGTGAACGCACCCTGAACGCATCCAGACCTAATTCGCCTGTCATCAGGGTGTCATACTGACTACAAACTAAACTACATTACAATTGTTATACCTCTACTTTGAGGGGTTGCCTCTTGTAGAATTATGACTCTGAGGGGCATTTATTAACCTATTTGTGACACTATTGTGGTGTTAAAAATGTGCAAATTAGGGTGTGACTTTGAGCCTCTTACCACTTTTCTAACATGGCGAGGAGAAAAGGGCTACTGTTTAGCAGGAAGGGTGGAGTCTATCACAGGCAGCCCACCAGGTTTACTACATCTTGTGCCAGAAAGCAGGGGAAAAAGGAGTAACTATTCATTCTTTTATTTTGCCACATAAAGAATATCCATTCTTCTGTTATTTTACCACATGTACAGCAGTTGCCAACATTTTAATTTGACATTGACAACCATTTAAGCTTAGGGACTCAAGAGCTACACTGTGTTATTGTCAGGCTACTACATTTTTTAATAAGGTTACAAATATGTAACTTTAATAAGTACTTTCGTTTGTAATCCCACCAGTCATAAAAAAGTCAGTTTTAAAACTTTTACTTTTCAACTGGAAAAAGTACCCGCTTCACGAAAGACAGAGGCACAATATTGTCCTATTTATTGTTGCAAGTACAATAATACAAAAGTTCACATGACAGTAAAATCTATGTAAATATATATTTGTTCTGCTTCCAGTAGAGAAGATCTTTCTATGCTTATGAATTGTTGAAAAGAACTCCAATTTATTTGATTTAAAAGCTGATTTCCTGTGTTTCTATCAATCTTTCTGCTTCCTGCAGAGTATAATGATTACAGTTATGCTCACCAGCAAGGTAAGCTCCATAAAAATCTTACTACTTAATAATTGTGTATATGAACATGTGTATTAATTATAAGGTGTACTATAAGATTTTACAGAATAACTTACTAATATGTGATAACATTAGCAATGTAGATTTAAACAAGTCTTAAAGGGACACTGTCACCTGGATTTTACTTACTGAGCTATTAACATCACCACATCAGTCTCCATGATTTATATTAAAATATACTAGTATTACTGCCCTGTGTCTTATAATTTGTCTATAAAATCGCTTTTAATAATATGCTAATTACCACAATAAGGAGCTCAAGGGGCTATCCCTCCGGTCGTTGGAGCACAGACATGCCCATTATCTTGGAGCGCAGCGCCGCTACACTGTTAATTTATTCACTGCTCATTGCCCACGTAATGTGTTTGTTAAGCCTAAAATCTCATGCATTTCCGGGTGAAGCGATGCTGGCGCATGCACACTTTGTTCTGTGAGGCCGATGCCAGGACACAGCGCGGGCGCTGACATGAGTATCCATGGCGCATGCGCGACATTTCAGGCACAACAAACACATTTTGCTGGCTCCAACAGCGTCGGCTCCTTAGGTAATTAGCGTATTAATACAAGTGATTTTATAGAAAAATTACAAGACACAGGGCAGTAATACTAGTATAATTTAATATAAATCGTGGAGACTGATGTGGTGATGTTAATTGCTCAGTAAGTGAAATACTTGTGACAGTGTCCCTTTAAGTGTATGGTAATGCTTAACTCGTAATACAAAAAGAAGAAAAAAAAGACTAGATCGCACATCCACAAGCTTAGCTTTGATCTATAACTGCTTCTCAGCAAAATTAACATGGCTTCTCAGCACAATATTTAGTGTACAAACCCCCTATACTATATGATATGTAAGAGGCATTAGTGTACATTTTGATCAAAAGTAGTGTCGAGCGAACAGTTCGAGCATAGTTCGAGCATAACATTTTCAAAAAATTTCGGGTTCGGGTCCGTTCGGCAATTTCTTCCCGCTTTCTGAAGGGCTGCACAGCAGCCAATCAGCTAGCGTTTTACTTCTTGCCCTAAAAAGCCATCACAGCCATGCCTACTAATGGCATGGCTGTGATTGGCCAAGTGCAGCATGTGACCCAGCCTCTATTTAAGCTGTAGTCACGTAGTGCCGCACGTCACACTGCTCTGATTAGTGTAGGGAGAGGACGCAGCTTCTGTGAGGGCGAGATTAGGCAGGGAAAAGTCAGCAAAAACACCTATTGAAGTGATCGATCTACAGGTGTGAAACATTCAACTTCTGCTAGTTAATTGCTCACTGGTTTTTAGGCTGCACAGAGCATTTTTCTCTCACTTTGATCGGCGGCCATTTTGTGTCTTGTGGTGCACCAGCACAAGCTGCCACCAAGTCCATCAATCCATCAATACTAGTTTTTTTTTTTTGTTATATCCTACATCAGGGGCTTGACTGTGCTTATTGTCACCCCTAGAAACTCTGGATAGAAATATCTATATTTTATTAAGGGGTTAAATTCAATTGCCAATATAGCAATACTGAAAATCTGGTGTTCCAGCTGTGACTGAACAAGTTTCATAGTGTCCATCATAGGATATATTATTTTCTGGGGTGAAATACAGTTGCCAAAATAGCAATACTATAAATCAGTGGTTTCAGCTGTGGCTGGCCAGGCTTAATAGTGTCCGTCACAGGATAGATTTTGTTCTGGGGTGAAATTTAATTGCCAAAATAGCAATACCCTGAATCTGGTGTTCCAGCTGTGACTGGACAATTTCCCTAGTGTCCGTCAAAGGATATATTATTTTCTGGGGTGAAAGTCAGTAGCAAAAATAGAAATACAGTAAATATTGGGTTCCAGCTTTTGAAGGCCTAGTTTAAATCTGTCCGTAAAAGGGTATATTTTTTCTGGTGTGAAATTCAATTGCCAAAATAGCAATACCATAAATCAGTGGTTTCAGCTGTGGCTGGCCAACTTTAATAGTGTCCGTCACAGGAAAGAATTTGTTCTGGGGTGAAATTCAATTGCCAAAATAGCAATACCATAAATCAGTGGTTTCAGCTGTGGCTGGACAAGCTTAATAGTGTCCGTCACAGGAAAGATTTTGTTTTGGGGTTAAATTCAATTGCCAAAATAGCAATACCATAAATCAGTAGTTTTAGCTGTGGCTGGCCAAGTTTAATAGTGTCCGTCACAGGATAGATTTTGTTCTGGGGTGAAATTCATTTGCCAAAATAGCAATACCGTAAATCTGGTGTTCCAGCTGTGGCTGGACAAGTTTAATAGTGTCCGGCAAAGAATATATTTTTTCTGAGGTGAAATTCAATTGCCAAAATAGCAATACTATAAATAAGCAGTTTCAGCTGTGGCTGGCCAAGCTTAATAGTGTCCGTCACAGAAAAGATTTTGTTCTGGGGCGAAATTCAATTGCAAAAATAGCAATACCGTAAATCAGTGGTTTCAGCTGTGGCTGGCCAAGTTTAATAGTGTCCGTCACAGGATAGATTTTGTTCTGGGGTGAAATTCAATTGCCAAAATAGCAATACCATAAATCAGTGGTTTCAGCTGTGGCTGGCCAAGTTTAATAGTGTCCGTCACAGGATAGATTTTGTTCTGGGGTGAATTTCAATTGCCAAAATAGCAATACCATAAATCAGTGGTTTCAGATGTGGCTGGCCAAGTTTAATAGTATCCGTCACAGGAAAGATTTTGTTCTGGGGTGAAATTCAATTGCCAAAATAGCAATACCGTAAATCTGGTGTTCCAGCTGTGACTGAACAAGTTTCATAGTGTCCATCATAGGATATATTATTTTCTGGGGTGGAATACAGTTGCCAAAATAGCAATACCGTAAATCTGGTGTTCCAGCTGTGGTTGGACAAGTTTAATAGTGTCCGGCAAAGAATATATTTTTTCTGGGGTGAAACTCAATTGCCAAAATAGCAATACTATAAATCAGTAGTTTCAGCTGTGGCTGAACAAGCTTAATAGTGTCCGTCACAGGATAGATTTTGTTCTGGTGTGAAATTTAAATGCCAAAATAGCAATACCCGGAATCTGGTGTTCCAGCTGTTGCAGGCCTAGTTTAAATCTGTCCATAAAAGGGTATATTTTATTCTGGTGTGAAATTCAGTTGCCAAATAACAATACCGTAAATCTAGTGTCCCAGCAGTGGCTGGACAAGTTTAATAGTGTCCGGCAAAGGATATATTTTTTTCTGGGGTGAAATTCAATTGCCAAAATAGCAATACCGTAAATCTCATGTCCCAGCAGTGGCTGGACAAGTTTAAAAGTGTCCGGCAATGGATATATTTTTTTCTGGGATGAAATTCAATTGCCAAATAAGCAATACCGTGAATCTGGTGTCCTAGCAGTGGTTGGCAAAGTTTAATGGTATACGTCAAAGGATAGATTTTGTTCTGTGGTGAAATTCACTTGCCAATATAGCAATACCCTGAATCTGGTGTTCCAGCTGTTGCAGGCTAATTGTTAACCTGTCTGTAAAAGGGTAAATTACACTCAGCGTGCATCTCCAAGTATATTTCTTTCCGTAAAAGTGTATATTACAAAAAGTGTTACATTACAATTGCTGAAAACATAATCCTGTAAATCTGCACGCACTATTGTGATTCTCATAGTGTATTTCTGTCCGTAAAAGAGTATATTACACTTAAGGTGTATATACAAGTGCTGAGAGGGGCATCCTCAATAACTTCACACGCTACCGTGCATCTCCAAGTGTATTTCTGTCCGTTAAAGGGTATATTGCACAAAGTGTTAAAATACAATTGCTGAAGGCATAATCCTACATATTTTTTCACACGCTACTGTGCATCTCCAAGTGTAAATTTGTCCATAAAAGGATACCTTTCATCCAGGGCCTAAATACTAGGCCTACAATTGATATTCCCCTAAATCTGTGGTTAATGCTGTGCCTGGATTAGTGTAATATGGTACATAAATCAATAGGCAGATAGTGTTAGGTGCCTGTAAAAAAAAGGCCTGAATTTGAATTCAATCCATTGGGCCAAATATTTTTTTTCTTATTGTGGTGCTTGGTGAACCGCAACAATCAGGAAAACATCTAGTAAGGGACGCGGACGCGGTTGTGGTGGTGTCAGTGGACCCTCTGGTGCTGGGAGAGGATGTGGCCATTCTGCCGCAGTTACACGTCCTAGTGAACCAACTACCTCAGGTTTCAGTACACGCCAGAATTAACAGCGATATTTGGTGGGGCCCAATGCCGTTCTAAAGATGGTAAGGCCTGAGCAGATACAGGCGCTAGTCACTTGGGTGGCCGACAGTGGATCCAGCATGTTCACAACATTATCTCCCACCCAGTCTTCAGCAGAAAGCAGTCAGATGGTGCCCGAAAACCAAGCCCATCAGTCTGTCACATCACCCCCATGCATATCAGGGAAACTGTCTGAGCCTCAAGTTATGCAGCAGTCTCTTATGCTGTTTGAAGAGTCTGCTGGCAGGGTTTCCCAAGGGCATTCACCTGGCCTTTCCCCAGCGGTGGAAGACATAGCATGCACTGACGCACAACCACTCATGTTTCCTGATGATGAGGACATGAGAATACCACCTCATCAGAGTCAGCAAGTCTCTGATGATGACGAAACACAGGTGCCAACTGCCGCGTCTTACTGCAGTGTGCAGACTGAACAGGAGGAGGTCGGGGAGGAAGACTGGGTGGAAGACGATGCAGAGGACGATGAGGTCATAGACCCCACATGGAATGAAAGTCGTGCCATTGACTTTCATAGTTCAAAGGAAGAGGCAGTGGTGAGACAGAGCTAATAGCGAAGCAAAAGAGGGAGAAGGGGGCAAAAGCAGAACAGCTGCCGCCAAGAGAGTTTGCCTGCTACTGGCCAGTGCCAAAGAGTTCCCTGGCATGGCACTTCTTCAAACAATGTGCTGACGACAAGACCCGAGTGGTTTGCACGCTGTGCCATCAGAGCCTGAAGCAAGGCATTAACGTTCTGAACCTTAGCACAACCTGCATGACCAGGCATCTACATGCAAAGCATGAACTGCAGTGGAGTAAACACCTAAAAAACAAGGAACTCAAAAAAGGCTCTGCCTGCTCCATCTTCTGCTGCTGCCTCGGCCTCTTCCTCTGCCTCGAGAGGAATGTTGCCACCTGCCGCCCACCAAACAGAGGATGTGCCACCGACACCACCACCTGCGTCACCAAGCATCTCCACCATGTCACACGGCAGCATTCAGCTCTCCATCTCACAAACCTTGGAGAGAAAGCGTAAATTCCCACCTAGCCACCCTCGAGCCCCGGGCCTGAATGCCAGCATTTCTAAACTACTGGCCTTTGAAATGCTGTCATTAAGGCTGGTGGACAAAGACAGCTTCAAACAGCTGATGGCCTTGGCTGTCCCACAGTATGTTGTTCCCAGCCACCACGACTTCTCCAAGACAGCCGTGCCTTTCCTGCACAACCAAGTATCCGATAAAATCAAGTGTGCCCTTCGCAACTCCATCTGTGGCAAGGTCCACCTAACCACAGATACGTGGACCAGTAAGCACAACCAGGGACGGTAGTGGCGGCTGGGCCCCAGGCGGAGAGTTCTTTGGCACACGTCCTTCCGCCGCCAAGGATCGCAGGGCATCATTGTTTGCCTCCTGTAGCCTCCTACTCGGCTTCCTCCTCCTCTGCTTCCACCAGTTCATCCAGTCAGCCACACACCTTCACCACCAATTCAGCACAGCCCGGGGTAAACGTCACCAGGCCATTCTGAAACTTATATGTTTGGGGGACAGGCCCCACACCGCGCAGGAGTTGTGGCGGGGTATTGAACAACAGACCGACGAGTGGTTTCTGCCGGTGGGCCTCAAGCCCGGCCTGGTGGTGTGCGATAATGGGCGAAATCTCGTCGCAGCTCTGGGACTAGTCGGTTTGACGCACATCCCTTGCCTGGCGCATGAGCTGAATTTGGTGGTGCAGAAGTTCATTCACAACTACCCCGACATGTCAGTGCTGCTGCATAAAGTGCAGGCCGTCTGTGCGTGCTTCCGGCGTTCACAATCCACCGCTGCTTGTCTGTCTGCGCTACAGTGGAACTTCGGCTTTCCCGCTCACTGCCTAATATGCGACGTGCCCACCAGGTGGAACTCCACCTTGCACATGCTGGAGAGACTGTGCGAGCAGCAGCAGGCCATAGTGGAGTTTCAGCTGCAGCACGCACGCGTCAGTCGCACTGCGGAACAGCACCACTTTAACACCAATGATTGGGCCTCCATGCAAGACCTGTGTGCCCTGTTGCGCTGTTTCGAGTATTCCGCCAACATGGCCAGTGGCGATGACACCGTTATCAGCGTTACAATACCACTTCTATGTCTCCTTGAGAAAGCGCTTAAGGCGATGATTGAAGAGGAGGTGGCCCAGGAGGAGGAGAAGGAGGATGAGGGGTCATTTTTAGCACTTTCAGGCCAGTCTCTTAGAAGTGGCTCAGAGGGAGGTTTTTGCAACAGCAGAGGCCAGGTACAAATGAGGCCAGCCAGGGCCCACTACTGGAGGATGAGGAGGAGGTGGAGGAGGATGAGAATGAAGCAGGTTCACAGCGGGGTGGCACCTGACACAGCTCAGGCCCATCACTGGTGCGTGGCTGGGGGGATATGGAGGACGATGACGATAGGCCTCCCACAGAGGACAGCTTGTCCTTACCTCTGGGCAGCCTGGCACACATGAGCGACTACATGCTGCAGTGTCTGCGCAATGACAGCAGAGTTGCCCACATTTTAAAGTGTGCGGACTACTGGGTTGCCACCCTGCTGGATCCCCGTTACAAAGACAATGTGCCCACCTTACTTCCTGCACTGGAGTGTGATAGGAACATGCGCAAGTACCAGCGCACGCTGGTAGATGCGCTCCTGAGAGCATTCCCAAATGTCACAGGGGAAAAGGTGGAAGCCCAAGGCGAAGGCAGAGGAGGAGCAAGAGGACGTCAACGCAGCTGTGTCACGGCCAGCTCCTGTCAGGGCAGAGTTAGTATGGCAGAAATGTGGAAAAGTTTTGTCTCCACGCCACAGCTAACTGCACCACCACCTGATACGGAACGTGCTAGCAGGAGGCAGCATTTCACTAACATGGTTGAACATTACGTCTGCACATCCCTCCACGCACTGACTGATGGTTCGGCCCCATTCAACTTCTGGGTCTCCAAATTGTCCACGTGGCCAGAGTTAGCATTTTATGCCTTGGAGGTGCTGGCGCTGGTCTGAACGTGTATTCAGCACGGCAGGGGGCGTCATTTCTGACAAATGCAGCCGCCTGACCACAGCCAACGTGGACAAGCTGACGTTCATAAAAATGAACCAGGCATGGATCCCACGGGACCTGTCCCTCCCTTGTGCAGAATAGACATTTATAACTGCCTCCCCCTCAAACATGTATTCTTGTACTCCGGGGCACTTCTTTATTGAATCCTCATTTTTTTAACTTTACCATGATCTTGCGGTGTAACCAAAAGTTGAATGAACCTCTCCTCAATCTGGGCGCCGGGGCATAAATAATTGAAAGTGGCCTGTTACAATGTTGGGTGACATGAAGCTTGAACCTCTGCCATGCGACCTCTCTCCTCTGTCTGGGTGCCGTGGGCTAAATATCTGGAAGTGGCCTTCTCCAGTGGTGGGTGATATGGTGCCTTATTCCTTACTGTGGGACCTCTCTCCTCTGTCTGGGTGCTGGGGCCTAAATAACTGAAAGTATCCTTCTCCAGTGGTGGGTGATATGAAGCTTGATTCTGTGCTATGGGACCTCTCTCCTTTGTCTGGGTGCTGGGGCCTAAATAACTGAAAGTGGCCTTCTCCAGTGGTGGGTGACATGACTCCTGATTCTCTGCTGTGGGACCTCTCTCCTCTTTCTGGGTGCTGGGGCCTAAATAACTGAAAGTGGCCTTCTCCAGTGGTGGGTGATATGACGCCTGATTCTCTGCTGTGGGACCTCTCTCCTCTCTCTGGGTGCTCTCTCCAATTGATATTGGTTAATTTTTATTTATTTTAATTAATTTCCCTATCCACATTTGTTTGCAGGGGATTTACCTACATTTTGCTGCCTTTTGCAGCCCTCTAGCCCTCTTCTGGACTATTTTACAGCCTTTTTAGTGCCCAAAAGTTCGGGTCCCCATTGACTTCAATGGGGTTCGGGATGAAGTTCGGGTCGAGTTCGGATCCCGAACCCGAACATTTTCGGGAAGTTCGGCCGAACTTCTCGAACCCGAACATCCAGGTGTTCACTCAACTCTAATCAAAAGGCATAAGCCCACTCATCGCGCCAAGGTTGCCTCTTGGAGTGGGACCTACTCTAAATTTGGCGCGGCACTGCACAGCGACCTCCAGACTCGGAGCGGCACTGCAGGGCAACCACCAGCGCCACAGCACCGCACCGCACGAGCTGGCGGCGGGACCCAGTAGCCAAACAGCACCCCTGCTGCCTGGCATTGCTACCCTAGCACTGGGCCCCACCTATCCACCAGAACAGCACCACAGCAACAACGGGCGCCGCACATCACCGCACCATGTGACAAAAAGGCCACCATGCGTACCGCACCATCTGAACAGTTGTCTAATACAACATGTCCTGAGCTATCAGGAACTCCAACTGAAAGCTAGCAGGTCCATTAACACTTATATGCTCCTGTTGATTAAAAACACCTGTGCCGAATGGGAGGAGTGCTGATCCTGACAGAATTATCAAACATGGTACAAAAAGAAGAAAAAAAGAATAGATTGCACATCCACAAGCTTAGCTTTGATCTATAACTGCTTTTTTTTTCTCGTATGGTGTGGTGCTGTGCGGCGGTCATTGTTGCTGTGGTGCTGTTCTGGTGGGTAGGTGCTGCCCAGTGCTAGGGTGGCATCGCCAGGCAGCAGGGGTGCTGTTTGGCTGCTGGGTCCTGCCGCCTGCTGGTGTGGTGCTGTGGCGCACTAAACACACGCTCTGAAGCCACACCACTGGCCGGGCAGGAGAGCTTTTCCAGGGCAGCTTCGGCCACAAATCCAGTTTGGCTGCTTAGTAGTCCAGCGGATCTTCAATGTGGGGTGGCAGGGTGCTGTCCAAGTATACCACACCTGCTGGTTCAGGTCCTACTCCACATCGAGCTGCTGCTCCTGGTGAGTGGTTTCTTCACTAGGCGCGTGAAGAAATCTGCTCATCAGCGACTCTAGACTCAAGTTGCTACTGATGGAGCTGCAACTGCTCCTACCCCCCACCCTGCCACAGCAGACATGGCAAAGGAACTTGAGAGCAGAGGGCCCCCCGGGTCAGACCTGCGAGAGGATGGACGATGGTGCAGATAGAGAGGGGCCAACTGAATACATAGGATGTCTCTATAGTAGTTCAGTTTATCCTCCCTCTCAGCCCCTCTCCCTCTCAGCCGGTATAAAAAAGGCCCCCATTTGGACTGGTAGAGGGAGTCCAACAAGGTGGAGAGCTAGAAGTCATCCCTTTGCCGAATGCTGACAATTTGGTTGTCACTACGCAAGCAATTGAGCATGTATCGGGCCATTTGTTCAAGTGACTCGGAGGGACTCATTCGTTTCAATGGATCAGCAAATGCACAGGAACGTCATCCATATTTTTTGCAGATCCGTGTTTTGCGGACCACAAAATACATATGGTCATATGCATGAGCCTTAGTTGTGGATTTTCACTGTGGATTTACTGGCACATAATCCACAGTGTACTGCTGAACCAGTAACAAATTTTATCTACACACCATGGATATTTTCTGTGTGTAAATTGTCATGGGGTGGAGGTTTTAAAAGTTGCAGCATATAAATTTCTTTGGCAGTCTTTCATTGCGGATTTCATTCTTTTGACGTGAGGGATAAAATCTGCAGCAAAATCCAAAATGTTACAGAATATAGATGTAGATTTGCTGAGAAATTTGCAGTGGAATTTACAATGAAATATTCAGCCCAGTGAGAGAGCCTTAGGCCTCTTTAAACATGACGCCTGGATAGGATGCGGGTGCGTTGCGGGAATATGCACGATTTTTCAGCGCGTGTGCAAACGTTTGTAATGCGTTTTGCATGAGCTTGTGAAAAATCGCGATGTTTGGTACCCAGACCCGAAGCCGGACTTCATCACTGAAGTCCGTTTTCGGGTTGAGTATTCTGGAGAATTTATTATTTTCCCTTATAACATGGTTATAAGGGAAAATAATAGCATTCTTAATAAAGAATGCTTTTTAAAATGAGGATGAAGGGGTTAAAAATAATAAAACTTAACTTACCTTAGCCACTTGATTGCGTAGTTAGCGATCTCTTTTCTCACTTCAAGCTTTACCTGTATTCTAAAGGACCTGTGATGACGTCACATTACATGGTCCAATCACATGGTCCATCCGCGATTTTTAGTAAGTTAGGCCCCTGGTACCCAGACAAAGGAGAGGTTCATTCACGGCAAAAATAGGTTAATGTCACCCAACAATGGAACAGGCAATTTTCAGAAATGTAGACCCCTGGCACCCAGACAGAGGAGAGGTTCATTCACGGCAAAAATAGGTTAATGTCACCCACCAATGAAATAGGCGATTTTCAGAAACTTAGGCCCCTGGCACCCAGAGAGAGGAGAGGTTCATTCACGGCAAAACAGGCTTCATGTCATACACCAATGCAACAGGCGAATTTCAGAAATGTAGGCCCTTAGCACCCAGACAGAGGAGAGGTTCATTCACAGCAAAACAGGCTTCACGTCTAGAGTTGAGTGAACAACTGGATGTTCGGGTTCGAGAAGTTCGGCCGGGGAAGTCAATGGGGACCCGAACTTTTGGGCACTAAAAAGGCTGCAAAATAGCCCACGAAAGGGCTAGAGGGCTGCAAAAGGCAGCAACATGTAGGTAAATCCCCTGCAAACAAATGTGGATAGGGAAATAAATTAAAATAAAATAAATAAAAATTAACCAATATCAATTGGCAACTTGAAGGAGGAGGAGGTGGAATAGGTGGTTGGGGTGGCGTCAGGTGGGAATGCTATGGGAGTTGAAGTTTTCAGCACAGCCAAAAAGAATTAATGTCTGCCTGCAGTGCCACAGGCCTCATTCACAGACTCAGGGCCATGGCACCCGCAAAGAGGAGAGCGGTCCCGTAACAGCAACACAGGTCTCAGGTCAACCTACAATGGAACAGGCCATTATCATTTATGTAGGCCCCTGACACCCAGACAGAGGAGAGGTCATTTGACAGTAAAAAGAGTTTAATGTCTCCCACCAAGACAGCAAGCAATTAAACGAAATATAGGCCATAGTGTTGATCACGAATTTTCGAATTGCGAATTTTAATCGCGAATATCAGCACTTCGAGAATTCGCGAATATTTAGAATATCGCAAAATATATTCGCGATCGCGAATATTCGCTTTATGCGAATTTTTAATATGCAAATTTTCGCATGCAAGAAAATAATGGCATTATTTTCATGTTTGCGAAAATTCGCATAAAAATTCGCATAAATTAGCGTAAAAATTCGCATAAATTAGCATAAAATTCGCATAAGCTGGTATTTAAAAGGTATCTCAAATGCCAGTTTATGCGAATTTTATGTTAATTATGCGATTTTATGCGAATTTATGCGATTTTTTAATGCGAATTTTCGCAAACAAGAAAATAATGGCTGGAGATTACGAATTTGCGAATTTTCGAATATATGGCGAATATTCGCCCAAATATTCGCGAAATATCGCGAATTCGAATATTGCCCCTGCCGCTCATCACTAATAGGCCACTGACACCCACACAAAAGACACCAAGCAAGTACGTGAAATTTAGGCCCCTGACACCCAGATAATGGGGCGGTCATTAGACAGCAAAAAGAGTTAAATGTCTGCCACCAAGACAGCAAGCAAGTATGTGAAATTTAAGCCCCTGACACCCACACAATGGGGCGGTCATTTGACAGTAAAAAGAGTAAAATGTCTTACCCCAAGACAGAGAGCTATCAAACAAAATTTAGGCCCCTGACACCCAGACAATGGGGAGGTCATTTTGCAGTAAAAAGAGTTAAATGTCTGCCACCAAGACAGCAAGCAAGTACGTGAAAGTTAGGCCCCTTACACCCAGACAGAGAAGAAAGGTTCCATAGTGGAAAAAGAGGCATCATGTTACCCACCACTGGAACAGGCCACTTTTAGATATGTAGGCCCCGGCACCCAGACAGAGGAGAGAGGTTGCATAGCAGCAAAAGAGGCATCATGTCACCCACCAATGGAGAAGGCCACTTTTAGTTATTTAGACCCCAGCACCCAGACAGAGGAGAGAGGTCCCATAGCAGAGAATCAGGCTTCAAGTCACCCACCAACGGAGAAGGCCACTTTCAGATATTTAGGCCCCTGGCACCCAAATGGAGAAGAGGTTCATACAACTTTGGGTTGCCCCGCAAAATAACGGTAAAATGAAAAAAAGAGGATTCAATAAAGAAGTGCCCTGGAGTACAAGAATACATGGTTAAGGGGAGGTAGTTATTAATGTCTATTCTGCACAAGGGATGGACAGGTCCTGTGGGATCCATGCCTGGTTCATTTTTATGAACGTCAGCTTGTCCACGTTGGCTGTGGACAGGCGGCTGCGTTTGTCAGTAATGACCCCCCTGCCGTGCTGAATACATGTTCAGACAAAACGCTGGCCGCCGGGCAGGCCAGCACCTCCAAGGCATGAAAGGCTAGCTCTGGCCATGTGGACAATTTGGAGACCCAGAAGTTGAATGGGGCCGAACCATCAGTCAGTTCGTGGAGGGGTGTGCACATGTACTGTTGCACTATGTTATTGAAATGCTGCCTCCTGCTAACACGTTCCGTATCAGGTGGTGGTGCAGTTAGCTGTGGCGTGGTGACAAAACTTTTCCACATCTCTGCCATGCTAACCCTGTCCTCAGAGGAGCTAGCCATGACACAGCTACGTTGGCGACCTCTTGCTCCTCCTTTGCCTTCACCTTGGGCTTCCACTTGTTCCCCTGTGACATTTGGGAATGCTCTCAGGAGCCTGTCTACCCGCGTGCACTTGTACTCGCGCAGCTTCCTATCACGATCCAGTGCAGGAATTAAGGTGGGCACATTGTCTGTGTACCGGAGATCCAGCAGGGTGGCACCGGTGATGCGCCCGAGCTGCGTTGGGTGCCAACCCGCTGTGAACATACTTCATCCTTATCCTCCTCCACCTCCTCCTCATCCTCCTCGTCTTCCATTAGTGGGCCCCTGCTGGCCAAATTTGTACCTGGCCTCTGCTGTTGCAAAAAACCTCTGAGCCACTTCTAAGAGACTGGCCTGAAAGTGCTAAAAATGACCCCTCTTCCTCCTGCTCCTGGGCCACATCCTCGTCCATCATCGCCCTAAGAGTTTTCTCAAGGAGACATAGAAGTGGTATTGTAATGCTGATAACGGCGTCATCGCCACTAGCCATGTTGGTGGAGTACTCAAAACAGCGCAACAGGGCACACAGGTCTCGCATGGAGGCCCAGTCATTGGTGCTAAAGTGGTGCTGTTCTGATTATAAGGCGGTGAGCGGGAAGGCTGAAGTTACGCTGTAGTGGAGACAGGCGATCAGCAACAGGATGTAAACGCCGGAAGTGCGCACAGACGCCCCACACTTTATGCAGCAGCTCTGACATGTCGGGGTAGTTGTGAATGAACTTCTGCACCACCAAATTCAGCACATGCGCCAGGCAAGGGATGTGCATCAAACCGGCTAGTCCCAGAGCTGCGACGAGATTTCGCCCATTATCGCACACCACCAGGCCGTTCTTGAGGCTCACCCGCAGCAACCACTCGACGGTCTGTTGTTGTATACCCCGCCAACACTCCTGCGCGGTGTGGGGCCTGTCCCCCAAACATATAAGTTTCAGAATGGCCTGCTGACGTTTACCCTGGGCTGTGCTGAAGTTGCCGCCACTACATTTACCCAGTGTGCAGGAGGTAAGATATAGTCTCCCTGGCCGTGCTTACTGGTCGACGTATCTGTGGTTAGGTGGACCCTGCCATAGATGGCGTTGCGCAGGGCACACTTGATTTTATCGGATACTTGGTTGTGCCGGGAAGGCACTGCGTTCTTGGAGAAGTAGTGGCGGCTGGGAACAGCGTACTGTCGGACAACCACCGCCATCAGCTGTTTGAAGATGTCCGTGTCCACCAGCCTGAATGACAGCATTTCAAAGGCCATTAGTTTAAAAATGCTGGCATTCAGGCCCAGGGCTCGAGGGTGGCTATGTGAGAAATTATGCTTTCTCTCCAAGGTTTGCGAGATGGAGAGCTGAACGCTGCCGTGTGACATGGTGGAGATGCTTGATGACGGAGGTGGTGGTGTTGGTGGCACTGTTTGCTGGGCGGCAGGTGCCAACGTTCCTCCCGAGGCGGAGGAAGATGCCGAGGCAGCAGCAGAAGAGGGAGCAGGAGGAGCATGAGGGAATTCCTTGTTTTTAAGGTGTTTACTCCACTGCAGTTCATGCTTTGCATGTAGATGCCTGGTCATGCAGGTTGTACTTAGGTTCAGAACGTTAAGGCTCTGATGGCACAGCGTGCAAACCACTCGGGTCTTGTCGTCAGCACATTGTTTGAAGAAGTGCCATGCCAGAGAACTCCTTGAAGCTGCCTTTGGGGTGCTCGGTCCCTGGTGGTGGTGGCCAGTAGCAGGCGAACTCTCTTGGCGGCAGCTGTTCTGCTTTTGCCCCCTGCTCCCTCTTTTGCTACGCTTTTGGCTCGGCCTCACCACTGCCTCTTCCTCTGAACTATGAAAGTCAGTGGCACGAGCTTCATTCCATGTGAGGACTGGACCTCATCATCCCCTGCATCGTCTTCCACCCAGTTTTCCTCCCTGACCTCCTGTTCAGTCTGCACACTGCAGAAAGACACAGCAGTTGGCACCTGTGTTTCGTCATCATCAGAGATGTGCAGACTCTGATGAGGTGGTATTCCCGTGTCCTCATCATCAGGAAACATAAGTGGTTGTGCATCAGTGCATTCTAGGTCTTCCACCGCGGGGGAAGGACTAGGTGGATTCCCTTGGGAAACCCTGCCAGCAGAGTCTTAAAACAGCATAAGAGACTGCTGCATAATTTAAGGGTTAAAACCGTTTCTCTGATATGCAAGAGGGTGATGTGACAGGCTGATGGGCTTGGTTTTCAGGTGTCACCTGTGCGTTTTCTGCTGAAGACTGGGTGGGAGATAATGTTGTGAACGTGCTGGATCCACTGTCAGACACCCAATTGACTAGTGCCTGTACTTGCTCAGGCCTTACCATCCTTAGAAATGCACTGGGCCCCACCAAATATCGCTGTAATTTCTTGTGGATACCGGGACCTGAGGTAATTGGTTCACTAGTTTGTGTGGCTGTGGCCGAACGGCCACGTATCCCACCCAGCACCAGAGGGTCCACTAACACCACCACGAACATGTCCGCGTCCCTTACTAGATGTTTTCCTCATTGTTACCGTTCACCAAGCACCACAATAAGAAAAAAAATATTTGGCCCAATGTATTGAGTTCAAATTCAGGCCTTTTTTTTTACAGGCACCTAACACTATCTGGCCACCTACTTATGTACCGTATTACACTAATACAGGCACAGCAGTAACCACAGATTTAGGGAAATATCAATTGTAGGCCTAGTATTTAGGCTTTGGATGAAAGGTATCCTTTTACGGACAGAATTGCACTCAGAGATGCACAGTAGCATGTGAAAAAATATAGAGGATTATGCTTTCAGCACTTGTATTTTAACACTTAGTGTAATATACCTTTTACGGAAAGAAATACACTTGGAGATGCACGGTAGGTTTGCAAATATAGAGGATTTATTTATGAGGCCTTATATTTAGACGCCAACATGCTGAGTGTAATATACCCTTTTACGGACAGATTTACACTTGGCCAGCAACAGCTAAAACCACTGATTTACAGTATTGCTATTTTGGCAACTGAATTTCACCCCAGAAAAAAATCTATCCTTTGCCGAACACTATTAATCTTGGCCAGCCACAGCTGGAACTCCAGATTTAGGGGATTGCTATTTTGGCAATTGAATTTCACCCCAGAACAAAATATATCCTTTGCCGGACACTAGTAAACTTAGCCAGCAACAGCTGGAACACCAGATTTAGGGGATTGCTATTTTTCCAAATTAATTTCACCCCAGAGAAAAATCTATACTTTGCCGGACAGCAGACAGTATTACACTTGGCTAGCCACAGCTGGAACACCAGATTTAGGGGAATGCTATTTTGGCAATTGAATTTCACCTCTCAATAAAATATAGAAATTTCTATCCTGAGTTTCTAGGGGTGAGAATAAGCACAGCCAAGCCCCAGTTGTAGGATATAGCAAAAAAAAAAAAAAAAACTACTATTGATGGACTGATGGACTTGGGGGCAGCTTGTGCTGGTGCACCACAAGACACAAAATGGCCACCAATTACCCCAGAAAAAAGTGACAGAAAAACGCTCTGGGCAGCCTAAAAAAAAGTGAGCAATTAACTAGCAGAAGTTGAATGATTCACAGCTGTATATCGATTACTTCTTTAGGTGTTTTTTCTGAGTTTTCCCTGCCTAATCTCGCCCTCACAGCAGCTGCATCCTATTCCTACACTAATCAGAGCAGAGTGACGTGCGGCGCTACGTGATTCCAGCTTAAATAGAGGCTGTGTCACATGCTACACTTGGCAAATCACAGCCATGCCAATTGTTGGCATAGCTGTGATGGCCTCTTGGGGCAATAAGTATGACGCTTGTTGATTGGCTGCTTTGCAGGCTTTCAAAATGTGCCATAGAAATCTCCGAACACCGAACCCGAACTTTTACGTAAATATACAGTTCGAGTTCGCTAAACCCTATTCATGTCACCCACCAATGGAACAGGCGATTTTCACTAATGTAGGCCCCTGGCACCCAGAAAGAGGAGAGGTTTATTCACGGCAACACAGGCCTCATGTCACCCACCAATGAAGAAAATGTGTACCCGAACTTTTGGGCACAAATATGGCTGTAACAAAGCCCTGGTAAGGAATATAGGGCTGCATAAGGTAGCAAAATGTGGGTAAGTTCCCTGCAAACAAATGTGGATAGGGAAGTAACTTAAAATAAAATAAAACAAATAAAAATTAAACAGCATTAACCAGCAACTCAGATGAAGAGGTGGATGCAGAGTCGGCGGTTGAGGAGGCGGCGAATGTTGTGTTGTTGTGTTGTAGGCCTGTAGCCTATCAGAGGAACGGGCAAGGGAGACGCCTCTGCCCTGCTCCATTCCTGAGGACGGTGATACAGATGAATACAGAGATGAGCGCTTCCACAATGGAAGCAGTCATCTCCACATCTAATCTGCTGGCTGCTGCTGCCACATGAATAAAAAATAAAATAAAAATTCAGCCGGCGGCCCCGGCCCCCAGTGGCGTAGGGCCCCATAGACATTGCTATGGCTGCTATTGCGATCCCTACGCCACTGCTCTTTAGGTGGTGTATATTCTTTTCCTCCATTTCCCCGCCAGCCAGGCTCCAGTGATGGCCATGATCTGCGTTGGGTGCCACCCTGCAGTGAAACCGGTACCTCCTCTACCTCATCCTCCTTGTCCTCCAGAACTGTGCCCTGGTTGGCCACATGTGTACCTGGCCTCTGCTGGTGCAGAAACCCACCCTATGAGCCACTTCTGAATGACCGGCCTAAAACCCTGTGAAATGCCCCCTGTTCCTCCTCCTCCTGTGCCACATCCTCTTCCATCATCGCTGTAATTGTTTTTTCAAGGAGACATAGAAGTGGTGTTGTAATGCTAACAACGACATCATCAGCAATGGCCATGTTGGTTGAGTACTCAAAAGATCGCAACAGGGTATACAGGTCTCGCATGGAGGCCCAGTCACTGGTGGTGAAGTGGTGCTGTTCCGCAGAGTGACTGACCCGTGCGTTCCGCAGCTGAAACTCCACTATCGCCTGCTGCTGCTCGCACAGTCTCTCCAGCATATGCAAGGTGGAGTCCCACCTGGTGGGCATGTCGCATAAGAGGCGGTGAGCGGGAAGGCCGAATTTATGCTGCAGTGCAGACAGTTGAGCAGCAGCAGGGTGAGAACACCGAAACTGCGCACAGACGGACCGCACTTTCTGCAGCAGCTCTGACATGTCTGGGTAGTTTTTAAGAAATTTCTGCATCACCAAATTCAGCACTTGCACCAGGCAAGGGATATGCGTCAAACCAGCTAGTCCCAGAGCTGCAACGAGATTTCGCCCATTATTGCACACCATCAGGCCGGGCTTGAGACTCACTGGCAGCAACCACTCATCGGTATGTTGTTCTATGCCCCTCGAAAGCTCCTGTTGTGTGTGGCGTTTGTCCCCCAAACACATGAGTTTTAAAACCGCCTGCTGACGTTTACTCCTAGCTGTGCTGAAGTTGGTGGTGAAGTTATTTAGCTGACCGGATGTGGAGGTAGTAGAAGAGGAGGAGGAGGATGTGGAGTAGGAGGAGGAGGCAACAGCAGGCAAACAATAATGCCCTGCAATATTAGGTGGTGGAAGGACATGCGCCAAACCGCTATCCGCCTCGGGACCAGCCGCCACTACATTTACCCAGTGTGCAGCTAGGGAGATATAGCGGCCCTGGTTGTGCTTACTGGTCCATGTATCTGTGGTTATGTGGACCTTGCCTCAGATGGCATTGCGCAGTGCACACTTGATTTTATCCTCCACTTGATTGTGCAGGGAAGGGACGGCTCGCATGAAAAAATAGTGGCGGCTGGGAACTACGTACTGCAGGATGTCATCATCCTGCAACATAAGTGGTTGGGCATCAGTGCATTCAATGTCTTCCACTTCTGGGGCAGGGCTAAGTGGATGGGACGGGGAAACCCTGCCAGCAGAGTCATCAAAAACCATAAGAGGTTGCTGCATGACTTGGAGCTCAGACTGCTTGGCTGATTTGCAAGGGGTTGAGGTGAAAGACTGATGGGCATGGGCTGCAGGTGCTAACTCTGAGCTTTCTGCAGAGGAATGTGTGTAAGATACTGTGAAGGAACTGGAGGCACTGTCAGCCACCCAATCTACTATCGCCTGTACTTGTTCTGGCCACACCATCCGTAGAGCAGCATTTGGGCCTACCAAATAACGCTGCAGGTTCTGTCACCTACTCGCACCCGAGGAAGGTGTTTCACTTGGACCGGTAGTTGGCGCTGAACGGCCACATCCTCTCCCAGCAACATGAGCTCCACCAACACCACCACAACCATGCCCACGTCCCTTATTTGATGTTCTTATCATTATTTGCGTTCACCCACCAAGCTGACAGATGGTTTATCTCCGGTGTTAATTTAACTGCCAATAGTAAACAATTATGTTCACTAACACTAAGGCAGTGTCGTGTCATAAAAATGCTCTGTGGACCAAGAATACCGCTTTTTTCCCAAAAAATACACTAATGCACTATTTCACTGCAGAAATGTAAATTAGGTATTTGGGAGGTGTATTTTAAACTGCTTTGTGGACCAGCAATAACGTTTTTTTTCCCCAAAAATTCACAAATGCACTATTTAACGGCTGAAAATTAAACGTATGTATTTGTATGCTGTATGCACAACTGCTTTGTAAACACAGAACACGGCTTTTTTTTTTCCTAAAACACACTAATGCACTATTTCAGTGCTGAAATCTAAAATAGGTATTTGTTTGATGTATGTACAACTGCTTTGCGGACCAGGAATACAGCTCTATTCCCCCAAAAATACACTCATGCACTATTTCACTGCAGAAATGTAAAATAAGTATTTGGGCGGTGTATTTAAAACTGCTTTGTAGACCAGGAATACACTGATGCACTATTTCACTGCTGAATTTGAAAATACTTTTTGGTGCGTTGTATGCACATTTGCTCTATAGCACCACAATACAGATGTTTGCCCCAGACTACAGAAATAGACTATGTCACCCCTAAATTATACAAAAGGTAATGTAGGGGACTTGACCTGCTAGAAAAAAGTTTTTTTTCCTTCACTGAGCTACCAAAAAGGATTAGACTGATGTTACTGGCAGGCTGGCACACATGCAGGTCACATGCAGTTCCAAGGACACAGGCATGGCTGTGATGGCTTCTTAGGGCAAAGATATAAAATGCTTGCTGATCGGCTGCTCTGCAGCCTTTTAAAAAGCGGGAAGAATCACCGAACAACGGACCCGAACCCAAACTCTTATGAAAATGTTCGGGTTCAGGTCCATGTCCCGAACATCCTAAAATTCGGTACGAACCCAAACTATGCAGTTAGAGTTCGCTCAACTCTAGTCAAGAGCTTCCTGGGATCTGCAAGTTACTACTGGAGATTTTTCCCACACTTCGCTCAAATTGCCTATCCAGGAGCTTTTGAAGGGTTATCCCAAAGGCAGTCAGAATCCTAAAATACCTGTAGAATGGAATGAAGATCTTACACAAGTAAGAAATGTTTAGGAGCCGTATCATCTCAGACTCAAGCTGGAACTGAAAGAGTCATGGCCTATGCCAGCAGATCTTTACATTAACCAGAGCGCAATGACCACAATTATAGCTCCTTCAAACTGGAATTCCTGGCCTCGGTCTGGTCTGTAACTGAGAAGTTCAAGGATTATCTGGCGGCCACACCTTTCACCATCTACACTGATAATAATCCACTGGCTCACTTAAACACTGCACGTCTGGAAGCTCTAGAGCTAAGATGGGCCTTTAGACTGGCGAACTTTGACTTTACCGGACAGGCAAAGCTAATGACAATGCTGCCGCCTTATACAGGCTACCTGCCCAGAAGGAACTAATTTCCAAGGATGATCAGTGGGAAGATGTGGAAATTCCAATGTTCTACTCCCAATTCGCCCGACAGGAAGCTCTACGCACCAAGCACTAAGTCTCCAAAAGCCCCTAGTGCTTCAAAAACCTTTGAAAAATGCTTCAAAGAGCATCAAAAGCAATTAGAGGATGCCAGAAAAATAGTAGACTAAAATAGAGAAGGCCCAACAAAAACAGAAACAGGACTTTGATTAACATGCACATGCTGAGCCCTTACAACCAGGAGACAGGGTCTGGCTCAGAAACAATAACCCAGTGAGCAAGCTGGATAGTTGCTGGGAACGCGAACCATACATAGTCATGACTGTCCCCTCATCAGAAGTCTACAAAATCTGGAGAGAAGATAAAGGTACTCAGCGAGTACACCACAACAGGCTCAAGAAATGCCTGCAGGAACCTGTTCTGGAGCAACTAAGAGAAGTGGATAAGTCACCCAAACGGTCATTGTCTTCAGAAAGTGAGACACCAACACAGTTACCTTCCATGCTTGACCCCCTACAGTGGTTTCTCCAGCCTCAAATTCGAGTTTTGATGCCAATTCCTCTGATTAGTACGTCTACAGCCACAAGTCAGGCGGCTGATCCGCCTGCACAAATCCCGGACACTCTCTCTAGACCCAGAGACTCTGAACTGCCCTTGCGGAGATCCCAACAGACCAACAAGGGTAAGCCACCTGTTATCGGGAATCCTTTTAAACAACCATTTAGTTAGTTGCAGAGACAATAGGAGTCGAGCCATGGACACACCTTGAGAATATTTGTTCTTATATTTTGCTTTTATCCACTCATTTTTGTGCCTGCATTTCATGAACTCCATCCATCCATCATCCCATAACTAACTCCAAGTTGCATTCGGTTGTACGCAAAATTCTCTCCCCCCCCCCTAAAAAATGGATTACCAATTAGATTACAAATAACTGTGCACATTTTATGTTTCCGTTTTGCAACGTTACAAACCAAGCACCCAAAGAATAGACTCAAACATATACCTGAGCTCTTTGTGATTCCTACTTTCGATTTTTCAACTATTTTTGCACTAACCGTTTTTTACAGGTTCAGCAACGTTCAAGGATTTTATGCCTATTGTGTGTATTTCTTTACAGTATGTTTTTATGCACTACTGTATGGACTTTGGACTTTTTTTTTTAAGGTGTCACATAAATTTTGTGTATAATATTAAACTGTGCAACAGTGTGTTTAGAATTGTGCAAAACTTGACTTAGATTCTCCCCGATATTCTCCCAATCCGGAAGTAGTAGTGAAGCAGACCAGGATCTCTGTCCTGGTGAAGAACATTCCAAAAAAAAGCTTTTCATCAAGTGACTATAATTTAACTTTCATACCATCTTTCTTACAAATCAAGTTGTGCAAAAATTCTGGAGTGTCTACCTCAAGTGAATATCTGTCGGCAATACTGAGAAGTGCCGACCTCAATTGAAAATATGCATACCAGGCCACCTCACCGACGTTTAAATTTTGTTTTAGTTCCATAAGAGACAGAATTTGCCCATCCTTAACCACCTGATTCAGATATTGAATATTTCTCGTCCTCCAATATTGCCGACTTTGAACTTTATGCTGTTAGCCACATAGTTAGCATCTTTGTTTCTTTGCTCACATGGACTGCCTCTAAAGACTCAAAAATACTAAATGGTCCTGTAATTTTCCTTCTGTTAGCTAGAGAGCCTAGGTATTGTATTGTTATGTATTGTTGCTACACAGGGAGGACCAAGTGGTAAATTCACAAGCAGTCAAAACATATTTCAAGGGTAACCTGCTGCTAATAAGTCTCACCCTCAAGAGAGAGTTGGGAGAAAACCGGTATCCCATACTCCTAATTTGTGTCCTAGGGCCTTGCGCACTGCCTTAAGGAAATTTTGTAGATACCTGTTGCATATATCAAGGTGACGAAGCGTAAAGCATAATTAAGGCCTTGGTGCTGGAAGGGAATACTGGCTAAAACCCATGCTTTCTTTGGTACTAGGATAAAGTATAGGCAAAGAAAGCCAGTAATAAGCGCTTTTTGCACACCTTTGGGTTCTCTGATTATACCTGAGAGGGAAACCGTTGCTAGACACCCTATTCTTACGGGCAGAGGAACCTTTTGGTAGCCATTGTCAGCAGTAGTGTCTCAATTGATTATTTATATATATATATTTTTTTTTTCATATTTCTTCCTCCTAAGCACAAACCAAGAACGGCGTGCCTTTCAGTAACAGGGAATGTAATGCCCCCGAGTGGCATTACCGCGCACACTCCCTGCTTATGTCTGTATATGCACTAACAATGTCATTTTAATGCATTTATATCAGGTCCTCCACATTGTGCATATCCTGTTATACTATCTGATTATGTTCACGTAATGTGCTTGGTTTACCATTGGGTGGCAGCAAAGCTTGTCAGTGCTACACTAGATGAGAGTGGAACTAGATTCCAGTCTCTATGTGTCACTGCAGGAAGTGGGGGAAACCCCCCACCGTGCATCGTCCGCGGCCGCTGGGACAGATAGCAGGAAAAGAGAGCTAGTGACCTCCTAAAGCATCCCAATAGAGCCCTGGCCTCCTAACTGTATGGGCCGACCTTGAAGGTAGGAGGGCCCTTACCTCAGGAACCTGGAGCCCTAAGAATCCCAGCTTAACCCTGGATATAGTGACAGGGCAGAGACCACCTGCTCATCCAATACCACAGATGGGCAGGAGTCTCTAGAGGCCCCTATGCAGCCGGGAACCAGACAGTGTGCGCCCGCACGGCAGGCAAGTAACATGGGAAATAACGTACAGAGAACCCACACTTACCTGCCACCCTGGTGAAGTCGAACCAGCACCAGGACCTCCTGGACCCCCATACGGACACCAGATGCAAGGGGAAGATCCTGGCAGGGCAGCACACCATCTGGTCTTTGCTTAAACCCCTCCGGGAAAGCAAGCCCCTTCCAGAGCAACAAACAACTACAACCACACTCCAGACAGACCCACACCATAACAACAACACAAGGTGGGGATGAGCAAAACAAGCACACTGGAGGGGATACACCAAACAGGCAAGATAAACAATGGACAATGAAACCAATATAACAAATAAGGGTGGCTTACGCAGACATAACAGTGGGAATACACAACAAGCTCCAGCACACAATCTCACTGTGGCTGGACAAACAAAACTGACCTCAGGCTCCAAACACACACACTTAAGGAGGCCTGAGGTCACACTCACTACACACCCATTAACTCTGTGCACACCACACCTAGCACAAAGACATTAACCCCATGTGCACCACACACAGGGAAAAAGCACACCACACAGATGTGAGTGTCTCGCATGCTCAAGACACAAAGTTGTCAGTGGCAACCGCACATGAGACTACAACGTATAGCCCCATGCGCGGCAACCGAAAACCATGCCGCTGGCAAGAGCAGGCGAGACAAAGGAACACAACCAAGACAGGTTGTGACATACCAGTTGCCACCGGCAACGGAATGTAAACACAAGGGTCACAACCCCACCGCGGGTCGTGACACTATGCCTACCCAGTAAGGGGAGGAAGTTAGATAGAGGTCAGAGTGAATAAGCCCCTGCATGAGGGAGGTTGTTTGGTGAGAGACTCGCCCCTGCCGGGTGAGCATCGCCTAAAGCCAGAAAAGGTTCCTTGGAAGGATTTCTATTTAACCTTGCAAACCTAAAGTACAGCAGAGAGAGATAGCAACAGATGTAGCAGAGCCGAGAGTGTATACTAGCCTGCCAAAGTTTGCCAATGCTTGCTGGGAATCAGGAAAGTACAAGAAATAGTTTTGAAGACAAGTTTACTCAAGTAAAGCTGTGTTTGAGCTTTACAGTATAACCAATTCTGGACTCAATTAATTCCTTCATCATCCAAGTTTAACTACCTTGACTCTGCTTTGGACGGCCACGTCTGAGATCTCAATGATATTCCAGGTAGGAGCATCGTTCGTGACACGTGCATCCAACATCTGCAGAGACATTGTAGGCCGCACTACACCACTCTAGCAATCCTACACTGGGTGTCCCACCAACAACTCATTTTAAAAGAGAGCCTTCCGCTCCTGCTGCTTTACTGCAGCTGGAGTCACGACAAACTGTTGTCGGACGTCGCAACTACCGTTCAGTTTTTTTCCTGCAATAATTTATTATATGTCAGACCAAAACGCTGCTCACAACAGCATCAGAATGACAGAAATGCGGGACAACTACTTTGTTAACGAGACATAGTAATATGTACATGCAAATGCTTTTTTAGAAATCTTCCTCCCTTATAAGTGCACAGCTTCACTTCTCATCTGTATGCGCCACAAAGATAAGAATGTTGCGGATTTCTAAGACAAAACCTAAAGAGATTGGTGTGCATGCCGAACAAATTAGCACATGAGTCCAACAACGTAGCAAAATATAAATTTAGTAAACATGTAATTGGTTGACAGTGATTGCATTTACATTTTGTAAACCCTGTGCAGTACTGCTGTTACGTTTGCAGGCTGTGTGCTTGCTTGATCCCTGCACATTTCCCTTATTTTGGTAGTGTGCAGCTGACCAGGCATGTTCCGGCCTCCATTCAGTATAATCACATATGACTCTCTGCACTTGTATATGACTATCATTATCCCCTTCCCATGTGTTCTCCTCATATTCTTGCTACCCCACTGGTTCATGTTTACTCCCCTTGCTATATGTATTTTTTAAGTGATATCGAATAAATTATATTTTGCTACGTTGTTGGACTCATGTGCTAATTTGTTCGGTATGCACACCAATCTCTTTAGGTTTTGTTTCATGATGGAGGTGTGATCTCATTAAGTCCCATATATACTCATTATTTCATCATATAATAATTTTGCACTCAGCATGCTCACTACATCACTAGATGCATGCTTTAAGCATTTTTAAAATGCCGTCATTCATAAGGCTTTTCTGTCATTTTGCAGTTTAACGCCATTACATGTGTCCAATGAGGCCTAAACATTTTCAATTTATGATCTGGGTGCTCTTTTATGTTTGGGCCCTGTCGTGTGTCAAGACATAAGATTAGGGCCACAATGGGGATATTTCTGAAGACAGGAGAAATGGGGTGATACATTTTGGGGTGCCATTCTTCATTTTCATGTGCTCTGTAGAAAAAAAATTGTCTTTAAATTGACACCTTGATGTAAAAAATGAAAATTTTATTTTATTTCACTTTCTTAGCATTATTTTCTTTAAAGAACTAGGGGAGTAAAAAACATATTATACCCCTAGATGAATACATTAAAAGGTCTAGTTTTCAAAATGGGGTCACTTTTGGGGAGTTCTATTATTCTGACACTTCTAAGCTTCTGCAAACTCGGCTTGTTGCAGGAAAAAATATGTACTTCAAAAATTTTAAAGTGAATGTTAAAATGGTAAGTCTCCTAAATAAAAAAAGGAAAAGTTTTTTGTAAGTGCAGCCAAAATAAAGAAAAGTTGTGGAAATATATTTCTGATAAAAATATTGTAATGATTTATGTAAAACATTGCATTTGAAAATAGGAAAATATGCCAACTTTTACAAATTTTCATAAATTTTTATGTTTTAAAGATACGCATAGTATATCGGCAAAATGTTACCACCAAAGTAAAGTAGAATATGTGACGAGAAAATAGTGTCAGAATTACTTTGATGTGCAAAGCCTTTACAAAGTTATTCTCTGCTAAAGTGACACGTGCCAGATTTCCAAAATCTGGCTTGATCATTAAGGCCAAAACAGGCTTGGTCACTAAGGGGTTAATCTGCAACGTTTCAACTCACTGTAATTCAAGATTCCACATGCTAAAGCATCTGTATGAGCAATGGAAAGACCTAAACAATTTTGTCATGCTAGAGATCGTCTCAGCAGGGAGCATCAGTTGTTTCAAGGTCAGGCAGTGGCAGCTCATCTGTAATGCCTGTTGGGTGCTGAAGCCCCTTCGAAGAAGCCCCAATATTTGTCAGCAGGGATAACTGTAGCATGAACAATGTCATCCCCCAAATATTTATCTTAGAACAGACGCTGATGCTCATGCAGCAGGGGATAACAGCAAAAGAAGAACAGCTGACACATCTTCACCCTGTAGCTGTTGGGAACCCACAAAGAGAAACTCCCATGGAGAAGGATGATGAGAAGCTGCCACTGGAGGAGCAGCAGTCAGATTTGGAGGAGCAAGAAAATGATGATGATGGCATCAGCCTTGACAACCAATTGTCTCTTTGAGGGGTGGAGCTGGAAAGAACTGGCTCTTTGGGCACACTGGTGTCACGAGGGTGTCAAGAGCCACGTCTGACTCAGTTATACCCGGGGTCAGGAAGTTGCAGAGGGTAGCTGCGCGCTCTATGTTTAAAGATCGCGCTGTTACTTAATGGTAGCTTTCTGTGTTTGCCTCGCAATCCTTCTTGTCTCACTCAGGGATCTGTAGCTTCTTCTCCTCAGCTGTTTCTTGTCTGTCACTCCCAACCTCCTTATATTCCCCCTTCCCACTTCTCTGGTTTCCAGATATAGAGCTTCCTGACTGGACTTCTATACTGACTCACTGGAGTTGTGTAGCTGTTGTTCCTGGTTGTTGTACCAGAGCATTACCCTCCGGATCCCTGTTGGGCTTTTGTTGTCCGCTGTTGTCACCCACCTGCATGGGCGTAGCTATAGGGGGTGCAGAGGTAGCAGTCGCTACCGGGCCCAGGAGCCTGAGGGGGCCCAAAGACCCTTGTGCTGCATAAGAAGACACACAAAGCACTGAGGAAAGGGGCCCCAAGCTGAACTCTTGCACCAGGGCCCATGAGCTGTTAGCTACGCTACTGCCCACCTGGGATTATATGTTTTGTCTGTATTGTCTGTCCTCTCCCTGATGTTTTTCTTTAGTGTTAGTGGTGAGGACTAGTGCTCCCACCGCCCTATTCACTACTTAGGGCTCAGCTTAAGGAAAGCCAGGGTTTAGGCACGTGATCGGCGTACGGGTGAAGAATCCGTCTAGGGACGTCGGGGCAGTCAGGTGCCAGCTTCAGCTTGAGTTAGGGGTCACCACCTTTTCCTCTCCCTTGGATAGGGCTTTCCCTTTTCCCTCCCTTTGCACCACACGTCTGTGATCGGCACGCTGGTCGTGATAACTGGCCAGAATGGAGAGCTGTATGCTTGCTTGCTTACACACTGACAGGCGTATCATTTACATTAAGCAGTCTGATGATTACTGGATTACCATGCTTTTAGAGCCTCCAAACAAAATGGGGGAATATTTTCCATCTTCCAAAAGGGAGGACATTGTGTATTCAGCTTGCCACAGCTTTCAGCAAACAGTTTTTTTTTTATATGTCCTGCCAGGCTGATGCAAATCTTGCCTCATTACCAGGTTCAAGCCTACTTACACTCTGGCCTGTCTCCGACTCATACCCTGTTCCCTGATGTCATGGACTTCTGGGCAGGCAGACTGGAACAGTAGCCCGAACTAGCATAGTACACTTTCTGTCTTTTTTCTTGCCCAGACTCCAATGTCATCTTGGAGACAGGGGGCGTGATGACACCCAAGCGGACCAAGTTGTTCTCCACTACTGTCCAAAACGTCACTTTTTGTCAAACCAAGCCTGGATTCGGGAGGATTTTCACACTCCTACAGCTGAGGCCAATGAAAAAAATTTGACCTTTCTAGCTTTGCCCCATCTTGCCAATGTTGCTGTTTGCCTGCCTTCCAACCTACCAACATGTTTACTGCTTACCATCATGTTCTCTACAGCTACTGTCTACTCCATCATGCCACTGCTGCTGCCTGCCTATGTTCATGCTCTGTAAGGCTGTTGCTGCTGCCTCCATCTTGTCACTGCCACGATCTTGCCACTGCTGCGGCTCTTCATGCTACTGCTGCATTCAAGCTGCTGCCTGTCAACATGTACCATATGGGTGCTGCTGCCATCACTGCCTCAGCTGCTACTCCTCGCTGTTAATCCCCTACTGCTACCACTTTTAACGCTACACATCTGCCACTTCTACCACTACTAGTACTACAACCACCACCACAACTACTACAACCCATAGACAGTAGATCTACTACTATAGATCTATATGTTCCATTCTATTATGCTTCTGCTGCCACTACTATTGCAGCCACGTGCCTCTAATACCATACCCTTTTCACATCTACACTGTACTGCTGATACTCCAAATTAAAAGGGAGGGAATTTTTCAAGGCTTGTTTATGAGCCACTTTTTCTTCTAACAATTAACACTTGTACATGTTGCCTGGCCAGGAGTTTTGACCCTGTCTTACAGTGACGTCATTCGCTCCAGCACGGAGAGCGAGCATAGGGAAATAGGAGCATAGTGCTACGGGCCGGAGCACGCTCCTGAAAAGGAATACAGATGCCCGACTTTAAAAGTACCGAATCACCTGCAACTACCAAGAAAGAAAATAAACTACAATTGAGGTAGGCAGACATCTACGGACAGTATTGTACTTAAGTAGGTTAGCGGTACCTAAAATAGGGTGAGCGCGATAGCCATAGCGTTTTTTCCATCATTAAATTTGTGTTGGCATACAGGTGAAACTCGAAAAAATTTGAATATCGTGCAAAAGTCTATTTATTTCAGTAATGCAATTTAAAAGTAATTTTGTGAGAAGGTTCAATATTCTAGGCTCAAAGTGTCACACTCTAGTCAGCTAATTAATCCATACCCCATAAGCAAAGGGTACCTCAAAATTCTGTAAGCCATAAGCATCCAAGTTATAACAAATAAAGGCTTGAAATATCTTGCTTTGCATTTAATGAGTCTATCTCATATATTAGTTTAACTTTTTAAGTTGCATTACTGAAATAATTAAACTTTGCACGATATTCTAATTTTTTGAGTTTCACCTGTAAGTGTCAAATCACAATGACTTGCTGTTGGGAGGAATGAAAATGCTATACAATATATTACATTTTGATTTTATCCATAGCACTTAAAGATTTGCATTTACTGTGCAAGATATGTTGTGACAAATGCATTTTCAATGCATTAAAATGCACTATGATTTACCCACTTTGACATATAGTATTATTCTATAAAATCTGTATAGGACAGCAGGCCTATCCTCTAAAAGGGTTCACACACAAGGAAATGTCACTTTGCATATGAAATTTTAGTAGTACCTACTTCATTGAATTAGACCAAATTAGTCAGGAGGTGTCAGTTTGTTCCTGCGATGACCATTCAAAGGTCATTTCATTTTTTTAAAAATGTGTTAGGGCCATTTATTCAAATTAAAGTCTATAAAACATTTCACGAGGGAGTCAGCACAGGATTTAATTACATCTATTGAAACCTCTAAACAAAACCCCAAACTCCTGTTCAGGGCAATGATGAATTGTGTGCTGTATGCCAATTGCGACACCTCCTGGCTCCATCAATGCAGCCACTGCTGGCTGTTGGAGCCTGAGTGGCTTGGCTGGCCCCTGACGGATTTGCATCAATATGCTTGAGCTTGCAGACAGGCTGTTCAAGGGGGACCGTCGGCTCAGTGGGCAGGCTTTGGCCCAGGATACTAATGGCCAGTTCTTTAAAGTCCAGAAATGTACTACTGGAGTGCTGGGCCAACAACATTTTCAACTGACCCCTAAAATGCTCAGTATTTACACCCGCAATAAACTGTTCCCGCAGAGTCTGGTCTTGGTTCTCAGCTTCCCGGGGGTCTACCTGGATGACGGCCCTTAAGGCCTCTTGGAGGGACAAAGCAAAATTATAGAGTGACTCACCAGGCTTCTGCTTTTTACTGAAGAACCGCATCTTTACTTCTGACACCGTCCTGGCTTCAAATGTGGTACTGAGGCGGTCAAAGATTTGTTCCATTGTATTCCTTTCAGAACTGGGCCAGAAAATGACCTCCCAGTGGGCTGCCCCTTCTAGCTGGTCTAAGAGGATCTCCATCTGTTGGTCGGCGGAGATGGGATAAAGCCGAAACAAGGCCATAATCTTATCTTTAAAGTCCTTTAAGTTGTGGGCCTCTCCTGCGTAGCGAGGAAACCAGGGGGCCCCAAAATAATATGGCATAGTCAGCGGCATCATACTGGGAGCTGCAGTAGCGACTGCGGCCACAGGCTCCCTGGGGGCAGGTTACACCACTTCCTCAGAGTCATACATGGCGTGTTTGGACCACAAATAGGCCTTATGTGATGGATTCAGGCCTGTTGGATATTGGGCGTTGCTGCCGGCAACTGTGATATGAGTATGGCCTCTTTAAGATAGTGCCGTGCAGGCCCGATGTCACGCTGGGAGGTACTGACCAGTGGGTTTAGTCCTTGGTTAAGGTACGGGGCCTCCCTCAGGCCTCCATTATCAATGCAGACCCCCTCCGGTACTGATATCACTAGTCCCAGGAGTTTTTACTTACTCCGGTGTAGTGAAGTCCAAGTCTCGCGAGATGCGGGAGGACGTCCTCAGAAATCCCATGCGCAGCACCCCTTCCAGGGAGGACGCCAGGCCGGAGGGGCGGAGCTTCACACTTACTCCGACAGGGGGCGGCTTCTCTGATCTTCAGGGCCCAAGGTAGGCAGGCCCCACTTGGCATATGGGAGGTGGCACGAAAGTTTTTTTTTTTTTTAGTAGGTTAGCACTCCTTTTGTAAGTCATCATTGGAGGGAAATTGAATGCCTTAATCTCGGGTAAACCCCGCTGTAAGATATGCCACTCCTTTCTAAGGATCCTGGCAATGTCACCACTGTCCTGACCAAAAATAAACACAAAAGGAATGCGCTCCATTGTCCTGCTACTAGAAGATTCACTGAGCGTGGACTCCCTATCAACTGTCATAATTCTCTCCCTAGTTCTCTGTAAGAGCTTTCTTGGGTAACCCCTCTCAATAAATTTGCTGCAAATCTCATCAATCCTATCAGAGAAATTTCCATCATCCGAGACAATCCTCCTAACCCGCATCAATTGGCTCCACGGTAAAGAGTCAACCATGCACCGAGGATGATAACTATTATGTGCTAACAAATTGTTTCTATCTGTGGGTTTCTGATAAATGTCAGTATTGATGCCTTCCTCTGTTATGTAAACCCTAACATCAAGAAACTGAAGCTCTTTCTCAGATACCGTAACCGTAAATTGCATACCTGGGACCGCCACATTAAGGTGAGTATAAAATTCATCCAATTCCTCCCTAGTACCACACCATATCATGAAGATGTCGTCGATGTAGCGCCACCACCAGCACAGGACCCTCCCGAAGAATGCAGATCGATAAAACAGCCTGTCCTCCACCTCGGCCATAAAGATGTTTGCATAAGTGGGACCCCATGGCCACACCGCGCCTGTGCCGGTAAAAAGTGTCCCCAAAGAGGAAATAATTCCTCCTCAGGACTACCACGAAGAGCCGGAGGACAAAGCGGATCGCATCCAGGAGAGTCCCGTGCCGGCCAGAGCCACATCGACGACCTTTAATCCATATGTGTGGTCAATCGATGTATATAAGGAGACAACAGCAAAACTCACAAGCAGAAATTGTGATGGTAATTGTATCTGGCGCAATCTACACAAAAAATGCCCAGTGTCTTTGACATAGGAGCGGGCTGTGGTTGCATGGACCTGCAATGACCTATCCAGGAAAATTTATATGGTATTAAATACAGATCCCCTGCCCGACACAATAGGTCGGCCAGGGGGATCTTCCAAACCCTTGTGTATTCTACATAAGAGATACAAGTCACAGGGGTGCAGTTACAACCCATAAGTATCCGCAGCCAGTACATATAAAACAGAGGCAGCTGTGGACTGCCATACTGACACATGGCCCTAGATACACAACCACAATAATCAGCAACAAGCCCATACAATAAATAATGGCGAACAGTGAACAGGCAAGTAACAAAGAGTGGTGCTGAAGTTGTGGAAGAAAAGGAGAAGCGCATCATGGGTTTTTGTTGCGCCACATACCAGATGCAAACAAACCAGAGTGATTTGTTTACATGGGTCAATAGAGTACAAGTTGAAAAAGAAAAGATATGGGGAAGATGTACATGAGGTAAACAACTACATGAGCGTATCTGTTAAAAACTAGTGATAAGCGGCAGGGGCAATGTTCGAATTTGCGATATTTCTTGATTGCGAAAATCGGGAATGTAATATGCGTGTATTGCTGCAATTTTCAATCTGCTAGAAGTTTCCTGAGACTGGAGAAAATGGTTGGCACGGCAAAACATTACAAAAGCTTTAAGCAGATAGAGTGCTCCAAGAGTGAGCAAATTGGCACTAATGATGCACATATTCTGGCACAATACGTGCAACTTCACATTTTAGCAGGTTTGACTACATATTACTGATTGGTGCACTAAGTATTGTTGTGAACTTGTGACATCACAGCAGTATGTCTGTAGCATGTATGTATGGGCAGCAGAACCTATCACACTACCTAACAAAACCTACATTATATAGCTACACTATATAACGAACTAACCTACACTGACTATCGCCCACTAACTATCTAATGTAATGACACAGAAAAGCACAGAGCACAGCAATGACACTGCTGTCTCTCTCAGAACTACAAAAAACTGAAGAAAATGGCTGCTGGGGAGGTTCTTATATAGTAAAGGGTAGGCAACTTTTCTATTGGGTGCTAGGGATGTTGCTAAGCTCAGACAAATATATTGCAGCCTTCTCATTGGCCCACAAGCAAGAAGCAGGGAGGGATCATGGGTTCAGATGAAAAAAAAATCTAGAATATTCGAGAATACAAATATATAGCATTATATTCAAATCTTCGCGAATTCTCAAAGTGGCGATATTCACGATTAAAATTCTCGATTCTAATATTTGCGCCCAACACTATTAAAAATGATATTAATCCCGGAAAAACCCTTTAATGTTACCAAAAGTGGATGCTTTACAAAATAGAGAGAAGCATATTGGATTCTTATGTTGGCTGCCTATCTGTAAAACTTACATTAGGCAATGACTAAAATAATGTAATATTCAAAATCATTAAGGTGTTTTCTGATGGATGTTAATCTGCGGCGCCACAAAAAATACACTTTATGGAATTTTGAGCACCAGACTTTTTCTGTTTTCATTGAACGGAAAAGAGGAATAATTGTAGGGACAATATATTCAAGATATTAAAGAGTTATGAAGAACCTGATCTGGGGTAATCCAAAATGCACAAAACTAGTTGAAGAATCAGGTTTCTATTTGAAACAATACTGTGGGATAAAGACCATTGACCAACAAACTGGGACAAAGCTCCCCCTACAGCACCTTGAAACAGTATTTATACTCCTTGAACTTGTCCACATTGTTTTAGATTACACCCACAAAATAAAATGTATTTTATTGGGATTTTATGTGATATACCCAAACAAAGTAGCAGGTATGTGTGAACTGAAAATAAAATTATATATGGTTTTAAAAAATGTTAATAAATAAAAAAAATTGTATTTAGCCCCCCTTAGTCAGTACTTCATAGGAACACTTTTTGCTGCAATTGTAGCTACAAGTCTGTTGAGGTATATGCCTCTACTAGCTTTCCACATCTAGGGGCTGAAATGTGTGCTATTCTTTTTTGCAAAATAGCTCAAGCTCAGTCAGATTGGATGGAAAGCATCTGTGAACCATATTTTCAAGTCTTGCCATAGATTCTCAGTTGGATTTAGGTCTGGACTTTGACTGGACCATTCTAACACGAGAAAATGCTTTGATCTAAACAGGGCCGACTCCAGGTTTATGTGTGCCCTTGGGCAATAACGTCTCATTGGGCCCCCTTACACAGTGATAACTCTCTCAGTATAGAAAATGTAGTAGTGTTACCTGCAGTCCTATGTAAAACCACAGATAACACTTGTGCTTATAATGTGGTAGTGTTACCCGCAGTCCTATGTAAATCCACAGATAACATTAGTATAGATAATGTGGTAGTGTTACCTACGTCCTTAGTGTGCATCCCTGTGCCTCTATCACGGCTCCATGCTGGCGGCGCTGCCTTCTCTTTCATCTTCTTCTTGCCCCGCACAGAATATCCTGAGGCAGCCGCGTCAAGGCATAGGGACACTGTGGGCATGGTGATGTTGACAAACACAGGGAGAGACACACACACAGGGAGAGACAGACAGACACACACACAGGGACAGACACACAGCTAGGCCTCACCACATTCCAGCAAGGCTCCTGTACTACAGGAAGACAGCTATCTGCTCCTCCCCCACTGGTCACATGGGGTTGCAGGGACCAAGAAATCCTCATCATTCTTCGGCCTCTGTGGTCTGATATTCATCTCTGAAGATGCAATGGGATTGCCGGCAGTTGAATGGTGGAGCAAGGAGTGGATGGCTCCTGCTTTACCATTGCACTGAACTGTCCATGTGTCCTAAGGACACAGAGACAGTTATTGGCAGGTCATTCGGCAGCTGCCTCGGAACCGCTAGACAGCCACAGATATCTGGAACTGCCCTGCTGGGTCTGGGACAGTTGGGAGGTATATAGAGCCCATCATCATCATACATACACTTTTCTGGTCTAAAGTCTCACTGATGGTGAAGTCAATACAAATAATGAATGAATCAGCACCATTTCTCTATTACTATCATTAGATTTAACTTCCAACTCTGTCTCTGCACTAATATAACTAATTACTGAGCCATTGCTAATGAATGTAACAGAGGGGTGATGCAGATCTATGTTTAACAGATGTGGTTATTTTACAGGGTGTGTTATAGGGAGGAGAGGCTGGGACACTCACATCACTCCTCTTTGTCTGACCACTGTATGTTCAGTGACTGCTGCTCTGTCATCTCGCTGCCCCTGCACCGCACACGGGTCACTGAGCCTGAGCTCAGCGAGGTGCTGTCCACTCCTCCAGTAATGGTGATGTTCTCCATACACACATAGTGCCGACCCCTGCCCTGTACACTCTGCGTTGCTGCCGCTATGTAAGAGAGCAGGAGCGTATTATCAAGTAAAGAATACATTCTTTCACTTGCTCAGCGTGACGTGCTGACGCTGCAATGCACAGCGAAGAGGGGGAGTGGCCAAGGGGAGAACATGGTTCAGCACATAGCGGGACATTTAGCAGACTGCTGGATCTGGGACAGTTGGGAGCTGTGCTGCAGGATTGAGCAGTGCCCCCCCCCCCCCAGGAGCAGTGGGCCCCAACACTTGCCCCGGTGTGTTGGGCGCTGACGCCGGTCCTGGATCTAAACCATTCCATTGTAGCTCTGGCTGCATGTTTAGGGTCATTTTCCTGCTAGAATGTGAACCTCCGCTCTAGTCAAGACTTTTTCTCTAACAGGTTTTCCTTCCCTGTATTTAGCTCCATCCATCTTTCCATCAACTCTGACCATCTTCCCTGTCCCCAGAACATGATGCTGCCACCACTATGTTTTACGGTGGGGATGGTGTGTTAAGAATGATGTGCACTGCAAGCTTTCTGCCACACATAGCATTTTGCATTTAGGCCAAAAAGTTCAATTTTGGTCTCATCTTACCATAGCACCTTCTCCCACATGTTTGCTGTGTCCCTTATATGGCTTGTGGTAAACTACAAGGGGGACTTCTTATGGCTTGCTTTAAAAAATGGCTTTCTTCTTGTCACTATTCCATACAGGCCAGATTTGTGGAGTACACAACTAATAGTTTTCCTGTGGAAAGGTTCTCCCACCTGAGCTGTGGATCTCTGCAGCACCTCCACAGTGACCACAGACCTCTTGGCTGCTTCTCTAATCAGTGCTCTCCTTGCCTGGGCTGTCAGTTTAGGTGGAATGCCAAGTCTTGGTAGGTTTGCAGTTGTGCCACACGCTTTCCATTTTCAGATGATGGATTGAACAGTGCTCTGTCAGATGTTCAGAGCTTGGGATATTTTTAATTATAACCTAACCATGCTTTACACTTCTCCACAACTTTATCCTTGACCTGTGTGTTCCTTGGTTTTCATGATATTTTCTAACAAACCTCTGAGGCCTTCGAAGAACAGCTGTAGTTATACTGAGAGTAAATTATGGTACACAATGGTGGACTCTATTTACTAATTACTTACTACTTACTAATTAGGTGACTTCTGAAGGCAATTGGTCACACTGGATTATATTTAGGGGTATCAGAGTACAGAGGGCTTAATACAAATGCACGCTGCACTTTTCAGATTTTTATTTATTAAATATTTTGAAAACGATGTATCATTTTTTTCTTTTAACTTCTCACATACTTGCTATTTTGTGTTGGTCTATCACAGGCATGCTCAACCTGCGGCCCTCCAGCTGTTGTAAAACTACCACTCCCACAATTCCCTGCTGTAGGCTGATAGCTGCACGCTGTTCGGGCATGCTGGGAGTTGTAGTTTTGCAACAGCTGGAGGGCCGCAGGTTGAGAATGCCTGGTCTATCACATAAAATCCCAATAAAATATATTTAAATTTGTGTGTTTAACGTAAAAAAATGTGGAAAAGTTCAAGGGGTATGAATAGTTTTTGAAGGCACTGTATTTGTTTTGTCTTACTCCATAGACCAAAGAGAGACATATACTGTAGGCTTTGGAAGAATCACAAGAGGACCCTGATCTCACAAGAGGAATTCAATAAAGTTTCCTGAAATGCACAGATGTGACTGGCATCTGGAGCCATTGCCACCAGGGTTAGGTCATTGCCCCAATGCAGCTGTATTTTGATATTCTACTATGGCCTCAAGTACCCGTTTGACATCAGATCTTATGACCTGAGCATAATAGCGATCTACTGTTTATTTTTATTAACAATATCATTACAGATGAGAGAATCAAAGTTGATGAAGAGGAATTTGATCCAAATTTCAGGAAAAATTTGATTTGCACCGAAACCGAATCTCCTCACGTTTCGTGGTAACGAATCACATTTTTTCCTAAAATGACTGCTGCACATGTTAGGACATGGAGCAAAGAGCTCTGGGAACGAGAAATCACCCACAATGCCATGCATGTAGCCAATCAGCAGCCAGCCAGCCCCTGTGATGTCACAGTCCTATCCCTTAGCCATTCTGTCATTCTGTCAGCAGGTGCTAGGGACAGTGCTAAGGAAGACTTTATTGTGCCAAAAAAATGATTTAGAAGTTCAGGGAAAGATTATTCGTAGTGTAGGGAAAGGATAGGGAGGCATTATCTACACTATAAAAGGAGAACAGGGTCCATTAGGGTAGTGTACAGCCTGGGTAATAGGAGCAATTCTGTTACACCTTGCTGCACTAACTGGGGATCCAAATTGCACTAAATGATAGCTCAGTAATTCCAGCAAACCTTGCTTGTTATTGGGGTGCAAGAGCTGTGTGATATAGCCATTTATGGGGTGTATTAATAGGAAATATACAAACGTCCTATTAGCTTTTCTACAGGGATTTTTTTTATTGTATACCTTTTTGGGGGGTGTAATTAGCATTCTGCGATGAAGTTACATTGTACTACAGTCATTTATAGAGTGTATTAATAGGAAATATACATACGTCCTATTAGCCGTTCTGTGTTGATTTTACATTGTTTTATATTTTTTGGGGGTGTATTAATATAAAAAAATAATGAAAAATATATGTCGTAATTGCCGTTCAGCGTTAAAGTTACATTGTACTACAGCCACTTACGGGGTGTGTTAATAGGAAATATACATACGTCCTATTAGAAGTTCTGATGTGATTTTACATTTTTTTGGGGGGTGTATTAATAGAAAAAATAAAGAGGAAAAAAATATATGTCATAATTGCCATTCAGCTGTGAAGTTACATTGTACTATAGCCATTTATGGGGTGTATTAATAGGAAATATACGTACGTCTTATTAGCCATTCTGCTGTGAATTTTTTTGTGGGGGAGTGTATTAATTCGAAAAATAATATGTCTTATTAGCTGGTCTGCGGTGAACTGACATTGTTATACAGCCATTGGTGGGGTGTATAAATAGGAAAAATAAGGATGTTGTTAACCACTCTGCAGTGAATTTTCATTGTCATACAGCCATTGTTAGGGTTTATTAATAGGAAAAATAAGTATGTGTTATTAGTATTGTTGAGCGCGAATATTCGAAAAGCAAATTTTTTTAGCGAATATTGGCACTTTGCAAATTTGCGAATATTTTGAATATAGCGCTATATATTTGCTATTTCGAATATTCGTTTTATTTTTTTAAGTTATTAATTCTTGTTGCTCTCTGGTTGTCTTCCTACTTCCCAAAAGCTGTTCTTACCTGTCCGGAGGATTCCTGGCTCGCTGCCAGCTCCAGTCAATGCCCGTTGCCGCTTCTGCCAACTTCCCGTGTGCATGGACTGTCGGATGTGAGAATCACAAACTCACAAATTTGACTAAGTTGTATTTGCAATTCGCAATGCGATTAATATAACCTGTATTACTCGCATTGCACATTCAACTTGCATCTGTGTAGAATTAACTAATATTGAGAATATAGCACTATATTCTCAATCTTCGTTATATTCTAGCAAGCCAACCATTAGGAATTCAGCTCTAAGTTGAATTCGCAATGCGAACATATACTCGCATTGGGAATTCAACTTAGAGCTGAGTTCCTAATGGTTGGCTTGCTAGAATATAACAAAGATTGATAATATAGTGCTATATTCGATATTTGTTATCTTCGTTATATTCTAGCAATACAACCATTAGGAACTTAGCTCTAAGTTAAATTTGCAATGCGAGTATATGTTCGCATTGCAAATTCAACTTAGAGCTGGGTCTCTAATGGTTGGATTGCTAGAATTGACAAAGATGACGAAGATATCTAATATAGTAGTATATTCTCAATCTTTGTTATATTCTAGCAATACAACCATTAGGAACTAAGCTCTAAGTTGAATTTGCAATGCAAGCATATGTTCGCATTGCGAATTCAACTTAGAGCTGAGTCCCTAATGGTTGTATTGCTAGAATATAACGAAGATAATGAAGATAACGAAGATAATGAAGATAACGAATATTGAATATAGCACTATATTCTCAATCTTCGTTATAATCTAGCAAGGCAACCATTAGGAAATCTAATATGGCACCTCCCGCTCATCACTAATTATTAGCCGTTGAATAGAAGTAATTGCGGTGCGGTAACCCTGCCATATCAAGCACGGACGACGCCTGAAACCATGGCGTTAAGGGCAGTCAATAGAAAAACATGTAAGGTCCATCTTGATAGTAAAAAATATTACCTTTATTTCTATATTTTTTTGAGGATGCAGCCTGTTTTGCGCAAATTGCTTGGTGAATGCAGACTTTCTTCCGTAGGGACTGAATAATCGTCTATTAGCCATTCCGTGGTGACATTTTTTTGGGATACAGCCTGTTTTGGGGTGTAAAATTAGGAAATCTAATTGTGTCTATTAGCCGTTCAGTGGTGAAATTATTTTTGTGGTAGAGCCTGTTTTGAGCAAATTTCTCGGTGAATGCTGAGTTTCTTCCGTAGGGATTAAATAATCGCCTATTAGCTGATCAGTGGTGAATTCTTTTTTTGTGATACAGCCTGGTTTAGCAAATTACTCGGTGAATGCTGAGTTTCTTCCGTAGGGATTGAATAATTGTCTATTAGCCATTCGGTGGTGACATTTATTTGTGATACAGCTTCTTTTGCGCAAATTGCTTGGTGAATGCTGAGTTTCTTCTGTAGGGACTGAATAATGTCTATTAGACGTTCAGTGGTGACTTTTTTTGGGGATAGAGCCTATTTTGCGCAAATTGATCAGTGAATGCAGACTTTCTTCCGTAGAGACTGAATAATTGTCTATTGGTCGTTCAGAGGTGAAATTGTTTTGGGTTACAGCCTGTTTTGGGATGTATTAATTTACATTTAATTTAATTCATTTATTTTACAGTATGTCAGACAGACAAGTGACAGGCCCTTCAAAGGGAACAGGCAGTGGGCAAAATGTTTCTGTCGCAGGCAGAAGTAGCAGCAGAAGAAGTTGGGGTGGCAGGAGGAGTCACAGCGAGAGGCCTGAGCTCCCAGTGTCATCTAACGGCCGTGTCTTGACCAGCAACCCAGCGGTGCTTGAATGGTTTACTCGGTCTTCAAATTTGTTGCAAGTGACATCTGACACCCCCAGCGAACAGTTGGTGGGTTCCTCTGACACAATGCTTAGTTGTCATGGCCCAGGAGCAGGCCCTGGGCCCCCAACTGTCCTAAACCTGCCTCTGTTATTTTCTGTTCCCTCAGCTCGAGAAGTATTATATGCCGTAGGCTCAGCTCCACTTTTCAGCGAGGACAAGCTACTAGAGGACAGTCAGCAGCTATTTCCCAGACAAGATCTGGAGGATACATCCGCTGCTTTCTCTGGTAGGCGGGCAAGTAGTGATGATGAGAGCAGGTGTTGTGAGCGGTCAGGCTCCTGGCCCTGAGACCATTTAGGGGGACATTAGTGATGTGCAGACAGTAACGGATGATGATGATGTAGCCGATTGTTGGTGGGAAAATGCCATACTCAGAGGTGTGGCAATTTTTTGTTAAGCCTCCGCCATAAAGTGGCCTGGGAGAACCGTGGCTCCATTGTGGTGGTCCAGCCTGCTGCAGCAACTGCTGCATCACCCAGTGGCATGCACCCAATTTCATGCAGTCAAAGTTCCACCACCTCAGCTGAAGAGAGCTGTATGTCCTTCCTGTAATCTGCTGGTCCTGATGTTCCTGATCCTCGGCCTCCTACTCCTTATCAGGCATTCCATCAGCAATCGATCACCGAAGCTATTGCCAAGAGACAACAGTATGTGTGCATTCATCCAATGGTGCAGAAGCTGAACATGCTCCTGGCTAAGTTGCTGGTGCTGCAATACCTCCCTTTCCAAGTAGTGGACTCTGCAGCTTTCAGAGAACTGATGGCTTGTGCTGAGCCGAGGTGGAGAGTCCCAAGCAATCATTTATTTGCGAAAAAGGCAGTACCAGCCCTGCACACGCATGTTGAACAAAAAGTGGGCCAGTCCTCAAGCCTGTCAGTGTCTGCCAAAGTGTGGAGCTGTAACTACGGTCAATGACAATATATGTCCTTTACGGACCACTGGGAAAATGTGGTTCCTACCCAGCCACACCAGCAACTTGGCCAGGTGACACTGCTGACGCCTCCTTGTTCTCATGCCATTGGTCCTGCTACAATGTCCGCCTCTGCCTGCCTCGTAATCCTCCACAGTGTCTTCAGCCTCCACTGCAGGGACAATTCACAGTGACCCACCAGCAAACCATATGTGCAGGCCACGGCGGTGTCACTCTCTTCTGCACCTCGTTTGCCTGGGCGAATGGAGTCACACAGGGGAGAAACTGCTCCGCGTCCTTCATCAAGAAATCAAATCCTGGCTTTCTCCTCAAAATCAACTCAAAATCGGAACCATGGTTACCGACAACGGGAATAACATGGTGTCGGCGCTGCCTCAAGGGGGGTTGAGCAATTAGCCCTGCATGGCGCATGTGATCAATCTGGTTGTAAAGTGGTTCCTCAAGTCTTTATCCCATCTGCAACACATCTCCTTGAGCTGCAGCGGCAGAACAGCATCCCGCAACATAGGCTGATATGCGACGTTTCCTTCCATTGGAATTCCACCCTCCATATGTGGGACCAATTATATGAACAGGGATAGGCCGTACTCCCCTGTGCAACTTTGATATAAGCCAGTGGCAGCTCATGAGTGACACCTGCCGTTTGCTTGGGCCCTTTGAAGAGGCCACTTTATTTGTCAGTGGCCAGGACTACGGGATGAACAATGTCATTCCACTGATTCATGTGCTGGAACAGATGCTGCCAGATCTGGCTGTCCAGGGGATGTGGTGACTACATCTCAGGGCCAAATGAGGACTGTGGGGGCTGAACAAGGGGAGAAGGAGGAGGACATTCGAGCACAAGCAATGTGTACAGAAATGGCTGTTTTTTTTTACACAGGTGACAGGATAGGAGAGCAGGAGCAGCAGAGAGCAGGAGCTACAGGGTGATGAGGAGGATGAGGTAGATGACCCAGACACACCGTGGCAGTATGCAGTGGAGATGGAGGCAGGGAGTCCCTCCGAGTCACTTGCGCAAATGACCTGGTGCATGCTCAGTTGCTTGCATACTGACAGCTGAATTGTCACCATTCAGCAGAGAAATGACTACTGGCTCTCCACCATGTTAGACCCTCATGATCGGTCCCAGATGGGGGCCTTTTTTACACCCGCTGAGAGGGAGGACAAACTGAACTACTATAAAGACATCCTATGTAGTCAGTTGGCCACTGCTTATGTGTGCCATTGCTCATCCTCACGCAGGTCTAACCGGGGGAACCCTCTGTGCTCATAATCCACTGTCATGGCTGCTGGGTGGGGGGGGGGGCAGGAACAGCCATCTGTTTAGTGCAGTGGGGGCCATAGTTACCCCAAGGAGAACTTGCCTGTCCACCCAAAATGTGGAGAAAATGACCTTTGTGAAGATGAATCAAGCGTGTATTAGCCAGGATTTTCAGACACCAGTGCCTGATGCATCAGACTAGATTGTCCATGGTGCCACACCTAAACTTTGTCAAAAGAGACTAGTTTCTTCTGGCCACCTGCTTCAGCTACTATTCTGATGCTGCCATCCGCCTGATGCCACACCTGCTGCCAGGTGCTCCTACTGCCACCCACCATCTTCAGCTGGTACTGGTATTGCCCCCCACAACCCCACTCTGTCACTGGGCCACTCTGTGATCTCCTCATGCTGCTGCCACCTCACCACTCTGTGGTCTCCTTAGCTGCTTCGACCTCACCACTATGTTACTGGGCCAATCTGTGGTCTCCTCATGCTGCTGCCACCTCCCCGCTCTGTCACTGGGCCACTGTTGTCTCCTCATGCTGCTGCCACCTCAACACTCTGTTATTGGGCCACTCTCTGGACTTCTCATGCTGTTTCCACCCTCCCCACTCCATGACTGGGCCACTATTTTGCCTTTTAGGCCTTGACATAATTTATTTGACCCTTCTTCTGTTCTGTCAGAAGGAAGGAAAAATGAGACGCACAACTGATCCTGTTTATGTAGCAGTTGTAAGGCCTGTGTGACATGGTTGCCATTTTGCATCACAATTGGCTTATGATTTGGTAGCCAAATGCAGGAGTGAGTATTATAGATGAATGATTCGAATCCCACGAAGTGGAATCCGATCCCAATTTCGAAGCCGAATTTCCTCGTGCTTCATGTAAGCGAATCTATTTAACCTGAAATAGTGTAAAAAGAAAAAAATTTATACTTTCCTCCCCCATTCGATTGCGACAGGCTGCCAGCCGCCATCTTGCTTGAAGATCCTGTGTGTGGTGACGTATGACGCCACCACGTCGGCCGGCGTGATGACTTAATCTCGCGCCGCGCTAGATGTCACGCCAGATCTTCAAGCAAGATGGCGGCCACCAGCCAGTTGCAAGCAAATGGAGGTAGTAAGGTTAATTACATTTTTTAATTTTAACTTTACACTATTTTTACACTCAGATGCCGCGATCATGTATGAACGCAGCATCTGAGGGGTACAATGATGGGGGGGCAGTGCTATCGTAGCTCCATGTCATTGCACTCACTACTTCCAAAAAAAAGCACTTCATGACGAAGTAATTCGTCACAAAGCATATTTTTTTGTAAAATTTGGCAAATCAGCCAAATCGGACTTGGAAAATTTGCTTATCTCTAGTGTGTACAAAACAGAAGACATGCAAATATTCCATTGACGTGTCATCTCTGTTTTGGATCCACTCCTGTTTTATTTGGCTTTAGCAATACTGATGGATTATTGACCAAATGCTGATCGAGTGAATGCGGATGTTCAACAGACAGGATTCATTTTTTGGGGGTTATTGTTCTGACATATCAGAGCAAGGGCAAAATGATCAGTGACCTCAACACAAACTTACTGCTGACACCCTCTCCACTCTGTCAGGGGGGCTCTACTTGTATAAGCGTTTAATAGAACAGGTCCCGTAGAAATCTATGTGGAATCAGCAGACGACGGTGTAAAAGGAGTGAGCTCTTTCACGCCATAGTAGGAACTTGGGCCTCTGCACGATTCTTTATACCTGGCGCTAACCTTGACCTGTAAGGCTGAGTTCACACTTGAGTAATTTGGTCACTTTTTATGTGAAGTGTGCAGTGATTCTAAGAGCGACGCCTGTCATGTGCATGTCATACTGACCCACAGTATTGTGTCACTACCACAGTAGACCTCCTATGCGTGTTACTGCAAGGCAAAGTGTTCTACAACATTATACAGGCTTTCTGCAGCAAGGAAATAGTTGTTTTTTTAACGCGATTCGCCATGAATAAATTTGGATCAAATCTTTTTGGAAAATCTGGCGAACCGAGCAAATCAAATTTTTGAGAAATTCTCTCATCTCTAAATATGACCTTTCTACAATTGTTATAAAAAAATATATATATATATATATATATATATATATATATATATATATATGTATATATTTATATATTCAACATTTTGATAAAATAAAAATGCATGCATTGAGTCTTCAGAGTAAAGATTGCACAAATACATTTTTATGCCTAAAAAAGAATACACAGTCAGATCATGCCCTTTGTGGTAACATGAAGGTCGTGTGGAATTACACAATTAGCTGGATTGCTAATCTCATTTCATTAGATGCATTAGCATTTATGCTTTTATTGGCAGTAGGCAGAACATATGGCAGTGTTTAATTTGTTAAAATCACACTTTAAGATGATTCGAAATATAGATAATAATGATTTCCGACAGATTATCCATATTAATGTCCATTTAAAGTATACCAGTTGTTTTAATAATCATAGTGAAATAATGAACAATAAATAAATCAGTGGTGGAGATTGCATTTACATATAATTGGATCTCAAACATGTGTGTAAAGGTGGATTTAGACACCCAGATAATCGGGCAAACTGTAGGAAATGTACGATTCGCTCTCTTACTCACTGGCAGGCGTATCATTGACATCATGCAGTCTTATGATTACTGGATAGCCATGCTTTTAGACACTTGCTATAAAAGAAAAATGGGGGAATGTTTTCCTCCAGCAAAAAAAAAGGAGGCTAAATCATTTTATTACCAGGAAACATTGTGTAAGCAGCTGGCCACAGCTTTTGGTGAGCAGACGCCTGCCACCAGCATGTCTGAAAGGGAGGCCCCTTTCTGCCCCCAGCAGAGTCACCCACCTCCCACTGCCAGTGGCTGCAGCTGTATCACATGTCAGGCCAGTGATTTCCTGCTTAGCCAATCACTGGCCTGACACATGACACAGCTGTGGCCACTGATTGGCTGAGTTTTCCAAGGTCCTCAAACAACTGGTCGGGGGCCCAAGATACCAGGATCATACAGAGGAGAAGGGGAGTTGCTGCAGACGGGACCAGGTGAGCATAATGGTTTTTACACCTTAATAGAGGGGGAGAGTGAGGGGTGAAATGTGACATGAGGGGAGTGGGGGATGTGACATGGGGGGAGAGATGTGACATGGGGGAGTGATATGACATGGGGGGTGTTAAGGGGGAATATTAATTATCAATATTTATGCAAATATCAATAAGTAATATTCATAAATAGGCATAGTCGTCTACTGATGACTCCGCCTATTTTTACCTTAAATAAAGATATTGCTCTCTTGCCTTACACTACACTGACTTATACTGTGACTTACTGCCATTATGGCGTCTAATAAAAAGACTACACGCTGTGTTTAAAATACTAAAAGATATTTATTAACACAATAGCACGTCAATAATACTACAATATCTATATATCTTTATATAAAGGGTTATACAAATAAATATATATATATATATATATATATATATGTATATGTAGACACGCCATATTATACTAATAACACTAATAACACAGTAATACGATACAATATTACAACACGCCTAACTACGCTACACAATCCACAATTCCTCCCCAAGCTATACCTACAAATACACTTTCATACACTCGATAGCAGCCCACCCAATCTAGATCTGAACTATCCCTATGGGGTATAAAGGGTTAAGGCACTGCAGGGGTACACCGTGCAGGGCAGCAGTGAAGGGGTTACTATACTGCAGCTAGGGCACAGTATATGGCAGCATTGAAGGGGTTAAAAACCTTGCCAGCAGGGGTAGATCAGGGGTTCAGAGGTGAATAATATGGGCAGGAACAGAGGAATAGCGTAGGTGGTATAGTGGGTTGGGCAATGGTTAATGCCAAGGAGAGCAAGGGTATGTGGGGCAGGAGTTCATTCGTGGTAGGATGGAAGGGGTTAAATGCAGGGGATAGAATATGACAGGGAAGGATATGGCTGGGGTATATAGCAGGGGTTATTAGCATTGGTGGTATAGTTGGTAGGGGTTAAATACAGGGCAGTTTTGTTGGTGGGATAGTGGGTAGGGACAGCAAGGGTAAAGCAGAGAATTGTTGGTGGTATAAGTGGGGTTCTACTTAGCCATCCAGGGGTTAATTGCTCGTCTCTAGGAGGGTTGCTCGTTGTCCAGGGGATTATTCTCCTTGCTCGTCTATATGGGGGATGATCCTCGCTTGTTCTGGCTGCAAGGCTCAACTGATGAGTGCAGTGCCGCAGGACTATTTAAATGTGGCGGCGCTCGCTCCCGTGCAGCCTGCGCTGTGGTTCATGGACGCCACCAGCAAGGACACGTGGGCCGACGCAGTGTTATAACGTCACTGCGCCGGCCCGCGCATCCCATGTAGTCGCTCATGTGTGCCAGGCTGCCCAGAGGTAAGGACAAGCTGTCCTCTGTGGGAGGCGTATCATCCTCCGTATCCCCCCAGCCACGCACCAGTGATGGGCCTGAGTTGTGTCGGGTGCCACTCCGCTGTGAACCTGCTTCATCCTCATCCTCCTCCACCTCCTCCTCATCCTCCTCGTCCTCCAGTAGTGGGCCCTGGCTGGCCACATTTGTAACTGGCCTCTGCTGTTGCAAAAAACCTCCCTCTGAGCCACTTCTAACAGACTGGCCTGAAAGTGCTAAAAATGACCCCTCATCCTCCTCCTCCTGGGCCACCTCCTCTTCCATCATCGCCCTAAGCGTTTTCTCAAGGAGACATAGAAGTGGTATTGTAACGCTGATAATGGTGTCATCACCACTGGCCATGTTGGTGGAGTACTCGAAATAGAGCAACAGGCACACAGGTCTTGCATGGAGGCCCAATCATTGGTGGTGAAGTGGTGCTGTTCCGCAGTGCGACTGACGTGTGCGTGCTGCAGCTGAAACTCCACTATGGCCTGCTGCTGATGACACAGTCTCTCCAGCATGTGCAGGGTGGAGTTCCACCTGGTGGGCACGTTGCATATGAGGCGGTGAGCGGGAAGGCCGAAGTTCCGCTGTAGCGCAGACAGGCGAGCAGCGGCAGGATGTGAATGCCGGAAGCACGCACAGACGGCCCGCACTTTATGCAGCAGCTCTGACATGTCGGGGTAGTTGTGAATTAACTTCTGCACCACCAAATTCAGCACATGCGCCAGGCAAGGGATGTGCGTCAAACTGGCTAATCCCAGAGATGCGACGAGATTTCGCCCATTATCGCACACCACCAGGCCGGGCTTGAGACCCACCCGCAGAAACCACTCGTTGGTCTGTTGTTCAATACCCCGCCACAACTCCTGCGCGGTGTGGGGCCTGTCCCCCAAACATATGAGTTTCAGAATGGCCCCCTGACGTTTACCCCGGGCTATGCTGAAGTTGGTGGTGAAGATGTGTGGCTGACTGGATGAGCTGGTGGAATCAGAGGAGGAGGAAGCTGAGTAGGAGGAGGAGGCTACAGGAGGCAAAGAATGATGCCCTGCGATCCTTGGCAGCGGAAGGACGTGCGCCAAGGAACTCTCTGCCTGGGGCCCAGCCGCCACTACATTTATCCAGTGTGCAGTTAGGGAGATATAGCGTCCCTGGTCGTGCTTACTGGTCCACGTATCTGTGGTTGGGTGGACCTAGATGGCGTTGCGCAGTGCACACTTGATTTTATCGGATACTTGGTTGTGCAGGGAAGGCACGGCTGTCTTGGAGAAGTAGTGGCGGCTGGGAACAACATACTGTGGGACAGCCATGGCCATCAGCTGTTTGAAGCTGTCTGTGTCCACCAGCCTGAATGACAGCATTTCAAAGGCCAGTAGTTTAGAAATGCTGGCATTCAGGCCCAGGGCTCGAGGGTGGCTAGGTGGGAATTTACGCTTTCTCTCCAAGATTTGTGAGATGGAGAGCTGAACGCTGCCGTGTGACATGGTGGAAAAGCTTGGTGACTCAGGTGGTGGTGTCGGTGGCACATTCTCTGTTTGGTGGGCGGCTGGTGCCAACAGTCGTCCCGAGGCGGAGGAAGAGGCCGAGGCAGCAGCAGAAGAGGGAGCAGGGGGAGCCAGAGTAAGTTCCTTGCTTTTAAGGTGTTTACTCCACTGCAGTTCATGCGGTTCAGAACGTTAATGCCTCGCTTCAGGCTCTGATGGCACAGCATGCAAACCACTCGGGTCTTGTCGTCAGCACATTGTTTAAAGAAGTGCCATGCCAGGGAACTTCTTGATGCTCGGTCCCTGGTGGCGGTGGCCAGTAGCAGGCGAACTCTCTTGGAGGCGGCTGTTCTGCTTTTGCCCCCTGCTCTCTCTTTTGCTACGCTGTTGGCTCGGTCTCACCACTGCCTCTTCCTCTGAACTATGAAAGTCAGTGGCACGACCTTCATTCCATGTGGGGTCTAGGACCTCATCGTCCCCTGCATCGTCTTCCACACAGTCTTCCTCCCTGACCTCCTGTTCGGTCTGCACACTGCAGAAAGACGCAGCAGTTGGCACCTGTGTGCGGACTCCGATGAGGTGGTATTCCCATGTCCTCATCATCAGGAAACATCACTGGTTGTGCATCAGTGCATTCTATGTCTTCCACCACTGGGGAAGGGCTAGGTGGATTCCCTTGGGAAACCCTGCCAGCAGAGTCTTCAAACAGCATAAGAGACTGCTGCATAACGAGGCTCAGACAGTTTCCCTAATATGCATGGGGGTGATGTGACAGACTGATGGGCTCGGTTTTCAGGCGCCACCTGTGCGCTTTCTGTAGAAGACAGGGTGGGAGATAATGTTGTGAACGTGCTGGATCCACTGTCGGCCACCCAATTGACTAGCGCCTGTACTTGCTCAGGCCTTACCATCCTTAGAACGGCATTGGGCCCCACCAAATATCGCTGTAAATTCTGGTGGGTGCTGGAACCTGAGGTAGTTGCTTCACTAGGACATGTGGCTGTGGCAGAACGGCCACGTCCTCTCCCAGCACCAGAGGGTTCACTTACACCACCACGACCGCGTCCCTTACTAGATGTTTTCCTCATTGTTACTGTTCACCAAGCACCACAATAATAAAAAAATATTTGGCCCAATGTATTGATTTCAAATTCAGGCCTTTTTTTACAGGCACCTAACACTATCTGCCTATTTATTTATGTACCGTATTACACTAATCCAGGCACAGCAGTAACCACTGATTTAGGGGAATATCAATTGTAGGCCTAGTATTTAGGCCCTGGATGAAAGGTATCCTTTTATGGACAGATTTACACTTGGAGATGCACAGTAGCGTTAGAAAAAATATGTAGGATTATGCCTTCAGCAATTGTATTTTAACACTTTGTGTAATATACCCTTTAACGGACAGAAATACAATGGGAGATGCACGATAGCGTGTGAAGTTATTGAGGATGACCCTCTCAGCACTTGTATATACATCTTGAGTGTAATATACCCTTTTACGGACAGATTAACACTTGGCCTGCAAAAGCTGGAACACCAGATTCAGGGTATTGCTATATTGGCAAGTGAATTTCAACCCAGAACAAAATCTATCCTTTGACGGATATTATTAAACTTGTCCAGTCACAGCTGGAACACCAGATTTACTGTATTTATATTTTGGCAACTCAATTTCACCCCAGAAAAAAATATACCCTTTTACTGACAGATTTAAACTAGGCCTGCAACAGCTGGAACATCAGATTCAAGGTATTGCTATTTTGGCAATTAAATTTCACCACAGAAAAAAGTATACCCTTTTACGGACAGATTTAAACTAGGCCTGCAACAGCTGGAACACCAGATTCAGGGTATTGCTATTTTGGCAATTAAATTTCACCCCAGAAAAAAATATACCCTTTTACGGACAAATTTAAACGAAGCCTGCAACAGCTGGAACAACAGTTTTACTGTATTTCTATTTTTGCAACTTAATTTCACCGCAGAAAATAATATATCCTTTGCCGGACCATATTAAACTTGGCCAGCCACAGCGGAAACCACTGATTTATGGTATTGCTATTTTGGCAATTGAATTTCACCCCAGAAAAAAATATATCCTTTGCCGTACACTATTAAACATGGCCAGCCACAGCTGAAACCACTGATTTATGGTATTGCTATTTTGACAATTGAATTTCACCCCAGAAAAAAATATATCCTTTGCCGCACACTATTAAACTTGGCCAGCCACTACTGGGACACCAGATTTACTGAATTTCTATTTTTGCTACTGACTTTCACCCCAGAAAAAAATATATCCTTTGACGGACACTAGGGAAATTGTCCAGTCACAGCTGGAACACCAGATTCAGGGTATTTCTATTTTGGCAATTAAATTTCACCCAAGAAAAATATATACCCTTTTACGGACAGATTTAAACTAGGCCTGCAACAGCTGAAACCACTGATTTATGGTATTGCTATTTTGGCAATTGAATTTCACCCCAGAAAAAAATATATCCTTTGCCGTACACTATTAAACTTGGCCAGCCACAGCTAAAACCACTGATTTATGGTATTGATATTTTGGCAATTACATTTCGCCCCAGAACAAAATATATCCTTTGACGGATACTATTAAACTTGTTCAGTCACAGCTGGAACACCAGATTCAGGGTATTGCTATTTTGGCAATTAAATTTCACCCCAGAAAAAAATATACCCTTTTACGGACAGATTTAAACTAGGCATGCAAAAGCTGGAACACCAGATTCAGGGTATTGCTATTTTGGCAATTAAATTTCACCCCAGAAAAAAATATACCCTTTTACGGACAGATTTAAACGAAGCCTGCAACAGCTGGAACAACAGTTTTACTGTATTTCTATTTTTGCAACTGAATTTCACCGCAGAAAATAATAAATCCTTTGACGGACACTATTAAACTTTTCCAGTCACAGCTGGAACACCAGATTTACGGCATTTCTATTTTTGCAACTGAATTTAACCGCAGAAAATAATATATCCTATGACGGACACTATGAAACTTGTCCAGTCATAGCTGGAACACCAGATTTACGGTATTTCTATTTTTGCAACTGAATTTCACCGCAGAGAATAATATATCCTATGACGGACACTATGAAACTTGTCCAGTCACAGCTGGAACACCTGATTTACGGTATTGCTATTTTGGCAATTGGATTTCATCCCAGAACAAAATATATCCTTTGACGGACACTATTATACTTTGCCAGCCACTGCTAGGACACCAGATTTAGGGGATTGCTATTTTGGCTATTGAATTTCACCACAGAAAAAAATCTATCCTTTGCCAGACAGCAGACAGTATTACAGTTGGCTAGCCACAGCTGGAACACCAGATTTAGGGGATTGCTATTTTGGCAATTGAAATTAACCCCTCAATAAAATATAGAAATTTCTATCCTGAGTTTCTAGGGCTGACAATAAGCACAGCCAACCCCCTGATGTAGGATATAGCAAAAAAAAAAAAACTAGTATTGATGGATTTATGGACTTGGTGGCAGCTTGTGCTGGTGCACCACAAGACACATAATGGCCGCCTATCAAAGTGACAGAAAAACGCTATGTGCAGCCTAAAAACCAGTGAGCAACTAGCAGAAGTTAAATGATTCACAGCTATAGATCGATCACTTCATTAGGTGTTTTTGATGACTTTTCCCTGCCTAATCTCGCCCTCACAGAATCTGCATCCTCTCCCTACACTAATCAGAGCAGTGTGACGTGCGGCGCTACGTGACTCCAGCTTAAATAGAGGCTGGGTCACATGCTGCACTTGGCCAATCACAGCCATGCCATTAGTAGGCATGGCTGTGATGGCTTCTTAGGGCAAGAAGTAAAACGCTAGCTGATTGGCTGCTGTACAGCCCTTCAGAAAGCGGGAAGAAATCGCTGAACAACAGACCCAAACCCGAACTTTTTTGAAAATGTTCGGGTCCGGGTCCAGGTCCCGAACACCCCGCAGCTTCCGTGTTTTGCCGATCCGCGGTTTGCGGACCGCAAAACACCAACGGTCGTGTGCATGAGGCCTTATTCATATAAAAAAAATTCTAAACTTACAGAAAATCTGGAATAATTCATTAATTTGTAAGTTTGAATTTCTCAGATTTTAAGACAGATAGTGACACCTCACAAAAAGTTAGCATTCCCCATATGTCTATTTTATGTTGGCATAATTTATTAAATGTCATTTTAATTTTTAGGACATTGGAAGGATTCGAATTTTAGAAACAATTTTTCAATTTCTTTAAGAAATTCAGTTCTGAAGTGACTTGGAAGTGCTTACATGATAAAAACCACTTACAAGTGAACCCCTTTTAGAAACTATACCCCTCAAATTATTAAAAACTATTTTACTAACTGTGTTAACCCCTTAGGTGTTCCACAAGAATTAAAGGAAAATGGAGGTTAAATTTAAAAATGTAACTTTTTTTCGAAGAAGCTACAATTTTTTTCAAGGTTTAACAGCAAAACAAACCTCAATATTTATTACCCCGAGTCTGTAGTTTACAGAAACACCCAATGAACTGAGATTTGGGCACATAGCACGGCTCAGAAGGGAAGAACACCATATGGATTTTGGAAAACAGATTTTTCTGGAATGGTTTTTGGGCCCATGTTGCATTTGGAAACTCCCTGAGGTATGCCTACAAAATGTCCCTATTTTGGAAACTATACCAAAATACCCCAATTTATTGAGGGGTGTAGTAAGTGCTTTAACCCCACAGGTGTTTCCTAGAATTTAGAATCACTTGGCTGTGAAAAAAAATAAAAAATAACATTTTTTGAATACAATGTTGCAAAATTAATGTGTTTCAGCATTGTAATTTCCTGAATATGTAAAAATATTTGGTTGTGGAATTTATTTTTTGCTAACAAATGAAAAAAACTAATTACTAAATTACTAAAACTAAGTTACAATAATATGACTGCAACAAAACATGTTATATAGACAGTATATAAAGGGGTGAGTAGGCACACGGACTATGGTAGCATGCAGAATTTAATCAAATCAGTCACAACCGCTAAAATATATTCACACACAAAATAAGCTATGCTGTAAAATTCATAAAATACCCATCAAACAAATGTCCACTCCCAATATGACCATGTACAGTAGTTCTGGGCTATATCCTCCAATCCAGTAACTCTTAAAAAATCCAGTATTCCAATTAGGGACGGGCTTCCCGCACTGTTAGACTTAATAATTGTAAGTCCAGTCTTTCAAATTGGCTTCACTTCAGGTTTTACTTGAAATCAATGTATCACTTCATAATCATCAGAAAGGCTGTTTTGTGGTTGATAGCTTATATACCAACCGCCGGGTTCATATACAAGGTCCCCAGTATCGGACACCTACACTGGGTGTTCTGATTTGAAAGAAGTCGCGTAGTATATGAAAATTGATTGTACTTGAGGAGAGCAGCGTAGTATGAGATTATTATTGTACTTACAGATCGCAGAGTTTCGCGCGGCGTCCCGCACTTCTACTGATCTGTGCCTTTGCCGGCTCTCACCTCGGTCTCTCGGCGTCTCACCTCGGTCTCTCGGCGTCTCACGTGTCCAAGTCCGGTCATGTGACCTCGATTTCCTCCCTGTGTGATGCCGTACGCTGTTCGTGTAAACGTACTCGGTGCTTCCTCCTAAGAGACTTTTGGAAAATGTCGGTGGCGGTGGTTTTGGCTGCTGTGGATAACGTCTCCGCTTTCTCTTCCATTAATCTTCAATTGGAATACTGGATTTTTAAAGAGTTACTGGATTGGAGGATATAGCCCAGAACTACTGTACATGGGCATATTGGGACATTTGTTTGATGGGTATTTTGTGTGTGAATATATTTTAGCGGTTGTGACTGATTTGATTAAATTCTGCATGCTACCATAGTCCGTGTGCCTACTCACCCCTTATATACTGTCTATTTTGAACCTACTGGTAGGGTGAACCGGTTTTTAGAGTAAGAGCACAGGGTATCCATATTTTCTCCGTTATTGAGCCATCTACACTTCTTAACAAAACATGTTATATGCCTAACAAATAATTGATACTAGTTCAATTCAGAATGTGTGGAAAACTATGAACTATTTAGCAGGGGAAATATGTTGAGCATATAATCATCCGTTAAGTCGTTGCACAATCACAACTTTGTCTTTAACTACAGTCTACAAAGGAGAAAATCAGCTTTGATAATCAAATCCTTTTTCATGTTAGTGGTACTTTTGAACTCTTTTTGCTAGAAATAAAGAATATTTGTTTGATACTGGAACATACTGAGCTGGTGTATGGAGCCTGAGCGCCTCTGAGAGTAGCAGTTACTGTAATAGGCTTGCCTTACTTTCCCAGTAATAGGTATTAAAGTAAAATAAATCAGATGTATGCAAATAATGATTAACATTGAGCTAATATAAACTTCAGAATAGTTCTCTAAATATTCTATCTAAGCAACAAAATCTTAAAGAAACACTATTATATTGTATATAACTTATCAAACTACATACGTTTTTTTTTTTTTTGTTTCGTTTTGATTTTTTTAATCACGAGTTATGATACTTTTTCTTAATATGAAAATTAGGTGAAATGAGGGCATCACCATTGCTCTTGTTGCATCCAAGCTGTACTCCTTTCTGTAGCCATCCCCATCCCTGCTGCATTGCCACTGCCTGACCCTGTCAATCAAACCAGGCAGAGAGGAGCTGGTCAGAGAAATGAGTGGATCTTGGGTGCAACAAAAAAAAATGATTGATAGCATTGACAGCATTGTTAGTGTAAGTTTATGGTAGTTGTCAGAGACTGATAAGACAGCCCTTCATGTACAAGACAAACCCTGTTTGCTCATCACTAATTTAAATGCATAAATTACAAGTTTTACTGAATCGTTCCCTATAAAACTATATCTCAATTTACTCAGCTCCTCCTGCTCTATAACATACAGTCTGCAAATTACACTGCATTTTGTGGTGACAGGTCCCCTGTAAACTCTTAAAACTTTAGCTGTCTGCTCTTAAAACAGGGATCCTATTACATAAGTCCAGAATAACTCCAACAGCAGAGAAGTATCAAAAACCTTAGAGAAAAACACTTACAATAGGGTCTGCCTCTATAGTCTACCTTTCAACATATTAACTATAAAAAAAAATATGATTTGGTCTTCCTCCTGTTCTGCCTTTCATAATTTACCTTGGGTTCACAGTAATTACTAACTCCACCTTAATTCCTGGCGCAGGAACCCTTAGTTGTTAGCCCACTGTCTGCTATCCTACATAAGGAGCATATTTTAGTCTTTGAGAAAATAGTATGTTAAAGATATGAGCAAGTGATAGCTCTTATTCTAGTGTGATATGGTTTTTACTTTAGTATCAAGTTCAAGTAATACTATGATCTCCTGGTGTCACCATTGTACATTACAATAATATTGGAAACTGACAACAGCTGTAAAACCATAATCAGAGGCCCGAGAACCATATGTGCTGCCTGATTCTTCAGTTGGGGAACATTAATGTATTATATACATCCATATCTGTAGTATGAATGCTCATTTGAACAGTATTTTGTATTATTTATCAATAATCTTGCATTCTCAAGTGTCTAAGTGACTACGTGACTAAGAAATCGTTCTAACATACTGTTAATGTTGGATCCTTTTATTGTCCTAGGAGATAAGCCACCACCAAAGTTTCTTGTCAGTAGTGTTGTCGTATCGCAAATATATTACATTGCCGATTTTCGCAATCAAGTAAATAACGACTGGTGATCATAAATTCTCGAATTTGCGAGAATTCGCCCAAAATTCACAAAAATGCATGCGCTTTTGGCTGAGCTGAGCTTGTGGGGAAGTCAGGAAAGATAGCTGTTGGCCAAACCAGCGTTTGGCCAACAGCTATTGAAGGTTTATAGGCATGGTTATAGTTAGAGTTGAGTGAAGCAAATCCAACGAAGTGGAATTCGATCCGAATTTCAGGATAAATTTGATTCGCAGTGAAGTCTAATTTCCTCATGCTTCATGGTAGCGAATCGATTTAACCTGAAATAGTGTAAAAAATAAAAGAAATTATACTTACTTCCTCCATTTGCTCATGATAGTCTGGCCGCCGCCATCTTGTTTGAAGATCTCGGCGGAAATCCCATGCGTGGCGACGTATGACGTCACCATGTCGGCCAGCGTGGCAATGTCATCTCGGACCTTGCAAGATTTTGCTCCAGATCTTCAAGCAAGATGGCGGCGGCTGGCCCATCACAAGCAAATGGAGGCGGTAAGTATGATTTAAATTTTACACCTTTTTGCTCTGAGATGCCGCAATCTTGTATGAACGTGGCATCTGAAGAGTACAATAATGGGGAGCGGTGCTATGCACCCGCTACTTACAAAATAAAGCGCTTCATGACGAAGCTATATTCTCTAATATGATTGAAATCAACTTCAGCTATAATGATGGAGTTATACTCATCAATAGTAGAGATGTGCGAATTTCTTCGAAGTTCGATTCGGCTGATTTGACGAATTTAACAAAAAAATCGCTTTGTGATGAATTACTTCGTCACAAAGCGCATTTTTTGTAAGTAGCGAGTGCAATGACAGGGAGCTGCGATAGCGCTGCCCCGTCATTGTACCCCTCACATGCCTTGTTTATACATGATCGCGGCATTTGAGTGTAAAATTAACAATAAAAAAATTAATCAAATTTACCGCCTCCATTTGCTCGCAATGGGCCGGTCACCACAATCTTGCTTGAAGATCTCGGCCGAAATCCTGTGCAGCGCGTATAACGCCATCACGCCGGCCGGCATGATGATGTAATCTCGCGCCGTACAGGATTTCGGCCATGATCTTTAAGCAAGATGGAGGCTGGCGGCCCGTCGCGAGCAAATGGAGCAGGTAAGTTTTAATTTTTTTGTATTTTATACTATTTCAGATTAATTCGATTCGCTGACACGAAGCACGAGGAAATTAAGCTTCTAGGCAATTCGCTCATCTCTAATCAATAGGATATTTGTTCCCATTGTAGTCATCTGACTTAAATGAATGTACATCAGTGGATCTGCTGACGTGCAAATCCACATAATCTAATCTTATTCTACGTAAATTATATCTTAATGAAAAAATAAAGAGAAATATTCTCAAATCACATTTGGAATGCCTTCTTTATGTACTATAGTCCCAACCCTGAACAAATTCATCAAGAACAGTTTTAAAATATCATGATGACTACACTTAAATAAAAATCAGACAAGCAGACTGAAATTAAATATCATTTCCTTATAATTTTAGCACAAGAAAAAAAAAATTATGGAGATTTCACAGTTCTTTCAAGGGATTTTTAGCAAGTCCTGTTGCATGCCAGTCTCTAATGCAGAATGTGAATCTAGGTCACAGCACACAATTCCCCCTTCTTGTGTACAAATCACTGCATCTCCTCAGATGTGAATGTCACATCAAGCATCACATATACTTTCCTACCACATTAACTAGGCACCACTGATCAAGAAACAGAGATGACTCCTGCAGACAAAAGACAGAGATATCCCATTGTTAGTAATATGTTGGCATTAGAAACCATAAAAAGTGCAGTAGCTGTATTATTTTACAGTACTAGGACTAGATTGCCCTCTCATTCAGTTTCATGTCTATTGCAGTTTTCCGAAATTGTATTGATTCTGCGCTTGATGTTCCATAATCCTTTGAAATCCATATAACTCCATTTTTAGTTGAATGGCAGGAGAAAAAAACATGAAAATAAGTCATGTTTAAAAACATGTCGTGTTTAAAAAAAAAAAAAAGGCATCAATCAGGTTCCCCAACAAACCTCCAAAAGAGAAAAGAGGTAGAGTTATTGGGTAGGCCTGAACATCCACAAGAAAAAGAGTCTTGATTTATTACTACCTAAAATAGAAAATATAATTGCTATATTAGTAAAGTGAACAACTGGAACTGGATTTTCATTGATAATATTGATAGAGTCATTAGCATAAATCCTATGAGTTGGCACAAGGAAAATGTAATGCCTTTTTTTTTTTAAGGCTCTTTGTTTTTCTCAGGTAATTATAGAACAGTAAGCTTAACATGTATTTTTGGAAAGTTTGAAGCAGACTTTTGAATATACATAGACTATATGCGAAGGTATGTGACAGTAAAGACCATTTTAACTGATAGCCAGGATAGTTTTGTTAAGCGCATAAGTTGTCAAACTAATCAGATTTTATTTTATTTTTTTGAAAAGGTGATTAGAAGCCTAGACACTGGGGCAGCAATGGATATGGTATAATTACACATTGCTGAGTAGTTTGGCACTGTGACACATAGATACTTAACCCTTTAGTGACCAGCCTGTTTTGGGCCTTTATTGACCAAGCGTTTTTCTTCCTTTTTTCATCGTCATGTACCAAGAGCTATAACTTTTTTATTTTTCTGTCTATATAGCTTTATGAGGGCCTGTTTTTGCGGGACAAGTTGTAGTTTTTAATGACACCATTTTGCAGTACACATAACTTTCTGATTAACTTTTATTAACTCTTTCTGGGAGGGAGAAGGGAAAAACAGCAATATTGCAACTGCATTTTTACATTATGAATTGTACGGCGTTCATCTTTCGGTATAAATAACATAAAATCTTTATTCTCTGGGTCAGTACGATTACAGTGATACAAAATACATATAGTTTTTTTTACATTTTACAACTTTTTTTGCAATAAAGAAAATAATGTTTTTGCATTGCCGTTTCCAATACCCATAACTTTTTTTTTTTTTTACTGTGGAGTTCTGTGAGGGCTTGATTTTTGCAGGACGACTTCTTTTTTTCATTGGTATCATTTTGGAGTAAATAGCGCTTTTTGATCACTTGTTATTACTTTTTTTCGGTGGCAACTAAGAATAATTTAGCAATTCTGTCAATTTTTTTTCTTTTTTTTTTACAGTGTTCACCGTAGGGGATAATTTACACGATATTTATATAGTCCAGGTCGTTACGGATGCGGCAATACAACATATGGGGAAGTTTGTTTTTTTGCAATTTTTCTTCATTGAAAAGAGTATTTTCAATGGAAAAACAGCGTAATAACTATAGCAGACAGTTTTTTGATTGCTTTTAAAATGCAATGCACTATCCCAGCATGCCCACACTGCCTACAGCTATCAACCTACAGCAAGGCATGGTGAAAGTTGTAGATTTAGAACAGCTGGAAAACCACAGGTTGGCCATCCCTGCTATAGTGCATTGCATTTTAATGGAAATGCTATTCTAACATTCCCAGCAGGCTGCGCCAGAGAGGACTGGTCTGGGGCCTACATCAGACCCCAGGTAGCCTTCACACACATCGGCACCCCGCAATCGCATTTGCGGGGTGCCGATGGGAGACAGAGGGAATCCACTCCCTCTGTCTGCACTGTACATGCGACGGGCGCCATGTCACAGGTATTTTGGGCTTTATACCTGTGACTAATTCTCCAATATTCTAGCATGGCCATGCAAGTTTAAGGATCCAAAGGAGAAAAATCATTGAACTAAAAAATTACCTCCCCAACCTAGACGCGATCCAGCCAATGGACGAATCCTCGTATGAACTCTCACATCAACTAACGCGAGGACTGGAGAGCGAGAGCGTGATTACTACGGCGGTGAGCACTGAGAAACATACCGCCTACCTCACGGCTCCGAACTACCGTCTGATCATCGGCCCCCTATATGAAGTGTCGGGCAGGGAGGTAAGGGACAACTTTTCTTTACAAATAGAGGATTGTACAGAATGAGAACGGAGATTGGCTTTTATGGAGAGTCTATAAACGAAACTAGACTCTTTTAATTTCCCTATTGGAAGAACATCACCGTCTATGCTCTGGATCAAACAAACCAGATATCAATATGGACTCTACATGTAAATAGATATCCAAGTGGAGTCAGTCGGCAGCAGATAGCCTCCCATTGGACCCATATCTCAGGCAGTCAGTGTGCCCATACACACGGGGCACTCACTAGACTATACTTTCTGCCTGATATACAGGTCCTCCTCGATGCTTTTTATACCTATGCATTTTTAGCTTTATGGTTTTATATTGTTTTTATTGTTGTTGTCAATGATGATGTATTATGTGTTAATAACTCTCAATTAGTATCTTATACATTAAACTTATGCAAAAATAACTTGCTGAGGTTGATTAACCAGGTGTGAGTGTGCCCGCCTTCCCCCAAGTGTCGCTGGAATATATTTTACCTTCAGGGAAGTGGTGTACCCTGACCTGGGCTGGAGCACCCAATCCATAGAACCAATCAGAGTGAGCCACCACCCTCTCTCTTTTTTTCCATATATTGTTTAGAAAGTTTGTAAGTAAGTTGGAAGCTGCCTCAAGAACCATGTTCAATAAATTAAGGTTAATACTTAGAGCATTGTTTCCTCTTCAAAATTACAACCCCCCTTAACTTACCTTTTAATCATACAGAGAATGGAATTAATAGTATTGTTAATATAATTCCACGCCATGTAATATAGTTTAAGAATTATGTTCAAATCTCTGCTATCTTCAGGCTCTGTGGTAGGGATGAATTTCACCTCAATGTGGAGAGTATAGCTGTGTCAGTGGATAAGTTAGCTAGAATGTGAGAGGACTGTTCAAACTAAGGACTGGGGTGCAATGAGGATTGGAGATGTCCTGAACTATTCGCCGGAGAACAGTTCCCGGCGAACATCGCATGCGATGTTCGATTCGCCCCCTATACTTTATCATTGAGCAAACTTTGACCCTGTACCTCACAGTCAGTAGACACATTCCAGACAATCAGCATACCCTCCCTCCCACCTCCTATCAAAAAGCAAGGACAGCATCCATCTTAGATTCATTCTGAAGCTGCAGTGTTAGTTAGAGCAGGAGAGTGCTGCTGCTGCTGAATTAATATAGGGATTGTAGGGAAAGCGTTAGCTACTAGTGTTCTGTGTCCACTCCAGTCCTTAAAGACTCATCGGCCTCTTTCACATGAGCGTGTCCGAATTAGGCCCCATTCACACCTCCGTAGTGTGTTGCGGATCCGCAACACACCCTACCGGCACTCTCCATAGAGATGCCTATTCTGCGGACAAGAATAGGACATGCTCTATCTTTTGCGGAGCCGCGACCGGATGTTTTGAGGCTGAAACCCGGAAGTTCGGGGCCGTGGCTCCGCAAATGCGGAAGCGGAGAGCACATAGTGTGCTCTCCGCATCACGTCCGGTCCTATTCACAATGAACGGGTCCGCATCCATTCCGCAGAATTGCGGAATGGATGCGGACAAAAATTGCGGATGTGTGAATGGGGCCTTAGGTCCGGATGCGTTGCGGATGTGTTCAGTGAAAACTGTGCGATTTCACAGGCAAAGCCATTCAGTTTTGCCTGTGATTGCGTTCAGTTGTTCAGTTTTTTCCACGCGGGTGCAATGCGTTTTGATGCGTTTTTCACACGCGCAATGAAAAACTGAAGGTTTACAAACAACATCTCCTAGCAACCATCAGTGAAAAACGCACCCGCACTTGCTTGGAGATATAATGCGTTTTTCACGCAGCCCCATTCACTTCTATGGGGCTAGGGCTGCGTGAAAAACGCAGAATATAGAACATGCTGCGATTTTCACTCAACAAACAAGTAATGCGTGAAAAAAAAATGCTCATGTACACAGACCCATTGAAATGATGGGTCAGGATTCAGTGCGGATGCTATGCGTTCACTTCACACATTGCAGCCACACGTGTGAAAGGGGCAATCTGCTGTAAGGACAGCGTCCTGACAGCACCCCAAAAAGCCCTTTTTTTTTTTTTTTTATATATATATATATATATATATTGCAGTTGCCTGCCCGTGTGTGAGAGGCCGCAGGCCCACAGACTGTACTGTGTGCACACCACTCATATAGGGTGGCACACTACCTTGCAGATAAAAAAGTCATTTAATTTTTACCCTTTAATATAATTTCAGTTGCCTGCCACTGTGTGTCAGGCCCACATACTGTTCTGTGCCCACTGCCCACCACTTATATAGGGTGTCACAGTACATTGCACGGCGCACACGCAGTGATCTAAATTCAAACGAAGCGGACCGAGCATGGGTCTTTTTCCATCTCCCGGTTCTAAAAATCTATTTACTACACCGGTGCTGGCCCTGATAAGGGACAAAACAGAGATTAAACTGATAGGAATAGTACTTAGTAAACACCAGTTGCATTGGTGGCAAAGTCCATTGCAAGTGCCCAAAATTAATAGGAAGCGGACAGAGCAAGCTTTTTTCTCTATCTTCTCATGCAAGGATTCAATTCAATACACGTCCCCTGATAGGGAACTTAACAAAGATTAAAATGGTAAGAATAGTAGTTCACACAATTTGCATTAGTGGAACAGTACATTGTGCGGCGCATGCGCAGTGCCCCAGATTGGAAGTAAGAGGACCAACCAATCATCTTTTTCCATCTCCTGGTTCCTAAAATCTATTCCATACACTGGCCCCTGATAGGGAACAAAACAGAGATTAAACTGGTAATAACAGATTTTTTTTTATTTAAAAAAAAGAGGACAGACTCTGCGGAGCTGGGTATTTTTGGGCCGCGTTACTGAACACTCAAGCACAATGGCTGTAGGCTCATGCGTCCTTTTGCGGAGGTGACAAACCTGGTCAGTCAAACCCAAGGCAACATCATCGACCTCATCCCATATGCGTTTTTTCTGGAGTGTGCCCTGCGAAGAGTGCTGGATCAGGCCGTAGATGAGCATGAAGAGGAAGAGTTGTGGTCACCATCACCACCAGAAGCAGCCTTGTCGTCGTCGATTGCTGGACCTGCGGCAAGGCAGAGAGAGGAGTCTGAAGAAGAGGAGTTAGAGGAGGAAGGTGGCTTTGAGGAGGTGGAAGACCAACCACAACAGGCGTCCCAGCAGGCTTGTTGTCACCTTTCGGGGACCCTTGGTGTTGTACGTGGCTGGGTGTTGGAAGAGACCTTTAATGATGTCAGCGAGGACAAGGAACAGGACATGGCTAGCTTTGTATCCAACCTTGTGCAAATGGTGAGTTTGCGGTTGTGCAAATGGACTGTTTGCAGTTGTTTGCGGTGAGTTAAACGGGGAGTTTGGTCTGTCAGAGTTTGGTGTATCACTGTGAAGCGGGCGTAACCCTTATACTACCTGATCGATACAACATCATACCTGATCGTATACACACACTGGATGTTTTAAAGCACGTTATTCCAAACAATTTAGGAATGTTAGGTGATTTATGCCCTTTATGGATTAAAACCCGACTCTGCGTCAACTACATAATTTTCCATGGGAGTTTTGCCATGGATCCACCTCCGGCATGCCACAGTCCAGGTGTTAGTCCCCTTGAAACAACTTTTCCAACACTATTGTGGCCAGAAAGAGTCCCTGTGGGCTTTAAAATTCGTCTGCCAAATGAAGTCTATGGCGGTTCGCCCGGTTCGCGAACATTTGCGGAGGTTCACGTTCGCCGTTCACAAACGGAAAATTTTATGTTCGCGACATCTCTAATGAGGATAGGACTGGTAGTGGCTCTGGCTGTTACAGTCAATCACAGTGGCTTTCCTGACATTGTTGTTCCCTATGGTCATATAGTGAAAGAAGGGTGGACCCTTTCTTCCCCCCCAGGGCACACCCTGATGTTGGGGCTCCTGTCTGATGGTAGTCACTGTGATGTTGAGTTTTTTATGGGTGCAAGACAGGGCGTGTAGTGTCCGATGGTTGGCGTATGGGGAGGAATTCAGCAACCAAGCTAGATGTGGCAAAATGAATGTCTCTCTTTACTGAAGCACAAAATAGGAGTTTTAGTACATCCATCGGTAGCAAAACACAGTTCTGACTGCACACAGTGCAATTCTTCCCAGATAAAAATGTATAAATTTAGACAAGGATACGAGTTATGGCCTTCTTCCCTCTCTATCTGTCTCAAGTCTCTTTCTGCAGAAATTATGGCAGGTCATCGTTCTCCTGCAATGCTGGCTGTTATGTACACTGAAAGATACAGGATTTTAGAGATAAGATTGGTCAGGTCGTGTTCGGGTGTGGAGGGTATCTTAATAGTGTCCCTAATTGCAGTAGAATCTTAACAGCTTTTGGTAGCCTTAGGTTACCTTACTGACTCAATGCTCAACATGCAAATTTTAAATTCTTTAGTTCTCTCCTTTGTCTTTCTCTTTCTCTTCTTCTGTAGAGCATGAAGATTGGTGAGTGTCTGTAGCTTTCTGGGCCTAAGAAGAGTGAGCAAAAGTCACAACTTCTTTTCCCTTCCAAACTCTTTCTATCCATCCCTTGAGCTAAGGGTGGAGCCAGTCCACACCTAACCTCCTACAAGGACTGATCTAGGGTTGGTAACCCCGACTGTCCCATCCATAGATGTTTATACTGGGTGCAATACATAGCATGACAGTAAATTACACTATATAACCATGTAGAGGGCTTCAAAATAGGTTTTGATGACTTTTTAATTCAAAATAAAATTGAGGCTTATGACAATTTATAGAAATCTTGTTCTACACACATTTTCCCTTTGGCCCAACCCCTTTTTAAAAGGAAGATGATTTGTTCTGTGGATCAATTTTTCCAGGGATTTGTTCTGTGAATCAATATAGCAGGATTACAGGTTGGACTTGATGGATGTTCTGCACAGCAGAGTTAGAGAATCTTTACAGATCACGTCTGCCTCAGTGTTGGTATTTCTGTAGTGATTAGTGTGGTTATAGCACAATCTAGTGGTGTTAAGTTGTATTACACTTTGTTTTTCCTATTATAAAGCGCCGGAAGAAGCCAGTTCCCTGCCTAAACGGCGTTGGGAGGAGGCAGCTGAGGGATCTGCATGCTAACTGTGGGAAATTCTTACTACGTATTTTCACACTTAGCCCTATTTACCTGTTTACCATGTCTTTAATTGTACTTATGGGCTCAGTGTGATTATTGTTTTTTTTTTGACACCACTTTCTTTTCATGCTGATCCCCCAGCCCCCTCCTAGGTGCTTGTCTTTTATCAAATGTTCTTCTTGCTTTGCTGCTATTATTAAATATATTTAAATGTTGTTATATAATTAGTAAAGTAAATTTTTATTTCATCTGGAGAGGTCTTTGTTCAATTTTTGTGTGCACTTTTGTGTTGTTTGGGCCTCTCAGGACTATATATGGTAACCTTATTGACCCGGTATTTGATTTGGTGGCTACTACAAAGACTGGTGCATTGTGGGTGGTGCAAAGCATTGTGGGAGTGCAAAGCATCCTGGAAAAGGAAAGTCTCCAGTCACCAGGACACATCAGCAGAGCTGACTTTCTGCATATCTCCTTCTCAAACTCCACCATCCTTGTAAAATTATATTTGGTGAAAGATCTTCCTTTGTTTCAGGGATATTATGTTATGCAGAGCTTTTCAGTCAGTTGTAATTGTTACACTGGGAGTTGTTACTACTGTTAGCTAGATATGTAATCTTATGTACAGGCAGTCATTTTACCATGTGCTTCAGTGTTAATGCAATTACATAGTACATGCTATTCTATACGTTATACTTATACATGTTATTTGAATTCTTGAAGTTTTACTGCACACTTGTACAATCTCTCACTCACGCGTATCGTGCAGAGAGTACAATCTGTTGACCAATAAACAAGTTAGACTACAAGGAACAGTCCTCTTATTTGGAAGACAGGAATGGTTTATGCTGAATGACTTTACGGAACTGCCATCACACACGCGGTCCTGCGTATAAGATTGCAGCAGCTGCCATACAGTCACAAGAAGTGAGAGTGCAGCCCCCAGCAAGTTCAGCATGATCCAGACCACGCTGAAGTCCGTTCCTACCTAGACTGAGTCCGCACAGAGACATTAATTAGCCAGCAAACAGGCACACAATGTCCACTAGCCAGGCATCATCAAATAGGACCAGGTCACGAGCAATCTGCTCTAGCAAGTCCTCAATAAAATAAATGGCTGCTCTTGCCCATGCAGAAGCTGAGGCTGCAAAAGTAAAGTCTTCCATTGCTGCATAAGAGATGCAACTAAAGAACGAGACAGCATGCCTGCAAGCGTCACTGGAAAAACTCGCAGCAGAGAAAGAACCTGCAGTTGCATTAGCCAAAGCGGAGTTCCTAGAAGCCATAGAATTCCCCGGATCCGAGAAACACAGTGAAGTACTTGGACCAGATATAGATCAACAAGATCCAGCACAGCGCGTCTCAAAATATGTCCATCAGCATTCCAAGACAGATGACAACTACGATCCAGTATATCGGCCAGCTTTTACAGAGTGCCAAAGATCCTACCTTGAACCGCAGTACCTCGAGCAAGACCGTATGAGACAAAGCAATGCTGACACAACTACTGTCCTACAGAACAGAAGCTACAACCCTCGATTTGACTTAAAGGGACAACCTTCACGTCAGAATGGTATTATACAGACTTCCCTAAGCCAGAAACCCCTAAAAGGTATGGTGATACACCACACATGCAGCATAACAACAACACACAGGGTAGTATTGGCGCTAACCAGGCCGCCATGGACTTCACTAAGTTCTTTGCTAAACAGGAGCTGTTTACCAATGGACTTATAAAGTTCACTGATTGCCCCAAGAACAACAGGGCATGGCGAGCCTCCTTCCAGAACACATAAGGGACTAAGATGCTTCCTGTAGCGAGGAGTTAGATCTCTTGGTAAAGTGGCTCGGAAGCGAGTCTGCTGAACACCCCAAAAGAATCAGAGACATTAACATAAACTATCCTGGCAAAGGTCTAAAGATGGTGTGGGAAAAACTTGATGAGTCGTATGGGTCAATAGAAGCTATAGAAAATGCTTTATATAGGAGAATTGATCATTTTCCCAGAATAGTGGGTAGGGGTTACCAGAAACTCAGCAACTTGTTCACAGAGGTACAGGTTGCTCAGGCAGAAGGAGATCTGCCAGGGCTAGCATTCCTGGACACCGCCAGAGATGTCAATTCGATTGTCCAAAAACTCACTTGTAATCTACAAGAGAAGTGGATCACGCATGGTTCCCATTTATAAACAGTTTCATGATGTACCAATATCCCCCTTCGTGGTGTTTCTAGACTTTGTTAGGCTACTTTCACACTGGCGTTTTTGGATCCGCTTGTGAGATCCGTTTCAGGGCTCTCACAAGCGGTCCAAAACGGATCAGTTTTGCCCCAATGCATTCTGAATGGATAAGGATCCGTTCAGAATGCATCAGTTTGGCTCCGTTCAGTCTCCATTCCGCTCTGGAGGCGGTGTCCGTCTGATGGAACTGAGCCAAACGGATTCGTCCTGACATACAATGTAAGTCAATGGGGATGGATCCGTTTTCAATGACATAATATGACACAACAGAAAACGGATCCGTCCCCCATTGACTTTCAATGGTGTTCAAGACGGATCCGTTTTGCCTATGTTCATGATAATACAAACTAATCCGTTCTGAACGGATGCATGTGGTTGTATTATCAGTGCGGATCCGTCTGTGCAGATACATGACGGATCCACACAAGACGCCAGTGTGAAAGTAGCCTAACTCAACAGGCGAGGATCAGAAACAATCCCAGTTTTGACTTTACATTGTCATGTTCCAATACCCCTGATGTCAAACCACATAAAACACCACTGGCAGTCCACAAAACTAACGTTGCCTCCACAGGTTCTCCTTACCGTCCATTTAAGTCTTCTCAAAGACTCAAAAGAACTTACCAAAGAATGCCCCCTGCACAAGAAACCACATCCTCTACTAAAATGCAGAGCCTTTAGGGAGAAGTCTTTAGAGGACTGCAAAGAATTTGTCAAAGAAAACAACATCCGCTTCAGGTGCTGCACTACAACATCACACTTCGCCAGGAACTGTAAGGTCAGTGTGACATGCACAGAATGCGGTAGCACAAAACACAACATGGCTTTACACCCTGGACCACCTTCTCAGGTATCATCCCAAGAAGAGGAGCATGACGGAAAGCAGATAGACACTGACATAGACACCCTGCTAGTCACTAAGATCTGTAAAGGACTCGCAGGAGGGAAGTCCTGCTGAAAAATCTGCCTTGGCAGAGTTTATCCGGTCGGCCACTGACATAAGGCGATCAAGGTATATGCAGTCTTAGATGACCAAAGCAACAGGTCTTTAGCTAAATCCACCTTCTTCGACACCTTCAACATAGTAGGTGCTATTCCTACTCCTTAATGACAGGTTCTGGTACCGTTGAGACGGCGGGGAGGAAGGCAACTGGGTACAAGGTAGAGTCCATAAAATTCCAGCTCAAACTTTTATACAAATATAGGGGTTAACTATAATAACCAACTTCCAGCGAAAAAAATCCCCCTTAAAACATAACTTTTAATTTATTCCCTATAAAAACAGGAGATATACCCCATTACCAATTAATTAAACTCTCTATTGATAATCCTATTGATAATCCAATCCCAATAGAGCTAGTGTCTTTCTACATGTACCACGCTACAGTGGCGACATCTATTCGATGTGACCTTAATCTCTTTAGGTGGGGCAATGTTCCTCTTGAATTTATGTGTGATAACCAGGGATAATCAAGCACAAAAGAAAAACACTGGTCCTGGGATACTGTCCCTAATGTAACCCTAGACTACACATTAGCCCAGGGACATCTCCTGAAGGTGGGGACTCCCTGCCCTCGAACCTTATCAAATATGACTTAGTGTTCCCCTCACCTACAGCCAAGCCAACAAACAGTGGTATTCTCAGAGACATAATACCTATCAATATATAACCAGTCAACCTCAGGAATGACAGCGTCAATTCCAACAATCCTCGACGCATTCCCCCCTGTTGCATTTAGGGTTCATCAGGAGGTCAGTGATATTGAGTGTCAACAAAAAGCCGTCCAATCAAAAAATAACAACGCCAATCACAAAGCAGTTAATATATGATATCAAATGATGTAGTAATGATATGACACTGATACACTGATATATAGTGATTTTTCCTTTTTTTTTTTCTTTTCAAAGATCTTTTTATTAATTATTAATAATCAGACAATAACAGGGTGAAGACATACAGAGAGGCCAATATACAGCAAAGGCCTATATATGTCGAACATTCGGAGGAATCGCAAGTTATATCAAATTATTACGTAAATGTAAACGATTAGGTATGAGAACAGAATGGTGTTGCCGAGGATCTTCTCCGGCTGGTCTGTTGATCGGCTACAGACAGGTATACCGCGTAAGATATTACCTTATAACAATAACACGTAATAACGTAGGCCAATAAACACATAGGTACGAATCGACAGTGAACAAGGGGTAGGAAGGAAAGAAAGGAGGGAAGGAAGGAGACAGGGGGGGGGAGGGGGGGGGGAGGGAGGGAGCCGCATAGCACGATAATGGAGATTGGTAGATCAAAAGCCTATAGTTTAACGGCTGATTATGGCGGATCGACTCATTGTGAGTGAGTGTCAAAGCGCCTAAACGACGCCCAAGGGGACCAAATATCGTGGAAGATCTTATGTGTCTTCGTCTCCCATCTGGCAAGCTCTTCCAATCTGTAGAGAGAGTCTACTTTATCTATCCATAGGGCCTGGGACGGGGGGTGCGGAGCTTTCCATAGAGTAGGAATAAGTATGCGGGCCGCAGCCAGTAGATGTCTGAGTAGTTTCACAGTGTGTTTAGGGAGCTTTTCAGGTAGAAGCTGAAAGAGGCACAACTCAGGATCTAGAGGAAGGTCTAAATTTACTAATTTACTGATTTGTGAGATTACTTCCTCCCAATAAGGTATAATGCGTGGGCAAGTCCACCAGAGGTGGAAATAGGTACCTACTTGAGCCCCACATCTCCAACAATTTGGATTGTAGCTAGGATTATATTTATGTAAGAGGACCGGGGTTAGGTGCCACCTGGTCAGGATTTTGTATCCACTCTCTTGCATACGGACACAGCGAGAGGTCTGCTTCGGGGCAGCAAGGAGCTGATGTACCTCAATATCTGAAAACGTCTTGGAAAGATCTGATTCCCATGCCCTAATGAAGGGATGTTTCGGTTGTGCATGTGATAGTAATAATAATTTGTGACAAAGCGATAACACCTTTTTGGGGGGTTTTACTTGCGCTATGAGTGATTCGAATTTGGTCAATGGTCTGTGTAAGTCACCTTTCTGTAGTAGAAGCTTAAATGTGAGTTTAAGCTTATTGTATATCATAGGGGAGATCGAGGTACAGTTTAGAAGAACTGCCAGTTGTTCTTGTGAGGGTAGCACGTCAGCGCCTAGTAGTGAGTCCATTGGGAGGTCATTGTGTTTGATATCATAAGGAACAGAGGCATTGTAATTAGGATCTATCGATAGGATGAGGTCCTTTATGTGCATAAGTGGGGACGGGTACGGGGCAAATTGTGATAGAGAATTAACTTGCTTCCATATCTTGTGGGTTTCAGATGTTAACGGACTGTACATTTTAGGTTGAGAAGGAGTCGCTGGGTCAGAGAATATAATCTGTCTCAGTGGAAATTGATGAATATCTTCCTCAATAGCTATCCAAAGTTTATGCACGGGTTTCCTAATCCAATCGATTATTCTATTTAAGTGGACAGCCTGAACAAAGGATTGAGGGGAAGGCATATCAATACCTCCTTGTTTCTGGGGAAGCTGGAGGATGGAGTATTTTATTCTGGGCTTCTTATTATTCCAGATATATCTGGAGAATATTCTGTTTAGTTTGACACAGAAGTCGCTGGGTATACTAATAGGTAAGGCTTGTAAAAGATAGGTTATCTTGGGCCATATAAGGCACTTTGCTATATTTTTTCTTCCAAACCATGACATGTAAGGAGTCGGCCAGTCCTCTAGTGTTTTAGAAATATCTTTAAGCAGCGGGAGAAAGTTATCTTTATAGAGTGCCTGCAGGTTAGAGGAAATTTTGATACCCAAAAATGTAATACAAGGTTGTTTCCAATCGAATGGGGAGTTACAAGAGAGTTGAGCCGCATGTGTGGTGGGGATGGAAATGTTAAGGGCTTGCGATTTACTTAGATTAACTTTGAAGTTGGACAACGTCCCGAAGTTATCAAAGATAGATTCAATTAGTGGCAGTGCTGAAGACGGGTTAGAGATCAACAGTAATAAGTCATCTGCGTAAGCTGCCGCCTTGTGCTCCCGACCTCCACATTGAATCCCAGAAATTCCAGGTTCTTGTCTTATTTTCTGAAGAAGAGTTTCCATAGTCAGAACAAAGAGTAAAGGAGACAATGGGCAGCCTTGTCTGGTACCATTAGAGATCGGGAACACAGGCGACAGCACACCATTAATCAGCACCCTCGCGGAAGGGCGTTCGTACATTGTGAATATTGCTTGAACAAATGGAGCGGGGATACCAAACGCCAGTAATGAGGCCCTTAAGTATTCCCAATCCACTCGGTCGAACGCCTTTTCGGCGTCGGTACTAAGTAAAAGCAAGGGGGATTTATTTTTCTGAACATACGCAATGAGGTGTAATATACGGTAGATATTATCTTTCCCCTCCCTTCCCATCACAAAGCCTACTTGGTCGGGTGCAATTAGCGAGGGCAGTAATGATTGTAGCCTATGGGCAATAATTTTTGCATAAATTTTCAAATCAAAATTTAAAAGAGAGATGGGGCGGTAGTTACTACATAAGCTAGGGTCTTTCCCGTCTTTGTGAATAATTGTAATCTGTGCCATTAAAGTTTGTTCATGGAAAGGGGTGCCATTTAATGCCGAATTGTACAGCTTCACTAAATACGGAGACAGAATATCTATACACGAGGCGTAATAGAAAGCGGTTAGACCGTCCGGGCCCGGGCTCTTGTTTTTTGGGGACGATAAAATCGCTTTCTTGATCATCGGGGAGCTGAGACTTGATGCTTGAGAAGGGGTGATTTTGGGGAGGCGAAGAGAGGCCAGAAATTCCGAAATGATTTCCGATCTAGGGTTCGTGAGTATATTCCGTGAATTCTCTAGGTTATAGAGAGCCTTGTAAAATTTGCTGAATTCACCAGCAATATCTGTAGTTTTATGGAAGGTGTCGCCTCTGTCATTTTTAATAGTTGTGATGAAGGATTTGGCCTTCCGTTGCTTAATTTGGGCCAGCATAAATCTGGTAGGTTTATCGCCGTGGGCGTAGTGCTTAAATTTAGCGGACAGATAGGCCTTGGCAGAGTGTAAGTTCAGTAAATTTTTAAGTTCCGTGCTGAGTGCAGTTAATTCTTCTAAATGAGCTGACTGGAGAGATTTTTTGTGCAAGCCCTCAAGACGAGAAATCTTCGTCTGGAGATCAGATATCTGTTGCGTTTTAACCTTATGAGCATATGCAGAGAGAGATATAAATTCGCCTCTAACATACGACTTGTGCGCTTCCCAAAGTGTTTGCACAGAAACCTCTCCGTTGTCATTAGTTTTAAAGAATTCCGTCAGCCGAGAGTTAATCTTTTGAGTGTTTTTTGAGGGTTTCAATAGCAGATCGTTTAGGCGCCATCCTTTATAGGGCGAAGTTGTGTGCGGTAATGAGTACATTAGTTCTACTAAAGCATGGTCTGAGAGAACCTGCGATTTGATGGTCGCAGCCTGACAGTGTTGCAGATGTGCGGCAGGAAGAAAGATGTAATCTAGTCTACTATATGATTTATGCGGTGCGGAGTAATAAGTGTAGTCTTTAGTGGAAGGGTTTAGTGCCCTCCAAGAATCAATTAAATGCAGCGACTGCAGAGCACGGGACAGTTTTGCAAGAGCTTTAAAGCGGATGGTGGACTTACCACTGGATGTGTCAATGATAGGATTTAGCGCAATGTTAAAATCGCCACCTAAAAATAAAGTGCCATCAGAGAAGGAAGAAAGTTTCTTAAACGTCTTTATCAAATGTGGGGATTCGCTCTGGTAGACAGGACCAGCGGGTGCAGTACAGAGGCAACGTTCAAGCTTGTAAATTAAATGTCCGTGTTTTATTCACACAACAAAAAGAGCATCACAAAAAACAGGTGGCTTGGTGTTTGTTCACACACACAAAAGTCCATAAACGGAAGAGTCACCTTAGCTCCTTGGTGTTAGCAAGTCCATAGACAGGCTTTTTCAGGCAGCCTGTTCGTTTTCACAGGGGTTTGAGCCCTCCAGCTTGGCTCCAGCCGCAGGTCCCAAAAACACAGCCCTCAGCTCCCAGCACTATTAGCAGCTCCAGGACAATCACTCCCCAGCTGCTGGTGCTGGCTGAGTTTTTAAACCCAGCCCAAAACCAGGACTGGACCGTGGGGAGCAACCACCCACCCTACACTTTAGCTGCTCCCGGTAAGAGCCGGCCCGGATCGGCTTTGCAGCCATGCTATCTATCAATGTCAAGCAGCACTAGCTGCTGCTGACACAAAAACCCGGCTCTCACCTCACCGAGGCCAGGAACCTCGGTGACACGTATCTTCCGTCCATGACGGCACCTTGCGCCCTCTTACATACCTCCCCTTTGTTCAACCCCGACAGGGTGAACACACGCCAAACACTGTACTCGAGACAGTGCATCCGCATTTCCTTGCAAGCGGCCTGCCCTGTGTTCCACTGTGAACTTGAAGTTCTGCAGAGACAAGAACCATCTGGTGACCCGAGCATTCCTGTCTTTCGCCTGGCACATCCACTTTAGAGGGGAATGGTCGGTCACCAGACGGAACTTTCTCCCTAGCAGATAATAGCGGAGAGACTCTAGTGCCCACTTGATGGCCAGGCACTCTCTCTCCACTATACTGTACCTGGTTTCGGCTGGGGTGAGTTTGCGACTCAGGAAAACCACGGGATGCTCCTCCCCATTGATTTCCTGAGAGAGTACAGCCCCGAGGCCCACTTCAGAGGCATCGGTCTGTACCACAAACTCTCTCTTGAAGTCGGGCGTCACCAAAACCGGGGACCCACACAGGGCCGACTTCAGAGCAGAGAAAGCCTTATCCGCCTGCTCATTCCACTGGATCGACACTGACCTGCGTCCCTTTAAAAGGCTTGTCAATGGAGCAGCAATTGTAGCAAAGTTGGGAATAAACCTCATGTAGTATCCCACCATGCCCAGGAATGATTTTACTTGCCGCGTAGTGACAGGTCGGGGCCAATTCTTAATTGCCTCAATTTTGTTTACCTGAGGTTTGACCACCCCCGCCCAATGACATACCCTAGGTATTTGGTCTCTTCTAACCCTATCACACACTTTTTGGGTTAGCAGTTAAGCCAGCTTTCCTAAGGGAGTCCACTACGGCCTGTACCTTCGGTAGGTGACTCTCCCAGTCGGTGCTATGGACAATGATATCATCCAGATACGCTGAGGCGTACCGCCGATGTGGACGAAGCACAATATCCATAAGCCTTTGAAACGTGGCGGGGCGCCATGTAGACCAAAGGGTAATACCTTGTACTGATACAACCCCTCCGGTGTGATAAAAGCAGTTTTTTCCTTGGCAGCCTCCGTTAAGGGTACCTGCCAGTACCCTTTGGTGAGGTCCAAGACAGAAAAATACCTGGCTTGGCCCAATTTTTCAATGAGCTCATCCACCCGCGGCATGGGATACGCATCAAACTTGGACACCTCATTCAGCTTATGGAAATCGTTACAGAACCTCAATGTCCCGTCCGGCTTGGGTATTAAGACTATCGGACTGGCCCAATCACTTTTTGACTCCTCGATGACACCTAACTGGAGCATCAGCTGCACTTCCTTCACAATGGCTTGTCGCCGAGCCTCGGGTACCCGATACGGCTTTAACCGGACTTTGGCCTGAGGCTCAGTGATAATGTCATGCTGGATTAGGGATGTGCGCCCAGGAGGTCCGAGAACACATCCGTGTTCCGACTAATGAACTCCTTAACTTCCTGGACCTGTTTGGAGGACAGGCTATCTGAAATTTTTACGGTGGCGGCTGCTTCCCGGACTTCGAGGTGAGGGGCTGGATCCTTCTCACCTAGAAGCCCTGGCCGGGGGCTGTCATCGCTGGACGAGTTCCTATCCTTCCATGGCTTCAGCAAATTCACATGATACACCTGCTCCGGCTTCCGCCGCCCTGGCTGGTGCACCTTGTAATTTACTTCCCCACTTTCTCGAGCACTTCATAGGGCCCCTGCCACCTAGCTAGAAATTTGCTGTCAAGGGTGGGTACCAGAACTAAAACTCGGTCTCCGGGATTAAAGTCTCGTACTCGAGCCTGACGATTATAGACTCTACTTTGGGCCTGTTGTGCTGCCTCCATATGCTCCCGGACCAGCGGTAACACCCTCTCCATAATGCTCCTGCATCTGGGTAACATATTCAATTACGCTTTTGTGGGGACGGGCTGTTGCTCCCACGCTTCCTTAGCGATGTCCAACAGGCCCCGTGGGCGTCTGCCATAAAGCAGTTCGAAGGGTGAGAACCCAGTAGAGGCCTGGGGCACCTCTCGCACTGCGAACATGAGATAGGGCAGAAGCAGATCCCAGTCCTTCCCATCTCGGGACACCACCCTTTTAGCATATTTTTTAAAGTTTGGTTAAATCTTTCCACAAGGCCGTCCGCTTATGGATGGTAAACGGACGTCCGCAATTGCTTTATATGCAACAGTTTACACAATTCCTCATAATCTTAGACATAAAAGGGGTCCCTTGGTCCGTCAGAACCTCCTTAGGTAGGCCCACCCGGTAAACATCTCCATTAACTCCTTTGCAATGAGCCTAGCCGATGTGTGTCGAAGAGGCACCGCTCTGGATACCGAGTGGCATAGTCCAGAATCACCAGGATATGTTGGTGACCCCTAGCAGACTTCGGTACGGGTCCGACCAGATCCATGGCAATACGCTCGAATGGGACCTCAATTATTGGGAGAGGGACCAGGGGACTTCTGTAATGCGGATGGGGGCTATTTACCTGACAGGTCGGACAGGACTTACAGAACTCCTCTACTTCCTTAAACAAACCGGGCCAGTAAAATCGCTGTAGTACGCGGTCCTGCGCTTTCTGCCACCCCATGTGTCCCCCAAGAACATGTTGGTGGGCAAGCTCCATAACAAGCTTGCGATATGCGGTGGGCACCACCAACTGTTCAACTGGCTCACCTCGGATTTGGTCTCACCCGATACAACATATCCTGAAGAATAATAAACCGTGGAAACATTAATTCAGCCCCAGGTTTCTGGGGTTTACCGTCAATTATTACAACACTTTCCCAGGCCCTGGTTAGGGTTTGGTCCCGGTGTTGGGCGGTCCCAAAATTTTCCCCGGAGACATTGAGGTCTGCCAACTCAGGTCCCGGTGGCAAGTCCTCCGTGTCTCCCACCATTACACTCAGTGGGGTTGTCTCCCTCTACCGCTGGAGCAGTGGTCACCCCTACCGCTGGCCCTTCAGATTCGGGCTCCCAGGGTTCTGGCCTTCCAGTGGTATCGGGCCACTCTACTAGGGTTACCCCTGTCTCGGGCCCATCAGACACTTTTATAGCCGGCCACAGCGCTCGGAAACCTGGGAAGTCCCTCCCAAGAATCAGTTCATGTGGGAGTTTGGTAGCGACAGCCACCTCGTGGGTCCACTTACCAGCAGCTGTGGACAAAGTCACTAGTGCAGTGGGGTAGTCTTTTAAGTCTCCGTGGATGCATAGGACCCCGACTTTACGGCCGGTATACTCCGCAGGCCGTACTAGGGCAGCTCTACCAGGGAGACTAAACTCCCGGAGTCCAGCAGGGCCACCGCCAGAGAATCTCCCACCTCTACCTGACACAGGTGGGTATTGTCCTGCCCCTCACGGGTGCCAGTTGCACACAGCTTCCGTGCATACAGGGAGTGGCGATACCCGTAGTTCACATCCATCGGCTCACCCTGATGCGGACAGTCGGCCCTGATGTGGCCTGGCTCCTGACACCTCCAGCATACCACGGGAGGCGGATCCGCAGGGGATACATTCCGTGCAGGTCTCTCTGTCGCCGGTCGTCGGAACTGGGGTGGAGGCCTCCGGGTTTGACTGGCCCCTTCCCAGCAAGACTCCCCTGCAGGTTTCTGGTGGCCTCGTAACGCTCCACCAGGTCGACCATCTCCAGGGCACTTACCGGAGACGCCTGGCCGACCCAGTGCTGGAGGGGATAAGGCAGGGCCCTCCAAAAGATGTCCGCCAACAGTCGATCCAGCATGGCAGTGGGACTTAGTAGATCAGGCTGCAGCCACTTTTGCAGCCTGTGCAGCAGATCGTAGTACTGCGGCCTAGCAGGTTCAGTCGCTTTAAAGTCCCACTGGTGGACTCTTTGAGCGCGGACCAGCACGCTCACCCCCAGTCTGGCTAGGATCTCTCCTTTCACGGTGTCATAATCGGCCGCTTGGTCGTCCGACAAGTCGAAAAACACCTGCTGGGGTCCGGAAGCCAGGAACGGAGCGACCACCTCAGCCCACTGGTCACGGGGCAGCTTCTCCTCACGGCCACTTTTTCGAAGACTGCCAGGTAGGTCTCGGCATCATCCTCGGGGGTCATCTTGGGAATTGCTGCACGGACCGCTTCCGGGCATCATGGGCACGGTGAGAGGCTCCAGTCGCTTGCAAAGCCATTACATGTTGCAACAGCAGCTGGTTTGTCTCCTGCTGCTGCTTGTTGGCCTCCCGCTGCTGTAAATTGGCCTCCACGAGAGCCTTTACAACTGCCTCCATCTTGTCAGAGTTCACGTGTTGAAACTTTGCCGGCTTGACATATGACATTCACTTTGGAAAAAACTTCGGCGCTTACGCCAGCCTCACTGCGCATGCCCGCATCCGACACCAAATGTGGGGATTCGCTCTGGTAGACAGGACCAGCGGGTGCAGTACAGAGGCAACGCTCAAGCTTGTAAATTAAATGTCCGTGTTTTATTCACACAACAAAAAGAGCATCACAAAAACAGGTGGCTTGGTGTTTGTTCACACACACAAAAGTCCATAAACGGAAGAGTCACCTTAGCTCCTTGGTGTTAGCAAGTCCATAGACAGGCTTTTTCAGGCAGCCTGTTCTGCTTTCACAGGGGTTTGAGCCCTCCAGCTTGGCTCCAGCCGCAGGTCCCAAAAACACAGCCCTCAGCTCCCAGCACTATTAGCAGCTCCAGGACAATCACTCCCCCAGCTGCTGGTGCTGGCTGAGTTTTTAAACCCAGCCCAAAACCAGGACTGGACCGTGGGGAGCAACCACCCACCCTACACTTTAGCTGCTCCCGGTAAGAGCCGGCCCGGATCGGCTTTGCAGCCATGCTATCTATCAATGTCAAGCAGCACTAGCTGCTGCTGACACAAAAAACCCGGCTCTCACCTCACCGAGGCCAGGAACCTCGGTGACACGTATCTTCCGTCCATGACGGCACCTTGCGCCCTCTTACACAACCATGTGACTTGATCTGTGTTAGGGGCGTAAATATTTCCTATGGACACAGTAGAAGTCCCCATTTTCCCTTTAATGAAAATATAGCGCCCCTCAGGGTCGATGCACTTGTCAAGTAAAGTAAAATTGACATTCCTACTGAGACCAATGCTGACTCCTCTGGAGGCCTTAGAGTCAGATCCCGCATGAAACCACTGTGAATAAAACAGTCTATTCATAGTCGGGATCTTATTTCTCCTAAAGTGTGTCTCTTGCAGGAGACAGACGTCAGCTTTGTTCCTCTTGAGGAAGTGCAACACCTGACCTCTTTTGGATGGTGAGTTGAGCCCATGAACATTGTATGTAATAACTTTAATACTTGCCATGATAGGGAGAGTATGAGTAGGGTCGTTGCCAGTCTGAGCCATAGTAGGAGCCTGTTGGCCTGGGAGGCGAACTTGCGGCAGGAATGGAGGTGAGAGGGGGGGAGGGAAGGAAGAAACACATGGGAAACACAAAGACAGTTAAATTAGGCAAAAAAGAGAGCCATAGAGATAGTGCAAAGCATGAACATATCCAGAAAATAGAACGTTCAGTCTGACAAAATGGATAAAGTAACATAACTGGTCAAGTAAACAAACAGATTGAGCCTTCAGGGCCCAACTTCTTAACCCGAAGCCAAATATACGCTGGTAGTCCAAAAAGGACAGATGATGAAAGGGATCAAGTGTGAAAGTAGTAGGAGAGGAGGGAGGGAGCAGAAGGTAAGAGAAGAGGCAGATGTGGAGAAAAGATAAGTGAAGAGAGCGAATGGAAAAATCCATACAGGATCTAAACAGATACAGATTAGAGAGGGTTGAAAGGGGGTAGATGTATATCATATAGATATAGAGAGAGAGTGAGTGTAGAAGATTCTTCAGTAAGTGTTCAATATCAGCAAACGAGAAAAGTAGAACACATATTGAGCATAGTATTCACAATAAGACATAAATGCCTGGTATGCAGAAACTTCTATCAGCCCTCGTCAGGGATGATATTTTTCGGTGCGAGTTTGCCCGACTTCTTCCTTGATTTTGCAGCACGAGCAGAAGGGACATCTTCCCAAGGTGTCGCTGGGGGCATATGGGGCAAATTGTCCAGATCTTTGACGGTGGCCCAATCTGGGATCTGCAAGTCAGGGAGGTCTAAGGCGCCATAAACCCCTGGGAGGTCAGCTGGGGTTCGGACAAGGAATCTCTTACCGCCTGACGTGAACCCCAGTCAGAATGGGAACTGCCAAGTGTATTGGATCCCTTTAGACCGTAAGGCAGTGGTCAATGGTTTAAGTGTTCTTCGCTTGAGGAGAGTCTGTGGAGAGAGATCTTGATAAATGTGGATATGTGCGTCTTGGTCACCGGAGAGGAGGATCTGGAGAGGCGCATGATTTCTTCCTTAACAGCGAAGTGCAGCAAGTGGCATATTACGTCCCTAGGGGATCGGAATCTTTTGGTTTCCTCCTCAGCGCTCTGTGTATGCGCTCAATCGCAATTTCCCCATTGAATGTCGGACCTAGGATGGTCAGGAAGATATCCGTAAGTTATTCCTACGGCCCCTATTTTCTTGGTCTTCTAAGGCGTCAAATGCCACATTTAAATAATTTTGACAAGAGGTGAAGCTAGCTGCAAGAGCTTGGGTGTAATTACATAATGAAGCCTGCGTCGACTCCAGTTGTTCCACTCTGACTCCCAGATGTTTGATGTCATGTTTAATATCTTGAAGATCTTGGGAAAGAGGTTCCAGAGCTTTAGATAACGCAGCCTCTAGAGACTTTTGCAAAAATGAGCGAGAGACAGGTAGTGAGTCACGCTGCGCTGTCAGATCAGCAGTCCTCGCCAGTATCGCTTTCACAGTCCTCGCCAGTATCGAGCTGGGCGGCTGGGAGAGTTTCTTTAGAGGGGGTGTTCAACTTTGGGCGTGGACTTTTTTTCCTCATATATTTTTCCATCTCCCCTTTCGCCACTGACGATTTTTGAAGAATATTAGAGTGTTTGGGATTAGGGTTCCCAATTTTCACCATCATACAGTGTATTTTCAATGGAAAGTTGGGGCCTGTATGGCTAAGCCAGTTAGTATCTCATCTCTCAATTTGAGAGCGCAATGGAAAAAATTGTGGCACCAAGACCACCCGGAAGCGTATGCAATGGACGTATGGACCAGCTGTCAATCGATCAGTGCCAGTCCTCAAATATTTGAGCTATGCTCTGGTAGTGGGGAGGCTATGGGGAGCCAAGGGTAGTGAAGAGGGAGTCAGCGGACAAGGCACACGGAATCTGTAGTGGAGGTGAGCGTAGTGCGTCTCACCTATTATCGCTATGCGATCAGGAGGCCTTTTAGAAAGTCAGCCAGAAAGGGCACTCACTGTGTATGCTTGCAGTCCGCAGTATTCCGCGACGCTCCTGCAGCAGGCGACTCTGGGGCTCCAATGCCGAGGTGTACAGTCGGGACGATCGGTGGGACCGCTGCTGAGTTAGTGTCAGGTCGGCTCAGGCCCCGTACAAGGTGGCGCGCGGAAGGCACGGGTGAGTGCCTGGAGACAGGCAGCTGAGTTTGTGAAGGAGCTGCGGGTTCACCGGGAGGCTTGATCTGGCTCTTTTCGGGCACCGTTCCGTGCGAGAGGTCCGGTCATGGTTTCCGAGCTGAGGGGACCTGTGCCGGAGTGATGCGGGTGTGTATATAGTGATTTTTCCAAGCAAACTGATACAAAAGTCAGGAGGAGGCTAATCAGATGTCCAGTAGGGGTCTAGTGTCAAGCGATGATGTTCAGATAGTACCTAGAGAAAGACACATAAACGAATATCATGGAAATCCTCCCATAATGCAGGCTGAACCAGTCAATCATCTAATACTGTTCTCACTTACATCCACTGCCAAGTAGAACCATTAGGTGGAGCTATTAGTTGTCCCCTTGGTTAAAGAGATTATCCAAGCCAACAAAAATAGTCAGCACTGACATATATAAATTAATAGAGGTAATGTCAACCGCACAATATGGAGCCGGGGAGCCGGGGATGATGAGGTGCGGTGTGCAGTAAAGGCTCCGTCACTTCCTGGAAATGGAATGCACAGAAGTGTGGTATATGCCAAGCATGGAACGCATCATTATAAGCTGGCCAAGAAGGCCAGTGGCTCTAACACTTCCAGAAATATCTTACAGATAACACCCGCATGACCCCATATAGGATAAATAAGAACTAAGGCCTGTTTACAGTGGGCTAATTTAGAGATATAGATGGGGATACAACATTATTCTAAGATCACAGGAACAGTCACCTGTGATGTCCGGGAATTTTGTTGACACTCAGTATCACTGAACTCCTGATGAACCCTGAATGCAACAGGGGGAAACGCGTTGAGGATTGTTGGAATTCACGCTGTCATTTCTGAGGTTTACTGGTGGAATTGACAGTATCACTTCTGAAAAGGATTGTAAGGATTATAGGTGTCATGACCATTGATTGATTACACCCACTGAGGTGTTGGCACTATTGTGTATATCAGGCTTATTAATGGTATGTTGAATATGTATCGATAGGTATTATGTCTCAGTTAATACCACTGTTTGGTGGCTTGGCTGTAGGTGAGAGGAACACTAGGGTATAATAGATAAGGTTCGAGGACAGGGAGTCCCCACCTTCAGGAGATGTCCCTGGGCTAAGGTGTAGTCTAGGGTAACATTAGAGACAGTATCCCAGGACCAGTGTTTTTTCTTGCTTGATTATCCCTGGTTATCACACATAAATTCAAGAGGGACATTGCCCCACCTAAAGAGATTAAGGTCACATCGAATAGATGTCGCCACTGTAGCATGGTACATGTAGAGCAGGCATCCTCAAACTGCGGCCCTCCAGCTGTTGTAAAACTACAACTCCCACAATCCCCTGCTGTAGGCTGATAACCTGTAGGCTGTTCGGACATGTTGGGAGTTGTAGTTTTGCAACAGCTGGAGGGCCGCAGTTTGAGGATGCCTGATGTAGCGAGACACTAGCTCTATTGGGATTGGATTATCAATAGGATTATCAATAGAGAGTTTAATTAGTTGGTAATAGAGTATATCCCCTGTTTTTATAGGGAATACATTAAAAGTTATGTTTTAAGGTGGAATTTTTTCGCTGGAAGTTGGTTACAAGGTAGAGTCCATAGATGGTCAGACATGCTTGTATCTGCCAACCATACTAGAGTGCAATCACATTCCTCACAACCGGTCTGAGATACCTACACCAGAGGTAGCAGCATACCACCCCCCACTTGAGGCGTATAGCTCACCTGAACTGGCCAAAACCACGATAGTCTTACTCCTTGGAAGAGACATACTACGAGTTCATAAGACTAGAGGACAGATTAACGGTCCCCAAAATGCTCCATATGCCCAGAGACTTGACTTAGGATGGTAGAAAATCAAGTGTAGAAGCAGCACCACACGGTCCTTGTACGATGAATCACACGATGCAACAGCCTCACCAGTAACCCATGATCCAGTAGGTCATAGTAGATAGATGAAGAACGAATGGCACCGGCAGCATCTCACGTCATCCGTTTTATTGTGACCTCAAGACAATAGTACAAAAAGCAGCAATGTTTCGGCTGATGATCAGTCTTTGTCAAGCCTAATAACATCAATACATTAACACATATATATATCCAAAATACAGGGTCCCACCCTTCACAGAAACCAATCATTGCCGCTGGTCTCATTCTCGCCAATCACTGTTGATTGGATATTTACCTAATGCTTCTTTACCTTGCACCTGAGTCCGGACATCCGATCCTATCCAGGGACAACATTCGCAATGCTGGCGTTACTCCATGCGATGTGCGCATATGCGCACAGCTGAATTCACTCGCGAATCATCACAGGATCATGATGTCTGCTTTTTACGCATAGCCGTACAGCCAATCGGCTGTTGCACTCTAACAAATCTAATCGGATGGTATCAAAAAGCGATCCACATAACATGTTCGGATCATTTAACTCTTATAATCGCATGGAGAACCCCGATCAAATTGCGAGCATAGACAACATGGACAGGATAACAGATAACGATCGTCTGGCACCTGGTAAAGATATTCAGACACAAATTGACATTAAAGGGTATTGTATAAAATATCACATCCCCTATTTGGATTTGAGAAGCGTGCACAAGCGAACGAGACGCAGTGGTGTGATTCATCAGGGAGTGTCCCACAGGTCCGGGTAAGACATCTGAGACCTTGACAAGACAAATGTATTTATATACTGATGAGGACATACGACGACTCATTAATGTTGATGGAGGAGATGTGGACTTTTTAAGTTCCCCTTCCATTGAAATCTTGAAGCGGAAGGTGGAACAGGAGACTGAAAGGCTCAACACTATGGAATTGCACTTAATCACTTTGAGAGCGTATTATAAAAATCAAAGAATACCAAGGGGCTTAAGGTCACATCTACGCCCAAATTTATTTCTGAATAATGGGGATTTTTGCAAAGCCTTTGATACAATAAATAACAAATACTCCTTTGAATTGATGCTGTTAAATATAGACCTTTTGCAGAAAGAGGTGGAAAACCTCAAAAAAGTGCTGGTGGATCTGCATACCCAAATCCAAGACCTGCTTGGGGTGGAGGATTATACGGCATATAAAGAAAAAATGGCACAACATATCCTACGACACAAAACCGAGGTGGAACGAGTTAAAAGGGACAAATGGCATAGAGATGTGGACGACTATCAATCCAGGAAAGTATACAACTGGCAATCAACTCAGTCCCAAAGGTTTAACAGGCGCAAAAAAGGAAAACGCTTTGAACAGGTGTGATTTACATTGAATATTTGAATGTCTCCAATGCTGCCAGGCATTTTATTAATGCACATAATAGAAGTCTGCAGCATTTTTCTGCCTATGCAATAGAGTGGGTTACCCTCCCACCAAGAGGAGGCAATCATAAAAAACTTATAACACAACGAGAAGCTTTTTAGATTTTAAGATTGAAAACTAGATATCCTACAGGCCTAAATTTAAGAAGGGAACTAATGTACATATACTGAGACTTAACAAGAGCCAGGACATAGAATTTTAGCGCTGCTTTTTTTTTTATTATGATGTTATCACCAGGGTGATTGTGTTCTAGTCCATATTTAGACACTGCGGTTTTATTTACATCACACCCAGTGTGTCAGGACTGTACACGGGAGATGGGTGTTGATATATGAAGTGTTTACTTGAATCGATATGTAACGAAAGTTAATTCACGTTTTAATGTAAGTTTTTCTTTTTGATCATGTTTTCATCTCTCTTTTTGCTCTGTTTATCTATGTGAAACAAAAATGGGTGGTCACACTGCCCATGGCTGCTTCTCCATTCAGCCACACCTGTACCTAATCACCTTTTGGAAGATGGGGGGAGGTGTGGCTGTTACCTTTATAAGGAGATCTGGCAGCATGGACAGTGTACCAGTCATGAATAAGAACTCTTTCGAAACACGTTGACTGTCTAAGGATGTGAGAAGATATATTTTATTGCCGTTGTATTTCTGACACTGTCAATAAAGAGAAGACACTCGTGAACTAGATGCTGGAGTTTCCTTCGTTTTCCTTACTGCCATACCCAGGTCTTACCTACATCTCCGTGCATCAGGGGAACATAGTTGGAGTGAATGAACGGGTGAGCTGGATTTCACTTTTTTCTCTATGCCAGACGATCGTTATCTGTTATCCTGTCCATGTTGTCTATGCTCGCAGTTTGATCGGGGTTCTCCATGCGATTATAAGAGTTAAATGATCTGATCCAGCATGTGTCTGGTTACTATGACGCTATAATGCTGTATCCTAGTTTGCTGGGCGCTGAGGTCACATGACCGCGCACGGCATCATGGGAGTGCAACAGCCAATTGGCTGTATGGCTATGCGTCAAATGCGGCATTGCGAATGTTGTCCCTGGATAGGATCAGATGTCCGGACTCAGGTGCAAGGTAAAGAAGCATTAAGTAAATATCCAATCAACAGTGATTGGCGAGAATGAGACCAGCGGCAATAATTGGTTTCTGTGAAGGGTGGAACCCTGTATTTTGGATATATATATGTGTTAATGTATTGATGTTATTAGGCCTGACAAAGACTGGTCATCAGCCGAAACGTTGCTGCTTTTTGTACTATTGTCCTGAGGTCACAATAAAACGGATGATGTGAGATTCTGCCGGTGCCATTCGTTCTTCATTTGACTTAGGATGGGTCATCATAGAAGATGTCTGTCTAGGAGGAGCACACAAGCCGACCTCAGTCAACAGTATGCTCACCAACACACTTGAAAATGGACGTCCTTCCCTATTCCAGCCTTGTCAGAGCAGTTTCCTGATAAAAGAATTTCCACACAGGGCTCCTGTGCCTTGTCCTTTCACAGATCCTGCGATGATAAGCAAGATCACTTAGGGTGCACAGTCTTCCACAGGACAAGAGAAGACAACAGGGTCACAATGTCAATAGAAGACAGAATATTATGGGTATCAGGAATAAAGGAATAGTAAAAGACAAGTAAAAAAAATGGGTCACACCTTTACCGTTTAAACCCTGGAGACAACGCTTCCCTAACAACAAAGAACTTGTCTACAATAAATTCATCTCCCTCAAACACAAACTTCAGAGGACACTAGAGGCGAAAGTACATTTCTTCACCTTCATGGAAACAGTATTCTAGAACAACCATGCAGAAATAGAACCCACGCTCCAAGACTCCGAGGAGTGTTGGTACTTACCCATATTTGGCGTGTATCATCCTAAAAAACCAGGGCAGATATGAGTAGTATTCGACTCGAGCACCAGGTCCGAAGGCGTCTCGCTAAATTATGTCTTACTGTCTGGTCCAGACCTCAACAACAGACTTCTAGAGGTACTTCTCAACTTCCGCAGAGATTCACTAGTGTTTATGGCTGACAAACAACAGATGTTCCACTGCTTCCTCGTCAAGTAAGAATACAGAAGCTACTTGAGGTTCTTCTGGTACGACAACAACGACCCCAATGAAGACTTTATACAGGGTGGGCCATTTATATGGATACACCTTAATAAAATGGGAATGGTTGGTGATATTAACTTCCTGTTTGTGGCACATTAGTATATGTGAGGGGGGAAACTTTTCAAGATGGGTGGTGACCATGGTGGCCATTTTGAAGTTAGCCATTTTGAATCCAACTTTTGTGTTTTCAATAGGAAGAGGGTCATGTGACACATTAAACTTATTGGCAATATCACAAGAAAAAAAATGGTGTGCTTGGTTTTAACATAACTTTATTCTTTCATGAGTTATTTACAATTTTTTCCTTGTTTACAGCCATTGACATGTCGCCGAGGTTAACACGTGAGGAGCGGATAGAAATTGTGTTGATGTCTGGTGAACGCAGTAACTGCGTCATTGCAGCAGATTTCAATGCAAGAAACCCTACGAGACCACCCATCTCCCATGCTACAGTTAGCAAACTGCTTGCTAAGTTTCGTGAAACTGGTTTAGTGTTGGATTTGCCAAAATGTGGACGCATGAAATCTGTCACTAATGAAGAAACATCAGTGGCTTTCCTAGCTTCATTAAGCAAGAGCCCACAGCGTAGCATTTGCCGCATGTCACTGGAGAGTGGCATTAGTCTAACATCCCTTTGGCGGATATTAGCTACTCACAAATGGCACCCTTACAAACTCCAGCTACTGCAGCGTCTAAATGAGGATGACACAGATCGGCGCACTGAATTTGCAGAATGGGCAAAACAAAAATTGGAACAGGAGATTTTGTTCAGTGCTGAGGCAAACTTTTATGTGAATGGTGAAGCTAACAAACAAAACCACCGCTATTGGGCTGACACTAACCCACATTGGATAGATCCCTCCAAGACTGTTGGAACAAAAAAATTAATGGTATGGTGTGGTATATGGGGTACAAAGATAGTGGGGCCATTCTTCATCAATGGAAACCTCAAGGCCACTGGATATGCAAAATTGCTACATGATGATGTGTTCCCTCTTTATGCACTGAAGCTGGCACGTCCCTGAGTTTTTCCAGCAAGATGGTGCACCACCACATTATGGGTGTCAGGTCCGAGCATTCCTAGATGAACAGTTTCCTGGAAAGTGGATTGGTCGTCGTGGGCCAGTTGAATGGCCCCCAAGGTCTCCCGATCTGACCCCCTTAGACTTTTATCTTTGGGGTCATCTGAAGGTAATTGTCTATGCTGTGAAGATATGAGATGTGCAGCACCTGAAACTACGAATACTGGAAGCCTGTGCTAGGATTTCTCCTGTGGTGTTGCAATCAGTGTGTGAAGAGTGGGAGACGAGAGACACAATGGGCAGCACATTGAACACATTTTATAAGTGGTCAGAAACTTGTAAATAACTCATGAAAGAATACAGTTATGTTAAAACCAAGCACACCATTGTTTTTCTTGTGAAATTCCCAATAAGTTTGATGTGTCACATGACCCTCTTCCTATTGAAAAAACAAAAGTTGGATTCAAAATGGCCGACTTCAAAATGGCCTCCATGGTCACCACCCATCTTGAAAAGTTTCCCCCTCACATATACTAATGTGCCACAAACAGGAAGTTAATATCACTAACCATTCCCATTTTATTAAGGTGTATCAATATAAATGGCCCACCCTGTAGAGTACAGAATGAGAGTGTACATCATTGGAAACAGTCCTTTCCCTGCAGACGCTATCTATGGTCTCAGACATTCAGACAAACAGGGTGAAGCAAAGTTTGGGTGAGATGTCAGATCCTTTGTGGAAAAAGATTTCTATGTGGATGACTGCTTGAACTCCACACCCACGAATGAGACAGCAATCAGTCTCCAAAAAAGGGCTCAAGAAATGCTTGCTTTATCTAATTTGAGGTTGCACAAAATTGCTTTCAACAGCAGTGAGTTAATGGAGGCCTTCTCATCCCAAGACCATTCAAATGATCTAAAGGACTTAGCACCAACTCCCTTCCCATGCAGCCGAGCCTCGGTTTGCTCTGGGATTTAAAGGCAGATACATTCACCTTCCAAATCAGCAAGGGAGAAAAGCCCTTTACATATAGAGGAGTTATGTCCACCATAAACAGCATAGATGATCCTCTGGGATTCATAGCGCCTGTTACCATCCAAGGCAAAATTATGTTAAGAGACTTCTGATTGGGATGATCCACTTCCCATGGAGAAAAAAGACCTGTGGACAGGTTGAAGGAAGTCTCTCAAAGCTTTGTCCAGCCTTCATGTAGCACAACCATATGCTTCTACTTGCCATCTACTGAAGTCAAGATGCAAACACTGTATATCTTCTGCGATGCTTAAGAGAACTTCACAAAGAACAGTCCTCTTATTTGGAAGACAGGGATGGTTTATGCTGAATGTCAGACTGCACACTGTGTGAATTTGTAAAAAGACAGAACAATGGACTTTTTTCTTTTTTCAACCTTAAGAATTATGAAACTAAGTAACTTAAAGAAATGAACAAGTTGCAGATCCCCCCTTTGCTCTGGGGTACTGCAGTTACATTATAGGAGTGGAATATACTGTAGCTCAGATAATGACCTGGGGCTAAGAAATGAAATTGAAGGTTAATAGGGAAAAGGGGAATGAGAAAAAGAAAAACACTACATGCAGGTATAGTAACACTAGAAGTCTCACTAACAAGATTGAGGAATTAGAACTAATGTTGGATCAGAAGTGAATGGTCACAGGGAAAGAAGAAAAAGAAAAAAAGAAAATGTAATAGAGACAGATATATGTGGTCCTGGCTAGAGTGTCCAGGTATCCCTGTAAGGATTTATTAACAAGCGCCAACCTCTTCTTATATTAAAATGTAGATTATAGATGTTCCTATACCATAGAAACATACAAATCTATAAACAAATAGATAATAAATGGTATTAAAAACAGTTGTGACTTAGAGTCTACTCACTTCACTGGGGGGCTGTCTAACAGGTTAAGCTCAAGACGCCTGAGACAGTACCCCCCCGGCCAGGATCGCATAAAGAATCTTAGAAGTTGAAGTCAGCACACAAGTAGTGCTTCTGTTCAAAGGTGATACAGGCTCAACGCGTTTCGGGGTAAAGTAGACCCCTTCGTCAGGAGCAGAAAATATTTCCTACATATACCATACATCCTTTTATACATACAGGTTACAATCAAGAATTCCCGCCGAAACGGGTCAAGAAATGTGGGGGAGTGTCCTGGTGACATCACTTCCTCTCCCAGTGAAACGTGATCAACATAAAATAAAATAAAACATAGAAATAGAATAAGGCTCTTCCCAATTGCCCTGCAGTACTTATAAGCGCTTTTGCGCCTGAGATTAATGTTTAATTAGTATTCACATGCAGCCGGTGTCCCTTCATGGAACGCACGCGGAGGAAGTGATGTCACTTCCGGTTTCCCATGCGTCCCAGTGTGGGACGCAACGGCCGCTAAAATCACAAAATGGCGATTGTTAAAGATTTTTTCACCCCCCATAGTAAAATCGGGGTTGTGACTTCTAATACTCATTGGCGCGTTTGCGTCTGAAAGTACATGGTGCAGACGCGGCCAGGTATCGCGTTCCACTGTGGAACGCACGCGGGGGGAAATGAGATCCCTTCCGGTTTTGCATGCGTCCCAGCGTGGAACGCAACGGCCGCTAAGAAGCGCACCGATCTGTTTCAGGTAAAGAGGGGTGGGATTTGAATTGTGCCCGCATAGGAGAGGGTGGGGTTTCATACAGGAACCACATTTGTCTGTCCCATGGTTAAAAAATAGATAGAAGGTTGGTGGGTAAGGGGAAAAAAAAATATATATATACATATAACTGTTACCTTCAAAATAAATACATAAAAAAATATATATATATATATAAAAATAGGAAAAAATGAAAAGAGAGATAAATATATATATATATAGTTAAAATGATAATAGAAAATGTTAATGATAATAAATAACAGTTGTATGGGTACATAAAGAACTATTATAAAATGATGGTGAATAAATATAAATATAAAAAAGATATATATATATAGAAGATATCTATAAAATGGATAAATACATAAACATATACATCAAAAAGGTTGATAAAATTAATATTTAGATGGTTGTCAGGCACCTAGACGACAGTATTCTAGGATAGGTATCTACAGGCTTTTCCAAACAAAGCTAGATGGAATATAAGGCTTCCTATGGGGGAATTTTGTATGGATCTTGGGTTGACCTCTATGTTGGTAATCCAAAGAACAGATATGAGAGATATATACAATGTCAGTATAAGACCAGTATAAGTGTAAGATCAAAACTTATTTGAAAGTAAGTCAGCTGTACTGCGTTCAGACAACCCTGGGATGACAAATATGGTACTACATAGCCAGATGGTTACTGATCAGTGTTTAGTAGTTTGCATACTCTAATGCTTCGTTTAAGCCAAAAGGTGTAAGCGTATTTAGCTTAAAAATCCAAAACATTTCTTTGCGTGATAATGTTTGGTAAGAATCAGGCACCCATTCTAAAGGGATAACTTTCAAGCCTTTTGAGTCTCCATCATGATGCATAAAGAAATGTTTGGACACACTATGGGTCAGAATTTTCCTATTTATATTAGAACGATGCTCGTTCATACGTTCTCTCAGGGTCTGAGTTGTCCGACCTACATAGAGTGAGCTGCACGGGCATTCTAACAAATACACCACATTTGAGGTGCCACAATTCATCATGTGTTTCAAGGGAACAGGGTTTCTAGGTGGAGGGAGACGTGCTGATGTTCCGCATTGCATCATTATACAGCACTTGCATTTTTTAGAATTGCATTTAGATGCACCCAGTTTGGTATTGCTTTTTTTAGGAAGAGGGGGTTTGGTCCCAGATATGATTTTGGGACATGATGGCGCTAGCAGATTTTTTAGAGTTTTAGCTCTATGGAAAACCATTTTAGGGTTTTTTGGGATGTTTTTTTCAAGTATGGGATCTTTTAAGTGCTTTTAAGTGCTTGTTCACTATTTGTCTAATTCTATTGTGATGAATATTAAAATTTGTGATTAAATTAAGGTTTTGTTGTATTGGTTCTGACTTCTTATTTTTCTCTCTGAGGCATTCTAGTTGGTTCTCTTTCAAAACTCTCTTTTCTGATTCAGTTATTAATTTATTCGGATACCCCTTTTCTTTGAATCGCTTTTTTAAGATCCCTAGTTGTTCTTTCATGACATCGTCACTAGTACAGTTCCTACGTATTCTTCTCATTTGACTAAATGGGATGTTTGTCTTCCATTTTGAGTGATGGCAACTGTTAAAATCCAAATAACTATTGGTGTCGACTTTTTTAAAATGAGTTTTGGTGGTAATTGTATTGTTAATAGTCTGTATATGCAGATCTAAGAATATTGCTTCAGTTTGATGATGTTCAAACGTGAATTCCAATTTCCAATTGTTTTTGTTAACTGTTGTCATGAATGCTTCTAAGTTCTTATAATCCCCTTCCCATATAAAAATTACATCGTCTATATACCGTCGATAAAATCGGATATTGGGATGTGTTAAGAGTCCATGTTCCTGTTCGAAGCCCCCCATAAACAGATTTGTATATGCCGGTGCAAATTTCGTCCCCATGGCTGTTCCCCTTTTCTGCTGGTATATTTTATCATAAAAGGAGAAATAGTTATGTTTGAGAATAAAATCGATTGACTTCAAGATAAAGGTTTTTTGGACCGTAGGCATCATAGAGTCTGATGAAAGGATTTTCTCAATTTCTATGAGTCCTAGATCGTGAGTGATGTTACTATAGAGTGAACAGACATCCATCGTTACCCAATGGTAGTCTGTTCCCCATTCCAGTGTCTTCAAGATATTTATTAGATGGGAAGCGTCTCTTAGATAGGAGGGTAGTTTTACTACATATCGCTGCAAGATTCCGTCTATATACTCTGAGAGGTTCGTGGTTAGAGAACCTATACCGGAGATTATCGGTCTTCCTGGGGGGTCTACTAGAGATTTATGTATCTTCGGTAGAAAATAGAATTTGGCCATAGAGGGAAAGTTCACTTTCAGATAGTTCTTCTCTTTTTTGCTTAGAACACCTGTTAGGTAACCTTCTTCCACTAATTGTGTCAATACTTTCTTATAATCAGATGTCGGGTCTTGGGGTAATACTTCATAGTATTCGTGATCAGAAAGGATGCGACGGGCTTCGGATAAATAATAATCTGAATTCATGATAACAATCCCCCCCCTTTATCTGCATTTTTTATGACTATATCTTTATTCCCCATTAGGGATTTCAATGCTTCCGATGCTTCTTTACTCAGATTATTACTATTATTATGGTCCCCTAGTCTGGATTCAGAGAATGTCTCTCTGAGTTCGGACATAACAAGGTTGTAAAACGTTTCAATGTGGGGGCCCCTACTCTCTAGTGGATAGAAATTTGATTTAATCCGAACATTAGAGACGATTGGGTTTGGTGGTGGTGGGGGAGCGTCCCTAATAGGAGACATTAGTTGCTCGCTAGCATTCGGGGGAATTGGTGGTGGGGGCGCGTCCTTAATAGGAGACATTAATTGCTCGCTAGCATTCAGGGGAATTGGATGTGTATTAATCTGTTGGAGATTTCTAGTCGTGAAGTGCCTGTGGAGCGTAAGTTTTCTAACAAACTGATTTGAATCCACAAACAGCTCAAATAAGTCAGGTCTACTAGTGGGGCAGAATGACAAACCTTTCACTAACAATTCGATTTCGTTTTGCGCTAAGATGTGTTTGGAAAGGTTAAAAATGCCAATTTCCTTCTCTTTCCCTACTAGGTTATCATTTAGTGTTTTGGTTTGGATTTTTTGTGTGAAGGTTCGTTTTCTTCTCCCCCCTCTGCATCCTCTAAATCTTCTTCTAAAAGATCCCATACTTGAAAAAAACATCCCAAAAAACCCTAAAATGGTTTTCCGTAGGGCTAAAACTCTAAAAAATCTGCTAGCGCCATCATGTCCCAAAATCATATCTGGGACCAATCCCCTTCTTCCTAAAAAAAGCAATACCAAACCGGGTGCATCTAAATGCAATTCTAAAAAATGCAAGTGCTGTATAATGATGCAATGCGGAACATCAGCACGTCTCCCTCCACCTAGAAACCCTGTTCCCTTGAAACACATGATGAATTGTGGCACCTCAAATGTGGTGTATTTGTTAGAATGCCCGTGCAGCTCACTCTATGTAGGTCGGACAACTCAGACCCTGAGAGAACGTATGAACGAGCATCGTTCTAATATAAATAGGAAAATTCTGACCCATAGTGTGTCCAAACATTTCTTTATGCATCATGATGGAGACCCAAAAGGCTTGAAAGTTACCCCTTTAGAATGGGTGCCTGATTCTTACCAAACATTATCACGCAAAGAAATGTTTTGGATTTTTAAGCTAAATACGCTTACACCTTTTGGCTTAAACGAAGCATTAGAGTATGCAAACTACTAAACACTGATCAGTAACCATCTGGCTATGTAGTACCATATTTGTCATCTCAGGGTTGTCTGAACGCAGTACAGCTGACTTACTTTCAAATAAGTTTTGATCTTACACTTATACTGGTCTTATACTGACATTGTATATATCTCTCATATCTGTTCTTTGGATTACCAACATAGAGGTCAACCCAAGATCCATACAAAATTCCCCATAGGAAGCCTTATATTCCATCTAGCTTTGTTTGGAAAAGCCTGTAGATACCTATCCTAGAATACTGTCGTCTAGGTGCCTGACAACCATCTAAATATTAATTTTATCAACCTTTTGATGTATATGTTTATGTATTTATCCATTTTATAGATATCTTCTATATATATATCTTTTTATATTTATATTTATTCACCATCATTTTATAATAGTTCTTTATGTACCCATACAACTGTTATTTATTATCATTAACATTTTCTATTATCATTTTAACTATATATATATATATATATATATATATATATATATATATATATATTATCTCTCTTTCATTTTTCCTATTTTTATATATATATATTTTTTATGTATTTATTTTGAAGGTAACAGTTATATGTATATATATATATTTTTTTTCCCCTTACCCACCAACCTTCTATCTATTTTTTAACCATGGGACAGACAAATGTGGTTCCTGTATGAAACCCCACCCTCTCCTATGCGGGCACAATTCAAATCCCGCCCTCTTTACCTGAAACAGATCGGTGCGCTTCTTAGCGGCCGTTGCGTTCCACGCTGGGACGCATGCAAAACCGGAAGTGATCTCACTTCCCCGCGTGCGTTCCACAGTGGAACGCGATACCTGGCCGCGTCTGCACCATGTACTTTCAGACGCAAACGCGCCAATGAGTATTAGAAGTCACAACCCCGATTTTACTATGGGGGTGAAAAATCTTTAACAATCGCCATTTTGTGATTTTAGCGGCCGTTGCGTTCCACACTGGGACGCATGGGAAACCGGAAGTGACATCACTTCCTCCGCGTGCTCCATGAAGGGACACCGGCCGCATGTGAATACTAATTAAACATTAATCTCAGGCGCAAAAGCGCCTATAAGTACTGCAGGGCAATTGGGAAGAGCCTTATTCTATTTCTATGTTTTATTTTATTTTATGTTGATCACGTTTCACTGGGAGAGGAAGTGATGTCACCAGGACACTCCCCACATTTCTTGACCCGTTTCGCGGGAATTCTTGATTGTAACCTGTATGTATAAAAGGATGTATGGTATATGTAGGAAATATTTTCTGCTCCTGAGGAAGGGTCTACTTTACCCCGAAACGCGTTGAGCCTGTATCACCTTATTAAAGAATTTGAACAGAAGCCCTACTTGTGTGCTGACTTCAACTTCTAAGATTCTTTATGCGATCCTGGCTGGGGGTACTGTCTCAGGCGTCTTGAGCTTAACCTGTTAGACAGCCCCCCAGTGAAGTGAGTAGACTCTAAGTCACAACTGTTTTTAATACCATTTATTATCTATTTGTTTATAGATTTGTATGTTTCTATGGTATAGGAACATCTATAATCTACATTTTAATATAAGAAGAGGTTGGCGCTTGTTAATAAATCCTTACAGGGATACCTGGACACTCTAGCCAGGACCACATATATCTGTCTCTATTACATTTTCTTTTTTTCTTTTTCTTCTTTCCCTGTGACCATTGATATCAGAAGCGTCTAGTGGTTACTAACGCTACAGCTGCCCCTCTATACTATACAAATATACGTTTACTTATTCATCCATTCCTTGTTCCCTCCCTGTTGGCGCCTCTGGGTGGGTGTGAAATTGGAATAGTCCATTGAACCCCACTACTTAATCCGTATTTTTCTTTTCTCTTCTAAATTGCGGATCAGAAGTGACACATTGTTAGATGATAGCTATGACTGGGCTGTTTTGCAGGATTATAGTCTCCTATGAAATGATCATAAAATTAAGAAGGGAGAAGACGTTTGCTTAGATGTAAAATCTTGCCTAATACCCATTCTGCTTCATAACCTTGTAAGAGAAATACATTTGGGGAGTATCGCTGTGTGAAAATAAGGGGAACAACAATATTTAAACACTGAATTTATGGGGTCATTGCACACAGCAAACAATCAGATTCCATCTTTCATTTGCCAAAGGAGCTGGTAAAAATGAAAGGTGGAATCTGATTGGTTGCTTAGGGCAACTGAGCCAGTTCTACTTTATACCAGTTTGACCACATGTATTGTAAAATATTACTTTGGAACAGTTCAGAGACAGCACAGGAATAGTGTAGGGAGATAATAGGGAGATCATATGCAGACTTTATATACACTATAGGTAGAGCATAGGGAGAGTGCAAGGGCCAATAAAACAGTGCCTCCCTTGGTTAATAGATAAGCCATTCTATTACACCTTGCTGCACTAAGTGGGGTGAAAAAGCGGTCTAATACTACTGCTATTGTGGTGTTCACATTGTTTTATACATACGTATTTCTATAACGCCTTGATTCTGTAATTGGGGTGAAATAGTGCTCTAAATATTTTTTCATGTATTTGGATTTACAGGTTGTGTTATAGATAAGGCCTTGATTCTGTAATTGGGGTAAAATAGGTTTCTAATACTACTAATTTTGGGGTTTTCACAGTGTTTTACACATAAGTAATTCCTTTTCAGCGAGGAACGAGCTTATTGAGGACAGTCAGCAGCTACTGCCCAGCCAAGATTTGGAGGAGAGATCTGCTGCTTCCTCCTGTTCGGGGGTAAGTAGCAACGAGAGTTGCGTGGGAGCAGGGAATGACGTCAGGTAAATTGAAGGTAAATTGTGGCCAGAGTGCCAATGTTGGCAAAATAGCCCTGCGTCAACACAAGGACTGTCGCCATAAAGTGGCGCTAATGTTGTGGTACAGCCTGAGACATCTCCTAGCAGCCTGCAACCTTTTTCCAGCAGTCAAGGCTCCACCACCTCAGCAGAAGGGAACTGAGTTTCCTTCCCATCATCTACTGGTCTTGATGCTCCTCCTACTATCCTCATCACTTTTTTCCAAGCAATCAATTAGGGAGGCAATTTCAAAGACAATAGTAGGTTTGCCCATCTTTAACCTGGTTGTAAAGCGGTTTCTGAAGTCTTCCACAAAACTGCAAAACATCTTGAAAATGGACACGAAACTGTGCATGTACTTCAGCCACTCTTACACTGCAAAACATGCCCTCCTTGAGCTGCAAAGGCAGAATAACATTCCCCAACATTGTCTTATATGCAACATTTCCATCTGTTTGAACTCCATACTGTATGTTGGACTGACTATATGAGCACAGGAAGGTTGTGAATGATTTCTTGATGATGTTGGCGGATAGAAGTACTCCCCTGTGTAACTTCGACGTTAGCCAGTGGCAGCTCATGTATGATACCTGCCGTTTGCTTAGGACCTTTAAGGAGGCCACTTTATTTGTTAGTCGCCAGGACTATGGGATGAACAACGTCATTCCATTCCTTCATGTCCTTGAGCAGATGCTTATAAATCTGGCTGGCCAGGGGACAGGAGATGTAGTGCCTACATCTCACTGCCACCTGAGCCCTGTGGGGGCTGAACTGGTTTAGGAGGAGGACATTGGTTTATCTGCACAAGTGACAGAAAAGGAGCAGGAGGAGCTGAAAGGTAATTAGGAAGACCAGGCAGATGATCTGACACAACATGGCAGTATGCAGTGAAGATGGAGGCAGGGAGTTCTTCCGTGTCCCTTGCGTAAATGACCAGATAAATGCTGAGTTGCTTGCGTAGTGACAGCCGTATTATCACCATTCGGCAGAGGGATGACTACTGGGTCTCCACCATGTTAGACCCTCGCTACCGGTCCAAAATGGGGGCTTTTTTCTACCTGCTAAACCTAACTATTATCGAGACATCCTATATAGGCAGTTGGCTGCTGCCTATGTGCGTCATCGCCCATCCTCACAACAGTTTAACTGGGGAGGGGGGGGGGGGCTCTGTGCTCCCACTCCACAGGCACGACTGCTGGAGTTGGGGGAGAGGCAGGAGCAGCACCAGCTCCATCATCACCAAGTCTGGAGTCTCTAATGATTTTTCTTCTTCACCCGACTAATGAAGAAACCATCCGCCAGCAGCAGGAAATGGAGCAGAAACTGTAGCCAGCAGGTGGTGGCATATTTGGACTGCACCCTGTCAACCCAGATCCAATATCCCCTTTACTACTGGGCAGCCAAACTTGAATTGTGGGCACAACTGGCCGAGTTTGCCCTGGACAAGCTTTCCTGCCCAGGGGCAGCAGGGGCTGTTTAGTACAGCGGGGGACATAGTTACCCCAAAGAGAACTCACCTTTCAACGCAAAATGTTAAGAGACTAACCTTTGTAAAGATCAATCAGATGTGGATCAGCCAGGATTTCCAAACACCAGCGCCTGATGCATCAGACTAGATCATTCTGGGTGCCACACCAAAACATTGTGAAAAATGTTGGCCACGTGCTTCAGCCACAATTCTGATGCTGCCACCTGCCTGATACTACACACCTGCTGCCTTTGCTGCCATCTTCTCCTACTGCGACTTTCTAGTCCTGTTACTGCCACTGTTGTTGCCCCCCACTTCCCCACTCTCTGACTGGGCCAGTGTGTTGACTCCTCATGCTGTTACCACAGTCAATATTCTGTGACTGAGCCACTATGTTGACTCCTCTCGCTGTTGCCCCCCTCACCACTCTGTGTCAGGGCCGCTAGTAACCCTGTTTGGCCTTGTTGACAACACTGTTTATTTTACCCTTCTTCTGATCTGTCCTCTATCAGGCGGTCTCTATCTCTATTAAAAGGTCAGTATTTTGCATCAGGATGTGCTCATGATTTGGAAGCCACAAGCAGGAGTATGTCCAAAACACAGAGGACATGCATATATTGTATTTCCATCACATGTTATCTCTATTTTGGACTCACTCCTGTTTTTGCCTTAGTAATACTGATGCAAAAAACTGACTAAATACTGACCATGTGATTAGTGATGAGCGGCAGGGGCAATATTTGAATTTGAGATATTTTGCGAACATTCAGTAGAATATTCGTCATACATTCGCGAATATTCGTATTCAATATTATTCTCTTGATCGTGAAAAATCGGCAATGTAAAAATCGCATAATGAGAATTCCTAATGCAAAATACAGGCGTGGGTCACTTTGGCTACATTTTTCAAGCTGCTAGAAGTTTCCTGAGTTTATTCTGACTGAATTAGAATATTCTTCATTATTTAATTTATTTTAGCTTATGCGAAAAATTGGCAATGTAATATGCGGGTTAATCAAGTAAGGGCGGGTTATAGGCAACTTTCCTATTGGGTTGGCTTGTTAGAATTCACGAATATGTAGAATATAGTGTGATTTATATTCATAAAAACGAATATTCGTCTTTTTTTTATCTGAACCCATTACATTTACTACTCTAATGGGTTCAGATGAAAAAAAAAAGCTAATATTCATTTTTACGAATAGATATCACACTATATTTTACATATTCGCTAATTCTAGCAAGCCAACCCAATAGGAAAGTTGCCTATAGCCCGCCCTTACTCGATTAACGTGGATATTACATTGCCGATTTTTCGCATAAGATGAAATACATTAAATAATGAAGAATATTCTAATTCACTACAGACTACGATATTGCAGCCTTCTTATATTGGCCCACAAGCAAGAAGTAGGCAGGTAATGGGTTCAGATGCAAAAAAAAGAAAATAGACGAATATTACGAATATATAGCACTATATTCTAAATATTCACGAATTCTCAAAGTTGCGATATTCGCGATTAAAATTCGCTATTCGAATATTCGCTCTCAACACTATGTGTGATAGAGGCCATTAAAGTCCTGCATGCAGAACTCCTTTTCCCATCTGAATAAAACCGATTTCAGAGGCAAATAGCGTCTCTATCACAGGGTTAGTATTTTGCATCATGATTTGCTCATGATTTGGAAGTCATAAGCAGGAGTGGGCACAAAACACAGAAGGCATGCAACTATTCCAATCACGTGCCATCTCTGTTTTGGACCAACTCCTGATTTTTTTTGGCCTTAGCAATACTGATCAATTATTGACCAAATACTGACCGTTTGAAGACGTCAACACAAACTTACTGCTAATACCCTCTCCACTCTGTCATGGGCTGACTACTTGTAGCAGTGTCTAACAGAACAGGTTCTGTAGCAATATATGTGGAATCAGCAGGCGATGTAAAAGGAGAACGCTCTTTCACTCTATAGTAGAATCTTGGGCCACCCTCCACGGTTAAGTCCATTATACTTGACGCTATCATTGACCTGTAAGGCTGAGTTCACACTTCAGTTATTTAATCATTTTTGGACTCGTAACTGTGAAAGAAAGATCTTTTGGTTAATACTTACCCATCTCTCTGTCTGTCGATGCCACCATCCCCTCTGCAGGCATACAGGCTCTTCTCCTGTATCCCAACCATCTGTGAAACCTTCTTTTCCTGTTCTGCTTCAGCTGCATCTACTATTATGCAGCTTAACAGGAAAACAAGTGCACACCTCCAGTCGGGACCCGGGCCAAAGAGCCCACAGCCTGTGTGAGTGCAGCAGGAACATCGGTAGCAGGTATTAACCTAACAATTTTTCTTTCAGATGTTAGACAAAAAGGCCTTTTTTTTTTTTTTTTTTTTTTTTAAAGCCCGGAGAATCCTTTTATGGTCCCAGCGCTAACTATGGGGCCAATTATCTATATAATTGATACAGTCAAACAGGGATCTGCTGCCTAGAAGCAATACATATTTATGAAGACAGGCAATGAATATTTATGAGGACAAGCATTTCCTATCAGCTACTCATACCCAAAAGTCTTAATGCTCTCCAAAAGAAAAACAATATAAAATATTGTAATCTGATACCTTTTAATGGCTAACTGAAATACATGATTTTATAAGGCAAGCTTTCGAGTCACTCAGGTCCCTTCTTCAGGCCAGGAATGAAAAAATCTCAACATGGAGATACACAGTAAAGAAAAGAGAAATAGAGTAGTAAATTGCTAAACACCAACAAACAGAGGAATGGTCTTGGAGAAATAGTCCTTAATTAGTTTACTGATAAGCTGTGTCTCTGAGTTTAGTGAGGAAACGACCCCTCTTTCTCCTTAGGGTACTTTGACACTAGCGTTAAAGTTTTCCGGTATTAAGTTCCGTCAAAACGGATCCGGCATTACCCCAATGCAAGTTAATGGGGACGAATCCGTTTTCTCTGCCACAATCTGCCACAATAGAAAACGGATTCATCCCCCAATGACTTTCAATGGCGTTAATGACGGATCTGTCTTTGCAATGTTAAGGATATATTAAAGATAATACAACCGGATCTGTTCATAACGGATGCAGATGGTTGTATTATCAGTAATGGAAGCGTTTTTGCTAGACCCTGCCGGATCCAGCAAAAACGCTAGTGTGAAAGTGCCCTTAGATGTTGTAGCAGGCCATAAAACTTTGAGACGAATTTAGTCCTGTGTTGAGTGTGTCAAAGACAGTCATAAATGTGTATTCCCAAACTCGTCTAACGCTTTAGGATTTGAATTGGCCCCTAAATATTAATACTTGGAGGTCTGTAATGTTATGGCCAGGATCACCAAAATGTTTGCCAACAGGGAATGTTGTCTTTTTCTCCTTTATAGTATGACAGTGAGACCTTATCCTCGCTCTAAGTGTCTGCCCTGTTTCCCCCACATAAAGACCCTGAGTTGGACATTTTGGGCACATAATGAGGTGCACCACATTGGATGCAGAACACGTAAATGTTTCAGGAATCTTATAGTCCAGCTGAGTGTTGGGGATACGTATCATGTCTGTGGTCAGTATGTGTGAACAGGTTTGTCAGCTCCTAACATTACAGGGAAAAGTTTCTTTCTGTATATTGGATGGTAGTGAGCTCCTGATCATCAGATTTCTTAAATTCTGAGGTTGTCTGAAGCATTTCATTTGAGGGTCTGAGAATATTGTCCGGAGACTGTCATCTTTGAGTAGAGTATCGTTAAGTTTCCTTGAGGTTTTTCTTAGTACCTCTAGTTTTGAGTTGTAGGTCACCACTAGAGGTACATGGTCATTGGCTTCTTTTAGTTTATATTCAAGGAGTTGGTTTCTGAGGATCCTGGTGGCTCTGTTAATTTGGTCCTTAGGTGTTGTAGGATGCTAGCGCCGGTTTAAAAATATCCTCTTAAGGTGGCCTAAGTGTTCATCCCTGTCTGTTGGGCTAGAGCAGATACAATTGTATCTGATGGCCTGGCTGTAGACAAGGGATTTTTCAATGTTCTTGGGGTGGAAGCTTTCCCATTTCAGGTATGTAGGGCGATCCCTTGATATAGGGATGTCTGATTAAGTTGTTTCGAATACTTATGGTAGTGTCCAGAAAGTAAATTTTCGTATGCGAGTAATTCAATGTCAGGTTAATGGTGGGATGGAAGTTATTGAATCTCTCATGGAACCTTAGTAGTTGTTCTTCAGAGTCGGTGGAGACAATTAGAACATCATCAATGTAATGGAAGTAAGCCAAGGGTTTTGTGGAGCAGGACATCAGGAAATTGCCTATTAGTTTTGCTATGAAGAGATTGGCATACTGTGGAGTCATTTTACTGCCCATAGCGGTTCCCAAGCGCTGTAAGTATATCTCCTCAACAAAGCAGAAACAGTTATGTGTTAGGATAAACTTGGTCGGTTTTTGCACCGACTCCAAAGTAATATTTGCAGCCTCAAGCAGTAAGGCCATCCTCATGTGGGGTGTTAGAATATGGAAATTCCACATCCATAGTGGCTAGGATGGCACCATTTGGGAGGGGACATATGTTTGATAGTTTTTTTAATAGGTCAGTGGTGCCTTGGAGATAGCTGGTAGTATTTCTTACTAGTGGTTGAAGGATCCCCTTGACTAAGCCTGAGATTTTTTCTGTAAGGGTTCCCACACCAGAGATGATGGGTCCCCCTGGGTTGTCAGGCTTATGTATCTTGGGAAGCATATAGAATATTCAGATTCTGGGATTGTCCGGTATCAGAGGGGTCGTCTCCTCTCTAAACTCAGAGACTAAAAGACTTTCACACAGCTTACCATTAAATTTTTAAGGACCCCAAGACCATTCTTCTGTTTGTTGGTGTTTTGCAATGTACGTATTACTCTACCTCTCTGTTCTTTCCTGTGTATTTTCATGTTTCTTTAGAGATTTTTCCATTATCGGCCTGAAGAGGGGACCTTAGTGTATTGAAAACTTGACTTATAACATCATGTATTTAGTTAGCTATTAAAAGGTATCAAATTACAAAATTTTATATTGTTTTTCTTTGGAGAGCATCAAGACTTCTCACTGCTGGCTAACACGGTACCAAACCTTTTTCTTCTGCTCATCCCCATACACAGCAGATGACTGTTGCTTATAAATAGGTTTGTGCCAGAAAATTGTCTGCAATGTCAGTCCATTAAAAGGGCCTTTAGTTTATTAAGTTGCTTTTCCTTACTGCAAAATGCCTACGGTCGTGTGCATGAGCCCTAATGTGCATGCAGAGGTCCCAGATGATGTTGGGGAGAGAAGAAATCGGCAACCTGATCCTTTTGTTCTCCCAGGAAATTCCACAATAGGGGTCTGGCAGAGAATTTGTATGGGGAAAAAACAGTTCATGCCGAAAATAAAATTCCACAATAAAAAGGCCAAAAAGTACATGTGGTATGATAAAAATTCAAGTGGTATCTTTGTCTTTTTTTATTAACATGGACACAGACTTTAATAATGGCAGAGCAAATATGCAAGTGTTTTCTTTGTCTTTTTTTTTTTTGTAAAGAGAAAATCATGGACACAGACGTGAATAATGGCAGAACAAATTTGTGTGTAGGGGCCCAAAAGAATTCAGCTGAGAAAATGTTTTAAAGCCAGCATGTTAATCAAGACAGTATGTAATGTAACAGGTCAGATAGCAGGAACTTCCACTGATTTCAATGTTTCAATTTGCGGATGGTCAGAGTCACAGCATTTTCAAAATTCCAGCAGGGCTTGTTGAGAAAGCTTTTGTGGCAGCTGTGTTAAGACTATTCATTTCAACAATTTGACAGCCTTATTTCCTTTCTGCAACCTTTCATGAAACTTCCATTAGGTAAAACATTGACCTGTAATTTGCCCCGCTATTTCAGTTGTTTCTCTGACCCCAAGAAATTACATTAACCTCTCCTTTATCCAGCCTGACTATCCTTTAGAGAGAGCTCTTAAAATTTAACATGTAACCAGTTTCCATAACTGTAAGAATACCCACATGCTACTGTTTCATTTTGTAGTTTTTATATGTCAGAGCAAAATAAAGATATTCAAACGATTCAGTCGAATCACGTTTACAAATTAGATCAAGTTAAACAAAGGAAAAAGAACGTGACTTTTAAAAATTACCTTTAATGTCAAAGTATTGGGTATTGGTACAACAAGTACCTAGAGTGAACAAAATGTGACGTAATCCCGTTAGGGAAGATACAATGCCGATACTTAAGTGAACAAAAGACCGCTACGTGTTTCACCTAAGAATAAGGATCATCAGGGGGTGGATAGAATAATACGGTAATAGATATATATAGCTCCCCTGGCACATCATATAACCAATACTCTCGGCTGCATGACATCACTAATCCAGCCAAGATTGATGTTTCCCAGTATCAGAACGGGGAGCTAAGTATACATATATCTATTACCGTATTATTCTATCCACCCCCTGATGATCCTTACTCTTAGGTGAAACGCGTTTTGTTCACTTAAGTATCGGCATCTAACTATCTATAGTGTACCATACTTATTTCATATCTTTGTATCTTTATAACAAAAGCATTTTTTGCTTATCTAATTTATATGTTATATCCCTCTCTGGTAGGGTTTTTAACAGGGATGTTTTAGAATTAGGCACGGGACAGGGAACCTCCACCATCAGGGGGTGACCCTGGGTTGAGGATAGACTAGGGCATTACAGGGTTAGCATCCCCTGTGGTCCCCTGACCATCCTCCTTGTGTTCTCTACGTTAACTTTTCCCTGTTGCCTCATCAATTGTATCTTCCCTAACGGGATTACGTCACATTTTGTTCACTCTAGGTACTTGTTGTACCAATACCCAGTACTTTGACATTAAAGGTAATTTTTAAAAGTCACGTTCTTTTTCCTTTGTTTAACTTGTAGTTTTTATAATCAGTACGATTTTACTTTTTACCTTTGTGAAAATGATGAGCAGTAAAAAGATGTTTCGCATCACAAGTGCTTCAAAATGCAAACTGATGTTATTCTACAATGTGATATACCGTATTTTCTATAAGTTAGAAATTACAACTCAAGGATAAAGGCCTTATTCAGGTCTGTGTCCATGATGACATCAGTGGCAAGATGGTCAGTGGTTCATCTGTAAAGACGACTGTGAAAGATCTGTGTTTGATCTGTGTGTCCGTTTTTTGCCCTCCGTATTCTACATACACTGCTCAGCTGAAAACTAATTTCCAGAGCATTTCCTATCAGAGGGTCTGATAGAGGAAACAGGAGGAGCAAGGGTGTATAGAGAGGTTTGTGCCCACCCTTGGCACACTTAGCTGCTCATTTGCTTATGGATTAAAGGTATTTTTAAGGTGTCATGTAGGGATGAGCGAATTGATTCGTATGAATTGATTCATCTCATCAACCAGGGTTCACCACTTGTGAAGTGCAGCAATGCATGAACAGTAGCTGCGCCACTAGCGGAAGCAAAGCCTGTGTGCTTGTTCTACTACTCCTAGCAGTGGCAAGATATCTAGGCCAGATTGTCAGTACTGGCCAAGATATCTGGCCCTGTCAATCAGGCGTCAGGGGTAGCATTTTCACCTACTGGGACAGCCCCTTATAGGTGTACAACACTGTTTGGTTAGACAAATTGATTTGCTCACCCCTAGTATCATTCCATTCAACTTAGGTAGCCCTATATTGTGCCTGGTTTAACTGTGAATTTCCTGGTAACAGGGTCACATTAAAGAGCCTCTGTCAACATAATCAACAATATTAAACCAGGCATCTAGCCTGGTAGGGTTGATCATGCTGATTAAAATTATACTTTAATTATCTTTGTAGATTGTAGCTTTGTAGAGATATGAAGATTTTTATCTTAATACAAATCAGTGAATAGTACACCAAGGGGTAGGCTGTAGCACTTTGAGTGGCATACCTCCAATGGTGGCAGACCACGCAACTGCTATAGGGCCCGAGGGGGCCTGGAAGCAGAGTAAAGGCTCCACCCCCTAATTACACTTTGTCTGGGCTTCCATCCCGAGTTCCTCGCAGTGGATGAGGCCTGCTTTCTGGCTCCTGGCTACCCTATCTGCAAGTCCTAACAAGTGCTCTTTCTTCTTTACTCTCTGCTGGGTTGGCCATCCAGCATTAGCAGTGCTAGCAGAGCCTGCTGTTGATTGGCCAGCCTAGCACCCAGCAGAGAAATTTTAGTTTACTGCATTTGTCTGTGAGCAAAACAGCTGAGGCAGTAGCTGTGCTATAATGACGATATACACTAGCTTCCACCATCAAGGCATCCAGACAGCTCCTCCACAAGTAAGTGCACAGGCCGCATTTGATCTGTAACTAAATGTATCCCCCACTCTACCTCAGTCTCTCTTTTCAAACTGCGGGCCAGTGAGTGACCCCTGTGATCATTGTGACCCCTGACACTACAATAAGCAAGAACCCTGGTCTGCTTGCTTAAGTCTCTACTGCCATCTTACAGTTCTTAGCTGAGCAGGTCAACCCCTGCTCTTCTGGCCTAAAGGTTATTCAGCATGTACTGTATGCTTGCAAGTACTTTGTAGACAATAGGTACAGTGTATATATACACTACTCACAAAAAATTAGGGATATTTGGCTTTCAGTCAAATTTCAGCATAACCCTTAAAATGCACCTTTACAGGTGAACTTGCAATCTTCTCTAAACTTTTAAATGCACATGTCCAACTGTTCAATGTTTCAGTCCTTTTTTGCAAAACTTGCTCTTCTACAATCATGAGATCTAAACGATACCTAACATTTGATCAACAGTACCTCGCCAGGAGGCTTCAAGCAGGATGTTCTAAGACAGAAGTAGTCACTGAGCTTAGAGTGTCACAGAGTGTCATTAGCAGGTTGCAACAGAGATACAGAAAGATTGGAAGAGTCACAAAAAGGCATAGAAGTGGAAGTCTTTTGGCCACATCCCACACTAATGACCGCTTCATTGTGAACAATGCTCTGCGGAACCGGACGATGAATGCCACATGACTCCAGGCACATTTAAGGAAGGTGAGAGGCACCCAAGTTTCATGTCAGACCATTCGAAACTGCTTACATCAGCATGGTCTGCATGGTAGATGACCTACAAGGGAATCTGACCACACCAACAGACACAGGTGTCATCGTCGTGTATGGGCCAGGGAGCATCTACATTGGACAAGGGACCAGTGGGCCTGAGTGCTGTTCACTGATGAAAGTCCATTTACACTGAGCAGAAATGAGTGCCACCAAGCCTTTGGTGGTGGTGGTGTTACAGTGTGGGCAGGTGTGTCTAGTGAATACAGAACTGCCCTACACTTTGTGAATGGTACAGTGACAAGCCCATACTACTTGAGAAACATCAATAATCCAGTCATTGCGCCTATGCATGAACAACACAGGCCTAATTTCATCTTCATGGATGACAATGCGCCAGCTCATCGAGGTTGCATGATTAGAGAACTGCTTCTGGAGACTGGGGTACCTCAAATGGAGTGACCTGCACTTTCTCCAGACCTTAATTCCATTGAAAACCTATGGGATCAGCTGACTCACTGTGTAGAGGCTCGTAACTCTGTACCCCAGAACCCTTAATCATATATATATATATATATATATATATATATATATATATATATTCACTGTATATAAATAGTCTACACACCCCTGTCAAAATGGTTTCTGTGCTGTAAAAAAATGAGACAAAGATAAATCATTTCAGAACTTTTTCCACCTATAAACCTATAAAACTGTACAACTCAATTGAAAAACAAACTAAAATCTTTTAGGTAGAGTGAAGAAAAAAAATAAAAATAAAATGGGCTCTGGCTGGGCCATTCCAAAACTTTAATCTTCTTCTGGTGAAGCCATTCCTTTGTTGATTTGGATGTATGCTTTGGGTCGTTGTCATGCTGAAAGATGAAGTTCCTCTTCATGTTCAGCTTTCTAGCAGAAGCCCGAAGGTTTTGTGCCAATATTGACTGGTATTTGGAACTGTTCATAATTCCCTCTATCTTAACTAAGGCCCCAGTTCCAGCTGAACAAAAACAGCCCCAAAGCATGATGCTGCCACCACCATGCTTCACTGTGGGTATGGTGTTCTTTTGGTGATGTGCCGTGTTGTTTTTGTGCCAAACATATCTTTAGAAATTATGGCAAATAGTTCAACCTTGGTTTCATCAGACTATAACACCTTTTCCCACATGCTTTTGGGAGACTTCAGATGTATTTTTGCTAAATGTAGCCTGGCTTGGATGTTTTTCTTCGTAAGAAAAGGCTTTCATCTTGCCGCTCTACCCCATAGCCCAGAAATATGAAGAATATGGGACATTGTTGTCACATGTACCACACAGCCAGTACTTTCCAGATATTCCTACAGCTCCTTTAATGTTACTGTAGGCCTCTCGGTAGCCTCCCAGACCAGTTTTCTTCTCGTCTTTTCATCAATTTTGGAGGGACGCCCAGTTCTTGGTAATGTCACTGTTGTGCCATATTTTCTCCACTTGATGATGACTGTCTTTTGTGTTCCATGGTATATCTAATGCCTTGGAAATTCTTTTGTACCCTTCTCCTGACTGATACCTTTTAACAATGAGATCCCTCTGATGCTTTGGAAGCTCTCGGTGGATCATGGCTTTTGCTGTGGGATGCGACTAAGAAAATTTCAGGAAAGACCAACTAGAGCAGCTGAACTTTATTTGGGGTTAATCAGAGGCACTTTAAATGATGACACGTGTATGCTGACTCCTATTTAACATGATTTTGAATATGATTACTTAATTCTGAACACAGCTACAATCACAGTTATAAGAGGTTGTGCACACCAGGGGCTGACTGGCAACTTTTGGCGCAGGGGGTAAGTAACACCCAGAGGCCCACTGAGGCCCCCTCTACAGAGGCCCACTGAGGCCCCCTCTACTTCCTGATTCGCTGTCACAAGAGGCTGGGCGGGGAGCTGTGGGAGGAGAGCACAGCCTCCTTTGACAGCTATCTCCACCCCCACACCTCCGCTCTCCTGATCTGTCACAGGAGGCTGCGCATTGCGGAGAGGATAGATGTTGGCCACTCACAGCCCCCCCCCCTTATGTGCCAGCAGTCCCCCTTATGTGCCAGTAGCCGTCCCCCCTTATGTGCCAGTAGCCGCCCCCCCTTATGTGCCAGTAGCACCCTCTTATGTGCCAGTAGCCTCCCTTATGTGCCAGTAGCACCCCCTTATGTGCCAGTAGCACCCCCTTATGTGTCAGTAGCCCCCCTTATGTGCCAGTAGTCCCCCCTTATGTGCCAGTAGTCACCCCTTATGTGCCAGTAGTCCCCCCTTATGTGCCAGTAGCCGTCCCCTTATGTTCCAGTAGTCCCCTTAAGTGCCGGTAGACCCCCTTATGTGCCAGTAGCCCTCCTTATGTGCCAGTAGCCCCCTTTTGTGCCAGCAGTCCCCTTATGTGCCAGTAGTCCCCCTTATGTGCCAGTAGCCCCCCTTATGTGCCAGTAGCCGTCCCCCTTATGCTCCAGTAGTCCCCTTTATGTGCCAGTAGACCCCCCTTATGTGCCAGTAGCCCTCCTTATGTGCCAGTAGCCCCCTTATGTGCCAGTAGTCCCCCTTATGTGCCAGTAGCCCTCCTTATGTGCCAGTAGTCCCCCTTATATGCCAGTATCCCTCCTTATGTGCCAGTAGTCCCCCCCTTATGTGCCAGTAGTCCCCCCTTATTCGCCAGTAGTCCACTTATGTGCCAGTAGACCCCCCCCCCTTATGTGCCAGTAGCCCTCCTTATGTGCCAGTAGTCTCCCTGTCCCCACCTTATCATGTGCCTGTAGAATCTCCCCCCTCACCTTATAATGTGCCAGTAGAATCCCCCCTCACCTTATTATGTGCCAGTAGAATCCCCCCCCTAACCTTATCATGTGCCAGTAGAACCCCCCCCTCACCTTATCATGTGCCAATAGAATCCTCCCCACACCATAAGTGCTAGTAGCCCCCAAAAAAACAAAAAACAAACAAACAAAAAACACTTATACTTGCCTCCAGCGATGCAGGCCTCTTCTGGCCTGTGTCCCTCGCTGTACCGATGACGTCATCGTGCCGCCTGTACCAGCCTCTGATAGGCTGCCAGCCTAGTGCTGGCAGCCCTTTCAGAGGAACAGGTAGGGGACACGCCTCTCCCTGCTCTGCTGCAGCACAGACATCTGTATTGCCGTCCTGAGGACGGCGAAACAGATGACTATGGAGATGAACGCTTCCACAGTGGAAGCGTTCATCTCCCTGTGCCCTGCCGCCGGCCGCCCCCACATGTCACCAGGGCCGCGGCAGGGCACATGCACACCACAAAGGCCGGCCCTGGGTGAGACTACGGGGGCCATTTACAGAGGCAACAGAGGGCCCCGGGGGGCAATTGCCCCCCTGCCCCCCAGCCCAGTCCGCCCCTTGTGCGCACCTATGTAACCACATCATTTTTTTTTTCATTTTTTTTTTCCCACCACCTAAAAGATTTCAGTTTGATTTTCAATTGAGTGGTACAGTTTATAGGTCACATTAAAAGGTGGAAAAAGTTCTGAAATGATCTATCTTTGTCTCATTGTTTTTAAAGCACAGAAACCTGACATTTTAACATGAGTGTGTAGACTTTTTATATCTACTGTGGATAGATCTGTCTGTGTCTATATCTGAATGGTAACAATATCCTGTGCTCAAGGCAGAAGAAGTGGCCACGGCATAAGACAACCTCTTTAACAGTGCATATATCCAGTAACCTTGAGTTTGTTACTCTATACATTAAAGGGTTTGACCATCTTTTTACAAATGATGGTCTATGCGGAGGACAGACCAGTATCACTTTCCTATCACCTGCACTCTCACTGATCAGATGTTCTGTAGAAGTAGGTGCCAGAAGTAGGTGTGTTAACTACAACTCTCTGTCTAGTATATAGTGGACAGAGCTAATTACAGTACAGTGGACGGAGCTGTGTAGTTCCTTTAACTGTTGTTAGAATAGTTCCGACTTCTTTCAGAGCTGACTCCCACTGTTGAGATCATGATAGGCTATCCCTTGTAAAAAGCATGACGACCCTATATTTTTTATATATCTGGGTAGTGGGAGTGGTATATAAGCCACACCCCCTGGGATGTACTAACTCTGCCTGGGAACACCCACTTATGGGCGAGGTTTGTGTTAACCCCTATATAATGCAAATTTGCCGGGACTGTCTCTGAAAATCAGGGACAGTCCCGGCAAATTCAGGTCAGTTGGCAACTATGTAGGAATGGGCCATGGGATTCAGAATCCTGCTATGGGGCCCAATGATTTCTATGTACGTCCCTGGCTATAGATAAGCCCTTAGTGCTTATTACACTCCCCTCTCCCCTTTAAAGGGAACCCGTCACCGGGATTTTTTTGTACAGAGCTGAGGACATGGGTTGCTAGATGGCCGCTAGCACATCCACAATATCCAGTCCCCATAGCTCTGTGTGCTTTTATTGTGTAAAAAAAACGATTTGATACATATGCAAATTAACCTGAGATGAGACCTGTCCCGGAGATGAGTCCAGGGACAGGATTCCTCTCAGGTTCATTTCCATATTTATCAAATCGTTTTTTTTACACAATAAAAGCACACAGAGCTATGGGGACTGGATATTGTGGATGTGCTAGAGGCGATCTAGCAACCCATGTCCTCAGCTCTGTACACAAAATCCCGGTGACAGGTTCCCTTTAATTTGTTAGATGTGAGTCACTATAAGGCTTAGTTCCCACTTCACTTTAGGAGTGAGTAAATCGAGCTTCAGATCCAATGTCTGAAGTCGATTTGTTCCAAAACTTAATTTTAATGCTGTCTCCGTACAGCATAAAAATGTATGTGGTTGGGGGCGTGGCCTGACCGCTGATGGCGCCGGCCGCTTAGTTGAGGAGCTCCTCTTGCAGCGCTACAAAACGGCTTAACTACGGCTATTCCTGCCAGTTTTTTCTATGCCAACTCTCATTCCTAACTCCGGTCCTGACATGGGGCGAGTGAAGAAGCGCCAGGCCCCAGCCAAACTCACGGAGTTCTTCCACAAATCTCCCCAGCACAGTGGAACTCTGAAAGTAGCAGAGCCGCCATCTTCCAACAGCTCTCCTCCTTCCTCCCCTGGTGGAGTCAGTACACGCTCTAGGCAGCCGTCTGGGAGCTCAGCGCCACTCACCGAGGACCTGTTGCGTACTATGCTGGACTCTCTTCGTTCCTCCTTGAAAGAGGATTTCCACACCATACTCCGTGAGGTACAATCGGAGGTGAGCCAACTGGGGGAGCGCACGGCACACCTAGAGAACAAGATGGCGGAACTCACTGCCTCACACAACTTACTTATAGACGCAAACTCAGCTCTGGAGGATTCAGTTCTCCGTATGGCGTCTAAAATGGCGGATATGGAAGACCGCAACCGGCGGAACAATGTTCGCTTACGTGGTGTACCTGAGGAGGTGAGCCAAGATCAATTACTCCCCCTTCTGCAAAAAATGCTCAAAGAAGCCTTACCTCACCTCTCAGACAGAGACCTCATAGTGGATCGTATACACAGGATCCCCAAGCCGGCCTCTCTCGATCCTTCGCTGCCACGTGATGTCCTGGCTAGAATTCATTTTTATACTGTGAAGGACGCCTTTCTACAAATCCTACGCAAGGGTCCCACACCCACCGACACCTTTACTGGTATTTCCATATACCCGGATCTATCTGCGGTGACCCTGGCCAAGAGGAAGGAATTTGCACCGGTGACAAGGATCTTGCGGGACAAGCAAATTAGATACCGCTGGGGCTTCCCCGTGAAACTCATCGTCTCCCATGATGGCGTCCTCCACGTGTGCACGTCACCCAAGGCCGCAGAGAAGAAGCTGATCGCTTTGGGATTGCTCCCTACGGACTCTTCCCTATTCGCCGGCGGGCAGCGTGGTCACCCTAAAGTTCCGATGGACTGGAACTCGGTTTAAGCAGGACTCATCTATTTGGGTAGCGCTGTGAGTTTTGCTAATGTGCTCCCTTGCAACCCCCACTATTAGGGGTGAAAACCCCTTCTTCTGCTCTCTGTTGTGGGGAAGTAAATTCCCTGTTGTGTTTTTTGTTTTTCTTCTATTCTGTTATAAGTTTTCAGTTATAGTTTTGTCCCGGTTTTTTACTTTTACATGGGCCTCCCGTTTTCCCTGGGATATCCAGTCCCTCTTGTCTCTTTCCTGTCCCTTATGCCTACCTAAGAAGATTTATGAGGTGATAGTGTATTTTCTCTATTGTCAATGGGGTTTCAAATTCGCTCTTTGAATGCTAGGGGCCTTAACTCCCCGTTTAAGAGAAATATGCTATGGAAAGATGCTATGTCCGCGAGATGCAGTGTGCTGATGGTACAAGAAACCCATTTACTGTCAGCGGACTCTCACCGCTGTTCACACCGTAACTTCCCGCTTGTGTTCTATTCTCCTGCAGCTAAAAAGAAAAAAGCGGGGGTTTTGATTGCCATCAAGAGTGATGTTGCGTTTACTCAGTCCTCGGTGTCCACTGACAGTAAGGGTAGATATATCATTCTGACTGGAACCATTGATACCCTCCCAATCACTTTGGCCACTGTGTATGCTCCCAATAAGGGGCAGCTCTCATTTTTGAGGCGCTTTCTGGGGAAACTCAAGAAAGTCGCTTCTGGTTCTATTGTGGTAGGGGGGGACTTTAACATCACACTTGATTCAAAATTAGATTGCTCCGCTCGCTCCCCTTCCTGTAGGCCTGAACTTGGCCCTCTTGTTGCTGAGCATCAGCTCCATGACATTTGGAGATACCTACATGGAGGGGAGCGCGACTACACTTATTTTTCTCCTGTGCATTTAACTCATTCTAGAATTGATTATTTTTTGATCTCCCACGATTTATTATGGAATGCACCGTCCTCGTCCATTAGGCTTATTACATGGTCGGACCATGCTCCCATAACCCTGGAGCTTACAACTGGTGTCCCCAGTCCTCCCCTGCCACAGTGGAGGTTGAGTGCCTACATTTTAAAGAATCCGGATAGAGTGAAATATCTAGAGACACACTTGAGCGACTTTTTCTCTGTAAATGACACCCCTGATATTTCTGTTAACACCCTCTGGACTACGCAAAAGGCGTATATGAGGGGTATATTGCTGCAGCTTGCTTCTAAATTGAAGAAAAATAGACTTAGGAGCCTTTCTGAAGCACTCGCATCCCTTTCCAGGGCTGACAAGGCTTACAAGGCACACCCAACCCCCTTACTTTGTGACCAGTTGTCCGAAGCTAGGGCCAACTTGCGCTCTCTCTTACTTTATGATTATGAAAGATCGCTGCGCAGGATGAAAGCCTCATTCTATCACATGGGGGATAAGGCTGGGTCGCTGTTGGCGAAGCGTGTGAAACGCAGGTCAGTGGCAAATCGGATTGCAAACCTGAAATGTGGGAACGCGGGACTAGTCACCCACCCTCAACAGATCACTGATGCTTTTGCTAGCTTTTACGAATCACTGTATAATTTGAACACTTCCCTTGACACCCCTCAACCCTCCAGGGAATTGATAGCAGAGTTTTTACAGGGTTTATCACTCCCCACCCTCTCCGCAGAACAGTTGGGTTCCCTAAACTCCCCTATCTCTAGCGCAGAAATTGGGGCTGCAATCAAATCCGCCAAATTGCACTCGGCCCCCGGGCCGGATGGCTATATAAATGAATACTATCGCACGTTTGGCGACTCCCTGGTTCCGTGTCTGCACAGGCTATTTAATGGTTTTTTGTCTTCCGGTCACATTCCCCCTGAAATGCTCTCTGCCACAATTGTCACTTTGCCTAAACCAGGGAAGTCACCTGATGTCCCTGGCAATTTTAGACCCATATCCCTTTTAAATACGGATATCAAACTTTTTTCCAAAATTATAGCCACCAGACTACATAAAGTACTCCCCACGCTTGTGCAAATTGATCAGGTGGGGTTCGTGGCCGGTAGACAATGCAGAGATGGAACCAGGCGTGTTTTAAACCTCATTCAAGTTGCGGAGCTCTCCAGGGCCCCCACTGTATTTTTGTCTCTCGATGCTGAGAAAGCATTTGATAGGGTGCATTGGGGGTACCTGGAGGGGGTTCTGCATAAGTTTGGATTTGCGGGGGATATCCTACGTGGGATAATGGGACTATATTCTACTCCATCGGCGAGGGTACTTGCCTCAGGATTTCTTTCCAGACAATTTAAAATTACTAATGGCACTCGACAGGGATGCCCCCTTTCCCCTCTGATTTTTGCTCTAGTCATGGAGCCCCTAGCTGAAGCCATTAGATCTTGCCAGGATGTTGTGGGCATCCCTGTCGGGACCCAATACCATAAGCTCACGCTTTATGCGGATGACGTGATACTTACTATCACGAAACCCGAACAATCTCTAGATGCTGTCTGGAGACTTTTAGAGTCCTTCTCAGCTGTCTCGTATTACAAAATTAACGTCACCAAATCCAATATTATGCCACTCTTTGTTCCGGTAAACATGGAAAACGCCATCCGTCGCAAACATCATTTTGCCTGGGAACCTGATAGTATCCAATATTTAGGAATCTCTCTTACTCCCTCCTCTAGAAACCTGGTGTCGGTTAACTTTACAGACTTGCAAATATCCTTGCGTAAGGAATATGATGTCCTGGCCTCTATAGGTCTCACATGGATAGCTAGGATTAATTTGGTAAAAATGCTTATACTCCCAAAAATCTTGTACAAATTTCAGTGCATCCCTGTCCGAATTCCCATGTCTGTTTTAGATCAGCTCCAGAGAGGGATACTGCGGTTTATATGGGGGAATGTACGGCCCAGAATCTGTAAAGACGCTTTGTACCCTGCTTTGTGCAAAGGGGGGTTGGGTGTGCCTGATATTAAAGCGTATTATTGGGCTTCTTTGTTAGCCCAGGTGAAGGAATGGTGGTGCCCAACTGGGCCTCAGCGCTGGCTCCAATTAGAGTCTGGTTTGCTCAATGGTTCCTCTCTCCGAGGATGCTTGGCTGCTCAGATAATTCGACCGTCTCCTACTCCCTTACCCACTGAACCTATGAAAACTGCAGTGTTGGCTTGGCGGAGACTGCTGGACCGTTCAGACCTCCCGAAACTTCTAGAATGGAAGGAATTCCCCATTCGAGTTTTTGAGTTTCTTATACCGGGCTTATCCTTGTCCACCTGGGTGGCTAATGGGATCACAGACGTACACCATTTATATGTTGACCAATCCTTGGCTCAATTCGAATATTTACATTCAAAATACGCGTTGCCCAACTGCCACTTTTACCAATATCTCCAAATCAGGCATCTGTTGCAATCCTATCCCCGACCAACGGTTGCCGTGCCACCCCCTACAATCATGCCGGTTTTAAAATTCCTTAAGTCATCAACTTCTGCTAAGAAGGGCCTGTCCCTGATGTATCAACTCCAGTTAATGCCGGGAGCCGATAAAAAGTGCCTTTCATGGATAGGTGGGAATCTGAGCTACATGAGCAATTTCCCCTAACTAAATGGCATGATGCTCTCTTGTGGGCCGTCAAACCGTCCAAATGTATTAACCACGCGGAGCAGAACAGAAAGATCCAGTTAAGGTGGTATCTAACCCCAGATAGAATAGCCCATCTTTCAGTTGGGTATTCGCCGTTTTGCTGGCGAGGGTGTGGATATAGGGGGACCCCGTTACATATGTGGTGGAGCTGTCCACGCGTGACACCTTTATGGTCCAAGATTCAGAGTATGCTCTCTGACATCACTGATATTCCTATTTCCCTTTCGCCACAGATGGCCATTCTATGTATGGGTATCTCCGACTTGTCACATGATTGTAGGTGGGTAGTGGCACATGTCCTCACAGCATCCAGGAAGGTTATAGCCCGTTATTGGAAGCAAAGTGTTACTCCTCCATTCTCAGAGGTCAAACAACTGATCAACCAATACATGCAGCACGAAATTGTTCTTGCTCCTGACCTTCGAAATAGGGTGCAGACTACTAACAGATGGTTGGTCTGGCTGTCTAGCGCTCACGCCACCCCACTTCCTGAGTCTATTTTGTAACTGTCTATATGAGACGTGTGTATGTATGTGCATATTTCTGTCTCTATTTTTTGTCTGTTTTGTTTTTGTCACTTCATGCCTTGGGTAGTAGCTATTCCACCCCCCCCCCCCACCCCTTCCCAGTTTTGGCCCTATTTGAGTTTAAGATTTTCTGCTTCCGTGTATGTTTTGTCTGTTTATTGTCTGTTTATGTATATTCCAAGGTATAATCTGGTGTGCCCACTGTACTCTTCAATGTTGGAGAAGTACTCTCCCTTCTCCACCTTGGCATACACTTACTCTCTCTAGGTTGGCAGCACCCGAGCGGGTGCCCTGGAGACTTCCATTTGGTTTTGCCGATGTTATTATTACACCTGTGTATGTCTTTTGTAATTTCGGATTACCAGTGGCTGCGTCCACACTTGCTTATGTGCCTTATTTGTGTTTTTAACATTTAAAATTTCAATAAAAATTTATTGAAACTAAAAATGTATGTGGTTACGGAGGGAAAATTCATTAAGTCCAAACTCGCATGAGAAGTGAATAACATCGGGCTTTGATTCTATGACTTTACATACATTTTAACAAACAACAGGACCCATTTTTTTTCTTTTTGTTACTTTTCGGTGATGTCAACATGGCCAAACAGGCTAGTCACCCCTGTAACAGACTGGTGAGGGTAGCAACAGCATGAAGAGTTGCAATAGTGGCCGGGTATCAGAGGGGGTTGGTTGGCAACAGCAAGAAGAGTCACAATAGTAGTTCCGGAACCGACTAGTGAGGGTGGCAACAGCATAAGGAGTCACAATAGCGGCCCCAGAACAGAGTGGGGGGGGGGGGGGACAACAGCAGTGGCAGTAACAGCACACAGTGGTGGAAGATTACAGTAGGGGCAGATGGCAGTGGATGCATGGGGCAACAGGAGTATGACAGCATCAGAATAGTGGCAGCAGCACTTAGGCAGAAGTATCGGGCCATTTGTCACAATGTTCTGGTGTGGCAGCACACTACAGTCAGATCATTAGTGCCAGAATGATTCAATTTGTTGTATCAGAAAGCGGTGTCTGGAATTCCTGGTTGATCCAGGCCTAATTCATCTTTATTAAGGTTAGTCTCTCAACATTTTTTTGAAAGGCAAGTTCTTTTTGGGGTAACTATGCCATCTGCCACACTAAACACCCACTCTGATGCCACACTACTGGCCAGGCAGGAAAGCTTGCCCAGGGCAAACTTGGCCAGTTTCGGCCACAATTCAAGATTGGCTTCCCAGTAGTCCAGTGGATCTTGGATCTGGGGTGACAGGGTGAAGTCCAAGTATGCCACTACCTGCTGGCTCAGGTTGTGCTCCATGTCCTGCTGTTGCTGGGTGGTTTTTTCAGTAGGCAAGTGAAGAAAAGTGCTCAACATAGACTCAAGACTTAAGTTGCTTCTGATAAGGTTCCTACCTCCCCACCCCCCTCCAGCAGTTATGGCAGTGGAGCAGGAGCACAGAGGGCACCCCAGTCCAAACTTTGTGATGATTGGCAATGGTGCACATAGGCAGTGGCCAACTGAAAACATAGGATGCCTTGATAGTAGTTGAGTTTAAAAAAAGGCCCCCATTTTGGAGCAATAGCGAGGGTCTAACATGGTGGAAATCCCTCTGCCGAATTATGATAATGCAGGTGTCATTACGCAAGCAACTCAGCATAAATCTGGACTCGGAGGGGCTCCCTGCCTCCATCTCCACTGCATACTGCCATGGTCTGTTTGGGTCATCTGCGTCATCTTCTTCATTGCCCTCCAACTCCTCATGCTCCTTTTCTGTCACTTGGACAGATAAACCACCTAGTTCTGTATAGAATTACTGGGAGTTTATGTCTTCCTCCTCCTCTTATGGTAGTTCAGCTTCCACAGGGCTCAGGTGGTGGTGAGATGTAGGCACCACATCTGTCCCCTCGCCAGATTTATTAGCATCCCCTCCAGGACGTAGGAGTGGAATGACATCATTCATCTCATAGTCCTGGCGATTGACAAATAAAGTGGCCTCCTCAAAGGGCCAGAGCAAATGGAAGGTGTCACGCATGAGCTGCCACTGGCTAATGTCGAAGTTACACAGGGTAGTACTCCTGCCTGCCTGCATTAAACCGGTTGTGAGTTTCCTTTGCTCATACAGTCGGTCCAACATGTGGAGGGTGGGTTCCTACATGTGGAGAAATCGCATATGAGGTGATGTAGGGCAGGGATGGGCAAACTACTGCTCTTCTGCTATTGCAAAACTACAACTCCCAGCATGCAAATACTGCTTACAGCTATCAGCCTACAGCAGGGCATGGTGGGAATTATAGTTTAACAACAGCTGGAGAACCGCACTTTGCCCATCCCTGATGTAGGGGAAGCCCATTTTGCATTTACAGCTCATGGAGGGCGTGTTCTGCACGGTAAGAGTGGCTAAAGTGCATGCACGGTTTCCATGACATTTTCAAGACATCTTGCAGTTGGGTGGAAGACTTCAGGAATCAGGTGACAACCAGATTTGAAGATGTGCGTTATGCAAGACGCATGGGTCAGCCCTCCCTGATGCAGCGCAGACAGAATATTCCTCCCGTTATCAGTGATTATGATTCCTATCTCCAGTTGGAAAGGAGACAGCCAGGATTTGATTTCTTGGTGAATGACGCAGAGCAGTTCTTCCCCGGTGTGATCCGTTCTCCCAGGCTGACCATGTTCAGAACCATGTTGGAGCACCAGGCTTTGCATAAGGTGGTACGATGGAGTACCACTTTGAACTGTGCCTACAGTGGAGGCTGAGGACAAGGTTAAGAATGAGGAGGCAGAGGAGAACATTGGTGCAAAAATCACATGATTACAATGCGGAGGCAGCATTGCCATCACCTTGCCGAGCTGTCGGTGTTCCTGGGCCAGAACCATATTTACCCTGTGGGCTATAAAGGACATATATTGTCCTTGACCATAGTTACAGATCTAGAGGTCAGCACTGGCATGAATTGTACCAGACACCGACAGGCTCAAGGACTGACCAATATTTTGCTCAACATATGTTTGCAGGGCTGGCACAACATTTTTAGAAAATTAATGACTGCTTCGGACTCTCCACCTTGGGTGGGTACAAACCATCTCTCTTCTCTGAAATGTAGTGCCAGCAACTTAGCCAGGTGTACGTTCAGTTTCTGTGCCGTTGGATGAGTGCTTGCATACTATTGTCTCTTTGCAATCGCCTAGGTAATCGATTGTTGGCGAAACACGAGATGAGGAGGAGGAGGATCATCAGGAGCTGTAGATGAAGGGAAGAAACAACAACTCCCTTCTGCTGAGGTTGAGGAGCCCCTGACTGCTGGAGAAGGCATGTGGGCCGCTGGGAGATGCAGTGGTTGCTGCGTCAAGCTGTACCACTAGATCAGTACCACGGTTTTCCCAGGCCACTTTATGGTGACCCTCCATGTGTTGCCGCAGGGCCGTGGTGCCAACATTAGCACCCTGACCGCGCTTCACCTTCTGTCCACATATCTTGCATACCGGCATGCTTACGTCCTCCAGCGACTTGATAAAAAATTCCCTTACTGCCCATTATGGCATTTTACGGCATTAAGACCACCCAGAGCCTCCTCAGGACTCTGCTTCACAAACTCTCCTTCCCCCAGATTGGCACACTGGGAGATGCTTTATCCCAGCCTTATTAGAGCAGGCCTCATCTCGGAATCCCTTCCTGCTAGGGAAAAACGTGCCCCGGACTGAAGGGGAGGGGGGGGGGGTGGATTGGGAGGTCCCACTGCCAAAACCTACCAACCCAATCCAAGTAAAATCCAGCCCTGAGTAAATAAAGAAAATATCTCCAGCAACTATGTTTGCTGAAGCCAGCATTATCCTGGATTTCACCCAACTGAGCCAGTTGAGGAATCTGGGAGAGATATACCCGCCTTCCGGGACTTTATGGTTCACATCACCACAACTATTAATGCCTGTATCAAACAGCACTTGCACCCCAATAACAAGAACTGCTTGCTGGAATTAAAGCTGTTTAGGGACAATTTGGGTGCCCAGTCAGTGCAACAATGTGTAAAAGGATTGTTCTTATTACCCAGGCTGTAACCTCCCCTACTGAATGCTGTTCAACATAAATGCTGTGGAATGATTCCTCCCTATCCTTTCTAGTGATGATCGAGCACCAAAGTATTCAGGTGTTCGGCCCAAACACATTGCTATATTCGTGTGCTCGACCTGCACCTGAGTATAATGGAAGTCAATGAAACAACCAGGCATCCCCTACTCTGAAGAGGGGAGGGTGCCTGGTCCATTGGAAAAGCTCAGAAAGTGACAGAAAAACCTCCAAAATTGATCGGGAACATCATGGGGACGATGTCTGGATGCATCTTGGACTCCCAAGTTGCTGCTGGGAACCATATTGTCTGAGTTGTATGTCACTTTTACAGACTGACAAAAATACGCACACAACCCCCCAAAAAAATCAATTTGACAGGAAAAATTGTTAGGAAACATTCTTTCCTGTATATTCATTTGTATATAAAGTGCAAGTGCTGCCAAAAATTGCAAGCAAAAGGCACTCCGAAACAGTAAGTATATCACATAAAGGAGGACCTCATTCACATTGTGGTACAATTGTTCAGGTTGAGGGACTCCTACGCTCATGAAGCCTCATAAAGCCTATGCACATAAAGGAGGGCATCATACACACCCTGGAAAAATTATGATTGGTGGCCTGCTGGTGACCCTCAAAAACATTTGGAGCAAAGACCTGCTGGTGACCCTCTAAAACATTAGGGGCGAGGGCCTGCTGCTGAGCTGACCCTCTAAAACATTAGGGGCGAGGGTCTGCTGGTGTGCTGACGCTCTAAAACATTATATGATAGTTCCTGCAGGTAAGCTGACGCTCTAAAACATTATATGCGAGTGCCTGCTGGTGAGCTGATGCTCCAAAACATTATATGCGAGTGCATGTTGTTCAGCTGACGATCTAGTAATCTAGTGTTGAGCGAATCAAAGTTGACAAAGCGGAATTCAATCAGAATTTCAGAAAAAAATATTTTTTTTTAAATGGATGCTGCATATGTTACAAAGAGAAAGTAAGGGATCAGTCAATCAGCAGATAGCCAGCCCCTGTGATGTCACAGCCATATAAAAAGCCTCATTTTGCAAGCTCTCCTCTATTTTCCAGTGAACTTAGTGCAGGAAGAGCTGACAGGTGATAGGCACAGTGATTAGGAAAGACTTTAATTACAAAATATCACTATTGCGTAGTTCAGGGACAGCTTAGAGATGCTGTAGGGATATAATGGGGAGGCTTTATCCACAGTATAGGGAAAACGGCCAAAAAGGGACCAATTGAACAGTGTACAGCTTGGCTAATAGAGAACCGATTCAATTAATCTTTGCAGTAATTGGGGTTAAGAAGTGTTCTAATACAACTGATTTTAGGTTGTTATTCTTTCATACATAACAAATTCCATTAATCCTTGATGCTTCTATTGGGGTGAAGTTGCATTCTGATACAACTGTTTCTGGGGTATTCACGTTTTTTTATTCATAAGTAAATCCATTCACAATTGACTCTGGGGTGAAATTGCAGCCTGATACTACAGATTTTAGGGGGGTTCTTTTATACATAAGTAAATCTGTTAATCCTTAATTATGAAATTGTGGCTTTATACTACAGATTTTGGACAGGACTTTCTTTTCCGTCCTGCATAACGGAAACCATGTTATAACAGAAGGCAATACGGAATTCATAATGGCGATGTGAACGCGCCCTTAATCTGTTAATCCTTGACTGTGTAATTGGGGTGAAATTGCGTCAGGATTCTACAGATTTTGGGATGATCCGTTTCTTTTATACATAAGTAAATCTATTCATCCTTGATTCTGGGGTGAAATTACGCCCCTGACACTAATGCTATTTTAGACTTACGGTTACTGTTACACTACAGTATGTCTGACAGACAGGTGCCAGGGCCTTCTAAGGGAAAGGGCAGTAGCAAAAATGTTTCTGGAGCTGGCAGAAGTAGCAGCAGAAGGGTGATGGTAGCAGCAGTTGCAGCGACAGGCCAGATCTGCCAGTGTCATCCAGCAGTTGTGTCTTGGCCAGCAATCCAGCTGTCCTTGAATGGTTAATGGTCTTAAACTTCATCTCAACTGACATCAGACACCCCGAGCCAGGATGGTGGGTTCCTATGACACCATGCTTAGTTGGCATTACCCAGAAACAAGCTCTGTGACCCCACCTGTCCTGAACTTGCCTCTTCTATTTTCTGTTCCTTCTGCTCGGGAAGTATTGTATGTTGTCAGCTCTGCTTCGCTTTTCAGCAAGGACAAGCTTATTGAGGACAGTCAGCAGCTACTACCCAGCCAAGATTTGGAGGAGAGATACACTGCTTCCTCCGGTAGATGGGCAAGTAGTGACGATGAGTTGTGTGGAAGCCGGTGTAGCAAGCGGTCAGGCACGTAGCCCTGAGACTGGTGATGGTGACATCAGTGACGTGCAGTCAGTAGTGGATGATGATGTAGCCAATCGCATGTGGGAGCCGGGTGAGGAGGGGGCTTCATTATCAGGGGAAGAGAGTGGCAGCTTTTGTGTCAGGTAGCAGCTGAGCCAGCAGGGTGGTAGCGTGGCCGTGAGTCAGCAGGGTGGCAGCAGTGTGAATTATGGGGCCAAACTTGCCCGGGGTAGACCATCTGCTACTCAGGTGCCTACCTGTCCAGAAACAACTAGCGATGCAGCTGCAGCAGTGGTGGGGGTAAAATGCCCTACTTGCTGGTGTGGGAATTTTTCATCAAGTTGCCATATGTAGAATCAGTGGCCAGAAGGCGATGCGTGGTCAGGGTGCCAATGTTGGCACCACGGCCCTGCGTCAACACATGCAGCATCGCCATAAAGAGGCCTGGTAAAACCGTGGCACTAATGCTGTTGTACAGCCTGACACAGCAACCGCTGCATCTTCCAGTGGCCCGCATCCCTTCTCCAGAAGTCGAGGCTCCACCATCTCAGTAGAAGGGAGCTTTGTTTTCTTCCCATATTCTACTGGTCCTGATGCTCCTCCTACTCATCGTTACTCATTTCGCCAGCAATCGATCACTGAGATGATTGCAATAAGACAACAGTATGTGTGCACTCATCCTATGACACAGAAACTGAATGTGCTCATGGCCAAGTTGCTGGTACAAAAGTCCCTCCTTTTCAATTTCGTTGACTCTAAACCTTCCAGAGAACTGATGGCTTGTGCCGTGCCAAGTTGGAGAGTCCCAAGCCATCTTTACTTCTCCAAAAAAGCTTTACTAGCCCTGCACACATATGTTGAACAGAAGGTGTGCCAGCCCTTGAGCCTTTCGGGGTCTGGTAAAGTTTGTAGGAGTGCCAACATGTGGAGCTGTAACTACAGTCAAGGACAATATATGTCCTTTACGGCCCACTGGGCAAATGTGGTTCCTACCCAGCCACACCAACAATTTGGCCAGGTGACAGTACTGTTGCCTCTCAAGCTGTGAGTCCTGCTCCAATGGCCTCCTACTCCTCCTATCTAGTCAGTTGGCTGCTGCCTATGTGCGCCACCATCACTCATCCTCTGTGCTCACGCTCCACTGCCGTGACTGTTGGAGGGGGGTAGGGGGGCAGGAGCCGCACCAGCTCCATCAGCAGCAACCTAATTCTTGAGTCTCTAATGAGCGCTTTTCTTCATCCTGCCTACTGAAGAAACCACCCAGCAACAGCAGCAGTAAGACATGGAGCAGAACCTTAACCAGTAGGTGGTGGCATACTTGGTCCTCACCCTGCCACCCCAGATGCAAGATGCCCTGGACTGTTGAGCAGCCAAACTTGATTTGTGGCTAGACTTCTGCTTTAAGTTCGGCGTCTAAAGTTTGGGTTCGAGTTATCCAAGCATCCCATTATGGATTCCGCTACCACGGACCATAACGGCATTTGGAATCCATAAGGGGATTCTTCAATGAACCCGAACCTTGGACAACACGGAGGACCTGGGGTGATGTCACCCTCATGTGATCAGTGCAGGGGGCGTGGCTCAGTACTGGATTAGATAAGAGGTGGTAGCCTACGACCTCCTATCCAATCCAGTACTGAGCCACGCCCCCTGCACTGATCACATGATGGTGACGTCACCCCAGGTCCTTCACCCCGGATTCCAAATGCCGTTATGGTCCGTGGGAGCGGAATCCATAACGGGAATCTTGGATAACCCGAACCTGAACTTTGGACGCCGAACTTAAAACAGAAGTTCGCTCAACTCTATTTGTGGCCACAACTGGCTGAATTTGCTCTGGAAAAGCTTTCCTGCCGGGCAAGTAGTGTCGCATTAGAAGTGGGTGTTTAGTGCGGCGGGGGCATAATTAACTCAAAGAGAACTTGCCTTTACACACAATGTTTAGAGACTAACCTTTTGTAAAGGTGAATCAGGCGTGGATCAGAAAGGATTTCCACACGCCAGTGCCTGAAGCATCAGACTAGATCATTCTGGGTGCCACAACAAAACATTTTAAAAATGAACTGTTTCTTTTGGCCACCTACTTCAGCCACTATTCTGATGTTTTCACTGGCCTAATGCCACACACATGCTGCCATCTTCTCCTACTGCTACCACCGTCTTGTGCTGTTACTGCCAATGCTGTTGCCCCCCACCTCCCAGCTCTGTGACAGGGACACTATGTTGACTCCTCATGTGGTTGCCACCCTCACCGCTCTGTGACTGGGCCACTGTGTTGACTTCTCACGTGGTTGTGATCCCCTTTTTTTGGCTTTAGCAATACTGATGGATTACTGACCAAATGCTGATCATGTGAAGGCGCATGCTCAAAAAAAAGGATCAGTTTTTTTGATGGTTATTCTTTCTGACAGATTAGAAGAAGGGAAAAATAAACAGTGACACCAACACAAACTTACTGCTGACACCTTCTCTGTCATGGGGCCACTACTTGTATCAGCGTGTAACAGAACAGGTTCTGTAGAAATATATATGTGGAATCAGTTGACGGTGTAAAAGGAGTGCACTGTTTCACTATTTAGTAGAATCTTGGGCCACTGCACAATTAAGTCCATTATACCTGACGCTAACATTGACCTGTAAGGTTGAGTTCACACTTGAGTAATTTGGTCAGTTTTGGCCCCGTAACTGACCAAATAAGTGAAGTGTGAACTGATTCTAAGAGTAATGCCTGTCAACTGCCTGTCATACTGATGCACAGTAACTGTTTTACTACCACACTGGACTACTGTAGTTATGCATGTTTCTGCAAAGCACAGTGTTGTACATCGAAATACAGGCTCCCTGCAGCTAGGAAATAGCTGATCTTTACCATGCTCCGTCACAAATTAATTTTGATCGAATCTAAAAAAAAATGTTTAAAATTTGGTGAAGCATCCGATTCGAATTTTAGAAAACTTCACTCATCTCTAATTATTATAATCTTTTACTTTTTATTTTTATGTAATCTATATTGTCTAGTTGTAGTTTTACTCTTAAATGTCTAATTTATTATCATTGTATTTCACTTGACTGTTGAATGCCTCGTTCATATGATTGCATTTGAGATCTGCATTAGTTTTCACTTTAAAAAGGTACTAGATATGGAGCCAATGTTAGTCAATGAAAGTAGTCACATGAATTGACAGTTCTGTACTGTGAATTCTTTTATTGCATCTCTACTACAGTAACACTTGGAGACAGCCAAGATAGGATATTCAGCCTAGACAGGAAGTGGGTGGTAAATTCTAGTCAGTGAATATGAGAATAGAACTGTTCCTGACAGAGCACATAGAAGCTCTGTGTAGAGAAGCTGTCTGCAGAGACACAGTGTGCAGAGAAAGAGCCAGACAAAAAGACAAGGGAACCTGGTGTACAAACTAACTAATATCAAGAGAAGTTCAGAGACTGTTGCTCTATTGCTCAACTTTATAAGTAAACTGGTACTGATACAATAAATACAGATATGTCCTTTACCCTTCCTCTTGGCTGGACATGTCCTGATATGTGTGCAGGGCCACCATCAGGGGGGTACAGCCAATACCCCAGTAAGGGGCCCGGACCCCAGGGGGGCCTGGCCAGTGCCGAGCTTTTTTTTGTCATCAGGCAGTCAGAGCGCAATCGCAATGTGTACATACTGTGTGCGGGCCGGCCGTGCGCAAGTACGAGGAGTCATCACACGATCAGAGGCAGGCAGGAGGCGAGCTACAGGCCAGCTACTCCTACTTATGTTTCGTCACGCCAGGAGGAGGGGCCCGGCAGCCGGAGCTACAGTGTGGAGGGGAGGGGCGGGCCATGGTGTACTGTGCAGTGCGGAGGCCCGTCGTTGTCGTGGTGACGTCATGTACTACTGACGTCGACGTCACTGCGACGCCTCCACAGGCCGCGCTGAGGCAGGATTTTTTTTCTGCTGCAGCCTGCGCCTCTCACGCCAGTTCACACCAGCCCAACTTACTGCAATTTCTTACTGCAACTTCAACTTGCAAATGAATGTGTGAGTGAATATGCAAAAAGTTAATAGTGAAGACCTGACTCTGACCCTAGGCCAAGTTCCTTCCAACTTTTGGCACAAGCTACTAGGCTGTCTGCAATGGACAGAGGTCATCCAGCAGGGATACCATGACCGGTCTGTGGGCAATACAGCCCCATCTACAGCAAGTCATGATGCCTTGTCAAGGTATCATGACTTGCTGTAGATGGGGCTGAATAGCCCACAGACCGGTCATGGTATCCCTGCTGGCTGACCTCTGTCCACTGCACAGAGCCCCTGCCCCTCCAATGATAATGTAAGGAATGTACAAATAGTAAAGAACAACACAGAGATTGTCGCTGCCGCTATTAAAGTTCTCTCTCTCCCACGGGGGAGCCTCTGCTAGGTATTAGGCTAGTTTCACACTTTCGGCAGGATGGATCCGACAGGATGTACACCCTGTCGGGTCCGTTCCACCGCTATTTCGCTGTGCCCCCGGACTGCCGCTCCTTCCCCATTGACTATAATAGGGGCAGAGTTACGGCGTAGGCACAGGGCACAGAAAGAGGATACCGGACTAAAACTACAACGCTGTAATCCCGCCCCGGAGGCCATGGAGGGGGGCAGGGGGCCCAGGCCTTGAGCTGTGTAAGGGGCCCCAAAATTTCTGATGGCAGCCCCCATGGATAAAAAGTGTGAGGGTCTTCTTAAACGTGCATGGGAAACGAACACAGACATGCTAAGACCCAGTATAGCAGCCACTTGTACCTCTAGATCTTTCTCTGTCGTGTAAACGCAACTGGAAGAGCACCTGGCAGCAGGTACCCTAAGAGAAGAAATCCTAGCTTTGATTCCCATTTAAAGCAAGCTTCACATTTTCTATCTGATGCTTCTGCGGACCTAGTAAGACTCTCAGCCAGATCCTGAGCCCTCTCGAATGCCACGCAAAGAGCTATATGGCTCAGGTCATGGTCTGGAGATGCCAGTTCAGAGTCGACTATGCTCAATTCCATGTGAGGGGGATAGGCTGTTCGGTTCAGTCCTTGAAGATATATTGGACAAGGCATCAGATAAGAAGCAAGGATTTCCTTCTGATTCAAGATTCTACCAACAGTGCCATTCCTTTCTAAATCAAAGGAAAGCTAGACCAGACCAAAAGATAAAAGAGCTCGGGGAGATGGCAACCCTCTAGGAAGAGAGAAGGTATTCTTATTCAATCCTGAATCCACTACAAAACCTGCCCAATGACGCCAGACTTTAGGTAGGAGGCAGACTAAAAATGTTTTCCTCAGCCTTGAAAAAAATGTCAACCTCTCCATGGATAAGAAATACTATAAGCATGGGGTACAAGCTCGAATTTGACACACCTCCGCCAGATTACCTCACTTTCAACAGAAAATATCAAAAATCACGATATTTCTAAAAGGTAAAAAAATGTCACTTTTAGTTCCAGGCCCTACCTTTCGGGCTGTCTTCAAATTATGGCCAAAGTAACCGGGTTTCTACATTTCCAGGAGATAGTAATTGTTCCTTTTGATAGCAGCCTCATCCCTTCGCGATCTTCACATACATCTAAAGATTGTTCAGGAGAAGATGGTGGAGCTAGGCTGGTTGATAAATATACAGAAATAAGATCTAGTCCCCAGCCAACAAAAAATATTTTTTGGAATCCTACTAGACTCTCATAGCCTTATGTCTTTTCTCCCTCTGGAGAAACAGATTTGCTTGTGTCAAAAGATCTCGAGTCCAGAAGCGTGTCGATCAGGGACATCATGACGCTATTGGGTCATCTAACATCCACAATTCCTGTGGTCAGATGGGCCCAGCACCACACAAGGATCCTACAGAGTTTTCTTTTAGAGTCCTGGTACAGAAATCAGGACTCTTTACACAGAAGAGTAGAGATTCCATAAAAATTAAAACTGTCTCTTTCTTCTGGTGGAAGATGACAGAATCTCCAAAGAGGAGTCTTTTGGCGACCAAGAGATCAGGTCATCATAACAACCGATGCCAGCAGCCAGCAGGCCACACAGAATATCAGGTGGTACAGAACACTAGTAGTCAAAGATGGTCTCAGCCTCTTCAAATATAAAAGAATTGATGGCAGTTTTCAAAGTGCTTCTTTCTCTACATCCATCGATAAAGTTCCATCATATAAAGATACTATCCGACAATGCCACCACAGTGGCCTACCTAAAACGGCAAGGAGGGACAAAAAGCAAAAAGCTACAGGATTTGTCGAAATATTTTCAGTTGGGCAGAGAAAAATGCTAAATCATTAGTAGCCATCCATCTAAAAGGCGAAGAGAACATAGTAGCAGATCATCTCAACAGAGAGAATTTAAGAGCAGGAGAGTGATCTCTTGACCACGGTATGTGCAAAGAAATATTAAAGAAATGAGGGACCCCAAAGGTGGGTCTTTTTGCAAATCAAGAAAGACAAGTCGAATTATTCGGTTCCCTCTCCAGCCGGGACCAGCCACTAATGGTGGATGCCTTGTCGGGCCCATGGCCAAAAGATCTCCTTTATGCTTTTCTACCTTATCTAATTCCGAAAGTATTGATGAATAGTGATAAGCGGGAGGTGCCATATTCGATTTCGCGAATATTCGTTGGAATATTCGTCATATATTCGTTGAAATCAAATATTCGTAATTATTCTATATATTGCGATTTGAACTTTGAACAGTGTATACAGGCAAATTTCCTATTGGGTTAGCTTAGTAGAATCAACGAAGATATCAAATATAGCACTATATTCTCAATCTTCGATATATTCTAGCAAGCCAACCATTAGGAACTCAACTCTAAATTGAATTCGCAATGCGAGTATATCTTCGCATTGCGAATTCAACTTAGAGCTGGGTTCCCAATGGTTGGCTTGCTAGAATATAATGAAGATTGAAAATATAGTGCTATATTCTCAATATTAGTTAATTCTACACAGATGCAAGTTGAATGTGCAATGCGAGTAATATTAATCGCATTGCGAATGCAACTTAGTCAAATTTGTGAGATCGTGATTCTTACATCCGACAGGACATTTTAGCATGGAGGCATTCCCATTGTGATGGTGACGTTCCATGCACACGGGAAGTAGTCAGAAGTGGCATCGGGCATTGACTGGAGCGGGCAGGGAGCCAGGAATCCGCCGGACAGGTAAGAACAGCTTTTGGGAAGTGGGAAGACAACCAGAGAGCAACAAGGATTATTAACTTAAAAAAAATATATGAATATTCGAAATAGCGAATATATAGCGCTATATTCGAAATATTCACAAATTTCCAAAGTGCCGCTATTCGCTAAAAAAATTTGCTATTTGAATATTCACGCTCAACACTATTGATGATATGATACTAATTGCGCCTTTGTTGCCGAAAAGGTCCTGGTTTCCTCTCCTGTTCAATCTTGCAGAGGGACAATTCTGGCCTTTCCCAGCATATCCAGGCCTACTATGGCAGGGTCCGGTGTCCCATCCAAATGTATCAAGATTGCACCTGGATAGCCTGGAGAGTGAGCAAGCTCGATTAAAGCAAAGGGGTCTGTCTGAGTCAGTAATCTCTACTCTTTTGTTCAGTAAAAATGAAACAACTTCCAGGATCTATACAAGAACATGGAAGGCTTTTTTAGATTTCGCAGGAAATAGATGGTACCACAGTCAAGATCCCAATATTCTGCTTATATTGGACTAGGTCTCGATAAGGGGCTCATACCAAGCACCCTTATGGTACAGGTATCGGCGTTACCATTAATAAAGCGATATATAAAGGGCGCATCTAGACGATGCCCATTTGTGTATTCCATTGTTCCACCCTGGGATCTAAATCTGGTGTTGGAGGTCTTAATAGACGCACATTTTGAAACTCTAGATGAGATCTCACTTAAACCCTTAACTCAAAAAAACACAATTTTACCAGCAATAACATCAGCCAGAAGAGTAGGAGAGATCCAAGCCTTCTCCTGTAGAGCACCTTACCTCACGGTGTTAGAAGATAGCATTATCCTTAAACACACTCCCATGTTCCTGCCTCTAGGTTTCATCGCTAGCAGGAAGTATCCCTTCCATCCTTTTGCAAAAATCTATCATCTGAAGATGAGGAGATATCATAATCTGGATGTCAGAAGATGCCTACTGACTTACCTGGAGGTCTCCAAAGAATTCAGAAACTCTGATCATCTCCTTCCTCAATATCAGGGCCAGCATCAGCAGCAAGCAAATCCCTGAGGAAGAACGACGATTATCGTTCGAAATGCGTAGGATAGCAGTCAGTGTTTTGCCTCCAAGCTTACCCCGTAGCTCCTTGAGTGACATCACTCGCCCCAGTGCGGGCGCGAGCAGAGGGGATTGGGAGTAAGTGCTACCGGCCGGAGCACACTCCGGAAACAAGCAGAGTAACGCCCGAACTAGTGTTTAACCAGTGTGACAGCCTGCAGCCTGAGAAGACTGAAAACACAGGAACAAGTATAACAAGGTAGGCACGATACTACAGCAACTTACAAGTGTCGGTATTGTATGAACGGAACCTGCTCAGTTAGCTTCCTCAGTCACAAGTCTTCTATGAATCTCTGGAGTGAGATATCTTTTTTTTTTTTCAATCAGGTTTCTTTTTATTGAAATAAAACACATTATAAAAATTACAACCGAGAGGACGTTGTTTCTCTTTTTGCGTGTACAGTGAGACATATCACTAATGCAATCAAGTCAAAAGGCACAATAACGGTGTACGCAGACACCTAACACATTGCAAAAAAAGTCTAGAACGTACGGAAGATGCCCCTCGACAGGATATAAGCACGTCCAAGAAGTCAATTAAACAATGTCAACCAATTTTTCAAACACTATAACACCCCTACCCCCTCCCACCCCGGGCAGAGAGACAGCGACTAATAACAGGCAGATACAGGCAATCAGGTGAGGGACAGAATATAAGCAGGTAAAATACCATAGACGGTCACGGCAAACCGTCAGACTTGAACCTATAAAGGCACCCTAGCCAACGACTGAAGCACAGCCAGTTGTCCTCTTAGACAGTCCCGGACCAATGCTTGCGAAGCTAAGTGCGCAGACTCCACCCATCCTTGCCAAATAGACATAAACTTAGCAGGACATCTCCTCTTGACATAAATCCCTCTTTCAAGCCGAAGAACCATATTCATTCTATTAACGTACTCCTGTTTCGAGGGGAGGTCTCCGAATCCAATGTTTGGCAATCAGAACTCTGGCCTGAAATAGGAGACGCTGTATACATAAAGAGACATTGTCCCCGAAACCTGAATTTTCAAGCAGACCTAGGATACAAACTCTGGGGTCATCAGCCAGTCGTACACTAGTTACAGTAGCTATAATAGCTCTGACATCATTCCAATATGGGCGCAATCTGGCACAGCCCCAAACCATATGGAGGAGAGTTGCTTCCGTCATACCACACCTGGGGCACTTGGAGTTCGAACGGATACCAATTTTATAAAGGAACATGGGGGTCAGATATACCCTATGTATAAGAAATAACTGTGATAACCGTTGTGACTCACTAAGAGTCAGCGAGGGAGTGAGGGCCAGAATATCCGACCATTGTTCCTGGGACAGGGTACCTACATCTCTTTCCCACCGACTTCTCGCTCCAATGACATTTGACGAGAAGGCGTTATCCATAAGATATTTGTAGAGTACAGAAATCAAACCCCTGGACGAGGAGCTCCCCAACAGATGCTTAAGTACAAGCGGAGAATCAGAGATCTGCACACCTTTAGGAAATTGTGTCTGGAATGCATGCCTCAGTTGTAGAAACTGAAAAAACGAGATGTGAGGCAGACTGAACTCCTCCTGTAGTTGAGCAAAAGACTTAAAAACACCTCCCGACTGAACTTGCTCCAGGAACAATATTCCTTTTTCTTCCCATGGAGAAAAGCCCTCTAGCCTAAAGATTTCAGGTAAAAGGGGATTACGCCACAAAGGCGTGACTTCACAAAACTCAACCATAGATGCTACATCTTTAAATTTAGTCCAAATCTTGGACATAAGTGACAAGGTAGGGAGCCCTCCGGAGATCGCCCGGGAATTCCCTAACTCCACCGCAGCTATAGGGGCCTTTTGCCGTGCAGTATGCGCAGTTATGGCAGCAGATGAGTCTAGTCCTGCAGTATTCTGCCAGCCTCTAAAGTGTTGTAGTTGGGCCGCAATAAAATAAAACCAGGGGTTCGGTAAGGACAAACCGCCACTATCTTTACTCCTCTGCAACGTTTCAATGCTTATCCTCGGCTGTCGTTTCTTCCAAACAAGGGATCTAAATAGTCCCTTAACTTTAAAGAATACTCGATGTGGTATCCACACCGGCGGTTATGAAGAAAGTACAACAGTTGAGGCATAAGCACCATCTTGATCAAATTAGCACGACCAATCACCGATAGGGGCAACTTGCACCAAGCATTGATTTTGGAAACAAATTTAGTTAATAAAGGGTCCACATTCACCCTGACATAATCAGTTAGGGACGGTGTCACATTAACTCCCAAATATTTAAAATTATCAGTCAGCTGGAGCGGTAAGCGAGTGACATCAAACATGGAGTGCGATATCTTTAATAATTTGTCTTAACCCCTATATAGTCCCCCAGTAAATACCCCCATAGTGCTCCTCTCCCTGTCACCCCATAATGTGCTGGTATAAAATACCCCATCTTAGTGCCCCCAACACATGCCTCCATTGTGCTCCTCTCCCCCTTCCCCACAGTGCCCCCGATAATATGCCAGTAAAAATTGCCCCTTCTTAGTGCCACCAGATTCCTCCATAGCTCTCTCTCCCCCATAGTGCCCCCATAATGTGCCAGTAAAAAATGCCCCTATAGTGCCAGCAGATGCCCCATAGTGCTGCTCTCCCCTACATGCCTTCTATGTGCCAGTAAAGATGCCCCCTTAGTGCCAGATGCCATAGTGCCCCTTATAATGTGCCAGTAAACAAACGTTCCTTTAGAGATGCCCCCATAGTGCTCCTCTCCCCATAACATACCATTAAAAATCCCCCTATAGTGCCACCAGATGCCCCATAGTGCTGCTCTCCCATATAATGCCTCCCAAAATGTGCCAGTAAAAAATGCTCCCTTAGTGCCAGATGCCATTGTGCCCCCTATAATGTGCCAGTAAAAAATGCCCCTTTAGTAGTGATGAGCGGCAGGTGCCATATTCGATTTCGACGAAATTCGCGAATATTCGAATGAATATTCGTTTCATATTCGTCGAAATCGAATATTCGTCATTTTTTCTAGTTATCGCGATTAACATGCGATTTAAATAATCGCATATTGCGATTTGTACTTAAGGCTACTTTCCTATTGGTTTCATATCTAGAATTAGCGAGGATGACGAATATGACGAATGTATTCGTCTATTCCTCAAAACGAAGATAACGAAGTATTCTACATCTTCGTTTTAGCTACCTATTCGTCAACTTCGCTAATTCTAGCAATCAAATAGGAAGGTTGACTATAGAGACAGCTGTGTTAAATTCGCTATGCGATTTTTTTTTTTTTAATAAATAGAATACTTATAATAATTTTATCAAGTAATATAATTATTGTATTAAAAAAAAATCGCATAGCGTAATTTAACACAGCTGTCTCTATAGTCAGTCAACCTTCCTATTTGATTGCTAGAATTAGCGAAGTTGACGAATAGGTAGCTAAAACGAAGATGTAGAATACTCGTTATCTTCGTTTTGAGGAATATGACGAATACATTCGTCATATTCGCTATTCGCTAATTCTACCAAGCCAACCATAACTTCTGTGCTCATGGAGCGTCCCCATCACCATGGGAACGTCTCCATATACTAAAATGTACTGTCGGATTTGAGGAATTACGTTGAAATCGCAATGCGATTAATTCAAGTTATATTAATCGCATTGCGATTTCAACTTAGAGCTGGGTTTATAATGGGTCAGCTTGCTAGAATTAACGAGTTAACGAATATGGAATATAGCAGCAGTGCTAAGTTGAAATCGCAATGCGATTAATTTAACTTAAAGTATTTGCATTGCGATTTCAACTTAGCACTGCTAGTGCACACTGCATAGCATTAGCTATATTCCATATTCGTTAATTCTAGCCTATGTAAGATAGCAGTGCTAAGTTGTAATCGCAATGCGATTAATATAACTTGAATTAATCGCATTGCGATTTCAACGTAATTCCTCAAATCCGACAGTACATTTTAGTATATGGAGATTCTCCCATGGATGGGGACGCTCCACATGAGCACGGAAGTCGGCAGAAGCGGCAACGGGCACTGACTAGAGCAGCTAGGAAGCCAGGAATCCTCAGGACAGGTAAGAACTACTTTTGGGAAGTAGGAAAGAAAAAAATATAACTAAAAAAAAAAAAACGAATATTCGAAATAGCGAATTTATAGCGCTATATTCGAAATATTCGCGAATTAGCGAAGTGCCGATATTCGCTAAAAAAATTCGCTTTTCGAATATTCGAGCTCAACACTACCCTTTAGAGCCCACAGATGCCCCTATAGTGCTCCACTCCCCCATAGTGCCCCCAAATAATGCCCATATAGTGCCACCAGATGCCCCATAGTGCTGCTCTCCCCTACAGTGCCTCCCATGTGCCAGTAAAAATGCCCCCTTAGTTCCAGATGCCATAGTGCCCCCTATAATGTGCCAGAAAAAAATGCCCCTTTAGGGTCCACAGATGCCCCCATAGGGCTCCACTCCCCCATAGTGCCCCCAAGTAATGCCCATATAGTTCCACCAGATGCGCCATAGTGCTCTTCCCTATGGTGCCCTGGCCCCCTTATATTGTGCCAGTAACAAAAGGTCCCTTTTAGAGCCCCCAAATGCCCCCATAGTGCTTATCTTCCCCATACTGCCCCAAAATAATGCCCCTATAGTGCGACCAGATGCCCCATAGTGCCGCTCTTTCCTATAGTGCCCCCTATATTGTGCCAATAAAAAAGGCCCCTTTAGAACAATCAGATTCTCCATAGTGCCACCCCCCAAAATGGGCCAGTGAAATATTCTCGCAAATAATGGGCCAGTAGGAAATGCCCCAGGTGCTGTGCCATCTAAAAAAAAACAAAAAAACACTTATACTTACCTGAGTCTGGTAGCGATGCGATGCAGGCCTCTTCCAGCCTGTATCCCTCACTCTGTGCTGCCCGGCTCAGGTGGCGTGATGATAATGACGTAATCGTGCCGCCTGAGCCAGCCTATCAGAAGAACAGGGAAGGGAGACGCCTCTCCCTCCCCTGCCCTGCAGCAGCACAGCAATCTGTATCGCTGTCGATACAGATGACTATGGAGATGAACGCTTCACAATTTAAGCGCTCATCTCCTACTGCTGCTCCCAATTAGAACCAGGGCCGTGCCGCCTGAGACGATCGGTGGTGCGGCCCTGAGAGATAAAAAAAAAAAAAAAAGGATGGTTCTAGGGGGGATCGGGTGGGAGCCACAGTGAGGCCCCCACCAGCGCGAGGCCTTAGGCGGTGGCCTAAGTGGCCTAATGGAAGAGCCACCTCTGTGTAGAGTAGCCACGTGAGTAAATCCAAATACCTTTTTTAGGCATTATAAGTTGGACGTACTTCAAAATCATGATTTATCATATGACAGAAAAGTATTGTCTGCAGTAGTCCCACCCTAACAATTTTTTGTTTCTCTGTTAATTCTCCTGGAGTGCCGTTGTGGAGGCACCAGGGAAAAGGGTAAATTACTCTTACTGGTAAATAGATTTTCCAATAGCCTCCACAACAGCACTGGATTTTCTTACCCATATTATTATTATTTTTTGGTATGTATTATGTTATTGCACTGTTAAATATTCCAATACAGTTCTTGCATTACTAAATGAGTGCTATCTCATTAACTGAAGCAGTTAGGGGAGGGGGCCTTTTAAACTTGAGCTTCTACCTTGTTTGAGCTGTCCTGGGGAGGCGGGGACATCCTCCTGGAGTGCCATTGTGGAGGCTATTAGTGATGAACGGCAGGGGCAATATTCGAATTCGCGATATTTCGGCAAATATTCACGAATTCCTGATCTTCAGGCATTATTTACTTGATTGTGAAAATTTGCATTAAATAATTTGCATAAAATTCGCATAAAAATTCGCATAGACTGGTATTTAAAAAAAAATGAATATTCGCGATTAAGAATATATTTTGAGATATTCTAAATATTCGCTAATTCTCGAAGTGCCGATATTCGCAATTGAAATTCGTAATTCGAATATTCGTGATCAACACTAGAGGCTATTGGAAAATCCAATTACTGATAAGAGTAATTTACCCTTTCCCAGCTACAAAGTGGAAGTGGGGCCAGTCAGGAAGTAGTTGAGAGAGGCAGAAAAGAGGAGAGGATTCCAGTTGCCACTACTTTTGGACAGGGCTGGATTGGGACTTTAAATCAACCCTGGCATTTTTAAACACATAGCCGCACCATAGGCCATATGCAGCCACCAGTGACACAAGCCAACCTTTTAGCTACTAAAAGACATTGAGGAGATTTATACAAACTAGTATAAATACAAAGAGGAACAGTTACAATCAGATCACTGCATTCCCTGCCTTCCAAGGGGTCTTTTACTTTGTACTAGTCGGTAATTCTCCCATTATCGTACATTATTTCCAATGTTCCCTAAAACAACTTTTATGCTGTTCAAATATTTAAAAAAATCATTAAAACTCACTAAATAAGAGCAGACATTCATGAGCTATATGGATATACTGGTCAAGACTGATATATAGTGGACTATTGATTATTCATTATGAAATGTTTGTGTAGAATAGAAGGAAGGCAATAGTGATGATGCCCAGAAATGGAATCTCCCCAATAGATGCAGTAAATACACTTCACCATATTCTTTACTATGCCACTATATAATGCACACAATTATATATGGTACATAAGAATAATGGCTACATATACTGTAAGTCATTCACGTATGAATAGTGTAACTGTAGATAGGGACAGACAAGGGCAGTGAAACCTAAGGCTAGTAACCAACCCATTTTCTCTACCTACTTGCAGTACAAGCCCTAGATAGCTAGACTGCAACGTGCCAATGTTTCCTACGATATAAACGTGCACAGTCGGACTACAAACAAAGACAAACACTATACAAAGTAGTATGTAAATGAGGAAAAACAGTCGGGCTAAGCAGTACTAAACTAGAGAAAGTGATTAGAAGACAAGCCGAGATCCGAACCAGATGTAGTACGCAGAACCCCCAACGAGAGACAGAGTGTCAAGAATGTCCCATAAGTCACCATACCTGAGAGATGTATTGTCCTACATGTCTGTGAAGAATCTACCTCAATAAAATACGGAGAAAAAGACACCTCAACAAAAGTGAGTGCTGGAGCCTATACTTTACTGTTTATTGTACTTTTCCTGAGAGACAGAGTGGTCAGAAGACAAGCCGTGGTTATAAGCACAAGCAATCCAAATAAGCACAAAAGCAAGAACCAGGCACACAGCTAGTGAGTCAAAGACTATCACTGGCAATACTGTATGGCCAGGAAGTAATTTAAATAGAGTGCCGAGTCCCTGGATCAGAACCTTTTAGGTCCATGACTCTGCACTCTACTAGTCAGAAACACTAGCACACAGTAATAGTGCAGCTGAGCAATCAGCCCACTGCTAATCTCCTCCAGCACACGCCCGCTGCAGGAAGAAACAGAGCATTGCATCTGGTTACTAAGGATGCGGTTACATCAGCAGGGGGCGTGGCTCAGCAGCACATCACTCCCAACGCGGCCGTGCCAAGGCTGAGGATTGTGCCGTTGGAACCCAGACAGGTAAGTTAGCTCCCTGAATTCTCATGTGAAGAGGTGTGGTGACAGGAAATGGCATATTTATAGGGGCAGATTGGCCATAGACTCTACAGGGAAATTTCCCATTGGGCTAATGCCCAAAAGATCTGCCTGAGCACTCCTTATGGCCGCCAGCCAGGTACCATAAGTAGTAATCTGTTTCTTCCAGAGTTAATTAAAATGGGGAGTGTCAAATAGTTATGTACCTGGCCAGCAAGCAGAGTTGCCCTCCTGATTCAACTGTATTGCCATCCTGAGGCAACCAAAGTAGGAGGACAGAACGTGGCAGCTGGCGCAAGCTACCACGGAGGGGTAGCTTTTGAGGAGGTATATATTGTTGCTGGGGCATTATTTTGTGCTGCACTGTACTTTTTGACGTTGTTGGGCCAGTTTATTGTGTTACACTGTGGTATTCAGCTCTGTTGGGGCAGTATTCTGTGCTGCAATATGGTATTGCTGGCCCCACCTACTTGTGTTGGCCCTGCCTTCTGTCAGTTTGGACCACCTACAACATGGGGTCACTTTAAGTTTTTTTTCCAGGGCCACTTTAAGTTCCCAGTCCACCCCTACATATTTAACTCCATAATAAAATCTACCTTTGACCTAAAAAATAAAAAATCGGAACCATTTGAAATTGATTATGGATTATTTAAATGACGGATACTTTTTATTCTGTATTTCCATGAATAATGATACATTTACTAACTCTTTTAAGAAAATATAGTAGTTTCAGCAGGGGTTGATTTATAATCATATTCTAAATCTCTGCTTGCCATCCCTTTTATAGTTCCCACAGAAGCCTGCTAAATATAGTAACCTCTTTATAGCTGTAGTCTAATATGAATGTAATGAACATTAATCTTGTCATGCATTCTTTATTCAAAGAAATATAGATTATTTTGGAGATTGAAAATAAACTCAAGACGCTACTCTTTTACTCAGTTAAGTAGATCTTTTAATGCTACCTATAAGCATAAGAACTCTTGGACAGTCTTGGAGATAATAGAATCCATATAATGGTTTGAGATTCACATCAAATTGGACTCATTTGCAATTCAAAGAAACAATTAAAAAGCTGAATTATTAAGCTCCTCTTCACCAGTTTAGACCATTAATTTACTAAGTTCAAGTTTAGCAAGTAATTGTCTGATATATTTATTGGAAAATCAATGGCAATTAGTGTTGAGCACGAATGTTTGAGTTGCGAATTTTTATCGAGAATATTTCGAATATAGTAATATATATTTGTAAAAACAAACACCAATTTGAGAACATGCATATTCAAAAAAACAACTTTTAATATATACCATGATTACATTATAGATATAATAAAACCCAAAAAAGACAGATTATGCGGGAGAGAATATGGAAAAAGGTGTGTCCCCCGATTACACTGAAATGGTAAGTACACAAGGGCAAATTATAACCATCATGGTTAAGTAACAAACGCTACCCAAGTCCTGCACCCACCCAGCATCCATCAATAAGAATCCATCTCAGAAGGCACAACGCCTAACTGTGTAATAGAGACAAGCACCCACACCCCCTACCGGGACTGCTAACAGCAAGTCCCCAACACAATATTGCCACTGAGCAGCCTAAAACATACACATGAATGGACACAACTGTGGAAATACCAACCAGCGATCAGGAGACACACCACCCCGACGTACGTTTCGCCGTCGCTTCCCCAGCAGTTCTTGATTGGTTAAATCGATCATCCTAAGTGACATCAAACACCCCCAACCAACAGTCGGTGGGTTTGTCAGACACAACCCTTAGTTGGCATGGCCCGGAAGAAGGGCCTGTGCCCTCACCTATCCTTAACCTGCTTCTGGCCTTTTCTGTTTCCTCACTGCAATCAGTACTACCTGCAGTGGGCTTAGTTTCACTTTTCAGCGAGGAAGATCTACTAGAGGACAGTCAGCAGCTACTGCCCAGCCAAGATGTGGCTGGGCAGTTGCTTCCTCCGCTAGGCGGGCAAGTAGTGATGAGGAGAGTGGTACGGGAGTTTTTGTTGAGAGTGGTCAGGCTCCTGATCCAGAGGCGTGCAGACTGACGTGCAGACAGTACTCGATGATGATGGCCACCAGCACTTGTCCATGTGTCCGTGGTGAGGTGGACCTTCCCACTAAGTGCGTTAGTCAGGGCACGGGTGATGTTCTGGGACATATGCTGGTGTAAGGCGGGCACGGAACACCATGAAAAATAGTGGCGGCTGCAGACTGTTTACCGAGGGACGGCCGCTGCCCTCAGGCTGCGGAAGGCCTCAGTGTCTACAAGCCTAAATGGCAACATTTCAAAGACCAGTCATTTCAAAAGTTGCGCATTTAGTGCTATGGCCTTTGCGCTTGCTTTCAAATGCCTGTGTTATCGACATTTGAACACTGCACTGGGACAGGGAAGTGAATGCGCCTTCGACAGGGGATTGGCCGGCAGTGCGTAACACAGGGAAGAGGAGGCAGTGGTGTGACCCGTAGACCCAGAGTGTGGACCCAGGCATTCGGCCCACCTATTAGGGTGCTTGGATGCCATGTGGTGGATCATGCTGGTGGTGGTGAGGTTGATAGTGTTCATGCCCCGTCTCATTTTGGTATGCCACAGGTTGCAAACTACCGCTCTTTTGTTGTCTGCGCTTTCCTCAATAAAGCGCCATACTGCGGAGCACCTACCCCTTGGCAAGGTAGATTTATGCATAGAGTGCTCGGTGTAACGGTTGCGTGCCTGTTTGGTGTTGGCCGACGTCTCTCTTTTACAACCCCACTGCCTCTTCTAGACTGTTGTGGTGCTGCGGATCACGCCTCCTCTGTACTGCTGTCCTCGCTCGGCTTTTCACCTTCCCACGTTGGGTCAGTCCACCACCTCCTCTTCCACTTCCTCACTCTGCTCATCCTCCTGACTTGACCTAACCACAACCTCAGTGATTGACAACTGTGTCTCATCATCATCCACCTCGTGAACGAATAATTGCCGTTCATCACCGTCCTCTTCTTGAGACTGTGAAGGCTCAAGAGGTTGGGATTCGGGAATCAGGGCACAATATCTCAGGTACCTCTTCAAGCGTGCTTGGCGAGGGAGCCAAACCAAGTACTGGCGATGAAAAGAGGTCATGTGAATATCCGAGTGTGGGATCACTTGTTTGTTAAGACGCAACATGGTGGGAGGAAGGAGGATCAGAGTACGGATTTGGTTGACCAGACTGTTGGCTACAGAGACCGGCATCGTGGAAGAGAGGGTGGTGCTTAACCGACTAGAAGCATTATAATCAGCAATCCAACCGACTACCTTTTCACACTGGTCCGACATGGACAGTGTGTCCTGCGCCGCCCAGCTAAGTTGGACATGAAGCTGGGTAAGGTGGATCTGTTTGTTTTTTGTGGTGCACTGGCAGCAGACACAGTTTCATTGCGTCCAGGGCCACGGCCTTTGCTTGCACCATCAGCATCATACCCACTTCCCCGTCTCTTTGTGCTCGCCTTCTTTATATTATTTGTCTGTAGATGTGGCGCAGATTGTGTTACTATCCGCTAAAGACACAGTTTTCTGATGCAGGACAGTATTGGTTACAGAACACCACAAATTGTGGACACTACACTAGGCCCAGATTAATGGAAATTGTAATATACACAGTGTTTTCAGATTCAGTTCAGTATTGGATACAAAAACCCACAGATTTTGGACACTTTACTTGGCCCTGATTAATGGAAGTTGTAATATACACAGTGTTTTTAGATTCAGTTCAGTATAGGATACAAATTTGTCCCAAATAAAATGCATTCTCTGCTGTAATACTGTATATTCGGTTGCGCCTAAACGCACACACAGATGTGCCCAAAACTAGTTAAATTTGCCCAAAATATAAATAATTCTCTGCTGGAGTAATGAATATAATGGTTGCGGATTGAACACACACACATAGATGTGCCCCAAACTACTGTAGTTAAATTTGTCCCAAATACAAATAATTCTAACAAAATACAGGTGATAGGATCCTAGAAGGCAACCACGCAAGCAGTTTCGTCACTCTCCACACCTCGATTCCTCGTCCCACCTTACCCTTGGCCACGGTCACCGACCCAAGGGCACCAAATCCATAAATACCAGATACCCCTGCAGGCCCTTTTGCCCAACAGGAGCCCAAACCACCAGCTTGCCGAACTTCCTGAGATGCACGCTCCAACTTGTCATGCATCTCTTAAACTTTGCAGTGCCTTCCAGGACCCTCCATTAACATGCCACGAATGAACAGAGGTGACACCCTGAGGGCCGTCTCCAAGCCCTCTTGAAGCCCCAAGGCCCACAAATCCATTCCAATATCACTGAGATGGACCCCGTCCACCCTCAAGAACTGAGGCGATGCAGCCTACAGCTCCCTATGGCGAACCACAAATCCACCTTGGCGTCGAACAAAATGCCCAACTTCCTTATTAAGCTTTGCCTTCGCCTTATTAACCCGATCCACCGATCTTGCGAAGCGCCAAACCCTCCAAGCAACAAACTTGAGAAATCGCACAGGTCGTTCCTGCCCACATGCAACACCAAAATATTCGGAGGCCTGTCATACACAATGGAAGCATTGAATTCCGGAAGCACCCTACCCCACATGAGCCCCCTCAAACCAATCCACCACACTTGAAAAACCTCTGGATGGAAACCTAATTGCCTTCCGTTCGTTCTCACATCGGCGGTGCAGACCCTGTAAAACAACAAAATTAGACTCGGCCGAACATAACTATACTGATAACAGCAACTGAACACTAACAATCCTAAATACCCAAACCCTCCAATATATGAGGGCAAATGTACAAGCGAAAACTCGCCGATTCCCAGTGACCAATCCGCTTAATAGTGTCCTCCCCCAAACCCTATCTAGCTGCCTCAGTCGCCGCACCTATCCGAAAAGAATAAGACGCAAATTCGTGCGCCGGATAACCCACTGCTGCCAAACACCGACAGAAGACTGTCACAAACTGAAAACGCGATAAAGCCGTACCATCCAAATGCACCAACAACGAACCCTTCACATCCAGCCGCCTACCCAATAATTTCGCCACACACTTCACTGGACATAAAACCGACCCCCCCAAAGGACGCAACAAAATACACACCCCCTTGACAGTCTGATCCGTCTTAGACCTGCGCAAGACACACCGCAAACCATCCTTCCCAAAGCGTATATCCTCCCGTAACAGACCGCCCTCATTTACCCGGCTACTAGACACCAACTCAGATACCCGAAAGGCACCAAAAAAGGCCAACGAAAATGCTGCTCTGAACAAACATACCTCATAACCAGACGAACACACCACACCCACCAGCTTGCTCCCACAATTCCCGCAGCACAGCAAAAGAAACCGGACGACAAGTGTCCTTCCTTACCACACTGCGCCGATACCCTTTTAAAGCCAAGCGCACTAAAAAACTCTTGGATACATCGGGCACTCCCCGCAATCGTAACCAAAACCCCACTGCTGCTACCCTTTTGGAAGCTACCGAAAACGACAAACCCGCACTGAAAGACAGCCCCACAAAGTATACCAACAATGAATAAAACTCCTCGATAACCTCGCAACCCCCCGCCTGATCCAACAACCGCTCCCACGGAGACCACACAGAAGAATAAGCTGTCCACGTACTACTACTAACGGACCGCCTAATCAGATATAACAAGACCCCAAGGCCACGCTCCAGAGCCACTAAGGACAAACCAGACCCTTCCCGTCCGTGGTCGGCACCAGTCTGCGAAAACAGTCCCACTGGAAACGAGTAAGTGAATCAGCGATCGAGTTATCTACACCCGGTACATGCACAGCCACAAAACAAGCATATAAACGTAAAAACCTAAGAACTAAGCACAACAGCCACAGCACCGGGGGGGGGTTAGCCGACTGACTGTTCACCGCTTGCAACACCCCCAGATTGTCGCAACAGAAACGCACCCGTTTATTCTTCAACAACTCCCCCCACAATTCAGTCGCCAAGACAATCGGGAATAACGCTAACAATGCCAAATAGCCCAAAAACCCAGCTGCTCTCCACTCCTCTGGCCAGGGACCCGCGCTCCACTGCCCTTGACAAAACGCACCATAACCCCTCGACCCCGAAGCATCCGTAAACAGCTTCAAATCATCACTGGAAATGGGCGCTTCCATACAGACCGATTGACCATTAAACTCTGACAAAAATTGCCTCCACACCTCGAAATCTGCCCGCACCTCAGAGGATAACCGCAGAAAGTGAAAGGGTGCCTTCACTCTTGCCGTTGCAACGCCAAATGCCTACAAAACACTCGACCCATCGGCAGGATCCTGCAAGCAAAATTTATTTTCCTAGCACTGACTGTACCCGCCGCAGCTGCACTTTCTTGGCCGGACTCAGGAAGACAATCTCCCTGTTCAAATCCGCCATCTTGTCCTCAGGTAACCTACATTGCCATGCTATCAATTAGGATGCCTAAAAACTTTACACACATAGCCGGACCTTCCGTTTTCTCTGGCCCAACGGCACGCCGAACCTAGCCGCCACCCTTTCCATTGTACGCAGCGACCGAACAAATCAGCGAACCAGCCAGCCCTATAAACAAAGTCGTCTAAATAATGCAAAACTGAATTTTAACCCGCCTTCTGCTTTACCAGCCATTCCAAAAATGATCTAAACGTCTCAAACAATGAACACGAAATAGAACACCCCATCGGTAAACAACAATCCACATAATATTGCCCATCCCACTGAAAGCCAAGCAAATGAAAACTTTCTGGATGAATGGGCAGCAAACGAAACGCTGCCTCGATATCCGTCTTTGCCAACAAGGCCCCCTGCCCAAAATGATGGACCCAATGCACAGTCATATCAAAAGACACATACGACATGGAACATAACTCGTCGCTGATGCCGTCATTAACCGAACCCCCCGCAGGAAAGGACAGGTTGTGAATAAGCCGTAATTTACCGGGCTCTTTCTTCAGAACCAGCCCTAAGGACGAAGCCCACAAATCCTACAGGGGACATTCAGCAAACGGGCCAGCAATCCTCCCTGCTGCAACCTCCTTCCCAATCTTGTCCGCTACCACATCAGGCCGTTGGAGTGCGGACGCCAAGTTCTGCACCACGACCACAGCCCCAACCGAAACGCACAGGATCTTAAAACCATCCCTAAACCCCGCCCACAACAATCTAGCTGCCTCCCTATTTGGATAGATCCTTAGAAACGGCCCCATCTCTTCCACCCTCACCGGAGTCACCTCTCTTGTGCGTAGCCTCAAATCTTTTCCTTCCCCCGCTTGAAGCACCGCGACAAACTGTGAGCCCCACCGCAGCCTGAGCATTCGTGTTTAAACCGGCAATCGGCAAGGTATTTGCAATAACCCTCATTGGACTGCCAGCAGCATCCCTTTTTTACCCCACTAAATGACTCTGCCGCTGGGGAACCCCCGGCAGCTCCCCGAAAGGGCTGGTTGCTTGTCCTCGGAGCCGTCATCAGCCGCATCCAGAGGCTGATATCTTTGTGGTCCTACCTAATACTTGGACAGACCGCTTTCCGCTGGCGAAATTGCTCGTCGTACCTGAGCCATGCCACCCCCCCATACGTCCTGTAGCCCCTATCGCGTCCATGTAGCAGAAAAGGGTGGAACAATTTTCCGGCGCCTTTTTGCCCACCACACTCGCTAAAATAGCGAATGCCTGAAGCAAATTCAAAAATGTATGCGGAATCAGTTGAAAACGCTGCTTCTCCTCCTCCTCCTTCTTACTCTCGTCCGGCTTCACCCTGTAAAGAGGGAACTTTTCTAGGGGAAGCAGGGAGAAAATCTCCACGTACTCATCCTTCCAGATCAATTCCCTGACCTCCATCTTCAAATGTGCCCCCAACGGCCCTTCAAAACAAACATACACATCCCCTTTTGCAGCATCCGCCAACCGAACGTCCTCGCCAACCTTACTTTTACTACCCCCGCTCACCGCCGCCTCTACAACTGAGGCACCCGCCGTGACAGCCGCCGTGCTCGCAAAACTAACTGAACTAGCCTGCTCCCCCACACCCGCCACCGACACTGGAGCCCATACCGCCACTGGATTCGCCCCCTCACTTGATCCCAACCGCGACACCAAAAACAGCAAACCTTACAATAACTCTTGCGCCAACCCCTCAGTTCCACGTCCGGCCCAGCACCTCACACCCCACCCTGACCCCGCCCGACCCCTGCAACTGCCTCGTCGGACGCTCACCTGGCTGTCCCTGGGGTAGCCTTCCCGCAGACGCCAACCCCGCTGAAGTTCCTCCTTGCTGTAAACCAGTCAGCGCTGTGAAAGTTGACGGACCGGCACAGTCCTCAAGCCTGTCATCGCCCTCCAAATCCTCCTGGCTAACTTTACCATCCTCCAAGGCCTGGTCATCCGGAAAACCCGCACCATCGTCTACATGGCCGGGCTGCGACTCCACCGCTTCCCTGACGCTGGGCACGCCGCAAAACGCAGCCCCCTCTTACTCCAGACATCTTCCTTCCTGGCTGGTCCCTCCTGCTCCACAGCCCGACGGCTGCGAGCCGCATCTGACCACACCTCCTCCAATGCATTCGCAAGCTGCGCAGTGGGCGGGACCACACCTGCTCCCACCTTCAGGGCCCTGTTAGGACAAGGGCCCCCCTCGACTTCCGAAGGGGTCGCATGGTCCACTGCTCTCCCGGAACGAATCCTGGGCACCCGAACAGGTAGGTCACGACCTTCAGCTCGCCCCTGGCCCCGGCATCCAGCGAGGTGGACCGCCGCCATACTCCTCCCCCCCCCCCACTGCCGCTCAGAGGATGCCGACTCCATCCCGTCAGTGCCCGGCGCTGCGCAGGATTTCTCCCGCTGCGCCTGCTGGCTGCGACTCATACAGCCCCAGCAGACGCCAGCGGAGGGTCGCCTCAGGGCTCAACCTTTCAGGAGGAACGGATATCCTTGCCGTGGGCCTCTTTACCATATTAACTGGCGACCCAACCGGCACCGCCAGCGCCGCCTGCAAACTATTCTGCAGCCATGCAGAACCGTGAAGTTCTGCTGCTGCACGAACTGCCTCCATCAAAGTATCTAAGGAAGAAATGCTCTCAACTAACCGGACCTGAAACTTCACCTATTCACACTGGACGCGAATACCAGATCAACCCCTTTTTCTCCCGCCCCCTATCCTATCCATCCACAATCAACTTTAACCCTTTCCTGACTTCAACTTCCCCCTAAGTCAAGCTACACTACACTATGGCTGCTTCGGGCTCCCTGCTCCGTTGCTCTTACTCCTGGCTGTGCAGGGCTGGCAGGGGCTTAGCAGGGACACTTGTTAAAAGCTGAAATAAAGAAACTTTTGCAAGAGGAAGCTGATGGCTGATCTGACTGCGGCCCATCTGCACTGTGTTCTTATCACAGACATGATTTTACAGCCAGAACAACAGTTCACAAGCTTTAACCCCTTTGTGAGCTGTCAGTATAGCTGAGGTCAATGATATCAGCAGCAGTCACTGGTCTCACATCAATAATTGTGTGCAGGGCCGTTTCTTGGACCGGGCGGGCCGGGTGGCCACCTGAGACGCTATGAGAAGGGGAGCGCCAAGAATGTGGGCAGCAGTGGTGGCGGCAGGACAGAGGCAGATGAACGCTTCCATTGTGGAAGCGTTCATCTTCATAGTCATCTGTATCGCCGTCCTGAGGACAGCGATACAGATGGCTGTGCTGTGCTGCGGCAGAGGAGGGAGAGGCGTCTCCCTTCCCTGTTCCTCTGTAAGGCTGGGGGCCTTGTGCTCCTGGATGCTCGGATGCTCGGATGCTCCTCTCTGTGAGCAGATCGATTTGTACACATTTATTCATCAGAGCTCTTGTGCGACAAATATCTTTCCCCCCGCTCAACCGCCCCCCCTTCTATGGCAGTCCATGCACCTAAACAAAAATCTATCAAAAATAGAGACCGGCACCCGCTTCAGTTGATCTTTGGAAATGCTTTAATTGGTCACATAGTATACAAGTGACGCGTTTCGGCACTTTATTGTGCCTTCATCAGACTCGTAACATCCATTGTAATCAGGGCTTTATATACACCAAGTAACAAGTAACAATAGGAAGTGACATCATGACGTAGTCCCATCCCCCCCCAATACAAACAGCAAATCAAAAACATAGCAAAAGTATATAAACTGCCGGTAAAAATTCCGCATAGGGAATAAAGAGAGAGAAATTAATAGTGAGAAAAGCAAAGCATAACAATGCGATTTTTTCGCAATTTGCAATTTTCCACGATTTTTTTTGCAATTTTTTTAACGATTTTTTACGATTATACTTTCACGATTTTCTTAAAGGAAGCTGTGCACACTGTAATCACGATTCAGACCACAGGGTTCAATGGTCTGCAAGCGGTGTATCCAATAAGCCTCTCTTTTTAATAATAATCTGTTTCTGTCCCCGCCCCTACGTGGTAGCTGAACACTCTCAATGATTTGAAATCTGAATTGGGCTATTGTATGTCTCGCATGGTGAAAATGATGTGGTATCGGTAGTAGAAGATTTTCTTCCTAATGGTGGATTTGTGGTTACTCAATCTGTCTTTGATGCGCATCGAGGTTTCCCCGATATATAGTAAACCGCATGGACATTTTAATAAGTAAACCACAAATCGGCTGTCACTTGTAAAATGACCCTGGACTGGTATCTGCTCCCCTGTGTGTGGATGTGCGAAATATGCGCCGCGTATGACACTGGAGCAGTGCACACAGTTGAGGCAGGGAAAGGTGCCTGATCTTGGGGTAGAGAATACCTGTTGTTTTAGGGAAATTCTGTTAGTGCCAATGTCGGCTCTCACAATCCTATCTTTGATATTGGGGTACCTCTTATAGCATAGCATAGGTGGTTTTTGGAATATCGGGGTTTCCGGATAAGATCTAGATATCACATGCCAATGTTTATTTATAATACCGCGTAATCTATAGGTCCATGGGTGATATTTAATCACTAATGGTATGCGCGGTTCTTAAGTCTCTGGTATTCAAACCTGCTGATAAGGGGGGAGCACTTGTGGTACTTGACAAGGATTACTATGTTTCTGAAATTTTGAACCAATTACAGGATGGCGATACATATAAATTACCTCCACATGATCCTGTTTTTCAAATCAAAGCGCTATTACAGAGTGTCGTAGACGGGGCTAGAGAGGATGGAGTCATTGACGCCACCTTGGGCAATTTTCTGATCAACCAATATCCCATAACTCCGTTTTTTTACACTTTACCCAAGGTACATAAATCCCTTACTCATCCACTGGGTCGCCCTATTGTGGCGTCAACTGACTCCATCCTCTCACCCCCTGCGATATTCCTAGAAAAGGTGTTGACACCCCTGACTACCATGTCTCCCTCTTACCTACAGGATACACAACACTTCTTACAGGAGTTGAACCTTATTCCCTCAGAGAGTAATCACATACTAGTTACCTTGGATGTATGTAGTTTATATACATCAATCACCCACCATGAAGGTATAAGAGCAGCAAAACACTTACTCTCATCCAGTACATATTCAAACACACAGCAAGATTTTTTTCTGTCATTACTCAAAATTGCACTAGAACAGAACTATTTTTTATTTCAGGATTCATTTTACCAGCAGCGCCGCGGGACGGCGATGGGATCGAACGTCGCACCGCCGTACGCAAATACGTATATGTCACAATTTGAGCTTGAATATGTCTATTCCAATCCATTATATCAACAGTACTGTATATTTTGGCGTCGATTCATCGACGATATATTCTGTGTGTGGCGGGGCGGCGTTCTATCCCTAGAGCAGTTTGAACGGAATAAGCTCCGAATTGAAGTTTACATTGCATTATGACACAGAAAAAGTGTCCTTTTTGGACACTTGGGTGATTCAAGACACCGAGGGACATATATGAACTGACCTGTTCACTAAGAGCACTGACAGGAACAGTCTGTTATCATTTACCAGTAACCATCCGGCCCCCACAAAAAAGTCACTGCCATACTCACAGTTTCAGAGGGTTAAACGGATTGTTAGTGTCCCTGAGAGATGTACAGTGAGACTCAATGAGATGACGGATACATTTCGTGCGAGGGGTTACCCCAATTCTCTATTACAAGAACAAAGAGAAACTCGATTCCATGCAATCCTCAAAGCCTGTAAAAGAACCGCGCATACCATTGGTGATTAAATATCACCCATGGACCTATAGATTACGCGGTATTATAAATAAACATTGGCATGTGATATCTAGATCTTATCCGGAAACCCCGATATTCCAAAAACCAACTATGTTATGCTATAAGAGGAACCCCAATATCAAAGATAGAATTGTGAGAGCCGACATTGGCACTAACAGAATTTCCCTAAAACAACAGGTATTCTCTACCCCAAGATCAGGCACCTTTCCCTGCCTCAACTGTGTGCACTGCTCCAGTGTCATACGCGGCGCATATTTCGCACATCCACACACAGGGGAACAGATTCCAGTCCAGGGTCATTTTACAAGTGACAGCCGATTTGTGGTTTACTTATTAAAATGTCCATGCGGTTTACTATATATCGGGGAAACCTCGATGCGCATCAAAGACAGATTGAGTAACCACAAATCCACCATTAGGAAGAAATTCTTCTACTACCGATACCACATCATTTTCACCATGCGAGACATACAATAGCCCAATTCAGATTTCAAATCATTCAGAGTGTTCAGCTACCACGTAGGGGCGGGGACAGAAACAGATTATTATTAAAAAGAGAGGCTTATTGGATACAAAGCTTGCAGACCATTGAACCCCGTGGTCTGAATCGTGATTACAGTGTGCACACCTTCCTTTAAGAAAATCGTGAAAGTATAATCGTAAAAAATCGTAAAAAAAATTGCAAAAAAAATCGTGGAAAATTGCAAATCGCGAAAAAATCGCATTGTTATGCTTTGCTTTTCTCACTATTAATTTCTCTCTCTTTATTCCCTTTTTTTCAGCGCAACACCAATAATGCGTAATATTACTGCACAATGGAATTTTTACCGGCAGTTTATATACTTTTGCTATGTTTTTGATTTGCTGTTTGTATTGGGGGGGTGGGACTACGTCATGATGTCACTTCCTATTGTTACTTGTTACTTTGTGTATATAAAGCCCTGATTACAATGGATGTTACGAGTCTGATGAAGACACAATAAAGTGCCGAAACGCGTCACTTGTATACTATGTGACCAATTAAAGCATTTCCAAAGATCAACTGAAGCGGGTGCCGGTCTCCATTTTTGAAGTATTCCAGGGACGCCGACCCATTGACACGTTCACCGCAATCATTTCCAGAGCAGTGCCGACCAGTCCAGCGCTTAATAAACAAAAATCTATGACAGCTCAGAGCTGCCATTGATTTCTGGCTTCATTTGAGTCAGAAAACTGTAGAAAATGAGCATAAATTTGTTGGGTTGACTGGTCACACCCCTTCCCAGCCATTGTCACACCCCCTTTTTTGGGTTTGCAACTTTTTAATGCCACTTTTCAGAAACAAGGGAAATGATAAATCTCCCCCTCTATTCATTCTGTTCATGGCTTAAATCCACTGGTGCAACTAGAAATGACTAGGCCCTACAGCAAGTTTATGAATAAGGCACCCTCCCCCCCCCCAGTAACATATGTATGATACATTAGCATCATATTCCTCTGTGCTGCTGGGACTGGGCAGACTTCCAATTGCTATGTCTGTACAGCAGTTGTTCCCTGACGACTGAGTTATTGATATTATCTGAGGGGCTCTTGTCTCTATGGAAACACAGGTGGACAGGGATGTCATGTGACTGCTCCTCTGAACGTGCTTGCTGCAATGCATGCTGGGATTTTTACTTTGACTTTGCCGCTGCACCTCCCACACCGCCTGTCTGAGGGAGCTCCTTAAGGGAGGCATGTCATGGTGAACAGATTAGAAAAATGATATATAGCCAGTACATGTCACATGATATAAATACTTCATGGTTTTGGCTATTGACTATGGCACTTTGGATTTTTGATACTTAGGGTGGCCAACCCCTTTAAATGCATTATGATTAATCACTAATGTATCCTGTAGCTGAGATGCCTCTCTAAGGCTCCATCTACATCCCTAGTTCTAGTATTTTATCCCCGCAAAATACGCAATTGCTGTATTTGGCATTTGCTGAACACTGACGGCGCCCATTCACTATGAAGAGTTCTGCTATGTTTCTAGCAACTGTACCAGCATTCTGCTGGACAAAATACCACTGCATCCAGGGGTATTTTGTCTGGCAGAATACCCGAATTAGGAATGCAGATGTGGACTTGGCCTAAGCCAGTATCACATAGCCAGGACTATGCTCCTGGTGTTTCCTTTGCAGCCACTCCCTAAGGAGCCGGTGTAGAGGATAGGAGTGGTTGCAGCCCTGATCAAGTCTTGTGTCACAGTGTACTCCCTCACGCCGTTGCTCCCTGAGATTGGTGCAGTCAAATTATAGTGCTGAAGAAGGAGGCCAGAGTTAAACATAACCGAGTCTTTTTTCCTAAGTGACAAGACAGAACTTGAAATACATACAGTAGCAGCAGAGCAGACTTTTAGTGTAATTCTTCTCTGGCACCAGCAAGGAATCTGGAGGCAAGTAGGATGGCTGCAATTCCGGCCTTTGGTGATACTGGCCTAATGGTTGTCCAGTGATGGGTGGCTTGGCTGTAGTCCCACACCTTACATCAGATGTTGCAGTTCACTCTTCTGTCTGGAATCTTAAAGTTTCACTTTTTGGGTATTTCTACCAGAAGAATCTGTAACAGGAGCAGGAGCTCAGCAACTTGCTTCCTTACCTCTGTCTCTGGACAGGAACTCCCTCTCTTAGCAGGGAGCTGGACCACCCACCCCTACCAAGAGGGGAGGAACAGGGTGGTTAACTCTTTCCCTGCAAACCTTTGCCATTCCTTCCATGATGGTAGTAATTGCCAGGAAACAAACAGTAAAATGCATAATGCAACAATACAAACAATTTGTAGTACCCTCAGATCTGGGGTACTAAACTTTGAATGAGTTTTTCCCCCTCTCCCCCTTCCTGTAGTGCAGGATTTCAGACAAATTGTCCTCTGGACACCTTCCTGGGTCTCCCCCTCTCTCCCTGTCTCTGAAGTGAGCATGAACTACATGCTAAACAGCAGAGCAGCAGAGTCTTAATAGCTATGTTATTAGGTGTGGTGTCTATGGAGGAAGACAGGGAGTGCTAACCTACCTTAAACCCTTGAATACAAGTAAAGTGGTTCCCCGTGAAGATCGTTGAAGGGAATGTGTCACTGCAAGCTTTTTTTCTTCTGCCAGTTAAAACCAGATAGCGACATATATCCGTGATTATGGGAGTGGACATCTTGCCTGAGCTGTTCTTAACAGCATTTAGAGAAATTCTTTACAGCAGCCACCATGGGTCATCAACACAATGGACTGGAGGAAAGCACATTCACTCCTATGCAAGAGTTTTCTAGGCATGCTGTGTGACCTGTGTAAAGGTCAGGAGGGAGTAGATAAGCTGTGATATCACCAGTTGCAAATGGTGGATCTTGTGTTATCTATACAAAGGTTATATCTGTCATTCTAATCGTGCTTCTCATGATAATAAGATTACTACAATAAATGATCCAAAAATTCTTTAAAAATAAGTTTAACATAAAAACATGACTTAAACAATAGACCATTTTCTGATGACACCATCCTTTAGCCATAAATTCCAACAAATCATATCCATGAACTTTGACCACCAGTGAAATAACAGGTGGCCACAATCACAGCACAGCTTTCATTTCAGTATCATGTCACAGCTGGACAAAGTGAGTTTGTACTGTTGAAATAGTATCCTGTCCGGTTACCAGTAACGACTGCCTGTTGGGTATAGACTTGGTCCTGTGTCCAGTGGCAACCACCTGTGAAAATACTTAGCAAAACACACATAGAGACTGTTCTGTTGCTATTGATAACTGCCAAGTCCTGTGCCTCACAATTATGTTGTTTAACTGTCAAGCTCTGTGCCTCTTTGTATCCATCAAGTTTATGCCCCCTCTGAGCAACATTAACCATATGCTTGTTGCGTTAATTTCAGTAAACCATTTTTCAAGTTTACCATGCTGAGACCTTGTGAGTCACTTCTCCATTCTCGAGTCGGGTAGGGTGCAATGGTTATAAGCCGGATCCATATTGTATATATGCAATAATTTATGACATTTTTACATGCAGGCAGCTATAAGTAGTAGCAACGTCTGCAAAATGGGAGAGGTGGCTGCACCAGGTAGGTCAACATAACAAACATGAAAAATATCTAGTTCTGAGCTATGGTGGCATCATAAAGTGATCATTCATCCACATTGTTTGCAATCTGGACTGTGTGAAGGTTTTCCAACCCAACATAATTTAGCCAACAGTGAATGAATGGTATCAGTCCTATACTCAAATTACACAGCTCATGAGAAATTGACTAGCATTATGTACTTTTAGACATTGTAGTTGCTATTGAGAGACCATCACTGGGAGAATAATCAGTGCTGTAGAACTAGTCATGGTGAAAATAGCAAATGTAATCTATTGCCTTTAGTTGGCTTTTCACCCAGGTTGCTTGGTATAAGGTTGCAGCACAATTATATCGGCGTAGTCTAGCTCCCCCTGACTGTGTAACAATTCAGAGTCTAAGGACTTGGAAGTTATTTAGCCTCTTGTAACATTTATATTAATTGGGGTTTTAGAAGTAAGTTATACTGTCAGAACAAATATCTAAAGTTGCTTTAACCTTATTTGGTGTGTACTTATGGCTCCTTAAAAACAAACAATGGTGATGCCTATCAGTGGCAAACTTGTTTGGCATGTTTGTATGCGCTTTTATTTCATTGACAGTTTCTTTGCAAGAAAGTGCAGAACTTTGGCTGCCTCCCAAACTACAATATGCCAAGTTTCTGTTTACAGTAGTGCTTGATCTCATGTTTTATATAATGACAATGTATAAACAGATGTGTCTCCCCTCACATTTTCTCTTGGGTTAGCATACCCTCCCTGAGATGTGTGGTGCAACATAACCAGTTTAAAAAAAAAATACAATTTGTCATGCTATGTCAGATATCTATCCAGGAAAAAATGTGCAGACACCCAGTTGTTTAGATGTGCACAAGCTGTCAATTTTTTTTGCTAGCACGTCATGACATTGTACTGAATTTGCTTTCTGAAAATCAGAATCCTTAATCAAATTCAAGAAAAGGTAAGGATGGACACATCTATTTTAGCACCAAACAGCTGGTGGACAGGACTTAAGGACCAGCGCAGTACATGTACGGCGGCTGATCGGGCGGGTGCAGGAGCTGCGCCTGCCCGATCGACGGCAGGGTCCAGCAGTCACTGATAGTGGGACCCCTGCAGTATGCGCCGGCATTGGTGAAAACACCTATGCCGGAGCATTAACCCTCACACTTCTGCGGTCAGTGCTGACTGCGGCATTTGGGGGATCATGCCGGGTGCTGGGTGACCATCGGGTCCCCACGCTGCTGTGACGGGGACCCGATGGCTTCCTTAGGCATTGTCGCTGCCTTCCGTGACAGCCTGTGAGATATAGCCCCCTGGATCTCAAAGGAAGCAGGCTGTAAGTGTATTACAGTGTGTAATACACTTACAGCCAATGCATTAAAATACAGAAGTATTGTCATGCATTGTAAAAGGGACCAGACCCCCAAAAGTTGAAGTTCCAGAGTGGGACAAAAAATAAACTGATATAAGAATTTATGAAAATAAAGTTTTCCCCCCAAAAAAATTACGTTTCAAGTTAAAAAAAAAGCGTCCTTTTCCCAAAATAAAGTTACAAAAATTGGGAAAAAAGGGAAGTAGACATATTAGGTATCTCCGCGTCTGTATCGACCGGTTCTATAAAAATATCACATGACCTAACCCCTCATGTGAACACCGTCAAAAAAATAAAATAAAAACTGTGTAAAAAAAGCCACTTTTTTGTCACCTTATATCACAAAAAAGTGAAACTAAAACAAACAACCAAAAAAGTAGTCATATTTTGTATTGTCGCATCCGTGACAACTTGCTCTATAAATATACCAAATGATCTAACCTGTCAGATGAACATTGTAAATAACAAAATATAAAAACGGTGCCAAAACAGCTATTTTTTGCTACCTTGCCTCATAAAAAATGTAATATAGAGCAACCAAAAATCATAAGTACCCTAAAATAGTACAAACAAAACTGCCACATTATCCTGAAGTTTCAAAAATTGGGTATTTTTTAGGGGAGTTTCTCCTATAGGGGTGCATCAGGGGGTCTTCAAATGTGACATGGCACCTTAAAATTATCCCAGTGAAATCTTCCTTCCAAAAACCATATGGCGTTCCTTTCCTTCTGCGCCCTGCCGTGTGCCCGTAGAGCAGTTTACAACCAGATATTTCTGTAAACTACAGAATCAGGGCAATAAATATTGAGTTTTGTTTGGCTGTTAACCCTTGCTTTGTTACTGAAAAAAATTTATTAAAATGGAAAATCTGCCAAAAAAGTGTAATTCTAAAATTTCTTCTACAATTTGATTCTAGAAACTACACCCCTCAAGGTATTCACAACTGATTTGACAAACATTTTTTTTAACCCTTTAGGTGTTCCACCTAAAGGGTTAAGAAAGTTTGTCAAATCAGTTGTGAATACCTTGAGGGGTGTAGTTTCTAAAATGGGGTCATTTATGGGTGGTTTCTATTATAAAAGCCTCACAAAAAGACTTCCGACCTAAACTGGTCCTTACAAAGTAGGTTTTGGAAATTTTCTGAAAAATTTCAAGATTTGCTTCTAAACTTCTAAGCCTTCTAACGTCCCCAAAACAAGAAAATGTAATTTACAAAATTATCCAAACATGAAGTAGACATATGGGAAATGAAAGGTAATAACTATTTTAGAAGGTATCACTATCTGTTTTAAAAGCAGAGAAATTGACATTTTGAAAATTGTGAATTTTTCAAAACTTTTGGTAAATTTGGTATTTTTTTATAAATAAAAATCAAATATTTTGACTTAAATTTACCACTGTAATGAAGTACAATATGTGATTAGAAAACAATTTTAGAATGGCTTGGATAAGTAAAAGCGTTTCAAAGTTATTACCACATAAAGTGACACATGTCAGATTTGCAAAAAATGGCCTGGTCCTTAAGGTGAAAAATGGCAGGGTCCTGAAGGGGTTAAACTATTACTGAATTATTTTTGCAGTTAGGCATGGTGCATTATAATGGTGAAAGTGGCCACTGCCATTTCAGAATATTGTTGTGATGAAGGAGCGCACTTTTCTAAAAAACTGTTTAGGTAGCTGGTATATGTTAAAGTATTATCCCTATGAATGCAAAAGCCAAGGTTTCCCAGCTAAACTCTGTTATAAACATCATACTATGCAGTGATTTCCTTCTTAACATGGCGAATTGTGGTATCATATCATATATTGTTGACATGAGGAAATAATTGGAAACGAGTGCTGTCCCTTCCCCATGAACAATACTAAAGATGAGCGAATTAGTTCGTAAAGAACCATGTTCATTTGGAATTTGGCATTTTTTCAGAAGACGGACGAACTCAAACCCTTTCAGGTTTGTTTTGGACGAATTCAGTACAATGGCACATAGCACCATTTTAACGCACATGGCTGGAAAAAGCACTAGGGAGGAATTAGCAGTGTACTCGTATGACCTTGAGAGGAAGTGGAGGAGAGGGCTTGCCCTGATTGGCACCCAAGCTGACATACAGCCTGCATAAGACAATTAGTGCTGCAGCAGGCAGGGAGGTGCCCTAGTAGAACGAGAAGAACACAATTCTGTGCTGGGCTGTGAATGAGGGTGGATGGGTCTTACAGTGTATGCCAGAAAAACCTTCTTGGGGAGTGAGGGACAGTCAGAAATCACAATAAAGCTTGTATTGTACTGCCAGGGACATGAAGGGAAAGGCTGGAATTAGAAAGAAGAGGAACTCTATGTGTAGAATAGGGATATACAGGAAAAGCGGTCAGTCAGGGAGTGATAAGTGAGGAACTGAACTACGTGCCTCATAGCACAACTGTAGCTGCTGCAAACCTCAAAAGCAGCTACCTGCAAGAACATTACTTTTGCTTTGTTTCCATTTTAATGAAAATCCTTTTTTTTGGGGGGGGGGGATGGAAAAAGCCCAAAACTCTACAACACGTGTTCTTCTATCCATGTAGCATTTTAAATCTCAGTGAAAACACATGAAATCGTGCAAACTCTGTGTAAGGACATCTCACATAGTTAGGCCTCATGCACACGGCCGTTGTTTTGGTTCACTTCAATGGGGCCGCAAAAGATGCGGACAGCACTCCGTGTGCTGTCCGCATCTGTTGCTCAGTTCTGTGGCCCTGCAAAAAAAATGGAGCATGTCCGATTCTTGTCCGTTTTGCGGACAAGAATAGGCATTTCTACAATGGGCCGCTTTCCGTTCCGCAAATTGCAGACCGCAAAACAAATACGGTCGTGTGCATGAGGCCTTAATGTAATTTTTTGTTGTTTGGTAAAAGGGGTTGCCTCACTTCAGCAAGTAGCATTTATCATATAGAGAAAGTTATTACAAGCCACTTACTAATGTTTTGTTATTTATTTAAAGATTTAAAGATGAGTGAAGTTTTGAAAAAATTTGATTCAGCAACTTTGCCAAAGGTAGCCAAGAAATTTGATTCATTAGGAATTAATATGTCATGAATCTCTATAAATTGGGTATACCCAGGCCACTCTGCCTAAGGGTATGGCAGCACAGAGTGGGCGGGTTGCAGCCATGCTGCGATAAAGTAATTTTTCCATCACATTATACACTGCTTGTTACATGGTTACGACCACCCTTCAATCCCTCCGTGGTGGTCGTGCTTGCAAACTATAGGGAAAACTGCCCGACTCTCTGGTGGCCGGGACTAGAGATGAGCAAATTATGTTAAAAAACGGCTATTTCCTGGCTGCTGAGAGCCTTTATAGAGGTGTAGAACACTGTGCCTTGCAGTAACATGCATAGAGAGTCTGCTGTGGTAGTAAAATAATACTGTGAGTTAGTATGACATGCAGATGACAGGCGTTGCCCTTAGAATCACTGCACACTTCACTTACTTGGGCAGTCACGGGGCCAAAACTGACCAAATAACTCAAGTATTAACTCAGCTTTATAGGTCGATGTTAGCGTCAAGAGGAAGCGCACTCCTTTTACAACCTCGTCAGCTGATTCCACATAGATGTCTACAGAACCAGTTCTATTAAACGCTTATAAAAGTAGTGCCCCCTGACAGAGTGGAGAGGGTGTCAGCATTAAGTTTGTGTTGACATCACTGATTAATTTGCCCTTCATCTGATCCATCAGAACAATACCCACAAAAAACAGATCCTGTCTGTAGAGCATCTACCTTCACTCGGTCAGCATTTGCTCAATAATCCATCAGTATTGCTAATGCAATATTAAACAGGAGTGGATCTAAAACAGAGATGACAAGTGAATAGAATATTTCTGTGTTTTGTACCCACTCCTGCTTTTGGCTACCAAATCATAAGCCAATTCTGATGGGACCATACAGGCTTTGCAGCTGCTAACAGACAGGATGCGTTGTGCGTCTCATTTTTCCTTCCTTCTGACAGATCAGAAGAAGGGTCAAATAAATGATGACGTCAGCCAGGCCGAAAGGCAAAATAGTGGCCCAGTCATAAAGTTTGGAGGGTGGGAAGAGCAAAAAGTCCACAGAGTGGCCCTATGACCAGTGATGAGCGGCAAAGGCAATATTAGAATTTGCGATATTTCGCTAATTTTTGGCCGAATATTCACCATAAATGCGCAAATTCGAGACTTTGTGATTTCCAGTCATTATTTACTTGATTGGCAATGTAATATATTCTCGATAAAGATTTGCGATTAGAATATTTGCGATTAACACTGAGGGGTAGGCAACTTTCCTATTGGTTGCTAGGGATGTTGCTAAGTGCTAATATTCGTGATAAATTGACGATTAGAATATTCACGATCAACACTATTCGGGAATACGACAATATAGCATAATATTGTATATATTCGCAAATTCTCGAAGTGGCGGTATTCACGATTCAAATTCGCCATTTGAATATTTGCGCTTAACACTACCTACGACATGGTGGTGAGGTTAAAGCAGCATGAGGAGACCACAGAGTGGCCCAATGACAGAGTCTGGAGGTGGCGCCAGCATTAGGAGGAGGCCACAGAGTGGCACAATGACAGTGTGGAGGTGGCGGCAGCATCAGGAGGCCACAGTGCGGCACAATGACAGTCTGGAGGTGGTAGCAGCAGCATCAGGAGAAGGCCACCGAGTGGCACAATTACAGAGCCTGGGGGTGGCGGCAGCAGCAGTAGAAGGAGGAGACCACTTTGTGGCAAGGTGACATAGTGTGGAGATTGCAGCAGAAGCATCAGTAGACCACAAAGCGACCTGGTGACAGAGTGGGGAGGTGGGTGGCAATACCAGTACACGCTGACAAAAGGTATCAGGAGGCCACAGAGGGCCCCATTGACAGAGTGTGGAGATGGTGGCAGCATCAGGAGGCCACAGAATTGCACAATGACAGTGTGGAGGTGGCAGCAGTATCATCAGGAGGCTACAGAGTGGCACAATGACAGAGTGTGGAGGTGGCAGCAGCAGCAGCATCAGGAGGAGGCCACAGGGTGGCACAATGACATAGTGGAGGTGGCAGCAGCATCAGGAGATCAGAGTGGCAAGGTTACATAGTTTGGAGGTGGCAGAAGCATCAGGAGACCACAGAGTGACCCCGTGACAGAGTGGGGAGGTGGGTGGCAATACCAGTATCAGCTGAAGATGGTGGTGAAAGAAGGAGCACTTGGCATCAGATGTGTGGCATCAGGCGTGTGGCAGCATCAGAGTAGTAGCTGAGACAGGTAGCCAGAAGAAACCAGTCTCTTTTGTCAAGGTTTGAGTGAGGCGGCATGGATGATCTAATCAGATGCATCAGGTATTGGTGGATGGAAATCCTGGCTGATGCACACCTGATTCATCTTGACAAGGATCAGCCTCTCCACATTTTGGGGGGACAGGCGAGTTCTTCTTGGGGTAACTATGGCCCCCGCTGCACTAAACACCCGCTCTGATGCAACACTACTGGCCGGGCAGGACATCTTCTCCAGGGCAAACTCGGCCAGTTGCTGCCACAAATCCAGTTTGGCTGCCAGTAGTCTTCAATGTTGGGTTGCAGGGGGCTGTCTAAGAATGCCACCACCTGCTGGTTCAGGTCCTGCTCCAGGTCTACCTGCTGCTGCTGGTGAGTAGTTTCTTCACTATGCGGGTGAAGAAAGCTACTCATCAGCAACTGTTGACTCAGGCTTCTGCTGATGGAGCTGGTACTGCTCCTGCCACCCCACCCTTCCCCAGCATCCATGCCAGTGGAACGTGAGCACAGAAGGCCCCCCCTGGTCAGACCTGCGAGAGGATGGACGATGGCGAAAGATAGGTAGCGGCCAACTGACTACATTGGATGTCTCTATAGCAGTTCAGCTTGTTCTCCTTCTCAGCGGGTGTAAAAAAAGGCCCCCATTTTGGACCATTAGCGAGGGTCCAACAAGGTGGAGAGCCAGAAAAACCACCCATTTCGCTACACATTGCCTGTGCTCCAATATCCTCCTCCCCATCCTTCTCCTCTTCCTGTTCAGCCTACACAGAGCTTATGTGACTGTGAGATCTAGGCGCCACGTCTCCTGTCCCCTGACCAGCAATTGTTACCACCAATTACGTTGTTCATACCGTACTCCTGGCGACTAAGAAATAACGTGGCCTCCACAAAGGGCCTGAGCAGACGGCAGGTGTCACACATGAGCTGCCACTGGCTGACATCGAAGTTACATAGGGGAGTACTCCTATCCGTTTGGATCATCAAGAAATCTTTGATGGCCGTTCTCTGTTCGTATAGTCGGTCCAACATTTGGAGGGTGGAATTCCAATGCATGGAAACTATGCAAATCAGCCTATGTTGGGGGATGCCGTTCTGCCGCTGCAGCTCCAGTAGGGTGTGCTTTGTGGTGTACTAGTGGCTTAAGTGCATGCAAAGTTTCCTGGGCATTTTTAGGATGTCTTGCAGATGTGTGGAAGACTTAAGGAAACGCATGACAACCAGATTGAACATGTCTGCAATGCAGGGTGCATGGCTCGTCCTTCCTTGATGCAGCGCCGCACCATGTTCTTCCCGTTGTACGTCACCATGGTTTTGATTTTCAGTTGTCATGGAGAAAGCCAGGATTCGATTTCTTGATGAATCACACGGAGCGGTTCCTCCCCTGTGTGACTCAGTTTGCCAAGGCAAACCAAGTGCAGAACAGCGTGACACTACCATGCCCTGCACACGTGGTATGCTGGAGGGGCATTGTGACTTGTCCCTGCAGTGGAGTCTGAGGACATGGTGGAGGATGAGGAGGCAGAGGCGGACATAGTCGCAGGACCAACGGCATGACATGATGTGGAAGCATCTGCTAGTGTGGCTGTGCAGTGGGCCGTGAAGGACATGTATTGTCCCTGACCGTAGTTACAGCTCCACACGTCGGCGCTGCCGTGCACTTTGGCAGACACCAATAGGCTCAAGGTCTGGCCCACCTTCTGTTCTACATATTTGTGCAGGGCTGGTACTGCCTTTTTGGCAAAGAAATTATGGCTTGGGGCTCTCCACCTAAGTTCTGCACAAGCCATCAGTTCTCTGAAAGGTGCAGAGTCCACCACTTGGAAAGGGAGGGACTGCAGCAAAAGCAACTTGGGCAGGAGTAAATTAAGCTTCTGTGCCATTGGATGCGTGCACCCATACTGCTGTCTCTTGGCAATCTCTTCGGTGATCGATTGCTGACGGAATGACTGACGAGGAGTAGGAAGAGTAGCAGGAGCATTAGGACCAGCAGATGATGGGAAGGACAGACAGCTCCCTTCGGCTGAGGTGGTGGAGCCTTGACTGCCTGAAACCGGGTGCATGCCACTGGGTGAAGTAGCGGGTGCTGCGGCAGGCTGGACCACCACATCGGAGCCACGGTTCTCCCAGGACACTTTATGGTGACGCTTCATATGTTAACACGGGGCCATGATGCCAACATTGGCACCCTGGCCACGCTTCACCTTCTGCCCACATGTTCTACATATGGCTATGTTCATATGCTCAGTCAAGAAACCAGATTATGGTGGGATCATACGACACTTGTGAAATATCTGGAAAGAAATATGATACCAAGAGGATTAAGAATAAAAAAAATCCCAAACATAATCTTTTCAGAAAGTTTTGTGTCAGAATGGAATCAAATATTATCTGATTGTTCAACTAAACTAATGACTCTTATTGTGAAATATGAAGGAGAAAAATTACTGGACTTACAAAAAGAAATTAATGAAAGTAAACAAACTTTAACAAAATTTGAAAAAATGCCGGAATATGAAACTTTGCAAGATAAACTTAGCACCACCATCAGAGAAATGGAGGATCAAATTACTGCAACAAAACAGAAAAAGTTTCAAAGGGATCTATATGACTACAAACATGACCAAATATAAAGAAAAGGTCAAGGAATGGGAACTTCAAAAGTAAACTTCTCATCGGAATTAGATACCCTGGAACTAAGTGATTTATCTCAGGATTCTATACAAGAACAAACACAATGGCAACAAGAAGCGACAAAGCCCAAAACTTCCTACTACAAAAAGAAGAAACCGAATAAAAACTACCAAGTAACACCAGCAAAAAACGGATCCGCAAAGCAGGATGTAAACACCAGAACAGGACACAATATGTCGACTCGGCAGAAGAGAAGGTAAACGATGTCTGTCATTACACTACAAGCAGTGATGTCATCAACTTATCCAATGAGACTCTGACCGATGAACAAATACAGATACTAAAAATGGGATTGAATTTTGTGCCTAGTGTAAACTTTGATTTGTTTTATACATTATTAAATGTTAACAAATTTATAAGGCAATTGACGGTAACCAGACATTTTGCTGGCATTGAACCATCTGAATATTCCTCCAGGCCACTGCAGACCCTGGAAACCCATAATGCCTATACAGGCATGGATTTCCAGGAACAGTTTGCACTCATGAGTCTGGAGGAACTTCAGAGGAAAAGTGGACAGGAGGTAGAAAACACTGAAATGCAAAGATTTAAAACACTTAATCCTCAGTTTTATCCACTAACAGCTAGAACCAATAGTATGGATATATTTCAGGATTTGGTAGAAAAAGAGCTGAAACACCTATATGACCAAGTTGGGAACGACGACAGCCCCTATAATATTACAAAAAAACAAAGACAAGCCATCAAAGAATTATCTGAAAATAAGAGAATTGTTATAAAAATGGCAGACAAGGGGGGGGGGGATCAGTCGTCGTTCTCAACAGGGACACATATTGCCAGCAAATAATGGAAATATTGGGAGACACTACAACATATATGAAATTTCCCAGAAACCCAGTAATTGAATATCAGGCTCAAATTGAGCAAATCTTACAAAAAGGGTTGAACTGCACACATATATCTCAAAGAGAATTTGACTATATGAATGTTCAGTCTCCGGTTACACCCATTATACATGCCGTCCCAAAAGTGCACAAGGCCCAAAATCCCCCACCCCTACGTCCTATAATCAGTGGAATAGGATCACTGACAGAGAAACTAGGCAGTTGGTTAGATTGTGTAATACAGCCCCTGGTTAAAAGAACACCAGGACACATCAGAGACACATCAGAGGTCCTAAAAGCATTTTTTGACAAAAAATGGGAGGTGGATTTCAAATGGCTTGCAGTCGATGTGATAGCACTATATCCTTCAATCCCTCATAGCATCGCACTGCAAGCCTTGGAATACTACCTATATAAATACAGTGGATATAATGATGGATTTATTGATTATGTCTTGGATGTAGCTATGTTCCTTACATCCCATAACTACTTCACTTTTGATGATGGGTTTTACCTCCAAATAAAAGGAGTTTCGATGGGGGCGAAATATTCTCCATCCCTAGCTAACCTTACCATGGCATATTGGGAGGAAAAATACATCTTCAATACGGACAATCCTTTTGCTCACTGTGTGAACTGGTACGGCAGGTACATCGATGACCTGCTCATCATATGGAGCGGCGATGTGCCTGCCTTACATAAGTTCATAGAGTACCTACAAAACAATACGTATAATCTCAAATTTACTTATAAACAGGATGATAGAGTAATTAATTTCTTGGATCTCAAATTAACAGGTATACCGGGCAAAATCATCTTTTCAGAAACCTATAGGAAGGAGATTACAGGGAACACTATCCTGAGAGCAGATAGCCATCATTCACCTCATACGATAAAATCTATTTCAGTAGGTGAATTCATACGCGCTAGAAGAAATTGCAATACGAATGGATCTTTTAAAAAAGAAAGTCGCACCATATGGATACGTTTATTGGATAGAAAATATCCCAATTGGATGATCAGAAGAGGCTTTCATATTGCAATAAGTAAAACCAGAGAACATCTCCTATTTCGCAATAAAAAAGAAAAAATAGCCAAGTCAGACATTCAAAAATAAAATAAAAGGAAAAACAGGGAACAAAAGAAAATAAGGAGAATTAACACAGATAGTGAAATTCCCAAAACTGCTGAAGAGGAAACTTCTGTCAAAATAACCAAATTAGAATCCATACCTACTCTAGTCCTGACCTATAGTAGGCAATACAATAAAATTCAAAACATAGTAAGAAAATACTTGCCAGTATTATATGAGGACAACATATTGCATACTACCCTCAAACAGGGCTGCAGGATAGTCCCAAAAAGACCTGCTACATTAGGTAAGGAGGAGGAAGTATTAAAAATCTGGTAACCTTAAGAGAGGCATATTGGATATTTAAATTAGTAACTAGACACCCAAGAGGCATGAATTTACGCAAAGAAATCATGCACTTTTATTAGGGCCCTCAGTATACTCATGTTATCCATTATATAGGAACAATCAGAATGATATATATTATATCCACTAAAAACACAAACAAAAACAACAAAACCACGATGAAGTTACCATATTTTTATCTATATGTTATTGTCACTTAATTGTATATGAATTTTCTTTTAAAATCAACAGTCATTATATGCATGTAATGTTTGCACTTTATATAGATATGTTGGAAAATACATATGGATTGGGTGTGTACCTGTGTGCTCAAATCAAGACCAAATTGATTCCTACCATCCCCCACTTCCCCCCACACAGTGTCAGAAAGGGGAGTGAACATTCAAATGGAGCATTCACACTTGGCTATATAAACTGAAGAGCAACAGTCACACACCACTGTTACGATTAAGTCTGTTGAAACGCATCAACGGTCACCACACCGCTGAGATGTAATGTCCTGTATGTCTGCACAAGAACTAATAAAGGTACGAATAATGACACTTTAACAAAAAGTATGCCGGAGTTCAAGTTTATTGCTGTATATGGCTATGTTCACCTCCTCCAGAAGCAAGTGGTCTCCCCTGGGCATGTTTGGCTCCCGAACTCCTCCTGCTGCCACCCTGCTGACTCCCAGCCATGCTACCATCTTGCTTGCTCATCCGCTGCCTCACAGGCAAGATGCCACCATCTTCTCCTGATGATGATGAAGCCCCTTCTGCACCCGGCTCCTGAGTGTGATCAGCTTCATCATCGTCGAGTAGTGTCTGCATGTCACTGATGTCCTCCATAACGGTCTCTCGGAGCCTGACCGCTCGCAACACCACCTCCCATGCCACTCTCCTCATCACTACTTGCCCGCCTAGCGGAGGTAGCGGCGGATGTCTCCTCCAGATCTTGGCTGGGCAGTAGCTGCTGACTTCCCTCTAGTAATTCGTCCTCACTGTGTAGTGGAGCTGAGCCCACAGCATACAATACTTCTGCGGTTGATGGAACCTGTGGTTGAGGACAGGTGAGGGCACAGGGCCTGCTCCCAGGCCATGCCAACTACGGGTTGTGTCTGACGAACCCACCAACTGATGGCTGGGGTTGTCTGTTGTCCTTTGGGATGAAGTAGATGACGAGTTAACCAATCAAGAACCGATGGGTTGCTGGATGACACCAAGAGCTCAGGCCTCTCGCTGCAACTCCTGCTGCCACGCCCCCTTACTTTGCTGCGACCTTTACCTGGGCGAGAAACATTTAGGCCTCTGCCACTCCTCTGTGCATGGCCTGGCACTTCTCTGTCTGACATACTTTTAGCTGAACTAAATAAATTGAAAGCAAATTAAAGGAGGCTAATATATTTATCTTTTTGTACTGAAATAGGCTACTAAACGCTTTCACCACAAATAACTGCAACTGTGAAATCCGTATATATTTTTCTTTTTGTACTTAAATAGGCCACTAAACTCTTTCACCACAAATAACTGCAAAAGTGAACTGCATATATATTTCTCTTTTTGTACAAAATTACGCCAGTAAACGCTTTTAGCGCAAATAACTGCAAAAGTGAACTGCATATACAGTGGATATAAAAAGTCTACACACCCCTGTTAAAATGTCAGGTTTCTGTGCTGTAAAAAAAATTAGACAAGATGAATCATTTTAGAGCTTTTTCCACCTTTTAATGTGACCTATAAACTGTACCACTCAATTAAAAAACAAACTGAAATCTTTAAGGTGAAGGGAAGAAAACAAAAAAACTAAAATAATGTGGTTGCATAAGTGTGCACACTTATAACTGGGGGTGTAGCTGTATTCAGAATTAAGCAATCACATTTATCATGTTAAATAGGAGTCAGCATACACCTGCCATCATTTAAAGTGCCTCTGATTAACCCCAAATAAAGTTCAGCTGCTCTAGATGGTCTTTCCTGAAATTTTCTTAGTCGCATCCCACAGCAAAAGCCATGATCCACAGAGAGCTTCCAAAGCATCAGAGGGATCTCATTGTTAAAAGGTATCAGTCAGGAGAAGGGTACAAAAGAATTTCCAAGGCATTAGATATACAATGGAACACAGTGAAGACAATCATCATCAAGTGGAGAAAATATGGCACAACAGCGACATTACCAAGAACTGGACGTCCCTCCAAAATTGATGAAAAGACGAGAAGAAAACTGATCTGGGAGGCTACCAAGAGGCCTACAACAACATTAAAGGAGCTGCAGGAATATCTGGCAAGTACTGGCTGTGTGGTACATGTGACAACAATCTCCCTTATTCTTCATATGTCTGGGCTATGGGGTAGAGTGGCAAGACAAAAGACTTTTCTTACAAAGAAAAACATCCAAGCCAGGCTACATTTTGCAAAAACACTTCTGAAGTCTCCCAAAAGCATGTGAGAAAAGGTGTTATGGTCTGATGAAACCAAGGTTGAACTTTTTGCCCATAATTCCAAAAGATATGTTTGGCGCAAAAACAACACTACACATCACCAAAAGAACACCATACCCACAGTGAAGCATGGTGGTTGCATCAGGCTTTAGGGCTGTTTTTATTTCCAGCTGGAACTGGGGCCTTAGTTAAGATAGAGGGAAATATGAACAGTTCCAAATGCCAGTCAATATTGGCACAAAACCTTCAGGCTTCTGCTAGAAAGCTGAACATGAAGAGGAACTTCATCTTTCAGCATGACAACGACCCAAAGCATACATCCAAATCAACAAAGGAATGGCTTCACCACAAGAAGATTAGGAGGATTAGGATTAGAAGTTTTGGAATGGACCAGCCAGAGCCCAGACCTGAATCCGATTAAAAATCTGTGGGGTGATCTGAAGAGGGCTGTGCACAGGAGATGCCCTTGCAATTTGACAGATTTGGGGTGTTTTTGCAAAGAAGAGTGGGCAGATCTTGCCAAGTCAAAATGTGCCATGCTGATAGATTCATACCCAAAAAGACTGAGTGCTGTAATAAAATCAAAAGGTGCTTCAACAAAGTATTAGTTTAGGGTGTGCACACTTATGCAACCATATTATTTTATTTTTTTATTTTTCTTGGAAAAAGGTGTAAAAAGTTCTGAAATGATTTATCTTTGTCAATTTTTTTTTACAGCACAGAAACCTGACATTTTAACAGAGGTGTGTAGACTTTTTATATCCATTGTATATTTCTCTTTTTGTACAGAAATAGGCCAGTAAACACTTTTTGCGGAAAACACTGCAAAAGCGAACTGCGTATATATTTCTCTTTTTGTACTCAAATAGGCCAGTAAACGCTTTTACTGCAAATAACTGCAAAAGTGAACTGCGTATATATTTTTCTTTTTGTACTGAAATACACCACTAAACACTTTCACCACATATAACTGCAGAAGTGACCTGAATATATTATTCTTTTTCCACTGATATAAGCCACTAAAGGCTTTTCAACATAGCCGAGCAAAGTGAAGTCCGATGCTCGCTCTTCCCTCAGCGAAGAGGGAAGAGCCAGCATCGGACGTCACTGGGCTCGGCGCATGCCCAGTGACGATGATGAAGCTCCTGCCCTCAGTCTCCTACTCATCGCACTGGCGCAGCCCTCAGTGGGTACTGCGTCTGCGCAAAATTTCGCTCGGCCGTCAGGGAGGGGGAGGAGAGGGATGAGGCGCTGTGGGCGGTTAGGGATTCTGAAGGAAGGCGTTTTTTATTGAGTAAGGAGCCGGTTTTGGGCACTGCAGGGGGGCGTTACTGGGCACCCAAAGTAGAAGATAACGTCCCTCTGGGCACCTTCACGATTAATTAGCATATTTATAATAGTCGTTTTTCTGCAAAACTACTGGACGGATTTCGTTACAGAAAAGCAAAGCTGATTTAAGGTAATCTGTGGAGCATGACTGGTTTAAAAGCTAAATTTGTGTTATCAGAGGTGACAGAATCTCTTAAAAATTTTTGGGGGTTGTTTAATTTAATTAAACAAGCATACAGGTGATCACTACACAACTAAACAGGGTAGTGCACCAAATTATCTGTGAGTGATAACGTGACATTCAGCGTCAGGTCTGAATTTTATTTTTTTGGGGGGTTGTTCAATTTAATTAAACCAGCATACAGGTGATTACTACACCAATAAACAGGGTAGCACACCAAATGATCTGTGAGTGATAACTAGAGATGAGCAAATTAAAGTTGACAAATGCACCAAATTTGAATTTCTTCACGCTTCGTGGTAACGAATCGCATTTTTTCCTAAAATGGCTGCTGCACGTGTTAGGACATGGAGCAAGGAACTCTGGGAATGAGGGATTACCCACAATGTTATGCATGCAGCCAATCAGCAGCCAGCCCTGTGATGTCACAGCCCTATAAATAGCCTCAGCCATCTTGGATTCAGTCATTTTCCAGTGTACTTAGTGCAGGGAGAGACGTCAGTAGGCACTAGGGACAGTGCTAGAAAAGACTTTAAAACTTTTATTTTGCTGTAAAGAAGTTCAGGGAAAGGATAGGGAGAAATCATTCCACAGTATTGTATCACAACAAGGTTCAGTAGGGGATTTTACAGCCTGGGTAATAGGAACAATCCTATTACACCTTGCTGCACTGACTGGGCATACAAATTGCCATTATACAGCTCTGTAATTCCAGCAAACCGTTATTGGGGTGCAGAAGCTGTTTCATACAGCCATTAACAGGGTGTGGCAATGTGAATAGTGTTGTGGGCATTGAAGTCCATAAGAAGCATTTTGAAAAGCGGGTTTTGTCACCAAGGATTGGAATGTGTCACCAAGGTTCCCGGCCTTGGTGGAGTAAAGGCCCTAGTTTGGGTGTCCACTAAAGTAGTTAGCAGACAACATAATACATAGCATAGCTGGTTCCAGCTAGTTCAGGGCGGGCTTTTACTGGGAAAAGGCAATTTGATGGGTGGGTGCCTGTTCCCCATGTTCCAGTCCGGGACTTGCTCATTGCCAGCAATTCAATTTAGTCTGCTTGCTGGACTTGGGTGGTGCTCACTCTGGGGAGAGAGCCTTTGGTGACACAGAGGCCTAGAGCAGAGGCTCTGTGGGAAGTGGTCTCAGTCAGGTGGACTGTGTGACCACAAGGCTATGCAAAGCCTGATCTATCCGCGGTGTGGACTGTAACTGATAAGTGAAACCTGCTAAGGCTTGGAGCCTGAGACACTGACCGGTACTAAGTCCTACTTAGAGGTGGTCCTACTTTTGTTTATGTTTATTTTATTATGCGGTGTGCCAAAATAAATCACACTGTTTGGACCGGAAATCAAGTGGTGATGAAGATCTTTGTGGGAATGATCCCGAGACCAGAGCTAATCCCTTACAAGGGTTAATTACAAGGAAATATTTCTACGTCTTACAGTATTTTCCCTTGGACGGTGCAGTTATATGTTCTAAAGAATTTTTTGGCTTGTATTATCGGGAAAAAAGGGCTTATTAGCCGTTGTGTGGTGAAGTGCAAAAACTGCAGCCCTTTTTGTCGTGAATTAGTAGCAAACGAAAAATATATTTGCCGTTGAGCGGTGCAGTTATATGTTCTAAAGCCCTTTTTGGCATGTAATTATGGCAAAATAAAAATATATTTGCAGTTCAGCAGTGCAGTTATATGTAATAAAGCCTTCTGTGGCGAGTATAAGTGACAAAAGAAAAAATGTATTTGCCGTTCGTCAGTGTAGTTATATGTTATAAATAGAGTTGAGCGAACTTGTATTTTAAGTTCGGCGTCCAAAGTTCGGGTTAGGGTTATCTTAGAATCCTGTTATGGATTCCGCTATCACGGACCATAATGGAATTTTGAATCCATAAGGGGATTCTTCGATGAACCCGAACCTTGGACAACACTAAGAAACCGGGGGTGATGTCACTGTCATGTGATCAGTGCAGGGGGCATGGCTCAGTACTGGATTGGATAAGAGGTGGTAGGCTACCACCTCTTATCCAATCCAGTACTGAGCCACGCCCCCTGCACTGATCACATGACGGGGACGTCACCACAGGTCCTTAGTGTTGTCCAAGGTCCGGGTTCATCGAAGAATCCCCTTATGGATTCAAAATTCCATTATGGTCCGTGGTAGCAGGATCCATAATGGGATTCTTCGATAACCCCAACCCGAACTTAAAAAAAAAGTTCGCTCAACTCTTGTTATAAAGCTTTTTGTGGCATGTGTGAGTGTAAATAGGCCGAGGGTAAAAACACATCTTTTGGTTTACTCACAGTTTTGTCGTCCTTGGGCAGGTATGTATAGAGTGAAGAGGAGAACAGCACAGGAATTCTCCGGGACACACTGATATAACGGACGCAGGCCAGATGGTGGCTGAGGTGCCCTTGGTGGTAACTTGGCTTTATGTGCTTATGGCTAGGTCCCTTTAGTCGTGACGCCAGTACCGTTGTGGTACAACAATGGAAGGAATAGTAGTAGCAATTTAGGAGCAGAGCACAAGTCACAACTATTACTGAATGATGGCTCCTTAGTAACAGTTACATTCAGAAGTAATACAGTCTCTCATATCAATGGAGGCAGAATATAGTAAGTCCACAGTTCACAGTCTTTTTATGTATGCAGCTGCATATCAGGCATATAGTAAATAAGTCAGTATTTCGGGTCTGCAGCTCTTGCTTGGCACTAATCCCAATCAAGGTGATTTTCAGATTCCTTAACTTCTACTTCAGTGCTTTCTAGCAGATGGGCTTTCTGCGCTCAGAATTTAAAATGGCGGTGAGGCTGCAGGAAGCTATATGTCCTACACCAAATACAAAGTTGCCTGGAAAGCCATCTAAAATGGCTGATATACTCCTTTGTGTATCTTGTATATAAAATAATCCTTCCTCTTGTTACTTGTAAAACTTATCACTGGTCACTCCAGAGGAATGAACTGTAGAAGTGGATCTCACCTTTCCTTGCTTTGACTGCTTTTTTGGCTTTTCGGTTTTGGATGCTTCCTTGGTTTCTATGGAACATGGGGCCGAAGAAAGCTGAGAGAGAGGGGCTCTCTCATACGCCCTTTCCTCTTTCCAGCTACCACATGGCTGAACTTCTTGACTCTACGGTAAAGGCTCAAAGACTCCCCTGACTAGGCCTGAGCTGGATATATATGGACTATAACACTATTCCCCCATTTAATGGTGAAACTAGTGTAGTGCAGCAAATTGCTAACTGCAGAGGATTGCGATATTTTAACAAAGCTCCCATGACTACACTTTACATATAAAGACTGCTGTGAGAGGGGCCCGGTGTAATAGAGTAAAGTGACTGCACCGGACCCCGCAGCAATTGCAACACCAGTTGCCGGCCTCCAGCCCCTCCACTCTCCCTGCTAATACATCGCAGGCCGCGCTGTGAAGCAAAGCAGCCGGCGATGTATCACCTGAGTGAAAATGGCAGGATTTGCTTTATAAACGCACTGCCATTTTCCCCCCACTTTTGGGGGAAAAAAAGTGCATCTTATAAAGCGAAAAATACGGTATATGCTCTAAAGCCCTGTTTTGTGTGTATTAGTGGGGGGAAAAAAGTCTTATTAGCTGTTGTGTGGGGAAGTGAGAAAATTACAGACTTTTTTGGGGTGTTTTAATTTCCTATTTATTTATTTGATTTATTTTTATAACAGTATGTCAAACAGTGAAGTGCCAAGCCCTGCACAGGGGAGTGGCAGAGGCGAAAATGTTTCTGGCGCAGGCACGGGTAGCAGCAGAGTAAGGGGCCGTGGCAGCAGGGGTTACTTCGAGAGGCCAGAGCTCGCAGTGTCAGCTAGCGATCGTGTCTTCACCAGCAACCCAGTGGTTCTTGAATGGTTGAGTCGATCTTTGACTTCATTGTAAGTGACATCAGACACCCCCAGCCAAGAGTCGGTGGGTTGCTCTGACACGATGCTTAGTTGGCATGGCCTGGGAGAAGGCCCTGTGCCTTCACCTGTCCTCAACCTGCCTCTGTCCTTTTCTGTTACCTCAGCCAGAGAAGTATTATATGCTGTGGGCTCGTCTCCACTTTTCAGCGAGGACGAGCTACTAGAGGACAGTCAGCAGCTACTGCCCAGCCAAGATCTGGAGGAGACATCTGCCGCTTCCTCCACTAGGCGGGCAAATATTGATGAGGAGAGTGGTGTGGGAGCTGGTGTTGTGAGCAGTCAGGCTCCTGACCAAGAGACGGTTGAGGAGGACATCAGTGACGTGCAGACAGTACTCGATGATGATGTAGCTGATCGTACTTGGGAGCCGGGTGCAGAAGGGGCTTCATCATCATCGGGAGAAGAGGGTGGCAGCTTGCCTGTGATCCAGTGTCAGACCCAGCAAGTCGCTAGTGTGGCCAGGAGTCAGCAGGGTTGCAGCAGTGGGAGGTTGGTAGCCAAACGTGCCCGGGGTAGACTACTCGCTTCTCAGGAGCCTACATGCCTGGGAAGTAGCGGTGCACGGGGTTCATGTAGGCAACGGCGGTAGCAGTCAGTCAGTGCGTAGTGTTGGGGGTAAAATCACCTGCTGTGTGGCAGTTTTTTGTTAAGCCGCCGGAGGAGGTGAACATGGCCATTAGGGCTGGGTGATATGGCCTAAAGTCTATATCGCAATATAATTTGAAGCATGTGCGATAACGATATATATCACAATATATTATTCTGTGGTCATCTATCGTAGTAGACCGGTTGCCTGGGCCAATAAGATAATGGGTTGCATCAAAAGGGGCATAGACGCCCGTGATGAGAACATAGTCCTATGACTTTACAAATCACTAGTCAGACCACACATGGAGAACTGTGTACAGTTCTGGGCTCCTGTGGACAAGGCAAACATAGCAGAGCTGGAGAGGGTTCAGAGGAGAGCAACTAAAGTAATAACTGGAAGGGGGCAACTACAGTGCCCTGAAAGATTATCAAAATTAGGGTTATTTACGTTAGAAAAAAGACGACTGAAGGGAGATCTAAAAACTTTGTATAAATATATCATGGGTCAGTACAGAGATCTCTCCCATCATCTATTTATCCCCAGGACTGTGACTGTGACAAGGGGACATCCTCTGCATCTGGAGGAAAGAAGGTTTGTACACCAACATAGAAGAGGATTCTTTACGGTAAGAGCAGTGAGACTATGGAACTCTCTGCCTGAGGAGGTGGTGATGGTGAGTACAATAAAGGTATTCAAGAGGGGCCTGGATGTATTTCTGGAGTGTAATAATTAGTGATGTCGCGAACATATAATTTTCCGTTCGTGAACAGCGAACGCGAACTTCCGCAAACGTTCGCGAACGCGTGAACAGTGCGAACCACTATAGACTTCAATAGACACCAAAGGGACTCCTTCTGACCACAATAGTGATGGAAAAGTTGTTTCAAGGGGACTAACACCTGGACTGTGGCATGCCAGAGGGGGATCCATGGCAAAACTCCCATGGAAAAATACCTAGTTGACGCAGAGTGTGGTAGTTGTAATCGCAATGCGATTAATACAGGTTATATTAATCACATTGTGAATTCAACTTAGAGCTGGGTTCCTAATGGTTGTATTGCTAGAAATTCTAGCAATACAACCATTAGGAACCCAGATCTAAGTTGAATTCGCAATGCGATTAATATAGCCTTTATTAATCGCATTGGGATTACAACTTAGATCTGTTCCTAATGGTTGTATTGCTAGAATATAACGAAGATTGCGAATATAGCGCTATATTCTCAATCTTCGTTATATTCTAGCAATACAACCATTAGGAACAGATCTAAGTTGTAATCCCAATGCGATTAATACAGGTTATATTAATCGCATTGCGATTACAACTACCAACACTGCAGCTTCAGAATGAATCTAAGATGGATGCCGTCCTTGCTTTTTGATAGAAGGTGGGAGGGTCTGGGAGGGAGACTGATGTACTAGCCCTAAAAAGGGCTTTTTGGGGTGCTGTCAGAACGCTGTCCTTACAGCAGAGATCTGATGAGTCTTTCAGGACTGGAGTGGACACTGAATACACTAGCCTAGCTATCGATTTCCCTATTAAATCAGCAGCAACTACAGTTGTGTTCAAAATTATTCAACCCCCACTGAAATTGAGTGTTTTGGCCAGTTTGAGATTGATTTTGATCATTTCAGTCATCTTGTTTACAATTAAATCAAAGAGACACTTGTAAGTCAGACAAATATAACATAACATTTATAATGAAATAACCACAAATATCTTTTCTGTGCTCACATCATTATCAGTTTTATTCAACCCCCAAGTGACATTCAATCTTAGTACTTAGTACAACATGCTTTTCCAGTTATAACAGCTTTTAAATGTGAAGCATAGCTTGACACAAGTGACTTGCATCGATCTACGGGTATCTTCGCCCATTCTTCATGGGCAAAAGCCTCCAGTTCAGTCACATTCTTAGGCTTGCGCGCTGCAACTGCTTTCTTTGAGGATGGGAACACACCTAGGCGTTTTTGGTTCAGGCGTTTTTTTGAGCGTTTTTTCCGCGGAAAACGCGCGTTTTTTTAGGCGTTTTTGTATTTTTGCAACGCGCGTATTTGGGGAGTTTTTTGATTGACAGCTTACAGTTTGCAGAAAAAAAGAATCCCCACCCAGCAAAGGTGGGTGGAGATTCTGCCTTTCTGCTGGGTTTTACTACAAAAGCGGAAAACGCGCATATTTTCATATATGCGCGTTCCCATGCTTTTCAATGGGTGCTAACGCTTGGGCAAACGCCCCAAAGAAGCTCATGCACAAGCGTTAGCGTTTGGCGTTTTTCAGCGCGTTCAAACGCGCTGTAAAACGCTCAAGTGTGAACCATGTCCATTGGAATACATGGGTTTTCACTTGTTGTGCGTTTTCCAGCGCGTTTGAACGCGCCGAAAAACGCTCAGGTGTGTTCCCAGGGTAAGTCCCACCAGAGGTTCTCAATCGGATTTAAGTCTAGTGACTGCAATAGCCACTTCAAAATGTTCCAGCCTTTAATCTGCAACCATGCTCTAGTGGACTTGGAGGTCCAAGGTCCAACGTCTCCCAAGCCTCAGGTTTGTGACGGACTGCATCACATTTTCTTCCAATATCTTCTGGTACTGAAGAGAATTCATGGTACCTTGCACACGCTGAAGCTTCCCTGTACCTGTAGAAGCAAAACAGCCCCAAAGCATGATTGACCCCCCACCATGCTTCACAGTAGGCAAGGTGTTCTTTTCTTCATAGGCCTCCTCCAAACATAGCGTTGATCCATGGGCCCAAACAGTTCTAACTTTGTTTCATCAGTCCACAGAACACTATCCCAAAACTTTTGTGGTTTGTCCACATGACTTTTGGCATACTGCAGTCGACTCTTCTTATTCTTTGGAGACAGCAAGGGGGTGCGCCTGGGAGTTCTGGCATGGAGGCCTTCATCACGCAGTGTGCGCCTTATTGTCTGAGCTGAAACTTCAGTACCTGCATCTGACAAATCTTTTTTCAGTTCCTCAGCAGTCACACGGGGACTTTTCTCCACTTTGCGCTTCAGGTAGCGCACAGCAGTCGAGGTCAGCATCTTCTTTCTGCCACGACCAGGTAGCGTTTCAACAGTCAATGAAGAAATCACAAAAAAAACATTTAATACTGTATTACAAAAACAATTGATGTCATTTTAGTTGCATTTGGTTCTTTAAAAAGTACTTGTAAGATTTCATTCTGAACACAATTACAAATGTACACTAAATTCCCTAAAACCCTTTACAGCATTGGGGGTTGAATAATTTTGAACACAACTGTACACTCTCCCTCCTCTCACTAAGACTGCAGCATCCAAATGAATCTAAAATGGATGCTGTCTAGGAGATGGGAGGGCCTGGGAGGGAGGGTATGCTAATTGGCTGGAATGTGTCTGCTGACTGTGAGGTACAGGGTCAAAGTTTACTCAATATTAGGGGGTGGACCTAACATCGCATATGTTCGCCCGCCGCGACGAACGCGCACAAGCTATGTTCGTCGGGAACTATTCACCGGTGAAATGTTTGGGACATCTTATTTGCGAATTCAACTTAGAGATGGGTTACTAATGGTTGTATTGCTAGAATATAGCGAAGATTAAGAATTTAGCGCTATATTCTCAATCTTCGTTATATTCTAGCAATACAACAACCATTAGGAACTCAGATCTAAGTTGAATTCTCAATGCGATTAATATAACCTGCATTAATCGCATTGCGAATTCAACTTACAGCTGAGTTCCTAATGGTTGTTGTATTGCTAGAATATACGTTATATTCTAGCAATACAACCATTAGGAACTCAGCTCTAAGTTGTAATCGCAATGCGAATAATACTTACAATTATTAATCGCTTTGCAAATCCATTTGATGCCTCTATTTGATTGTATATGACGGTTGACTATGACGACCACCAACGTTCTGCTGCCTCCAAAGCAAGATATCTGAACCCCCCAGGGGCCATTTTGGCGTTTTTTGATAAAAAGCGCATCAAAAACGCATCTGCGTTTTTATATTTTTTTCATTTTTTAGTTTATTTTTTTGTGTATTTTGCCACATTTGGTTGCATATTTACATTTGGTATAGGCAAATATGGTAGTCTAGATCATGTGTCTATACCAAAACCTAATATCATTGTTTGACAGCATATTTTCTAAGCCATGTAGCTGAATATAGATTTGGGCAGAGTAATGATCTAGACTACCATATTTGCCTATACCAAATGTAAATATGCAACCAAATGTGGCAAAATACACAAAAAATAAAATAAAAAATTATAAAAACGCAGATGTGTTTTTGAGGCGTTTTTAATGAGTTTTCTATCAAAAACGCCCAAATGGCCCCTGGGGGGTTCAGATATCTTGCTTTGGAGGCAGCAGAATGTTGGTAGTAGTCATAGTCAACCGTCATATACAATCAAATAGAGGATCAAATGGATTCGCAAAGTGATTAATAATTGTAAGTATTATTCACATTGCGATTACAACTTAGAGCTGAGTTCCTAATGGTTGTATTGCTAGAATATAACGTATATTCTAGCAATACAACAACCATTAGGAACTCAGCTCTAAGTTGAATTCGCAATGCGATTAATGCAGGTTATATTAATCGCATTGAGAGTTCAACTTAGATCTGAATTCCTAATGGTTGTTGTATTGCTAGAATATAACGAAGATTGAGAATATAGTGCTATATTCGTTATATTCTAGCAATACAACCGTTAGGAACTCAGATCTAAGTTGTAATCGCAATGCGAATAATACAGGTTATATTAATCGAATTGCGATTTACAATTACTATTACTGCAGCTTCAGAATGAATCTAAGATGGATGCTGCCCTTGCGTTTAGATAGGAGGTGGGAGGGTCTGGGAGGGAGGGTATGCTGATTGGCTGGAATGTGTCTGCTGACTGTGAGGTACAGGGTCAAAGTTTGCTCAATAATAAAGTATAGGGGCGAACGCGAACACCGAATATGTTCGCCCGGCGCAGCGGACGCGAACAAGCTATGTTCGCCGGGAACTGTTCGCCGGCGAATAGTTCGGGTGTATCTCTAGTAATAATATTACAGGCTATAGCTACTAGAGATGGGTTGTTGATCCAAGGAATTATTCTGATTGCCTGATTGGAGTCGGGAAGGAATTTTTTATTCCCCTTAAAAGAGGAAAATTGTCTTCTACCTCACAGGAATTTTTTGCGTTCCTCTGGATCAACTAACAGGATGACAGGCTGAACTGGATGGACAGATGTCTTTTTTCGGCCTTATGTACTATGTTACTATGTTGCCCAAATTCATATTGTTTATATCACATATTGTTTATATAGCCCACACCTAGCTAGAACCCTTGTCTATTCACCCTAATAGTGCACAGAGCAGCAGGGAGCTTACCATGGCAGCCAGGGCTTCAGCAGCTTCCTGGCTGCCATGTTAACTGATCGGAGCCCCAGAATTACAGTGCTGGGGATCCTAACAGAAGATTTCACTGCGCCACCAACGGGTGAGGAGGGGGGGACCCTGGTGCCACTGCCACCAATGACTATAATACCGGAGTTAATATACTACTGAGAAGAGGGGGAGTAGGAGGGACTGTGGCCACTGCGCCACCAATAAATATAGACGTGAATACAAATGTAGCCTGCATGTGCCAGCCATATCCCATACCTGACCTCTATGACTGTGCTGCGATCTGCCGCTATTAACCCCTCAGGTACAGTATGGCCAGTGGAGAGTTCCAAGCTGTCATTTCTTTGACAATACGGCAGTACCAGCCCTGCAACCCACATGTAGAACAGAAGGTGGGCCAGTCCTTCAGCCTGTCGGTGTCTGCCAAAGTGCACGGCAGCGCCAACGTATGGAGCTGTAACTACGGTCAGGGGCAATACATGTCCTTTACTGCCCACTGGGTGAATGTGGTTCCTGCACAGCCACACCAGCAACTTGGACAACTCACGCCGCTTCCGCCTCCACGTTCTCATGCTGTTGGTCCTGTGTCCATATCCTCCAACGTGTCCTCAGCCTCCGCTGTAGGGACATTTCACAGTGCCCTTCCAGCATACCACATGTGCAGGGCATGGCAGTGTCATGCTGTTTGCACCTCGTTTGCCTGGGCGAACTTAGTCAGACAGGGGAGGAACTGCCCCATGTCCTTTATCAAGAAATCGAATCCTGACTTTCTCCATGACAACTCAACATCAGAGCCATGGTGACCGACAACGGGAAGAACATGGTGTCGGCGCTGCGTCAAGGAGGGCTGAGCTATGCGCCCTGCATGGCACATGTGTTCAATCTGGTTGTCATGCATTTCCTGAAGTCTTCCACCCATCTGTAAGACATCCTAAAAATGGCCAGGAAACTTTGCATGCACTTCAGCCACTCGTACACCACAAAGCACACACTCCTTGAGCTGCAGCAGCAGAATGGCATCCCCCAACATAGGCTGATATGTGACGTTTTCACCCTTTGGAATTCCACCCTCTATATGTTGGACCAACTATACGAACACAGAAAGGCCATAAATGATTTATTGATGATCCAAGCGGACAGAAGTACTTCTCTGTGTAACTTCAATGTCAGTCAGTGACAGCTCATGCGGGACACCTGCTGTTTGTTCAGGCCCTTTAAGGAGGCCACGTTATTTGTCGGTCGCCAGGAGTACGGGATGAACGTCATTCCACTACTTCATGTTCTGGAACAGATGCTGGTAAATCTGGTTGGTCAGGGGATTGGAGACGTGGCGCCTACATCATATGGCCACATGAGCCCTGTGGGGGCTGAACTGGAGGAGGAGGAGGACATTGGAGCACAAGCAATGTGTAGCGAAATGGGTGTTTTTTCTACACAGGTGACAGGAGAAGAGAAGCAGGAGCAGTCAGAGGAGCTACAGGGTGATGAGGAAGACTAGGCAGAGGACCCAGACACACCGTGGCAGTATGCAGTGGAGATAGAGGTATGGAGTCCCTCCGAGTCACTTGCACAAATGGCCCGATGCATGCTCACTTGCTTGGGTAGTGACAGACAAATTGTCACGATTCGGAAGAGGGATGACTTCTGGCTCTCCACCTTGTTGGAATTTTGCTATCGGTCCAAAATGGAGGGCCTTTTTTATACCCGCTGAGAGGGAGGATAAATTGAACTACTATAGAGACATCCTATGTAGTCAGTTGGCCGCTGCCTATCTGCGCCATCGTCCAAAATGTGGAGAGACTGACCTTTGTCAAGATGAACAGGTGTGGATCAGCCAGGATTTCCATCCACCAATGCCTGATGCATCTGACTAGATCATCCATGGTGCCAAACCAATACTTTGACAAAAGAAACCAGTTTCTTCTGGCTACCTGCCTCAGCTACTATTCTGATGCTGCCACCCGCTTGATGCCACACATCGGATACCAAGTGCTCCTTTTTTCACCCGCCATCTTCAGCTGGTACTAGTATTGCCACTCACCTCCCCACTCTGTCACCGGGTCACTCTGTGGTCTCCTGATGCTGCTGCCACCTCCCCACTATGTCACCTTGCCACTCTGTGGCCTTCTGATGCTGCTGCCACCTCCACAGTATGTCACCTTGCCACTCTGTGGCCTCCTTATGCTGCTTTCACCTCACCACTATGTCACATAGTCACTCTGTGGACTTCTCATGCTGTTCCCAGCCTCCCGACTTCATGACTGGGCCACTATTTTGCCTTTGGGCCTGGCTGACATCATCATTTATTTGACCCTTCTTCTGATCTGTCAGAAGGAAGGAAAAATGAGATGCACAATGGATCCTGTCTGTGTAGCAGCTGTAAGGCCTGTATGGTCCCATCAGAATTGGCGTCTGATTTGGTAGCCAAAAGCAGGAGTGGGTACAAAACACAGAAGACATGCAAATATTCCATTCACGTGTCATCTCTGTTTTGGATCCACTCCTGTTTTTTTTTTGGTATTAATAATACTGATAGATTACTGACCAAATGCTGACTGAGTGAAAGTGGATGCTTAACAGACAGGATCCGTTTTTTGGGGGTTAATGTTTTGAGAGATCAGAGGAAGGCCAAAATAATCTGTGACGTCAACACAAACTTACTGCTGACACCCTCTCCACTCTGGGGGGCTCTACTTGTATAAGCGTTTAATAGAACAGGTTCTGTAGACATCTATGTGAAATCAGCTGACGACTGTGTAAAAGGAGAGCACTTCTTCTTGACGCTAACATTGACCTGTAAGTCTGAGTTCACACTTGTTATTTGGTCAGTTTTGGCTCGTGACTGCCGAAATAAGTGAAGTGTGGAGTGATTCTAAGAGCGCCGCCTGTCATCTGCATGTCATACTGACTCACAGTATTATTTCACTACCACAGCAGACTCCCTATGCGTGCTTCTGCAAGGCACAGTGTTCTACACCACTATAAAGGCTCTCTGAAGCCAGGAAATAGCCATTTTGTAATGCGATTCGCTGCAAATAAACTCAAATTGCATTTTTTTCCAAAAATTAATTGAACGGGCCGCTCATCCCTAATGTTGTACAAGCTGTACACTGAAAAAATATTTGTAAAAATTTGTAAAAATATTTACAAAACTGTGAGGGTGTTCTCACATTTGTGAGCTACTGTAGATTCTGCTAAGCATATAAATCCCCAGCAAGCATGGTGGCCCCTGTTTTTCACTCGGTTTAACTGTGTTGTCACTCAAGGTCCTGGGTCTGGATACGGAACCTAGTAACATTCTGTCCTCTGGTATTGTTGCTGCCATAAATCCTGACCTTGTCACTGAAATACAATGTTGTCAGGACTCTGGTAAATTTTTTGTTCCTCCAAATTTTCGCCTTACAATTTTGGAGGAATCTCATTGCTCTGTTCTGGCATGTCATCTGGGTACTGCGGGGACTAAACATCTGGTCTCCCAAGCCTACTGGTGTTCGTGCAATGTGCATACACTGTGGGAGGTTGGCGGCGGGCTGAGTGACAGCCAATCCACCTAGTTATTCTGTGGATTGTAAACTGTCCTATGGAGCACCAAGTCCCTGGATCAGAACCTAATAGGCTTTCTATTGAATTCCCCACCTGGCAATTCATCTTTGTCAGTGATAGTTTTTGACTACCTAGCTGTGCTCCCATTTCCGGGGTTGTGTGTGCTTTTGGATTATTCATACTGTATGTTTGGCCTCGGCTTGCTTTTGACCACTCTCCGCCTCGTGATTTGGTACTGTGTTTTCCATCTGGTTCTCATCTCGCCTTGGCTATTTCATTATCCTCCATCTCTCATCTTGGTACTGTATTGCCCTCCTGGTTCCAACCCTTTTCTGTCCGACTCTGCTTTTGTGTAGTTTTTGTCTGTTTGTCGTCTGTCTTGCACCTTAGTAGAGTAGGGAACGTCGACCAGTTGCAGACTTGTCATCTAGGGCTTGCACTGCAAGTATGCAGGGTAAGTGGGAGGAGTCCCAGTCAGGACTCACTGTCCATGTGTTCTCTACCGACTGCTGTTACACTTTTGGCAGTATATTCTTGATTACATAGGGATGTGCTGCCAATACTCGGGGACCTTTTATTCTAATAATATGCAATCGAGATGATCTACAGCATAATTACACAGGCCAGTTATAAGGAATAATTGTTCATATTAACACAATTTGCCCACAAATCATGCAGTATTATAGGCCTTTTAGCACTGCTTATAGGATATACTTAGAATATTAAGTATGTATTGAGCAAACCTGTTCTATCTTCAAATCTCCAGTCATACTGTATATTTATGTTTATCAAGTTTTAGAAGTTTAAAGTCTATTCATTTTTGTCTATTATAATTATTTCTAGAGTCATCAAGGGAATGCACCAAAAACAAAGATTTCCCTTTTAAACATTGGTTTAAAAATAATCCACTCAAACAAGTTTGTTTGCTTCAAATAGAAGCTTTAAACATTAACTGATTAACTGACTGATTAGTCTGAACCCAGCCAGCTCGATGCTCTGCATATTTGCTGAATGGCAACTTGGATCCTGCTTCTGCTGACTGTTGTGGGCTCCCATTCAAACGTCTGTAATCCTATGATGAACTTCTATCAGTTCTTCTGGAGAATCGCTGTTGATAAGGCAGACTGCAAATGCTAAACAGAGCTTGGCCCTTGAACTGATCCCTCAATCTATATGTTAATAAATCTTATTCTTAATACAATATTGTAAGTAAAGAATGTTGGAATTATTTTAGTATTTCTTCGACTATAAACCTAGATGCAGACGTTAGTTTGTGATAAAGCTTCAAATCATGCCACATCTGCGGACTACAACAAAATCAAATCTTAGTACAACTGGATTTGCAAAATTAAAAGCAACACTCTTTTCAGTTCCAATAAAAAACTTTTCATTCAGTCCCAATTCAAATCAATGGCCAGTGTGCCCTGCACCAGAAATCATCCAGAACTCCACCAAAACCATCATTACCAGCTACATCCATAATTAAGTTATCTACATTGGAAACCTCCAATTGCTAACAAAATGCCCTACTCTTAAACAACTAAAGAAAAACTTGACAGAGTAATAGGAATAAAATTATCTGGACACTGCGCCCTACATGTCTTGAAAGATAGGCAACATGAATAATCCTGCAAGCAAACACTAACAAAAACTGCACTTGACATAATTTAGCTTTTTGGCAACAAAAAATTGATCAATTAAAGAAATCAGGTTGTCATCTAGCAAAAAAAAAAAAATAAGCTAACCGTATGAAGTTCTAACCCGAAAAAAGGAATCTTCTGTCTTGTCCTCTGCCAAAGGCACAAAAATCCTACCCATCAACCTTTGAAAATATAGATACACCCCCCGATACACCCCCCCCCCCCTGCAAAGTGGGGCGAAAATGTCAGTGCATCTTATGGGGCGAATACTAATGAGTGCTTCCATTATGGAATGGGAAGCGGTAAATGCAGCGCTCCCTGGGCTCTGTACTCACAGCTTCCTGGTGCTCGGACACTCGCTGTGCTGTGACTGCGCACAGCTTGAGGACCTCGGAGCTCTGTGACCTCACGCTGTGCGCGTTGAGTCACAGTACAGTGTGTGGCAAGAAGACGAAGTTGATTTTTTATATTTTATTTGATCTGAGGCATGGGTGTCTGAGGTCTGATTGGGGGTCATTTACATTGGCGTCTGAGCTGAGGTCTGATTGGGGTCATTTACATTTGGGTCTGACCTGAGGTCTGATTGTGGGTCTGATCTGAGGTCTGATTAAGGGTCTTATTAACATTGGGGGTCTGATCGGGGCTGTGAGTTGAGGTCTGATTTAACATTGGGGGTCTGATTGGTGGTTTGATCTGAGGTCTAATGAAAAATATTTTTTTTATTCTTCTCCTCTAAAGCCTAGGTGTGTTTTATGGGCACATGCATCTCATAGGGCAAAAAATATGGTAATCTTCTCAAATCCAACTATTCACTTAAAAAAAAAGCAAACGTTTTCAAATATCAACAAGAAATAGTACAACCCATAGGAAGACAGAGGTCAACATGGCAAAAAAAATTCCAAGTGACATTCTATCAAGAGGAAACAACAGGTGTGGACTAGTGTTGGACACGAATATTCGAATCACGAATTGTAATAGCGAATATCGCAACTTCGAAAAATTTGCGAATATTTAGAATATAATGATATATATTCGTATTTGTGAGTATTCTACATTTTTTTTCCCATCAGTAACCTCCCTTTTTGCTTGTGGACCAATAAGAAGGCTGCAATGTCTTTGTCTGAGCTTAGCAACATCCCTAGCAACAAATAGGAAAGTTGGCTACCCCTTTAGTATATAAGAACCTCCCCACAGCCATTTTCTACAGTTTATTACAGTTCTGAGAGAGACCGCAGTGTCATTGCTGTGCTCTCTGCCTTCGTGTGTCACATTACATTAGATAGTTAGTTAGTTAGCTTATATATATATAATACAGATAGTTAGTGGGAGATAGTCAATGTAGGTTAGATTGTAATATAGTGTAGCTGTACAGGGTGTTAGGTTCTGCTGTCCATACATACATGCTACATAGTGCTGTATGTATGTATGTATGCTACATACATACATTTTTGGTCGTGGCATAAATATGAAGGAATGACCCCTACCTACTGGATACCTAAAAGCGGTTAGAATTATGCCGGAACCGCGACGCTGAAGAGACGCCTGAAGGGGGGCATCCCCTGTGTGAGATAGTGAAAGTAAGCGTGGGTACGGTGGGTACGCTGGAGACGACGTTCACTGTGAGAGGGGATGCCCGGCCAGGTATAGTCATCATCGCCCCTCCCACAAATACAGGCCAATAAATCGGCCTTAACACTTGTGGTCGGGGCTTAAACATGAAGGAATGACCCCTACCTGCTGGATACCTAAAAGCCGTTAGAATTATGCCGGAACCGTGACGCTGAAGGGACGCTTGAAGAGGGCCAAAAAGGACAACAAACTTGATCAAAGAGCTTTATTACAACCTCCAATTGCGATTTCGCTACCAACGAGCGAGCTGCAGCCAGGGTAATGGGATCGGAAGTAGTGAAGCGTACCGAGGCATTGTAGCACCGTAGACGTTCGCTTCAGGAAACTTGTGAAAGAGAATTAGCTCGGGACAGGGCATCGGCTGCTATATTTTAGATTCGGTTACATGAATGTGTGTAATGAATTTGGTGTAGTAACGAGCGAAGCACCTGACACCTAACAAAAGATATCAGTAGGACCAAGCCGTTAATCAAATGCCCATGACCGCAACATTGACATAAACATACACCATGTAACCAGCCCATCCCGACCCCCTGCATGCACAGTTTCCATTATAGGATAAAGTTCAAACTACGCTGAAATCTGTGGAATCTGGGATTAACCAACCTCACTCGTTCACCCACCAGCTAGCCAGTGGGGGCCAAAAAAAAGGGTAGCAAAACCTGAGTTTGACGTGGCCTCAGGAAACTAGGAGAATTACTGTACACCTCTGGAATAAAAGAGAAATACCATACCAATGCCTGAGAAAGCGGTCCCACATGGAAAGTCAGCAATCGCCTGAACATCAAGGCATATATAAACACTTGATCCTGGAGAGATAAACGCAAGAAACCCTTTAATCTTTACCAATGCCACTAACGTGGTATCATGGTGAACTGATAAAATAACGAGTCGAATACGTATGCGTAAAAACGTGCGTCAAGCGTAACCCTATTCGGAATCTGGCGCCGAATCCGCAGTGCGGACCAACATCCTAACAGTGCCCCTATACATATATATACACATATAAACTAAACACACATATATATGTTTTTTTTTTTTATAAACTACCACTGGAGCCTGAACTCACACTCTGCCCCGCACTTCCAACTGTGGCCACATAGAGGGCGCCAGAGCCACAACTATGCGTGTCTGTGGAACCCAGCCAGCAGATCAGAGCGAGGGGCAGAGGTGAGTGCATGCCTGAATAGTGCGGGAAGAGATACTGACTAAAACAGACGCTGTGCATCCTATGCACCCCACCTCTCTAGTAGCTCTCCGTGAGGAACTATATTTTGGAAAACACATGACAGCCAGCTGCAGAGCAGAGCTGAATACATGGTCGAGTGGCCCCTGTAAGCGACTCCTGTGACGTGCTTTCCACATAGTGTAATCTTACACTAAAGCCATATTAAAAAGGCTAACATACCCTGACTAGAACACTAGACTCAATGTCCCTTCCCCATAATAAATGTATGTTTTTTTTTTTTTTTTTTTTTCAGACATTTCATTTATTTTATAACACACCCTCTTTTTTTTTTTAAAACACACACCATTCCTGAACCATACTACTCCCCATTGCTGAGTAAATTCACCTGTGCGCCCCCTGGACAGAAACAACATGCTGAAAACTGCATCACATTTTCATCCAATATCTCCTGGTACTGAAGAGAATTCATGGTACCTTGCACATGCTGAAGCTTCCCTGTACCTGTAGAAGCAAAACAGCCCCAAAGCATGATTGACCCCCCGCCATGCTTCATAGTAGGCAAGGTGTTCTTTTCTTCATAGGCCTTGTTCTTCCTCCTCCAAACATAGGATTGATACATGGGCCCAAACAGTTCTAATTTTGTTTCATCAGTCCACAGAACACTATCACAAAACGTTTGTGGTTTGTCCACATGACTTTTGGCATACTGCAGTCGACTCTTATTCTTTGGAGACAGCAAGGGGGTGCGCCTGGGAGTTCTAGCATGAAGGCCTTCATTACGCAGTGTGCGCCTTATTGTCTGAGCTGAAACTTCAGTACCCGCATCTGACAAATCTTTTTTCAGTTCCTCAGCAGTCACACGGGGACTTTTCTCCAGTTTGTGCTTCAGGTCGCGCACAGCAGTCGAAGTCAGCATCTTCTTTCTGCCACGACCAGGTAGCGTTTCAGCAGTGCCCTTTGCCTTGAATTTGCGAATAATGCTTCCTATGGTGTCTCTTGGTATGTTTGGCAGAGTACACACAAGAAAAAATAGGACAAGGTTAGGAGGTCCCTAATGGTAGAGACGGACTAAACCTTTTGTGCAGGGTGACACCGGTGAAGGGGAAATGGATGTCTGATAGGGTTCTAAATCTAAGGCACTGGGTAAAAACTAAGGTAGTTAGGCTGTTGGATCGTACCGTTTAAGCAAAAGGTTAATATTGTGTCAAGAAAAAAGAGAGAAAAAAAAGAGAGAAAAAGAGGTGATTTAGAGGGATGGTTGGAACCCCCTTTTAATGTCCCAAATACATGGGTCTATAAGCGCCAGACTACCTCCCTAATAGGGGTGTAACTTCATCTCCAGTAGGTGAAATAAGTGACCCACTTAAAACTGATTGATTAAAAGTAGGGAATTCATATAAATAAAATGATAGTAATAAAAAGTACTTTCCGTAGATTACCAAAGGCTGAATGAAGGGAAGGGTACTTACTTCACTTGGGGGGCTGTCTTCAGGTTAAACTCAAGACACCTGAGACAAAAAAAAACCCTGGCCAGGATCGCACGTAGAATCTTAGATGCTGAAGTCACCACTCGGACGAGGATCTTCTTCAAAACCACTTTAATAACATCAAGGCTCAACGCGTTTCGGGGTATCCATTAACCCCTTCCTCAGGAGCAGTATAACATGAGTAATAGACACTTACATATTTATAGCTAAACATACAAAACAATTAACCTCAAAATTCCCGCCAACTGTGGTGAGGTGAACGGGAAATGACGTTATTCACGTCACTTCCGGTTCTCTGGAACGCACGTGTGGAACGCACGTCGCGTTCTAATGTACAAAACAAGCCCCTTCATTGGTAAAAACTTATAGAAGGGTATCGAGCTGGAAGAGGACACAAAAGTTTATATCCATGTAGCTTTCCAGCGCTCCTGCCTGGAGCGCACAAGCCGGAAGCTTCGGGCACGCGCAATGGCCTCAAGATGGTTGTGCGTCCGCAGTGGAGCGCACGCTAACCGGAAGTTCCTCTCAAGCCGGGCAGCGCGGTAGGTTGAAGCTGCCCTAGATATGGCCGTGCGTTCCACAGTGGGACGCAACCAGACCGGATATAACTCCCATCTATCTCCCGCATATCAGTGGTACTACATAGACAGAGGGTAGATATATATGAATACATTGGGAGCTCAGAATGTATATGTATACATGTCTGGTGCCTGCAGAATTAATACACTGATTCTAACAAAACTAGAAACCGTAGAAATAAATTAGGTATAAATTTAAATTTTATCTCTACGGTCACCCAAGTAAAAATGTGGGTGGAGCTATCACATAGAGTGCAATATCAATCAAATTAATACTTAGAATTAGCTACTGAAAAAATAGGTAAATCAAATGGATACAGAAAAAAAGGGGATCTAAAAATATATGGATCTAGAAAATTATCTAAAAGGGGTCTTAAAAATTATAAAATAGAATATACTGGATATTATCTTTAATAGGCTTGTATAAATGGGTTAATAAATGATCGGTAAAAAATAAATAAATAATAATAAATATACTAAATAGTATTCTAAAAAGATGTTCTAGCACCCCTAACAGGGAAAGCCCAACCCCAATTTAGTTATAAATGCCTGTAGGTTGAGAGTACCTCACTATTCCATGATCCTTACATGACTATCACACATATCACTAAGGGTGAGTACATACGGGGAAGCATGACTCTCACAATTGTAGTTAAAGGTGAGTGTGTGCGGGAAAGCTTTACCATCAATCCTTAATAATTTACATACTCCAGGGTTTCGTTTAAACCAAACTGTGTCAGAGTGTTCAATTGGTAGATCCAAAACATTTATTTTCTTGCTAAGGTTTGAAAAGATGATGGAATCCATTCCAGAGGTGTTACTTTAAACCTGTGGGGTCCCTCATGGTGGATGGAAAGTGTTTGGAAACGCTGTGTGTTGGTATTTTCCTAGAGATGTTGGAGAGATGCTCGTTCATGCGCTCCCTTAATGTTTGAATTGTGCGTCCACGATAAAAGACTACAGGGGCATTCAAGGAGATAAATGAGGAAGAAGTATTGCAACTCATATCATGTCTCAGAGTTAGCGGATTCCTTGGTGGGGGTAAAGGACAACTTCTCCACATTGAATCATCTTGCAACACTTGCACTTTCTATGTCCGCACTTTCTAGAGCCTACCCTGCTCTTCTGTTGGACCGATGGGATTATTTTCTGTTTGTTTAGAAGTTTGGGGCAAGAGGGTGCTAATAGATTCTTCAGGCTTTTTGCCCTACGGAAGGTCAAAGTGGGTATTAGGAATGTTTTCCCAGTATTGGATCCTTCAAGAGGATTTTCCAATGTTTGTTGACAATTCCTCTAATTTTAGCATGTTGGCTGTTATAAGTTGTGATTAAATTGATATTAGCATGCTTCTGGTCAGTGTCATCTTTTGGTTTATTCCTAAAACTATCTTGTTGGTTTTCTCCTAGTATTCTTTTCTCTGCTTCCAACACTAATTTATTGGGGAAGCCCTTCTCTTTAAACCTTTCTAAACCTTAAGGTTTAAAGAGAAGGGCTTCCCCAATAAATTAGTGTTGGAAGCAGAGAAAAGAATACTAAGAGAAAACCAACAAGATAGTCTTAGGAATAAACCAAAAGATGACACTGACCAGAAGCATGCTAATATCAATTTAATCACAACTTATAACAGCCAACATGCTAAAATTAGAGGAATTGTCAACAAACATTGGAAAATCCTCTTGAAGGATCCAATACTGGGAAAAACATTCCCCTAATACCCACTTTGACCTTCCGTAGGGCAAAAAGCCTGAAGAATCTATTAGCACCCTCTTGCCCCAAACTTCTAAACAAACAGAAAATAATCCCATCGGTCCAACAGAAGAGCAGGGTAGGCTCTAGAAAGTGCGGACATAGAAAGTGCAAGTGTTGCAAGATGATTCAATGTGGAGAAGTTGTCCCTTTACCCCCACCAAGGAATCCGCTAACTCTGAGACATGATATGAGTTGCAATACTTCTTCCCTCATTTATCTCCTTGAATGCCCCTGTAGTCTTTTATACGTGGGACGCACAATTCAAACATTAAGGGAACGCATGAACGAGCATCGCTCCAACATCTCTAGGAAAATACCAACACACAGCGTTTCCAAACACTTTTCCATCCACCATGGGGGGGACCCCACAGGTTTAAAAGTAACACCTCTGGAATGGATTCCATCATCTTTTCAAACCTTAGCAAGAAAATAAATGTTTTGGATCTACCAATTGAACACTCTGACACAGTTTGGTTTAAACGAAACCGTGGAGTATGTAAATTATTAAGGATTGATGGTAAAGCTTTCCCGCACACACTCACCTTTAACTACAATTGTGAGAGTCATGCTTCCCCGTATGTACTCACCCTTAGTGATATGTGTGATAGTCATGTAAGGATCATGGAATAGTGAGGTACTCTCAACCTACAGGCATTTATAACTAAATTGGGGTTGGGCTTTCCCTGTTAGGGGTGCTAGAACATCTTTTTAGAATACTATTTAGTATATTTATTATTATTTATTTATTTTTTACTGATCATTTATTAACCCATTTATACAAGCCTATTAAAGATAATATCCAGTATATTCTATTTTATAATTTTTAAGACCCCTTTTAGATAATTTTCTAGATCCATATTTTTTTAGATCCCCTTTTTTTCTGTATCCATTTGATTTACCTATTTTTTCAGTAGCTAATTCTAAGTATTAATTTGATTGATATTGCACTCTATGTGATAGCTCCACCCACATTTTTACTTGGGTGACCGTAGAGATAAAATTTAAATTTATACCTAATTTATTTCTACGGTTTCTAGTTTTGTTAGAATCAGTGTATTAATTCTGCAGGCACCAGACATGTATACATATACATTCTGAGCTCCCAATGTATTCATATATATCTACCCTCTGTCTATGTAGTACCACTGATATGCGGGAGATAGATGGGAGTTATATCCGGTCTGGTTGCGTCCCACTGTGGAACGCACGGCCATATCTAGGGCAGCTTCAACCTACCGCGCTTGCCCGGCTTGAGAGGAACTTCCGGTTAGCGTGCGCTCCACTGCGGAACGCACAACCATCTTGAGGCCATTGCGCGTGCCCGAAGCTTCCGGCTTGTGCGCTCCAGGCAGGAGCGCTGGAAAGCTACATGGATATAAACTTTTGTGTCCTCTTCCAGCTCGATACCCTTCTATAAGTTTTTACCAATGAAGGGGCTTGTTTTGTACATTAGAACGCGACGTGCGTTCCACACGTGCGTTCCAGAGAACCGGAAGTGACGTGAATAATGTCATTTCCCGTTCACCTCACCACAGTTGGCGGGAATTTTGAGGTTAATTGTTTTGTATGTTTAGCTATAAATATGTAAGTGTCTATTACTCATGTTATACTGCTCCTGAGGAAGGGGTTAATGGATACCCCGAAACGCGTTGAGCCTTGATGTTATTAAAATGGTTTTGAAGAAGATCCTCGTCCGAGTGGTGACTTCAGCCTCTAAGATTCTACGTGCGATCCTGGCTAGGGTTTTTTTTTGTCTCAGGTGTCTTGAGTTTAACCTGCAAGGCAGCCCCCCAAGTGAAGTAAGTACCCTTCCCTTCATTCGGCCTTTGGTAATCTACGGAAAGTACTTTTTATTACTATCATCATTTTATTTATATGAATTCCCTACTTTTAATCAATCAGTTTTAAGTGGGTCACTTATTTCACCTACTGGAGATCAAGTTACACCCCTATTGGGGAGGTAGTCTGGCGCTTATAGACCCATGTATTTGGGACATTAAAAGGGGGTTCCAACCATCCCTCTAAATCACCTCTTTTTCTCTCTTTTTTATCTCTTGTCTTCCTGGACCATTCTCTTGACTTCACCATGTTTGTAAACACACCAGTAAATGTCTAGAAGGAGCTTAGTATCACAGTCATTTTAAATCTGCCTAATTGGTGCTTATTATGCTTGATTGCTGCTCCTTGACATCCAGAGGTGTTTTCAATACCTGATCGAAAACACATGAATGAACCTCTGTTCTTAAGAGTGGTAGTCTTTAAGGGGTTAAATAATTGTGTCAATGAAGAAATCACAAAAAAAACATTTAATACTGTATTACAAAAACAATTGATGTCATTTTAGTTGCATTTGGTTCTTTAAAAAGTCCTTGTAAGATTTCATTCTGAACACAATTACAAATGTACACTAAATTCCCTAAAACCCTTTACAGCATTGGGGGTTGAATAATTTTGAACACAACTGTACATGTTATTTGTGTTCTTATAGTTTTACCTCAAATGCTCCTGTTTTGCCAACAAACAAGTAAGGCTACAGAAAACAGTCTTCTTATTTGGAAGACAGCAATGGTTTATGCTGAATTTCAGACTGCACACTGTGTGAACGTGTATGAAGACAGAACACTTGCCCTCGCATCCCATGGATAGCCCTGTAATAGATTGACAAGTCCGGGAAACTTAGGCCTTCCGGTTGAATCAGGGTAGAATGTGGCAATCGCAGACGAGCTTTACTCCACAAAAATTTATAAAAGGAGTTTCTCAGCTGTATAAAGCAAGCTATTGGCAAAAGAATGGACAAGGTTTGCATATAGTACTCTACAATACTTTAGGAACTAGGATAAACTTAAATAGGGTATGTCTCCCAAACCAGGAGGTAAATGGTATTTCCCACACAATAGTATTTTTAACAATTTGTGGGAGTGACTAGAAATTTTCTTTATATAAAGTCACAGGGTCTTAAGTGATATTCCCTCCTAGGAATTTCAGAGATGTAGAAGGCCATTGGTACGAGGTGTACATCTCCAACAATTTCTTTGTTTGCTGATCTAGCGTGATATTCAGTACCTGCATAGTGGGGTTAATCAGAAAGTTTGATAGACTCCCCAAACTTTTGGAACAGTGATTGAATTGCCAAAGAGGCCTCTTTGGAGTTTGTAATAATGACGAAATGCCGCTGGTTGATGGTGAGTCCCCCACAAATATGGACCCCCAATCCTGTTGTCCTGGTGGATTGCTTGATAAAGACATTCAACTGTCATAATTAACAATAATGGTGATAGGAGACATACCTGTCGTGTTCCATTCTCAATGGAAAAGAAAGGGTTAGTATTTCATTCACCATTACATGTGCAGTAGGGCTGTTGTACATGGGCATAATGGCTGGCACAAAATGCAAAGGTAAGCCAAATTTGAAAGGATTGTCCCATGAAAATAGTCTATAGTATTCAAAACAACACCTGGATCTAAATACTTTTGTAATTGTATGTAATTAAAAATTTAGCGAAGCCACTGAGTTATTCAATAAAATACTGTATAGTGCCACCTGCTGTCTGTTTTTCTTATTTCTTTGACATGCTTACTGAGAAGGTCACACATGCTCAGTTTTATCCTTTAACTGCCTTTTGAGTTATGATAGGGACAGCATGGACACGCACCCTTAGCTGCAGCAGAAAAGGCACTCCCCTTGAGCTGTCAACTTGATATACAACTAGCAAAGCAAATAATTTGGAGTACTCTGGATCCATGTGAGGTACATGGCTGGTTCAAGCTTTGTTAGAAAGATTGTTATTAGAATTCGATCCGAATTTCAGGAAAAATTTGATTCTCTCTGAATTTCCTCGCGATTCGAGGTAACGAATCTCATTTTTTCCTAAAATAGTTGGTGCACGTGTGAGGACATGGAGCATGGAACTCTTGGAAATCAGGATCACCCATAATGCCATGCATGCAGCTAATCAGCAGCCAGCCCTCTGAGGTCACAGCCCTATAAATAGCCTCAGCTATCTTGGATTCTGCCATTTACCAGTGTAGTTAGTGCAGGGAGAGACGTCAGCAGGCACTAGGGACAGTGTTAGAAAAAACATAATTGTGCTAAAAAAAAAAAAAGATTTACAAGTGAAGGAAAGATTAAGGTGTAGGGAAAGGATAGGAAGGAATCATTCCACAGCATTTTTGTTTAACAGGGTTCAGTATTGGAGGTTACAGCCTGGGTAATAGGAACAATCCTATTACACCTTGCTGCACTGACTGGGGATGCAAATTGCAATTATACAGCTCTGTAATTCCAGCAAACTGTTCTTGTTATTGGGGTGCAAGTGCTGTTTGATACAGCCATTAATAGGGTTTATTACAAGGAAATATTTATATGTCTTATTTGCCCTTGTGCGGTGCAGTTTTATGTTCTAAAGCATTTGGCTTGTATTAGTGGGGAAAAAAGGTCTTATTAGCTGTTGTCTGGTGAAGTGTGAAAATTACAGCCCTTTTATCGTGTATTATTTGCCGTTCAGCAGTGCAGTTATGTTCTAACACATTTTGTGGCGTGTATAAGTGGAAAAAAGAAAAATATATTTGCCGTTCAGCAGTGCAGTTATATGTTCTAAAACCTTTTGTGTCGTGTATAACTGGAAAAAAGATAAATATATTTGCAGATCAGCGGTGCAGTTATATATTCTAAAGCTATTTGCGTCGTGTATAAGTGGACAAAAATAAGGGCCTATTTGCCGTTCAGCGGTGCAGTTATATGTTCTAAAGCCCTTTTTGGTGTGTATTAGTGGCAAAAAAATATATATATACATATATATATATATATATATATATATATATATATATATATATTTGCTGTTCAGCGGATATGTTCTAAAGCATTTTTTGGCATGTATTAGTGGGTAAATAGAAAAAGGGCTTATTAGCCGTTGTGTGTTGAAGTGAGAAAATTACAGCCCTATTTGTTGTGCATTAACAACTAGCAGATTTTGCCCTGGAAAAGATGTCCTGCCCGGCCAGTAGCGTGGCATCAGCACGGATGTTTAGTGTAAAGGGGGCCATAGTTACCCCAAGAAGAACTCGCCTGTTCACCCAAAATGTGGATAGACTGACCTTTTTCAAGATCAATCAGGCATGGATCAGCCAGGATTTCCACCCACCAATGCCTGATGAATCAGACTAGATCAGGATTCAGCAACCTTCGGCACTCCAGCTGTTGTAAAACTACAATTCCCTACATGCTCTATTCATTTCTATGGGAGGTCTGAAAAGAGCAGAGCAAGTATGCATGCTGGTAGTTGTAGTTTCACAACAACTGGAGTACCAGAGGTTGCCTATCCCTGGACTAGATCATCCATGGTGTCACACCAACACTTTGACAAAACAGACCGGTTTCTTCTGGCTACCTGCCTCAGCTACTATTCTGATGCTGACACCCGCCCGATGCCAGACATCTGATGCAAAATGCTCCTTCTTTCACCACCATCTTCAGCTGATACTGGTATTGCCACCCACCTCTCCACTCTGTCACAGGGTCACTCTGTGGTCTCCTGATGCTTCTGCCACCTCCAAACTATGTAACCTTGCCACTCTGGTCTCCTGATGCTGCTGCTGCCACCTCCACTATGTCATTGTGCCACCCTGTGGCCTCCTCCTGATGCTGCTGCTGCCACCTCCACACTCTGTCATTGTGCCACTCTGTAGCCTCCTGATGATACTGCTGCCACCTCCACACTGTCATTGTGCAACTCTGTGGCCTCCTGATGCTGCCACCATCTCCACACTCTGTCATTTGGGCCCTCTGTGGCCTCCTGATGCTGCAGCCCCCTACTCCTGATGCTGCCGCCACCTCCAGACTCTGTCATTGAGTTACTCTGTGGTCTCCTCATTCACGTGTTATCTGTTTTTGATACTTTCCTGTTTTTTTTTGGGCATTAGCAATACTGATGGATTATTGAGCAAATGCTGACCGAGTGTGGGTATTGTTCTGATGGATCAGAGGAAGGGCAAATTAATCAGTGATGTCAACACAAACTTAATGCTGACACCCTCTCCACTCTGTCAGGGGGCCCTACTTTTATAAGCGTTTAATAGAACTGGTTCTGTAGACATCTATGTGGAATCAGCTGACGAGGTTGTAAAAGGAGTGCGCTTCCTCTTGACGCTAACATCGACCTATAAAGCTGAGTTAATACTTGAGTTATTTGGTCAGTTTTGGCCCCATGACTGCCCAAATAAATGAAGTGTGCAGTGATTCTAAGAGAGACGCCTGTCATCTGTATGTCATACCGATTCACAGTATTATTTCACTACCACAGCAGACTCCCTATGCGTGTTACTGCAAGGCACAGTGTTCTACACCACTATAAAGGCTCTCTGAAGCCAGGAAAATTCGGCGAACTGGGAATCGAATTTTTGAAAAATTCGCTCACCTCTATTTGTTATGTACTATATGATCTCAGATTTTCATCTTTTACATTAGTCATGGCATAACCCCTGTAAGCATGACCTGTGTCATAAACATCCAAACGATTACAGTTTAATGCCTTTTCGGCATCTCTGCTGAGAAAGACTAAGACCTCTTTTAACACGGCTGTTGCAGGTGAGTTGCGTGCAAACATGCGGGTGCATTGCAGGAAAATATGTGATTTATTGAAGCAAGTGCAAAACGTTTTAATGTGTTTTGCATGCGCGTGGGAAAAATCTTCATGTTTGTACCCAGAACCGAACCCTGACTTCTTCACTGAAGTTCTGGTTTGGATTGAGTATTCAGTATATTTAATTATTTTCCCTTATGACATGGTTATAAGTGAAAATAATAGCATTCTCAATACAGAATGCTTAATAAAATGTGGATTAAGGGGTTAAAAAAAATTAACTCACCTTATCCACTTGATCGTGTAGTTGCGATCTCTTCTTTAATCATTAGCTGCCGGCTAAAGGACCTGTGGTGACGTCACTGCACTCATCACATGGTCCAATCACATGGTCCATCACCATGGTGATGGCCCATGTGATGTGACGTCACCACAGGTTCTTTAGCCGGCAGCTTATGATTGAAGAAGATAGAAGAGATCGCAACTACGTGATCAAGTGGATAAGGTGAGTTAATTTATTATTATTTTTTAACCCCTTAATCCACATTTCACTAAGCATTCTGTATTGAGAATACTATTATTTTCCCAAATAACCATGTTATAAGGGAAAATAGTAAAGATAGGGTCCTCATCCCGATCATCTCTTAGCAATCATGCAGGAAAATCGCACGGCATCCGCACTTGCTTGCGGATACTTGCAATTTTCACGCAGCCCTATTCACTTCTATGAGGCCTGCGTTGCGTTAAAAAAGCTGAATATAGAAGTCTCATCGCCATCATCCTGGCATATAACTTCAGATCAGCGTTTAATAAGGAGATGGGCCTGTAGCTGTCACAGGATGCATGATCCTTCTCTTCTTTTGGTAGTATAGTAATTAATGATGATAACATTTGGGGTGGTAACTGTTTATTGTTTAGTGCATCATTACAGACCATCAACGGTTTTGGCAATGAAAAGGGGGAGAAGGTATTGTAGTAAGTAGAAGGTAAACGATCCAGTCCTGGGCATTTATGAGAGTTCTTGTATCGAGAAAGGGCATGTGAGGGATGTGGGTTGTGTACAAGAGATAGAAGGTAAGTGTATCAGGGATAACCAATCCTCTTTTTCTTCTCTCCTTTTGTCAGTTTCAAGGAATCCTAAGGGGTCTCTAGCGAGTGATAGTATTCACTAAAGCAATATGCTCAGTGGATAGCAATTTGTTGGGAACAAGCATTTTTTATAGAATGTATATAAGAATGTATTTTATGCCTTTTCAATCTTGCCATTGTGAATTTCGAGGCATTATCCCCATGAGCATAGCATCAATAGTGAGCAGATAGGTAGAACTGATGGGAATTAACATAACAACCCCATCAAATCCCTCCTTGTATGAAAAAACAGGCCATAAAATCGTTTGTTGGAAGAAGATCGGTTACAGCTTTATTTAATTCAACATCTCCAATAATCATTTTATAGATCTGAAGTGCTATGCCAACTACCTCCACACCCGATGGGCAAGTCCACTTTCAGTTCCAGAGAGTCGTCTCCATGACACTAACCGCCACTGTGACTTTAGTGTTCAGGACATAAACTAGATAAAAACAGACAAATATCAGTACAAGAAGAAAATAAGCAAAAACACAAGGGCGTTAGGGTGGGAGCTTCCCAGGAACACCTGTCAAAGACGCCTGGCCTTCCCACACACACAAATATATGTAGGTATCCCCAGTGGTCAGGGATACCTAATCCATGAAGCAATCAACTTCAGGAGAAGGGGTTTTGGCAGGAGTATCCCAACATAGTGGAACAGGGGCATACCAAAACATGGAGAAAACACACAGGAGGGAGGGAAGTTAACCTCTCCTATGCCATCACCCGTCCCCTCAGTCATTGCCACCATCCTTATGCAGATTGATGGGAATAAACATAACAACCCCATTAAATCATTCCCTCCTTGTAGGAAAAAAACAGGCCACACAACTGTTTGTTGGGAGAAAGTCACTCACAGCTTTGTTCAATTCAACATCTACAGTTGTGTTCAAAATTATTCAACCCCCACTGAAATTTAGTGGTTTGACCAATTTGACATTGATTTTGATCATTTCAGTCATCTTGTTTACAATTAAATCAAAGAGGCACTTGTAAGTCAGACAAATATAACATAACATTTATAATGAAATAACCACAAATGTCTTTTCTGTGCTCACATCATTATCAGTTTTATTCAACCCCAAGTGACATTCAATCTTAGTACTTAGTACAACATCCTTTTCCAGTTATAACAGCTTTTAAACGTGAAGCATAGCTTGACACAAGTGTCTTGCAGCGATCTACGGGTATCTTCGCCCATTCTTCATGGGCAAAAGCCTCCAGTTCAGTCACATTCTTAGGCTTGCGTACTGCAACTGCTTTCTTTAAGTCCGACCAGAGGTTCTCAATCGGATTTAAGTCTGGTGACTGCGATGGCCACTTCAAAATGTTCCAGCCTTTAATCTGCAACCATGCTCTAGTGGACTTGGAGGTATGCTTGGGATCATTGTCCTGTAGAAAGGTCCAACGTCTCCCAAGCCTCAGGTTTGTGACGGACTGCAGCACATTTTCATCCAATATCTTCTGGTACTGAAGAGAATTCATGGTACCTTGCACATGCTGAAGCTTCCCTGTACCTGTAGAAGCAAAACAGACCCAAAGCATGATTGACCCCCCGCCATGCTTCACAGTAGGCAAGGTGTTCTTTTCTTCATAGGGCTTGTTCTTCCCCCTCCAAACATAGCGTTGATCCATGGGCCCAAACAGTTCTAATTTTGTTTCATCAGTCCACAGAACACTATCCCAAAACTTTTGTGGTTTGTCCACATGACTTTTGGCATACTGCAGTCGACTCTTCTTATTCTTTGGAGACAGTAAAGGGGTGCGCCTGGGAGTTATGGCATGAAGGCCTTCATTACGTAGTGTGCGCCTTATTGTCTGAGCTGAAACTTCAGTACCCGCATCTGACAAATCTTTTTTCAGTTCCTCAGCAGTCACACGGGGACTTTTCTCCAGTTTGCGCTTCAGGTCGCGCACAGCAGTCGAAGTCAGCATCTTCTTTCTGCCACGACCAGGTAGCGTTTCAACAGTGCCCTTTGCCTTGAATTTGTGAATGATGCTTCCTATGGTGTCTCTTGGTATGTTTAACATCTTTGCAATCTTCTTATAGCCATTGCCCTTCCTGTGAAGAGAAATCACCTCTTCTCTTGTCTTCCTGGACCATTCTCTTGACTTCACCATGTTTGTAAACACACCAGTAAATGTCTTAATGGAGCTGAGTATCACAGTCATTTTAAATCTGCCTAATTGGTGCTTATTATGCTTGCTCCTTGACATCCATTGGTGTATTCAATACCTGATCGAAAACACTTGAATGAACCTCTGTTCTTAAGAGTGGTAGTCTTTAAAGGGTTGAATAATTGTGTCAATGAAGAAATCACTAAAAAAACATTTAATACTGTATTACAAAAACAATTGATGTCATTTTAGTTGCATTTGTTTCTTTAAAAAGTCCTTGTAAGATTTCATTCTGAACATAATTACAAATGTACACTAAATTCCCTAAAACCCTTTACAGCATTGGGGGTTGAATAATTTTGAACACAACTGTACAATAATCATCTTATAGATCTGAAGTGCTATGCCAACCACCTGCACACCCAATAATCTAGTCCACCTTCAGTTCCAGAAAGTCATCTCCATGACACCAACCACCAAGGAGGAGTACATTTAAACCTAACCTAACCCCCCCCCCCCCCTGCCCCAACAAGAATAGGGCCTGCTAAACACTGTCTTGTAAAACGGACAACATGATGACTAGACCTATATCTGTCACAGGTTATGGGGATAGGGGAAAACACCAGATACACACAACAACAAATTGACAACAGTCTAGGCCTCAAAAGCTAAGGAAGAGGGATGGTGACCTCCTAGTAATCCCTAGGCGTTTCCCTAACTCCTGCCAATATGAGCAGATCCTTATGATGGAAATGCTCATACGCCAGATACCTATGCTCTGCTAAAACTGACAATCCCTAGAATAGGTAACAGGAGATGAGACAGCTGGTTCCTTCCCTGATGAAGGAACCCGCGTCTCCCTGAGGCCTAGAAACAACACACACCAGAGAATAATAAACAGAGAAGGCAACAAGTATTTAGCTTAGAGATGTATGGAGAAGCAGGAAATCCAAGACAAACAAACTCTAGCAACTCCAAGCAGAAATATCAACCACATGGTCAGCAGTGTGAGGCGGACCGAAATAGAGCCTCAACACTGATAGCAAACGGCACCTGAGGAGAGGTGAGATCCTGCCAAAAAACAACATACATAGAGGAAAACAGAGAGACCTGTCAGATAGCCTCACATGCAGCAAGTCTATCCGATATTCTCACCTCTCTCACAGGAGGGACTTTGACATATCATAAGATGATCCCTATCTGGCTTCATCAAACGATGGTTGTCACTTTCCAGCTGACCACAACACCCACTCACAAGCGTACAAAATGTGAAATCCTGGCATTAACAGAATGCTGGGCTTTCTCAACCGCCACGAGCACCTTGCCGGGTGACCCTAGATATAATCTTGGACTACACTATAACCATTTCCGAGAAAAAACAGGGTTATGTTTAAGGTCAGCCTTAATGAGCGTAATCAGCTCAGTCACTTTAGAAAACAAAGATTGTTACCGACAGCATGCAGCACAGAAACCATTAGAACGCCATGCTGAAAGCCAAGGTTCAGCACACTATTCCAACCCGAACAAAGCCCCAAAACTAGAGATATCGCGAACATAAAATTTTCCGTTCGTGAACGCGAATTTCCGCAAATCTTCACGAACGGGCGAACCGGGCGAACCGACTTCAATAGGCAGGTGAATTTTAAAACCCACAGGGACTCTTTCTGGCCACAATAGTGATGGAAAAGTTGTTTCAAGGAGACTAACACCTGGACTGTGGCATGCCGGAGGGGGATCCATGGCAAAACTCCCATGGAAAATTACGTAGTTGACGCAGAGTCGGGTTTTAATCCATAAAGGGCATAATTTACCTAACATTCCTAAATTGTTTGGAATAACGTGCTTTAAAACATCCAGTGTGCGTATACGATCAGGTTTGATGTTGTATCGTTCTGGATAATAGGAATAGCTCACTCTTGTGTATCTCTAGAATAGGTGCTCAGGTCTATATTATGTTTCAACCTTACAGAAATGATTACTTAAAATAAACCAATAGTAGACCGGCACTCTAACTGTGCGTCTTTATACAGATTGCTTATAGGTAGGGATGAGGGAACCCACACTGTATAGTTCGGGTTAGTACCAAATCTTGGGTTGTTCGGGACCCGGACCCGAACATTTTCAAAAGAGTTCAGGTTCGGGTTCGTTGTTCGGCGATTTCTTCCTGCTTTCTGAAGGTCTGCACAGCAGCCAATCAGCTAGTGTTTTACTTCTTGCCCTAAGAAGCCATCACAGCCATGTCTACTAATGGCATGGCTGTGATTGGCCAAGTGCAGCATGGGACCCAACCTCTATTTAAGCTGAAGTCACGTAGCGCCGCAAGTCATTCTGCTCTGATTAGTGTAGGGATAGGACGCAGCTGCTGTGAGGGCGAGATTAGGCACGGAAAAGTCAGCAAAAACACCTAATGAAGTGATCGATCTACAGCTGTGACTCATTCTACTTCTGCTAGTTAATTGCTCACTGGTTTTTAGGCTGCACAGAGCGTTTTTCTGTCACTTTTTTCTGGGGTGATCGGCGGCCATTTTGTGTCTTGTGGTGCACCAGCACAAGCTGCCACCAAGTGCATCATTCCATCAATACTAGTTTTTTTTTTTTGCTATATCCTACATCAGGGGCTTAGCTGTGCTTATTGTCACCACTAGAAACTCAGGATAGAAATTTCTATATTTTATTGAGGGGTTAAATTCAATTGCCAAAATTGCAATCCCCTAAATCTGGTGTTCCAGCTGTGGCTAGCCAAGTGTAATACTGTCTGCTGTCTGGCAAAGGATAGATTTTTTTTTCTGTGGTGAAATTCAATTGCCAAAATAGAAATCCCCTAAATCTGGTGTCCCAGCAGTGGCTGGCCAAGTTTAATAGTGTCCGGCAAAGGATAGATAATTTTCAGGGGTGAAATTCATTTGCCAAAATAGCAATACCTAAATCTGGTGTCCCAGCAGTGGCTGGCTAAGTTTAATAGTGTCCGGCAAGGATATATTTTTTTTCTGGGATGAAATTCAGTTGCAAAAATAGAAATACCGTAAATCTGGTGTTCCTGCTGTGACTGGACAAGTTTCATAGTGTCCGTCAAAGAATATATTATTTTCTGGGGTGAAATTCAGTTGCAAAAATAGAAATACCGTAATTCTGGTGTTCCAGCTGTGACTGGACAAGTTTTATAGTGTCTGTCACAGGATATATTATTTTTCTGGTTTGAAATTCAGTTGCCAAAATATAAATACCGTAAATCTGGTGTTCCAGCTGTGACTGGATAAGTTTCACAGTGTCCGTCAAAGGATATATTATTTTCTGGGGTGAAATTCAATTGCCAAAATAGCAATATCGTAAATCTGGTGTTTCAGCTGTGACTGGACAAGTTTAATTGTGTCCGTCAAAGGATATATTATTTTCTGGGGAGAAATTCAATTGCCAAAATAGCAATACCCTAAATCAGTGGTTTCTGCTGTGGCAGGACAAGTTTTATAGTGTCCGTCAAAGGATAGCATTTGTTCTGGGGTGAAATTCAATTACCAAAATAGCAATACCATAAATCTGGTGTTCCAGCTGTGACTGAACAAGTTTCAGTGTCCGTCAAAGGATATATTATTTTCTGGGGTGAAATTCAATTGCCAAAATAGCAATACTGTAAATCAGTGGTTTCAGTTGTGGCTGGCCAAGTTTAATAGTGTCCGGCAAAGGATAGATTTTGTTCTGGCGTGAAATTCAATTGCCAAAATAGCAATACCGTTAACCAGTGGTTCAAGCTGTGGCTGGCCAAGTTTAATACTGTCCGGCAAAGGATAGATTTTAATTTTAAATTGTTGGGTGAAATATTACCATTTTTGCCAGGTAAAAACCCCTGCACTGCATAACTGACAGGGAACTTACAATTAAACAAAAAAAATGCAACAGCACCCTGCAACCAGAACTCTGCCCAAGATAGAAGCTGTAAGAGGACATTGGTGTACGTTTTGATCAAAAGGTAATAAGCCACTCACCACGCCAAGGCTGTCCCGTGAGTGGTCCTAACGTTAAATCTGACCTGTTATGGGCCATGACAGCCACATAAAATCCTCCTAACGCTGAATCTTACCTGTTATGGGCCATGACAGCCACATAAAATCCAGGGAGTGTGGGCCCAGCATGCATGCTGGGATAAATCATACTTATTAACCCTTTCTGGTGCTGTAACAGCCTCCATTAGATCCAGGGATGCAGGTACCAACATGCATGCTGAGCCCACTGTGCACTCCTCCTGGAGTTAGATGACTACTAGCAGGTACTGTGAATGCACAGTCAGCTTTATACTTACTCTGATTAAAACCGGCCTCTAGGGCAGACAAACTAGTCAGGTGTGCACGACTGAAAAAGATGTTGCCACACCTCCAACACATACTAAACAAAAACACAAGGGGGGTCAGTCAGAACGTCCCTGTATGCAGGTGCACGTAGCTATGGCAATTATACACACAAGCAAAAAAAATGCAACAGCACTCTGCAACCAGAACTCTGCCCAAGATAGAAGCTGTAAGAGGACATTGGTGTACGTTTTGATCAAAAGGTAATAAGCCACTCGCCACGCCAAGGCTGTCCCGTGAGTGGTCCTAACGCTAAATCTGACCTGTTATGGGCCATGACAGCCACATAAAATCCTCCTAACGCTGAATCTTACCTGTTATGGGCCATGACAGCCACATAAAATCCAGGAAGCTAGAGGGCTTATCTTCCTATTACACTCCAGTGAGGGAATTAAGGACGGCACGTTGTCCTTGTAATGGGGATGCAGTAGGGTGGCCACCCAGTAATCAGCAAAAGTTAGAATGTGGCAGTAACTGTGTGGTCGTTGCGCAGGCACTGCAGCATGTAGTCGCTCATGTCTGCCAGGCTGCCCAGAGGCAAGGACAAGCTATCCTCTTTGAGGGAGGTATATCGTATGTGTCCTCTGTATCCCCCAGCGTTCCTCCTACTCCTCTTCCTCATCCTCCAGAACTGTGCCCTGGCTGAACAATTGTGTTCCAGGCCAGGGCCTATGTTGGTGCAGGAACCCCTTCGAGCCACTTGGATGTCACTGGCCTTAAGTTAAGGATAAGGTGTGTATATAGTTTTGTTTGTTTATATAGTAAGTTTAGCTGCATTATAGTTATTTTAATATGTTTTTTAGAAAATTTGTAAATAGTTTGTTAATGGTTTGAGTGAAAGGGGGTTGGGGGTGTTGTGTGTGTTCGATTAACTGAATTGATTTTTACTGTCTGCTGTTTAGGAATTTCTGCACCCCAAATTCAGCACATGTGACAGGCAGGGGATGTGTGTCAAACCGGCTAGGCCCAGACCTGCTAGTATATTTCGCCCATTAAAGCACAACACCAGGCCGGGCTGGAGGCTCAGTGGCACCAACCAATGGTCGGTCTGTTTTTCCATGCCTGTCCACAGCTCCTGCGTGGTGCGGGGTTTGTCCCACAAACACACAAGTTTTAAAACAACCTGCTGTCGTTTCCCCCTGGCTGTGCTGCTGTGGGTGGTAAAGGTGTTACACTGAGTGGATGAGGAGGAGGAAGCCGAGTAGGAGGAGGAGGAGGAGGTAACAGGATACAAAGAGAAATGCCCAGCAATCCTCGGGGGTGGAGGGACATTCGCAAAAATGCTATTCGCCTTTGGGCCAGCCGCTACATTTACCCACTGTGTTGTTGGTTATGTGGACGTTGCCACAGATAGCGTTGCGCAGTGCACACTTGATTTTGTCCGCCACTTGGTTGTGCAGGGAAGGGATGGCTCGCCTGCAAAAGCAGCGGCGGCTGGGATACACGTACTGTGGGATAGCCACCACCATAAGGTTTTTAAAACTGTCCACCAGACAGAATGACAGACAGCTTTTCAAAGGACCAGGAAGTTTGAAATAAGGCATTCAGAGCCATGGGTAGGGGGGTACTTCCTCTTTCTATTTCTTTTTCTCTCCAGTGTTTGGGAGATGGACAGCTGATAGCTGAACACTTTCATGGGATTTGGTGGAGATGTTTGGTGACAATAACAGATGTGGTGGCGTTGCTGCCACATCCTCTGTTTGCTGGGTGACAGGTGCCACTGTCACTTACTTGGGCTCAAGTTTAGAATGTTTATTTATTATTTTTCTGTATTTTATTTTAAGTAATTTCCCTATTCACATATGTTTGCAGGGCATTTACCTACATTTTGCTGCCTTTTGCAGCCCTCTAGCCCTTTCCAGGGCTATTTTACAGCCCTTTAAGTGCCCAAAAGTTCGGGTGCCCATTGACTTCAAAGGGGTTCGGGGTGGAGTTCCCGAACATTTTCGAACCCGAACATTTTCGTGAAGTTCAGCTGAACTTCTCGAACCCGAACATCCAGGTGTTCGCTCAACTCTACTTTTAGGTCCATTAATATGTTATAAAATCATTGAAATTTAATGAAAAAACCACAGATAAATGCAAGTGAATAAAATGAAAAATAAAATCACAATGCCATCACACGTATTCGTCCAATAGCTGAGATATATAAATATGAGGAATTACGACCACTTTGAGATTCATTATTGTTTTATATATTGTGGGGAGTCGCTCTGGTAGACAGCGGTGCGGGTGCAGTTTAGAGGCAAAACAAGGAGTCCAGATTGTGCAACAAACAGTGTTTTATTCACACTTGCACACCATAAATGAAAAAACAGTCTCTTTGGTGACAGTTCACACACAACGGAAATAACGTGGCAAAACAAAAACAGGCCAACACAGGTTCAGTCACCTGGGAGGTGTAGGTGCAGGTTCGCACCACGCTGTCGGCCCAGCCGCAGGAGAATCCAGCTTCAGGTAGCCAGGAACAAAACACCTCCTTGCTGAGTTCTTTCCTCCAGGACAGAGAACTCCTCAGCCCTGTTAGCAGCTCCAGGATAATCACCACCTCCAGCTGCTGAGCTGGCTGAGCTTTTAAACCCAGCCCAAAACCAGGACTGGGTCGTGGGGAGCAGCCACCCACCCTACACTTTAGCTGCTCCCGGTAAGAGCCGGCCCGGATCGGCTTTGCAGCCATGCTATTTAAACTCTGTCAGTAGCACTAGCTGCTGCTGACATCAACAAAAACGGGCTCTTACCTCACCGAGGCTATGAACCTCGGTGACACATACCTGCCATCCACGACGGCACCCTGCACCTTACCACACCCCCTTTGTTCAACCCTGAGGGGTGGACACATGTGAGGCAGTGGACGCGGGAAAGGGCATCTGCATTTCCCTGCAAGCGACCTGCCCAATGTTCCACGGAGAACTTGAAATTTTGAAGGGATAGGAACCACCTGGTGACCCGAGCATTCCTCTCCTTTGCCTGACTCATCCATTTGAGGGGGGAATGGTCGGTCACCAGACGGAACCTCCTCCCTAACAGGTAGTAGCGGAGAGATTTGAGTGCCCACTTGATAGCCAGGCACTCCCTCTCCACTATACTATATCTGGACTCGGCGGGACTGAGCTTACGGCTCAAGAAGACAACGGGATGTTCTTCCCCGTTGACCTCCTGCGACAGTACTGCACCGAGGCCTACCTCCGAGGCGTCGGTCTGTACGACAAACTCCTTGTTGAAGTCGGGTGTCACCAAAACCGGGGACCCACACAGGGCCGACTTCAACGCGGAGAAAGCCTCCTCCGCCTTCTCACTCCAGCTAACGCTCCCAGACTTTCGCCCCTTCAACAGGTCTGTCAATGGCACTGCTATTGTGGCAAAGTGGGGCACAAACCTCATGTAGTATCCTACAATCCCCAGGAACGACTTTACCTGCCTGGTGGTGACCGGTCGGGGCCAGCTACGAATGGCCTCTACCTTAGTTACCTGAGGTTTGATGACTCCCCGCCCAATTACATATCCTGCAGAACAATAAATCGTGGGAACATTAATTCAGCCCCTGGTTTCTGGGGTTTACCATCAATTTCCAGCACATTCTCCCAGGCCCTGGTTAGGGTTTGGTCCCGGTGTTGTGCGGTCCCAAAATATTCCCCGGAGACATTGAGGTCTGCCAACTCAGGTCCCGGTGGCAAGTCCTCCGTGTCTCCCACCATTACACTCAGTGGGGTTGTCTCCCCCACTACCGCTGCAGCAGTGGTCACCCCTACCGCTGGCCCTTCAGACTCGGGCTCCCAGGGTTCTGGCCTTCCAGGGGTATCAGGCCACTCTGCCAGGGTTACCCCTGTCTCAGGGCTATTAGTCACTTTCATCTCAGGCCACAGTGACGGAAAACCAGGGAAGTCTCTCCCAATTATTAGTTCATAGGGCAGCTTTGTGGAGATCGCCACTTCACAAGTCCAGGTGCCGACCGCCGTGGACAGAGACATTACAGCAGTGGGATAGTCCTTTAAGTCTCCGTGTATGCACACCACACCCACTGTCCGGCCCGTATACTGGGTGGGCTGTACCAGGGCAGCACTTACCAGGGTTACCAGGCTCCCTGAGTCCAACAGCGCCACTGCCAGGTTATCCCCGACTTGCACCTGGCACAGATGACGACTGTCTATTGTCCCGGGATGCCGGTCGCACACAGTCTCCGGGCATACATGGAAGCCCGGTACCCATAATTAGTCTCCATGGGTTCCCCCACTGTGGACAGTTGGCCCTTATGTGTCCAGGCTCCCGACACTGCCAACAGACCACTGAGGACGGATCTGCAAGAGGTACATCCCGGGCGGGTTTGGCCGGCCGCCGGGACTGGGGTGGAGATTTCCGGGTTTGACTGGCCCCTCCCAAAAGAACCCCCTGCAGGTTTCTGGTGGCCTCATATCGCTCCACCAGGTCGACCATCTCAAGGGCATCGGTGGGGGATACCTGGCCAATCCAGTGTTGAAGGGGTAAGGCAAGGCCCTCCAAAACATGTCAGCCAGCAGCCAGTCCAGCATAGCAGTCGGACTTAGAACCTCAGGCTGCAGCCATTTTTGCAACCTGTGCAGCAACTCATAGTACTGCGGCCTGGCGGGTTCAGCCACTTTGAAGTCCCACTGGTGGACCCGCTGAGCCCGGACCAACACGTTTACCCCCAGTCTGGCCAGGATCTCCCCTTCACCGTGGAATAGTCAGCAGCCTGGTCGCCTGCCAAATCAAAAAACTTGCTGGGGTCCGGATGCCAGGAACGGAGCAACCACCTCGGCCCACTGGTCACGGGGTAGCTTTTCCCTCACGGCGACCTTCTCAAAACCGCAAGGTACGCCTCAACGCCGTCTGCGGGGGTCATTTTTGGGATCGCCGCACGGACCGCTTCCGGGCATCATGGACGTGGTGGGACGCTCCTGCCGCCTGTAACGCCATCACATGTTGTAGCAGTAGTTGGTTGGTCTCCCGCTGCTGCACGTTAGCCTCTATGAGAGCCTTCACAGCAGCCTCCATGTTGCCAGAAACTCCTGCTTGCAGCTTTGCTGGCTTAATATATTCCATGCACTTTAGAAAAACAAAACTTCGGGCGTTCACGCCAGCCTCACTGCGCATGCCCGCATCCTCCACCAAATGTGGGGAGTCGCTCTGGTAGACAGCGGTGCGGGTGCAGTTTAGAGGCAAAACAAGGAGTCCAGATTGTGCAACAAACAGTGTTTTATTCACACTTGCACACCATAAATGAAAAACAGTCTCTTTGGTGACAGTTCACACACAACGGAAATAACGTGGCAAAACAAAAACAGGCCAACACAGGTTCAGTCACCTGGGAGGTGTAGGTGCAGGTTCGCACCACGCTGTCGGCCCAGCCGCAGGAGAATCCAGCTTCAGGTAGCCAGGAACAAAACACCTCCTTGCTGAGTTCTTTCCTCCAGGACAGAGAACTCCTCAGCCCTGTTAGCAGCTCCAGGATAATCACCACCTCCAGCTGCTGAGCTGGCTGAGCTTTTAAACCCAGCCCAAAACCAGGACTGGGTCGTGGGGAGCAGCCACCCACCCTACACTTTAGCTGCTCCCGGTAAGAGCCGGCCCGGATCGGCTTTGCAGCCATGCTATTTAAACTCTGTCAGTAGCACTAGCTGCTGCTGACATCAACAAAAACGGGCTCTTACCTCACCGAGGCTATGAACCTCGGTGACACATACCTGCCATCCACGACGGCACCCTGCACCTTACCACAATATGTAAAAGCTGCTATATATGTGGATTCCCGTTTTTTATGATTGCAGATAGAATTTATTATTATTTTTTAGACATGGCAATCAAATATAGCTTTTTCCTTTATTGGATGAATAATATAAATTGGGATATACACTATATACAAAAAACGCATGAGTGTTTAGAAAATCGCAACAAAAACGCATACAAAACGCATATGGGAATTAAGAAGCTGGCTCCCATGGAAAGTACTCCAAACCAGATTTTTGGGAAAACCGAGGAGACTTATAAATAGGAAGCCAAGAGAATGGGAGGTAAGCTGCCACTGAGGAAGGAGAAAGAAGTCCCCGAAACGCATCTGACATGTCAGCGATACCCTCCCTGTGATCTACAATATTAATATTCAAGAAGAGGCCTCTGAGGAAAAAGTACTATCAAACTATATCAGATAATGTTGTAAAAATTGGAGCGCTCCAATCATCGCAAGTCGACTCTATCTCAATCAGCGATCGCAAATCCCGTGAGACCTCATCGCGAGCCAGGTGACACCGGCGTCCGAATCAGCGGAGTGTGCCGGGATCACACAGCGGGACAAACAGAGATTCACTGCCCGACCTTTGGGTATGTAAGTACTGATACATCAGCCTACACATTCAAAGGTAAGAGCAATCTACCTATCTGAAAATTGATTTTGACGATGATACAAAACGCGTGGACACTCGGTCAATTGAGTCCGGACCTTCATACATGTGACATATATACATTACCAATCAATATCGGGTATACTGTCTGGACTTATATGGAGGTGACCAGCAGAGCAAGGCCCGACATATAAACCAAGGAATATAATTGTTGCGATACAACCATCTACAATCCCATCAATAGGGAATGAGATTTAAACAATCCATTTGATTTACATTATCACCAAGGACAATTACAGTTATCTAAAGATTAAGACTGATACGACCATTTCTATGTGTACTCAGCTATAGGATCAAGAGATCATTGATATAGATGTATTCAGCGATATATATACTCAGCTATAGGACGGAATACGTGTAATGGCATTTTGATTGTGGTATGACAATCTATATGTGTACTCAGCTATAGGATCAATAGATCATTGATTTAGATGTATTCAGCGTTATATGTCTCACTCAAACATTTTACTCAGGGACATTCTATAGGTGTCACCCAACAAAAGTTTTTTTGGGAACTTGGACATTCTATGTCAACACAAAAGGGGATTATAAGAAGACCCACAATTTACTTCTGGGTTTATGCTTTTATTATGCTTTTATTACCTGTTTGTTTATATATTTTGTGATCACACTATCAAGAATCATTTTGAACCATCCTATCCTATTGGAAACTTTTTTTAAAAATATTTATCATAATATAATAAATTATCCATGCTTAACCAATACTTTGAGTGCCATCCCTCCTAAGTATTGAATATACACCTACCTCTTGTGACGTTGGGTGCATCATATTGGGATAGAGCACCATATTCCATCTCAACAGTAGAGTGAGCCACATAATCACTACTAATACATAACAGTGTAAGTGTTACGCCCGCTTGACAGTGACAGACCAAACTCTGACAGACCAAACTCCACATTTAATGCACCGCAAACAACCGCAAACAGTCCATTTGCACAACTGCAAACTCCCCATTTGCACAAGGTTGGATACCAGGCTAGCCATGTCCCCTTCCTTGTCCTCACTGATGTCACTGAAGGTCTCTTCCTCCACCCAGCAACATACAACACCAAGGGTCCCCGAAAGGTGACAACAAGCCCCCTGGGACGCCTGCTGTGGTTGGTCTGCCACCTCCTCAAAGCCACCTTCCTCCTCTGACTCCTCTTCTTCAGACTCCTCTCTCTGCGTTGCCGCAGGTCCAGCAATCGACGACAACAAGGCTGCTTCTGGTGGTGATGGTGACCACAACGTTTCCTCTTCATGCTTATCTACGGCCTGATCCAGCACTCTTCACAGGGCACGCTCCAGAAAAAACGCATATGGAAGGAGGTTGATGATGTTGCCCTGGGTTTGACTGACCAGGTTTGTCACCCCTGCAAAAGGACGCATGAGCCTACAGCCATTGTGCATGAGCGTTCAGTAACGCGGCCAAAAAATACCCAGCTGTATTTAAAAAAAAAGAGGCTGTCCTCTTTTTTTTTTTATTATTAAAAAAATCTGTTCTTACCAGTTAATCTCTATTTTTGTTCCCTACCGCCGCCGCGACGAACGTGAACATGTGATGTTTGCCAGGAACTGTTCGCAGGCGAATAATTCAGGACATCTCTACCCAAAACTTGTTAAACCAGCAGCATCAGTAAACATAGCACTCTCACAATTGGTAACAAATGCCTTCTGGCAACAAGTATGGCCATTGTATTTGCCCAAATATTCCCTCTATACCATCAAATCAGTCTTAAGGGGACAGGTTAAACAAAGTGATGTTCCGGACGTCTAATACCTTTGGTGGAAAGGGAAAGCGGCCACGAAAAAACCCTACCCATTGGCATAATACGGCACGCAAAAACCAAGAGGCCAAGTAGAGACTGCATTTGCCAAAAAGTGACCTTACCTATAGTGCAAAAACCATCAATGAGGTCACCCATTTTTTTCAATTTGTCCGGGGGAAGCCAAAAAACATGTCTTCGGAATCTATAAGGATACCTAAGAATAAAAGTGAGGTGGTAGGGCCTTCATTCTATCTTCAGTCGGAAGAAAGGCTGACCCCAAAACGCTGCATGAGGAATCTGACATAAAGGGGAGTCACGAGGGGCAACAAAAAGGAAGTCATTGAGGAAATGGATAATAGAAAACTGACCCATCATAAAATGTATCACCCATTCAAGGAAGGTACCAAACAGTTCAAAATAGTAACAGGAAATGGAGCAACCCATGGGAAAAGCAGGTAGCGTAGTAATAAAAGCAATCGACTGTACAACACAAGAGATGATAACAGTCAAGATGCACTGGCAATAACCTGAAAACAGACTCAATATCAGACTTGGCCATGAGGACGTCCCAACCCACCTTCCGAACAAGGTCAACTGCACTATAAAATGACACATATGTGACTGAGGAATTACCGTTCCCAATACCGTCATTAACCGACAAACCCTTAGGGTACGACAAATGGTGGATGAGCCTGGAACTTTCCCTGCTCTTTCTTAGGATCAATTCCTAATAGTGAAACTCAAAAATTTGAGAAGGTGTGTGTGTGTGGGGGGGTGGGGGGGCTTATTGAAACAAGGGGCCAATAATTCTACTCCGCTGAACCTCCTTTTCAATTTTTTCCTAAAGAGCCAGTGGGTTGTTCCTAGCTGATTTCAAATTAGTGGCAAAAACTGGTAATCTAGAGTAAACATAAGGAATGAAAAGTCCAAAATAAAAACCGAAATGCAGTTGTGCAGCTGTCTGCTTATTGGGGTATGGACCGAGCCATGACGCCATCTCTTGGATGCTCACCGGCTTGTTTACCGTCAGCTGGCAGTGTAGACTTTCTTGAGGGAGAGGTTTGCCCCGGGCAAAGGATACCCACATGAGGCCCCCCACAAGCTGAGCATTCTTGCTTGTACTTGCATAAACAAAAGAACTTGCAGTGCCCCTCATTAAAGAGCCAGCAAACTCCGGGCCTCCGCACTGCCACTGCTCCCTGGGAGGTACTGGCAGCAACAGTGGCTGTGTGCTGAAAGGGGGATGGCTTCTGCAACATCATTACACGAAGCCAAACATCTATGGCCTTAACTGCCCACCCACTACTAGGTTGAAGTGACAGGTGACAACAAAAATTTGCATTGTAACACCACCAGGTGCAACCACCGTGTGATTTATATGCACTGTAGATACAATTCATATACATACACAGTTCAGAACAGCGCTCAGGGTGTGTTTGTGCCTAATACGGAAAAAGCCTAAAGCCAGTTACCCATAGTTTTAGACACTTTAGGACAACGATCAACAAAACAATCAACATTAAGACCTTGACCACCATATGCAGATCAACTAAAACCAAGCACCATATTTCCCCATATTGGTTATTCCAAATTTTATTCCTAGTGTCAGACTCATCATCCAACTGAGAGCCTAACTGAATAAAAAATTGCATGTTTATGCATGCTAGCCCTAGGTGCTGCTGCCTCCACAGAGCATGCAGGAGTCCGCGCAGGCTCCAACTAAGCCATTACACCTGTATTAAAGACTCATTGCCCCCCAAACCCCCGTGAAATCAAACTCACCGACTGGTGCTGAAGAGGAAGAAAACACAGGAGGAGTAGGAGGAGTGAAACTTGCTGCCACTGGAACCACGCTGGCCTGGCTAGCCTAGCGGACTGACCACCTGGTCGCACTAGAAGGCATCTGCCTCTTGTAGAATATGGGTCTAGAGGATCTCTCAGAAGACGACGAACCAGAAGTGCTCACATCAGAGGAAGAGGGGGATCGCCAGCGGGAAGAACGGGACCGTCCTGACCCTTCACTATGCAGTATACCAGACCAACAGGCTGAGGGTAAAAAACACACAGTTCTTGGTTACTTACAGTTTTGTTGTCCCTGGGCAGGCCTGCACAGTTGAGGGGGAGAACAACACTGGATTTTCTGGGGCACACTCTATAACAGGGGACACCAGCCAGGTGGTGTTTCGAGGTGCCCTTGATGGTAACTGGATTCGGTGTGCTTTGGCGGCTGGGCCCCTAGATTAAGTAAAGTCGTGACGCCAGTTACGGTACAACAATGATGAGGGTAGTAGTGGAGAAATTGAAGAGTGAGACACAAAGTGAATCCAACTCACAACTTTTACTGTCTGCAGGTTCTCAGTAGAAATGACATCCAAATATAACATAATCAGTGGCGTACACACAATCCATGGGGCCCCGGTGCGAAACTGATCCATGGGGCCCCCTCCCCGTCGCGTCGCCCCCCCCCCCCCCCTAATTTCTGAGAGCGCTGCTAATGGCCATTTCAGCCCCAGTTTACTACTAAAATTATTTTGGCTAAATAAAGTATATTACAAAAATGTAACCTATCACTTGCCATTTCCGTGCGGCTAATCCGCTGCGTGAATGAGTGCCAAGCCCCGCTCCAGACAGCAGAGAACAGAGCACTAACAGGATTGATAATGCTCTGTGCCTCTCTGTGATCTTTTAACTACAAAATCATGGTGACAACTTTATCTCACTGTGATTTTGTAGTAAAAAGATCACAGAGAGGCACGGAGCATTATCAATCCTGTTAGTGCTCCATGTCTCTGCTGTTCGGAGCGGGGCATGGCACTCATTCACACAGCAGATTACCCGTACAGGATGTTAAAGAGCCCTAACCCCAATGCACGGCTACACTCACCCAGTCCTAACTAATAAAATCTGGTCCTACCTCATCCAGGGTGTCGCTGGTGTCGGCGTGATGTCCGCTGGATCCAGAACAAGGTCCCTGTGGTGAGAAAAAAAGAATAATTACATAAGGAAGGGACGGCGACTGACCCTGTGAAATCCCCAGCAGGGGGCGCTGTGCTGGCCTTTAAGACTGAGCCATGCCAATATATAGAAGGGTAATCTAGTGCTACCACACAGTACTAATGCCCACCTTGAGGCCCCTCACAGTACTAATGCCCACCTTTGTTCCTGTAACAGTAGGTATACTCAGATATGTGCCCCCTCACAGTAGTTATGCCCAGTTATGTGTCCCCTCACAGTAGTAATGACCAGAATATGTGTCCCCTCACAGTAATATGCCCAGATATGTGCCCCCTCACAGTAGTAATGCCAAATATGTTCCCTCTCACTGTAGTAATGCCAGATTATGTGTCTCCTCACAGTAATATGCCCAGATATGTGCCCCTTCACAGTAGTAATGCCCAGATTATGTGTCTCCTCACAGTAATATGCCCAGATATGTGCCCCTCACAGTAGTAATGCCCAGAATATGTGCCCCTCACAGTAGTAATGCCAAATATGTGCCCCTTCACAGTAGTAATGCCAGATTATGTGTCCCCTCACAGTAATATGCCCAGATATGTGCCCCCTCACAGTAGTAATGCCGAATATGTGCCCCCTCACAGTAGTAATGACCAGAATATGTGCCCCTTCACAGTATTTATGCCCAGTTATGTGCCCCCTCAAAGTAGATATGCCCAGATATGTGCCCCTCAGAGTGGTTATGCCAGATTATGTGCCCCTTCAAAATATTTATGCCCAGATATGTGCCCCTCACAGTAGTTATGCCACATTATGTGTCCCTCAAAATAGATATGCCCACATATGTGCCCCCTCACAGTAGTTATGCTTTCATATGTGCCCCCTCAATCCTCATAGTTATGCTTTCATATGTGCCCCCTCACAGTAATGCCTGATTAGGTGCCCCCTCAAATTAGTTAGCCCCCCCCCCATCTTGCACTTTGCCCCCAGTCTGCAGCCTTAGAGAAAAAAAAAAACATACTTACCTTCTTCCCTGATGACAGGCTCCCTCACTCATCTCGGTGCTGGCTGTGCTGAAGGCAGATTCCCGGGTCTTCAGATCTCCTCCAGCAGCGCGATCTGGGGCCAGCAGGGGGAGCTCCTGAGCTGTGAAGAGCAGTGAAGCAGGGATGAAAGAGGTTTCCCTGCTTCACTACGGAACAGAAATGCCGACCAGCCGGGTGTGTGAGTGCGCGCTCTCCCCCCCCCCCCCCACCCCCCACCCCACATTATACATGTAATGGAGCGCTCTGTACTTTGTGCTGGGCCCCATCAGAGCGCTCCATTACATGTTAGTACAACATGATTTAGGGTAGCTTGCTGGCCTGGGGGGTGGGTCCACAGGCGGCCGGGCCCCCTGGAGTGCCGGGCCCGGTCGCAACTGCGACCCCTGCGACCCCTGTATGTACGCCACTGAACACAATCTCTTTTGTACAAGGAGGTAGTAAGCTGTAATCCGAGGTAACAGACTTCTCGTGGCTATGTATATAACAGGCTTAAATTCAGTTAAGTTAGTGAGAATACGGCTGACTGGTATCTAGCTCCTTGCCTTATTCTAATCCCAGTAACAGTGGTTTCTGATCCTTCCTTCTACATAAGTGATATAACAGATTGGCCTTTCTGTCTTCTATATTTATGTATATAACGATGTGGCTGCTGGAAGCAAATAATCCTACACCTATCACACAGGTGCCTTTAAGCCCAAACAAAAATGGCTATTGTCTTCCTTTGTCTTTCTGCAGTTAAAAAGCAATTTCTCACTTGTCACCCCGGAAGGATAGACAGTAGAAGGAGGTCTCTCCTCAGCCTTGTTCCTTGGCTTATAACTTGGGACAAGAACACTTGGCTACTGGACTGTGAAGCCCAAGAGAGAGAGCTGAGAGGAGGGGGCCTCTCTCTTTCCCCCTGCTCCTCACTAGAGCAGACTACATGACTAACTCTAGACTAACTGACTAGGCCTGACCTGAGCTATATATATATAGACTTTGGTGCTATCTACATTTAGTGGTGGATGTATGTACTGCACCTAACAGGCTGTTACCAGAGATTTCACAGGATAAACCAGATATAAATGTATGAATGGCATGAAATGCAATATGACATAAGATACAACAATACTTGAAAGGAAAAAGTTCCAGCACTCACGCTGTTTTGTAGCATTGATTCCTCGTCTTTATTTGGCAATTGCAACTATTATACAGGACACAAATCCACACATGTTGCGACTATTGATGCATTTCAAACAAAGTTCTTATTTGTAACAGTGCACAAAATCCTCACCCCAAGATAGATAGATATATATATATATATATATATATATATATATATATATATAGATGCAAAGAAAAAGGACGGCAGCACTCCTTTCAAAAAATCCGTGTAGAGTTTATTAACCCAGTGACAGCAACGTTTCAACCGCACAATGCGGTCTTTGTCAAGCCATACTGTGCAATGCATTCAGTGCCGTTTATAAAGGCGGTGTTACATCAACAATTAATCGTGCAATTAAAATTCATAATTGATACAATAAAGTGCAAGTGCATTATACAATTCATATTCATTTCTACAATCAAATCTCAATACATGTCAAGATTACAACAAAGTGATTATATTCATGTGTCGTTATTACGCCGGCAGTGTCTTCCTTTGGGTAGGGGGACCGGGACGGCGACGCCTCGGCACCGTTACCTAGCAACCGCAAGTATCCGCATGTGGACCAATGGAGGAGTACGCTTGTGATGATGTGAGGGAGAGGCGGTACTGATGTATTTGTGACATGCGCAGTTGTGAAGGCATAGGCGGTTTGCCATGTTTGAAGTGGGCATATGCAGACAATTGTAGTCACGTGACTCACGCTGGGTGTGACGTCAGCTAACACTGACGGAGACCTATGCGTTGACTTACGTGAATTTGAATATTGGGGTGCATGCGCCCTTGACGATGGGGAACGCTGACCTCGTTATGGCGCGGGAGCATATTTGTGAGTCTGTCCTTGCTTTTAATTTTAATTATATGCACTCGTTCACCTGTGGGAACAATTTAGCAATTATATTGAGGTTCACATGTAAAGTGTAATTTCACTAAACGTAATAACGACACATGAATATAATCACTTTGTTGTAATCTTGACATGTATTGAGATTTGATTGTAGAAATGAATATGAATTGTATAATGCACTTGCACTTTATTGTATCAATTATGAATTTTAATTGCACGATTAATTGTTGATGTAACACCGCCTTTATAATCTGCACTGAATGCATTGCACAGTATGGCTTGACAAAGACCGCATTGTGCGGTTGAAACGTTGCTGTCACTGGGTTAATAAACTTTACACGGATTTTTTGAAAGGAGTGCTGCCGTCCTTTTTCTTTGCATCTATCAAATACAGGACTCTGTTGTGGTTCGTGGACTGGATTTGCACCCGTTGTCACAGTGTGCTGCTCCTCATTTTTCCTATTATATATATATATATATATATATATACTGAATCCAAACTAATAGTCACACCCTCACATGGGAAGGGGAAGGGGGAAGGGAAAGAAGGGAGGAACCTTCCGCCTCTTAATAAAGCGTCGTTCACACTGTTAAACAATGCACATGTAAAAACAAATACAAGTAATGTGCAATATAATCATTTATACATTAAAGTGTTCACAAAGAAAAAACCACCGATCACATTACATAATGTACACCAAACAATAAAATTTGTAAGATATAAAATACATGTTATATTCTCCATATATCTGATACTAATGATCTCAAACTGACTCCATTATCAGTAAAAATGCATAAGTTCTTTTCTCATATTATGGCCATTTTGATATCTAGTATAAGATTTCAAAATCCAGTAGGCTTCCCTAAATCGTATAAGATGCTTCAGGTCTGCTTCAGGTCTGGAAGTTTGACCTGCTCTATGGCAAAAGCCTTAACATTTTTCACATTGCGATCATGTTTTTGTATAAAATGTCTGGCGGCGTTGGATATATTCACACTGGCAGGGTTGTCAATATAATTGAGATGTTCCAAAACCCTAGTTTTGAATTTTCTAGTGGTACAACCCACATACATCAGTTCACAAGCCATACAGCGAATAATATATACAACACCGGTAGAATTACAATGAATGTAAGATTTAATCTGATGGGAAAAAGAATGATCTGCATTGTGGAAAACCCTAGTATTCAACACGTAGTTGCACGTGCGGCAGCGCTGGCTACCGCATCTGGTGAAACCTTTGTAAGTCAACCATGTATTCTCTCCTTTAGAGAGAGTTTAATCTGCTGTGAGTATACAGATGGGTAAACAGGTTGTTACCAAGGGTAAGATGCAACAACTTCGCAGTGCCACGTATAAGAGTGGGACGCTGCAACTATGCCTGGAAGACCTGGAACAGTGACAGGATTCATGCTCCATGTTATGAGCTTCTCTGCGCTGGCTCCGCTGCTCAGAGAGGAAGGAGAAGGTGACCTACGGGGCATATCATGAGATGCAGCATGATAAATAGCAGGTAAAGGGGCAGGCCCTGGGGTGTGACTAACAGACACATTTAGTGGCACTGCAGGGGTTCAATTACTATTGGGAGGAGCAGAATGGGTTAAATTATTAGTGGGAGGAACAGAAGGGGTTAACATAATATGGGGGGGATCAGGGGTGACACCAGAATGGTTTGCCAAAGGGGTTAAAGCACTGTTGGTGAAATTATAAGCTGGCTCCATAGAGGAAGGTTGCTGACCCCCTGAATCAGGTGAAGGGAGGACAGGGGGAATGGAGGAAAGGGAAGGGGTTTGGGAAGGAGTATCCCAACACAGGGGAACAGTGGCATGCCAAAACATGGAGAGAACACACAGGAGGGAAGCAAGTTAACCCCTCCTATGTCATCACCCGTCCCCTCAGTCATTGCCACCATTCCTATGAAGATCAGTGTCTTAAAACCTTGTGAGTATTAAGTATGTTTTTTAGCTCCGATCTCAGGTTATCCAGGCGCTCCAATACGCCAGAAAAGAGACGTCTCTTGTGAAGCAGCTCCAGTTCCTGTATATGTTTTTGAAGAGTTATTACTGCTGTTTCCCTTTCTTTTCTGAGGTAGGAACTAAGGGAGATAAAGGTACCACAGATCTCGGCTTCATGTGCTTCCCAGATCAGGCCTGAGGTCATAGAAGCACTTCCACATGGGAGAAAATATACTTCAAGGTGACTTTGTATTGTTTTACTATGTTCTGGATTGCTCAGTAATGTCCTGCTTGGCCAAGCATGGATATGTATGGAAGCCAAAACTAGGAGTGAATTCAAAAAAAGGGGAGAAGTCATATCTGTCCTTTATATGTTTTCTTTTTTTATGATCCACTACTGATTTTGGCTTCCAAATGTTCATTCGGAAACCTGCAGATGTGGTCGTAGCCTAAAAGTGTAAATAAGTTTTAAGCAGAACTAAAGGATAAACATATTTTGCAAGCGACTGTGACAACTAAGTATCTTATGTACAATGTGCCAGAAATAGATTGCTTTGGTATTTTCCCATGGATCCACTGATTACCCTTATGCTAGAGACCCATATTTTTCTTACAGTTTACAGATTGTGGAATGTACATAGATAAAGAATGCAGAACATTTCCTCTCACTAATATTAAAGAATACTAAAAATAACTAGAGGGATTCACTACATAAATATAGTAAATTACATTTTTCTCCATCAAAGTTAGTTTATATTAGTATATATATTATCCTATAATATTTTTATATATTATAACAGAAAACTCTTCAGCTTTTTGTGGGAAATAGATTCCACCACTTATCTCCATTGCTTCTAAATACAGTATCATACACATTACAGCTCATCTGCAGGGTCATTGAGGATGTATCAACAAATCATTAGTGTCTGCAGGAGTGCATGAAATTCATCAGCTGTCACTGGTCATATGAAGAGGCTGAACAATTGTATGTCATGTTCAGACTAAAAGATTTTATTGTCAGGGACCCCTCAACAGTATCATAAAATGACATTATATACAGTGACACTGTAGGAAATAGACAGAGGGGCTACCGGGCCTCATCTGTGAGCACGATCTTGACTAGCCACAGGAGTGGGGGTTGCACTAGAGGAGACGGTTGCGAAGAAGATGCTGGGGGTGGAGGGGGTGTTAAAAAAATTGCTGTGGGGCCCAGTCTTTTCAAGTTACACCACTGGATTGATGCTTTATGTAATTAAACTTCTTTTGAACACAAATGACTTGCTAAAGTAAATCATTGTTCTCTGCTTTAAAATTAAAATATATCTTCCTGTCTAATAGAAACCTAACCTATAGGTGTAATTCAACACTGCCCTCCACTTCTGCTTTGTATTCTGAATATGATAAGGCCAAATTAGAGGTCTCCTGTTTGCACTGCATATGTAACATAGTAATATAGTACATAAGGCCGAAAAAAGACATCTGTCCATCCAGTTCGGCCTGTCATCCTGTTAGTTGATCCAGAGGAAGGCAAAAAAAAAAACCCTGTGAGGTAGAAGCCAATTTTCCCCACTTAAGGGGAATAAAAAATTCCTTCCAAACTCCAATCAGACAATCAGAATAACTCCCTGGATCAACGACCCCTCTCTAGTAGCTGTAACCTGTAATATTATTATACTCCAGAAATACATCCAGGCCCCTCTTGAACTCTTTTAGTGAACTCACCATAACCACCTCCTCAGGCAGAGAGTTCCATAGTCTCACTGCTCTAAGGGTCCATTCACACGTCCGCAATTCCATTCCGCATTTTGCGGAACGGACCCATTAGTTTCAATGGGGACAGACGATGTCCCGGCCGGGTCCGCAATTGCGGATCCGCACTTCCGGGTCCGCAATTGCGTTCCCGAAAAAAATAGAACATGTCCTATTCTTGTCCGCAATTGCGGACAAGAAAAGGCATTTTCTATGAGAGTGCCGGCGATGTGCGGTCCGCAAATTGCGGAACGCACATCGCCGATGTCTGTGTTTTGCGGATCCGCGGATCCGTGGATCCGCAAAACACACACGGACGTGTGAATGGACCCTTACTGTGAAGAATCCTTTTCTATGTTTATGTGCAAATCTTCTTTCCTCCAGACGCAGAGGATGTCCCCTCGTCACAGTCACAGTCCTGGGGATAAATAGATGATGGGATAGATCTCTGTACTGACCCCTGATATATTTATACATAGTAATTAGATCTTCCCTCAGTCGTCTTTTTTCTAAAGTGAATAACCCTAATTTTGATAACCTTTCAGGGTACTGTAGTTGCCCCATTCCAGTTATTACTTTAGTTGCCCTCCTCTGAACCCTCTCCAGCTCTGCTATGTCTGCCTTGTTCACAGGAGCTCAGAACTGTACACAGTACTCCATGTGTGGTCTGACTAGCGATTTGTAAAGTGGTAGGACTATGTTCTCATCAAGGACGTTTATGCCCCTTTTAATCAAACCCATTATCTTATTGGCCTTGACGGCAGCTTCCTGACACTGGTTTTTGCAGCTTAATTTGCTGTTTATTAAAATTCCTAGATCCTTTTCCATGTCAGTGTTTTATCATTTAGTACTGTATGTACTGGTGACTTGCATTATTCCTTCCCATTTGCATAACTTTACATTTGTCAGTTAAATCTCATCTGCCACTTCTCTGCCCAAGCCTCCAATCCAGATCTATCTGTAGCAGTAAATTGTCCTCTTCAGTGTTAATTACTTTACACAGTTTAGTGTCATCTGCAAAAATGTATATTTTACTATGCAAGCCTTCTACAAGATCATTAGTAAATATATGGAAAAGAATAGGGCCCAATACTGACCCCTGAGGTACCCTACTAGTGACAGAGACCCAATCTGAGTGTGTACCGTTAATAACCACCCTCTGTTTTCTGTAACTCAGCCAGTTACTTACCCACATACAGACATTTTCTTCCAGTCCGAGTATTCTCATTTTATATACTAACCTTTTATGTGGTACAGTGTCAAATGCTTTGGAGAAGTCCAGATATACGTCATCCATTGATTCGCCGCAGTCAAGTCTAGAACTTACCTCCTCATAGAAACTGATTAACCACATCAGCCCCCCTAGCTTAAACACCCTTAATGACCAGGCCACTTTTTACAATTCTGCACTTCACTACTTTCACTGTTTATTGCTCCGTCATACAACTTACCACCCAAATGAATTTTGCCTCCTTTTCTTCTCACTAATAGAGCTTTCATTTGGTGGTATTTCACTGCTGCTGACAATTTAATTTTTTTTGCTATTAATCAAAAATGACCAAAATTTTTGCAAAAAAATTACATTTTTCACTTTCTGTTGTATTTTTTTTTTTTAAACTAAATTTCTATATAAATTTTTCTCTAAATTTATTGTTCTACATGTCTCTGATAAAAAAAATAGTGTATATTTATTGGTTTGGGTAAAAGTTATAGCGTTTACAAACTATGGTGAATTTTGAAGCAGCTCTCACTTTCTGAGCACCTGTCATGTTTCTTCAGGTGCTAGAATGCCAGGATAGTATAAATACCCCCCAAATGACACCATTTTAGAAAGAAGACACCCCAAAGTATTCGCGGAGGGGCATGGTGAGTTCCTGTATCATTTCATTTTTTTTCACAAGTTAGCGGAAAATGACACTTTCTGAGGAAAAAAATTATAATAAAGTTTCCATTTCTGCTAACTTCTGGCAAAAAAAATAAAAAATCTCCCACGGACTCACTATGCCCCTCAGTGAATACCTTGGGGTGTCTACTTTCCGAAATGGGGTCATTTGTGGGGTGTGTTTACTGTTCTGGCATTTTGGGCGGGGCTAAATTGTGAGCAGCCCTGTAAAACCTAAAGGTACTCGTTGGAATTTGGGCCCCTTTGCGCACCCAGGCTGCAAAAAAGTGTCACTCATGTGGTATCGCCGTACTCAGGAGGAGTAGGGCAATGTGTTTTGAGGTGTATTTTTACATATACCCATGCTGGGTGAGAGAAATATCTCTGTAAATTGACAACTTTGTATAAAATTTTTAAAAAGTTGTCATTTACAGAGATATTTCTCACACAAAGTATGGGTATATATACAAATACACCCCAAAACACATTGCCCTACTTCTCCTGAGTACGGCTATACCACATGTGTGACACTTTTTTGCAGCCTGGGTGCACAAAGGGGCCCAAATTCCAATGAGTACCTATAGGCCTCTTTCACACGGGCGTCATGTTTGACGCCCGGATAAGAGGCGGGTGTGTTGCGGGAATAACAACTAAGGACCTGTGATGACGTGGTAAGATGGACCATGTGATTGGACCATGTGATGTGACGTCATCACAGGTCCTTTAGTTGTTAGCTGATGCTGGAAAAGAGAAGACAGATCGCAACTACGCGATCAAGTGGCTAAGGTAAGTTAATTTTTATTATTTTTAACACCTTCATTTTCATTTTACTAAGCATTCTTTATTAAGAATGCTATTATTTTCCCTTATAACCATGTTATAAGGGAAAATAATAAAGTTCTGGTCCCGTTGCTAAGCAACCATGCTTGAAAATCGCACTGCATCCGCACTTGCTTGTGGATGATTGCGATTTTCCCGCAGCCCCATTCACTTCTATGGGTTCTGCGTTGCGTGAAAAACGCACAATATAGAGCATGCTGCGATTTTCACGCAACGCAGAAGTGATGCGTGAAAATCACCGCTCATGTGCACAGCCCCATAGAAATGAATGGGTCCGGATTTAGTGCGGGTGCAATGCGTCCTCCTCAAGCATTGCACCCGCGCGAAAAACTCGCCCGTGTGAAAGGGGCCTTAGGATTTCACAGGCCATTTTTACGCAGTTGGATTCCAGACTTCTTCTCACGCTTTAGAGACCCCTGAAATGCCAGGGCAGTATAAATACCCCACAAGTGACCCCATTTTAGAAAGAAGACACCCCAAGGTATTCCATGAGGGGTATGGTGAGTTTATGTAAAATTTTATTTTTTGTCATAAGTTAGTGGAATATGAGAGTTTGTAAAAAAAAAAAAACGATTTCCGCTAACTTGTGCCAAAAAAAAAAATTCTGTGAACTCGCCATGCCCCTCACGGAATACCTTGCGGTGTCTTCTTTCCAAAATGGGGTCACTTATGGGGTATTTATACTGCCCTGGCATTTTAGGGGCCCTAAAGCGTGAGAATCCAAATGCGTAAAAATATCCTATGAAATCCTAAAGGTACTCATTGGAATTAGGGCCCCTTTGCGCACCCAGGCTGCAAAAAAGTGTCACACATGTGGTATCGCCGTACTCAGGAGAAGTAGGGCAATGTGTTTTGGGGTGTATTTTTACATATACCCATACTGTGTGTGAGAAATATCTCTGTAAATGACAACTTTTAAAAAAAATATATACAAAGTTGTCAATTTACAGAGATATTTCTTTCACCCAGCATGGGTATATGTAAAAATACACCCCAAATCACATTGCCCTACTTCTCCTGAGTACGGCGATACCACATGAGTGACACTTTTTTGCAGCTAAGATGCTCAAAGGGGCCCTAATTCCAATGAGTACCTTTTAGGAGGCCATTTTTACACATTTGGATTCCAGACTTCTTCTCACGCTTTAGGACCCCTAAAATGCCAGGGCAGTATAAATACCCCACATGTGACCCCATTTTGGAAAGAAGACACCCCAAGGTATTCCGTGAGGGGCATGGCAAGTTCATAGAAGATTTTTTTTTGGCACAAGTTAGCGGAAATAAAATTTTACATGAACTCACCATACCCCTCACGGAATACCTTGGGGTGTCTTCTTTCTAAAATGGGGTCACTTGTGGGGTGTTTGTACTGCCCTGGCATTTGAGGGTCTCCGCAATCATTACATGTATGCCCAGCATTAGGAGTTTCTGCTATTCTCCTTATATTAAGCATACGGGTAATGAGATTTTTTTTTTTTGTTCAACCTCTGAAAAAAAAAACAATGAACGGCACAGATTTCTTCATTCGCATCTATCAATGCAGATGAAAAAATCTCTGCCAAAATCAGTGACTGCTTTGCGGTGGGCTGGGCGCTAACTACCTAACAAGTAGCTAACTAACTGGCGGTGATAAGGGACCCTTATGCCCCATTCACACGTCCTCAATTCTGTTTGCGGAACGGAATTGCGGACCTATTCATTTCTATGGGGACAGACTTTGTCCCGCTCGGATCCGGAATTGCGGATCCGCACTTCCGGGTCTGCACTTCCGTTCCACAAAAATATAGAACATGTCCTATTCTTGTCCGCAGTTGTGGACAAGAAAAGGCATTTTCTATATACAGATGTAGCATGGTTAGCACTCCTTTTTTCTGAGATTTCTTAGTTTGGTTATCCAATCTAAGCAAACACCTTCAATTGCTTTTCAATGGCTTTTTTCTTAAGATAATAAAATGAGTTAAGAAATTTGAGTTAACAGCGTGAGTGCTAACCCTGCTACATCTGTCGTTCTGGCAATGTGCGGATCTGCAAAATGCAGAAAGCACATTGCGGGTGTCCGTGTTTTGCGGATCCGGGGGGGTGTAGTGTGGTGCTTGGTGCTACTTTACATAGCTACCTGGTCCTCTGGTGGTCGATCCCAGCAAATGGGACCACCAGAGGACCAGGTAGCAGGTATATCAGACACTGTTAACAAAACAGCGTCTGATATACCTGTTTGATGCGATTTATTTAACTTCTACAGCCTGCCGGAGATTGATCATCGCTGGCAGGCTGTAGTATAACTGCCGAGCTGTGAGCTGCTGTGAACCCACGTGCGCGTTCACAGCAAATCTCGCCTCTCACGAGATGACGCGCCGACGCGTCAAGGAGGAACATCCCGGCCGCCCACAGGACGCAGCCCTGCGTTCGGCGGTCGGGATGAGGTTAAATTAGTTTGGCATGACCGATCCCTCATTAAGCCATGCTGATATGGAGTTATTTGTTTATTTCCGTTGAGATCCTCTAAGATAGCCTCTCTCAGAAAACCTTCAAACAGTTTACCCACAACAGATGTTAAACTTAAAGACCTATAGTTTCCGGGTTCTGTTTTTGGACCCTTTTTGAATATTGGCACCACATTTGCTATGCGCCAATCCTGTGTAACATTCCATGCCAGTATAGAGTCTGCAAATATCAGAAATAAGGGTCTGGCTATGACATTACTTAATTCTCTTAGGAAACGGTGGTGTATGCCACCCAGTCCTGGCGATTTGTCTTTTTTAATCTTTTAAAGTCGCTGTTGTACTTCTTCTTGGGTGAGACAGGACACTATAAATGGGGAATTTATTTTTACATTCAGCATTTCATCTGACAGTCTATTTTCCTCAGTAAATGCATTGGAGAAAAAAATATTTAACAGCTTTGCTTTCTTCTCGTCGCTAAAACATTTTAGGGTTAGTTTTACTCTCTTTGGCAATTAATCTCTCGGTCTCTAGTTTAGCCGCTTTTATTTGTTTTTCACATGTTCTATTTTTTTCCTTATAGATTTTCAGTGCTTCCTCACTAACCTCCGGTTTTAGTGATTTATATGCTTTCTTTTTGTCTTTTATTGCTTTCTTTACAGTTCTATTTATCCACATTGGTTTCTTCTTGTTCCTTAACCTTTTATTCCCATACGGTATGTACCTTTCACAATGAGATTTTAGGATGCTTTTAAAGATATGCCATTTTGTGGATGCATTTTTATTTTTGAGGACTTTGTCCCAGTTAGTTAGGCCCATGGCCTCTCTTAGTTGGCTAAATTTAGCTTTTTAGAAGTTTGGTATTTTTGTTCCTTCCTGTAGAAATGCTCTTTTGAATGATAATTGGAAGGTTATTACTTTATGGTCACTATTTCCCAGGTGTCCCCCAACCTGCATGTCTGTTGTTCTCTCAGGTCTATTGGTTAATACTAAGTCCAGTATGGCTGTCCCTCTAGTCGGGTCCTGAACCAGTTGGGAAAGGTAATTGTCTTTGGTTATTGCCAAGAACCTGTTTCCTTTATGCGATGTACAGCTTTCAGTTTCCCAGTCTATATCTGGGTAGGTGAAGTCCCCCATAATAACCACCTCATTATGATTTGCGGCCTCGTCTATCTCGTTTAGTAATAGATTTTCTGTGGACACTGGTATATTAGGTGGTTTATATTAAACTCCTATTAGTAATTTATTATTATTTTTGGCTCCATGTTTCTCTACCCACAGTGACTTCACATGTTCATGTCCCTCACTTATATCTTCTCGGACTGTGAGCTTTAGACAGGACTTTACATAAAGGCAGTCCCCTCCTTCTCTCGGGTTTTGATGATCCTTTCTAAACAGACTGTAACCTTGTACATTAACTGCCCAGTCATAGCTATCATCCAGCCATGTCTCAGTTATTCCCACTATGTCATAGTCCTCCTTACACATCACTAATTCCAGTTCCCCAGTTTTGTTAGTCAGGCTTCTGGCATTAGTATGCATACAATTAAGAGGTTTATAGGCCTGTTTATAGGGCCTGTAGCCGACAGAGAAGTCGGCCCAGTTCTCCAGGAACCCAAACCCCTCCTTCCTACACCAGTTCTTGAGCCACTTGTTAACCTCCCTAATCTCCAGCTGCCTTTCTTGTGTGGCTCGTGGTACAGGCAGTATCTCGCAAAGTACTACCTTTAAGGTCCTTGCACTAAGCTTTTGACCTAAATCTCTGAAATCATTTTTAAGGACTCTCCACCTACCTCTAACTTTGTCATTGGTTCCGATGTGGACCATGACCGCTGGATCTTCTCCAGCCCCTCCCAGTAATCTGTCAACCTGATCCGTGATGTGTCAAACTCTAGCGCTGGGAAGACCGCACACTGTTCGGCGATCACGGTCTTTGTGACAGACTGCCCTATCTGTTCCCCTAATAATGGAGTCTCCCACTTCCAGCACCTGTCTGCATTGCCCTGCTTTCCTGGTCCCCTGCTTACTGGAGCTGACATTCCCCTGACTGGCAGAGGAAGTGTCCGGCTGCAGCAGTGCCGTTCCTGAACTGACATCCCCCTCATCTGCCAAACGTGAAAACTTGTTGGGGTGTGTCAGATCAGGGCTAGCCTCCCTGGCACTCTTCCCTCTACTCCGCTTTCTAACTGTTACCCAGCTAGCTGCCTCCCTTTCCTCAGCCTCCTCACTGTCACCCTTCCCCTCATCTACCCCAGAGAGTGCTTGCTCGGTAAGAAGCAAACTCTTTTGCAAAATGTCAATGCCTCTTAGTGTTGCAACTCGCCCGTTTAGAGACTCGATTTGCAATTCCAAATTTTCTCACATTTTGAACAAAGATATACACCCTCGAACGGCTGTTCGAGGACTGCATACATCATACAAGATGTGCACTGGACGGTGTTGTCAATTGTGCAACACATACTAAATGAGGATTAAACAAAAGCAAAAAATACAGTATAATGTAGTAATAAGAAACTGACTAATTGTCATCCCCCACTGAAGTCCCTGAATCTGAAGTCACTTAATCTTAAGTTACACACTTATACAAACACACACTTAATCAAACATGTGCCGCTCAAACTTGCGTTATATGCCTTCTTATATAAATAGAGCTCTCAGAACCAGCCTGTTTTCTTTTTTCCTCTGCAGCAACCTACCCTGTTACAGTACCTGTGCAGTACAAACTCTATAAAAAATGTTATACTGCTGGACACTACAATGTGGCCAGCCAGATGTGACAGCATCTCAGTGACCACATCAACAGCATTGGTTGGTATTAACAAGAGATGAGCAAATCAAAGTTGACAAAGTGAAATTCGATGAAATTTGATTTGCAGAATCTGTGGGCAGAAGGTGAAGCGTGGTCAGAGTGCTAATGTTGACACCACAGCCCTGCATCAACACATGCAGCATCACCATAAAGTGGTCTGGGAAAACCATGGCGCTAATGTAGTGATACAGCTTGACATAGCAAACACTGCATCACCCAGTTCCCTGCACCCCTTCTCCAGCAGCCAAGGCTCCACCACCTCAACAGAAGAGAGCTGTGTTTCTTTTCCATCATCTACTGGTCCTAATGCTCCTGCTCCTTCTCCTCATCACTTATTTAATCAGCAATCGATTCCAGAGGCGATTGCAAAAAGACAACAGTATGTGTGCATTCATCCAACGGCACAGAAGCGGAACGTTCTCCTGGCCAAGTTGCTGGTACTACAGTCCCTCCCTTTCCATGTGGTGGACTCTGCACCTTTCAGAGAACTGATGGCTTGTGCTGAGCCAAAGTGAAGAGTAACAACCATGAATACTTCTCCAAAAAGGCTGTACCAGCCCTGCACACGTATGTTGAGCAGAAGATGGGCCAGCCCATGAGCCTGTCTGTGTCTGCTAAAGTTCATGGCAGTGCCGACGTAAGGAGCTGTAACTACGGTCAAGAACAATATATATATTTTACTGCCAACTTGGTAAATGTGGTTTCTGCCCTGCCACACCAGCAATTTAGCCAGGTGACGGCACTGCCGCCTCTACGTTCTCAAGCTGTTATTCCTGCGCCAATGTCCTCCTCTTCCTCCTCATCCTCCACCTTGTCCTCATCCTCCATTGTAGGCACAAATTGGAGTGCTACTCCAGCATACCACCCGTGCAGAGCAAGGGGGTGTAATGCTGTTCTCAACCGGGGAGGACTGGCTCCTCATCTTTCATGAGGAAATCCAATCCTATCTCTCTCCTCGCCAACTTAAAATAAGAACCATGGTCACCGACAACAGGAGGAACATTGTGTCGGCGCTACGTCAAGGAGGGCTGACCCATGCGCCCTGCATGGTGCACGTCTTCAATCTGGTTGCAAAGCAGTTCCTGAAGTCTTCCACCCAACTGCAAGACATGGCCAGGAAACTGTGCCTGCACTTAAGCCACTCTTGCACTTCAAAGCACACCCTTCTTGAGCTGCAAAGGCAGAATGGCATTCCCCAACATCGCCTTATATGCAACGTTTCCACCCGTTGGACCTCCACCCTCCACATGTTGGACCGACTCCACATGAGCAGAAAAAAGCCGTAAACGATTTATTGATGAAGCAGGCGGACAGGAGCACTCCTCTGGGTAACTTTGACGTTAGCCAGTGGAAGCTCATGCATGACACCTGCCGTTTGCTCAGGCCCTTTGAAAAGGCCACTTTATTTGTCAGTCGCATGGACTACAGGATGAATGATGTCATTCCACTCCTTCACGTTCTGGAGAAGATGCTGATGAATCTGGCTGGACGTGGTGCCTACATCTCACGGCCACCTGAGTCCTGTGGGGGTTGAACTAGAGGAGGAGAACATTCACGCACGAGCAATGTATACAGAAATGGGTGCTTTTTCTGCAGAAGTGACAGGAGAGGAGGCTCAGGAGGAGGTACTGGGTGATGAGGAACACCAGGCAGATGACCCCGAGACACAGTGGCAGTATGCAGTGAATATGGAGGCAGGGAGTCCCTCCGAGTAAAAAATATACAATGCAACAGCACTCTGTAAACCAAATAAAGTACATTAACACCAAAGTAATAGAAATATTCTGATGCTAATGCTATGCTTATTTTAAAAATTTGAGATTCTTGGCAAATACATTTTGTACAAAAATATTTGGGCCCGCCTGCCACACGTCGAGGCGATCTCTGTAAGACAGGAACCTAACATTAAATACTACCTGTTATGTGCCATAACGGCCACCATAAAATTCAGGGAGTGTAGGTTCCGCATACATTCTGGGTCCACTCTGCTTTTTATCATTTTTGGTGCCAAATGGCCTACGTTAAATTCAGGGAATGCAGGTACCAACATGCATGCTGAGCCCACTCTATAGCTCTCCTGGTGACAGATGGATTCCAATGAATGCAATGAAAATCCACTCTATACCTCACCTGGTGCCAAAAGGCTTCCAGTGAGTGCAGGGAGAGCAGGTCACAGCTTTATACTTTTATTTTATGGTGGCCGTTATGGCACATAACAGGCAGCATTTAGTGTTAGGTTCCCATCTTACAGAGATCGCCTTGAGATGTGGCAGACGGGCCCAAATAATTTTGTACATATTGTATTTGCCAAGAATCTCAAATTTCCAAAATAAGCATAGCATTAGCACCAGAATATTTTCTATGGCATTATTGTACTTTATTTGGTTTGCAGAGTGCTGTTGCATTGTAAAAAAATTTCTTTGTGTTTCTAGCCATGGCAGCATGCACCTGCGCATTGGGATGTGCTGGCTGACCCACTTTTTTTTTGCAGTTTGTACTGGAGGTGTGGCTGACTCCATTTAGTCTTGCACCCCTGACCATCCTGTCTGCCTTATAGGCTGATTTTAATTAGTGTAAGTATAAAGCTGTAGCCTGCTCTCCCTGCACTCACTGGAAGCCTTTTGGCTCCAGGAGAGGTATAGAGTGGACTCTCATTGCATTCATTTAAAGCCGTCTGGCACCAGGAGAGGTATAGAGTGGGCTCAGCATGCATGTTGGTACCTGCATTCCCTGAATTTAATGGAGGCCATTTGGCACCAAAAATGCAGAGTGGACCCAGCATGCATGTGGAACCTGCACTCCCTGAATTTTAGAGATGATTGAATTTTAAAAAAAATTGATTCGCCAATTCGGCGTATTTTTCGAGAAACATCCGATCCAAATATATTCGCTGTGAATTACGTTAAAAAACGGCTATTTCCTTGCTGCTGAAAGCCTTTATAGTGGTGTAGAACACTGTGCCTTGCAATAACACGCATAGGGAGTCTGCTTTGGTAGTGAAATACTGTGAACCTGTATGATATGCAGATGACAGGCGTCGCTCTTAGAATCACTGCATACTTTACTTATTTGGGTGGTCATGAGGAGACCACAGAGTGGAACAATGACAGACAGGCTGGAGGCGGCGGCAGCATGAGGAGACCACAGAGCGGCATAATGACAGAGTCTGGAGGCAGCAACAGCATGATTACGCCACAGAGCGGCACAATGAAAGATAGGGATGTCCCGAACTATTCACCGGCGAACAGTTCCCGGCTAACATCGCATGTTCGCGTTCGCCGCGGCGGGCGAACATATGCGATGTTCGATTCACCCCCTATACGTCATCATTGAGCAAACTTTGACCCTGTACCTCACAGTCAGCAGACACATTCCAGCGAATCAGCATACCCTCTCTCCCAGACCTTCCCTCCTCCTATCAAAAAGCAAGGACAGCATCCATCTTAGATTCATTCTGAAGCTGCAGTGTTAGTTAGAGCAGGGAGAGTGCTGCTGCTGCTGAATTAATAGGGAAAGATCACGCGCAGATCCGCAACACACCATGCCTTCACTCCCCATAGAGATGCCTATTCTTGTCCGCAGGCTGCGGACAAGAATAGGACATGCTCCATCTTTTGCTCTCCGTATCACGTCCGGCCCTATTCACAATAAATGGGTCCGCATCCATTCCGCAGAATTTCGGAATCAATGCGAATAAAAATTGCGGATGTATAAATGGGGCCTTAGGTCTAGATGCGTTGCGGATGTGTTCAGTGGAAACTGTGCGATTTCACAGGCAAAGCCATTTTGTTTTGCCTGCGATTGCGTTCAGTTGTTCAGTTTTTTCCGCGCGGGTGCAATGCGTTTTGATGCGTTTTTCACGTGCGTGATACAAAACTGAAGGTTTACAAACAACATCTCCTAGCAACCATCAGTAAAAATTGCAACGCACCCGCACTTGCTTGCGGATGCAATGCGTTTTTGATGCGGCCCCATTCACTTCTATGGGACTAGGGCTGCGTGAAAAACGCAGAATATAGAACATGCTGTGATTTTTATGCAACGCACCAGTGATGCGTGAAAAAAAACGCTTATGTACACAGACCCGTTGAAATGAATGGGTCAGGATTCAGTGCGGATGCTATGCGTTCACGTCACGCATTGCACCCGCGTGGAAAACTCGCTCGTGTGAAAGAGGCCATCTTCTGTAAGGACAGCGTCCTGACAGCACCCCAAAAAGCCCTTTTTAGGGCTGGTACATCAGTCTCCTTTTTTTTTCTTTTTCTATATATATATATTGCAGTTGCCTGCCCGTGTGTGAGAGGCTGCAGGCCCACAGACTATACTGTGTGCACACCATTCATATAGGGTTGCACAGTACCTTGCAGATAAAAAATTATTTAATTTTTACCCTTTATTATAATAGCAGTTGTCTGCCAGTGTGTGTCAGGCCCACAGACTGTACTGTGCCCACTGCAGACCAATCATATAGGGTGGCACAGTAGATTGCACGGCGCACGCGCAGTGACCTAAAATTCAAACGAAGCAGACCGAGCATGGGTCTTTTTCCATCTCCCGCTTCCAAAAATCTATTCACTACACCGGCCCTGGCCCTGATAAGGGACAAAACAGAGATTAAACTGATAGGAATAGTACTTAGTTAACACTAGTTGCATTGGTGGCAAATTCCATTGCAAGTGCCCAAAATTAGAAGGAAGCGGACAGAGCAAGCATTTCTATCTATCTCCCCATGCAAGGATTTAATTCAATACATGTCCCCTGATAGGGGACTTAACAAAGATTAAAATGGTAAGAATAGTAGATCACACTATTTGTATTGGTGGCACAGTACATTGCACGGCGCACGTGCAGTGCCCCGATTTGGGAGTAAGAGGACCGACCAACCATCTTTTTCCATATCCCAGTTCCTAAAATCTATTCCATACACCGGCTCCTGATAGGGGACAAAACAGAGATTAAACTGGTAAGAACAGATTTTTTTAATTTAAAAAAAAGAGGACAGCCTCTGCGGAGCTGGGTATTTTTTGGCCGCGTTACTGAACGCTCATGCACAATGGCTGTAGGCTTATTCGTCCTTTTGCGGAGGTGACAAACCTGGTCAGTCAAACCCAAGGCAACATCATCGACCTCATCCTATATGCGTTTTTTCTGGAGCGTGCCCTGTGAAGACTGCTGGATCAGGCCGTAGATGAGCATAAAGAGGAAGAGTTGTGGTCACCATCACCACCAGAAGCAGCCTTGTCATCATCGATTGCTGGACCTGCGGCAACGCAGAGTAAGGAGTCTGAAGAAGAGGAGTCATAGGAGGAAGGTGGCTTTGAGGAGGTGGAAGACCAAATACAGCAGGCGTCCCAGGGGGCTTGTTGTCACCTTTCGCGGACCCTTGGTGTTGTACGTAGCTGGGTGGAGGAAGAGACCTTCAATGACGTCAGTGAGGACAAGGAACGGGACATGGCTAGCTTGGTATCCAACCTTGTGCAAATGAGGAGTTTGCGCTTGTGCAAATGGACTGTTTGTGGTTGTTTGCGGTGCATTAAACGGGGAGTTTGGTCTGTCAGAGTTTGGTCTGTCGCTGTGAAGCGGGCGTAACCCTTACACTACCTGATCAATACAACATCATACCTGATCGTATACACACACTGGATGTTTTAAAGCACGTTATTCCAAACAATTTAGGAATGTTAGGTGATTTATGCCCTTTATGGATTAAAACCCGACTCTGCGTCAACTACGTAATTTTCCATTGGAGTTTTGCCATGGATCCCCATCTGGCATGCCACAGTCCAGGTGTTAGTCCCCTTGAAACAACTTTTCCATCACTATTGTGGCCAGAAAGAGTCCCTGTGGGTTTTAAAATTCACCTGCCTACTGTAGTCTATGGCGGTTCACCCATTCGCAAACATCAGCGGAAGTTTGCGTTCGCCGTTCGCGAACGGAAAATTTTATGTTCGCAACATCTCTAATGAAAGAGTCTGGAGGTGGCAGCAGCATGAGTAGGCAACAGAGCGGCACAATCACAGAGTCTGGAGGTGGCGGCAGCATCAGGAGGCCACAGAGTGGCAAGGTGACATACTATGTAGGTTTGTGGCAATACCAGTACCCGCTGAAGATGGTGGGTGAAAGAAGGAGCACTTGGCATCAGATGTGTGGCATCAGGCGGGTAACAGCATCAGAATAGTAGCTGAGGCAGGTAGCCAGAAGACACTAGTCTCTTTGGTCAAATTGTTGGTGTGGCACCATGGATGATCTTGTCGGATGCATCAGGCATTGGTGTGTGGAAATCCTGGCTGATGAATGCCTGATTCATCTTGATGCAGTGTCCCACTATGTGCTATATGTGGGCACTTTAAACTATTGATAAATATCATATCAAATGTATTGTGGAATCATGCTGTAATTCCCTTTAATACACTGTCATTTACCTTTATTCGCTCCTAGGTGGTGCTGGCACCAATTATATACACTGCCTGTCCAAAAAAAAAGTCGCTACCCCCAAAAAAAAGGTCAAACACTCTAGTATTTCGTTGGACCGCCTTTAGCTTTGATTAAGGCACGCATTCGCTGTGGCATTGCTTCGATAAGCTTCTGCAATATCACAAGATTTATTTCCATCCAGTGTTGCATTAATTTTTCACCAAGATCTTGCAGTGATGATGGTAGAGTCTGACCGCTGCACAAAGCCTTCTCCAGCACATCCCAAAGATTCTCAATGGGGTTAAGGTCTGGACTCTGTGGTGGCCAACCCATGTGTGAAAATAATGTCTCATGCTCCCTGAACCACTCTTTCACAATTTGAGCCCGATGAATCCTGGCATTGTCATCTTGGAATATGCCCGTGCCATCAGGGAACAAAAACCTACTGAATGGAATAACCTGGCCATTCAGTATGTTCAGTTAGTCAGCTTACCTCATTCTTGAAGCACATACTGTTGCTGAACCTAGACCTGACCAACTGCAGCAACCCCAGATCATAGCACTGCACCCACAGGCTTGTACAATAGGCACTAGGCATGATGAGTGCATCACTTTATCCGCCTCTCTTCTTACCCTTATGCGCCCATCACTCTGGAACAGGGTAAATCTGGACTCATCAGACCACATGACCTTCTTCTATTGCTCCAGAATCCAATCTTTATGCTCCCCAGCAAAATGAAGCCTTTTTTTCTGGTTAGCCTCACTGATTAGGGGTTTTCTTACGGCTACACAGCTGTTCAGTCCCAATCCCTTGAGTTTCCTTCGCATTGTGGGTGTGGAAATGCTCTTACTTTCACTATTAAACATAGCCCTGAGTTCTACTGTTAATTTTCTTCGATTTTATTTCACCAAACGTTTAAGTGATCGCCGATCACGATCATTCAGGTTTTTTTTCTGGCCACATTTCTTCCTCGAATACTATGTGTCCCCACTATCCTTCCATTTTTTTATAATGTGTTGGACAGTTCTTAAACCAATTTTAGTAGTTTCTGCAATCTCCTTAGATGTTTTCTCTGATTGATGCATGCCAATGATTTGACCCTTCTCAAACAGACTAACATATTTTTCACGACCACAAGATGTGTCTTTTGACATGGTTGTTTAAGAAATGAGAAGCAATTCATTGCACCAGTTGGGGTTAAATAACTTGTTGTCAGCTGAAAGATAATCGCCCATGCAGAAATTATCCAATAAGAGGCTCATACCTATTTGCTTAGTTAAATCGAGGTAGCTACTTTTTTTGGGGACAGTCAGTGTATATAACTGGGAGGTGGTGGTGGTGGTTAAAGTTAGTGTGTCCGATGATAATGAGGAGTTGAGAAAGTTAATGGAGGAGGTGGAAATTTGTATTTCCACCGAAATAATTAAAAAAAGATTTTACCGCATATAAGTGCACCGCTTAACGCAGAATACAAGATTTTTGTCCAACGAAATAATTCAAAAAAGATTTTACCGTATATACGATATAGTAGGGGTAACACTCATGCTTTATGAGACGTGTTAGCTAAACTAAATGCAACTAAAAGCGTTAAGCAATTGCTTTTCATTGTCTCTTGTTTCAAGATAACGCGATGAGTTAAGAAATTTGAGTTGAGGGTTTGAGTGTTACCCCTGCTACATCTGTAAGTGCAGCACTTAAAGTTTTTTTCTCCACCGAAATATTATGCTTTCACCAGAAATAACTGCAACAGTGCAGTGTGTATATATTTTTCTTTTTTTAACTGAAATATGCCCCTATACACTTTCACCAGAAATAACTGCAGAAGTGAAAAGCGTATATCTTTTTCTGGTAGTACTACTGAATAAGATACTAAGATATAAGCCTCTAAAGGCTTTGCAACATAACGCTTGCAGCCCAATAACAAAAAGCTGGAATGACAGAGCTGTGTAATGACTATTTGGATCCCCAAATAATCTTTCCCTTTTCCTATCAATGTCCCTAGTACCTTCTGACGTCTCTCCCTGCACTAAGATGCTGTGAAATGATTCCTCCCTATCCTTTCCCTGCACTTATAAATCGTTTTTTCTGTCTTTTTTTTCCACAATCGTTTTCCAGTTGCTATCCTTAGCGCCTTCACACATCTGTCCCTGTACTCTGAATGCTGGAAAATGTCTGTAAGATGGCCGCCGTATTTATAGGGCTGTGGCTTCACACGCCCGGCTGGCTACTGATTGGCTGCATGCAGGCATGTCAATCTCGGTGATTCCACCTTCCCAGAGTTCCTTGTCCCATGTCCTCAGTCCTCACACGTGTAGCCGCCGTTTTAGGAAAATTGGGATTCGTTACCACGAAGCGCGAGGAAATTCGCATTCGTTGCAAATCAAATTTTTTCTGAAATTCTAAAAGAATTCCACGTCGTCAGCCTTAATTTGCTCATCTCTAGTGGCTGTTATGGCACATAACAGGTAGTATTTAGTGTTAGGTTTCCGTCTTACAGAGATCGCCTTGATGTGTGGCAGACGGGCCCAAATAATTTTGTACAAAATGTATTTGCCAATAATCTCAAATTTCCAAAATAAGCGTAGCATTAGCGCCAGAATAGTTTCTACTACTATGGCGTTATTGTACTTTATTTGGATTGCAGAGTGCTTATGCATTCTATATTTTTTTCTTTGTGTTTCTAGCCATGGCACCGTGCACCTGCGCATTGGGATGTGCTGACTGACCCCCTTTTTTCTTTGCAGTCCCTCCGAGTCCCTTGTGCAAATGGCCCGATGCATGCTCAGTTGCTTGCGTAGTGACAGCCGAATTTTCACAATTCGGCAGAGGGATGACTACCGGCTCTTCACCATGTTAGACCCTCTCTACCGGTCCAAAATTGGGACCTTTTTTACACTTGCTAAGAAGGAAGATTAACTGAACTAATATTGAGACATCCTTTGTAGTCAGTTGGCTGCTGCCTATGTGTGCCATTGCCCATCCTCATGAAGGTCTGACCCTTTGTGTTTTTGCCACCCTCACCACTCTGTGACTGCCTACTATATTCACTCCTCATGCGGTTGCCATTGCCCATCCTCATGAAGGTCTGACTCCTCGTGTGTTTGCCACCCTCACCACTCTGTGACTGACCACTATGTTCACTCCTCATGCGGTTGCCACCTCACCACTCTGTATCTGGGCCACTGTGTTGACTTTTAATGCATTTGCCACTTTCACCACTCTGTGACTGACCACTATGTTGACTCCTCATGCAGTTAGCACTTCACCACTTTGTGACTGGGCCACTATGTTGACTCCTCATGAAAATGGCCCAATGCATGCTCAGTTGCTTGCGTAGTGACAGCCAAATTGTCACAATTCGGCAGAGGGATGACTACTGGCTCTCCATCATGTTAGACCCTCTCTACCGGTCCAAAATGGGGACCTTTTTTTCCTCATGTGTTTGCCACCCTCCCCATAATGTAACTGGGTCACTGTGTTGACTCCTCATGTGGTTATCACCTCACCACTCTGTGACTGACCACTATGTTCACACCTCATGCGGTTGCCACCTCACCACTCTGTGACTGGGCCACTATGTTGACTCCTCATGAAAATGGCCCAATGCATGCTCAGTTGCTTGCGTAGTGACAGCCAAATTGTCACAATTCGGCAGAGGGATGACTACTGGCTCTCCACCATGTTAGACCCTCTCTACCGGTCCAAAATGGGGACCTTTTTTACACTCGCTGAGATGGAGGATTAACTGAACTACTATTGAGACATCCTATGTAGTGAGTTGGCTGCTGACTATGTGTGCCATCGCCCATCCTCACGAAGGTCTGACCCTTCATGTTTTTGCCACCCTCACCACTCTGTGACTGACCACTATGTTCACACCTCATGCGGTTGGCACCTCACCACTCTGTGACTAGGCCACTATGTTCACTCCTCATGCATTTGCCACCCTCACCACTCTGTGACTGACCACTATGTTGACTCCTTATGCGGTTGCCACGCTCCCCATAATGTAACTGGGTCACTGTGTTGACTCCTCATGCGGTTGCCACCTCACCACTCTATGACGGGGCCACTATTGTCCCTGTTTGGCCTTTTTGACATCACCATTTATTTTACCCTTCTTCTGATCTGTCAGAAGAATGGAAAAATGAGAAATAAAACAGATCCTGTCTTTAGAATGTCCGTAAGGCATGTATCACACTCTCTATTTTGCATCAGGGTATGCTCATGATTTGGAAGCCAAAAGCAAGAGTGGGTACAAAAAACAGAAGACAAGCAAACTTTCCAATCATGTGTCATCTCTGTTTTGGATCCACTCCTGTATTTTTATTTATTTTTTTGAGCCTTAGCAATACTGATGGATTACTAACCAAATGCTGACCGTGTGAAGGTCGATGCTCAAAAGACAGGAACTGTTTTTTGGGGGTTGTTCTTATGGCGGATCAGAAGAAGGGCAAAATAAACAGTGACGTCAACACAAACTTACTGCTGATACCCTCTCTACTCTGTCATGGGGGCAGTGTGGAACAGAACAGGTTCTGTAGAAATCTATGTGGAATCAGCTGAAGACGGTGTAAAAGGAGTGCGCTCTTTCACTCTATAGTACAATCTTGGGCCACTGCACAATTCTTTATACCTGGCACTAACATTACCATTGAGGTTAAGTTGACACTTGAGTTATTTGGTCAGTTTTGCCCCCATAACTGACTAAATAAGTAAAGTATGAAACAATTCTAAGGGTGATGCCTGTCAACTGTCTGTCATACAGATCCAAAGTAACTATTTCACTACCAAAGAGGACTACCTAAGCATGTTTCTGCAATGCACAGTGTTCTATATCAATATACAGGCTCTCTGCAGCCAGGAAATAGTTGATTATTTGCAATTTGTCACAAAAAATTCAGATCGAATCAAGTTGACTTTTATACGAATTTCAGGAAAAATTTAATTTGAAATGGCGGAAAAAACAAAACAGAACATACTCGCCTCATTCATTTGCTCGTGGAGGTGCTGTCACGGCCATCTTGATTGAAGAAAACGCGCCAAATCTCACATGTGCTGATATGTAATGTCATCATGCTGGCCTCAATGTGAGATGCTGCGATCAGCGTTGACCGTCGCAACTAAGGGGTTCAATGACGGCGATGGACCAAACTCCGTTCCCCTCCTTTGCGCCTGCTACATACAACGGAATTTGGTTCGTGACAAAGTAATTTGTAACTAATCGAATTTCTTTGTGAACTTGTAGAAGCAGCCGAATCAAATTTTTGATAGCTTCGCTCATCTCTGATTATAATGTTCATGACATCTAAGCGTTTGGCAGGTTAACTGACAAGGCCACCATACCCTAGAAATGTGATTGCAAGGTGGCAATGATTACTATGGCAGTTGAGGGGCCTAACAATGCTAGCCCCTCACCCCCTAACTACCATCCTAGTACTTCTATTTGGCCCTGACAGAGGCAAATCCTAATATGATGCCTTTCTGAACAGGCACATATGTATTGCACTGTATAATAATATTGATTAAGCCTTCTAGTGATGAAGTACAGTACTTTAAGTGTATGTAATGCAAAAAATATATATAAAAAAAACTATTTAAAAATACAAAAAAAAATCACACAAAACTAATTTCCCTATTAAAAGTAAATTACTGTATGCAATGCCAAAGGAAAGGAAGTTGTAGTATTCTGGCCACAGCTGTGTGTAGAGCAGCCGGCGATGCACCCAGAGGCACAGATGGTGCTACGTCACTATAAACTTTTTTGTCCAAGAATAACTGGGAGAGACATTTAAACAAAGGAGGACTCCATATACTTGGATTATCAGTGTATGCTGAAAAAAAGACTCGGAGAGGAAGGAGGCCATAAGGAGATCTGGATTCCTGAGGAGGCAAAGTTGGAAATGGGAAAGATCTTTCTCTATTAGTATCAAGGCGACTACTCTCACGGCACGGATCCAGTAACGCAACTATATATGACTGAGAATTGGGACCTATTCTCTTTTTTGGATCCTGCAACCATTAGGGAACTACATATTATTGGCAATGCTTCACCCAACTAGATAACTAGATCTATTAAATTATGCCATTATTTAACCAGCAAGGTGAAAACAAAAAATAAATAAATAATAAAAAAGGATGTTAAAAATGCTATTTTTGGTACAGCTTGTCCCACAAGACGCAAGCCATCACACAGCTCCATTGATTAAAAAGAAATGATGGCTCTCAAAATATAGTGACACTAAAAACTAATTTTTCTTTTTACAGAAGTGTTTTTTATTGTGTACTGACTTGCAGAATAAAAGTAATATTCATAATGCACAGTGAACACAGAATGCAAAAAAATAAATAAAAAGAAAGAAAAGTAAAGTAAAAAAAAAAAAATGAAATCCATCACCATGAAAATGCAGTTCAATCTGCAGGCAACATGTTAGGCTGGGTTCACACTGGCATTGCGGGTGTATTGCGGGAAAAGATGCAGGTGCGTTGAGGGAAAATGCGCTATTTTTCTGCGTGAGTGCAAAGCTCAGCTGAGCTGTTCACTGAAAGTCACTATTTTGTTGAGACTGGCCAGAGCGATTTTTACTGGCACATGTAACTGGGCTGACCGGCAGTGGCCATTTTGGGACTTGTGGTGCGCCGGCACAAGCTGCCACAGAGTCTAAACCAAAGCTCCAAAGAAGTGAAAAATCTACACCTAAGAATCAGAACAACAGCGATTCAGCTGCTCAGTCAAAGTCAATTTTTTTTCTGGCTGGGCAGACCGTTTTCTGGCACATGTTGCTGGGCTGATAGGCGGCGGCCATTTTGGGACTTGTGGTGCTACAGCAAAAGCTGCCACAATGTCCATTAATCTCATGTAATAGTCGATTTTTTCATAGATATACTACATCAGGGGTTTGGCTGTGCTTGTGTCACCCATACGTAATGCTAAGATATTTAATATATCAGTGGTGAAACTGAAAGTAACCCACTTGGATAGCAAATCCCATGAATGTGCTGTTCCAGCTAGGCTAGCCAGTGCCACTACAGCCAAGTCCAATACTGTCAGCCAGAAATATTATTTTTTTTTATGTGCCAGAAATATAAATTAGAAAAAGCTTTCACCGTAATAATGGGCCCCAGGCGGAGAGTTCCTTGGCGCACGTCCTTCCGCCGCCAAGGATCACAGGGCATCATTCTTTGCCTCCTGTAGCCTCCTCCTCCTACTCGGCTTCCTCCTCCTCCTCCTCTGCTTCCACCAGCTCATCCAGTCAGCCACACACCTTCACCACCAACTTCAGCACAGCCCGGGGTAAACGTCAGCAGGCCATTCTGAAACTCATATGTTTGGGGGACAGGACCCACACCGCGCAGGAGTTGTGGCGGGGTATTGAACAACAGACCAACCAGTGGTTGCTGCCGGTGGGCCTCAAGCCCGGCCTGGTGGTGTGCGATAATGGGCGAAATCTCGTGGCAGCTCTGGGACTAGCCGGTTTGACGCACATCCCTTGCCTGGCGAATGTGCTGAATTTGGTGGTGCAAAAGTTCATTCACAACTACCCAGACATGTCAGAGCTGCTGCATAAAGTGCGTGCCGTCTGTGCGCGCTTCCGGCGTTCAAATACTGCCGCTGCTCGCCTGTCATCGCTACAGCGGAACTTCGGCCTTCCCGCTCACCGCCTAATATGCGACGTGCCCACCCGGTGGAACTCCACCTTGCACATGCTGGAGAGACTGTGTGAGCAGCAGCAGGCCATAGTGGTTTCAGCTGCAGCACGAAAGTGTCCTTCTCCTGTGCTGGGTGATATGAATGTTATACTTGTGCTGTCTGACATGTCTCCTTTGTGTGGGTGCAGGGGGCCAAAGTCACTGAAAGCGGCCTTCTCCTGTGCTGGCTGATATAAATGCCTGAATCTCTGCTGTGGGACCTCTCTCCTCCGTGTGGCTGCAGGGGTCAAAGTCTCTAAAAGTGCCCTTCTCCTGTGGTGGTTGATGTAAAACTGATGCTTGTGCTGTCTGACATGTCTCCTTTGTGTGGGTGCAGGGGGCCAAAGTCACTGAAAGCGGCCTTCTCCTGTGCTGGCTGATATAAATGCTTAATCTCTGCTGTGGGACCTCTCTCCTCTTTCTGGGTGCAGGGGTCAAAGAAACAAAAGGTGGCCTACTTCTGTGGTGGTTGACATGATGCCTGATTCTCTGCTGTGGGACCTCTCTCCTCCGTGTGGCTGCAGGGGTCAAAGTCTCTAAAAGTGCCCTTCTCCTGTGGTGGTTGATGTAAAACTGATGCTTGTGCTGTCTGACATGTCTCCTTTGTGTGGGTGCAGGGGCCAAAGTCACTGAAAGCGGCCTTCTCCTGTGCTGGCTGATATAAATGCCTGAATCTCTGCTGTGGGACCTCTCTCCTCTTTCTGGGTGCAGGGGTCAAAGAAACAAAAGGTGGCCTACTTCTGTGGTGGTTGACATGATGCCTGATTCTCTGCTGTGGGACCTCTCTCCTCCGTGTGGCTGCAGGGGTCAAAGTCTCTAAAAGTGCCCTTCTCCTGTGGTGGTTGATGTAAAACTGATGCTTGTGCTGTCTGACATGTCTCCTTTGTGTGGGTGCAGGGGGCCAAAGTCACTGAAAGCGGCCTTCTCCTGTGCTGGCTGATATAAATGCCTGAATCTCTGCTGTGGGACCTCTCTCCTCTTTCTGGGTGCAGGGGTCAAAGAAACAAAAGGTGGCCTACTCCTGTGGTGGTTGACATGATGCCTGATTCTCTGCTGTGGGACCGCTCTCCTCCGTGTGGCTGCAGGGGTCAAAGTCTCTAAAAGTGCCCTTCTCCTATGGTGGTTGATGTAAAACTGATGCTTGTGCTGTCTGACATGTCTCCTTTGTGTCGGTGCAGGGGGCCAAAGTCACTGAAAGCGGCCTTCTCCTGTGCTGGCTGATATAAATGCCTGAATCTCTGCTGTGGGACCTCTCTCCTCCGTGTGGCTGCAGGGGTCAAAGTCTCTAAAAGTGCCCTTCTCCTGTGTTGGTTGATCTAAAACTGATGCTTGTGCTATCTGACCTGTCTCCTCTGTGTCGTTGCTAAGGCCTAACTCACTGAAAGTGGCCTTGTCATGTGCTGGGTGATAAAAATGTGATACAAGTGCCATCTGACATGGTTGAAGCTATCAACTATATAACTAAAGGTGGCCGACTCCTGTAGTGGGTGATCAGTAAAACTGATGCTTGTGCTATCTGACCTGTCTCCTCTGTCTCGTTGCTAAGGCCTAGCTCACTGAAAGTGGCCTTGTCATGTGCTGGGTGATATAAATGTGATACAAGTGCCATCTGACATGGTTGCCGGGGTCCCATTAAATGATGGCCTACTCCTGTGGTGGGTGATCTAAATGCCTGATTCTCTGCTGTGAAAACCTCTCTCCTCCGTCTGGGTGCAGTGGTCAAAGTCTCTCAAAGTGGCCTTCTCTTGTTCTGGGTGATGTGAAACTGATGCTTGTGCCATCTGACATGGTTGCCGGGGTCCCATTAAATGGTGGCCTACTCCTGTGGTGGGTGATCTAAATGCCTGATTCTCTGCTGTGAAACCTCTCTCCTCCGTCTGGGTGCAGGGGTCAAAGTCTCTCAAAGTCGCCTTCTCCTGTGCTGGGCGATGTAAAACTGATGCTTGTGCCATCTGACATGGTTGCCGGGGTCCCATTAAATGGTGGCCTACTCCTGTGGTGGGTGATCTAAATGCCTTATTCTCTGCTGTGAAACCTCTCTCCTCCGCCTGGGTGCAGGGGTCAAAGTCTCTCAAAGTCGCCTTCTCCTGTGCTGGGTGATGTAAAACTGATGCTTGTGCCATCTGACATGGTTGCCGGGGTCACATTAAATGGTGGCCTACTCCTGTGGTGGGTGATCTAAATGCCTGATTCTCTGCTGTGAAAACCTTTCTCCTCCGTCTGGGTGCAGGGGTCAAAGTCTCTCAAAGTGGCCTTCTCTTGTGCTGGGTGATGTGAAACTGATGCTTGTGCCATCTGACATGGTTGCCGGGGTCCCATTAAATGGTGGCCTACTCCTGTGGTGGGTGATCTAAATGCCTGATTCTCTGCTGTGAAACCTCTCTCCTCCGTCTGAGTGCAGGGATCAAAGTCTCTCAAAGTCGCCTTCTCCAGTGCTGGGTGATGTAAAACTGATGCTTGTGCCATCTGACATGGTTGCCGGGGTCCCATTAAATGGTGGCCTACTCCTGTGGTGGGTGATCTAAATGCCTGATTCTCTGCTGTGAAACCTCTCTCCTCCGTCTGGGTGCAGGGGTCAAAGTCTCTCAAAGTCGCCTTCTCCTGTGCTGGGTGATGTAAAACTGATGCTTGTGCCATCTGACATGGTTGCCGGGGTCCCATTAAATGGTGGCCTACTCCTGTGGTGGGTGATCTAAATGCCTGATTCTCTGCTGTGAAAACCTCTCTCCTCCGTCTGGGTGCAGGGTCAAAGTCTCTCAAAGTGGCCTTCTCTTGTGCTGGGTGATGTGAAACTGATGCTTGTGCCATCTGACATGGTTGCCGGGGTCCCATTAAATGGTGGCCTACTCCTGTGGTGGGTGATCTAAATGCCTGATTCTCTGCTGTGAAACCTCTCTCCTCCGTCTGGGTGCAGGGGTCAAAGTCTCTCAAAGTCGCCTTCTCCTGTGCTGGGTGATGTAAAACTGATGCTTGTGCCATCTGACATGGTTGCCGGGGTCCCATTAAATGGTGGCCTACTCCTGTGGTGGGTGATCTAAATGCCTGATTCTCTGCTGTGAAAACCTCTCTCCTCCGTCTGGGTGCAGGGGTCAAAGTCTCTCAAAGTGGCCTTCTCTTGTGCTGGGTGATGTAAAACTGATGCTTGTGCCATCTGACATGGTTGCCGGGGTCCCATTAAATGGTGGCCTACTCCTGTGGTGGGTGATCTAAATGCCTGATTCTCTGCTGTGAAACCTCTCTCCTCCGTCTGGGTGCAGGGGTCAAAGTCTCTCAAAGTCGCCTTCTCCTGTGCTGGGTGATGTAAAACTGATGCTTGTGCCACCTGACATGGTTGCCGGGGTCCCATTAAATGGTGGCCTACTCCTGTGGTGGGTGATCTAAATGCCTGATTCTCTGCTGTGAAACCTCTCTCCTCCGTCTGGGTGCAGGGGTCAAAGTCTCTCAAAGTCGCCTTCTCTTGTGCTGGGTGATGTAAAACTGATGCTTGTGCCATCTGACATGGTTGCCGGGGTCCCATTAAATGATGGCCTACTCCTGTGTTGGGTGATCTAAATGCCTGATTCTCTGCTGTGAAAACCTCTCTCCTCCGTCTGGGTGCAGGGGTCAAAGTTTCTCAAAGTGGCCTTCTCTTGTGCTGGGTGATGTGAAACTGATGCTTGTGCCATCTGACATGGTTGCCGGGTCCCATTAAATGGTGGCCTACTCCTGTGGTGGGTGATCTAAATGCCTGATTCTCTGCTGTGAAACCTCTCTCCTCCGTCTGGGTGCAGGGGTCAAAGTCTCTCAAAGTCGCCTTCTCCTGTGCTGGGTGATGTAAAACTGATGCTTGTGCCATCTGACATGGTTGCCGGGGTCCCATTAAATGGTTGCCTACTCCTGTGGTGGGTGATCTAAATGCCTGATTCTCTGCTGTGAAACCTCTCTCCTCCGTCTGGGTGCAGGGGTCAAAGTCTCTCAAAGTCGCCTTCTCCTGTGCTGGGTGATGTGAAACTGATGCTTGTGCCATCTGACATGGTTGCCGGGGTCCCATTAAATGATGGCCTACTCCTGTGGTGGGTGATCTAAATGCCTGATTCTCTGCTGTGAAAACCTCTCTCCTCCGTCTGGGTGCTGGGGTCAAAGTCTCTAAAAGTGGCCTTCTCTTGTGCTGGGTGATGTAAAACTGATGCTTGTACCAGCTGACATGGGTGCAGGGGTCAAATTAACTAAATGGTGGCCTACTCCTGTGGTGGGTGATATGATGCCTAAATATGTGCTGTGGGGCCTCTCTCCTCTTTCTGGGTGCAAGGGTCAAAGTAACTAAAAGTGGCCTTCTCCTGTGCTGGATGGTATAAATGTAATGCTTGTGCTATCTGACATGTCTCCTCTGTCTGGGTGCTAAGGCCTAAGTCACTGAAAGTGGCCTTCTCCTGTGGTGGTTGATATGATGCCAGATTCTCTGCTATGGGACCTCTCTCCTTTGTCTGGATGCTGGGGTCGAAATAATAGTAATCGACCTTCTCCATTGGTGGGTGACTTGAAGCCTGATTCTGTGCTATGGGACCTAACTCCAATTAATATTGGTTAATTTTATTTTATTTTATGTTAAGTCATCATTTCCCTATCTACATTTGTTTGCAGGGGATTTACCTACATTTTGCTGCCTTTTGCATCCCTCTAGCCCTTTCCGGGAGTCTTTTACAGCCTTTTTAGTGCCCAAAAGTTCGGGTCCCCATTGACTTCTATGGGGTTGGTTCGGGATGAAGTTCTGGTTGAGTTCGGATCACGAACCCGGACATTTTCCGGAAGTTCGGCCGAACCTCTCGAACCCGAACATCCAGGTGTTCGCTCATCTCTAATTAAGAATGCTATTATTTTACTTTATGACCATGTTATAAGGAAAAATAATAAATATTGGGTCCCCATCCCGATTGTCTCTCAGCAACCATGCGGGAAAATCGCACTGCATCCTCACTTGCTTGCGGATGCTTGTGATTTTCCCGCAGCACCATTCACTTCTATGGGGCATGCGTTGCGTGAAAAACGCACAATATAGAACATGCTGCGATTTTCACGCAATGCACAAGTGATGCAGGAAAATCACAGCTCATGTACACAGCCCCATTGAAGTAAATGGGTCCGGATTAAGTGCGAGTGCAATGCGTTCACCTCACGCATTGCACCCGCGTGGAAAACTCGACCGTGTGAACCCAGCCTTATAGTTCAAGGGAGCCGAGTCAATTGATATACTGTATAGTTTTATTCAGCAAAACTTGAAATGTATACATTTAAATATCTGCCCTTTCTGAGCTCAGTATCCAAGTGGGCCATGTTATCAGTGATTAACAGCCTTCCCTGTATAAGTGTGTATACAGAGATAGTCGTCAATCATTTATTAGATGGCCTACTGAGAAAAAGCAGAGATATAAATGTAGAAATTACAAGTTTTACTGAATCTTACACAAAACTATATATCAATCTGCTCTGTAACATACTGCCTGCAGATTGCCCTGTATTTTCATGGTGACAGGTTCTATATAAGCCCGAACAGACCCAGTCCCTTAAAGGGGTTGTCCAGCTATTATAATTGAGGACATATCTTTGAAGTGCAGTGTAATACAAGTATCTGCTCCATTCAAGTGAATGGAGTGAATACTTATAATTACACTGCACCATCGCTCAGCAGGGGATGAGGCAGAGTGTGAAGACCAGTCGGTGTCACCTCATCGTCTCACAGCTGATTGGTGGGGGTGCTGGGTGTCGGACCCCCACAATCTGATATATATGACCTATCTTAGAACAACTATGTAAAAATCAAAATAATTATTTGCGAGACTGTACAGACAATTGAACTGTATGAGTAGTCAAGTCATTCATCTGAATGGACACCATGTCATGCTACATTTCACATTTTATGTTATCGGAAAAATAAAAAATGTTCTGGGTCTTGCAATACAGCAACACAAAAATAGATTATTTTGTACAAATATATGTTTTTATTGTACAAGTATTATAATATATTAAAAACTACATAAATTATACAGCCTTTTTATATAGTATGAAATACATGAGTAAAATTCAAGATATGTTACATTGAGCAACCTCAGTCCAGTTTAGAAATTATGGGTCATTTATCAAACTGGTGTGAAGCAGAATTGGCTTAGTTGCCCATAGCAACTTTTCAGAATCCACCTTTCATTTTGGACAGCTCCTTTGGAAAATGAAAGGTAGAATCTGATTGGTTGCTATGGGCAACTAAGCCAGTTCTGCATTACACCAGTTTTTTATAAATGACCCCCTATATTATCTCATGTGTGTGCGTGTTGTTTGCATTATAACAAGGCTTATTCCTAAACAGATGACAGCACATTTACTAAAATACATGCAATCAGTTCATATTCTACCTCAGTGGAACAAAACAATATGGCTGCAAATCTCAGTTAAAATGAAAAATATATGTGTCTACCAAATCAAGGCCACATAAAAAACAGACAAAAGATCAAAAAGATATAAAAGGATTACAATTTCCCACACCATCATGGAACAGTAAATACAGTAAAGTTTATTTTTTCTATTTTCTCCACTTCCCTTCACTGGTCCTCTTCATACCACGTTTGTCCTCTGTTATATTTGTCAAAGATGAACTATCGCATCTACTTCAAAAAGTAGCAGTTAATATAATTTAATGCAATAAAAGTTCTAACCCTTATATTAATAAGCAGCTGATCATGCTATTTTAGGAAGCCAAGCGATCATTTATTAAAGAAATTAAAAAAGGCAGTCAGTAAAATCCATGTGTGTAACTGGTGGCTATCATTGAATTCTGGAGTCCTCTAGACCGGATTAATAAGGGATAATGATGTCCCTGCATGATAATAAACTGTAAATCCTCTATGTATAGCAGCATGCAGTACACAGGCCTCATTTTTCTAGTGTCTCCACTGTCACAGGTCATCCCGTCTCTCATATTGTGGACTTCAGCTATATTATTCTGCTTGTCTGTTCTGACGATGAATCTGAGCAGGCTACTGTAATAAAAAGCAGATGCTGTTGTTGGGAAGTGGATACATTTTTGGAGACTGAAAGAAAGCCTGCTAAGTATTGAATATTCCCAGATGTTAAAGCAGAGTTTCAAACACAATGAAAGTATGTAGTTTTACATTTATGTATTAATGTTGAGCAATATCTGTGCAAGAATAATAGTTTTTTCACCCAAAATCTCTGACACGCTGCTGAAAAAAGCTGAGGGGCTCATATAAAATGTATCATATGAGTCTACCTGGCACCAGCAGAATTCCTTTATATGATGGGAGGTTAGTCATCTGCTATCATTGTTAAGGGTACCTTTACAATAGGCAATTATCTATTCAATCGAGCAGTGTAAAAGCAATGAACATTACAGCGTCAGCCGACGATCGGTAGATTTCTCTTTGGTTTTATCGTTTGTGTGGGCACAAAAATCATCTTTGGACATTAACGTTTTCATACTGTACGTGTAACCAGGAATCGTTCACTGCACACACGATTACAGATGATTACGCCATGGGTGTGTTTAAGCACGACAGTCAAATTATTGCTTTGTGTAAATACAACTGTCTGCTTTACAAATGATTGAATATGCGATTGAAATTACAATTTTGTGAATGATAATCGGCACGTATAAAGGGTTATTGTTGGTGTAACGGCCACCCAGGTTGGGAGTAGGGTGTATGCCGTCGGAGTCGTCCTTTTCCCAGCGAGAGGCTGTGCTGCGAGTATTCCCTATATCCTATCCGCTGGATCCTTGTAGAGAGGGAGAAGTAGAGCTCTTAAAAGAACTAGTGATTAAGCTGGAAGCCGGTACCCTTCAATAACGAGATGAGACTACATACTGGAGGTTAAGCAGGACCGCTTTAATGACCACACAAGCATTTCCTTTTATACACATTTTCCAACAAGGTTACCACCCACGTGGACCTGTTGGGAATTGAGGACATAAACATAGCAGCCAATCATTTACCAGTTTACAGTTTAAACACACCCATTCATCACTGTACATTCCTCCCTTCTGCTTGTGAAACATCTGAGTTAATTGAGGTATCAGCTCAATTATTTCCAAGCGAACAATATACTTTTTAACACATTTCTGGCACTCCAAAACTATACATTTAACAAACACAATGGGCATTTTCTGTGACGCAATCAACAAACACAATGGGCATTGTCTGTGACACAATCAACAAATAGTGTTGAGCGCGAATATTTGAAATTCACATTTTTATCGCAAATATCGGCATTTCAAAAATTCGCTAATATTTCTAATATAGTGATATATATTTGTGAAAACGAATATTCAGGTTTCTTTTGTTTTTTTTTCATCTGAACCCATTACCTAGTATACCTATCTGCTTCTTGCTTGTGGGCCAATGTAAGAAGGCTGCAATATTGTAGTCTGTGGTGAATTAGAATATTCTTCATTGTTTAATTTTTTTTTCTCTTAAAAAAATCGGCATTGAAATATTCGTGTAATGCGAATATTCTAACACCTGAATATATAGCACTATAGAATATAGTGTTATATTTTCATTCTTTAGAATATTCGTTATTTTTTCCATCTGAAGTCATGATTCCTCCCTGCTTAAGTTGCTTTTGGGCCAATGACTGCTCACATAAAATTGGAAAAAATGACCAATATTCTAAAAAAAGAATATATATCACTATATTCCATAGTGCTATATATTCGGGTTTTAGAATATTCGCATTACGCAAATATTTCATTACCGATTTTTCGCAATCAATAGAATAATCTCTAATACAAATAATCGCGAACATATGACAAATATTCTAACAAATATTCGCAAAATATCGCAAATTTGAATATTGCCCCTGCCGCTCATCACTATCAACAAACACAATGGGCATTGCCTGTGACACAATTAACAAAATACAATTAATTAATCCAGGGGATTTATACACGGTTAAAGTCTGTGGCCCAGGCAATAACAGGGGTTCAGTTACAGTTGGAACATTCACTACACCAAGAAACAACTCATTAGTTGCTCTATCGTACCAATCATCTACAGTCGTGGCCAAAAGTTTTGAGAATTACATAAATATTTTAATTTGGAAAAGTTGCTGCCTAAGTTTTTATAATAGCAATTTGCATTTACTCCAGAATGTTATGAAGAGTGATCAGATGAATTGCATAGTCCTTCTTTGCCATAAAAATTAACTTAATCCCCAAAAAACCTTTCCACTGCATTTCATTGCTGTCATTAAAGGACCTGCTGAGATCATTTCAGTAATCGTCTTGTTAACTCGAGCACAAGGCTGGAGATCATTATGTCAGGCTGATTGGGTTAAAATGGCAGACTTGACATGTTAAAAGGAGGGCGATGCTTGAAATCATTGTTCTTCCATTGTTAACCATGGTGACCTGCAAAGAAACGCGTGCAGCCATCATTGCGTTGCATAAAAATGGCTTCACAGGCAAGGATATTGTGGCTACTAAGATTGCACCTCAATTAACAATTTATAGGATCATCAAGAACTTCAAGGAAAGAGGTTTAATTCTTGTTAAGAAGGCTTCAGGGCGTCCAAGAAAGTCCAGCAAGCGCCAGGATCGTCTCCCAAAGAGGATCGGAGTGCCACCAGTGCAGAGCTTGCTCAGGAATGGCAGCAGGCAGGTGTGAGCGCATCTGCACGCACAGTGAGGCGAAGACTTTTGGAAGATGGCCTGGTGTCAAGAAGGGCAGCAAAGAAGCCACTTCTCTCCAAAAAAAACATCAGGGACAGATTGATCTTCTGCAGAAAGTATGGTGAATAGACTGCTAAGGACTGGGGCAAAGTCATATTCTCCGATGAAGCCTCTTTCCGATTGTTTGGGGCATCTGGAAAAAGGCTTGTCCGGAGAAGAAAAGGTGAGCGCTACCATCAGTCCCGTGTCATGCCAACAGTAAAGCATCCTGAGACCATTCATGTGCGGGGTTGCTTCTCATCCAAGGGAGTGGGCTCACTCACAATTTTGCCCAAAAACACAGCCATGAATAAAGAATGGTACCAAAACACCTTCCAACAGCAACTTCTTCCAACAATCCAACAACAGTTAGGTGAAGAACAATGCATTTTCCAGCACGATGGAGCACCGTGCCATAAGGCAAAAGTGAAAACTAAGTGGCTCGGGGACCAAAATGTTGACATTTTGGGTCCAACTCCCCAGATCTTAATCCCATTAAGAACTTGTGGTCAATCCTCAAGAAGCGGGTGGACAAACAAAAACCCACAAATTCTGACAAACTCCAAAAAGTGATTATGAAAGAATGGGTTGCTATCAGTCAGGAATTGGCCCAGAAGTTTATTGAGAGCATGCCCAGTCGAAATGCAGAGGTCCTGAAAAAGAAGGGCCAACACTGCAAATATTGACTCTTTGCATAAATGTCCTGTAATTGTCGATAAAAGCCTTTGAAACGTATGAAGTGCGTGTAATTATATTTCACTACATCACAGAAACAACTGAAACAAAGATCTAAAAGCAGTTTAGCAGCAAACTTTGTGAAAACTAATATTTGTGTTATTCTTAAAACTTTTGGCCACAACTGTACTAATATTAAGTTACCTTAAGGCTGAGTTCACTCACAGAACACATGCAGATCTTTCCATTATACCTTATTTTTCTGTAGCCTCTACTCCTAGTTTTGGCTCAGAATCACTGACCAAACACTAAGGGTCCATTCACATGACTGTAGGCTGTCTGTGCGCGTATTGCGAACTGAAAACAGTGGTTCCGCAATATACGGGCACTGGCTGTGCGAATCCCGTTTCACAGATGCGGATATGGAATTGAATATGTCCACAACCCTCAAGATATGGTGTGGTACAGAGTAGCGGCACATTTCTGAAGCCCACAGAAGCACTCAAAAGCGCTTCTATGGGCTTTTTGGCTCTCACTGCAAAAGATAGGACACATCCTATCTTTTGCCATATATTGAAGATCGCGGGCCCATTCAAGTCAATGAGTCCATACTGCAATTGGGGACTCACTCGGCCAGTGCCGATGTATTGTGGACCGCAATTTGCACAGACTGCTTACGTTTGTGTGAATGTATCCCAAGGCTGAGTTCACACTTCAGTCATTTAGTCAGTTACTTAAATCAGTTAGGGCTCATGCACACTACCGTTGTTGTTTTGCAGTCCGTTTTTCACTGATCCGTTTTTTCACATCTGAGGTTTTTTTTCTGATTTAAGTCCTCTTCTGTTCCGATATTCCACCAAACATATCCGTATGGTTTCTGTATGCGATCCGTTTTTTGCGGATCAGGAACGGAAACAGTACCTTATTAATCACCAAACACATGAGCAATATGGGTTGGACATAGCATTTCTACAGTATGGATCTGCAAAATACGGATGAAATACGGATGACATACAGATGTGTTCCGTGTACGTTCCGTATTTTTTGCGGACCCATTGACTTAAATGGGGCCCCGGACCATGATTTGCCGACAAAAATAGGACATGCAGACAAACGGAGACGGAATGCACACAGAGTAACTTTTCTACAGTCCTATTGTATTGAATGGTTCCGCATACGGGCCACACAAAAAACGGAATGGAAAGAAAATATGGTCGTGTGCATGAGCCCTTATCGTGAGCCAAAACCAGTAGTGAAGCCTACTTAGACATCAGGTGTATTGGAATGATTTGTACCTGTTCTGTACTTTTGGCCTGTGTGAACTAGGTCTAACAGATGTGATCTTATTAGCATACTAAAGAAAGAAAGATATTATGGTATGCTTATAAGGGCTCATGCACACAAACGTATGTTCTGTTACCTTTTTTTTGCATATCCATGTTTTGTGGACCGCAAAATACATATGGTCATTTGCATGAGCCCGAAATAGGAGATAAAGCATTGACTTCCAATGGACCAGCCCGATTTCCTTCAGGTTCCAATATTTTTTACACCTGACTATTACATTTTTGCTCTCATGAATGGCAAAATAGCCCGTTTGAACTGTAAGTAAAACCAGAATGTGTTTTGTTTTGCATTAATAAAAAAAGAAAAAAAAGATTCTCGGTCCAGACAAAATACTAGAAAAAAACTTTCCATATCTCCAGACATCCGCAAGGCACAAATCAGTTCTGACATTGACTCATCTACTTTTGACCTTGCAAGCATTCCCACATCTTAAACTTTGTGTCTGCAAAATGTTAAAATTGACAGATTTCTAGAACAACTGCTTCTGTTTAAGATATTGGAAGACTATTGAAGTTAAAATATGTATTTGTAAATGAAACTCTCAGGAAACTGGCAAGTACAATTTTTTTCTCAGCATGAGAAAATAGTATTTAGGATCCCCACACACACAATTTGGATTTTTTTACTAGTAAAATAATGCCACCTTAAGTGAAAGTGTTTTTTATTTTATTTTTTTATTGTTACAAGTGGTTTTTGCTGCTTTTTGTCTGGTGTTGTTTCTGGTGATTTGGGAGGTTTATCAAAATAGTGAAGCAGAAAACTGACTATGTTGCCCATTGCAACCAATCAGTTTCCACCTTTCATTTATTCAAAGAAGCTCTGAAAAGTGAATGGTGGAAGGTGACTGATTGCTATGGCCAAGTAAGCAAGTTTTCCTTTACCCTAGTTTTAATAAATCTCACCAAGTGTGTCTTATCACCAGCATTTTCTTCATGGCAATTCTTCCCTATTGAGAAAATGATGTGAAAACACCTGAAGCTACAGCATGCAGCATTTTTTTTATAGCAGACACCTATTTAAGAAAAACACCAGTACCAAAAAATCAGTTCTGTACCCTGTGTATCATATTTCCTGTAGACCAGAAATCAGCAACCTTCGGCACTCCATTTTTTTCAGAAACTACAACTCCCAAAATGCTTAAAGTATAACTGTCAATTTTTTTTTTTTTTTTTACTATTGGATTCTGGTGATTAATATTACCTTGTTGGCCCTGTTTTAATTTCTGATTCTTATATAAAAAAAACCCTAAAAGCCACCTTAAAGTCCCCAGTATTGGCTATTGTTACCTGAGATAAAATCAGGTTGCTATGCTCCTTCCGTCTATGAGAGGACGGAGCACTGGGAACTGATAGTGCGTCAACATTGTAAGGGAATGTATAAAAAGCCAGGTTCTTCCTGACAGGAGATAACAGTGCTGGGCTGTGTGTGTGAACTTCTCCACATGCGTGTGCTTGGCAGACACTCCCTTAGCAGTGCAGGACAATGTGGCTGCTCAGTGTATAAATGACAGCCTTATCTGATAAGAGGAGAGCTTGTAGGAGAGGACTATAGGCTTCAGCCAGACCTGGGAACTTCACTGCAAGACCTCCCTATACAGAGCTGGTCTTCACTAACTTCACTGCAGGCGTCCTATGGATTAGCCTCAGGGCTGAGGGCGGCCATCTTAACAGAATAGTGAAATTGCAGTTTTATGCAGACTGGTTGCTCAGGGCTGAATCTTATTAAATAAGGGGTAAGTAAGTCTAATAGTTATTGATTCAGGTATATTATCATATTAGTAACTGCATATATGAAAACTGAAATTAGGGTCTAAATGTGACAGTTATCCTTTAATTCACTTCTTTGGGAGTTAAAAGAAAAGCCAAACATGTTTGCATGCAGGGAGTTGTAGTTTCACAGGAGCTGGAGTGCTGAAGGTTGCTGATCCCAGCCATAGACCTTCAGCTAACATCTGGAGCTGGCGTTTTTGACACAAAAAAATGCAGCAATAATGGCGTGGGACTAGGAACATTTCCAAGTTTCGAGTAAGAATTCTAGATCCATAGATATAAGAACAAGAGATTTTGTGTTGACAACAGCGGACACTACAGCTAAGTAGGTGGTTAAAGTCTTATGATTAAAGGCTGTATTACATATAGCGATACAGCAGGCAGTTGTCGAGAGGAAATAGTTCTTTCCTGGCAATCGCCTGCTTGTTAGTGGAGGAGACCGCTGCTATTACATGCAGCGATTTCCTCCAAAGTATGGAGAGGAGCGATCACTAATGCCATTGCTCATCACATTACTGACTAATTGTTTGCCTGCAGCAGGCACGAACAGAGACAGCACGATCTGCCGCCGGCAAAAAAACTTTTTTAAGCCAGTTTAAAAATCTGGATTGCCTGATGATTCGGCCGCAATATTACACTGCCAGGTCATCGCTAACGAACATTACTATGAATGCTAATTAGCGATGATCTGGCAGACTGTCTGTCAGCCTAGTACAGCCTACTAGTAGCCTACAGCTACTTTGCATAGTTCTCGCCTCCAAAAAAGCCTCCAGCAGCACTATAGACCGCCTACTTTTGCTGGTGACATCACTAGGCTCACTGATAAGCAGAAGTCTCCTCTTAGCACAGTGATTAGACATAAGCGAATCGAAGTTGACGAAGTGGAATTCGATCCGAATTTCATGAAAAATTTGATTTGCTCTAAATTTCCTCATGCTTCGTTGTAACGAATCGCATTTTTTCCTAAAACAGCTGTTGCGCATGTTAGGCCATGGAGCAAGGAACTCTGGGAACAAGGGATCACACACAATGCCATGCATGCAACCAATCAGCAGCCAGCCCACCCTGTGATGTCACAGCCCTATAAATAGCCTCAGCCATCTTGGATTCAGCCATTTTCCAGTGTACTTAGTGCAGGGAGAGACGTCAGTAGGAGCTAGGGACAGTGGTAGAAAAGACTTTAAAACTTTTATTTTGCTGTATAGAAGTTCAGGGAAAGGATAGGGAGGAATCATTCCACAGTATTGAAGCAGAACAGGGTTCAGTAGGGGAGTTTACAGCCTGGGTAATAGGAACAATCTTATTACACCTTGCTGCACTGACTGTGGATCCAAATTGCCATTATACAGCTCTGTAATTCCAGAAACCTTTCTTGTTATTGGGGTGGAAGTGCTGTTTGATACAGCCATTAACAGGGTTTATTACATTTATTACAGTTGTGTTCAAAATTATTCAACCCCCAATGCTGTAAAGGGTTTTAGGGAATTTAGTGTACATTTGTAATTGTGTTCAGAATGAAATCTTACAAGGACTTTTTAAAGAACCAAATGCAACTAAAATGACATCAATTGTTTTTGTAATACTGTATTAAATGTTTTTTTTGTGATTTCTTCATTGACACAATTATTCAACCCCTTAAAGACTACCGCTCTTAAGAACAGAGGTTCATTCAAGTGTTTTCGATCAGGTATTTAAAACACCTGTGGATGTCAAGGAGCAGCAATCAAGCATAATAAGCACCAATTAGGCAGATTTAAAATGACTGTGATACTCAGCTCCTTCTAGACATTTACATTTCACAAACATGGTGAAGTCAAGAGAATGGTCCAGGAAGACAAGAGAAGAGGTGATTTCTCTTCACAGGAAGGGCAATGGCTATAAGAAGATTGCAAAGATGTTAAACATACCAAGAGACACCATAGGAAGCATCATTCGCAAATTCAAGGCAAAGGGCACTGTTCAAACGCTACCTGGTCGTGGCAGAAAGAAGATGCTGACTTCGACTGCTGTGCGCTACCTAAAGCGCAATGTGTTGAAAGGTCCCCGTGTGACTGCTGAGGAACTGAAAAAAGATTTGTCAGATGAAGATACTGAAGTTTCAGCTCAGACAATAAGGCGCACACTGCGTAATGAAGGCCTCCATGCCAGAACTCCCAGGCGCACCCCCTTGCCGTCTCCAAAGAATAAGAAGAGTCGACTGCAGTATGCCAAAAGTCATGTGGACAAACCACAAAAGATTTGGGATAGTGTTCTGTGGACTGATGAAACAAAATTAGAACTGTTTGGGCCCATGGATCAACGCTATGTTTGGAGGAGGAAGAACAAGGCCTATGAAGAAAAGAACACCTTGCCTACTGTGAAGCATGGAGGGGGGTCAATCATGCTTTGGGGCTGTTTTGCTTCTACAGGTACAGGGAAGCTTCAGCGTGTGCAAGGTACCATGAATTTTCTTCAGTACCAGGAGATATTGGATGAAAATGTGATGCAGTCCGTCACAAACCTGAGGCTTGGGAGACGTTGGACATTTCTACAGGACAATGATCCGAAGCATGCCTCCGAGTCCACTAGAGCATGGTTGCAGATTAAAGGCTGGAACATTTTGAAGTGGCCATCGCAGTCACCAGACTTAAATCTGATTGAGAACCTCTGGTGGGACTTAAAGAATGTGACTGAACTGGAGGTTTACCCATGAAGAATGGGCTAAGATACCCGTAGATCGCTGCAAGACACCTGTGTCAAGCTATGCTTCACGTTTAAAAGCTGTTATAACTGGAAAAGGATGTTGTACTAAGTACTAAGATTGAATGTCACTTGGGGGTTGAATAAAACTGATAATGATGTGAGCACAGAAAAGACATCTGTGGTTATTTCATTATAAATGTTATGTTATATTTGTCTGACTTACAAGTGCCTCTTTGATTTAATTGTAAACAAGATGACTGAAATGATCAAAATCAATGTCAAACTGGCCAAAACACTCAATTTCAGTGGGGGTTGAATAATTTTGAACACAACTGTATGTCTTATTTGCCCTTGTGCAGTGCAGTTATATTTTCTAATGGACTTTTTGGCTTGAATTAGTGGGAAAAAAAGGCTTATTAGCCGTTGTGTGGTAAAGTGAGAAAATCACAGCCCTTTTTGGAGTGTATTAGTGCCAAAATAAATATATCATATTACCGTTCAGCGGTGCAGTTATATGTTCTAAAGCCCTTTTTGGTGTGCATTAGTGGCACAATAAAAAGCATTTGCCGTTGTGTGATGAAGTGAGAAAATTACAGCCCTTTCTTGGTGTGTATTAGTGACAAAAAATATATATATTTGCCGTTCAGTGGTGCAGTTATATGTTCTAAAGCTCTTTTTGGCGTGTATTAGTGGCAAAAAAATATATATTATTTGTGATTCAGCGTTGCAGTTATATGTTCTAAAGCCTTTTGTGGCGTGTATAAGTGGAAAGAAATAAGGGCCTATTTGCCGTTCATCGGTGCAGTTATATGTTCAAAAGCCCCTTTTGGCGTGTATTAGTGGCAACAAAAATACATTTGGCATTCAATGGTGCAGTTCTAATGCCCTTCTTGGTGTGTATTAGTGGCAACAAAAATACATTTGGCATTCAATGGTGCAGTTATATATTCTAAAGCCCTTTGTGGTGTGTATTAGTGGCACAAACATATATATTATTTGCCATTCAGCGGTGCAGTTATATGTTCTAAAGCCGTTTTTGTCGTGTAATAGTGGAAAAAGGAAAATACGCTATATTTGCTGTTCACTGGTGCAGTTATATGTTCTAAAACCTTTTGTCGTGTGTATTAGTGGCAAAAGAAAAAAATATTTGCCGTTCAGCAGTGCAGTTATATGTTCTAAATCACTTTTTTGTGTGTATTAGTGGGGAAGAAGGGCTTATTAGCCGTTGTGTGGTGAAGTGAGAAAATTACAGACTTTTTTGGGGTGTTTTTATTTCCTTTTTATTTATTTATTTGATCTAACATTTGGCCTAAATGTTTCTGATGCAGGCCCAGGTTGCATCAAGAGTCGCAGCGAGAGGCCTGAGCTCCCGGTGTCATCTAAGCTGTCGTGTCTTAACCAGCAACCCAGCGGTTCTTAAATGGTTGACTCGGTCATCCACTTCATCCCAAGTGACATCAGACAACCCCAGCCAAGAGTCAGTGGGTTCGTCAGACACAACCCTTAGTTGGCATGGCCCTGGAGCAGACCCTTTGCCCTCACCTGTCTTCAACCTGCCTCTGTCCTTTTCTGTTCCCTCAGCCAGACAAGTATTATATGCTGTGAGCACAGCTCCAATATACAGCGAGGACGAGCAACTAGAGGACAGTCAGCAGCTACTGGTCAGCCAAGATTTGGAAGAGACATTCGCCGCTTCCTCTGGTAGGCGGGCAAGTAGTCATGAGGAGAGTGGCGTGGGAGCTGGTGTTGCATGTTGTGAGCTCCTGACCCAGAGACTGTTGAGAAGGACATTAGTGACGTACATACAGTACTCGATGATGATGATGTAGCTGATCGCACTTGGGAGCTTGGTGAATTAGGAGCTTCATCATCATCAGGAGAAGAGGGTGGCAGCTTGCCCGTGAGGCAGTGGCAGAGCCAGCAAGTTGCTAGCTTGGCCTTGGGTCAGCAGGGTGGCAGCAGTGGGAGAACGGGAGCCAAACGTGCCCAGAGTAGACCACCCGCTTTGCACGAGCCTACCTGCCCAGAAAGTAGTGGTGTAATGTGGGCGCCACAGCCCTGCGTCAACATATACAGCGTCACCATAAAGTGGCCTCGGAGAACCGTGGCTCCGATGTGGTGGTCCAGCCTGCCGCAGCAACCGCTGCATCACCCAGTGGCACGCAACTGACTTCAGTCAAGGCTCCACCACCACCTGTCTGCCCTTCCCATCATCTGCTGCTACTGATGCTCCTGCTCCTCCTCCTACTCCTCATCATTCATTCCGTTAGAAATTGATCACCGAAGCGATTGCTAAGAGACAACAGTATGCATGCACTCATCCAACATCGCAGAAGCTGAACGTGCTCCTGGCCAAGTTGCTGGTGCTGCAGTCCCTTCCTTTCCAAGTAGTGGACTCTGCACCTTTCAGAGAACTGATGGCTTATGCTGAGCCGAGGTGGAGAGTCCCAAGACGTCATTTCTTTTCCAAAAAGCCAGTACCAGCCCTGCACACATATGTAGACAGAAGGTGGGCCAGTCCTTGAGCCTGTCGGTGTCTGCCAAAGTGCACGGCAGCACCAACGTGTGGAGCTGTAACTACTGTCAGGGACAATACATGTCCTTTACGGTCCACTGGGTGAATGTGGTTCCTGCACAGCCACACCAGCAACTTGGCCAGCTGACGCCGCTTCCGCCTCCACGTTCTCACGCCTTTGGTCCTGCGACAATGTCCGCTTCTGCCTCCACATCATCCACCGTGTCCCCAGCCTCCACTGCAGGGACAATTCACAGTGCCCTTCCGCCATGTCACATGTGCAGGGCACGGTGATGTCACTCTGTTCTGCACCTCGTTTGGCTGGGCGAACAGATTTACACAGGGGAGGAACTGCTCTGTGTCCTTCATCAAGAAATCGAATACTGTCTTTCTCCAAAACAACTAAAAATAGGAACCATGGTGACCGACAATGGGAAGAACATGGTGTCGGCGCTGCGTCAAGGAGGGCAGAGCCCTGTGCCCTGCATGGCACATTTGTTCATTCTGGTTTTCAAGTGGTTCCTGAAGTCTTCCACCCATCTGTAAGACATCCTAAAATTGGCCAGGAAACTTTGCATGCACTTCAGCTACACGTACACCGCAAAGTACACCCTCCTTGAGCTGCAGCGGCAGAACGGCATCCCCCAACATAGGTTTATTTGCAACTTTTCCACCCGTTGGAATTCCACCCTCCATATCTTGGACCGACTATACGAACAGAGAAAGGCCATAAACAATTTTTTGATGATCCAAACAGACAGGATTACTCTCCTATGTAATTTCGATGTCAGCCAGTGGCAGCTCATGCTTGACACCTGCCTTTTTCTCAGGCCCTTTGAGGAGGCCACGCTATTTGTCGGGATGAACAACGTCATTCCACTGCTTCATGTACTGGAAAAGATGCTGGTAAATCTGGCTGGTCAGGGGACTGGAGACTAGATCTCACGGCCACATGAGCCCTGTGGGGGCTGAACTGGAGGAGGAGCAGGAGGAGGACAATGGAGAAAAAGCAATGTGTAGCTAAATGGATGGTTTTTCTACACAGGTGACAGGAGAGGAAGAGCAGCCTGAGGAGCTACAAGGTTATGAGGAAGACGAGACAGAGGACCCAGACAAACCGTGGCAGTATGCAGTGGAGATGGAGGCAGGGAGTCCCTCCGAGTCACTTGCACAAATGGTCCGATGCATGCTCACTTGCTTGCGTAGTGACAGCTGAATTGTCACCATTCGGCAGAGGGATGACCTCTGGCTCTCCACTTTGTTGGACCCTCTCTTTCGGTCCAAAATAGGGGCCTTTTTAACACCTGCTGAAAGGGAGGACAAACTGAACTACTATAAAGACATCCTATGTAGTCAGTTGGCCACTGCCTATCTGCGCCATCGCCCATCCTCTCACAGGTCTGACCGGAGGGCCCTCTGTGCTCACGTTCCTCTGCCATGGATGCTGTAGCAGGGTGCGGGGGTAGGAGCAGTTCCAGCTCCATCAGTAGCAACTTCAGTCTAGAGTCACTGATGAGCAGCTTTCTTCCCCTGCCTAGTGAAGAAACAACTCACCAGCAGCAGCTAGACCTGGAGCAGGATCTGAACCAGCGGGTGGTGACATACTTGAACAGTACCCTTCCACCAGACATTGAAGATATGCTGTACTACTGGGCAGCCAAATTGGATTTGTGGCAGCAACTGGCAGAGTTTGCCCTGGAAAAGCTGTCCTGCCCAACCAGTAGTGTGGCATCAGAGCGGGTGTTTAGTGCAGCGGGGGCCATAGTTACCCCAAGAAGAACTCGCCTCTCCACCCAAAATGTGGAGAGACTGACCTTTGTCAAGATGAATCAGGTGTGGAACAGCCTGGATTTTTACACGCCAATGCCTGATGCATCAGACTAGATCATCCATGGTGCCACACCAAAACTTTGAGAAGAGACCGGTTTCTTCTGGCTACCTGCCTCGGCTACTATTCTGATGCTGCCACCTGCCTGATGCCACACATCTGATGCCAAGTGCTCCTTCTTTCACCCACCATCTTCAGCTAGTACTGTTATTGCCACCCACCTCGCCACTATGTCACCTTGCCACTCTATGGCCTCCTGATGCTGCTGCTGCCACCTCCACACTATCGTTGTGCCACCCTGTGGCCTCCTCCTGATGCTGCTGCCGCCACCTCCAAACTCTGTTATTGGGCCACTCTGTGGCCTCCTGATGATGCTGCTGCCATCTCCACACTCTGTCATTGTGCCACTCTGTGGTCTCCTCATGCTGCTGTCACCTCCACACTGTCATTGTGCCACCCTGTGGTCTTCTCGTGATGCAGCTGCTGCCTCCACCTCCACACTCTGTAATTGTGCCACTCTGTGGCCTTCTGATGCTGCCGCCACCTCTACACTGTCATTGTGCTACTCTGTGGCCTCCTGATGCTGCAGCTGCCACCTCCGCACTGTCATTGTGCCACTCTGTGGCCTCCTCCTGATGCTGCTTCCACCTCCAGACTCTGTCATTGGGTTGCTCTCTGGTCTCCTCATTAGTGATGAGCGGCAGGTGCCATATTCGATTTCGACGAAATTCGCGAATATTTGAAAGAATATTTGTTTCATATTCGTCGAAATCGAATATTCCTCATTATTCTAGTTATCGCGATTAATATGCGATTTAAATAATCGCGTATTGCGATTTTAACTTAGGCTCCTTTCCTATTGGTTTCATATCTAGAATTATAGCGAAGATGACGAATATGACGAATGTATTCGTCATATTTCTCAAAACGAAGATAACGAAGTATTCTACATCTTCGTTTTAGCAACCTATTCGTCAACTTCGCTAATTCTAGCAATCAAATAGGAAGGTTGACTATAGAGACAACTGTGTTTAATTCGCTATGCGATTATATAATTTTTTTTTAATAAATAGAATAATTATAATAATTATATCAAGTAATATAATTATTCTATTAAAAAAATAAATAATCACATAGCGAACTTAACACAGCTGTCTCTATAGTCAACCTTCCTATTTGATTGCTAGAATTAGCAAGCTGACTGAATAGGTTGCTAAACGAAGATGGAGAATACTCGTTATCTTCGTTTTGAGAATATGACGAATACATTCGATCATATTCGCTATTCGCTAATTCTACCAAGCCAACCATAAACTTCCGTGCTCATGGAGCGTCCCCATCACCATGGGAAAGTCTCCATATACTAAAATGTACTGTCGGATTTGAGGAATTACGTTGAAATCGCAATGCGATTAATTCAAGTTATATTAATCGCATTGCGATTTCAACTTAGAGCTGGGTTTATAATGGGTCAGCTTGCTAGAATGAGCGAGTTAACGAATATGGAATATAGCAGCAGTGCTAAGTTGAATTCGCAATGCGATTAATTTAACTTGAAGTAATCGCATTGCGATTTCAACTTAGCACTGCTAGTGCTATATTCCATATTCGTTAATTCTAGCCTATGTAAGATAGCAGTGCTAAGTTGTAATCGCCATGCGATTAATATAACTTGAATTAATCGCATTGCAATTTTAACATAATTCCTCAAATCCGACAGTACATTTTAGTATATGGAGACGTTCCCATGGTGATGGGGACGCTCCATGAGCACGGAAGTCGGCAGAAGCGGCAACGAGCACTGACTAGAGCAGCCAGGAAGCCAGGAATCCTCAGGACAGGTAAGAACTACTTTTGGGAAGTGGGAAAGAAAAATATAACTAAAAAAAAAAAAAACACGAATATTCGAAATAGCGAATTTATAGCGCTATATTCGAAATATTCGCAATTAGCTAAAGTGCCGAAAATCGCTAAAAAATTCGCTATTCGAATATTCGCTCAACACTACTCCTCATGCTGCTTCCACTCTGTGAACTTCTCATGATGTTCCCACCCTCCCACTTCATGACTGGGCCACTATTTTGCCTTTCGGCCTAGCTGACATCATCATTTAATTGACCCTTATTCTGATCTGTCAGAAGGAAGGAAAAATGAGACACACAACAGATTCTGTCTGTGTAGCAGCTGTAAGGCCTGTATGGTCTCATCAGAATTGGCTTATGATTTGGTAGCCAAAAGCAGGAGTGGGTAAAAAACACAGAAGACATGCAAATATTTCATTCACGTGTCAACTCTGTTTTCGATCCACTCTGTTTTTTTTTTGTCTTTAGCAATACTGATGGATTACTGACCAAATGCTGACCAAGTGAAGGCGGATGCTCCACAGACAGGATCCGTTTTTTGGGGGTTATTGTTCTGACGGACCAGAGGAAGGGAAAAATAATCAGTGACGTCAACAAAAACTTACTGTTGACACCCTCTCCACTCTGTCATGGGGGGGGAGGCTCTACTTGTATAAGCATTTAATAGAACAGGTTCTGTAGACATCTATGTGGAATCGGCTACCGACGGTGTAAAAGTACTGCGTTTCTTCATGTCTCTAGCATTGACCTATAAGGCTGAGTTCACATCTGAGTAATTTAGTCAGTTTTGGCCCCGTAACTCCTCAAATTAGTGAAGTGTGCATTGATTCTAAGAGCTGACGACTGATCTGCATGTCATACTGACTCACAGTATTATTTAATTACCACAGTAGTTATCGCGATTAATATGCGATTTAAATAATCGCGTATTGCGATTTTAACTTAGGCTCCTTTCCTATTGGTTTCATATCTAGAATTATAGCGAAGATGACGAATATGACGAATGTATTCGTCATATTTCTCAAAACGAAGATAGCAGTATTCTACATCTTCGTTTTAGCAACCTATTCGATCAACTTCGCTAATTCTAGCAATCAAATAGGAAGGTTGACTATAGAGACAACTGTGTTTAATTCAGCTATGCGATTATATAATTTTTTTTAATAAATAGAATAATTATAATAATTATATCAAGTAATATAATTATTCTATTAAAAAAAAAATAATGCATAGCGAACTTAACACAGCTGTCTCTATAGTCAACCTTCCTATTTGATTGCTAGAATTAGCAAGCTGACGAATAGGTTGCTAAAACGAAGATGGAGAATACTCGTTATCTTCGTTTTGAGAATATGACGAATACATTAGATCATATTAGCTATTCGCTAATTCTACCAAGCCAACCATAAACTTCCGTGCTCATGGAGCGTCCCCATCACCATGGGAAAGTCTCCATATACTAAAATGTACTGTCGGATTTGAGGAATTACGTTGAAATCGCAATGCGATTAATTCAAGTTATATTAATCGCATTGCGATTTCAACTTAGAGCTGGGTTTATAATGGGTCAGCTTGCTAGAATGAGCGAAGTTAGCGAATATGGAATATAGCAGCAGTGCTAAGTTGAATTCGCAATGCGATTAATTTAACTTGAAGTAATCGCATTGCGATTTCAACTTAGCACTGCTAGTGCTATATTCCATATTCGTTAATTCTAGCCTATGTAAGATAGCAGTGCTAAGTTGTAATCGCCATGCGATTAATATAACTTGAATTAATCGCATTGCAATTTTAACATAATTCCTCAAATCCGACAGTACATTTTAGTATATGGAGACGTTCCCATGGTGATGGGGACGCTCCATGAGCACGGAAGTCGGCAGAAGCGGCAACGGGCACTGACTAGAGCAGCCAGGAAGCCAGGAATCCTCAGGACAGGTAAGAACTACTTTTGGGAAGTGGGAAAGAAAAAAATATAACTAAAAAAAAAAAAAAAAAAACACGAATATTCGAAATAGCGAATTTATAGCGCTATATTCGAAATATTCGCGAATTAGCAAAGTGCCGAAAATCGCTAAAAAAATTCGCTATTCGAATATTCGCGCTCAACACTACTCCTCATGCTGCTTCCACTCTGTGAACTTCTCATGATGTTCCCACCCTCCCCACTTCATGACTGGGCCACTATTTTGCCTTTCGGCCTAGCTGACATCATCATTTAATTGACCCTTATTCTGATCTGTCAGAAGGAAGGAAAAATGAGACACACAACAGATTCTGTCTGTGTAGCAGCTGTAAGGCCTGTATGGTCTCATCAGAATTGGCTTATGATTTGGTAGCCAAAAGCAGGAGTGGGTAAAAAACACAGAAGACATGCAAATATTTCATTCACGTGTCAACTCTGTTTTCGATCCACTCTGTTTTTTTTTTGTCTTTAGCAATACTGATGGATTACTGACCAAATGCTGACCAAGTGAAGGCGAATGCTCCACAGACAGGATCCGTTTTTTGGGGGTTATTGTTCTGACGGACCAGAGGAAGGGAAAAATAATCAGTGACGTCAACAAAAACTTACTGTTGACACCCTCTCCACTCTGTCATGGGGGGGGGAGGCTCTACTTGTATAAGCATTTAATAGAACAGGTTCTGTAGACATCTATGTGGAATCGGCTACCGACGGTGTAAAAGTACTGCGTTTCTTCATGTCTCTAGCATTGACCTATAAGGCTGAGTTCACATCTGAGTAATTTAGTCAGTTTTGGCCCCGTAACTCCTCAAATTAGTGAAGTGTGCATTGATTCTAAGAGCGACGACTGATCTGCATGTCATACTGACTCACAGTATTATTTAATTACCACAGCAGACTCCCTATGTGTGTTACTGCAAGGCACAGTGTTCTACACCACTATAAAGGCACTCTGCAGCCAGGAAATATACGTTTTTTAATGCAATTCGCCGAACTTTTGAGAAATTCACTCATCTCTAACAGTTAAGTAAAGCATGGTACGTCACCGGCAGTAAATAAACACAGGCTTGCACTGTACATTACAGTGTGACAAGGGATGGAAATGCTCTGATACTCAACTCATATATAGTAAAAGAATAAAGTAGAGCTTATATCTGGGTTCAGCCCTGAACCCAGAGAACCCCTTTAATTACTGGTTTTAGGTTGAGAATGGGCTGTTTTTTTTTTTATATCTTGCTTAATGCTTATACATTTCAGTTCTATGTCATACACACTGCTGTACATTACATATCATAATTGACTCACTTAGGACAATATACTTTGCAGAGAGGGCTGATGATACATGTTCCAACCACAACCATCAGTGTTTGTTTTCTCAGTAGGATAGCAGTGTACAATGTAAACTAAACTTACAATGGCGCATACAAGCTTTAGTCATCTGGAGAAGTGTTTGAAACGTTGACAGCCCAATCCAAACTTCCCTTTGGATCTGATTATAGAAGGGAATAAACTTCAGGATGAATCTTTGGATCACTGTCAGAGTCTTGGAGACTAAAGATGCCATCAATAGAAGTCTCCTTGGTCTGGCACAGCAGGAACTCTGAACCTGTCAACCAAGAAGAATTTGTAAGGGCACTAGAAGACACTGGTCTGGTGTGCATATGGGTTGTCGGAGGCTACACATCACTGCACTCTCACTATCAGCAGCGTGCGGCATCTTTGTTTGTTTGTGTTCCCGTGCTAACACACTCCCGATGAATGACTGGCATGTCCAACACAAGAAACACTTCGAGTGGGACGCCAGTTAGGGAACATATGTAGCCAATTCTACCAGGCAGTGGTCAGGATACTTTACAGCTGGTAATCTTTCCCCCTATACCATAGCCCTACCATTGTGAGCTGTAGCTAAGTTCAGTGGGACGTGAGCAGGCTCGGACTGGCCCACAGGGTACAGGGGAATCCCCCGGTGGGCCCCTGATCAAGGTGGGCCCCTAGTCTCCCACCACCTGCACAAGTGGCACATAACACATTAGATTTACTGCACTACATACATATATTCAATGTACCTCAACCAGCTTATGTTCATATAAAAAAACTTGTTAGATTATTTATTATATTTGAATGTATCTGTACGATGGGCCCCCAAAATAAATTTTACTGGTGGGCCCTAGGTACCCCAGTCCAACACTGGATGTGAGGCTAATATTTAAAGTAGACAACACACTGAGCAACTGTGAGCAACTGTAAATTCCATGGTCTATAGCTCTACCCCAGTGAGCTGCAAGCGAAGCTCAGGGGGGCTAGTAGGTTTTTGTTACAAGGGGGATCACCTACCTTACAGTATGCAGGGGCAAATAGAGTTTGATCATGAGGTTGCAGTAACCTGATTGTTCATCTTCGCCCCACTATTGTATTGTACATCTAGTTTTGCCAGTTGGAAACTATCTATTGGTTTTAATGGGATTATTAATAAAGAATTTTGTTTTCTATTCTATCATTCCAGTGCTATATATAATATTATTTTTTAAGTTAAAATATCCCTTGTTATTAGCTCAAAATCAATATCCGACACAGAAGTTAACCATTGATGCTGGAAGTAACCTTGTCACTAGTAGTGATGTCGCAACATAAAATTTTCCGTTCGCGAACATTTGCGGAAGTTCGCGTTCGGCATTCGCGAACGGAAAGTTTCATGTTGCGACATCACTACTAGTGACAGGTGCTTCCATGCATCAACTTCTGTGTCGGTGTATTTTGACTAACTAACGAGGATATTCTAGCTAAAAATAATATTATATAGCACTGGATGATAGAATGAAAACAAAATTCTTATTAGTAGTCCCATTAAACCAATGAATGGTTTCCAACTGGCAAAGCTAGTGGTCAATACAGTAATGGTGAGCGATATCAGGCTACTGCAACCTCATGATCAGACTCTAGCTCCTGCATACTAGGTACTTCAAGTGATCCCCTGTAGCAAAAGCCTACTAGCCCCTGAGCTTAAGCTTGCAGCCACTGAGGTGGCTATAGACCATGAACTTACGGTTGCTCACGTTGCTCAGTGTGTGTCTACTTTAAATATTAGCCTCACATCAGTGTTGGACTGGAGTACCTAGGGCCCACCGGTAAAATGTATTTGAGGGCCCATTGTACTGAATACGTTCAATATAATGAATAATTTTGCATATGAACATAAGCTGGTCGAGTACATGTAGTACGTATGTGGTGCGGTAAATCTGTGGTTCATGTGCCACTGTGCGGGGAGTGGAGACTAGGGGCCCACCTTGATCGGGGGCCCGCGGAGTTCCCTAGCCCTGTGGGCCAGTCGACACTGCTCCGTCCCACTGAACTAGCCACGGCTGCAATGGGAGCTATGGTATAGAGGAAAGATACCAGCTGCAAAGTATCTGACCACTGCCTGGTAAGTGACTACGCATGGTCCCTAGCTGACGTCCACTCAGTGTTTCTTGTGTTGGACATGCCAGTCATTCATCGGAGTGTGTTAGCACGGAACACAAGCAAACAAGATGCCGCACGCTGCTGATAGTGAGTGCAGTGATGCTGCCTCGACAACCCATATGCACCAGACCAGTGTCTTCTAGTGCACCTGCAGAACTCTTCGGTTGACTGGTTCAGAGTCCTGCTGTGCCAGAACCAGAGACTCTATTGATGCGCTGTGTCTCAAGACTCCGACAGTGATCAGATTCATCTGGATGTCCCTCGAATCAGATCAAGGAAGTCTGGTTGGGCTGTCAGCGTTTCAAGCACTCTCCAGATGACTAAAGCTTATGCGCCATTGTAGTTTAGTTTACATGCACTGCTATCTGCTGAAGAACAAACACTGATGGTTATGGATGAGCATCTGTCATCAGCTCCTCTGCAAAGTATATTGTCCTAAGTGAGTCAGTGATATGTATGGCTACAGCAGTATGTATGATCGAGCGAGTGAACTGCCATAGACTTCAATAGGCAGGCGAATTTTAAAAGCCACAGGGACTCTTTCTGGCCACAATAGTGATGGAAAAGTTGTTTCAAGGGACTAACACCTGGACTGTGGCATGCCGGAGGGGATCCATGGCAAAACTCCCATGGAAAATTACGTAGTGGACGCTAGAAGTCGGGTTTTAATCCATAAAGGGCATAAATCAACTAACATTCCTAAATTGTTTGGAATAACATGCTTTAAAACATCCAGTGTGTGTATACGATCAGGTATGATGTTGTATCGATCAGGTAGTGTAAGGGTTACGCCCGCTTCACAGACATTGACAGACCAAACTCCCCTTTTAATGCACCGCAAACAACACAAACAGTCCATTTGCACAACCATAAACTCCCCATTTGCACATGGTTGGATACCAAGCTAGCCACGTCCGGTGATGTCATTGAAGGTTTCTTCCTCCACCCAGCCACGTACAACACCAAGGGTCCCAAAGGTGAATTGAATTGATTTTTCGAGCGGGAGATGGTTAAAAAAACGCTAGCTCCCTCCCCTTTGTTTTTATCCACGGTGACTGCGTCTGCGCCGTGCAATTTACTGTCACACCCGATATGAGTGGTATTTTCTGTAGTACTATTCTCATCAGTTTAATCCCTCTAACGTCCCCAATCTGGGGTCCATTTATTGAATTGATTTTTCGAATGGGGAGATGGTTAAAAAAATGCTGGCTCCCTCCCTTTGTTTTAATCCACGGTCACTGCGTCTGCGCCGTGCAATTTACTGTCATCGGTCATACAAATACTCGTTGGCGGCTTTTTCTTGTTGGAGCAGGCGGTCGAACATTAGGAGTGTTGAATTCCAACGTGTCGGGCTGTCGCAAATCAAGCGCCTCACTGGCATGTTGTTTCGCCGCTGAATATCGGAAAAGTGCGCCATGGCCATGTAGGAACGCCTGAAATGGCCACACACCTTCTTGGCCTGCTTGAGGACGTCCTGTAAGCCTGGGTACTTAGACACAAGCGTTGTGCGATGAGATTCAACACATGTGCCATGCACGGCACGTGTGACAACTGCCCAAATTCAATGCCGACAACAAATTTGTTCCATTGTCACACACCACTTTGCCGATCTCCAGTTGGTGCGGGGTCAGCCACTGATCCACCTGTGCGTTTAGGGCGGACAGGAGTGCTGGTCCTGTGTGGCTCTCTGCTTTCAGGCAAGTCAACCCCAAGACAGCGTGACACTGTCGTATCCGGGATGTGGAATAGCCCTGGGGAGCTGGGGGATTCAGTTGATGTGCAGCCAGACGCCGCAGCAGAAGAGGACTCAGCCGAGGAGGATATCGAAGAGGATGGAGTAGGAGTAGAGGAGGTGGCAGTAGGTCTGCCTGCAAGTCGTGGCGGTGTCACCAACTCCGCTGCGGAGCCACGCATTCCATGCTTGTCAGCCGTCAGCAGAGTTGACCCAATGCGCAGTGTGCGTGATATACCTGCCCTGACCGTGCTTTGCAGACCAGGTATCAGTGGTCAGATGGACCCTTGCCCCAACACTGTATGCCAGAGATGCCATGACTTCCTTTTCAATGACATTGTAGAGGTTTGGGATTGCCTTTTTGAAAAAAAATTCGTCGGGTACCTTCCACTGTGGTGTCCCAATAGCGACAAATTTTTGAAGGCCTCAGACTCCACCAGCTGGTATGGTAAAAGCTGGCGGGCTAAGAGTTCCGTCAAGCCAGCTGTCAGTCGCCGGGCAAGGGGTGACTCTGTGACATTGGCTTCTTACGCTCAAACATTTCCTTGACAGACACCTGACTGTGGGCAGATGAGCAGGAACTGCTGAAGGTGAGAGGCGGAGTGGCGGTTGGTTGAGAGGGGCAGGGAGGACAGCAGTGGTTGGCGTGGCTGAAGATGCTGGACCAGGAGGAGCATGGTGGCTTTGAGTTTGTGTGCTGCTTGTACTCATGTGTTGATCCCATAGGCGTTTGTGATGTGAGATCATGTGCCTTCGCAAAGCAGTTGTACCGAGGTGGGTGTTGGACTTCCCACGACTCAGTTTCTTTTGGCACAGGTTGCAAATGGCATTGCTGTTATCAGAGGCAGACACACAAAAAAATGCCACACTGCTGAGCTTTGCAATGACGGCATTCTGGTGGTGGCAACAGCATGCGTTGACTGGCGTGCTGTCTGGCTGACCCGGGTGCCGATACATGCTGTCTGACTGTGCCACTAACTCCTTGCGACGACCTCCCCTGCTTCCAACTCGTCTCCTCCTTCTCTCTGTCTCCCCTTCTGAACTTTCCCCCTCTTCTTCTCTTCGAGCAGGCACCCACGTGGCATCCGTGGACACATCGTCATCATCAACCGCTTCACTTGTATCTGACACCTCAGCAAAGGAAGCAGCAGCGGTTACAACATCATCATCATCATCACACTGTACGTCCATGTGTGTAATCCTGCCTGACTGAGACATATCCTGTAATCTACATCATCTGGCAATAATGGTTGCGCATCACTAATTGCATCCAACTGATGTGTAAATAACTCCTCTGACGGATCAAGTGAAGCGGCTGTGGTGGCTGTGGTGGTAGTGGTGGTGGTGGCGGCGGGCGGGAGCGTGGTAACTGAGAGCAGGTGACCGAAGCTGAGCTGGAGGAGGATGGTGCGTCAAGGTTCTTAGCGGAAGCTGTTGAAGATTGGGTGTCCTGTCTAAGCCAGTCAACTATGTCCTCCAGAATTTTTCGGGTTCAGAGTACGTGGCCTCTGAACACTAGGCATTATTCAGGGACAGTGGAAATCACAGCACCACGACCACGACGGCCCCTGCGAGTCTGGCCTGCCTCTGCCTGTCATTTTTTTTAGATAAGTGGTACTACGCGTGCTAGGTACTGTGCCACCCGGTATGAGTGGTGGGCACTGGCAGTGGGCACACTACAGTCTGTGGAAGTGGGCCTGACACACACTGGCAGCAGGCAAGCAACTGAAATTAGACTACTGTGTAAAAATTAAATGCCTTATTTATCGACAAGCTACTGTGCCACCGGTATCAGTGGTTGGCACTGGCAGTGGGCACACTACAGTCAGTGGAAGTGGGCCTGACACACACTGGCAGCAGGCAAGCAACTGAAATTAGACTAATGTGTAAAAATTAAATGCCTTATTGTCGATGCAAGCTACTGTGCCACACGGTATGCAGTGGTGGGCACTGGCAGTGGGCACACTACAGTCAGTGGAAGTCGGCCTGACACACACTGGCAGCAGGCAAGCAACTGAAATTACACTAAAGTGTAAAAATTAAATGCCTTTTTTGATGCAAAGTCCTGTGCCACACGGGATGACAGTGGTGGGCACTGGCAGTGGGCACACTACAGTCAGTGGAAGTCGGCCTGACACACACTGCAGCAGGCAAGCAACTGAAATTACACTAAAGTGTAAAAATGAAATGCCTTTTTTGATGCAAGTCCTGTGCCACCACGGGATGACAGGGGTGGGCACTGGCAGTGGGCACACCACAGTCTAATGGGCCTGCAGCTCACTCACACACGGGCAGGCCAGGCAACTGCAATATATATATGG